>OU975473.1:2854587-4265630 GCA_918857605.2 Philereme vetulata | reverse complement strand
AGTTTTTGTTATGGCTCATACCTGAAAAATAACAAGGCTTAAACTAAAATTAAAAATGGGGTCGAAATGTACTGATCAAGACCTTTCTTTAGACGTCCCACTTGACCTAATGTTCTCATTTTTATATCTCAACAACCTCGCAACATTTTAGCTCATTGTCACACTATCACTACCTACATATATACGAAATTTCACGATGATCGGATCAACGCTTCGAAAGTTATCCACGGATAAACAAACATACATACATACAACGCCTATATGTCAAAGTTGATTTAGAGATCACTCTTCGCTCGATCAATAATAAATGATACTATATTAATGATAGGTATGAAAATACTTATTTTAGAGGAAATTTTAGAGAAAAAAAGTCTGATATTATGATGTCTTGCGTAAAAAAACTAGCCGTAACTAGTTCCCCACTCATATATATAAGCATTTCTACCATTCAGTAAACTATACTATTTCCATTTCTTGATTTTCTCGATGACAGTTCTAATTTGATAGTTGTAGTGTTGTGAGTCAATTAAGTAATAATAACGATCGCGACAGTGACGATTCATCAAGATTTTGATTATAACAAATAAATAAAGATTACAATGTCGTTATAATTATTTCGTTTCATTGTCGAGTAACCTACCTGTACCTACTTATTTTACAACAGCTTCGAAATTTTTTAAGTAGTTGGCATTATCAATTCAAGAATTAATACGTGTAACATCTTGTAATGAAATATAATATTAGTTAATAAATTTGTACAAAGTAGTTTAGTTTCTTACATTTTGTAAAAAAATATCGGGTCTGTTACCGTGTTACGTTTATCGATAGCTCCATCTCTATCAGTTTCTCCGACTTTGGTATAACCTTGCGTAAGCGTTATATTTGAATAAAATAATGCATATATAATGTAAAAAAGACGCTCGTTCAAGTTTTCACAGGAGCTGTCATCGAGAAAATAAAGAAATAGAAATAGTATGGTTAATCACGCTTTGTTATTTGTATGAAAATCGATGCCCAATAATTAAAAATATCTTCATGAATGAATGTGTCCGTCAGTCACATTCCTTTGAATTTTCTTTCTAAATCCTTTAATTAAACATTTCAGATTCGTTCATCGTTCACAGAAGTGGCAACTAAATTGAAGTCTATAAAGGGTGTCACCTTAAACGTGGCTAATAAGGTTTACATCCAGGAGGGTGACTACGAACTGAACCCTCAACTCAAAGAGGATGCCGAAAAGGTGTTCGATGCTGGTATTGAGAAGTTGGACTTTAACAATGGAGCTTATTGCGCTAATCACATCAACAAATGGGTAAAAATATAATCAAATCCTTTATATATAATAAACCTATCTCTATAAAAAAAAATGAAATGGTGTTTGTTAGTAAGCGCATCATTTGAGAATGACTGGACAGATATGGCATTTTCTTTATGTAAAGCCTAGTTCAGCAGTGGGCTTACATATTTATTAAATTCTTTATAGTGAAAAAAAATCTAAATATCATTTTAACCGGTAATCTATGAACTCCGTACTTAGTGCATGAGAACGTATGACGCATTCAGACGTTCGAATCCATTCAACTTGTAAATTTTGTTACAGTTCTAATTATAGGTTTTAAGCATTTATTTCTCAAAAGAATTACAAATTCACTTGCAGAGAAACTTACAATTTATCTTAAAAGAGGGTGTGCCATTTGGCGTAGCAAACTATTATATACACTTAACTGTTTGTAAGTTAATACTAAAATTATGACATTAATTCTGTGGAAGATGGGACGGCCTTTAGTGTGGGGATGCCACTTGTGTTGACACTTTAGCGCCGTCACATCTTTCCAGTACGCAAAATAAGGCTGGTGCGGCGGCTGAATCGGCTGAAAACCTCAAAAGGCGCAAATATAGTAGTCTAAACACATGCTTTATATTTGAGCCTTTTGGGGTTGAGACCCTTGGCCCGTGGGGACAGAGCGCTCACAAAATTTATAATGACCTCTCAAAACACCTGGTCGAGGCGACGCGTGACCAAAATGCTGGCCAGTATTTTGGCCAACGTTTAAGCATTGCCATTCAATGTGGTAATGCGGCCAGCATTCTTGGCACGCTTGCCCACTGGCAGCGGCTTGTTAGATTAGGGTTTTTTATATATATTTTAAGTTGTTATAAATTCATAAGCTTATACTAAAATATAAAAAATAATGTTACTGTTTTACAATATAATATGTGGGTAGTTCTGTATTTGAACAGACAAGAATCGGACCAGTGCGTAGAAGTGTACCGCACCGTGCATGCAACTAAAGGAATGTGTACTAAGGCTAATAATGTCACAGTGTAAGTTAAATATCGAAGCGACTGACAAATAGATGAAAACATTTATTAGACATAAACATAAAAGGAAGAATCATAGGTAAGGTAGGCCTTAAAAATATAAAAGTAAGATGTATTTTATTGACATTGATTAGCTTCGCACGAGTGGTTTGTCAATAAAAAGTAGCCTATCTCATCAATCAAATTTTATTGAAATCGGCCCAGCTGTTTAATCGTGAAAACGTAACAAACAGTGAGACAGAGTTATTTTAGAATTTATAATATAGGTATGGATGCCATAAGCTCCCGAACTAGTGCAAACCGGATTCATACGATTACCTTCTATATTTTTTTTATTTCAGGTAGAAAGCAAAACCAATAACCGCATTAAAGATCTGCTGTCTGAGGACAGTCTGGATTCTCTGACAAGACTGGTTCTAGTCAATGCACTCTATTTCAAGGTATGCTAGTGTTGTACACATTTAAAACATACAAAGGTTATATACTAGGCGCCAACGCTCCTGGCAGACGCGGCTGGGTCATAAAACGCGGGACACGTGACAATGATATTGCTATCGCAAAGAGTTGAACGCCTTGCCACAGTCTGTGTTTCCTGATAGCTACAGCCTGGGTATCTTTAAGTCGCGAGTGAATAGGTTTCTTCTAGGCAAGCGTGTACCATTGTAGACTGCATCATCGCTTACCATCAGGCGAGATCGTGGTCAAACGCAAGCCTATAATGTATAAAAAAAAATATCTCGCTCGCTCTTGCAGCCCTTACGGGAGGCATTGTGGGCCTCAGATGCGTCAACGATTTCTTTGCACAAGCCTCTGTGGGAAAAATGTGTTCAAATTTGTAGGCCTGTGCAAGGCTTGTGCAAGCTTCTATGGGCAGAATTTGTTCAAATTTTAAACCTGTGCAAGTTTTACGCAAGCCCCTGTGGGAAGTGATTTTGCAAATTTCTAGTCCTGTGCGAGGCTTGCGCAAGCTTCTGTGGGAAAAATTTGTTCAAATTTTAGGCCTATGTAAGTTTTTTGCAAGCCCCTGTGGGAAGTATTTGTGCAAATATCTAATCCTGTGCGAGGCTTGCACAAGCTTCTGTGGGAAGAATTTAATCAAACTTTTAGGAATGTGCAAGGCTTGCGCAAAGAAATAGTTAACTTGTGTGTGGACAAACTTAAAAACAAATACTTTTATTTATTTGGGGGATATTGCTTCGTAGCCGCTTCCTGGAAAAGATGCCGACTGGCCAGAAATCCTCGCCAGAATCTGGAGAATGTAGGACTTGAAGTTAGTAGTCCTACTGGACTCCAGTCGCTGGAGAAACATGCGGGAAGTGCCTGTAATCTCCCCTCACAAATCGGAGTACACCATCTCCTGAAGTACTCTCATCTATCATTATTGTTTACCCCCATCTGCCACGAGTCTTGGCGTGTATGCTATATAAGGGTGAATGTACACACAGCTACATATCAAGCTATAAATTTCCAGTATAAGCTGACCTCGCATTGTGTAGGCTTTTCGTAGAATGAGAGGTCGGCTTATACTGGAAGTGTATAGCTTGATGTGTGGCCGTGTGTACTCATCGATATAACTCTACGATTAAAACTCACACATTAACAATGTTGGTATTGAACTATTTTATGTGCTAATGTGCTTTTTGTTCTCACAGTTCTGAAGTGTAGTTTGGCTAAAAGAACGGGTATATAAAAAAAAAGGACAAGTGCGAGTCTGACCCACGCACTCAGTCGGTTCCGTATGTTTTTTAACGTGATATAACTACAAATTAACTAATCTCGTATATTTTCCTTTGCTTGTGCTGTGATATCAAATTTAATGATTCTAGATCAACAGTACGTTAGGTTTATGTCAAAACATGCAGCATATATTATGGCTGTATTTTTTGATTGCGTTCACTTTGAAACTTGATTTTTGTACAGCTCTTAAGGAACCGTATACCTTTGGGTTTGATATTAATTTTAACTTAATTCCTCCACGTGGTCCTGAGACAAAGGGTCTTGATAGACAGACAAATAATAAGTTGTGATCCCCATAGCCTTATAGCATCACTTCGCTGTATGTCTTTATGGTATAAGGGTATTTTTCCTTTTGGTATGACACCCTAAAAAAATATTTTCCTAATGTCACCATACTCTCAATTTCTCAATCAAATCGTAGAAATCATTTGTGAAGTTATCAAAGATTTGGAATTCACCTATAAATATGTTTCTATGGGTACAATATAAGATTAGTACAGTTTTCGTTTGCATACTTCCAAATAGTAAACACTGGTGTTTTGAACAGGGTACATGGAAGAAGCAGTTCAACCCTAATGCCACGAGACCCCTCCCGTTCCATGTCAACGAGAACAAACAGATCGACGTGCCAATGATGTACAAGGAAGATACCTACGGCTACTCTGAAAGTACAGAGCTCAATGCTCAGGTAATTATATTTGTATCCTTAATGTGGATGAATCAATGAAGGCCAAACAAGTGATGAATGATATTATTATAAATACGGGATTTATAACGTACCGTTTCATCGGTGTTTTCGTATATAACCTGTTCTGTTATGTACGACATTAATTTAAAACACACATCCGGAATCGTATTAACTGATTCTTGAGGTAGGTTTAATACCGGTATCTTGAATATTTACCTAGTAATCGATACATTTCCAATAATCAATTTTTAACGTAAATCGGCGGCGCCTTACATATACCTACTTACAACAGTACCTAACAGGTACATATACATACCTACTTACATTATGAATAAATAAATATGATATACATGTTGATTCATTGATATTTTAGGACTTGATATTAAAGTTGTTTGAAAATCATAAAAAAATATTCGGTAATTAATTTGAAATAAACCTTTTACAACAATACTAGCCATTATCCCTACCCGTGTTTTCATTTAATGTCGTACATAACAAAGCACGTAGTATAATAGAAAAACCGACAGACCCGGAACAAATAACTGTAGATCATGAAAACATTTGCTCCTGCGTCTCTGCCGGCTGTTCGTCCACTGCGCCACGGAGGTCGCCAGCGTTAGATAGCGTTGTGTCAAATGTAAGCAGCGTTATTTATTAGACGACCTCAGTGACGCAGCGGGCGAATAGCCGGCTGAAACGCAGGTGGTAGCGGGTTCGATTTCCGCCGCGAAACAAAACGGAAACGTTTGCATGATTTACAGATATTTGTTAAGTGTGTGTTAACAAAAAAAAAGTATATAAGTATTCTATCAGTTATTTGGTTCCCATAGTACAAGCTCTGCTTAGATTGGGGCTAAATAGCGCTGTGTGAAATATCCAGCAATATTTATTTATTTTGGTTAATTTCAGTTGCTGAGATTGCCGTACGTAGGCGATGAAGCGAGCATGGTTATCGTGCTACCGCGGGAGGTGAACGGTCTGGACAGCGTGCTGGCGAAGCTGGCGGCCGGACACGACCTCATCAAGGAGCTCGACGCCATGCACAATCTTAAAGTACAAGTTACTATGCCCAAGTTCAAGATAGAAACTGAAATTGATTTGAAAGAGCTGCTGACTAAGGTAATACGCGTCTCGAAGCCAGTCAAATCTCATTTAGTCATTTAAATTACAAAAATCACTTTGAAATGTCAAATTTACTGCCTGTGTGACCAAGCTAGGAAAGAAAGACAAGAAACAAGGCTGGTCATTTTTAATGATCCTTTTACAATACAACAGGTACAAGAAAATAAGTTACATATAAGTCACTTTTTATCCAGTTGGAACAACTTCAAACCCAAGCTTTTTTATCATCTAAATAATCGAATATGTTATATAAAGAGTTTTTATAAAGATTTTGTTTAATTACGTTTTTAAATTTGTTAATTGTCAATTTTTGTACATTGGGTCGTTAGAGTGGCCGCTTGGCCCGCTTAAGGGGACACTGGAGGGACAATGGCCCATACAACACGTACTACCAAGATCATTTCTAATTGGATCATATTTCTACCTTAATAAGGTATTATTTTAATTTGAATAGTATTTATCTAGGTTCCCAACCATATATTAGATCAAAATACTTACCTAAAATGAAATAGAAGCGTATCGCATTCCGCATGTTTTTACGTCATAAAAGACCTGTTTTCAACCTAATTGTTTCGTATTAAAAACAACATCTTACGTATCCTAGTCATGGGAACATAGATTATATCGTCTAGTTACAGAATAACAACACAATGAAATTAATACAACAAGTTTTCAGTCATCATTTTTGGTATTACGGAACACGGGCAAAATCTAATCAAATTTAGAATCGTTCTATTGCTATCACTGTCGCTCTTCGTGGCTAAACTACGTCACTAATCAGGGATAGCGATATTCAGGTCGAAGTTTTTGACGCGGCCGAATTGAAGTTGCGCTCGGAGTTCACCGGCTTCTTAAACAAACAGAGGCAGAGTTACTTTCGAGCTTGTAATACTAGTGGTTTGCCCCGAACTGAGAGCTCACGAGTCGCCCAAAAAAATATCCTTCATAATCTTTGACTAATAAAATAGTGCCACGAAATGGACACCCAAATAACTTGACATACAGTTTCATTTAAATTACAAGTAACGAGGGTTCATGTTAATTAGAAACTTTTTAGGGGTAGAAATTAAAGTTATTCTGGATTTCAGACTTTTACCTATATTTGTGTCACTAAAGCTATACGAACACCAATTTCAGTAGGTACTGTGGGGTCACTGGTGTAGAATTTCGTCAAAGTTCAGTTTTGATTATGGCTAATGACTTAAAAACTACAAGAATTAAACTAAAAATGAAAACTGGTTGAAATGTATTAATGAAGACGTTTTATTAGATGTCCCACTTGGCCTAATAGTATCATTTTGATATATTTTTACCCCTCTTGAACCACAACATCTCAACAACCCCTCCACATTTTTAGGTAATTTAGTCACAAGAGGATTGTGCCAACACTACCTACCCATATATTAAATTTCAGGATGGTCAGATCAAAGCTTCGAAAGTTATCCTCGGACAAACAAACATACATACATACAACGCCGATTTACCCAAGTTGATTTGAAGATATCTCGCTTCGCTCTATTAATTAGTATGGATTTGTTTTGTTGTTTTCCAGCTCGGCATTAAAGCCATATTCGACACGAAGAACACTGGGTTAAATAATCTCCTGACATCAGGCGAGCCCCTGTATGTATCCAAGGCTGTGCAAAAGGCGTTCATTGAAGTCAACGAAGAGGGAGCTGAAGCGGCCGCCGCGACCGGTGAGTACTACTCTAAAACTTGACCTAGTTACCTTGAAACTGCGCTAGAATATTAATGTTTAACGAAGTACCAACTTTATTTGGTCGGATAGGTTAGGAGTAAAGCGCCCAATTTAACCTGACACTATGCTGGAACTCGAATGCTTCTAGCTATATCTCAACTTCATTTGGTTCCGTAGTGTGGGAGTAACGTTCCCTATTTAACTTCAGATACTTTGCTGGAACTGTAATGTTTCTAGCGACGTCTCAACTTAATTTGGTCGGGTAATGTAGGAAGTGGTATTATTGGTTGCAGCGCTGAATATCGAATACCCGTTTAAAACTCTGCCATCACATCTCAGTGAACTTGTATCCAATTTTGGTCTCTTAGTATTTAACATTCTGAGCTGCATGCAATTCGAGTCATATTCTCTATTTAGCACCCAGAATCGGAACCCTTTGTAAACTATATTGTAGGTGTGCTTGGCTTATTTTCATGATCATTTATTTTATGAGGCTTTGTTCGTTTAGTGTTAATATGGAGCGGAAACTATATGTAGACAATGCTTGGTTTGAGTGTCAAAATCATTCGCTGCCTTCTAAACTTTGTAAAACATACTCAAATGACAGCGTAAGGCTCAGTACAAGCCAGCCGGAAAAGTGCTCGAGCAATTTACAACTGATTAATTAATATCGTTCTTATTCAATACGAATAGAGTTGAAAATAATATGCAAAAGTATACCCTGCTGTCGATTCAGTTTTGAGTATAATACAGTCAAACCTGGATAAGCGAGAGTTCAAGGGAGCACAATCTCATTCTCGCTTATAGATGTTTCTCACTAACCCGAGTTTCTCGCTAATGCAGGTACAAGGGTAGCGTTTCTCTCTTATAGAAGTACGCAGCAATAACAAGTCACAGCAAGTACAAATGTAGTAAATAAGTAATATGATAAAATTATGTAGGTACTTTAATTTTCCGTTTTGACATGATGCAGAACAAAACTTTCCTTCGCAATTGATTAACTATAAACTGAGTAAGTCCGACAAACAGGACGGTACACAGGCACACGTGTCCATTTGAAAAGAATGCGATAAAATAATAACGTTATTTAGTTCCACGAAATAGAATAGGTACAATATTGACGAGAAAACAATACAAAAACAATGGTAGGAAGTTCCACGAACGTTAAGAATGAGTTATAAAATAGCAGATGTGTCCATTCGAAAAGAATACGATAAAATAACAACGTTATTTAATTCCACGAAATAGAATAGGTACAATATTGACGAGAAAACAATACAAAAACAATGGTAGGAAGTTCCACGAAACTTAAGAATGAGTTATAAAATAGCAGATGTGTCCATTCGAAAAGAATACGATAAAATAACAACGTTATTTAATTCCACGAAATAGAATAGGTACAATATTGACGAGAAAACAATACAAAAACAATGGTAGGAAGTTCCACGAAACTTAAGAATGAGTTATAAAACAGCAGATGTTAAATTTGTAAATAAAGCTCGACTGTCGCTTATAGAGGTATAGATAAGTGGCAGTCTCACTTACGGAGGTCCATGAGGGAAAAAATACTCTCTCTTACAGAGGTTTCTGTTTCTCGCTAATAGAGGTTTTGGGAGCTTAAAATGACGGGTCCTGGCTATTACTCTCACTTATAGAGTTTTCTCACTTATCCAGTTCTCACTTACCCAGGTTTGACTGTATTGGCAAACGGGTCAAAATCTATAGATTCATTGGGCAACTTTTTCTAGTATGGGTACATTTTGGCCTCGCGCAAATTGCGCGTTCAGACGATATTCAAATTTAATTTCGGTGACGATTGGGCGGAGCATATAAAAATGCAAAAAAGTGATAGTGCTATTTACTTGCTTAGGTGAAGAACGAGACAAACATGTATCATAGCATGATACATGTCGCAGGAGTAAATGACGTAAGCGACAAAAGATAAGATTTCAAATTGCATGAGAACCAATAAATGAAAAAAAAATGCTTTTCTATTAATTTAGGTAGCATAATTTACCTACATAGCTATGTAAAAGAATACTTTAAATCTTTTCTAGAGTCGGAGAATGAACGATATTAGTGTTTTAGAAGAGCCGACTTCGACAAATAATTGTACCGAGAAAAGTTTCACCAATTGCGATTCTGACTTTCATTTATGTAGCTTAAATCCTCAAGTAAATATTGCTTAAATATCAAATCAAAATCAAAGTACCATTTATCGTTATTGAATACGACAGTTACTTAGCGGCTCAATTTTTTTTACATATCGTCTTAATTAGCGCCTAGTGAATATAGACGAAGGGCGATCGTAAACAACTGATCTGTGTCTATTTGTATCAGCAACTTTGAATTAACCAAAGAAGAAGAAGAATTAACCAAAACACACATCCTGGATTCGTTCAAGGAATAATAAGCATTGTCTACTAGTTATCTTTTCCGCTCCGTACGATCAACCTGTTCCACCATTCAAATGTTATCGTTTCGCTTGTAAGCCGCAAGTCAGACAGAAGAGACGTTAAGGCGAAGACGTGGCATACTTTCAATGTAAATTTTAAAGAGATAAGACGTAAGCAACATTTCTTAAGTGTCTTATGGCTGGCTTGCACCTGGAGTTGCAAGCGTTGCAACCGTGGTTCGCGTGGGGCTTAGCACTTGGTGTCGGCAACAAATATGCGTTGTGATCGTCTGAGTTTATCTTAATGGGGCAGCGATGCACTTGCGGACGCGTCGTTCGCTGGGATCGAGCGAAGCGCATGTGTTCACCGCGGATCGGCCGGCGCTCTACTGCCTACTCGTGAACGGACAAATGGCAGTACTCGCGCGATTCCTGCCAACTACCTCGCCTCATGACGAGCTATAGACCGTAAGCATGGTGCCGTAGGGTGAGTTTAGGTTGCCAACACTAAGGCCCGTATTCCAAACTATTCTCAAGATCCAGGAAGTATAGATTTATGTCGGCTTCCAATGAAAAACTGTCAAGATCTATATTGGAGTCTTGGTTCAATTTTGAGATCAGTTTTGTTACACGGGCCTAAAATCCGTATAGTGGATTATCCGTAGTTAATGTAACTGTGCAGTTCAAGAAATAGATAAACTAGTTGAAACTGCATATGCTGTTCACCGCTTGGTTTGCGCTGACACTAACGTCAATTAGTGTATAAACGAACACTACCCCTATTTAAATGACTATTGTTGAAATGAAAAAGGTCAAATTGTGAGATTTCATCATTAATAACAGTAGATTTTTCCATACAACTCGATATATGAAATATTGTTTTAATTAACACTTAATTGACATTTATATCCTACCATAGTCATACCTTTTGCCAATGCTATGGTGTTGCGCGGCATACAGGAGAGTAAACACACAAAATTGGGTCCACATACGGAAACAAATTTTACTTTTGGTTATTTGAAGTCGTTATTACAAACTTTCTTCAATGCGTCAATTTGCAAATCCTGTAGGCTAATTTTAACTGAGTTCCCGTTACCCGATTGTGATTAGATTTTATATTGTCAAGTACAGATGGTAACGCAACATTTTCAGCGAGCCTGCTGCCTAAAGTGACACTATGGGTGTTTCATAATCCACTTCGGTTCCATTTTATTCCTTGCAATAAAAGTTCTCAGAATCATTTATGATGGAGATAAATAATAGGTAACGAAACCTTCTGTATACATGTCTCATAGAAGAAAGTTTGTGTTTGAAATTATTTTTATCAGCGGTTCAGATAAACATTTTATCATCACCATCATCAGCTGAAAGACAATTGAAAACTTATTTGAACTAAGACGTAACGTGTATACAGCGTGCTTGGGAACATGTAGGTTTACCCAAAAAGGGGTTATTGTAACATCGATTTTTTCTGTTCAGTTTCAACGAAAAGTTATATAAAAAATTCAGCACCCTTATTTTGAGACCTTCTGCTTAAATTAAGACAAATCTTAATCTTTTATCACGTCATTAGGGCACGCCTCGAAAACAGCCGCTTAATCGAATAATGACCGGAAACAGTAAAAAAATACTTTTTTGTCGATCATTCTTTACGTGAGAACAAAAACTCCGTTTCGGGTTAACATACATGTTCCATAGCATTCTGTAGAAGAGTTTGTCTGTGACGTACAGGCATGGTGATGATGATGCGATGCGCGATGGTACGGGAGCCTACGCCGGAGTTCCGCGCCGACCGGCCCTTCCTTTACCTGCTCGCGGGCGCTGAGAACGTGCCGGCTTTTGTCGGCGTCTACCGCGGAGGAAAATAAACGCGACCGTAGATATCTAGATGTGACCAAACATAGCGCGCAAACGGCGGTAGAGGCCGGTTCCGCCGAACCTTAGCGGAGAGATGTGTAAAATCAACCAATAGTAACGTAGATGGCGTACCTAATATCATTTTAACGGATCCCTCTAGAAGCGGTTTTTTTGGGACACATTCCCGCCTTCTCTTCCCGTAAGTAACCGCCCGCACGATTGATGCGCTATGTTTGGTACAGTGGGCAAGTTACGCAGAAAGAGCAGCAGAAGTCGCTGCTCTTAGCCCGTGTTTTCTGTTTTCATCAATGGAATTCTCACATGTTTATCTAAAACTCACTCGTGCAAATACATTAAAATGATTGAGATAATTTTCTTGTCTACGCATACTAACTAATTTTAATTATATTTTTGTATTAAATCAATGGGTCATATTTATATAATAAAATATTTTTATTATGTATTTAGAGTTGTATTATTATAATATTTTGGTCTAGTAGGTAAACGCCATCGTATATTTTTTCACCCCGGGCATAAAGCGTTTAGTTAAACCAATTAGGTAGGTATGCAAGATACGCAAGGCATGAATATCTTGTTGACAGAAGTTGGTGATCCTACCGGCTGCGCCATGGTAGCTATGAAGTTGTATTGTGCACGTGTCTTGCCAAATATCAATTTCCTTGCAAGGTATTGTGTACAAACGCGTACATCAAAATCTATTATTGAAATAAGAGTCAGCTCAGGCAGACCAAGCGGAGGATCTCCCATTTTTGCATTTTCCCACGGAATAATAATTATACTGCTCCCTAGTAGCGGATCCTCCCCCCCCCCCCTCCTCCCCTTAAAAATCATTGATTTTGGTTGAAATCAGCTGAATTTTTATCGCGATTTCTAAGTTGGTCCCATTATAAGTGATAAAGATCAGCTGTGTCAAACCCAAACCAAACCAACAAGCCCCTCCCAAACCTAAATCCTGGATCCGCCACAGCTGCTCCCTGAACATTTCACACAGCGCTATCTAGCCCCAAACTAAGCAGAGCTTGTACTATGGGAACCAGATAACTGATAGAATACATAAATACATTTTTTTTTTGTAATAACATACTTATTATAAATAGAGAAACAACCAGACCCGAAACAAATATCTGTAGATCATTCAAACATTTGTTCCGCGGCGGGAATCGAACCCGCTACCTCCTGCGTCTCAGCCGGCTACTCTCCCACTGCGCCACGGAGGTTGTCAACTGGTAGTCAATATAAAGTGGTTACTGAAAAAAGCTAAATGACATTGTTAAGTGCCCGCGTCTCGTGTAGTTTTGTAAAGATTTATAGATAATTTCTATGTCCGGTCTGCGCTGACCTTATGTCTGGTTTTAGGCCCAGTATCTGACTGGTCAGTAGAGGACAAATACTGTCTTATGGTTACTAAACGACGTTCGGTCTGATCTAGACCTGTTATGATATTTTAAAACCTCTTCCCCCTATAGTTCGAATGTGCCCTACAAGAGTTTCTTTAAAATTTTTATAGTGTCACCGGTTCATAATTACGTAAGGTTTACTGCGTTCATAATTAAACCAAACACATCCTCTTCTCGCATTTATAATATTCACAGGAATAACTTGCTTGGCTTTTGTTTAGGAAACTATAGACTGAAATTTAGTAGACATCTTCGATGCAGGTTTGACCCGCATGATGCATTCTCTACAACTTCAGTTGTACGCCAACGGACCGTTCCTATATGTCCTCGTGTCTCCGCCTATGGACCTATAGGCCTTCCTCAGTCTCTACTGTGGAGATGCATAACAGGACTAACTTGAAAATTGTATACTATAAACAAACACAGTTCACTTAAGAAATATTTATTTACCTTCAAACCCAACTTACTTGAGAAATGTTTACAGACCTACAAACACATCTAACTTTAGAAGTATTTATCTGCAAGCACCACTAACTTTAGAAATATTTAAGTAAGTACTTCTAAGACAATAGCTCCTTCAGGCATTTTTAATCGCTGAGCGATTTCTTTATCTTGCCTAGACTCGAAGGATACTATTTGGCCAAGGTAGATGTAATATTTGACGTAAATCAATTCTTCCCCGTCTACCCTAACTCTGGTTTTTACGTTGTTGGCCACGAGCTTCGTCTATTCTCTGTTTATTTTCAGTTCAATCTCAAGGCTTGCAATGCTTAGGTCATCAGACATATTCTGTAGCTCCTAAGAAGATGTAGAGAATAGGATTACGTCACCGGCTAAGCGGAGGTTAGTTAACCTTACTCCGCCGATGTCAATAACCTTCCATCTAGCCGCCAGCTTCCTAATATTTATTATGTATATTATTTTTATTAGTAAGCTATAGCTTAGGTACATGGCTTTTATCTATATTTTCTAATGAGTTGACGTCTTTGATGCAGGGTTAGTCTCCAGGCGGTGTTCAAAGATCTTTGCCACTCCATTCTACGCCAATCGACCGTTCTTATACGTACTCACAACCCTAGAGGATATTCCGGCCTTTGTCGGCATCTACCGAGGAGACGTATAGGGTTAAATAATAATAAAAAAATTGTAATTCCTACAGCCCATACAAATAAAGGTAATTGATCAAAAATATATATTATTTAATCGTGTGTCAATAATAGTGGTGGTAAAATTGATAGCTCCTAAAATGGAGGAAATTCCAGCGAAATGAAGTGAAAAAATAGCTAAATCAACTGATCTTCGCCCATGGGCAATATTTGAGGATAAAGGGGGGTAAACAGTTCGTCCTGTTCCAGCTCCATTTTCTACAATTCTTCTAGAAATTAAAAGAAAGAAAACATTGGATCACTATAATAAGACTGTAAATAATTCTTGTAAGCTTTAAGGTTTAGATAAATAAGGTATCACAACCGATAAGATTAAGTATATTTTTTTCAGTTAAGTATGTTGTAATTACTTTGGTTCTGCAAAGGCCCGTCCGGTAGCCGTATTACATAAGCCAAATTGCTGTCGTGACGCTATCGCTAGTCAGGCCATCCCTTTCACACGTGAGGTACGTACTGTACGTGTGAAAGGGATGGCCTGACTAGCGATAGCGACGCGACAGCAATTTGGCTTAGGTAATACCGCCACGGAGCTGGTGTATCGCTTCGTAGCCAACCGCCCGGTCAATGGCCTGCCCTTCTTCTTTGCGACGCATAGCAGATATTAATTACATTTTATTAAACTTACTTTAATAAAATGCGCAGAACAGATGGCCGATGGGGCCGGAAAGTTCTCGAATGGAGGCCACGGACCGGCAAGCGCAGCGTAGGACGTCCACCTACAAGATGGGCAGACGACTTGGTAAGAACCGCAAGTCGGAGTTGGATGCAAGCCGCTTCCAACCGCAGTTCCTGGTGATCAATGAGGGAGGCCTTTGTCCAGCAGTGGACGTCCTGCGGCTGATATGATGATGATGCTGATGAAACTTTAAGTATTATATTTACTTATTCGTAGTGTTATGGTTCGACAGACACGTATAAATGTATTATTATAGGTTATGTGGTGTATTTAGATAAATACCATCCACAGCATTATGTACTACGGTAGACTGCTGTGGGGGAGTGCTGCAGATATAAACACCGTTTTTGTGCTGCAGAAGAGGGCTGTTCGTGCAATTTATAATATGGGCCCCAGAGAATCATTACGCCATAAGTTTAGATAAATGAATAGTATGACATTCCCTTGTCAATACATCTATGAAAATCTGATGTGTGTTCACAAAAATATTAATTTGTTTAAGAAAAATAGCGATAATCATAATTTTAATACTAGAAATAAAGATAAACTCGCTGTTGCCCCTTGTAGACTACATAAAGTTAGTGAATCGTTTAAAGGGCAAGGTGTCTGCTTTTCTAAAAAACTCTCAAGTGATGTACATAAACTGACAAATAACAAACTTAAATACGTAATTAAACAAAATCTTTTTATTAAAGCCTACTATTAAATATCGGATTATTTAGACGATAATCCTTAATGATAATGATGAGATGATTGGGATTGAAATTGCTCCAACTCATTAAAAAATGTTACAATTTAGACGTAATTTAATTTCTTTATTGTTATGTATTTTATAAGGATCATTAAAAAAAAAACAACCAGCCTTGTTTCTTGCCTCTCTTTCCTGGCTTGGTCGCGAAGGAACAGGCAGTAAAATTGACGTTTCAAAGTGATCCTTGTGACTTTAATGAATAAAAAGGTTTTGATTTTTGACCCGTTATTATCATTAATTATGTACAGTGATCGCGAGTTTGAACTGGTGTATTGTGTTCCTTCTTGTCTGTTGTATTTGAATAAGTGTTGTTGAATCTGCCGTAGTTGTTTGTGGCTTTTTGGTGTTGGTATTCATTTAAGTAGGTACCAGTAGGTTAGTGAGAAGATACACAAAAAATATCAATTTATTTTGTAATTTTCAACGTATTTATGGGCGCTGCATGCTCGAAACTGAGCGAAAACGCGCCCAAGGTTTTTAATTTTTAAAGTTATCTTACTTTTGAACAAATGTTTGCATGATCTACAGATATTTGTTCCGGGTCTGGTTGTTTTTCTGTATGTTATAGTATGTATTTACAAATAAAAAAGTATATAAGTATTCTATCAGAGTTATCTGGTTCCCATAATACAAGCTCTGCTTAGTTTGGGGCTAGATAGCGCTGTTTGAATAGTCCAGCAATTTTTTTTTTTTTGATTTTTTTTTTTTTTTTTTTTTTTTTCTGAAAACCAAAAATAAGATCTAAAAAGACATTAAGAAATAATACGAAAGTACGGTTACTGTTTCCTGAGGTGTCCTGTTTGTATTGCAGCGATGGGCATTTCCTTCTGTTCTGCTATGGTGGAGTTTGCGCCAGTGCCGCGGGTTACGGCCGACCACCCATTCCTAGTCTACATTCTTGTAGATGGCGCTATCTACTTCCAAGCAACACAACGAGGCGACTTTTAAAAGGCTTACTTAGCTCTAGTGTTGTTGTATTTTGGTTTATTTTATTGTATGTTTTAATTTTTATTGTTTAAGTTATCATGTTTTATATGGCTTATACGTATTTGGTTAACCTTTTTATGTATGAGTATTACCCGTGCGCGATAAGTTGGGACCTGAGCGCGGTGACGTCATATTGGCGTGTTTGTACCGCCCGCAAAAAAGCGAACATAACAAGCAGCCGCCCGCGGCTTCGTCTTTGTTTTTTTTTTTAACCTAATTTATTATGTTACTCAGGGAGGACGCTGCTTTTTAGCTAATCTTTTTTACACTATTTGAATAAAATAAAATGTTTAAGTTTATACATTTATTTTATCTATTGTTTACATTATCTCATCTTCGTCACTACTTGGTGGATTTATGCCTTCTAGAGGTTGTTCTTCGTCCTCAGTCTCACTATAATCACTTGACGAAGAGGTATCCGATAAATTTACAATTAATTGCGATTCATTCGTCTCCTGTAAGAGGTCATCGTCCCAATACTTTTGTCGAAGCTTCATAATGATAACAAAAACACTTAACAAGAACTATAACAACAAAAACTACAACAACAAAACAATAACACACGTTACGTGACGTAGGCCAGTACGAGACTAAAAACCCTAGTAAAAAATAGTGATGCGAACGGTACAATACGGGTGCCATCGGGGAAGTGCAGGGGAAGCGGTCGGGGAGTCGCATTCCTAGCAGGTCCCAAGTTATCGCGCACGAGTAATACACTGGTTTAAACTAATTATTTATTTATTTTACCTATAGTTTACGTAGCAATTTGGAGGTTATCAAATTTTACTTGGCCTTGTGATCGGTAGAACCGTATCTAATCTTAGAATAGGTATCTGCATACCTAGGACTAATTAATATACCGACCGACCGATGTACACCTTCATATCAAGAGAAATGAATAATTTACGAAGATTAGATTAAAAAAATATGATTTAAATAAATTATTCAATACAATTGCGATTACTTATATAATCTGCTTTTTTCCCAAGAACAGAGTATAGGTCCTACACTATGCTGAAAAGGTCTCGAACAAATACCTAGAAGTATTTTGACTACTTAGTTCATCTTTATCAATGAACCTTCGAATACGAGATACTGTTAATATTATTTATATTCGTCTATTGAAGTTCTTTGATAATATAAATCCTTCATGCAGTCCACAATCCTAGTCAGTGCCTGTAGGAGTTACTGATGAATGGCGCCAGGCGCCGTCTAGATAGTATTAGGCGTCTTCAATTGATAGGGCGTTTTAATGTCAACTGTGTCAAATGTACAAGGAATTTTAATGTCCGGCAGTCCGATTTTTTACGGTCCAGTGTGGCATAAAAAAACGGAAAATTAGCTTGTGCACTGTAAGGGATTTTACTGTCTGGCAGTTCGATTTTTGTGCACCGTCCGTCTTTACTCGCAGGTGCGGCGTAGTTTAGGGTATAGTTTGACCGAAACCGCCACAGAACATAAAAAACAATAGAACTAGCATGATGACTTTTTACTAAGAAAACCAGCGTAGCTAAACTCACACACGTAAAAACTAGCGCACTTAGAAATAAAAGTTATAATTGGTTGAAAGAGAACGTTCAAAAAGTCCTAAAACCATAAAACTAATTTAACGGATATAAAACCTTAGCTACTATGGAACATGGTTTAAAATTCGATAAAATAATCAGTAACAAAACATTAAAGTTTACTTCTTCTACTCGGTAAAAGATGGCGCTTTAGAAAATATTTTTATTTTAGTCTCTATTAATTAGTAATAAGACTGATAATGCAATGGCTGTTACTTGATTACCCACAAAACAAAGCTACCAAACAAGAGATGGCGCTGTCGCTAACGATTTTTGTTATAGTCTCTAACAGCAAAGCATAAGATCGATAATGCATTGGCTGTTACTGGCTTGCTCAAATAACGTGATACTCACTTAGTGATGTACCAATGAGGATACAAGACGAGTGTATCGATATCGATTATCACCTACCTACTAGGTAACGAAATAGGTACGTCAGGTTATACTTGTGGTGGTCGAAATAAAAAGCTTTTCTTTTCTTTCTTTCTTAACATAATCACAGGTATCCAACTCATAAATACTTAAAAAAATATTATATTACATACTGGAATATTATAAACTGTATTATTATTTGAGGGGCACACTAAAAGTTTCTGGAATCAATAATAAAAAAATACTATTAATGGTCAAAAATTAATTTATTGTTTCTCAAAATATTCTCCCTTTGCGTCAATGCACTTTTTCATAAGATTGAACAAATTTTGAAAACATTTGTGCCACTCCTCCGTTGGTGACGTTAGATACATGTTATTAATACTCTTCGACAGCCTCTTCTGGCGATGAAAACCGTTGATCGGGTAATTGGTTCTTAATTTTTGGGAACAGAAAAAAGTCACACGGTGCCAGGTCTCTGTATGCTGGATGACTCATAAGTTGAACGTTTTTTAATTTTTTTTATGTCTTGCGCCTTGGGGAAACTAAAAACAGAAGTTATTATATTATTTCAAACTATAGGTCTAAAATACATTCAGAAAATCACCAATAAAACAACAAAAGGAATTAACGCCCTAAAACTCTGTATGCTGAATGACTCATAAGTTGTACGTTTTTTAATTTTTTTGTCTTGCGCCTTGGGGAAACTAAAAACAGAAGTTATTATATTATTTCAAACTATAGGTCTAAAATACATTCAGAAAATCACCAATAAAACAACAAAAGGAATTAACGCCCTAAAACTCTGTATGCTGAATGACTCATAAGTTGTACGTTTTTTAATTTTTTTGTCTTGCGCCTTGGGGAAACTAAAAACAGAAGTTATTATATTATTTCAAACTATATGTCTAAAATACATTCAGAAAATCACCAATAAAACAACAAAAGGAATTAACGCCCTAAAACTTATACACCTTTTAATAGGGGGTAACTAATTAAAGCTATCGATAATACATTCATCAGTATATTGGGGTCACATCCCTAATTGAGTAGCTTAAGTTGAGGTTTAAGAGAAACGCGACCTTAAAGAGTCACAGTCTATTTTGTTTGACGATTTTGCATTTTAAACAAAACTAACAAAAAACAATAAAATAATACTTACCGGTGATAGGATATGCCCCATTTTGTTAAATTTTTGGTTCGGCTATAATATTTAAACTCCAAAACGGCACAATATGGCATTTTTATATTTTTTTAAAGTACGTTTACCCCACAGTAATTGAAATACGACTAAAGTGAGCGAAGCTTGTAGTGCGCGGAACTCCGCGTACTTGGTGTTACGCGGGCTCCGCCTACTTACGACTTCTATTGTTTTTTGTGTTCTGTGGAAACCGCTGTACCGCGCCTGAGGTATGCGCGCGGCGAGATGGGGGGAAGTATCGGCCGCTCCGATCCATCAGTCTGCTGTCCATGAGATAAATATCCAAAGATGGGTCGAGCGCTATCTCGTGATGTCAAGACGGTTATTTTTAAAGTGGCCGAATATTATAAGAAAAGAAAAGCAGACAGAGAAAGCTTTGAATATAATTGCTGATATTAAAAACAACATAGCCCATAACCATATTAACTCTTCTCTACATGAAAAGATAAACTTATTGAATACATTGTTTTCGGAGTTCACGGTGGAAAAATGGCAGAAATGTGATGATCATGTCCAAAAAAATGAAAACGATTACTGGGATTGCGATAGTAGATTTGATATTATTATCGATCCATTAATTAATAAATTTGCAGAACGACTCTGATTCAAGTTCCGATAGCAAAACGGAAGATTAAGTTGAAGCAGAATCTATGTCAGAAAATCTGTAGACAATTTAGTTACTTATAAAAGTATAAACATATCGTTATATAATATAAACATCGTTTACGATATCATAAGATCTATCCGACAATATCGATCTCATGTGTACCTACTCTTGCTCGTTTTTCCTCGGCCCCCACCTCGCCGCACTTTCTTAAGGAGCGGTACAGCGGTTTCGGTCGAACTATAGCTCTCTTTGAAACTACACGCCACGCACGCGTAAATACGCTAGGAACGATGAGTTTCTTGGAACGTCGGCAGTTGCTGGCTTTATTACTCTACGTGCGAAGACGTAGAAGACAAAAATAATTTTAGGTTCATCCCCTTTTATATGAAAGGTACCTGACAGGGTGGTCATTTTACATAAACCACAATAAATTGAGGCAGGACGAAAGATTATTTTTACGGTCCGGAATGGGAAAAGTAAAATGTCGGACCGTAAAATTACGTATAGTGCACAAACTAGTATATAAATTTATGGCGTGCCATATCCGACCGTAAAAAATCGCACTGCCGGACAGTAAAATTCCTTGTAGTGCACAAACGCCTATAGATGTTTACGGAAAGGCAAAATGTAGTTTGCTTTCATTTGCTACCCATATCATATAAAAACGGTATGCCTTTTAATTGAATACTTATTTAATCCACTGTAGAAGTTATTGTAGGTACTTATGTACCTACCTGCTGATTCTTACCTAAAGAGACAGGTAACAAGTCATAATTATGAAGTTTTAAGCTTATGCAGTAAATATACGTATATTTAGTATACGTATATAATTTTTGCAGACCGTTAAATACGGAACATTGCGTATTTTCCTTAGGTAGGTATTACCAGAATGCAGTCTGATAAGAACTCTTGATCAATTCTGTAGTCTCGCGGACGTTTTAATTAACAAAATACGATCGAAATCTAGGAAGTGCTTGTGATATTGTGTCGTTCTCTTTTTTCTTTTGATCTTTGCATGGAAATTTAAGAACTTACGGGTTCTACTGAAAAAGATCTACGTCAGGCATGAAATTATATATTGTTATGGTTGTATTGGTCATTATAGTCAGATGCTTGTCGGATACGAAAACGGAACCATTGCAATTATTGATTTATAAGAAGTATAATGACAGGAAGATCAGACTGCGACCGATGGTTCCTGTCTTTGACAGGACTATGTTGAGGTCAAAACCATTACAGAGATGTTTTAACAATAATATCTTAATCAATTGCCCTATCACCACCTCGCAAAATTTAGCATTTAATCGATTCGCGTCCAAAAGCTTGCGAAATCGCGCTGTGTCACTCCGTTATTTGGATCCATCCAACAATGCGGGAACAAGTTCCAGTAAGATACCAGCTAATCGAAGAGTTTTTGACGCTGATCTAGCGCATATAGAGTTAGACTTATCTGGAGAATTTAAAGGTGATTCGGACAAGAAATTGAACTTTAAATATCCAAATTTAAAACCTACAGTTAAATACCTTAACAAAGCAAAAGCTATAGAAATCACTACAATGAAAGTAGATCCTGTAAAAACCACGAATGGAAAGGTAGAGGCTATAGATAGTACATATAACGAGAACGAAATGACGGCAGAAAACATGTCTCCGAATACAGAAACCTCGTCTGAAATGGTAGAGACTCTTGAAACAACGTATAAATGTTTGGATGATGCTATTTCTACTTCAGAAGAAACCGTTACAGATGAATATGAAAAGGAAACAGTCCTTCATAAAAAATATATAGATGGTCAACATAATGAAACTTTGTTTTTAGCACTGGACCAGTTTGAACGTAAATTTTATGCGGCAAGTATTTTATTTTATTGATTTTAATACAGGTCTTCTCGTATCTATTTTTAATGGAATACCTTTTAAGTCTGTCTGTCTGTCCGACCAGTTATAGTCCTTTTACGCCATTTACGCGTAGGCTATTTATACTATATATTTAGTACTGTAAAACAAAAATTTGGCATATTAGTAGGTATATTTTCGTTAGAAGTCGATCGTCCTGGATTTGGATTATCAACCCTTCTGCGTATCCTTTCCTTATCTAGCATACTTAATGAGATTTAGGGAATAAAGCTCAACATATTTTGTACAAATCTGCCTTCAATGAACTCTACAAAAATAATTAATAACCTAATCTACACTGTTATTAATCAATTATTTAGTTAATTAATGTGACTAATCATAGGAAATACGTGCAAATTCATCAATTTAATTAACTAGGTCTGCTTTATTTTACTAACCATGCTTGGTTTATTTCTTTACCACTGAGCTAGTGGACGAAATTTACGCGTGACGTACTAAGTAACAATAACAAGGTCTTCAAAATATGTGGTCCTTTCGGATCCTATTGGTTTACCCAGAAAGTTCGTTGGATGGATGCTGGCTGCACAAGATCGGTCTTTCTGAAAATCTAAGGCCTCCCCGCCTACGTTCAGCAACTGTTGGCGTCCATGATGAGACGAATCATAGTATACGATGAGCTATTTGATGCAAGGCTCCTCAGCCTGGAGCATCGAAAAAAGGTTGCTAGCCTCTCGGTTTTTTACGAGTACATTTCGGGGAGTGTGCGGCGGAACTTTTCAACCTGATCCCACCATCTCCTTTCTATCAACGGACAACCAGACGCTCTGCGCTGCGCCACCGCTATATGGTAGAAATACCTCCCATCCTCACAAAGCGGTTCTCTTCGACCTTTATTATGCGCACCGCCAAAGAGTGGAACGCCTTGCCAGAGTCTGTGTTTCCTGATAGCTACAACCTATACTTGTACAACATGTACCATCGTAGACTGCATCATCGCTTACCATCAGGCGAGATCGTGGTCAAACGCAAGCCTATAATGTATAAAAAAAAATATCTCGCGGTTTTGTTCCCCGCCCCAAATTTTGCATTTAGTTTTAGTAAAAATAGGTTACTACCATAAAAATAATATTTCAGATAAATTTCGATAAGTTCACGACCCTAACACCAGCTTCGAGAGGTGACAGTGGAATGAGCTTCATTCAATCTGGTTTGTTCTTGGTAATGGCACTGATGGCTCTCTCCACAGAAGTAGATCTTCGTACTAAGAATGAAATTAATGAGAATTTAGGATTGAATTTATCGCACTTGGTACGTTTTCTTTTATTATTTTTCTAGCATGTAAACTGATTTACACAAATCAAACTCCTCTTAGCGACCGCCTGCTTGCTTGCTCACGCACGGGCCTTAGTTATAAAGCCTTAAAGTCGTTGTACATAGTCAAACACACTGACACACACTCAAATTAAAAACAAAAAATCCGAAAAGACATTTGTACTGAAAATAAATAAATATTGCTGGACATTTCACACAGCGCTATCTAGTCCTAAATTATGCAGCTTGCACTATGGGAACCAGATAACTTATTTACTTGTTTTTTGTAAATACATAGGTGCTTATAATATACTAGCTTCTGCCCGCGGCTTCGTACGCGTGGTTTGTCAATAAAAAGTAGCCTATGTGTTAATCCAGGCTATAATCTACGTATCTATTTTTAATGGAATACATTTTAAGTCTGTCTGTCTGTTCGACCAGTTATAGTCCTTTTACGCCATTTACGCGTAGGCTATTTATACTATATATTTAGTACTGTAAAACAAAAATTTGGCATATTAGTAGGTATATTTCCGTTAGAAGTCGATCGTCCTAGATTTGGATTATCAACCCTTCTGCGTATCCTTTCCTTATCTAGCATACTTAATGAGATTTAGGGAATAAAGCTCAACATATTTTTGTACAAATCTGCCTTCAATGAACTCTACAAAAATAATTAATAACCTGATCTACACTGTTATTAATCAATTATTTAGTGAATTAATGTGACTAATCATAGGAAATACGTGCAAATTCATCAATTTAATTAACTAGGTCTGCTTTATTTTACTACTATGCTTGTTTTATTTCTTTACCACTGAGCTAGTGGACGAAATTTACGCGTGACGTACTAAGTAACTATAACAAGGTTTTCAATATATGTGGTCCTTTCGGATCCTATTGGTTTACCTAGAAAGTTCGTTGGATGCATTCTGGCCGCACAAGATCGGTCTTTCTGAAAATCTGAGGCCTACGTTCAGCAACTGTTGGCGTCCATGATGAGACGAATCATAGTATACGATAAAATAGCAAAACTAAAATAGTGAATAAATAAATTAAATTTGATATATACGTAGATTATAACCTGGATTACCACATAGTCAACCTTTTATCCCTTATATCAGTTCCCATTGGATAAAAACGGGGTGTCAAGTCAAGTTGCAAATGCGAGTATAGCTTTATTTCTAGGTTACCTACACATTTAAGAGTGTAACGCGTACGAAGTCGCGGGCAACAGCTAGTATTAGATATATTCCACTAACATTATAAACGCGAAAGTTTGTATGGATGTTTGTTACTCTTTCACGTCGTAACGGCTGAACCGATTTCGATGTAATATGGTATGTGCGTAGATTATAACCTGGATTAACACATAGGCTACTTTTTGTTAACAAACCACGCGTGCGAAGCCGCTGGCGGAAGCTAGTACATTATATTTGTGTATAATTCGCGCAGCCAAAGATGAGACCTGTCTTACCTGTCACCCACCTTAACTTGGGACCATAGCGGCGTATGCGCGGGCTGCGGGGAACGACACATGACTGAATACGCATGCGTGACGCCATACCTCGCCGTACCTCCCCGCTTGCCTCGCATACCGCCAAGAACTATCTACTGCGCAGATATGACCACGTGACCCGTCAAGTCTCATCTTTGGCTGCGCGCGTTTTAACTCTTACGGTTTTTGCAGCGCACGCTAAAATGACTCGCAGATAGGAGAATCTTTTCCGACTTACGTGACACTTGTTATTATATTTTGGCTAGTTTATTCAATAGCTTTATAAATTATAGCCAACATGTTATTGTGATGTATGAGCTATTTTATTGTAAATTTTCATTAAAATCCATTCAATAGTTTTTGCGTGAAAGAGTAACTAACATCCACACATACATACAAACTTTCGCTTTTATAATATTAGTGGCATTGGAAAACATCCAGACCCGGAACAAATATATGTAGATCATGCAAACATTTATTCCGCGGCGGGAATCGAACCCGCTACCTCCTGCGTCTCGTGCAGTAAAGCTGGTAGTCCACGAACTAATACGAAATGCTGCTAATTAATTTAATGAAGTTATTAAAGTAGGTAGTTTAAATGTTCCGATGAAAAAGCTCGAGTATGTATAATTTGTTACCAATTCGACACTTGTAGGAGAAAATACAACTGATAAAGCAAATAATAAGGTCGCTGCCGAACTCGTCGAACGAACTCAAATTCCACTGGTCTTCTCGCCTGGTGCTGCGCTTCGGCAAACAAGTCAGCGAGCGGTTCATCTCTGGAGCGGCTGACGCGCTGCAGCTGAAGATAAGACACTTTGCAGGGAATGAGACTCCCGAGGCTATGGCAATGGTTCTTAATAAAATGGTAAGCTCAAGATATTTAACCAGCGCACCTAAATACTACTTTGCAACAACCAATTTTAAAGACCTCGCACTACTGAAATGCAGAAGGTGCGGGTTCAATTCCTGCTGCGGGCCATACCTGGTATAAACATTTGGTGAGTGTCATAGTGTGGGGTCATGTAACTTAAGTGACTGTTGGACGTAAATGAAAAATACCTAGATTACTAGCTAATCAGTATGGAACTATCTATTTTAGGGACACTTAAAAAGACAACTACTACAAGTCTGGTAAACAGTTGTAGGATTAACCTAGGTACTTAGTCTGCATACATAATAATATACCTACCTAGTCGTCGGCACGGAACGATCAACATCTAATTACTTGGGAAAGGTACACACAAAATGTAATAATCTGGCTTGGAAATCGATATTGCTATCGCAAGGACAATAGTCCAAAATTGATGCGTTGGAACTTTTCACATTTATCAACAAACCAGCTGCTGTAGTCACATTGATTTTTTAAGTGCATTTAAATAATACTTCAAAGGCTGTTTCAGAATATGTAATAATACACTGAAATGGCGTTTTTGGATGAAATTCAGAAGTAGTTAGTAGCACATGATCAGCTGCTAGGTACTTATGTTATTTAGATATTAGATACTATAGTGTGTAGATAAGTGCCTAAATATTATATAAGTAGTATATATTTTATACTAGGTATGTAAATATTTTTATGTTTAAATATTTAAAAGTATAATTAAGCTATAGCCTAATGGTTGATAAGTTTTTAAACTGTTTTCTACCTTGCCACGCCTTTACAGGGTACTTTTAAGAAACTATATTTTAGGTTGTATTGAATAAATAAATACAAACTCAAAACTACGTTAATAGCTGTATTAACTAAAGTAGGGATTAAATACAAGAAAGACGTGTTACAAAGTTAATATTAACCAGGCAGGCAGAAACTAAGCAGGTAGCTTAGTTTCATTTTGTTGAAAACCTACTTAATTAGTTAGAAATGCTGTTCACATTTCAAAATCACCCTTTCTGGTTAACTTCAATAAACTGATAACAGATAGAAACGGACTCTGAAGGAGCAATCCGGGATACATTCGAAGAGGACGACTTAACCGATAACGTGGAAGCAGTCCTCATAACCACGCTCTATTTTCGAGCACATTGGCGCTCCGCCCCCACACTGCTCAACGGGACTCGGCTGTTTCGGGACTCGGGACACGCCTCGAGGAGCGTTCGAATGATAAGAATAAACGATATTATGCAGTATGTGGATCTACCCGAGTGGTATGCTGAGGTGAGTGGGTGTTTAATAAATCGGTAGGTATGGGTTGTATCGATATATTGCACACCACCAACTACATGGTTGAAGATTGGCGCGGCCCAAAATCCGAAGTTAAAACGCCGCAACAAGAAACGGATGCCAATAAAATTATGGTTAGAAGATCAATGGTTATTAATACTAGCTTCTCCTGTCACATTGCCATAGGGGATGTAAGTAAAAATAAGAATAATATATGTCAACACAGCTCCAATAAACAAAACGCTGTTGAGAATGTTAGCGAACTGAATCCAGTCTACAGCGACACGAGAACTTTCCTCGGATCGGTCTTCGGTTAACACCTTCACTTCCCCAACGGAGTCGCTCGGGTCGAACTCTGTGAACACCACGTACTTGCCAGGCCCGCTGCCCACCAGTCGGTTGAAGCTCACGATCCACGTCGGTGCCGGTTCCACTCGACGTCTCAGAGACATCAGCAACAGAGTCTCACAAATGCCGACCAACGTTATAATCATCGAATCACGCAAAAACAGCAAGATGATAGGTGTCTCCGCGCTGTGCTTCGGTATGTTAAATCCGATCTCTGACAAAAACGTGAAATGTCCGTACAGACTGAAGCAGATCATCAGGATCCTTACATTATTTTTTACGTCCAGCAGTAAGGAGATTACAGTGAGCAAGATTATTACAGATGCAGGTACGACAACGATGGCCGCTGGGCCTGCCGCCACTCTGTTTAGCACAAACGAATACTTGAGCATAGGGTAAGTGTTATTTGGGCAGCATGCGTATTTTCCAGGCAAGCGCTCATGCTTTATATCAATCAGATTCCACCCGGGGCCATTCTGAAAGTCGTCCATTACAACAGGGGATGTCTCATAAAATGTAAAGTTGACCTGTTCTCCTGTATGCATCCACGAACCGAAATATAAGGTGCAGTTCTGCGTATCGTAAGGCCATTTCCGTAGAGATGTGCGACATATTCCAGCATGCGTGAGATGCGGAACGCATGTGACAACGCCGGTGTTTTGCACCAAGCAGGTTGTATCAAACGTGTCAGGATTGTACATACTGGCGTCGGCATTGAAGAGGGCCATTCGCGGCGTCCAAAACCGGTGACTCTCAACTTGTAATTCTACAATACCTTCATAATTCTTTGGATCCCATGATAAAAATTCATCTTTCCACGATAAGGCCACCCAACTGTGCAGGTTGAATGTTTCTTCTAGACTGTCGAAGCTGATGTATTTCACTGCAAAGCGAACTTTTACTTTGACTGCGGTTTTGTGGTCTTTTACCGGCCTTATATCGTAGAAATCGTAGGCGCAGAATAAATCCTTGTGCAGTTGAGCTTCTGTATGGAGTTCGTGTATGCGGTCGGCGGGGCACTCCCAGTCGTCGGCGATGACCATGGTAGTGCCCAAAATGAGCAGCACGACGAGTGTTGCACTCCGTAACATGGCTGTAGACTTTATGATCAATTCTAAACAAACACCTGCTTCATTTCAATCGAAACCTGATACCAGAAACCGCCCCCAGAGATAACTGATAACGAAATACAGATGGTGATTTATCAACGCAACTCTGAATACTCAAGCACAGCATGGCCTAAATTATTGTAGATTTTAATTATTTTAGGCAATACAAATCTCATATTCGACTCGAGGACTGAGTTTGCTGATACTAGTGCCTCGAGGCAACTCGTTAAAGCGTTTAGTGGACAATGCGAGCAGCGCCGACCTTACGAGGATCACAGAGAGAATGCAGTGCTTCCGTATTGCCGCCACACTGCCACTGTATACTCTACGGATGACGTTGTTGTTACCCAATAAACTGCAAGCCGTGAGTACCTACCCTTATTTTATTGATCGAACCAAGCGAGTTCTCCAAAACAATTTCCATCAACTTGGACGAATCGGCGTTGTATGTATGTATTTATGTAAGTATGTTTGTTTGTCCGAAGACACTTTCAAAGGATTGATCCGATGTAAATGATTGTAAATTTGGTAAGTAGGTACCTATATACACACATCAACATTGTCTAGGGATAATCTATTTCGAAATGATTAACTTAAAAACTATTTGCTATTTAGAAAGGGATTGATTATGAAATTAAACGTCATTTTCAAAATTAGAAAAGAAAACAAATAAAAGAAAGCAATAAACAAAAGATAGAACGGGGGCTCGATTTAAATTTTACAAAGTTAATTTTGCCTGTACCTAATTGAGTAACTTTTATTTATTTGTTAACAAAGTTTACCGGTGTCTTTATTAATTTTAACTGATCTTGAGATCTTTATAATATCATGGAACGTCGGCATTTAAGGGGAGACCGGAGGGACAATCGCCCATACAACACGTACTACCAAGATCATTTCTAATTGGAGCATATTTCTACCTTAATAAGGTATTATTTTAATTTGAATAGTATCTAGGTTCCCAACCATATATTAGATTAAAATACTTACCTAAAATGAAATAGAAGCGTATCGCATTCTGCATGTTTTTACGTCATAAAAGACCTGTTTTCAACCTAATTGTTTCGTATTAAAAACAACATCTTACGTATCCTAGTCATGGGAACATAGATTATATCGTCTAGTTACAGAATAACAACACAATGAGAAAATTACAAAAGTTTTCTGTCATAATTTTTGGTATTACGGAACACGGTCAAAATCTAATCAAATTTAGAATCGTTCTATTGCTATCACTGTCGCTCTGCGTGGCCAAACTTCGTCTCTAAACAGGGATAGCGATATTCAGGCCGAAGTTTTTGTCGCGGCCGAATTGAAGTTGCGCTCGGGGTTCGCCGGCGCATTAAGCAGAGAAGAAACAAGATGAGAGCAGCGGTAGGCATGTTAGAAGCGCGTGGTTGCCGATATTCTAAACACCAATCAAAACGAAATTTTTCGATTGTGGTCACGTTATAGTATTAATGGGGTTGTAGCAGAGCGCCATACGAAAAAACGAGTTACCACCCCCAGATAGGACCATTCTCCCCCCCCCCCCCCCTTGAAAGTGCAAGTTTTTTGAGCTTATTCTTTCCCCCCCCCCCCCCCCTCCTCCCTTAATTTTCTGTTTCGAAGTATGATATTAATATTAAGTATTAGAGGTCGAACATGCCCATGTCCTTCTAAAGTTATATATATGTACCTACCGATAGAAAATGTAAAATATATAGATGTGTAAACCTACATGTAGCTAACCTAATATTCAGCGCCGGCACTGGGGTAGAGCGAGAGGAGCGGTCCCTGTATGCGCCAGATGGCGAGTCCCTCTATGGCGTGGGGCGCCAAATAGCCAAATGCGAAAAATAATTTCCAAATTTAGATGGCGCCTTTTGAGAGGCGCGGGTGCAGTATTGTGTTGCTAGATCAGATTTTTATAAATCCGTTGAGCGATGCTAAAAATCCGTAGATTGCCTCTAGATAAATCCTTAGATCTACAGACTTTTTAAAAGCTAAATCTGACTTTTTTAAAAGCTAAATCTGACTTTTTTAAAAGCCAAAACTGACTTTTCTAAAAGCTAAATCTGACTTTTTTAAAAGCTAAATCTGACTTTTTTAAAAGCTAAATCTGACTTTTTTAAAAGCTAAATCGGAATTTTTTAAAAGCCAAATCTGACGTTATAAAAGCTAAATCTGAGATTTCTAAAAGCTAAATCTGACTTTTTTAAATGCTGAATCTGACTTTTCTAAAAGCTAAATCTGACTTATTTAAAAGTTAAATCTGACTTTTCTAAAATCTAAATCAGACTTTTTTAAAAGCTAAATCTGACTTTTTTAAAAGCTAAATCTGACTTTTTTAAAGCTTAATCTGACTTTTCTAAAAGCTAAATCTGACTTTTTTAAAAGCTAAATCTGGCTGTTTGGAGCGGCTAGACAAGCCTTGAACCTAGTCCGCAAACAGATTTCTTATAAAATTACATGAGTGAAAGCTCTCGCTCTACCTTGATCAAAGGCTATGACCAAGGCTGTTAATATTGCTTAATATGTATACTCATCATGTAATATTAGCGAAATGAACTGCTAATTTATTGGACTTTTGTTCACAATATCGAGATCTCAGTTCGAGGTAGTCAGTATATTTTAGTTAACATCACTCCTGGCAGCTGCCTAGATAGATAGATAGAAAACGCTTTATTGTAAATCACACTTAAATTAAAAAAAACAATATAAAAATCAAATAACAATACACGCAGAAATACAAGTGGCGGTCTTATCGCTAAAAGCGATCTCTTCCAGACAACCTTACCTAAACCTCGTCGAATCGTCTGCAAGGTTGCAGAGTTGAAAAAAGTGAAAAGTACCTGCACCATTTAATAATTACTGCAGTCAAAACAACGATTCTATTGATTTTAGATGGGAATATCGCGTTTGGTGGACGCCAGTGAGTCGGAGGGCGGATCGGTACGATTAACGCAAGCAGTGCAGAGGATCATGTTCTGGGCTGAAGCGGGGCGGAACGCCTACAAAGATGACGGTAAAAATCTTACCTAGGTACCTACTCTCCAAATAACTTTAGGCTATAAATGTGGTAAGGCGGAACCTACCTACTCTGTTTTGACGCGGCGAGTATACACGGCTACACATCAAGCTATAGTTTCCAGTATAAGCTGAACTCCCATTCCACGAAAAGCCTACACAATGCGAGGTCAGCTTATACTGGAAATTTATAGCTTGATGTGTAGCCGTGTGTATCTTATCTACCGCTGAACGACGCGCGGCGCGGCGTAATGACTTACTCTAGAAGAGTGTTTGAATAAGTAGTTTTGGTGATGAAGTCACGAACTCGCGATGAATTCCTGTAGGTACAATGTCAAATTGGGGGATAGAGCCATATCATGTCTATGTGAGCGACCCATAATTTTACTGTAGTGGATAGGTAGGTATATTAAATTTAATAAAAATAATAATAATAAATATTGCTGGACATTTCACAGAGCGCTATCTAGCCCCAAACTAAGCAGAGCTTGTATTATGGGAACCAGATAACTGATAGAATACTTATATACATTTTTATTGTAAATACACATACTTATAATATATATAGAAACAACCAGACCCGGAACTAATATCTGTAGATCATGCAAACATTTGTTCCGCGGTGGGAATCGAACCCGCTACCTCCTGCGTCTCAGCCGGCTATTCGCCCACTGCACCACGGAGGTCGTCATTTAGGTTGGAAGGAAAAGAAAAGATGGGAATTGCAAGGAAGAATCCTTATACCTAGCGGTGCACAGAAGCGTACCTATTAGACATAGCTCTTACCTTTTTAAGTTCAACACGCCCCTTGGCTCGTATCCCAGAAAATAAGGTCTGGAGAATATGTTATGACAGTGGTCGGACTTCTGTTATGAAAGTCAACGACTATTTCTAACCTAAGAAAGACCATGTTTGTAGGTAGGTATAAACCTATACATGCAGGAGAACGATCTCGTGCGTCTCCGATTCACTTCGATCGTTAATAATATAAGGTAGGTACTGTACTTATTAACGTAGGTACCTATCTACTTACGTGTGTAGTGTTTTTTTTTTTTAATTTTAATAATGGCTTCCTGGGGCAGGCAGAGGAAGCGTTGGCGTGACGACCTCGATGCATTCCAAGATGGTTGGTGGGACGTGGCGAGTGATCGTGAGATGTGGAGGAACAGGGGGGAGGCCTTTGCCCAACAGTGGGATAATATAGTTTTAAAAAAATGCCTTGTATATACATCATAATTTCAAACAGGAGCTACACTAAGTCGAGTAGACTTGTGCTGTAGACTGTTGGGTGCTTATATAACATTATTGTTACAGGATTCGAATGGGACGAGCCCCCGCAAATGGAGATGATTGTCGATCGGCCTTACATATTTTTCGTGCGATGGCATAACGTAACTCTTATGAATGGGAATTTTGTTTTATGAATTACACTATCTAGTTGACTATTGACTATCCAGTAATATATCCCCTTGTCATATATATTAGTCCCCTTGTCTATCTCATCATATAACAGTGATGAGGTACGTATGAAAACTATTATGATACAGGGTGCCTCAGTACAATCGTTTTTCATTCGAGACACTTGTGTAAGGTGAATTTTTTTAATTATTCAACTATAGACCGTTTCGAAAGCGGCCAATATTGTGTGGCCTGTTCATTGATTCGTCGCCCATAACAACAAAACAACATTATTCGTAATCTTTGACTATCAAAATAGTGCCACGAAATACTGAACCAAATTACTTGACCTACAGTTTCATTTAAATTACAGGTAACGGGAGTTCATGTTAATTGGTTTTTTTGTGGGGTAGATATTGCAGACTTTTCTCTATACAGGGTGTTTGGTAATATACTGACGATATTCAAGGGACTTTTTCTCAAAACATAAAAAAAAACTACTAGTTATATATACAAATTTTAAAGAAAATCGACTAAGCTTAGGTGATTAATTCGATATAAAACTTACTGCCTAAGCTTGGAGACGACATCCAAAAATAAAGGCCTTAATCCACAAAAACGTAGATTTGCTACTTGTGTCCTTTCTTTAAGCGCTCTCTGCTTAGAACTTCGATGCAAATGTACTGTAGAAAATAAGACATGCCGCTTGACCGTTTCCACTAAAGCTGAGCGGAGAGATGTCGGAATATCGATAGGTACTTATGCTATTAGTTATTTTCCCATGGTATTCTCATCAGTCAGGTGGACATTGGCCCGGAAACGCCTAGAAATTGTGGACCCGGGATTGGTTATCTGCAAACTGCCCACTTTAGCCACGGTAAACTTATTGAAATTATTCCAATTAGGTAGGTACCTACTTTATCCAATTCTTTGAGAGATAGGTATCTAGTGCATTGTCAAAATTGATGAGTCTTTTTTCAATTCTGGTTTCTGCCAAAGAAGAAGAGAAGAATAAGAATAAAGTTTAATTCACCAAAATGAACATGCAAATTACATACATACTAAATTTAAAACTAAAAACAAACAAAGGCAATAACAGCTGTGATTTAATGAGTAGGTATCATTGGGTCATAGCCCTGTTTACAAAACAAAGTACCTATTGGGGCCGGCGAGCTCAAAGGATCGAGGCGGCACCTTTGACTAACGGCTTATTCTTTCGAGTTCTTTTTGATATGCCGCGCGAAGGGATGTACGGCTTAGAATACCCCGCTACACCGGTTACCGGTATTAACGTAAATGTTTGAATCGATTGTATTTGAATAAAATATTTTTTTTAAATCGAGTGTATCTCTAAATCAACTCAGGCAAATCGCCGTTGTTTGTTTGTATGTTCGTTTGTCCGAGTATAACTTTCGAAGCGTTGATCCGATCATCGTGACTATCAAAATATTGCTACAAAATAAAGAACCAACTAACTTGACCTACCGTTTCACTAAAATTACAGGTAACGGGAGTTCATGTTATGTGGTTATTCGTTTTTAGGGTACAAATTGCAGTTATTCTGGGTTTCAGACTTTTGCCTTTTGTGTCACTTAAGCTACACGCATACCAAATTACAGCACTGTGGGGTCAATGGTGTACCCTGTGAATTTTGTCAAAGTTCAATTTTTATTATGGCTAATAACTCAAAACCTATAAAAACTTTACTAAAAATAAAAACGGAGTCTAAATTTACCAATGAATATTTATTTTGACGTCCCACTGGTAGTCCCACTTGACCTAATAGTCTCATTTAGGACCCCAATATCTCAACAACCCCCCAACGTTTTTAGCTCATTTAGTCACACCAAAATTGTGTAATCACTACCTATAGACCAGGGTAGAAGCCTTTAAAAATAATAAAAAGTGAAAAAAAAAATAGTAGGATGAAACCTATTAGAAAAGGAGGGGCATATTATAAAAATGATAGGAAAAATAATTTACGGGCGAACTGAGGTCGGGAAGGGGATGGGGGTTAGTTTTTAAGGGTAAAAAACGGTTTTTCTCGATTTCCGGCAAAACTAAAAGTCCTATCGAAAAAAGTCAAATGGCAAAGTTGTAGGTAATAAAAAGATCTAAAACTTTTGTATGTAAACTTTTTTCACATAACCTCAAAATTTATGTGAAAAATTCAAAAAACCAAGTTTTTAGTTTTTTATTTTTATCTTTTACAAAAAAAAATTTTTAACGAAATTTGGTGAAAACTACGTATGCATAAAATTACACGATGATCGGATAAACGCTTCGAAAGTTATCCTCGGACAAACATACATACAACGCCGATTTGCCAAAGTTGATTTAGAGATCTCGCTTCGCTCGATCAATAATTACACTACTTTGTTTCCACAGTTTTCAGGCGTAAGGGTAAGTCTCAAATGCCTGTAATTTTACCGGTACTCTTACCCTTCAAACCAGAACACAACAATACGAGTTTACTATTTGGCAGCAGACATAGGTATGGTGTTAGTACTTTCCCGAACAAACTCTTTCACAGAGAGCTCTACTACTACTAACAGATGTTACAAGTTGTACAAGTTGACCTACGCGTATTTTGTAAAACTAGTTCGGTTTTATCTATGATGTTTTCATTAAACTTTTTGTGGGTCAACCTGTTTAGCTAAGTAGCTAATCCAATTCCGGTATTTCGGATATTGTATGCCCTATGCAGTTCGGCACGTGTCGGCTGACGCCGACACGTGCCGAATACAATACATGTGTATAAATTCAATACAATACAATACAATACAATGCCAATACACTGCTGACGCAGTGCAATTATTATTTTGAATCAGTAGCTGATTTCATTTCTAATTGTGCGGACGGAATTACAACATTTGCAATGCCTAACTACAGGTACTCAAATCAGGAGTACCTGAACATGACATTATACTACTCGAAAAGTGGTGAGGTCTTGTCAAGAGCGCAGGACCTTTATCAGGTGCGACATGGAACACGGCCCAGCTCGCGCACCATACTGGGTGCTGTTCAGCGGCATAGGGAGAGCGGCGAGTTCCAGCCCCGTGTTGAGGCGGGCAGGCCACCTCGCTATTCAGCGCGCTTCGAGGAGGAGGTGTTAAATTTTTTTGAAGTGGATCCGCTGGCGAGCACCCGCGACGCGGCCCGCGTATACGGGGTTGGCGCATAATATGGATGGAGTCTTCTTCGGCAGGAAGGCCAGCACCCGTATAGCTTTACACCAGTGCAGGAGCTCGGGACTCCTGACTACGAAGCCAGAATGCGGTTTTGTTGGTGGCTGCTGCAGTACGGACCCAACATCCTGTGGACAGATGAGTCCACGTTCACGAGGGTTGGGGTGTTCAACCAGCACAACGCGCACTACTGGGCACAGGCTAATCCGCACGCAGTGCGTCCCTCACATTTTCAGCGCCGGTTTAGACATAGACATAGACAGACATTTATTTGCTACCATAACACACACAAATTCACACAATACAATCAAAAGGTATAACATCAAAGAGAAAGCACAAGAGAACACAGAAAATACAACAAACAGAAACAATAGAATGAAATAATAAATTTACAATGTAGTCAGGGAAAAATTAAAAAGAGGCAAGTAGGTGTGTATGTGCTACTGCAGCAAATGGGTTCCAGCTCAGCATTATGCCTCGCCACCGATCGACAGCTCGGCGCTGTTATTCTGCAGAAACCTTTTTTAGGCAAGTCATTAGAACTCGTAAGAACGAATGTGTTTGCATACAATTATGATAGGCTTAATTAGATAGTTATGATAAGTAGATAGAAGAAATTAATATATTATGTAAGGAATAATCATAATAATGTTAAGAAATGTTAGAGTGTAAATTATAAATAATAATACGAATAAATATAAATATACTAGAAACTTTACCCTCGCGTCAGCAAGTGAACGGCGCTATATAACAATTTGTACCAGACAACCCAATTTTTTGTTTTTCTATTAAATGTTTCCTATAATGTTTTTTAAATATAAATTTTGATTTTAGTAGCCGAAAAGGTGGTGGTATGTTATTCCAACACTTGGTTGCCTGGTACCGAAAACTGCCCCTAAACGCTACAGTTTTATGCTTACTATAATGTAGCAAGTCACGGGTTGGTCTCGAACTGTACTTAGTCTTTGATTGGTCAAGCTTGGCGTACAAATACTCTGGCATCTCAGATATCATGACACTATGTACCATTACTCCTAGATGTAAATCTCGCCGCGAAGCCATGTTAAGAGTAGAAGAGTTATTTAAATATGGTGTTATATGCGTTCGCGGCGGGATATTGTAGCAGAATCGGCAGCAAGCATTCTGTATTCTCTGTACAAGACGAGTAGTTTTCGCAGTTAAGCGCGGACCGTACACAAGATCACCGTAATTTAATTTTGACAATATTAAAGCTTCGCATATTTTAATTCGGATTTCCTCCCTGAGATATGCATTGATCTTATAAAGCAATTTCAATCTAAAGAAACAAGTCTTCAACATATTTAAAATGTGACCCTCAAAGCGAAGAGAACTATCAAAAGTGATACCGAGATTTCGAGCTTCATAAACCTGTTCGACATTTTGTCCGAGAATGCTCACATTAAAACTATTACCCGCTGTGCAATTTATAAATCTTTTTGAGCCAAACACCATAAATTTCGACTTTGTGGGATTTAAGACCAGTGCATTATTCCGTGACCATAGCACTATACGGCCTAGATCATCAGTGATTTTTACCATTTCAGAGGATACGTTTCTCGGGCACATGGGCAAATACAATTGTACGTCATCAGCATACAGGTGAAATTTACAATGTTTGATATGCCAACAAATATCGGCGCTGTAAATGATGAAAAGTAAGGGTCCTAAAATTGACCCCTGTGGAACTCCTCTGCTAACCATCTTCTGAGATGACAAAAGTTGCGATCCATCTTCCCTGTCAGTTTGAACAAATTGAGATCTGTTTGTCAAATAACTATCAAACCACTTGACCGAGGAGGCATCCACACCATAATATGACAATTTGGAAAGCAGCAATGGGATGTTTATCGAGTCGAAGGCACGAGAAAAATCTAGTAGTACCAATAACGTGCCCATACCCTGATCCTGATCCGCAAGTATGTTGTCAACAACATCCAGTAAAGCTGTTGTAGTGCTTCTACCCTTACGGAAACCAGACTGAACATTAGGCAGGATATTATTGAGCTCGACAAATTTACTTAGCTGGTTGTACACTATCCTTTCAATAATCTTTGAAAGAACTGGTAGTATACTGATTGGTCTTAAGTCATTGATATCAGTTGGACTAGATACTTTGGATATGGGGTTCACTTTGGCAATTTTCCATTGACTGGGGAAGGTAGAAGTTAGAATAGACTTGTTGATAATGGCAGTGTAGTAGGTAAAGTAAGCAAGACCATATCCATGGAGAGCCCATCTATTCCTCGCGCATTTGTTTTAATAGACAGCAAAACTTTAGCAACTTCCTCTTCAGATACTGATTGCAAAGAAAATAATATGCTATTATTAAATTCAAAAAACGTCATTACGGATATTGGAACCGTATTCGTACCTGGAACATTTAAGAAGTGAGTGTTGATGTCATCGAGACAATTTAAATTATCAGGTAGACAGTTACTATCATTGGAACTAGGGTGAACATCTTTTTTTAAGTTCTTCCAGAGTTTTTTTCTCATTTTTAAGCTCAGAATTTATACTGTAATCATAGTACGCTTTTGTCTCACTTCGAATACTTTCAATAACAAGTGACTTAAGTTCCTTTTATCGTTTTTTATCGTTATCAGATTTAGTTTTACGGTATCTGTCGTGCGCTTCGTTGCGACATTTCATCATTATTTTTATAACATCCGTGATCCATGGTGCAGGCTTATTTCTTAATTGTATTGTTTTCAGAGGTGCATGTTTATCTAGTAAAATTGTAAGAATAGTCGTAAAAGCATCCACCATTACGTCAACAGTATTGGCATTAGTAATAGGTTTCCAGTCGATAGCCAACAGATCATTATCAAACAGTTTTTGGCATATGTCTTTGAGAGGCCTAAATGTTATAGACTTTGGAGGTATACTTTCGCGTTTTATATTTAGTGTTACAGAAACAAAAGCATGACCCAATGAACCCGTGATATTAGTGACTCTGACGCCACGAATGTGACAATCCGTGCATACAAGGTCAAGAAGAGTCTACTTGTTTTCCGAAAAATGAGTAGGCACTGTTACGACCTGCGACAATCTAGTATACTTCAAGAATTGGTTAATCTTGCTTGTCATACCTTTACTAGGAAGCAAGAGATCGACGTTAAAATCTCCAAGAACAACAATACCATCACAACCAGAAAAATGAGCAACTGACTCCGTCAGCGCATCAATAAAAATATCAATGTTGACCCAGTCTGGACGGTAGGCAGTACCTATTGCTATGCAAGAGCCATTGATTTTAACCAACAGCCACATTTGCTCAATTTCTGCGTGAGGGTGAGCAACAACACGAGCATTGATTCCGCGCTTAATGTAGAACCCTACACCTCCTCCCCGTTTGCGGTGCGTGTGCAGTGGCCGTGAAGTGCAGCGTAATTTATAGCCCGATATCTTTGGCGCGCGCGCCTCCTCACCCACTTTGATCCAGGTTTCGTTAATAGCCACTAAGTCACTTTTAAAATTATCCATCGCGATAATGAAATCTTTTTGTTCCGTGCATAATAAACGTGCATTATAAAGACCTAACGTAAATAATCTCGACCTAGAACCCATAAACAGACCATAAAATTAAATCCGTGAATTGAATAATTAAGAGCACAGGACAACAGCATTTAGAAGTGGCAGTGACTGCTGAAAACAAGGTGACGTGACTAGCTTTTAGGTACATTTCTTTAAAAATTACAGTCATAATTTCATTAGAATTTAAATAATAATAATAGAAATAATTGTAAAATGAATAAATAAACTGTAACAGCTTATGTTGAATTTTTGTGTAAAACTTTAGTATGTACGTAATTACAAAAAGTAATTTTAGTAATATAGTACTTTGACATAGTATTACGAGAATAAAGTTATTACGGAAGTAAAGTTGCATAACAAAACTTACTTTATTAATAAATAAATAATGTATCACAAATTAGTTAGAAAATAGTTTTATGGTGTATATACTAAATATTACGAGTTCACTTTGGACGTACCGTAAAATGGGGTAAATAGGGACGAAATCAAACTTTGAATTGAGTTTTGACCGATACCTTGGTATAAAACACAACATATTCTACGCCAAAATTTAAGTCTTGATGGTATTTAGACGACAAACTATGGAAAATACCTGTAATTATTGAATTCTTAGTGAAAAACGCCAAAATAATGCTCATCCCAATTTACACTGCAACTGGGGTAAATAGGAACGCGGCAAGGCTAAATAGGGAAATTCGTCAGGGCTATCACCTTCTCAATACCAATAAACTAGATGGGTACCTATCTACCTACTAAGATTTTCTACTTAGGTACCTACCTACTGTAAGAGAATGAGAGTTGGACAGTTGGAAATAATAATAAGAAGAAGAAAGAATACACATTTAATAATCAAAGTTTTACTTCTCTTCAATTACATCATTAAATTACGTAGAAATATAAAAATATGAGTATTTATCATAATAAAGGCAATGAGAGGCTTACATTAATGCAGTATTTACTAACTGTATCTGCTCACAATAAAGCATTCTAAATCTCTACTCATAAACAATAACAATAGTAATGTAACATGTTCAATAGTAAAATAACTAAATTTTATAAACATCTACATATAAGACCACGAGATCCAGTTTGATTAGAATTGTCACTTTTAAATATAAAATTACATTTTTCATCAATCTTCCGTTAAATCTTTAAAAATTTCTGCATCATTTCTATAATATCTTTGACATTTCCTGTTGGGCATAGATTTATTTATTTGACCAGAATCAGACTTACTTAGTTCGGAATGTTTATGACCGTATCCATGGGTAGGAATGGTTATTAATTTGTTTGATATGATTCGTATTTTTTTCTTTTCAGGTTCTTCTGAATGCCATTCTTTGAATCGACTCTTTTCAATTTTTTTATCTGAAGATTTTCCAGGGTTAATTTTAATTGTAAATTCTTCCTTTTCTGTTTTAAATATTTTCCTTTCGTTCTTATACTGTTTATATTTTTCAATTTCACCCGGCTTCTTATTCAAACTTTCTTCTAATTTGTTGTCACTGTCCGTAATTAGCATTTGTTCACATTCATTACTATTTTCAATTGTCACATTTTCACTAATTGAAATGTTTTCTTCTGAAATGAGAGGCATTTTGTAAATTTCTAAATCATTCAAACTATAAGATTTTTCTTCCTGTACCATCAATTTATTTTCTTGCCAAAGATTCTGATTTCCAAGATTGTGTTTTTTCTCCGGTATGGCTTCTACAGTTTTTTCTGTTTCTTCATTTAACATTCCTTTTTGGTTTTTGTATGTTTTGACATCTTCTTTAACTTCTGCACTATTAGCTTTCTTTATTTTCTCTTCTAACGTATCATTACAGTTTTTAACAAGTATCTTGTCTATATTATCAAATGTTTTGACTTTTTTTTCCCTATTTTCACTGCATTTTTCCTGTTTTATTGATTTTTTTCCCACACCTTTGCCTTTGACTGCTGGATTATTTCTTTTTAAATTGTTGTTGTTTTCTTTTTGTTCCTCGTTGAAAATCGTTATCACTTTGCAGTTGTTATCAGTGTCTGTTACATCATCGGAAAATGGAATGTCTTCAAAAATTATCGGCATGCTTTTGACGTCTAAATTGTCTTGTAAATCTAGTTCCAGTTGAGAAATATCATCCTGATCAAGACTGATATTTTCAGGCATATTGTTTTCTTTTATCTCGTTCGCCAATTTTTGCTTTATTTTTTTCTTTTCATCGCTTGTAACTTTGTTTATCTTTTTTTTATTTTCCAATAATGCTTTTCTTTTTACAAATTCGTATTGATTCAGAATCATACTTTTTATATGGGTTATTTCGACTTTTTGTGTATGATCGTGGCATTTCTGTAAACAATCAAATAGGTAATTCATAAAAAAAGTTCAAAATATGCAACGAAAATAAATAGTTAGATAGGTAATAAATAGTTAAATAGGTAGTTGATACCTTATCATTCTTAGTGACAACCCTAGGAAATCAGTCCAATTAACACACTTCTCGTTTCTATTATAACAATTGTCGTCCCTATTTAGCCGTTCCTGTCCCTATTTAGACTGTTTACATTCCAATTTCCCCCAAAAAAGTCCAATTTTATAGCCTTTAATTTTAGTCAATAAAAACAACACATACAGAAATATTACGTACCTGATTCTTAGTGAAAGTGTTCCCATAACATTAAAGCACACAATTCAATCGAAGTTTTGCAATAAATATCAGAAAATAGCTCAATAGAACAAAGTTTTGACGGCAACCAAAACATCTCTCTCCAGAACGTGATTTTCAACTGAGTCTGACTGCTTTTAGGGGCTAACTTCACACCTGTTCGGTGTTGCCACAGTATTTTTTGTTATTCTACTACTAATTTAAATAATCACGCCAAATATTGAATCGAGCATACCGTAAAATGGGGTAAATAGGGACGAAATCAAACTTTGAATTGAGTTTTGACCGATACCTTGGTATAAAACACAACATATTCTACGCCAAAATTTAAGTCTTGATGGTATTTAGACGACAAACTATGGAAAATACCTGTAATTATTGAATTCTTAGTGAAAAACGCCAAAATAATGCTCATCCCAATTTACACTGCAACTGGGGTAAATAGGAACGCGGCAAGGCTAAATAGGGAAATTCGTCAGGGCTATCACCTTCTCAATACCAATAAACTAGATGGGTACCTATCTACCTACTAAGATTTTCTACTTAGGTACCTACCTACTGTAAGAGAATGAGAGTTGGACAGTTGGAAATAATAATAAGAAGAAGAAAGAATACACATTTAATAATCAAAGTTTTACTTCTCTTCAATTACATCATTAAATTACGTAGAAATATAAAAATATGAGTATTTATCATAATAAAGGCAATGAGAGGCTTACATTAATGCAGTATTTACTAACTGTATCTGCTCACAATAAAGCATTCTAAATCTCTACTCATAAACAATAACAATAGTAATGTAACATGTTCAATAGTAAAATAACTAAATTTTATAAACATCTACATATAAGACCACGAGATCCAGTTTGATTAGAATTGTCACTTTTAAATATAAAATAACATTTTTCATCAATCTTCCGTTAAATCTTTAAAAATTTCTACATCATTTCTATAATATCTTTGACATTTCCTGTTGGGCATAGATTTATTTATTTGACCAGAATCAGACTTACTTAGTTCGGAATGTTTATGACCGTATCCATGGGTAAGAATGGTTATTAATTTGTTTGATATGATTCGTATTTTTTTCTTTTCAGGTTCTTCTGAATGCCATTCTTTGAATCGACTCTTTTCAATTTTTTTATCTGAAGATTTTCCAGGGTTAATTTTAATTGTAAATTCTTCCTTTTCTGTTTTAAATATTTTCCTTTCGTTCTTATACTGTTTATATTTTTCAATTTCACCCGGCTTCTTATTCAAACTTTCTTCTAATTTGTTGTCACTGTCCGTAATTAGCATTTGTTCACATTCATTACTATTTTCAATTGTCACATTTTCACTAATTGAAATGTTTTCTTCTGAAATGAGAGACATTTTGTAAATTTCTAAATCATTCAAACTATAAGATTTTTCTTCCTGTACCATCAATTTATTTTCTTGCCAAAGATTCTGATTTCCAAGATTGTGTTTTTTCTCCGGTATGGCTTCTACAGTTTTTTCTGTATCTTCATTTAACATTCCTTTTTGGTTTTTGTATGTTTTGACATCTTCTTTAACTTCTGCACTATTAGCTTTCTTTATTTTCTCTTCTAACGTATCATTACAGTTTTTAACAAGTATCTTGTCTATATTATCAAATGTTTTGACTTTTTTTTCCCTATTTTCACTGCATTTTTCCTGTTTTATTGATTTTTTTCCCACACCTTTGCCTTTGACTGCTGGATTATTTCTTTTTAAATTGTTGTTGTTTTCTTTTTGTTCCTCGTTGAAAATCGTTATCACTTTGCAGTTGTTATCAGTGTCTGTTACATCATCGGAAAATGGAATGTCTTCAAAAATTATCGGCATGCTTTTGACGTCTAAATTGTCTTGTAAATCTAGTTCCAGTTGAGAAATATCATCCTGATCAAGACTGATATTTTCAGGCATATTGTTTTCTTTTATCTCGTTCGCCAATTTTTGCTTTATTTTTTTCTTTTCATCGCTTGTAACTTTGTTTATCTTTTTTTTATTTTCCAATAATGCTTTTCTTTTTGTTATTCCGGATGTGTTTGCTTTTTCTTTTATTACCTTTCCTTTATTTGTTAATGGCTTTTTTGTTCTTTGTATTACGCTTGGTTCAATGATGCTTTCTATGTCACCTATGTCACTTTCTATAGCACCCTCATCAACATTTTCAATTACTCTGGAAGTCGTCTCCGATGTATCTGATTCAATATAATCACTGTCTTCTCTCACGCTTTTACCTGCTTGAACGTTAATTTTCTTTTTTTACTATTAGCTCTAATATTTCCAGAATTTCCATAGCGCATCTCTGATAATAAATTTAAAACTGTCTTGTCTATAGCCTTTTTTTCTTCTTCAGTGCATGTTTCGTTTCTTGTAGTACTACCCGGTAACCTTTCCAGCACCTTTTCTTTGTTTAGAGGGCTGATTCCTGTCTTAGAAAAACCTGCTAAGATGTTACTTATAAGGTTTGTTTCAAGCTTCTCAAAAAGTTTTTTCAGCAGCTGAGGAAAACAATTCTTTGGTATGCTTGCCTGTGTGCGGCCGTCTGTTTTTTTCCAAGTGAATAGTACATCACGCCAAGCAGATTTCATTGGTCTAAAAAAGGCTACATCGAGCGGCTGCGTCAAATGGGTTGAATTAGCTGGCAGGAATACGAAGTAAATATTTTTCTCTTTACACTTACGGATTAAATTTATCGAAAGATGTGAAGAAAGGTTGTCTCCGATTAATATCTTTTTTCCTTGCTTATCTTCAAAATAGGGAATTGCTACGGTTTCAACCCAATCTTCAAATGTAGTGCTATCGAACCAACCGGATGCCGTTCTATTATAACGACAAAGTCGTGGCCCATTTTTTGTCCATGTGTCATATAAATGGGCAGCTTTATAAACTACATAAGCAGGCAAAAGGGTGCCATTTGCCGATGCAGCAATCATGAGTGAAGTAGATGTCTTAGAATGATTCATAACGCGCTCTGGGTACTTCACTCCTCTTTTAGTGATAATTTTCTTTTTTCCGGGGTCGTCCGATAAATTCGTCTCGTCGTAATTCACGATATTCGATAGTGGGACGTCTTCTAAGGAAATCTGTAGTTCTTCAAAGTATTTTTCAATAATGTCTCCTGAAACAGCTGCCCTAGCTCTTTTTATATTTTGGCTTATTCTTTTTGACAGAACATCTTCGTGTCTTTTTAAGAAACACTCGATAAAATCGGGCCCTGGCATGTTGTTTTTAAATCGTTTTATTTCAGTGCCCATTCTGTCAAGGTAACCTTTAATTAGAAGTCGTAAATCGTATGTATCAAGTGGGTAACCCCACTCCGAACAGATATTTAAATATTGGATTATATATAGTTCGGTTTCATCATTCAAACATTTTGGCCTACCATGAGGCCTCATTACTCGTGTCATATGTCTGTGTAATACAGATTTACTTATCTTATATTTATCTGCTATTACTTTTAGTGATATGTTTGAACTGCTTTCGTATTCCGCAATCGCAATACGTATTGATTCAGAATCATACTTTTTATATGGGTTATTTCGACTTTTTGTGTATGATCGTGGCATTTCTGTAAACAATCAAATAGGTAATTCATAAAAAAAGTTCAAAATATGCAACGAAAATAAATAGTTAGATAGGTAATAAATAGTTAAATAGGTAGTTGATACCTTATCATTCTTAGTGACAACCCTAGGAAATCAGTCCAATTAACACACTTCTCGTTTCTATTATAACAATTGTCGTCCCTATTTAGCCGTTCCTGTCCCTATTTAGACTGTTTACATTCCAATTTCCCCCAAAAAAGTCCAATTTTATAGCCTTTAATTTTAGTCAATAAAAACAACACATACAGAAATATTACGTACCTGATTCTTAGTGAAAGTGTTCCCATAACATTAAAGCACACAATTCAATCGAAGTTTTGCAATAAATATCAGAAAATAGCTCAATAGAACAAAGTTTTGACGGCAACCAAAACATCTCTCTCCAGAACGTGATTTTCAACTGAGTCTGACTGCTTTTAGGGGCTAACTTCACACCTGTTCGGTGTTGCCACAGTATTTTTTGTTATTCTACTACTAATTTAAATAATCACGCCAAATATTGAATCGAGCATACCTTCTATGTTACCATTTGAAAAATCTTCCCGAGTTTTGTCCCAATTTAGACCTGGATCCCTATTTACCCCATTTTACGGTACCTTCTATGTTACCATTTGAAAAATCTTCCCGAGTTTTGTCCCAATTTAGACCTGGATCCCTATTTACCCCATTTTACGGTACGGTAGCCGAAACATATATATAAATTGCGGGTGTACAAAATATATAACAGACTTATCATTTGCTGCAGTCGCATCATAAAAACAGAAACAATACATGAAATTAAAAGCAAAAATAGACAAAAAATAAGGCAATATTAACAAAGTGTGCCTAAACAAGATATTATTATGTAAAGTGTCATTGACCAAGAAAAATGGATGTAATTCAACAGATCTATAGCACAGCTTTCCCATCACTTGGGCCCACCGCGTCGGCACCAAAAACCCGCACGAGATCAGCCTCTGAGCGAAGCCGGTGACGAGGGGAGTCCTCGCCCGTGTTGGCGGGCATACGCGGCCGTCCTTCGACCAGACGGAAAGTGGTGCGAAGTGACAGAGACACCTTGACACGAGTTCGTATGCATTGCTTTCGCCGTGCTATGCTTTGCCTAGAGCAAGAAGGTAAGTACGTGCAACAACTTTTGTAAATAAAATTGTGTAATAACTGTTATTTGTGTTGTGTAAAGTCTGTGTAACTGTAAATTCTGTTAATAACTAAATTGTGTAAAATAACTGATAGCTGTGTTGTACATAATTCTGTACAGTAATGAACTTTTAAACACGCTAAATTATCGTTGATAAAGTCAAGGCACCTACCTAGGTACCTCATACTTGTTAAGTACCTACCTCTCGATTTGAGGTAAGTAGGTAAGAGGTAATGTACACACGGCTACACATCAAGCTTTACATTTCCAGTATAACCTGACCTCGCATTGTGTAGGGTTTTCGTAGAATGAGAGGTCAGCTTATACTGGATGTTATGTACCTTGATGTGTAGCCGTGTGTACCTACCTACTACTTTATTCACGTTAATTTGCCAGTCCACAGCCTGATTAAAGTGTGATGAAAAGCTCGAGTTTACATAAATTGATTAGGTAAGTACCTACCTACTTCATTTTGAATTGAATAAATCTTTTAAAATACTACCATCAGCCTATTTTATTTATCAGCATTTAGTGAGTGACACAACGAATTAATGTAGGTAGGTCCTACCTAGGTTTGGACAAAAATACCTGTCAGCCGACCAATCTTATTTCGAGTCAGTGACACAGATCGCTTGTAGGTACTACTGGACCAAAAAAGATCTAGCGAATGTAGATGTACCTAGTAGGGATATTTTTTACTACCTACCTATTTAAAACTCAAAAACTGTAAGGTATTACCCGTGCGCGATAAGTTGGGACCAGAGCGCGGTGACGTCATATTGGCGTGTTTGTACCGCCCGCAAAAAAGCGAACATAACAAGCAGCCGCCCGCGGCTTCGTCTTTATTTTTTTTAACCTAATTTATTATGTTACTCAGGGAGGACGCTGCTTTTTATCTAATCTTTTTTACACTATTTGAATAAAATAAAAATACAATGTTTAAGTTTATACATTTATTTTATCTATTATTTACATTATCTCATCTTCGTCACTACTTAGTGGATTTATGCCTTCTAGAGGTTGTTCTTCGTCCTCAGTCTCACTATAATCACTTGACGAAGAGGTATCCGATAAATTTACAATTAATTGCGATTCATTCGTCTCTTGTAAGAGGTCATCGTCCCAATACTTTTGTCGAAGCCTGTCTAAAAAAACTGTCTGAAAAAACTCTAACACTATTAGCACGAGGTTTCTTTCTCCGCTATGCAAAAGTGTACCCTTCATAATGATAACAAAAACACTTAATAAGAACTATAACAACAAAAACTACAATAACAAAACAATGACACAAACTATAACAAAAACTATAACAACAAAACAATAACACAAACGAAAACTAAAAGAATTCCAGAGCGCGTCGTTACGTGACGTAGGACTAAAAACCCTAGTAAAAAATAGTGATGCGAACGGTACAATACGGGCGCCATCGGGGAGTCGCATTCCTAGCAGGTTCCAAATTATCGCGCACGAGTAATAGGTTAGTAACTATTAGCGATGATCTAGGCAGGCATGTGTTTTTGATATCTCTTTCGGAAATGGCTGCGGGTTTTGGGTTAGAAAGGGACAACAAGAGATATCTCGAGACGTCACCATTACAGTAAGTATCTGTGGTTAGATGGCAAGCATTATGCAATAGCACAACATAAGTTTAATAAAGTGTTTGTTTTATCATGCCAAAATAAATTTCACATTTCTATGGTAAATATTTCACATATTTATTTATTATGCTCATCTAATTAGCCCCTTTCTTTTTTTTGCATTTATTACCAAACTCCCTATATTTGTGTCACTAAAACTACACGCATACTAAATTTCAGCACTGGGGTCACTGGTGTATTTGTCCTTGTGAATTTTGTCAAAATTCAGCTTTTATTATGGCTAATAACTTAAAAAATACAAGATTTAAACTAAAAATAAAAACGGGGTCGAATGAAATAGACCTTTTATTAGACGTACTACCACTTGACAACGCCGATTTGCCCAAGTTGATTTAGAGATTATCTTCTTCGCTCTATCAATAATGGTTGAGCTATAGAAAAAGAGGAGTTTTGACTCTCCGATCTGATTACAACAGAAATAACATAATACAATCATCCACTTAGTCTTGAGGCCTGCTGTAGGTAAGTGCTACGTTAGTTTCTGGGAAGGAACCCACTGGCAATTTTCCAATCGATCCAATAAAAGAGGCCAGTGCAGTCATAACATTATTTAACTCTGAGGCAACATAGACCAACCTAGCAACTGTGTGGTTACTCCAGCAAAAAGTTGTCTTCTTTCAGAATTCTGGAACCACAGGGAATCAGTGTATTACTTCGTGTACACTGAAAAAAATATTTTTTTACTACAAACATTAAACTGAAAAACATTAAAAGCAAAGCGGTCTTCAGTAAGATTAACTAGTCATAAATAATAACAACTAATGTTTGAAAAACAGTAAAATACAAAACAATAACTGTAACTGTTAGAACATTACTTTTTACTGAAATCACAATAATAGAAATCAATCGCAACCATTACTTTATTAACAGTTAGTTTTAATGGTTAGAATCGTGTCTCAAAATGAACAAAACAGTAAAATGAACTATTTAACACAGTAAGATTTATTGATATAATTATCAAAAAATAAATTTAATGTAGTAGTGACAACTACTGCTTGAAACAGTTTAATCAAATGATTGAAACAGTTAATTTTAATGGTGGCCTAATAGATCTTACTGACCACTATATTTCAAAAATTCATTATGTTAAAGCAGGAAACTCTAATGGTTCGAATGTTATTATCAAGTGAACGAAACAATTAGTTTAATTTACTACAAACATTAAACTGAAAAACATTAAAAGCAAAGCGGTCTTCAGTAAGACTAACTAGTCATAAATAGTAACATTTAATGTTTGAAAAACAGTAAAATACAAAACAATAACTGTAACTGTTAGAACATTACTTTTTACTGAAATCACAATAATAGAAATCAATCGCAACCATTACTTTATTAACAGTTAGTTTTAATGGTTAGAATCGTGTCTCAAAATGAACAAAACAGTAAAATGAACTATTTAACACAGTAAGATTTATTGATATAATTATCAAAAAATAAATTTAATGTAGTAGTGACAACTACTGCTTGAAACAGTTTAATCAAATGATTGAAACAGTTAATTTTAATGGTGGCCTAATAGATCTTACTGACCACTATATTTCAAAAATTCATTATGTTAAAGCAGGAAACTCTAATGGTTCGAATGTTATTATCAAGTGAACGAAACAATTAGTTTAATTTACTACAAACATTAAACTGAAAAACATTAAAAGCAAAGCGGTCTTCAGTAAGACTAACTAGTCATAAATAGTAACATTTAATGTTTGAAAAACAGTAAAATACAAAACAATAACTGTAACTGTTAGAACATTACTTTTTACTGAAATCACAATAATAGAAATCAATCGCAACCATTACTTTATTAACAGTTAGTTTTAATGGTTAGAATCGTGTCTCAAAATGAACAAAACAGTAAAATGAACTATTTAACACAGTAAGATTTATTGATATAATTATCAAAAAATAAATTTAATGTAGTAGTGACAACTACTGCTTGAAACAGTATAATCAAATGATTGAAACAGTTAATTTTAATGGTGGCCTAATAGATCTTACTGACCACTATATTTCAAAAATTCATTATGTTAAAGCAGGAAACTCTAATGGTTCGAATGTTATTATCAAGTGAACGAAACAACTACTAGTTTAATTTACTACAAACATTAAACTGAAAAACATTAAAAAGCAAAGCAGGTTTCAGTAAGACTAACTAGTCATAAATAGTAACAAGTAATGGTTAAAAAATAGTAAAACACAAAACAGTAGGTAAGTTATACCATAAATGCTATTGGTTCGAACATCATTATCAAATAAAAACAAAAAGAAACGAAACAATTAGTTTAAATGATAGCACAGATTTATTAATTGCTTATAATAAACGAAAACCAGATATGTCACCATTTCTCTGTTAACAGTTAGATTAAATGTTAAAAAAGTAGTGCCAAATGACTGAAACAGTTAATTTTCCAATTAAGTAGTACAATACTAATAGAAAAAATAATCGGCAATTTCATATATAATAGGGGTTTAAATTTTCTATTGGAGTTGATACTGTGATCATGGCAAAGTCGATGGAAGAGCTCAGCACGATGCTCGAAGGCCTCAATCGAGTCTTCCAACGGGTAGGGCTTAAAATGAACATAGACAAGATGAAAATTATGTCGAATGTCCACGTCGGGCCTACCCCAGTTATGGTTGAGAACTCGGCTCTTGAATATGTCGACGCGTATGTATATCTAGGACAAACAGTCCAATTAGGTAGGTCCAACTTCGAGAAAGAGGTCAATCGTCGAATCTAACTCGGATGGTACCTGTGTGTTACCAGTGATGACATATGGAACCGAGAGGTGGTCCTTCACTTTTGGCTTTATGAATAAAAGTCGCTCAACGAGCTATGGAGAGGGCTATGCTCGCGGTTTCTCTACGGGATCGAATCAGAAATGAGGAGATACGTAGAACTCAAGTCACCGACATAGCCCGACGGATTAGTACGTTGAAGTGGCAATGGGCAGGCCATATAGCGCGCAGAACAGATGGCCGATGGGGCCGGAAGGTTACCGTGGCTTCCACTCGAGAGTGGAGGCCACGGACCAGCAAGCGCAGCGTAGGACGTCCACCTACAAGATGGGCAGACGACTTGGTAAGAACCGCAGGTCAGCGTTGGATACAGGCCGCTTCCAACCGCAGTTCCTTGAGATCAATGAGGAAGGCCTTTGTCCAGCAGTGGACGTCCTACGGCTGATATGATGATGATGATTAGGGGTTTAAATATGAAATTGCCGATTATTTTTTCTGAAACGAGTAGTATTGTACTACTTAATTGTAAAATTAACTGTTTCAGTCATTTGGTAATACTTTTTTTAACATTTAAACTAACTGTTATCAGAGAAATGGTGACATTTCCGGTTTTCGTTTACTAAATGCAATTAATAAATCTGTGCTCACTATCCAGATGATGCCCAGGATCTTGACAGTCTTGCTAAATGGAATGATAATGCCGTCAAAAGTAATAATAATAACAATAAAACGTTTATTTTCCCATCACAATTAGGTTTTACAAAAAAATATAAAGTAAGTTTCAGTAGATAGGATTTAGTTAACGTATTAATTTAATATACAGTTGTGTAAGTCTAATTATAAAACCTGTTCCGTGAGGGACTGGTGCCTGAGATAGGTTTAGAACACCTGTATTACAAGTCACCAGCGCTCTCTCTTCACGGATTAAACAAAGGGATTGCACGGTATAACGTGCACATTTATTATTAGTTACTAACTTATACATTTCGAGATAATACAACAAAAAATAAAATATAAATGATTACCATATTGTGCTTACAATTAGGTACAAGAAATAATATCTTATTTTGTAAGAGGATTCATTTGTGTTAATATAATAATAAGTGTTTATGTGTGTGTGTGAGTGAGTATGTGTGCGCGTGCGTATGTGAGTGGGTGGGTGGGTGAGTGAGGGATCCAGATGAGTGAAGAGTGCGTGTAAATGTATAAAAAATAGTAATTTTTGAAAGGTTAATTAATTTTCAGAAAAGTTCCTTTTTTAACTATTTGGTAGGTACGGAACCCTAAAAAATATTATGTGATAAAGCAATAAATTCGAATGGCTCAAATTTCATTACTAAATGAACAAAACAATATTTTAAATTGATAGCACATATTAAATTTATAGACATTTATGCCCTTTATAGGTAACAATCAGATTTATAGTAGCCAAGGTTTAGTCCATACCTACATGTAAAATGCTACCTATTACAATGGGTAAACATTTGAGTTATTCACAGTCACAGTTCTTATACATCAGGTGGGTGTCAGTGCTTCGGAAGGCACGTTGTCGCGTCGGTCCTGCGTCTAATTTCCGGTTGTGTTGTGTCGGTCAGCCGTCCCATCCCACCGTGATATACCTACCTACAGAAAGAGTGAGTGGAGGAAGAGAGAATGCACCTGTGTACTGCACACACACTTGCCGCTTTAATCAAAATCCTGCGATCTCAATGGGATCGGTCGCCGCGCGCCGTGGCCGTAATCGGTCGGGCGGATTACCTATTAATAAGTACCTACCTACTCCTACATGTGCCTTGGAAATAGCTATGCTCGGAATTTCTCTACGTGATCGAATCAGAAACGAGGAGATCCGTAGAAGAAGCAGGGTCACCGACATACCTCAGAGGATTGCGAACCTCGGGTCACATTGCAAGGAGAATCGATGGCCGTTGGGGCAGAAAGGTTCTCGAGCGGCCGTCACGAACTGGAAGACGCAGCGAGGGAAGGCCTCCCGCAAGGTGACGATGACGTGGGTAGTAAAGGTCGCGGGTAGCCGATGGATGCGGGTCGCAGAACAGGACCGTTCATCGTAGACATCTTTGGTGAAGGACGTTTCTTCCGACTGGCATGATGATGATGATTATTATGGCTACATATGCCTACCACAACCACAGAATACCTAAAACCGAAAATAAAATTCTAACTATTTAACTTACCTAGTTACTGTTTACTTAGGTTATACTTACTGCTTAAATTTGTAAATTCGTCCAAACGATTAAACTTAGCGTTTATAATAACAAAATTGGTTAAAGTTACTGCTTGAACATTAAAAATCAACAGTCGCAAACGGGGTTTTATGTTTGGGAACAGACTTGAAAGAATTCACAAAAATTGAACGAAAAAGGGAATTCCCTGATCATAGACAACTGACAAACTAGGGATGTGCTATACAAAATGATTAAAAAAATGTCGACATCGATAATTAATGATGAAATATTTACCGATGAGAATAAGATGTTAAAATCCCCGCATTTTCCCCACATAATGCCAATCCCCAATAAATCCCCAATCAACTTGAGATTCCCCGCAGTTTGGGGAATTCCCCACAGATTGGCAGTTGAAGTCGATAGAAGGGTCAAGGTGTCCAAAATGAATACCTTAAGGGAAAACGTAAAATATAAAATAGGTAATTTAAGTGCTTATGTACTGATATATTGTTAGTTTTAAGTAAAATATATTTACTTTAATAAAGTTTATATTAATATATCAAGTCGTTTTGCGGTAGGAAAAAATGTATTATTTCGATCTTCTAAGGGCTCTACGTTGCTAAGGGACCCTCGATGCTTGAGTCCGACTCGCACTTGGCTGGTTTTTACATGTTATAAAAATATATACGTACTCGTAGTTGTCTGCATTCCTAGGGTGGATGGTTGATGTGATTGTTTTCCGTGATTTATCGATACTACCTACATGCAAGTGTTGCGTTTGACCACATCTCTAATAAATTGCGCACATCGCATCGGACGAATGGCGGTTCGTCATTCACCCGCCGCGTACGCTTCAATTTACGCTTCAGCTTCAGTACGTTTCAGTCGTGTAGTGAATTCCAGTCTGAGTGGATGGTTGGACATAATGTGTGTTTAACGTGAGTTTAAAAACGTAGTGCTTACCAAGAACGTGCGTAACAAGAAATGAGTGACACAGTGGAATCACTACTTTTAAAGTGGGGATTCGAAAAATATATAGATGTGTTTAAAGGTAAGTAAGACTTCTATTAATTTCATCAAAAACATCCAAGTACTTCTAGGTAATCAGTAGAAACCCAAGAAAACCCTTGAAAACATACCTACCTTCTTATATATAGATAGCCTGTCATTTCAACTCGGCCAAGTCAGTTTATCAAAAAAACTAGCATTTTGCCAACACCTTCGCCCGCGTGGTGGGAGACCGTGTCCATAAAAAGTAGTGACATAAAAAATTGCCTATGTCCTTCTCGTAACAGAGTTACTTTTATAATATTAGTATGGATGGATGGATTACCAACTTTCATTTTTCTTTTCCATGAACTCAGTGTGACTGATGAGAATCCCTGCCTCGAGTCAGTTCTTGGTCGCTGGCTACAAAATAGGGTGAAGAGCAGCCCGCAGGTATCTGCCTAAGTATAGCTAGGAAGCTGTGTGTGTTTACTTCGTTTAACGTACCCAGTAAAGCAACCCGGGTCGATCGCGACCCATTGGCAAGATGATCGAGTCAAATAGATCCGATCGCGGGACCCGGGTCTTCGGTGAGAAAGTCATGTCGAGCTGCGCAAGCGAGCCGATCAAGATCAATCGTGATGGACTTCCAATCACCTGTCAGCACAAAAAGTGTAAAAAACTGGAGAGTGCTCTCAGGGCAAAAAATTCGCGCGCAAAAAAATAAAAAAAATTCCGCGCTGCGTTTGGACTAAGATTTTTTTCTATCAGCACCGTATAAAATATTATTTTACTAAAATCTAGATAAAATTAGGCTTTCTGATGGTATAACTTTTATGCCATTTTATTAATAAGTTGTAATAAAAATCACAGGTTGAAAACATAAAATATTATGATTTTGTTCGCAAATTTCGGATTAAAATGCTTATGATTTAGAAAATATAACAGTTATATGTGTAAATGTTGTTTGTTTTGATAGCTTAATATATTATTTATAAGGTTCAATCAAAAAAATATGCAAAGCGTTCCCAACTTATAATTACGGAACTCTAAACCATTACGTGCCGACGTCAAGCCGCAAAAAATGCGTGCTTCGTCCCTTTTTTATCCAGGTACCTGAGTTGTAATAGGCGACGATTGATGAGGATCATGTTTTTACAATGGTATAAACATTCTAGTTTCTCATAACAATGACCTCGACACTGTTTTGTTTATAAATACGAGAGTATACAAAGCATTGCTAGACGTGTTCAGACGTTTTCTGAAAGTAAGTCATTAACTCATTCATTATATTGATAAATTTTAACAGATATATAGTTAAGTTACATAATATTATAGTCCAAAACATTATTTACGAGATTGTATAAGTAAAATAAAGAAAATGAGTAATAAATAGAAAATAAATAACTTTTAACTGCATCCGGTCCCGATTCGCGGTAAAAACGCATGACCTATGTTACCTAATTGTTATAGGTATATATGGTTTATCGTAGAGATTTTTTTATTTTTTATTTATCATTTTTATGGTTTTATTAAGCCTAATAAAATACAAATTAAGATAAGGATTAAGTAATAAATTCAACTAATTAAAATCAAAACAATGTAGCCGCGGCGAACAAACCGTCAAAAAAATAAACGAACAATAATTGTTTTAATCCAAAAACCATTATTTTTTTTTGTTGTCGCAAATACTTATTCCACAAACTAGACACGAAAACCAATAAAACAATAGCAAATGCCACCATATTAATACGTAAGATGAAAACAAAAATAAAAATGAATTTCACTAAAATAAACAAACCGTTAAAAATGGCGGGAAACGTAAAAAACTCTTTAATCTTCGTTTCCTGGAAAATTTTCTGAGGCCCGGCATTTTGTTTTTGGTATTAAAATAAAGCCTGCTCTATGGTCTTAACAAGAAAAGTCGAATGAATAAAATCGATCCAGTAGTTTCGATACAACAATCGATTATAAGACCGGAAGTAAAACCGGAAACTCCGTGCCACCGGTGGGGCGCCTAGCAAGATCGACGAAATCGCGCGCACCCCACAGCTAGCAAGTTAAGAGGGCTGTCCAAGCTTTAATCAATGTTTGTGTTCTGAAAGTTCCTAGCCTAGTAATCCCTCCCTCCTTTTGTATGCATGCATTGAGCTTAAGTTAGGCATGTTGAACGTGCACGTCTGTAAATAACCTAGATGTACATATCTTTTTGGGAGATGGTGCCTTCTATCTAATTAGGACTAACAAGACCATACCAGATCATGCTAATTTACCTATAATTACACCATTACCTACTTGACACTGTATTATTTTTATGTGCCAAATAGGTTATATTAGGGCCTAACTTTGAAATAGTTCAAGCTGCGAGTGAACCAAGCAGCTCCCTCTGTGCACCCTGACTGCCTCAAGCCTTTACTCCAGCTCTGGTCAACCAAGTTTACTTTCTAACCATTCTGAGTTAAATTTATTTTTCATGTTCATTGCTGTTTTCAGAAAATGAAGTGGACATATGCGCTTTAGAATTATTGGATGATGAGCAAGTGAGGGTACTCATTCCTACAATTGGTCCACAGGCTAAATTTAAAAAAGCCTTGTCTGACTGGAAGGTAAACGTAATGAAGTCACGACTGTCGATTTGGAAAAATCATATCTAGTGGTTTACAAATCTTTATAATCTTTCTTTGCAGGTAGAACATAAGGTGTTGGAGGATCTCATATCAAAAAAAGATGAAGAATTAGAAAACTTCATTTCAAATTATGACTCTTTGAATGAATTGAGTACAAGGAGTCCCAGCACCTCGTCAAGATCAGAGTCCTCCATCTCTCTCTGTTTACAACAAACCCAGTCTGTAAGTAATAAATTATAAAGGTTTTTTTTGTTTGCGCTGGTTAAAGGGTGTCTGAACTATCTTACCCATTTTTTTCAGGATCTCGCCTTGCTCTTGCGTAACACCCCAGATGGTCAATTGCTACTTAAGCATAATCTAGAAAAGCCACTGGGAGAACAATATCGGAAAATATTAGTACGCGCCATTTCTAAAGAGATTGTGAGAAATGACCCAAAGACGCATGTCACTGCGGATATTTACTCAGCTTGGATACAAGAGATAAGTAAGTACCATCTACATAAAGTTTGTCTCGCCACTTGTAACTGATGTAGGTACCTAAGTAATATTTTAGCGAGACTGCATCGAGTGTGTTTAGTAATGCCCTTTTCCTCAGTCTGATGTTTGGCCACCAGGCGGGACTCAATTTAAACAGTTAATTTTAACTATTTAAATATATGAAATACAGGTGAATTATTTCCAGTTTGAGACTCGGGACCTCTCGGTTTTAATCTTAAAGGTTCGTATTTTCACATACAGTATATAAAATCCTAGAAATTACTCACATAAAATACTCAAATCTATTTAATGTAATCTTCTATACTTATATATAAAAACAGCGGCCAAGTGCGATTCGAACTCATCCATGAAGGGTTCCGAAGCAGCAAGTAACATAATATAAAAGTTCTTGTAGTTCGTTGAAACTTTTTTATATTTGAGTTGATTGAATGAAAGGTAAATGGCGGTTTACGATTTATGACGTTTTAAAAAAAACTACTTACTAGATCTCGTTCAAACCAATTTTCGGTGGAAGTTTTCATGGTACATCATATATTTTTCTTAGTTTTATTATTCTCTTATTTTAGAAGTAACAGGGGGGGGGGGCACATTTTACCACTTTGGAAGTGTTTCTCGCGCAAACTATTCGGTTTAGAAAAAAATGATATTAGAAACCTCAATACCATTTTTAAAGACCTATCCATAGATTTTCAATCAGACCAAAAAACATTTTCAATCAAAAAAAAAAATCAGGGAATCCTGCCACAGATTACATATTAGTTACCACCTTTACAATCATGTTTTTGATGATTTTTTGTTTTAGAACGGTTGTTTCCGTCAGAAAATCTTGAATGTTATTATACCAAACCGATAACAGGGGTACACCGAGCTCACGGCCGACTCTTCGACGCAGTCGTTAATTTAAAAGCTAAGTACCGAAGACACAAAGTGTACCAACCGCGAGCACGACGCTCTCTAGACAAGACCTTGACTCCAGAACCGTCGACATCTACATGTAACCAGAGCGTTGAAGAAACTACCACGCAAGAGGAAAAGGAGTGCATGGAGTGGTTACGTTGCTCTTCTGACGATTACGCTTTGTGTGCCGAAAAGTGGGAAAAAACCAATAAGCTACGCAAGCAACGAGTGCACTCCAACGAAAAGGCGTCGTATCTCCAAGAGTTCCCTTGTCTGAAGCGCTCCTTTGGATACGAATTGGTAATTTTGAGGTTTTTTAGTGTTACTCTAGTCGTAAACTATTACGATTTTTCAACTACGACTTTTGTTTCCAGCTCATTGCAGATTTCGATGCCTGGTATCCCGAACATAAAACTCATTGGAAAATAAACTTCCACTACTAAAGAGCAAACTACTGTCGGCATCTGAATCCACATCAAGACGATCGCCATTTGTAGAGGAACTGAAGCAACTTGCGCAAGGTATATATTGGCAAAGAATTTTGATTATTAGGGTTCCGACCAAATTGATACAAAAAAATCCAACAGCTTAAAAATCTTTCTATGTATGTATGTAGACCAAATATGTACGTGGGCTGATTTTGATAATCCATACATCAAATTCTTACGATTTGTCTTAATCTTGCGAGTGTCACTAATGACATGACGGTAATTAAAATTCAATATGGCAACGACCAGACGGCATATTGTAAAAAATGAAAAAATAAAGTTGAACTACATTATGTGGGGTATGTACATTATGTGTAACTACATTATATTAACTACATTACTTATATCATTTTTCGTTTAGATTGACCTTTTAGGATATATTACGGCTTAAAGTCCTAAAGGAGTTGGTTTAACTTCCACAGAGACTTGATCTAAAGGAATGATTTTATAATCCCTACAATATCAACTCTTTCGATGTAATTACAAGATTTTAAAATTTACCATCTTATAAGGCTAACTAATAAGTATGAAAGAAAGTAATAATAAAATCATAAAACCCGACGACAACACAATCTTTCAATAAAACTAAAAAGAAAAATACAAGCGTAGTAGCCTGGAACACACATAATAAATTCTACTGCGGAATATAGCGAGTTCATTGGTCAGGACCCATTAAAAATCGTAATCGGCTCAAAAATTCCCAGTACCGAACACACATACATACATACATAGGCTGATAAACACATTACCCACCTTTACGTCGCGCAGTCGGGTAAAAAGGAACCCTTATGGTGCGATTTTATGTGACTGTCTGTCCGTCTGTCACAGCTGGATATATCTGTAATCACTTTAACTATCAACTTGAAATTTGGAGCAGTAATAAATAATGCCGACCCGCTTCTACCGCATATGAAATAAATATTAAATATCTTTTAGTTTATTCGTAAACGGGATCCAAATTGAGGGTCAAACAAAATATTAGTGTTTTATTTGGGCATATGTCTCTCCTAACGCGCGTTACCAATTTCGATCGTCCTAAAAATATCATTTGACCATTTATCTAGATCCTAGGCCACTAATATTTCGTTCTTATTGCTTGACAGATAAAGATCCCGAAACAAGTAACCTCGCAGCTGTACTACTTATTCCGCACATGATTGGACCGGTTCACATGAAAAGGAAGAGACACTCCGCAGCGGAAGTGCGTCAAAGCTTCATTTTACATATTGCAGAGGAAAGGCAGCTGCTGGAGGAAAGAAACAAGAGACAAGATCAGTATAAAGCTTTAGGAATAACCATCCAACCATATATAGTAGTGGCAGGTCCTCTGAAAAAAATAACTGCACGTTACGTTGTTGTCGATGACGTTATCTATGAATTGCCGAATATCAGCAAGACTGTAGATACATGTTTTAAGATCGTATGGGCTCTGAACTTGGAATATCCTGGTGAATGTTTACCTGTGTGGCAATTTCTCGAAAGAGCTATTTACAATTTTCCTGTTAATGCTGGTTCAAACAACAGACTTACACCATCAGTTTCAAGTTTATTAAGTGACTGTGGTATATTGACTAAGTAAAAAAATGGTTACCTGTTTTATTTGTAACACCATTGTAATAGACTTACGAGCACTCAAAACCCATTTCCAACTTTTTCATCAGCATCACATTTTTGAACAATACCGCTGCGTAGAAAGCGATTGTTCCCGGTCGTATCACCTTTTTAATTCCTTTCGTAGACATTATATTAGGAAGCATTTAAGCCAAGGTTGTCATTCAGATGAAGAAAACATAGCATCTCTTGTGTCTGATCACGAAATTCAATTAGAGGCTGATAATTTGTCTAAAGAACTCAATAGTCAGTCTGACCATACTAGACCAGAGAATGAACATTCGCCTTCTGGAGAACTTCTTAGTCGGCCTCATCACACTAGGCCTGTTATTGTAAGCCCACAAATAGATAATAATTTACCCCACGTTTCTTTACAAATGGCTCTAGTTTCGCTAATAGCATCCTTGTATGGTTCTGTAAATTTGCCAAGGAATATTGTTCAAACGATTGTCGAAATGCTTCTAAGCATTTTTTCATTTTCGTTAATTCCATTGTTAGGCGACTTGTTGCGGAATTTGACTCATAATGGTGAAGTATCCGTTTCAGAAATTCACCGTATAATAGCTACTGAAATAACTTCGTGTTTCAATACGTTTTCCACAGAGTATCGTAGATTTCAATACTTTCAGGGCCACCGGACGTATATTCCGCCTAAAACAGTAGTAGTTGGTGAACGATACGATTCGAATACTAGAAGAGGTGTACATGCACTTTCATCTGTTACTTGCACTATGCAGTTTATTCCATTAAGAGAAGTACTACATGGTTTTTTCTCTATAGAAACAATTTTGGTTGATACATTGCAGTACATGGCAGATCTTTACAAAAATGTTAAAGTTATTCGAAACTTTATTCAGGGGCATTATTGGCAATCAAAAAGAGGAGCTCACGTAGGTAAACATGTAATACCTTTGTTTTTATATTTTGACGACTATGAGACTTCAAATGCTTTAGGAAGTCACTCTGGGATTCATAAATCTCTTCAGTCTCAGGTCCATTATAATGGACCTGAGACTGAAGAGATGTCGCGCTTTGTTGAAGCGGTACGCGGGAACAAAATATCGGGAAATTCTTTATTCGGATGAAAAAATTTTTACCGTAGAAGAGAGCTACAACAAACAAAATGATAAGGTGTACGCACACAGTAGTGAAGAAGCGAGCAACCGTATTCCGCGTGCCCAACGAGGTCATTTTCCATCCTCGCTCATGGTATGGTTGGGAGTTTCTTATTGGGACTTAACAGAGGTACATTTTTGTGAGAAAGGTGTAAAAACGAATGCAGTTGTGTATCAAAATACAGTCCTGACGAACCTTGTGGAACCTGTTTCTCATACCATGTTCAATAACAGGCACTGGGTATTCAAAGAAGATTCGGCGCCAGCTCATAGAGCGAAGAGCACACAAGACTGGCTGGCGGTTTCCTTTGAAAAAATAAATTTGATTGGTCGGCAATAGAGAGTTGACGAAGGCCGTGGATTTTGCCATATAATATGTTGGCCGTCACATAATTTCAAAGGAACTAATGAAAACATGAACAGGAATTCATCAGTAGCATTAGCATCTTCGAACCTTTGCTTATAGGTACTGTGGCCTGAACTGCCGTCACAGCCCCATTTGCTAATTAATGTAAGGGATGAATTAGAAGACACAACATTTCTTATAACATCACTTTGCGCTTCAATTAAACGATCAGCAGTTTTGTTTAAAATGCCTTGTAGATTAATTTCAGCGCGCGTTTCCGTCACAGAAATATACTCATCTAAAGGATAACACATTTTTTTAGACTTACTATGATAAGATGGAAATATCTGATGTCCCGCCTTCAATGACACCTTACGCGTCTGTTTGTAACTATGGCTGGTACACTTAGCATCAACATAATGAGCTAAAGCTTCATCACTGCTCAATTGACGACCACCACACGCAACATTGGTTGTTTTAGCTTTTGGAGAGTTGTCAGATATTTTATGAATTGAACTAGCTACATTTCTTCGACCAGATACTCGATTGGCTACTTCAGCGGCTATGGTTAACTCACTAGCACTTCGCGATTGCACTAAATCTTCAACCCTCCGTTTTTTGGTTTTGAATGACGATTCGTCAAATTCTTTTCTGGGTCTGCCTGTAGTCCGACTTGGTCCAGATGACGAAGACGCAGACGGGCGATGTACTTGAACTTCAAATTGTATTTCATTACCCTCTAACCAATCCTTATTGTTATTCAAAAACCTATTGAGGGTATTTTTCGATGCGGACCACTTTTCAGCAAATTTTGAAGAAATACTTGAAATTTTCGTACAAATATTCTTCTTTGAATCAAGAGTGACATCTGAACAGTTGATTTTGTTCAATACAAACTCTGTGAGCTTTGAATTACGGTCCTCTTTCTTGTGTTTACGCCATTCTTCAAAGAAATCGATTTTTGAAATCGAAATCACAACTTCTGAAAAAAATAATTAAAAAAAATGGGGTGAGTTGGGGTGGCAAAACTATATATCATTTTAAAGTTAAATATTGTGGCTATTACATACGTAAATAACGGCCTGGATATATTTGGATAAAAAAAGTTACACTCGATGAAAGTTACTAAATAGAAAAATTTACACGATATAAATGTCCATTTCTATAAAGCCTATAAACATCAACGTCAACAAGTTAAATGATCCCAATTTATGAAGAAATTTAAAGTACATACCTTCAAGTAGAAAATCCATAACACTCACAATAATATAAATAGCACAAGTGGTCATAAGATGTTGTCGTAAGCACTGCAAACTATCAACTGATTTATTTGCATAAATGCATTTTCCTTATTACCTCACTTTCCAGTACTATGGCGGTGTGCTACAAAGGGTAAGGCACGTGTTATACCTGGAATTCTGAGTTTTGAGGTGTGGTTAATGAGACAGGATTATGATTTAATCGATTCTAGGAATCGACTTTTGTCCAGCTGGCTAGTTCTAGGTAATTCACTGTGCGGCGCGTGAAATCGACTTCATCCGGCACGAAGACTGGCCCTCCTCCAGTCCAGATTTGAATCCGTTAGATTACAAGATATGGCAACACTTGGAAGAAAAGGCGTGCTCAAAGCCTCATCCCAATTTGGAGTCACTCAAGACATCCTTGATTAAGGCAGCCGCCGATATTGACATGGACCTCGTTCGTGCTGCGATAGACGACTGGCCGCGCAGATTGAAGGCCTGTATTCAAAATCACGGAGGTCATTTTGAATAAACTTTAGTGTCATAAGAATCTATGTTTTGTTAAGTTCATTTTGGTATATAAATGGTTACATAATGAATAAACTTGTTTCAATTATTTTATATTAAACATGTGACAGAATTTATGACCTGACTAGGTACATATAGATGGAGCTAAAGTTTAAAGGTACCTAGGTACTTTATTAGACGTCATTGTTAATAATTACTACTTATTTCATTTTCACCCGCTCAAACAACCCAGTGGGTGGAATGACTTGGGTGATGTATTGTCTAGTAAATATGTATATATATAAGTATGTATAGTATTACACAGGCTCGGCACGCACTTTGTTTATCGCGCCCACTCTCGCCTTCGGCTCTCGTGTGAATGACGCGGTGCGTTCGAGACAGTGACAGTTTGTACCCACGTACCTACTGTGTATGCGTATATTTGTGTATAGTATGTCGTTATAACTAGGTAGTCCATTACTAAGTAGGTATATGTGTATAATATGATATTTACAAACACTACATCTCTTTCTTATTAAAACAGTTTTATTTCTTTTACTATGAAAATCAGCAATGTTTAAATTAGCCTAATCACAAGTTATCAGTTAATCAAAATTGAAATTATTATAATTGTGCAACAGTCTCATCTTCTACTTCGTTTCCTGATAGTTCGTTACCTCCGTCCGGGTTAGGTGGAACAGTCTTCCATTCGCCTTCTATTTTCTTTAGATGCACGACGTTCCTTCTGAACTGTTGACCCGTCTCACTATTACGAACCGTGCAATCACCAGCTCGTGCGCTTTCCACGATGTGTGGAGTTGGATTGTAATTTGTAGATAGTTTGTTCTGTTTCTCCATTGATTTGACGTAAACTTTATCTCCTTCTATTATCTCTGTTTCATTTGCTCTGCGTCTCTTGTCTCCATACTCTTTTCCTTTTTCTTTTTGTATCTTATCTCTATCCCGAACTTCCGAATCGTTTAATCTGACATTTATATCTTCTAATGACGGGATTTTGTCCCTATTTTGTCTTTGAAAGAAGAGCTCGGATGGTGATTTCCCCGTAACAGTATGAGGCGTGCTGTTATACATTAACAAATACTCCCACAAACTTTCCGTTAAGTCTTTTTTTTCTGTTTGGCCAATACGAAGTCGTTTTAAAATATCTCTGTTTTGCCTCTCGACCTCTCCATTCATTTGAGGCCAGTATGGTACTGTGCTAAATAGTCTGATGTTACACTCCTCGCAGAAGGATTTAAACTCTTCACTGACAAACTGTTTGCCATTGTCGGCTGTGATGGAGATAGGGTAACCCAGTCTGCTGAAAATTTCTTTTAATAATTGAATTATCTTTGAACTTGTGATTGTTTTAGTCATTTTCACTTCTTTGTACCTGCTATAATAATCCACCACTACCAAAAGATATTCAGTACTTGGCAATGGTCCTAATAAATCCAAAGCGATATCAATCCATGGAGCAGCAGGTAACTCTCGTCTCTTCATAGGAGTTGGTGCATTTGGTAAACCTACTAGCGTACAGCCTCTACAGGCCTTTACCAAGTTTTCTGCATCTTTATCGATACGAGGCCACCAAACCTTTGATCGCAACCGTCCCTTCATGGCTACAATACCGGGGTGACCTTCATGTGCAGCATCAAGAACACTTTTTCGGAGTTGGTTAGGTATAACGATTTTATTTCCACGAAGTAAAATACTACCATGGAAACACAATTCGTTTTCGAAAATCTTATATCCTTTTATTGAATCACTCCAGTCATTTTGATAGATGCCTTTCTTTACACAGCTTATTTCTTGATCAGTTTCTGAAAATTCCGCTATTTTATTCATTGGTATGGCAATTGGTCTGGAATGTTCTACTATTTGGTGAACATGTAGGTCTTCTTCTTTTGGTGGAATATCAGAGTAGCTACATAAACGCGACAATGGATCAGCTATATTCGTTTTGCCGGGTTTGTATATAACTTTATATTTATAGGAAAGTAATCTCAGTACCCAACGTTCAATCCTTGCACATGGTTTAGACTTAGGCCCAAACAAAATTTCTAACGGCTTATGGTCCGTGATTAGATCGAAGGTCTTTCCAAATAAAAAGATGTTAAAGTGTTCGACGGCCCAAACCAATGCTAGGGCCTCTTTTTCTGTCTGGCTGTATCTGCGCTCGCAATCCGATAATGTCCTATTGCCATAAGCAATAATTCTAGGTCCGTTTGCATCTTTCTGCACCAGAACGGCCCCAAGGCCGACAGGACTAGCATCTGCTATCACCTGTGTAGTATCATTAACATCGTAGTACCCTAAACACTGTATTTTAATGAGCATCTCTTTAAGTTTCAGAAAGGCGCTATTTTGGTCCTCAGACCATATCTTTTCAATGCAATCCCTTTTGCCCATCTTCTGTCGTAACAGTTGTTTTAGGGGTTCTGTCAGTGTAGCTAAGTTGGGTATCCACTTGTTGATATAATTGACGAGTCCTAGAAAACTTTGCAGTTCTTCTATGGTGTTTGGAGTTCTAAAACTCTTTATACTTTCTACATATTTGTCAAGGGGCTTAACTCCTGCGTGGTTTAGCTTATGTCCCAAAAAATTCACATTCTGCGTTTTATATAAGCATTTGTCGTTATTTAACATGACGTTATTGTCATTTAGTACTTGAAACACCTTATTTAGTCTTGTATCGTGTTCATCCTCGCTTTCACCAAAAATCAGGATGTCGTCAATAAAATTCACGACCCCTTCGCAGCCAATCAGCATGTTTTCGAGAATTTTCTGGAAGATCTCAGGAGCGCAGCTAATTCCGAACATTAATCTTTTGTACCTATATAGGCCCTTAGAACTTATAAATGTCGTAATGTGTCTGGATTCCGGATGAATTTCGACTTGGTGAAATGCATTTTTTATATCAAGCTTACTAAAGCTTAGTACTTGGCTTTCTTCATTTTCGGCAAAAAATGGTCCATTGAAGGCAAGGGGTGGTTTTCTCGCGTTATAGCTGCGTTTGCACGTCTCATATCTACGCACAAACGTAATTCACCGTTCCCTTTCATTATTGGTACTATTGGTGAAACCCATTTGGAGGTACCGTGTACTTTTTCAATTATATCGCTATCCAGTAGTTCCTTTAATTTATCTTCGACTTTATTCTCTATGGGAATCGGTACTCTGCGGCACGGTTGGGTCACTGGTTTTACAGAATCATCAATAGGGATCTCTATTACTATGTCCTTAAATTTTGGAAAAGGCAAAATCTTCACTTGATTTATTTCCGTACCTAATTTTAGAACACCTAGACGAATCGCTGTGTTTTTCCCCAAAAGGTTTTGGGTACCTCCCAGAATAACATACATTGTAGCATGTTCTTGTCGCCCATTAACTTCAATTACAGTTTCAAATGATCCCTCAACAGACAATGGAGTGTTGCTCCCATATGCTATCAAAGTCTTCTTAGGTCTTTTAATCTGGTTGTAGACTTCCACCTTATTGTTTTTCAACTCTTGCCATGTTTTTTCCGTTATTAGATTCAGTTTACATCCAGAATCAATCAGCATGTCAATTTGTATGCCACCCACTGAGCATGTTATGTTGGCATCATTATCCACTTGGAAAACATAATCAATTTCGTCGGTTTCGACCGAATTTACATCCTTTTCATTTTCTTCCTTCCTTTTTTTCCAACTATGTGGTTCTTCCCTACGTGAGCTATTTCCTTCTTTCCGTGAATCGCCTTTTCTTTTTGTTGTTTCGTTATTCTTTGACCTGCAATATGCTTGGTAGTGTCCAATTTTATCACAAAAATGACATTTTTTCCCTTGCGCTGGGCAGTTTACATAAGTAGAAACGTGTTCATTGCTACCGCACCTACTGCAATATAATCTTTTTTTAAACTGAGGCTTGTTTTGCTGACTTTGGTTTTTTATGTTTCTTTTGGCCGTGATAAGGTTTATTTCTTGATTTTTGTTTTTGTTTCCATAGTCTTCTAGTTGTTGATTTACCACTTCAAGTGTGTTTGCTTCCGTTATTATTTTTTCTAAAGTAGCACTGTCTCCTAATGTTAATATTTTCTTACGTAGTTCTGTCGAGTTACATTTTTCCGCAATTTGGTCTATGAGATGGTCTTCTATTTTATCAAATCCACATTTTTCAGCTTGATGGCGCAATCTAACTAGAAATTTTTCGAATTTTTCCCCGTTTCCTTGTTTTAACAGTCTAAAAAGATGTCGTTCGTACACCTTGCTCTGCTTAGGTTGAAAATACTCATCCAGTTTTTCTACAGCTATTTTAAATACATCTACATCTGTCGTTGGTTCAACGTTAGCACCCGGTAGATTGTAAAAAATCTCCTGAACCCCTAACCCTCCGAAATGCAATAGTGTAGCTCTTTTTTTAGACGCCGAAGTAATATCAGTTGCATCCAGATATATAAGCAGCGACCTTTTCCATTTTTCCCATCTTACGGCCATAGAAGCGCTATCGCCTTCTAAGTCCAGTCTTTCAAGTGTCGGAAACATCGGAAAATTCGCCATTTTTTATTTGAGGGTAGATCTGAAAATATTTTTCAGTTTTTTTTTTAAGTGAGTTCCAATTCAAGGTTTATAGTTTTTAATGTTTTATTAACATCCGCTTAAATGATTTATTATGAATACATACCTCGTTTTTGTATCCAGACTTCAATTGAATGGCGGTATCTTAGTACCCAGACTCCAATTTAATGGTGGTATCATTGTACCCAAATTCCAATTTAATGGTGGTATCTGAAATACCCAAATTCCAATTTAATGGTGGTATCTTAGTACCCAAATTCCAATTTAATGGTGGTATCTTAGTACCCAAATTCCAATTTAATGGTGGTATTAATAATACCCGGTTTCATTTTAGTGGAAATCTTAACGATAATTTGATTAGTTAATTAGTTAGTCAAAAACATACATTGTAGTTGAATCGCTATTACAAAATACACATTATTTTCTTCGAAATCTTAAATTTTTCTAACCTTGGAAATCGAACCCAGAATAATTCTCGTACCACTAAACCAACGAAGTAAATTTATACCAGAACTTAACTCGTAGGTACGTAGCTTTATTACCGGACAGACTTTGAGAAACATTATGTAGGTAATGTGGGTATTCACGTGCAGGCTAAATATTGTTATATACTTTGCAAAATACCTTACCGTTTGATAGATAGTTGAATTCTTATTTGCATACCAAACAAAAAAACAATCGTTTGTTGTTCATTGAAAACAAATTTATTTCACGAGTTATTGTAGGTAGTTTTACTTTATGACTCGCGCTCGGTTTTCAATAGGAATAAATACTATTGGACTTACCCCTTTTGTTTTTATCCTCGTCACCACTTGTATTGTCTAGTAAATATGTATATATATAAGTATGTATAGTATTACACAGGCTCGGCACGCACTTTGTTTATCGCGCCCACTCTCGCCTTCGGCTCTCTTGTGAATGACGCGGTGCGTTCGAGACAGTGACAGTTTGTACCCACGTACCTACTGTGTATGCGTATATTTGTGTATAGTATGTCGTTATAACTAGGTAGTCCATTACTAAGTAGGTATATGTGTATAATATGATATTTACAAACACTACAGGTGATATTTGGGTTTTAACCCGGGTGGTTACCCATTTATGGTCGGGACAGGCGTTACCTCAGCAGAATCTATTTATCATGAATTACTTCTAAACCTTGAATGCACAAGTTATACCAGTTTTCGCGCTCATTCACTCGAGGCAATGCAATAATCCCCTGTGGTTTTAGAATCCTGAAAGGAGATATCTTTTTGGTGGGTTAACGCACACCAGTCATAATTATAGAGGTTGGTTTATCGGTGGCGGGATAGAGGACCTCAGAATGTTATGTATTATTTATTTTTGGCTGCAGCTCAATGCGCCAATAAAAACCTAATTATGTTATTCTTTCACATAGACGCGTGTCCTTTATAAACAGACCAAAATCCCATTTAAATTTTAAGATAGCATTGATATATAGCACAAACAAAAATGCAGAGTTCCTACAACCAACCAAACTACCATTTAGACAAATGAATGTGTAATTGAACCCAAGTGACTGACATCATGGCAGGTGGTTTATGGTATAGCACGATAAAAAAAAATTGTGCGTCACCTTATTCTGTTGGCAGTAATAAAAACTATGTTTTTATAAAAAAAATATATTTTACTAAGCTGCTAAAATATAAACATAAAAGCTAGAAATATATTATACAAAGATAACTTAATTTAAGACTTAAACCTGTAATGAATTTTCTTGTTGGTGGTTATAAGAAATCATGCGATGCTTTCTCTTACAAATATACAATAACTAGACTAGACTAGCTGTCAAATACTTCACGTGTATTTTGGAATACTGCTTCCTGTAAAATAAGAGAAAATAAATAGTTAAAATTAATTTTATAAAATATTTCAAAGTGAAAATACTCGGTTAGTACAGAATGGTATAAAAATGATACTAAAAGTGCAAGGATCGTCGATTGTTCCAATAAGAGATTGTTTTCCTTATGCAGAATTTATTAAAAAGAAAGTTAGTGTAATAATTACATTTTAATATTGTTTAACTTGACACTGTCGTTATAAATACTCGATGACTAGCATCATTGTATAGTGTGACCATTAGTGCTGTGCACTCCCTGAGGTATGCGCGCGGCGAGACGGGGGGGGGGAGAATCGGCTGCTGCGAACTGACAGAGCGCAGCAGCCGATTCTCCCCCCCCCCCCCCCCGTCTCGCCCCGCGCATACCTCAGGGAGTGCACAGCACTAATGGTCACACTATAACATAAATACACAATACGTATTACCAGACGCCATCGGAGCTCGCTAGCCACTACTTGAGCCGACGCGGTTACATAATAAAAGCTGTATATTTTATTAATGGTTTTTAATATAACATATTCAATCAAACGACTACTAATTTAATTTACAGTATATAACACACTTTTAGACGAATATAATAAGTAGTAAAATTTAACAGTGGAATTATTTTAAGTGTTTTATATTAATTTGAGTAAGCTTTAGTGTAGAGTGGGCGTAACTACTTCAAATGATGTGATCTGCCGTACACACAATACCTTAATGTCTATGAACTTTCCTAAGTCTAGGATTTCGTTTTTAAATACTTAATTAAAATGTATTAAACATAAATCCTTGTTTAACATCGAAACGATGGATAGTAAATACTTTGTTTGGACAAAAATAATTTTATATCACAAAGATATAAAAAATAAATAATACGACGCCATTTACAAAAACAAAACTTCGAGCCGTACTTTTCTAAATTACAGATCGCCGATTCTATAATCTTCACTGTTTCACAATTTTTACATACGTAGTTAACATTTTGGTCGATACTAATGTTTTTCGAAGCAACGTAACACATAATTTTTTTTTTATTATTACTTTTAATGATAGCATTTATTTAATTTACTAAAACAATTATTTTCTTGTGACACATCACGTTAATGACTTTATTACATATCAAATCCAGCTAATAATCTGCGTACATCACAAGTAGGTGTAATTATTATTTTTATTTAATTACCCTAATAATTTACGATGAAATAGGCACTATCGTGTGACCATTAGTGCTGTGCACTCCCTGAGGTATGCGCGCGGCGAGACGGGGGGGGAGAATCGGCTGCTGCGCTCTGTCAGTACGCCGTCAACGCTCGTGGCGGCAGGTAGTGTTATTTGTATCGGACTGTCTATGTCATGTGTGTCTGATATAGACAGTCCGATACAAATAACACTACCTGCCGCCACGAGCGTTGACGGCGTACTGACAGAGCGCAGCAGCCGATTCTCCCCCCCGTCTCGCCGCGCGCATACCTCAGGGAGTGCACAACACTAATGGTCACACTATACCTATCCTATATATTTCATTATCAGAAATAAATATTTAGAGAATTATAATATAGAACAAGGTTTTCAAGTAAATCCAAAATGTAAGTTTGAGACAAGTAACATTTTCAGGCCATTGGTACATATTTCTTATATTATTAATTAAAAACTAAACGACTGGAAAATGTTAATTAATATTTACAATCAGAAGGCAAGAAGGCGACAGAAAATAGTATAAAGGTAGAACTGTATAATTAACCAGTAATTAAAATTAGCCAATTTTAGGGCGACTACTAAGTAGCAGATGGGGGGGGGGGGGGGGGGGGGCTCTTTTTTTGACGTTGTTTATTTCGATGTACCTAGAATTTGTATGATAAAGCCAAAGATGGAGGGATAGGTGGCATATTCATCATCTCTAAATTGGTCCAGCAGAACTTTTTTTAACAATAGGTCTAAGTACTACCTACCCCAATAACATATCAAAATATCGATCTAGACAAGTTTTCATGGATAGATATCTACTGATTTAAACAAAAATAATGGTACCGGAGAATTAATAAATGGCTTGTAAGAATATTGCCATGAAATATCCCATAGCTAGAGAAAAAGACCACATACTTAGGTGCGAATGATGTCATTACGACCGAAACGGGACGCAGAAGGCACAGCTTGCGTCAAATACACATTAACTTTGATCGTTTGCTAGAAATGGAATGTGTTAAAAATAACCTCTAGGGAAAATTTTGGGACTCCAACAAGAAAACTGGCTAGTAGTAATCGAATGGTATGATTAACACTGTTAAAAGCACAGTAGTCGCTGCTTTACATAGATTACAGTTATATGAAGGAAGTAAGGACATTCCCACCTAGCTCAAGATATTCTTGTATAGAGTTGAATATAATAACATCTTTAAAAATACTACATAAACACACACACATGTTGTAAGAAAGGTCTTCTCGAAATCGAGAAAGAATTTCTACAAACTTTTAGTTTAAACGTTTAGTTTTTCAGTAGACCAACATCAGTTGGTTATTACCTTCAGTTAAATATAGATGACAACACTAACAACCTTATATAAAACTAAGCTAAATAAAAAACGTACTCTCAATGTATTAATTTTTCAGCAAATAATAACTAAATCCAGTCAATAAAACTCTAAAAATAATTTCCTTTAATATTTAGTATAAATTGTTTTATCTGACGAAGGCGGGTTGGTCTTAATTGTACCTATGTACTACCACACCTACCAACAAGATAAGAAGCGGGAGCGGATCAAACCATAAACACATTTGCTCTTTCTTCTACAGTAAAGGTTGTGATTAACCTTAAGTGACGCACTCGAGTGCACACCGATGATGGCGATGTGAGGTATCATCGCCTCGCCCGCCTTTGTGAGTTAAAGCAACTATACAAAAGCTGAATACAAAAAAATATAAATAATAACCAAATATAGCCATCCCCAGATCTCTTACTCAGAACACAGACCCGAGAATATATCCCACAAGGGGGTAGCCAGAGGCAAGTCCAAACATTACGTTTGATACATGCCCACTTTCTGCACGTCAAATGTGCACATACATTTTTCAAGTAAAAAATCCATTGGTGCATGGCCAGGCCATTCCTATCAAAATCACAATCTCTGAATTTAAAGTCAGGGTACCTACATCCCACTGAGCCCCCACGGCTCCTATAACGCTTACCTAAGCAAGTTTTACGGCTCTGTATCTGAAGGGTATCAACAATATTTTATTACTAAGCCCATGTCCACACTGTCTGTGTAGTCTTGGTCACAGGTGTATCTACATCTAGGCAATTGTTGAAATGTTGCTTGGCTTACAATTTTAGCTTGATCATAGTTGTTGTACAAACAAATAGCAAATACAAAAAAGGTATTTGACCCTGAGTGTGAAAGTGACTTGCATTTGAAAGCTTATTTTATCAGCTTATCTTCACATACATTTCTGTGTTCTTCACTCTAAACCAATAACGAAACACGGTTTACTACCTGCCTGAGGTAAACATGTGAGTCTCTTTAAAATGTAGTTCCACAATAGTTTCAAAGAGAATCTATTAACATAATTATATAAATAATTAACTTAAACTTGTCAAACTTGTTGCAACCTTCATATTAAATTTTGGTCTTAACCACTAATAAATTGGTTTCCTAATGACTTTATTTATTTAGAAGCAATACATTATACTGTAGCTTTTAGTCATGCAATGTTTTTATATAATGTAATGCCAAAATTAATATAGGTAGGTACATAATAGAATGAAACAAGTGCATCAGTTTAGAATATAAACTAATCAACTTGACTGGCAGTAGAATACCTAATATGAACATAAATAATAAAACAAGATTAATTAATGACATTAATACTGATTAAAATGGGTACAACAGCCGTGGTCAGGAGTGGACTCCTTCCAATCTGTGTGTCTCTCTGTCCAAAAAAGGGGCATACACGATAAATACCCGTTTTAATCAGGAATTATGTACAGTGATTGCGACAGTTTGAAAAATGCTATTAATTAATGACCTTTCCTTAAAAGAGAAAATCTTTAAAGGCCTACTTAAATTGAATAAATTGACAGACAGCTAGGGCCAAAAAAATTGCAAACTTATATTTACAATATGATGTGTCTAGGCATGTCAGTAATAATTTGTCTAAATGCTAAAATACATTAGGCACATTTCATGTTCAGAAAAAACAAAAGTTACACTTACAAACAATATACATACAACTACTATTCATTTTTATAAGTCATATTAAGTAACTGATTTCACTAAGTTGTTTTATGAATGGGCCTTTCACCACTTGTGTGTCACAGCAACCAGAATGGTTATTATCTATAATGGCAGGAAAAACATTATCCATCCTTAACAGATATCAAAACCATGCTAGTACCTAAATTTCAATATCAGTAATATAAATTTTGTGATTACAACATTGACAAAGCCCAGTTTATAGTCAAAATACTGAACAAAGCCTATAAATAGTTTTAAATTGTGTTGATAATAATCCAGTATGAATCTGTTTCTTTGTGAATTGATGAATGAGGAAGCTATATCCAAACACAAAAGTAATTATAACAGGAAGATCAGTTTTCAATTAAAACAATTAAACTTCACAAGTTTCCTGATTTAAACAGATAGTAGAATATCATCAGAATATTATCAGATATTTTTAGGACATTTCAATGGAAATGATAATGCTGATAGGCTATACATTACTGTCCTACCAATCAAACCAGGCTGCCCTAAGTTAAGCCATTTTGTAAGCTATAGGTACAGTACTTATGATTTGGTGCACCATATTTTTAGGTGGTTATCTGCAGGTCAGCATGTTTAAATTGGCAGCACTGCAGGTAGAAATCTTATAATGGGGTTAACATTGATGTAAATGTTAGTTTACTGTGAAATTCCATAATTGACCCCACCTGTGTTTAGGCCCGTATTCTCAGAGGCGCCAGATGCGGCCGGCGCCGGCGGCATGGGCATCGGCAGCGCAATGGGGGGCGCCTGGTCGCCCTTGGGCCGGCCTTCTGCGCCCGGCTGCGATGTCACCGCCTGCACACCGTCAGAGTCGTCGCGCTCCAGCGTGTGGTAGTCGCCAGACTCCTCCGGGGGGCGTGGCTTGCATTTCCCGCAGCAGCAGTTGCAGCAGCAGCACAGGCAGCAGCAGAAATAGCAACCAGTCAACACGCCACATACGATAAACAGCGCCTTGCACCAAGTGCTTGTAACTACGAAATAGGCGTTGACGTTTTCTTCTCCAAACTGTTCGGCGATGTAGAGTCCGAGTGAGCCATAGTTATCGTAAATGTTTCGTTTCGTACCGTCGCTGAGTATAGTATGTGCACGATTTACTTCTTTGAACTTCTCTGCCGCATCTGGATTGTTAGGATTTTTGTCAGGATGAAATTTTAACGCTAATTTTCTGTAACTTTTCTTGACGTCGTCGGCAGTCGCAGTTTTTGGAACTTGAAGTATTTGATAGAGGCTATCACCCGCAGTCGATAATTTCCTTTTATCCATGGTCCAATTGAGGAAATGATGTGGTTTTCAACGGATATTTTAGCAAAAGAAAAAGATTACAATTTACAATCCTGCCTGTCTGCTTGTAATGTAAAGAAAGAATGAATGAACGAAACAATAAATTAAATTAAGAAATATATACAGACTAAAAATCGGTCTTTCTTTTGCCTGAGCCCTGCCTGTGACGTATGAGCCACAGACAGAGTAGGTGCAAGGACGGTACAAATTTAGATCGATACAGATTTTGTTTGTTTGAATAATATTTTTATCAATGTCAACGTCAAGTTGTATCAGCTGCCACTGCCAGCTTTATTACATTAGAGCACACATGTATTTGTACTAAAAGTTGTACAGTAATTACAATACTTCTTGCTCCAACATGCTATCTGCTACGTATTTTTAACTTTATATTAAAGAACCTAACAGTAACAGCATCCTAAACTTTAGTTAATATAGGGTACCTAGTTTCAGTTCGTCAGTCACGGATTTTAAAAGTCTTGTTGTCTTGTCTGTAACACGAAAAATGAATTAAAAAAGTGGAAGAACGTTGCTCTCACCATGGGTCGGGGATTTATGAAAATATATCAAAACACGCTGAGCCGAAGACCCTACTTAGTCCAAGCGGTACAAGCTGGCACATTAATGGCTGCAGGAGATGTTATATCACAAATATTAATTGAACGCACAGCCATCAGGGATGTAGACTACCAGCGAATGTTAAAGTTTGCTTCTATTGGTTTTTTTGTTGGTGTGAGTATTTGTATCTGCAAATATACAATAGTTTCATATTAATAAGAAAAACTCAGTGTGATTTTACTATTTCAGGGTCCAGCTCTTCGCGTGTGGTATGGTGTACTAAATAAGCAAATTGGATCCAAAGGGACAGCAGTAGCAATCAAAAAAGTATTTGTGGATCAATTCATATTCGCACCAACTTTTCTGTGTATGATTCTTACTACTGTAGGTGCAATGCAGGGCAAAAAGTGGGATGTAATAAAACAGGATCTAAGTGCTAATTATTTAGATGTTTTGAAGACTAACTATTATATTTGGCCATGGGTTCAGCTGGTTAATTTCTACTATGTACCACTTCAGTATCAAGTGCTACTGGTACAGTTTGTGGCTTTGTTCTGGAACACATATCTGTCATGGAAAACCAATAGGAACACCAATAAGCTTAGCAGTAATTAGATCCAACTAGTACCTAATAATTTTACCAATGTTTGGGCTTTCAGCCTTTTACTTGTTTTAACAAGTTAAATTGTTATCAAGCAGGACTTGTTACCTAAATATTTTTATTTAAACAATTTAAGTTGTAGATGTACCTATGTACTTTTCTAGTTTAATAAATACAAAAATAATTGAACTTAGGTATTTCTATTACCTACAGCAGAATTTAGAATGAGACTTCTGGCACTTTATTTTATAAACTTACCTATCACCTATATTATTTTTACCTACCTACTTTGAGTCAGGTTGGATTTGCACAGTCCTGTAGGTATTTCATCATCTTTTCTTCTTTTATTATTATTTTGTTTCATGTTAAATTGGGTAATGTTTCTATTTCTATTAATCTCTTTGAATAGCAATAAAGTACAAAAATATACTTTATTTTGACCATATAAAACGAAACGTCTTAAGTTGTATCTACCGAATATAAATGAATCCTAGATAACAATATTTTTTCTTTCATAAAATGCTACCTATGAAATACATTTATTTATTTATTTATATTAAACTGATAATTAATGCATAATAGTGGTTAAATAATTTTGCATGCTTGTATGCTGGTCATGGCTGCACTTAGACTATTGTATTACCAACTGATGTAACCCATGTATCGCAAATAAATGAATCTAGTTTCCGTGTGGTATGAGAGCCCAAATGTTAAAAATCCATGAAAATGTTCTTTGCATTTAGTGAACATATTAAAAGAATTGTAAAAGTATAAATCAGATTTTGTGAAAGTTTATTGCGAGTTAAGGGCTGAAAAGCCAGGCTCTCAAAGTCCCATTCCTGCTCTTCTCTCTCATCCTCTGTCCTCCTCTCCTTCCTTTCCCAGTCCGTATATGCTAATAAATTATTAATCTTTTTTTATCAAAAAATATGTAGGTACAATTTTTTTTACGATATTTTTCTTCGCGTACGATCGCTCATTAAAAATATCTGGCAACACTAGTTGGAACCAGTGTTTCCCGATGCACTGTAATTACAGTAGATCTGCTGTATTTTGACTCCGTCTACTGTAATAATGTAAATACAGTGTATGGTTCTTTTGGTTTGAATGAAATCCTCTAAAAATTATGGAAAATGGAAACGAAATGAGGCCTTTCCATTTTCGATTTAAAAAGATTAAAACTAGTTCCAACTAACGTAATATATGGCGCTGTTTGGAATAGACCGCGAAAAAATATGGTTTATATGCCAAAATCTCAAAGACACAATATTAAAATTTGTCTAAATCAATTTCACTTCGTCAGATAACAACCTAAATGTTTGTTTTTGATGTGTAACATCTTTCCTCTCGGTTTGTGCGAGTGATTTTGCCAAAAGGGATGGAAATGTGTAACAGGTGACCGGGGAAGCGCGCGCTATTTGATTTGACCAATGAGCGAGCGCGGTGGACAGATATTACACATCATATGCGAATACTGTAAGGCTCGTAGTTTTTTTATTTTAAGTTCCTTGAAAAAGATGCTGACACGGCAATTGACATTGACAATTCACTTTCCTTTATTAATCACAGCATGACAGAGCAACGCTATCTGTTAGCAGTTATAAAAAACGTGGACGAAAAAACTTCTTGCAACTTAAAAAAAAACGAGTGTGCTTTAGACCACACGACTGAAGTAAAACTTCTGCTGCTGCCTGCCATCTGATGTGGAATAGCTGAACTTTTTCGTAAATCAAAACTGGTAGATTCAAAATACGAAACGTCGTAAATACTTTTTTTATCTATAGCAAAATGAACTCTATTACACATTACGCATCTCATACATTACGCATCTCATACATTACGCATTATCTCTATTACGCATGCAGGAGTGTTTTGTTTTTGCAGTTTGTATAATTTAGGCTAATTTGGGATAGGAGATGCGACAAATCAACTGGCTATGAGAGTAAGAGAGAAAGAAAATGTGTGTTCGCAACTCTCTCTCTTGCCCCCACAGTAATATACGAAACGTAACTCTCTCTTTCTATCTTCACTAACTTATACTCGTATCTCCCTCTCAATTTACGTTCGCACTTTTCGTAACGCATTCATAAGCTTACTCCCCAGGATGTAATGGATGAAATGATACATTTTATTATGGACCTTACACACTTATCGTCAATTTGCGGCGATTGATGCTTCAATTAAACTTGTAGGCATAACGACGAAAGCGAGCGAGCAATTGATGCTGAATCGCGAGCGTGCATTCACCTTCGATTGTTTGGTTTGGTCTGTAGTACCGGGCTTATGATTTTGTTTGTTTTTTTTATTATTAAGAATCATCAACACAGCATACACTGACAATATCCAGTGGTTACAATTATAAATGTTAGAACTTAGTGCTACTATAATCACAGATGATAGACTGAATGCAATAATATTTTATGCCGAGCGAGTAAATTAATTGTATTTTAATGATAAACTAAGAAGGCATGCACTAACTTCTTGCCAACAATACATTTCATTATATTATAACAACTATAAAAATTAAAAAAAAAAACAAATAAGTTAATTCATTCCTATTTACAAATTTAAAACACAATAAAATTATATATGTACCTATCAACTATATACATCATTAAAAAAAAGATTTAAAATTAGATTAGGATTAATAATATCATTATATTTTATTTAAAAAATGTTTATACAGGTCATACAGGTAAGTTTTTAAACATTCTTACAGTTCCAACAAACATGTCAGCTCCCTTGCTCTTAGCCACACAATTATATTGGCGGACTATCCTGTTCAGAGGCGCATTAATACCGAGATTGGATTTAGAAGAGCTTGGCTGAAAAGGATTAAATCTCGAAATCCTGGGCAACCTAGAAGGACCAGAGAAATTTAAAGCAGCGAGTAACTCCGGAGCGTCCAGGGTACCGTTTGCGAGCTTAAAAAGAAATACATTGTCCAGCAAGTGTCTTCGATCCGTTAACGAGGTCATTTTAAAGAATTTAAGAGGATCCTCATAACTAAGAAGGATTTTAGCCTTTACGACAAGTGTAAGTTAGGTGCCACAAAAACCTTTTTTGGATTCTTTCTAGTATATTTTTGTAAACCTCATAGAATGGATTCCAAACGACACAGCAATACTCGAGGCTACTTCTAACAAATGAATTGAACAGGGTTATCTTGACCTCTGGTGATTTAAAACCTTTACAATTGCGCAGGACAAAACCCAGAGATCTACAAGCCTTTGTGGCAATATCATTGATATGAAGGTTAAACCTCAACTTACTGTCGAGCACAACTCCTAAGTCTCTTGTATTGTCTTTTTGAAGTAATATTTCATTATTAATTAAGTACTTCCTAGATGGGCAAACTGCACTTCTTGAGAATCGAATATAAAAGCATTTCTTTGTATTCAGATCCATACCGTTAACGATACACCATGCACATAGACGGTGCAAATCCTCCTGAAGTAGAGATGCAATGCTATCACTATTAACCTCTCTGAATAACTTTAAGTCGTCCGCATATAAATATTAGTAAGAGTGCAAAAAACAGCTAATAATATCATTAATATATAAGTTAAAAACTAATGGACCCAGATGTGAACCCTGTGGTACGCCAGATTTGCATGGGAAAGGCTCAGACGTAAAACCATTCACAACAACTCGAAGCAAGACTTGATGATTAACTCTGTCAAATGCCTTACTAAAGTCCGTGAAAATTGCATCAACTGACGAGCGATTGTCGATGGATGAAGAAACCTTGTCAACAAAGTCAGCAAGGTTTGTTGCCGTAGACCTCGCTTTCATAAAGCCATGTTGTTGAGAGTCCATATGAGGCTTAATATGCCAAGACAAAGTTGGGTGCAGCAGCTGCTCAAAAATCTTTACAAATATGGGCAGTTTTGAAAGGGGTCTGTAGTTTTTTACCAAATCACTTTCGCCACTTTTGAAAATAGGGATCACTAAGGCTTCTTTCCACAAACTAGGAAAGATCCCTGTGCTCAGTGATTTATTATAAATTAAACAGAGCGGCTTTGCTAAAGAAGGGGCGCATTTTGCCACAAATATTGAAGGTAAGCCATCAGATCCAGCTCTCTTAAAATGATCCGGTCTTTTTAAAATCTTAAGAACCTGGTCATCTCTAAACTTGATAGAACTCATAAAAGAGTTTGTTAAGTTCTCAACTTTAGTACTAGAGCTAGGTAAGTTATCAGAGCTGTAAGTTGAGGCAAAGTTTTTCAAAAAGATTACAAATGTCACTACCACTGGTGGCAGTTTCCCTTTCAAACGACATTTGTGCAAGGTAGTTACTGCGGCATTTTCTCTTATTCTTAATGAATGTCCAAAATAGTTTAGGATTAGAACGCATGTTCGCTTCAAGCTGTGAAATGTATCTATTATAGCAGACAGTCAAAAGATGATCACAACGTTTTTTAGCCAATTCAAATGAAAGTTGTTTCAGAGGATTGTTGTTGTTTTTTCGCAATTTCTGCCTATACTTAAGTTTTTTACGTAATCAGTTTATAAGATCACGCGAGAACCAAACTAGATATTTATTGCTACGACGTATGGTCTTTGGGATATACTTCAAAATAGCATCATGAACCCGGCTATAGAAAATTGCAAGCATGTCGTCCACAGTAACACAACCATCAAATTCATCCTCCCAACACAAGTCATCCAGAGAGTTGATAATCTTGGTATAGTTGCCTTTGCGGAAACAATGTGAGATGTTGTCATTAAAAGAAAGACCCTGTAAATCTTCAAATAAAGCCTGAAAATGCAAAGGCGGGTGGGGAGGGTCAACCTTAGATAACGGATTAACACTCTCTACAAGATTGTCTATTTTAATGTTACTTAAGACCAGATCCAAAATTCTGTCTGCAATTCCGTATTGAATTGAATTGTGACAGGTCGTTAAGTATAGCAAAATCAACCAGCATCTTAGTAAATAAGCCATTATCAACTGTAGTATCTTTAACTAAATCGAAATCTATATTCTTTAGAACATTCCAGTCAATTGCCCCCAGGTTAAAGTCGCAGTTTGTCGTAGAACTTGAGAAGTTTGTGAGTTTGTTAGTGATTGTCTGTTTATTAAACGAAAGAAAAGTTGAAGAAAGCCAGACCAGGTTAGGGATAGAAGTTCTGTAAGTGTTGGAAGTGGAACATCAATTTCAAAAAAATTAAAGACTTGTTTTTTTTTTGGAAAAATCTTGTAGTCACACTCTTTAATTAAATATGTGTTAGGTAAAAACTTAATTTTAAGTGATTTAATTCTACTGTGAAATCGGCTGCATTTATGATGAAAAGTCAGTGTATTTTTCGTAAAAATACTGTAATTTCAATTATCCAATCTGGAGACACTGGTTGGAAGTCTGTTTTGTCACTTGTGTGAAGTTGTCTGTCTTCCTTCCTTCCATTCCAATAGATATTACCTTTAGTCTGCTGGATCTAGCGTGTCCACAAAACGTGTTTCAAATAATTACAGCATTTAAAATGGATAAGTTAGAACAAGTGTCATCAAACAAGATCTTTGGGGGTTACCAAAAGGTGTACTCACACGAGTCTTCCGAGTTGAAATGCAAGATGAACTTTTCCATCTACCTACCACCCCAAGCAGAGGGAGGTGATGTAAAACTCCCTGTTATTTACTACCTGTCTGGACTCACATGTAGTGAACAGAACTTCATTGCAAAGTCTGGCTTCCAAAGGTACAGAGCATTCAGTTCAACCAAGTTTTGATTTATTGTTAATTTTGACAAAAAGTGCCAACATAAAATGTAAATGATAAATACTTATCTACTACTTTATTGATAAGTCTGTTAGGTCAAACGTGAATTTATGATAACCTTTTTTTTACAGATATGCAGCAGAACATGGCATCATCGTCATTGGGCCAGACACTTCTCCCAGAGGTGTCAAGATCCCTGGTGATGATGAATGCTGGGACTTTGGTGTATCAGCTGGTTTCTACCTTGATGCTGAGAAGGATCCCTGGTCTACCAACTACAGGATGGGCAGTTACTTAAACAAGGAGCTTTATGATTTGGTTATTCAAGCTTTTGGAAATGTAGTTGATCCGGACAGAATTGGCATCATGGGTCACAGGTAAGACAATGTTATTGGAAATCATTGTAACAATGCATCAGCTAGTGTAAGTGCTATCATGTGCAATTTTCCACAAAAGTTCTTGCATTGACATACACAGAGCAGCTAATAAAAAACTCTAGTACCTGCTTGTTGTATACTGTAAGTTACAATAATTGTATTGTACATTTTTATATTTTGTTCTAGTAGGTTGGAAACCTGATTGATTACTTACACTAATAGATCGTAAATTGCATTTTAGTATGGGAGGTCACGGAGCACTTGTGTCAACACTCAGAAATCCTGGTCTCTACAAATCAGTCAGTGCATTTGCACCCATCTGCAACCCAATTGCTTGCCCGTGGGGTGTGAAAGCTTTCACTGGCTATTTGGGTGATGACAAGAGCAAATGGAATGAATGGGATGCCACAGAGCTGGTAAAGAAGTACAATGGGCCCCCTCTTACCTTATTTGTTGATCAGGTGAGTTGTTTATTCATTGTAACTGGATTTCTGCAGAGATTATTCAGTTTCTTACGTAACTGCTTTGACAACTATATTGTTCTACAACAGAACTGTTTTTTATACAACTGCCCAAAAATAAACCGTATATTTACAACTTAATCATAAAACACCATCCATACTAATATTCTAAATTCTGGGCTAAACGGCTTGACCGATTTTGATGAAATTTGGTATACAGATAGATTATTACCGGGATTGGGACGTAGGCTACTTTTTACTTGACTGTGGAGAATGAGGGTAAATGTTTATACAAACCACACGTACGAGGACGCAGGCTAGTACTTTATCTTTATGTTATTCTAATAGTTTGTTTATTCTGCAGGGTACTGCTGACAAATTCTACATTGAGAAGCAACTTCTTCCAGAAAACTTGGTAGAAGCCTGTCGTTCAGTTGGAGTTCCTGTGATCCTCAACTTAAGGGATGGATATGATCACTCTTACTATTACATCTCCACTTACATTGGTGAACACATTTCGTTCCATGCTAAAATCCTTAAAGCATAGCTTTAAAGAAAGTTCTTGACTAAGTCAATGCATTTAAACCTAAAATACCTACCTTTTGTACAATAAATTGTTACTTATTTACACAGATGTTTTCAATAAAAATCAAAATTATCTAAACAGGTATATAATCATTCAGTTATAATAAAATATCAATATTTTCTTAACAAAAAACAACTATCTTCCTGTGTCAGTTTTCCTCATGTTGTGGTAATACTGTAGGAACTTGTCTCTGTTACCCCACACATGCGAGGTACCCCAGTAGCACCAAGCACTGTAACAACACAATACAATCATCAACAACTACTATCAAACTTCACTGACCTCATATAGTACTATAGTCTAACTTTTTATTAGCTGCAGTAAAATGACGTTTCTAAATGTCATTCCGTAAAATAATGTTGCCAGCCTAATCTCAATAGGGATGTGATTCAGTTCACAAACATTAATTAAATAACATTATTATGACGTTTTTGTTTCATTTTGAATGTACCTCCCTATACTTCCACTAAAAAAGATCAATCCTCTAGTATAGTAATAATAATAGGTTAAAAAAATACATTACAACTTAATATTAAATCTCAAAAAAAAAACCAAACTGATTATTCATTTATGATTCACTCATTTACACTACATCCCTATTTATTTTTCTTCAAAAACCGGCAACCCACAAAACGTCATTTTACTGCAGCTAATAAAAAGTTAGACTAGATGGTTTGCAGAGATCTATTAACTAGAGATAGCGGTGTGAATGGCACTAGGAGTCGTTTCTTCAAACTGACAAATGATTCTTATCTTTCAAGTAAAATAAGAGTCCTATTTGCATCTAGCTCTTGACGATCGGCTCTTACGCCGCGCGGATACACAGTACAAGATTAATTTGTTTGTTCGTGAAACGAAATAAATAAAACTAGACTTCGGTTATAATCGGATGACTCCATGTCGTTCATACTTGTCATAATGCTAGTGAACGAGATAACCAGTAGGAGTTGCGCAAGGGTAAAAGAGATTCTAATGGATCTGATGCTAGACTAGGTACTATCTAGATCTGGTTCTGTGCTGCGATTGCTTCACGTGTACTTCAGAGCCGGTGATCCGAATGATAAAAATGAGACGTTTCTGCGATTCGATCTTAGGCCGGATCCAGATAAAGATGAGCCAATCTCAACCAAGGTTGGACTCAACCAAATTCAATTAAGGTTGGTTTTAGGAATGGAAGTAGTAGGTATGTAGTAATTAGTACTACTGTCAGGCTGCTTTTCCACCAGAGATGTGCTATGCTGTGTTGCTATGGATGGTCGCGAGTGGTAGCTATGTGAAGAGCAGAGTACTCAGTAGGCCCGCGTTTGTCACTGAAAGTAGACATGCCACCGTCTTCTGCTGCGCGATAGCAGCGCATCATCTTCGCACAGCTACTTTGCGGCGGCGCATCTTCATAGCACATCTTACTCGCTCCGCCACATAGCTTAGTATCAGTGGAAACGGTCACATAGTTTCATAGCTTAGCTTTTACATCCTCGCAGCATAGCTGCATAGCACATCTCTGGTGGAAAAGCAGCCTTAGTAGGTATTTATATAGACATCAGACCTTTATGCTAGTGATCTAGTTTCTATGTCAACTTTTAGCTATGATTTTATAGTGCCCGATAATCCTATTCCCTGAATTTGTAGTTCAACGAAAATACAAAACGTTAATACATACAAAAGTTATGGGTATTTGTGTTGGTCCGAAAAATCAGGCCATACTAGGACCACCTGGACCTCTGAAACTAAGGATCTGAGAGAATCAGTCAAAAGCTTAACTTTTTGTTATGGCTCCTATTCCGAAATAAATGGGATTGAATCAAAGTAACATCACGCCGTGAGGACCATCTCAGTATTTTTGACGTGATAACGTCTTATAAATCGATGAACGCCGGCTGCGCGCACGAAAAAGTGTCAAGTTCCGCCTGAGCCGAGCGTGCAAGCGGGAGCGCGGAACAAGCGATAGAGATGCACGATCGGCCTAAGCGTTCGGCTTGTGACGCATCTATCTATCTTCCACTCGTTATCACTTAAAATTATTGTCCGTAAAACGACTTTTCAGATAACCAATTTTTTTAATTATTCTGCAATACTGGTCTGTGGTTAGTATGTTAAGAACCAGTTAAAAAATGTCCTTGAGTTGTTTTATGTGGGTACTTACATAATAATATACTAGCATAAATGGAATATACAGAAAATTGACTCAGGAATACCCTCACAAATACAATACTCTAGAAAAAGACAATGCGGCTGTGCGTTAACTATCTCTTTTCTGTTTTCTAGGAAGAGACATACCTTCCGCAAGTTTGTTTTGTCTCTCACACTTATTAGTCCGCATTTAATTTTCAGCTAGACAGGGAACACTCAGTCTATTCTCTATGGTTATGTAGATATGCCAGATAAGAGTTTCCCAACCTGTTATTGAGGTGAGCCTTCCCCTGATTATACACGTCTGTCCGCTTACAATAAATTGTAAATGATTTTTTGTTTTGAGAGGCTTTCGTTTGACCCATACCATGTCATTGTCATTACGAAGAATTGTTTAACTTATTAAAATTTGTGATATAAATTGATATTATTGTTCAAAAATTAAAAAAAATATTTGGATGCTCTTTCGATGTCCCTTTGCAGGTTGGGAAGGCCTGTAGGTACTAATTGATGGAGCGAAGCGAGATCTCTAAATCATCTTGGACAAATCGGCGTTGCGTGTGTATGTATGTTTGTTTGTCCGAGGATAACTTTCGAAGCGTTGATCCGATCATCGTGAAATTTGACACATAGGTAGGTAGTGATGGCACTATTTTGGTGTGACTAAAAATATTGGGGGGTTGTTGAGATATTGGGGTTCAAGAGGGGTAAAAAAAATGAAAATGAGACTATTAGGTCAAATCGGACGTCAAATGAAAGGTCTCATTTAGTCTCTCTACATTTAAACTCCGTTTTTATATTTAGTAAAATCCTTATAGTTGAGTTATTAGCCATAATAAAAACTGAACTTTGACAAAATGCACAGGGTACATCAGTGACCCCACAGTGCTGTAATTTGGTAGGCGTGTAGTTTAAGTGACACAAATATAGGCAAAAGTCTGAAATCCAGAATAACTGCAATTTGTACCGCAAAAAAACTAACCAATGAACATGGACTGCCGTTACCTGTAATTTGAATGAACCTGTAGGCCAAGTTATGTGGTTATTCATTTCTTGGCCCTATTTTGCTAGTCAAAGATTACAAATAATATTTTTTTTTCATCGGAGACTCGCGAGATCTCAGTTCGGGGCGAACCACTAGTTAATAAGTTATGCTTACATTCCAAATAGTGCTCCTCCCAGATGGGCTGCATGGTCAAAGAATTTCCATCCAAATACAATTCCAGCGAAGTCCACGCCCATGATAGCTTTGATTGCCTGAAAATATTCATATTCCATATTCAGCTATAATGACTTAGACGACTTGCGCCACGATGCTTAAACGTATTTAGTGGCTAAATATGATTTAGAGAGTTGTCAAATACACAAATACGTCAAATTTAAACATGTTTAGTCGCTGAATACGTTTAGGGATCGTTTTGAAAGCCGGGCTTAAGTGTGCTAAAGTTTGTGCAAGGATCAACGCACTGTAGCGTCACAGAATATCAGCGCTTAACAGAAGAAATGTTTTTACTCATTTAAATTAGAGATGGGCCCGACTAGTTGGCCAAACCGATCATTGCTTTCGGTGAAGTTTGGGTGGCATCGGCAATGTCCGTCGCGTTTCGTTGACAGCCGAGTTGCTCGCACACTCCGTGCGGTTACCTACTTAAAAATTTATCTAGTATTGTTTACGTACAGGCCGGCGTTACTGGGTCTTATTTAGAAAAATAAAGATTACGAATTCATTTCAATCTCTTTATTTTATACATAAAATATGATTAAAGTAATGTGCAGACTAGTCGGCGCTATTTGTCTACTAAAAATATGGGCGGATGGTCGGCTTTCCCGACTAGTCGGTACATATCTAATTTGCCGTTGGTTAAGAAATTCCACTGTGATAGCGAAATAAAACATTACTTACTGTGCCCGCCCCAAAAGTGTACATCGGCAAGAAAATGATGCTCAGCCTAGTGTCAGGGTACTGAACGCACACATACGACAACACTGACATTATTGCTCCCGACTGAAACACAATACAAGAAGCACTTCAACAACAATACAATCGACTTCAGATAACAAAATAAAAACAGAACCGAACAGATTTTGTCGAAATTTCTATGGTACCAATCTGAAAGTAAATCCTTTCAAATAAAAAAGAGTGTGTTTTAGATCACACGACTGAAGTAAAATCAAGAACGAAATGAAATTACGAAAAATAATCAAGAAGTCACCGTTCGCGTAACGCTAGCAAACTCGCAAATGAACTACTGACTGAGATATATATATATATATATATATATTTCATGCACTGGCTATGAGAGGAAGAGAGAAAGAAAATGTGCGCGCGCACTGCTCTTTCTTGCTCCTACAGTGTGATACAGACAATATGCCTGCACTGTGCCAATGTGTGCTCGCGCCTCGCACCTCTCTCTTGCCCCTACAGTAATATACGAAACGTAACACTTTCTATCTTCACTAACTTATATCTCCCTCTCAACTTCCGTTCGCCTCGCCCGATCATACTTTTCGTAACGCTCTCGTTACGCATTCACCAGCTTACTCCCCAAGTCAAGCGTGCGTATAGAAATTTTACTTCAAAAAGCATTTTCCAAATAGCTTAATAAGAGAGAGAAGAGAAGAAAATTTATTTCACCAAAAAGAACATGCAACTTACATACTAAATTTAAAACTAAAAACAAACTTAAAGGCAATATCAGTACATCATAGTAATAAAAATCAGATAGATCATATTGTAGGTAGGACCATAGACCAGTATAACTAAAAAAAAGTTTACTTATACTGGTATAATAAACTAAGGAGGTCTGAGATCTGAACATAAAAAATAATCGAACCCAATTGATAACTTTTTCCTTTTTTTGAAGTCTGTTAAAAAGTAACTAGTTAGGCAGTTCTTTGAATAGAAATTTGACTGGGGTGGTTAGTTTTTAACACCCATTGTAACAAGATGTTTCTGAGGGTGGTGGGTTTATTAAATTTTGAAAATAATTATCTAAAGCTTTCTTTAATTGTATTGTGGTACCTAGTACAGACGGCTACACATCAAGTTAATCGCATTGTGTGGGCTTTTCTTAGAATGAGAGGTCAGCTTATACTGGAAATTAATAGCCTGATGTGTAGCCGTGTGTACTAGTAAGTACAGTGTTAACTCCATGTAACGTCACTCGTTTTAACGACAAACTCTCTAAAGCGTCGACATCACTCGGCTTTGGTTGGTTCAGCTTGTCTTGCATACAATGGTACACTCTGTATAGCATTACACCCACTCTCAATAACGACAACAATTTGTAATAAAAAGTTCTTTTTAAGTTGCCAAATTAGTAAAAACTGCGCAGCTGTGTATATCCTTTTGTCGTTTTATTATCCTAGACCATAAGAAACTCGACTGTCGGCACCATACACACCAAACTTTCTAAGAAATCCGTTCTTTTGTTTACAAAATGGGATTGCTTGCACGTGTAGCTGCAGACTGTTGTTAGTAGAAGTGATGGATTTTATCTATACGTTGTCATATTCTAAGTACTATTCTTAGTACTTATACTATTTAACAAGACAAATCAGAAATAAACGTTTTCTTTTTCTAATACAGATTTTACTTCTCTCCATTTAACGACAAGTCTCTATAACGTCAAAATATGGTCAGTCCCTTGAGTGTCGTTATATAGAGTTTACACTGTATTAAAATATAATTATAACTTACGGCACCAAGACTCAAGCCAGGCTGGTTCACCGCGATCTTGTATAGGAAACTGGCAAAGCTGCTGATTACTCCAGAGCTCAAGTACAACGCTGTGAACTGTTCCTTGCCCAAAGATGATATAGCGGCTGCAAAAACAGTAGGTACATTTTAATTTGTAATTTATTTATTTCTGTGATCTTCTTACATGTAACTAAAACAATGTGAACAATGGAAAATGCATTAGTACTGTGTCGCAGTTTCCAGTGCCCGTACATACAATTAAATGAGTTTGACGTTCCTGATTATAGGTAAGTGTACAATTCACCCATTTACAAAATTGATTTAAAAAGAAACATAACAATAAAGAAAATTTAAATAAATTAACATGGTAACCCTGCTTTTTAGGGTTCCGTACAGCAAAAGGTAAAAAAAAGGAACCCTTATAAGATCACTCTCTTGTCCATCTGTCTGTCCGTGTGTGACCACCGATTTTCTCAGGAACGGATGGACCTAGCAAGTTGAAATTTATACCAGATACTGAGGTCTATAGTCCCTATTAGGTGTATAAAAATCAAGGTCCTGAGTCAACACGACATAAAGATATGGGTAATTTTAGATTTCGCAAAAACTTGTAAGTACTAAAATTTACCTTAATTCTCAACTTTTTTTATTTTTCCGAATTTTCCCTTTATTTGTGGAGAGACCTTGCTTTTAACCAAAATTGACAATTCTAGGACAACCGGAAGTACCTTATAGGTTTTGAGTCGAAAACCTATATGGTAATTCCCGTTGAACTAGAATCACGAAATTTGGCAAAAAGCAAGGTAAAAAAATTAAAAAAAGTTGAAAATTTAAGGGCGTCCCCAACATACATAGTTGACGCACATTAACGCCTCCGAGTTGTATGGGCGCTCATACAATTTAGAGGACTAGCTTAATCGGCACCAACCTCAAATAAGGTAAATAAATAAAATTGTGCTATTGAATAAAATAAATATTTAAGTGAGGCTCCCATACAACAGACACGATTTTTTTGCCTTTTTTATAGATAATGGTACGGAACCCTTCGCGTGCGAGTCCGACTCGCACTTGGCCGGTTATTTGTGTATGTTTGTGTGTGTGAGTGAGGGTATGGATGTGTGTAGTTGTGTGTATGAGGGGTCTGCATGTTGAGGGTTCGAAGGTGATGAGTTTGTGGTACGAGTAGTGTGTGTGAGTGTGTAAGGGTAGGTGTTTGTGTGGGTACTTACTTAAGCTCTATTGTGACAATTTTACAACAAACAAACAATACCAATAATGTGTATGCTATTAGCGAGCGAGATGAGTGACGAGTGAGACAAATAGCGATGTGTAAACGGTAGTACGATCGTCACTTTTCATAACAGATGTTGGAAAAAAAAATTTGCGTACACGGTATCCATTGTTTTTTTCACTTACCAGCCTATTGCCTCATTTATTTTTACATATAAATAAGGGTTTATCAAGGAGATTGTATTTCATAATAGCATAAGAATGTAATGAGCCTTTATCTATACTCGAAGTTCGAAAATCACGTTTTCTGAGCATTATTCGGGATAACAATAATCTACTTTCAGAGCTTAAGTGATAAAAATTGTATTTCATCACTCAGAGAAGTGGTCGTTGTTAGCTCGATACGTGATGCGAAAATGCGATTTACGCCCCTAGAGCCGAAGTAAATTAAATAAATATTGCTGGACATTTCACACAGCGCTATCTAGCCCTAAACTAAGCAGAGCTTGTGCTATGGGAACCAGATAACTGATAGAATACTTATATACATTTTTTTTGTAAATACATACTTATAATATATAAAGAAACAACCAGACCTGGAGCAAATATTTGTAGATCATGCAAACATTTCTTCCGTGGCGGGAACCCGCTACCTCCTGCGTCTCAGCCACCCAATGCACCACGGAGGTCGTCAACAATTTGAAAATAGAATGAGCTCATTGCATTCATAATACACTAAATTGAAATACAACCTCCATGAGAAATCCTTATTTCTATATATGTATACTAATATTATAAAGAGGAAAGATTTGATTGTTTGTTTGTTTGCATTGAATAGGCTCCGAAACTACTAGACCGATTTAAAAAATTCTTTCACCGTTGGGAAGCTACACTATCCCCGGGTGACATAGGCTACTTTTTACAAAACTGCGCAGGAGGGTCATGTTTTTTTTGAAAAATTGAAAAACTACGCGTGCGAAGCTGCGGATTGGTCAACTAGTTTTAAATAAAAGAGGTCACATTCATAAATTATGAATGTTATACAACCTCCATGACAAATCCTTATTTCTATTAAATAAAAGATTTTTCATTTCCTCGCTTTCGTGATGCGCGTGCAATTGCTCGCTTGTATGACAATTTAATATTTATTGATGCGTGTGCAATTGCTCGCTTGTATGACAATTTAATATTTATTGATGCGTGTGCAATTGCTCGCTTGTATGACAATTTAATATTTATTGATGCGCGTGCAATTGCTCGCTTGTATGACAATTTAATATTTATTGATGCGTGTGCAATTGCTCGCTTGTATGACAATTTAATATTTATTGATGCGTGTGCAATTGCTCGCTTGTATGACAATTTAATATTTATTGATGCGTGTGCAATTACTCGCTTGTATGACAATTTAAAATTTATTGATGCGCGTGCAATTGCTCGCTTATATAACAATTTAATATTTATTGATGCGCGTGTAATTGCTCGCTTGTATAATAATTTAATATTTATTGATGCGCGTGCAATTGCTCGCTTGTATGACAATTTAATATTTATTGATGCGCGTGCAATTGCTCGCTTGTATGACAATTTAATATTTATTGATGCGTGTGCAATTGCTCGCTTGTATGACAATTTATTATTTATTGATGCGCGTGCAATTGCTCGCTTGTATAACAATTTTATATTTATTGATGCGCGTGCAATTGCTCGCTTGTATAACAATTTTATATTTATTGATGCGCGTGCGATTGCTCGCTTGTATAACAATTTTATATTTATTGATGCGCGTGCAATTGCTCGCTTGTATAACAATTGAATATTTATTGATGCGCGTGCAATTGCTCACTTGTATAACAATTTAATATTTATTACCTGGCATAAAGCTGTACAGGACATACATGTTCGCTGCTAAATGTAGAGGTGAATTATGGCTAAATGTTGATAACAGCATTGGTAAACATAGTGCACCTGGAACCAATACACATTATGTACACTTCTACATCTATGTCACATCAAAGAAAATGGTGATAGATGGTAACGTGCCAACTGTTTTAAAGTAGTGACAATGAGTTTGTAGAATGCTAACATCAAAACCTGCTTTCAAACGGACCGTCCATAGTCATTATTCCACCACTTGAGCTCTGCATATAACTGTACTTATTACTATTTATTTTACTTATAATACTCTAATGATTTATTTCAATCGTTACTATAAATACGGGAATTAGCACGTACCGTTTTATCGGTGTTTCGACCGACAATGTTTGAACCGCGCTCACTGCGCTCAGTGCGAGGCGAGACGTAGTTCGGAGCGGATCGCACTCAACCTGATGAAGGTTCACGAATTGAACCGAAACATTGTCGGTCGTAAAACGATAAAACGGCACGTGCTAAATCCCGTATTTATAATAATGATTAATAAATAGAAAAATATTAATTTGTGTCCATTTTTACATTCTAAGAATATACTTGTACCAAATACAAGACAACAAAATAGGTCGTCACTCATCGGTGTGCCACTGCAACGTATAGCTACTGCAGCGCTGGTATTATGTGACGCCTTTAGTGCGTGTGACCACCAGAAAATAGAAACACGCGTTTTAATTATTATTTAACATATATAAAAGTTTACAAGATTCACAAAGAACAATATAAAAATAAAAAAAAAATTTTACACAATAACTACTAAACATTGCACATACCTAACTTATTAAAGCAAGACTATTAGTGAGATCAAAAACTAAATAATAAAAATAACAGTCAACTAGCCAACAAATTTCTGCATTTTTAAATAAAAAAAATATTAAATATATAACAATTTTGAGGACAACTAAATCCTAACTAACCTTTGCAACTAAATCAAACTAAATGTAGGCCCAGAACGACTTTTTTTGCTGCCACGAAATGCTGGAATAATGTACCACCGCCAGTTCGAAACGCACAATTAGTTCACTCTTTTAAAATTTCACATAAGAAACTTTTTTTGCTTTCACAAATTAGTCCATCAGTACCTACTGAAAAAAACTAAAAAAAGTTTCTTATGTGAAATTTTAAAAGAGTGAACCAATTTTGCGTTTCGAACTGGCGGTGGTAGATTATTCCAGCATTTCGTGGCAGCATATCGGAAGCTACCACGAAAAGCAGTCGTTCTGTGGCGTGGACAGATTAGACGATTGGCAAACCGTACATGACGGTTAGATAATTCAAGCTTGTCGTACCGGTATGAAGGCTGCTGATTTATAACATTACCAAAAAGCAAAGTCGCAAAGTGTAAATATCGTCGTGATGACAATTCATATCTGTGAACACTGTGTGTCTGGTTGTTTCTCTATCTATACTAATATTATAAAGAGAAAAGATTTGTATTTTTGTGTGTATGTTTGTAATGAATAAACTCAAAAACTACTGGACCGATTTCAAAAATTCTTTCACCATTGGAAAGTTACATTCACCCTGAGTAACATAGCTACTTTTTATCCAACTGCGCAAAGGAGTGTAATGTTTTTATTGAAAAACTACGTGTACACTGTGTGTCTGGTTGTTTCTCTATCTATACTAATATTATAAAGAGAAAAGATTTGTATTTTTGTGTGTATGTTTGTAATTAATAAACTCAAAAAAATTCTTTCACCATTGGAAAGTTTCATTCACCCTGAGTAACATAGCTACTTTTTATCCAACTGCGCAAAGGAGTGTAATGTTTTTATTGAAAAACTACGTGTACACTGTGTGTCTGGTTGTTTCTCTATCTATACTAATACTATAAAAAGAAAAGATTTGTATTTTTGTGTGTATGTTTGTAATGAATAAACTGAAAAACTACTGGACCGATTTCAAAAATTCTTTCACCATTGGAAAGTTACATTCACCCTGAGTAACATAGCTACTTTTTGATCCAACTGCGCAAAGGAGTGTAATGTTTTTATTGAAAAACTACGTGTACACTGTGTGTCTGGTTGTTTCTCTATCTATACTAATATTATAAAGAGAAAAGATTGTGCTTTTGTGTGTATGTTTGTAATGAATACTCAAAAACTACTGGTCCAATTTCAAAAATTCTTTCACCATTGGAAAGTTACATTCACCCTGAGTAACATAGCTACTTTTTATCCAACTGCGCAAAGGAGTGTAATGTTTTTATTGAAAAACTACGTGTACACTGTGTGTCTGGTTGTTTCTCTATCTATACTAATATTATAAAGAGAAAAGATTTGTATTTTTGTGTGTATGTTTGTAATGAATAAACTCAAAAACTACTGGTCCGATTTCAAAAATTCTTTCACCATTGGAAAGTTACATTCACCCTGAGTAACATAGCTACTTTTTATCCAACTGCGCAAAGGAGTGTAATGTTTTTATTGAAAAACGGTTTGCGGATTGGTCAGCTAGTATATTATAAGTATGTATTTACAAAAAAAAGTATATTAGTATTCTATCAGTTATCTGGTACCCATAGTACAAGCTCTGCTTAGTTTGGGGCTAGATAGCGCTGTGTGAAATGTCCAGCCATATTTATTAATTTATTTATATGTATGAGGATATGTGTGTCCGCCGCGAAACCTTGAATTGATTATTATTATGATTTTTTATTTATTTGATATATTATTATGTTTCTTGATCGAGCGCAGCGATATCTCTAAATCAACTTGTGCAAATCGGCATTGCATAAATGTATGTTTGTTTGCCCGAGGATAACTTTCTAAGCGTTATATGAACACCGTGAAGTTTGATATATACGTATCAATCTTCACGGTTGTTGAGGTAGTGATGGCACAATTCCGGTGTGACTAAATGAGCTAATAATGTTGGAGGGTTGTTGAGATACTGGGGTTCAAGAGGGGTAAAAAAAATAAAATTAGACTATTAGGTCAAATGGAACGTCAAATGAAAGGTCATCAAATTAGTACATTTCGACCCCGTTTTTATTGTAGTCCTTGCAGATTTTGAGTTATTAGCCATAATAAAGACTGAACTTTGACGACATTCTTAGAGTACACCAGTGACCCCACAGTGTTGAAAGGTATGCGTGTAGCTTTAGTGACACAAATATAGGAAAAAGTCTGAAATCCAGATAACTGTTATTTGTACCCCAAAAATGAGTAACCACCCGTTACCTGTAATTTGAATGAAACTGTAGGTCCAAGTTAGTTGGTTATGCATTTCGTGGCACTATTTTGTTAGTCAAAGATTACGCGAGATCTCTGTTTGGGCCGAACCACTAGTTTATTTATTTATAACATTTAACAGATAAAATTAGCCAAATCTGTCCAAGTGTTGTGCTTAACAAAAAAACACCTTAATTATTTTAATTTATAAAAGTACATAGTTTTGAAATCATAGTAAGACTTACTCCCTGAAGGATTTGAGCAGAAGTATTTAACCATGAATGGTTGCCAAGCCTTGACCCGCCATGCACCAAACACCATCACATTAGCAGCTAGTATGGGATAGAAGACTTTCTCATTGTTGTTAAGGGAGTTCCACCATTTTTTCACAGGGCCTGGCTCTGATTTCTGAAATAAAAAATAAATAAAATTCGTTTATTGCACACACAAATATACGAACCATATCACACAACAATAAATAAAATACAACTGAATTAAAACCACCTCCCTTTTATAAAGTCTGTTAAAAATACAAAATATGAGACAGAGCAAATGCTCCAGTGTAGTCATTTTTTATTTCCATCCCAATGGGCGGAAATCCAGTGCTTATAAATATTATTTTTATATATCTGGTCAGAGAAAGCCCTCAGTTTGCCTCAGTATGTCTATCTCAGTATGACTTGGAATTTTTGAGATGGTTTTTAAAATCTTGGAATTTTCCGCATGTGTTCGGATAACACTATAAATAAAAATACTATTTGAAATAAGCAACGCGACATCTCTTGTCAATGTACTGAACTGCAACGTTTGGCATTGGGCAGGTACAAAGAACTATATAAGTTTTCCTGTAGATGGAGCTAACGGCGCTTTAGTCGTAATTCTGAATCGTCTCACTGATTTCGACCTAGACGTGAATTGCCTGGTTGCACAGATGGTAGTGCGTTCTCGTATCAAGAGGAAGGTCGCGGGTTCAAGTCCCGTCTATGCTTGGAATTTTTGAGATGATTTTAAAAATCTATGTCTATATCTATCTATTATTATTATTTGTAATACACCGGCAGCTCTTAGAGCTGATGCGTGGATATCTTATTTATTGGCAGTGGGCTTTAAATATTTGTCCTGTCTATTTTTGAAAGCGTTCACTGAGGGGGCACTGATCACTGACTCTGGTAACCAATCTATTTTATTCTTAGCAGATTCTTATTGAAAATAATTTAACCTATTACTTACAAACTGGGTCATAAACTTCTTTTGTTGTGCTCCCAGCCATGTTCCAGGCTTCCTGAACAATGTGTAGGCATGAGCTCGCAAGTTCTCATATTCCCAGATCACGCAGCCAGCTAGACTTGTCGCAGACACCTGGAAATGTGTCAATATTATAGTTTAGCCTTATGTCTTAGCTAACTTGATATCAAGTCATAACAATTTAAAATCTATTGTGTTTTAGATAGAACCATATCTATAGGTATATATATATGTAGGTATAGCTATATATATAGGTACCTACCTATTCTTTGATACACACTAAACACAAAGAATAAAGGTACATACATACAATGGTCCTTGGTTTTGATAGGTTAATACCAAATTGTAACATAGGTATAAATATAGATATATACGTGTATGGGAATATTTAATTTAATATTGATAAAACTTATCACGTGTTGATAAAGGGGCACTATTGATTCAAATAGGAATAAAAGTTGCTCTATAATTTTCATCATCATCATCTAAGCCCACATCCACCCACTGCTGGGTATATATATATATATATACGTGTATGGGAATATTTAATTTAATATTGATAAAACTTATCACGTGTTGATAAAGGGGCACTATTGATTCAAATAGGAATAAAAGTTGCTCTATAATTTTCATCATCATCATCTAAGCCCACATCCACCCACTCCGGTCCTGTGCCAAGCGCATCCATTGTCTTCCCGCAACTCTCGCGATTTCGTCCGACCATCTGGCTGGTGGTCTACCAACTGATCTGCGCCCTTCTCGCGGCCACCACTCGGTTGCTGCCCTCGTCCAACTTCCGTCTTTTCTCCTTGCCAAGTGTCTATATTTTTAATAAAAAGAATATTATATTACCCCAACTGTGAAGAAAAGGGGCCTGATTAATCTTTTAGCGTACAAAGGTCCAGACTCTATGTGAAAGTGTTCGAGGGGATCCGGTTCAATTCTAGTTCGCCGCGCGCTTCTATTCGCGTTGTGCAGAGAGTTACGAAGTTGGTAGCGGCCATTGTTAACCGGTCCTCGAACTTGCTTCAAAAGCAGAGGTTTGCTGAAAAATTTCATCATTAAAAAAAGTTCATTGAACATTAACCTCAGAAAATCATAGACTCACCAACTATTTGTCAGTTCTGCGGCAGTCCAGGCATTTCGAAAGAACATTTTACTATTTTGTTGTATTTCTCCGTTACATTATTCAATAATTGGAAATAATTCAACGTGTGCTGTACTATATACAAAATTTTAAAAATCAAAATGCTAATTAATTTAAATACATTACATCAGTGCAGTGCACTTGCCTGCCGCTCGCTCGCTCGCTGTCTTGTCTTGTTTTGTTGATTTTCTTTGTCAGTCAGTTGTAATGTCAACCAGACATGACAGTTGACAATTATCATAGTTTACTGACACTCGAAATCAAAGGTTTTTATAACAAACCGTAGACGGGGAATATTTTGACATTAGAAAATAAGTTTTAAAAAAAACGAGTGTGATTTAGACCACACGACTGAAGTAAAACTTCTTTAGCTCCGTCTATATGTATGTATTCTATAAAGTAATGTTTTAAAGAAATGTCAACCTTATTTCAAGGCATGCTGCTGCTGCCTGCCATCTGTTGTGGAATAGCTGAACTTTTTCGTAAATTGAAGCTGGTAGATTCAAAATATGAAACGTCGTAAATACTTTTATAATCTATGGCAAAATTAACTCTATTAAACAGCATGAAAGAGTGTTTTGTTTTTGCAGTTTGTATAATTTAGGCTAATTTGGGATAGGAGATATCTGACAAATCAACTGGCTATGAGAGAAAGAAAGAAAGAAAATGTGTGCTCGCACCTCTCTCTCTTGCCCCTACAGTAATATACGAAACGTAACTCTCTCTATTTCTATCTTCACTAACTTATTCTCCCTCTCAACTTCCGTTCGCACTTTTCGTAACGCATTCACCAGCTTACTCCCCAAGTAAAGCGTGTGTAAAGAAGTTTTAATTCAAAATGGGATTTCTGTGTAGGGTTCACAATAAGTATGACTCTAGGGGTGGTACATTTTCAACCAGTGGGTACCTACTAAGTGAATCACATGTATTAGAGATGGATTTAAGTATACTATGTACCGTCAAATGGGGGAATTTAAGACTGGAATCAAACTTGGGACAAGTGTATGTAAAATTAATTTACTCGTTGCGGCAACACTAATGTAGTTAATTGAGCCATTTTGATGTCAAATCACCCGCAGCTGCAAGGAGATTAATCAGGTATCGATAAAGTCTGATAGTTAATAGCCTAAACTCTATAAAAATACGATAGACGTGTCAAACTGGAAATATAAATAGGATGTAAAACTTTGTTTGTCTCGGCTTTGATAAATGAGTTACGGTAAATATGTTTGGAAATATCATATCCTCACTAATTTTGATGTTTACTTCGTGACAGTGCTACCTACCGTTCAAAAATAAAACGAAAAAATATTAAGGTGTACCTATTAACATTAGGGTAAATTGTCTCAAGTTACCTACCCCGGATTTCCCAAGTACGCTGTCTGTAAGAAAATTTGACTGCGATATTGACTTTGTAGAACTGGATGACGATGAAAGTGCTTTCTTTGATCCAGATGTTTCTATCCTTGAAGGAATATTGTCAAATCCAGTAAGGCCTGCATCGAATATAGATGAAAGTATACCCAGCACGTCTAAACAATCACCCTACAAAACTGATTTGTCTTTAACCAAATTTAACTATAAAAAGGGGAGTTTGTAATCGTCAAATTCATTTATAATTCCGGCAGAAAAAGAGCTGTGGAGAAAATATTCGTGGGACAAGTTCTTGATGCGGTAGAAGACAGCCACGTTTTTGTGAATTTCTTGAGAAAATCTTCCAATGTAGAAAACACATTTATATTTCCTCAAGTGCATGATGAGCAACTAGTCGCTCCGGAGAATGTTATCTTAAAAATTCATCCCCTGAATATTTCGAGAGGAAGACTTCTTTTCCCTAATTTTATCAAAGAATACGGTTGTACCTAATTAGAAGTACCTTTAAAGGTTTATTTTTTATATTTAAAAATATTTAGCTGGTTGCTCATTTTATTAGGTAAAGCAGATTTAGAAATGACGCCAATGAGTATGAATAATAAGATCTCGCTTAAGTTATATTTTGATATTATTCGTTATTATAAATGTTTAAATGAAGATCTTTTATGTTTGAAAAATAGTAATTTTTGTTTTACTTACATAATTTTCGAATTTCATATTGTTGTAGTTTGATACTAACTCCTTATAAATGTTTATATTTTTAGTAGGTTAAGAATTGAGCTAAATATATCTCTTCAGCTTAAGGGGACACCGGAGGGACAATCGCCCATACAACACGTACTACCAAGATCGTTTCTAATTGGAGCATATTTCTACCTTAATAAGGTATTATTGTAATTTGAATAGTATTTATCTAGGTTCCCAACAATATATTAGATCAAAATACTTACCTAAAATTAAATAGAAGCGTATCACATTCTGCATGTTTTTACTTCATGAAAGACCTGTTTTCAACCTAATTGTTTCGTATTAAAAACAACAACATCTTACGTATCCTAGTCATGGGAACATAGATTATATCGTCTAGTTACAGAATAACAACACAATGAGAAAAATACAACAAGTTTTCAGTCATCATTTTTGGTATTACGGAACACGGTCAAAATCTAATCAAATTTAGAATCATTCTATTGCTATCACTGTCGCTCTGCGTGGCTAAACTTCGTCGCTAAACAGGGATAGTGATATTCAGGGCGAAGTACTTGACGCGGCCGAATTGAATCGGCGCAGGGTTCGTCAATAAGACTGTTAAATTTGAAACTCAACTAAATTAATTTGGTTAAGTACATTTTTTTAAATAAAAAATGTTTCGATACGAATGCTTCCTTATAATTTAGGTCACCAGTGATTTTTTAATAATAATAATCCTCCTAGCCGATTTCGGCTACAGAGACTTGACTTTGTGATTATTGGCCTAGGTGTTTAGCCTGTATGTGGCTGATGTACCCTATTTTTGCGCTAAAAGTCCGGTTACAATGAACACAAGTTAAGGCGCCATTAATGTAGTTGTAATTGATATTAGCCGGCGGTCGACTTTTAAGCTGATCTCGTTTTAAGTCTAGTTCTTGCCTCCTTTCTTCTTCAAACTCGTACACTTTGTCCTGAACATGACGCCTCCATTCAGGTCGTTTTTCAGCGAGAGCCTCCCAGCGCGACGGATCGATACAACACCTCTTCATGTGCCTCTTCTGTACGTCTTTGAAACGTAGGAACTGACCTCCGCGTTTCCGCTTACCATGCTCTAGTTCACAGAAGAAAATGCGTTTCGCCCTTCGCTCATCAGACATCCGAGACAGGTGCCCGCACCAACGCAGCTGACGCCGCATCAAATATGCCTCTATGCCACAGACATTAGCCCGTCGTAGAACATCGGTATTACGGACCCGATCCGACCACTTGATGTTAAGAATGTCGCGGAGGCATTTCAGATGGAATCTGTCTAACGTGCGTATGTGTCTGCGATACAGGCACCATGTCTCTGACGAGTACAAGATGTTAGGAAGTACAATAGCCATATACACCTTAATCTTGGTACTCAATTTGATGTTATGGGAGCGAAATACCTGGACTCGTAGTTTACCAAAAGCAGCCATAGCGGAGCCAAGTCTGCTGTTGATCTCCGAGTCAAGGTCGCATTTTGTTGTTATGCTGCTTCCCAGATATCTGAATGTATCGACCTGTTTTATGGGCTTTCCATCGATTTGCAGATTCAGTGGAGCTTGGTTAACAGTGTCCATGGCCATCACCTCTGTCTTTGTAATATTAATTTTGAGGCCAAATCTACAGCACGCAGCGTCAAGCCGAGTCATCAAGTCCTGGAGTCCCTCAGAAGATTCCGCAACGAAACATAGGTCATCAGCATACATCAATTCGGTAATGAGGTCATACGATACCTTTGTGTGCGCTTTTAACCTAGCCAGGTTAAAGATACTGCCATCTGTGCGAAAACGTATGCGGATCCCTTCGGTGTTGGCTTGTAAAGTCTCCCTCACGACAACGGAAAAGTACAGAGCAAAAAGAGTGGGTGCTAATACACAGCCTTGTTTTACACCACAAGTGACAGGGAATTGCTCTGTCTGCTCACCATTGACGGTTACGCAACAAGTCATGTTGTCGTGAAGAAGTCTTATCAAGCGTATAAATTTGTCGGTGCAACCAAGTTTCGAAAGCACAATCCACAAAGCTTCGCGAGGTACACTGTCAAAAGCTTTCTCCAGATCAACAAAACAGAGAAACAGAGGTTGACACTGTTCCCTGCTTTTCTCTTGCAGTTGTCTAAGAGAGAATATGGCCTCGCATGTGCCGCGATTGGGTCTAAACCCAAATTGCGTTTCAGGCAATATACTTTCAGAGAGCTCCATAAGACGATTTAAGAGTACTCTGGCAAAAGTTTTTCCTGGAGTAGACAGAAGTGATATACCCCTATAAGAGTTGCAAACAGATCGATCACCTTTATTTTTATACAAAGAGCAAATTAGTGATACGCCAAAACTAGGAGGAACGAACTCCATTTCCCACATGCGCTGGAAAAATTGCCAAATCTTGTAGTGCAACTCATCTCCGCCATATTTTAATAGTTCTCCTGGTATGTTATCGATGCCGACAGCCTTATTGTTTTTCTGCGCTTTGATGGCGATGATAACTTCCTCAAGAGAAGGAGGCTGATCCAGATCTACGGCTTGTGGTAAGGCAGGAAGTGATGCTAAATAGTTTATGTCAGCAGAACGATCCACATTGAGTAAGCTGTTATAGTGTTCTGCCCAGCGAGTAAGAACTTCTCCTTTGCTTACCAGGAGGGTACCTGAAAGTGATTTCAGTGGTACGTTTACTCGATGTGGACTTCCTACTAACTTTTTAATCTCGTTAAAGAAATCGCCGAGTCTATTCGAATCAGCAAGCCACTGAATATAGCGAACCTTGTTCAGCCACCACTCATCTTTTGCGTTTCGAGTTAGTCTCCTTATTTGGCTCGTACTCTCCTTTATTTTTTCAGAAGCAGTTGTCTGATTTCCCTTTCGAAGGAGCTGGCGGTGTTTTTCTAGGGCGACTGTCAATGTATTATCATTTTCGTCAAACCAGTCTTCACAGACACGAGGTTTTTGGCCTAAGATCTCAGTAGCCGCATTGATGGTATTTGTAGTTAACAGTTTCCAGCCCTCGTCTAACTGTTCATCTTCGGGGTGTATGCCTGCTGTAAAGGTATTGACAGCTTCCCTGTAATTTGCCAATATTTCAGCAGACTCTAGCTTTTTCAGATGAAGACAGTTAGGCTTAGCCCTGCGAGGTCTACGGCAAGGGCTAAGACGCAAAAATAGTTTTGTAACAACAAGTCGGTGATCCGACCAACAGTTTGCGCCCCTCATTACTCTCGTTACTTTGACATCCGCTATATCCCGTTGACGGACTATAGCATAATCAATAAGATGCCAATGCTTGGACCTTGGGTGCATCCAGGTAGTTTTGTATTTATTTGGGAGTCTAAACATGGTATTGGTAATACCCAGATGAAATTGGGAACAGAGGCTTAGTAACAGTTGCCCATTACTGTTCATGTTACCAATGCCATGTCGCCCTATCACCCGAGGCCAAGCTTCAAAATCACGTCCGACGCGAGCATTAAAGTCGCCAAGAAGCAAAACTTTCTCACAGCGCCGGATTTTAGTCAGCACTTCTGACACTTCCTCATAAAATTTGTCCTTGACGTCATCACTTTTGTCGAGTGTTGGCGAATATACGCTGATAACATTTAAGTATTTATTGTTTCGAAGATGGAAACGTAAGGACATGACACGATCAGAGATAGCAACTGGATGTTCTTCCAACTTAGAGGCTAAAGTAGTTTTAATAGCAAAGCCTACTCCTGACCGTCTAGGCTCAGAAGCTGGTGTGCCTTTCCAGAAGAAAGTGTACCCACCACCACGTTCAACAAGCTCACCTTCGTCAGCTAGATGTGTTTCGCTGAGAGCGGCTATGTCGACGTCATAGCGTTTGAGCTCGCGAGCCACAATGGCGGTTTTACGTTCTGGGCAGAGGTTGTTGGGTCGGTCTAAAAGAGTACGTACATTCCACGCACCAAAAGTCATATTCATCTGCATGTTTTTAGATTTATTCTTATTGCGAGGAATGAGCGTTTGTTTGGGGCACCTTTTCTAGCCCCCTCCCCGGCTGAGCGAGGAAAGCAGTGCCTCTCTAAATAAAGCTGCTTTGTCTCAAAGAGTGCTGCCGAACCACACTGTCACCCCGATGCAGTGCTAGAGCGACCACTCTCCTCTCCTTAGGCCACCCGTGTCCAGGTATTAGACCAAGCCCAGGACTTTTTTAAACTCGGAATGACAAAGCCAAGTCAGATGCGCAGGATATATTAAGTTGCATAAGTGTGCGCGCCGTACACAGATGCACCCTCTCCTCCTTACTCCCCTTGACCCAGTGGAACGGAGAACCGCTACGACTGGAAGGGAACAGGACGCAGTATCTGGCAACGATAAAAACTCCTATCGCTACCTTCAGGCCTTCTACAGTTGCCTGGTTGCCTCGCCACTTGAGGTGGATTGCGTTGACGCCGAAGCAACGAGCACTAGCACGGGGAGTGACCGTGCCGACTCGAGGGCCGAAACACGCCGTTGCTACAACAAAGTGTTTCGGCACTCGAGCCCCCCTCTACCAGCCTAGGTTCCTAAGGTGTGGCCGCTGCATGCTATAGCGGCGACCACTAACGACGATCGAATGCGTGCCGCGCGATCTGAGGAGCCTTTTATAGGCGATGTTGCCTCGACCACTAACGACGATCGAATCTTCGTATATTCAACGGGCAGCGTAACGACGCCCCAGAGAGGTCCGCACTGTACGACGGCTCGAGCACGACGATTTTTTAATAAGAATGAAATGTCTCAAGTTAAAGTTAAAGCAGTGTAACTTGGTTAAAACCTGTCATAAGCGTAGGTGTAATTACCCCTTCTGACAGGACAACTTGGGACAAGCACTTTTAAAAAAATATAATAAAAACTAACGCCAGAATCATTAAGCTCACATGGAAATCATAAAATATAAGCGCCCACTGTAATTTAAAAAAAATTATCAGATCTCTAAAGCAATGATTTTTATATTTATTTTGTTCTTGAAGTTCGTTCCAAGTTCCCCCATTTGACAGACTCCAGAGACGGCATCCAGTTTCTGACTAAGTAGGTACTCAAAGATATACGATACGGCCTAACGTCTGACTCAGTCAGACAGGACGTACGTACATACATACATACCCTAATTTTATTTTATATTATTTTTGTCCTCAGATGGTTTGATTTATACGATGACATAGTCCTCAGGGCGAGGCTCTGTCGAGCGATGGAAAATACATAGATAGATAACGATTTAGTGTAAATCACAGTTAAATTATAAAACAACTAGCTGTTGCCCGCGACTTCGTACGCGTTACACTACTAAATGTGTTCTACTAAACTAGAGATAAAGCTAAACTCGCCGTTGCAACTTGACTTGACACCCCATTTTTATCCCATGGGACCTGATTTATGGGTTAAAAAGTAGCATATGTATTAATCCAGGTTATAATTTACGTGCATACTTAATTTCATCGAAATCGGTTCAGCCGTTACGACGTGATTGAGTACTAAACAAACAAACAAAGAAATAAACAAACATTTATATTAATAGTGTGATATAAAAAAACAAATAACAATACACGCAGAAATGCAAGTGGCCGTCTTATTGCTAAAGGCTATCTCTTCCAGACAACCTTTGGATGGACGGGATTTAAAACGGTAGCTAAAATCGTCATTTGTTACAATATCTTGCCGTTATTTTTTATTTTGTCTAGCACTTTCGCATTTCACACCTACCGCTACTACGCAGCTGACGGTTTTGGTTCACTGGTTAGTCGAGATCAATTAACGATATCAAAATCAGAGCCGGTTTCGACTTTTTCATTTGCAACGCTACCTCCCGGGCCGTTAGGGCGGCGCGGCGTACGATATTCCTTTGATAAAAATCAATGTTCTTCCTATTGGCTTGTACCTGTATGGATAAAAATAATAAGTAATGCAAAAAAATATCAACCCAGGTAACGTACTAACTATTAAATGTAACGATTAAAATTTAAATAGGTTAGTAGGTTGGTTAATTTTATTTTTGGAAAGATGGTATACCTTGGTATACCTACGACGTATAACTACCTACTACGAGTATATGCTTTGTGCTGTGCTTTGTAGTGACCTACTCTTTTCAATAAGCGACCGTTAACCTACCCGGTACATAAAGGAAGGGCTCTTTTCCAAACAATTTATTGACAAGGGGGGTTGCCAAAGTGGGGTGCCTTTGCCCTTGGATTGCGCATGCTCTATTCATTCTGAGGCCAGTGTGACCCTTGTCAACTTCAGTGTACGGCCGAGGAGCTCAAGGCATACCGTACATTTCACCATAGCGAAATTTAGGACTTTAAAATCCTATATTTAATCAAAGTGAGTATCCCAATGTGTGAAAATGGAGCATCAGTGTGAGTAGATAGCATAATTATCTGATGGCACTTTATAGGATCATCGCCATCGTTAGTGACACGTGTTCTAATTGGAGCTGTCTAATTAGAAATATCTAATTAAAAAATAATGACATATTTGAGGCTATGATGCATTAAGACATACTGCTTCTTGAGTGTTTTCGCATGGTAGAATCGGTACTTATCCGATAGGAATCTGTATAGAGCAAAGGTGGACTTTAACCGCGAAAGTGTTATCAATGGCGGCGATTTGACGAATCAAGAACACAGCACAGGGATGTGTGTGTCCATGTGGATGTGGACTTTTCCGTATTGGGCTAAAGTTGTACTGGACAGAATATCTAGGCAGAAAGTGCTAGTCACAGTATTTTACGGCTACATACGTACCTACGTATCTAATTAACTTGTAAATCACTCGCTAATAAATGTGAGCACTTATAGTGCAACGCAATTAGGTATGCTGATAACTAGTGAATAATGTTCTGTATAGAAATAAACTATTATCTTCCAGGAATGATGAAGCCGAAGCTGACAAGACATCGTTTTCTCCACGAAACATCACTAAGAGACTCCGTCTTGTGACGCACTTAGGCTAGGACACGATAATTTTTATTATTTTAATATATTTTCTAATAAAAGACCCGATTTACAGTATCTTAATGAATTTTAGGAATTGAGATTATTATCGTACCTAGTTGATTTGATACAAAATATTTTCTCCTGACTTATTTTTGTACATGTCTCTACCAAGTCTAAAAGAATAGTGTAGGATTTAGAAAGTGATAAATTGTTAGATAAATATGTGAGCAAAGCTTGTTGTTGAAAGTTAATATAATCTGGAATCGGTGCTAAGTTAAAAAAAAAAACTGGGAACGGAAAGATGTCTTAGAGGAAATTATATATCAGGAAAAATGGAACCGTATTCTGACGAATTATTTTGGCTGGTCGTATGTGGATTCGTGGTGGCTTTTATATTGGCTTTCGGGATTGGTGCCAACGATGTAGCCAACTCTTTCGGGACTAGTGTTGGTTCCAAGGTGCTGACTCTCACCCAGGCCTGCATTCTCGCGACGATCTTCGAGATAGCCGGCGCTGTTCTGATTGGTGAGTCCCAGTCTTGACGACTCGATAAATAAGTGTATTTGCTTCGCAGATTTGTATATGACGGAGTATTTTTTTTATTTTTAGGGTACAAGGTTTCCGATACGATGCGCAAGGGTATCCTAGACGTGTCTTTGTATGCCGATGGCGGCGAGAAGCTCTTAGCTGCCGGTTGTCTAGCTGCACTGATAGCTGGTGCGACCTGGCTGATCGTGGCTACTGCCTTGCGTTTGCCGGTCTCAGGAACTCACTCCGTGGTTGGAGCCACAGTCGGCTTCACTTTGATAGCTAAAGGACCGGTAGGAGTGCGTTGGTCAACACTCGGCGCTATAGGTAAGAATGATTTCTAGATAGTACTCTAAGTACTTTATTTGCTCTACCAAGTAAACGGAGTAACAGATAATAAATGTATATAGGCATGGATATTTTTAGGAACCCAACTTAGGTATTTTTATAGAGTTTAGGTTTGGCAATAAGGTTATATTGAGACAAATGCACGCAATATTTATTTATATAGTTTATAAATCGTTCAAGAAATGTTTATTGATAGGTGGCCGTACGACGATACCAACCTATTTGGATTGCTACATCTAGTTGAAGGTTATTCTTAAAAAAGGAAATTCGCCCCTAGCTCCGGCTTAGCCTTTATCCAGGCATTACCTAATGCAGCAAAATCAATTTATCGTGATTAACTCCTAAACCAAGTAGGTACACACGGCTACACATCAAGCTATATAAGTCCAGTATAAGCTGACCTCTCATTCTATGAAAAGCCTACGCATTGCAAGGTCAGCTTATTCTGGAAATGTATAGCTTGATGTGTAGCCGTGTGTACAAATTACCAGATTCCGCACAGATTTACATGTGGCAGGGCACCAATTCCCTGTTAAGTCAGAATCCTGATAGGAATCAACATTTCCACACGGAACCACAACGCGGTGACGCGTCGGTTGGAAACAAAATCATCAAATTTTTGAGAAAAGTTAATGGATGAATTGGTATATATTTCCAGTGGCATCCTGGTTCATATCTCCAATATTGAGCGGTACTGCTTCAGCTCTCATTTACTGGCTGGTACGTCGGCTCATACTCCGTGCTAAAGATTCGCTGAAGGCAGGGCTCAAGGCATTGCCGTTCTTCTATGGAGCCACCATGGCGGTGAATGTACTGAGCGTTGTGCACGATGGACCGAAATGTAAGTTGACTAGTTACCTATATCAATGAGAATACTGTAGATATAAATTGACACCAATCTTTGAGAAACTTAAATAGGTACATTTTTCAAGTAAATCTTCTTTACGCACGCTTGACTTGGGGAGTAAGCTGGTGAATGCGTTACTAAAAGTGAAAATGGAAGTTGAGAGGGAGTTATAAGTTAGTGAAGATAGAAAGATGGAAAGTTACGTTTCGTATATTTTTAAAAGTTAATGTGCGAGTGCGAGTTGCGTCTGTCCAGAATGAACATAGACTGATCGACCTACAGACGTGTCGACAATTTTATAAATTAATATTTTGAAAAAGAAGTTTTACATCAGTCGTGTGGTCTAAAGCACAATCACACTAAGCACTGTGTCTCTCGTGACCACGGCCGATGTAACTTGGCCGAAATGTCGAGGTTAGTCAAAATTATGATTTTGATATAAATCTGTGCGCGAAAAGACCCGGTTTGTCTTAAAAATATAAAGCACACTCGTTTTTTTTATGTTTTTATTAACCTATACTGTTCCACTGCTGGGAAAAAGTCTCCCCCATTTCCTTCCATTCATTGCGTTCTCCTGAAATCTCCTGCCAGTCAGAGTGGAAGCCATCCAGATCGTCGATGAATCTGATTTGTAATAAAAATTTTATACATTTCAGTGCTGGCAATGGACAAGATACCACTTTGGGCGGCGCTGGCAGGTTCTATGGCTTTAGGCACTTTAGTAGCGGCATGTGTGCGAGTGTTCCTGGTGCCACATTACCGCAGGAAGCTGGAGCAACCACCAGTTAACTTCTCCTTTGGAATATCCAACGGTATAGTGAGCATAATCGAAGTAACTTAATATTTCTAACCTGTGTATATTCCTTATGTGTAGTAGAAACTGTAAGGAAATCAGCGAAACGTTTGCATTTCAGAAACAACTCCGGCCAATACTCCGACCCACTCGAACAAGAGCAGCGTTCCACAACGACCGACATCCCTCCTCTCTGAAGACGGCAAGGTTCTAGAAGCCATCGAAGAATGCGCTGAGATGGTCACCCTCAGCGATGCAGATAAATCCTCCGTCGGACTCATGAACGCAAGGAATCGAGCTTTACTCGCCACGATGGATGATTGTAGCATACTATCAAGAAGCTTAAGCCCTCCAAACAAATCGAGGCTCCAACTGATAGACGCAGACCCTCAACTCAATACCTTGAAATACATTGATGAGACGCTGAGCTGTTGCAAAAGCTTAGATTCTGCACAACTTATGGGTATGGGGGAAAGCTACGATTCGAGGAATGGGTTTTTCGGTGGGTCGTGCGACACGATAGCTAGGGGAGAGTTCGATAGGCTGGCGGCGACAAGAGCTTTGCCTGCAGTGGACTTTGAAACACCACCGCCGAGGATTGAAAAGGTGAATTTTCTTTAGTGATTTAAAAACTAACTGAAAACATTTTGATTTTAGGCTTGTGTTTAATGGATCGCCTTGGAGGTCCTACGTTCAACAATTACAGGTAGCGGCACAGATCTCGAGGCGCGAGCTACTTTAGCTCGTGGGGATAGTTGCGCACAAAAAAGAAGACGGGAAGATCCTTAAAGTTAGTTCTGCGCATTCAAAGTCAACAAATGTTTAAATCCGTGCCGACACCTATCTCTGTGATGACTGATGATAATAATGATGATTCTGATTTCGCAACCAAACAAAGCTATACATAGATAGACATACGTACACCGGTGTCCTTTAAATCACTGTTTTCCCAGAACAAACGTTGTTCAGACCATGATCTACAAAGAGTGTAAAACATCAAATTAAAAAAAAAACGAAATCGGTCTTTGAAAAACATAAAAAGTTGCGATCTTAAATCGTCTATTTTAACGTTACGCCCTACAACATAGTCAGCGCCGGCGGCGGCGCGCCGGTAGCTACCGCCGCGCCGGTATCTAAACTTAGGTCACGTAATATTTACTGCGTGTGCCATTGACTCCAAAATGAATTTTATGTCACGGTTAGTTTTTGAACAAAGTTAGACTTATTTGAGAAGGTCTAGATTTTATTTTTTTATTTGATGCTATATACAGTTAGTAGAGCATGGTCTGAACAACGTTTGTTCTGGGAAAACAGTGATTTAAAGGACACCGTGTAGACTTACAAATTTCTTCTTCATACTTACAAATCTCTTCTTTCCAGGCTAAAGAGTGTCCCGCTTGGAGTACAGAGCGCGATCCCAGCACACGTCTTGTTGGCATGACTCCGAACTCTAGCGCGGCGCCGTTACTGCGGGCGCCGTCACCGCCGCCGGTGCCACAGCCAACCCCACCAGCCGACACTTACAGGCTCTTTTCATTTCTGCAAGTTCTGACTGCCACGTTTGGTGCATTTGCTCATGGGGGCAACGATGTTAGGTAAGTACCTACCTAAATAAATCAAGGCCGAATAAATTGAATCAAATGTAAGACGCTGGCTGGTATTACGAACCTACCAAAATAGCCGCCAAAATACCAAACTTTGCAGTATTTTCGCTAAGTTTGGCTATATTAATTTTTTGAACATGATATAAAATAGTTATGAAACTATGACAACACGCGAAATAATAATACTGTATTGACATGATATAAGTACCTAATTACTTAAGTATTTACATTCATATTCTATACTAATATTCGAAGGAGGAAAGATTTGTATTTTTATACGTTTGTAACAAATAAACACAAAAACTACTGATCCGATTTCAAAAACTCTTTCACCATTAGAATGCTACATTATCCCTGAGTAACATAGGCTACTTTTTACCCAATTGATAGTGGGTATAACGAACAGAGCTCGAAGGCGATTCCCTTAAAAAGAGGCGTAAGACAGGGAGATGTAATCTCTCCGAAACTGTTTACGACCGCATTGGAAGATGCCTTCAAGCTTCTGGAATGGAAAGGACTGGGCATCAATATTAACGGCGAATACATCACTCACCTTCGGTTTGCCGACGATATTGTGGACATGGCAAAGTCGATGGAAGAGCTCAGCACGATGCTCGAAGGCCTCAATCGAGTCTCCCAACGGGTAGGACTTAAAATGAACATGGACAAGACGAAAATCATGTCGAATGTCCATGTCGTCCCTGTCCCAGTTAAGGTTGAGAACTCGGCTCTTGAAGTTGTCGACGCGTATGTATACCTAAGACAAACAGTCCAATTAGGTAGGTCTAACTTCGAGAAAGAGGTCAATCGTCGAATCCAACTCGGATGGGCAGCGTTTGGGAAACTTCGCAACGTCTTTTCGTCCAACATACCTCAGTGCCTTAAGACGAAAGTCTTCAATCAGTGTGTGTTACCAGTGATGACATATAGAACCGAGACGTGGTCCTTCACTATTGGCCTTATGAATAAGCTCAGAGTCGCTCAACGAGCTATGGAGAGGGCTATGCTCGGGGTTTCTCTACGGGATCGAATCAGAAATGAGGAGATACGTAGGAGAACTCAAGTCACCGACATAGCCCGACGGATAAGCACGTTGAAGTGGCAATGGGCAGGCCATATAGCGCGCAGAACAGATGGCCGATGGGGCCGAAAGGTTCTCGAGTGGAGGCCACGGACCGGCAAGCGCAGCGTAGGACGTCCACCCACAAGATGGGCAGACGACTTGGTAAGAACCGCAGGTCGGCGTTGGATGCAGGCCGCTTCCAACCGCAGTTCCTGGAGATCAATGAGGGAGGCCTTTGTCCAGCAGTGGACGTCCTACGGCTGATATGATGATGATGATGATAATGTAGGTACCCACTACATATTTATTCTGATATTTCACTGTTTAATCATACTTATACCTACTGTTTGTAAAATTATTAACAGTGTTCAGTTCTTCAATTAATCTGTGGATGATGTCGTGGGTCATGCATATATTCATGTTACTGTTAGCTCTAGGTTCTACTTCATAATGTATGACTGTTTATCTTCCCAAATAAATAAAATAAGGTAGTCATTTATATTGTAGGTATCTACTGAAAGTAGCAGAGTAGGACTTTGGGTTGGTGGCAGCAGTTATCCAGAGTCCCCGAGGTCGGGAGTTGGGATAGCTGGGGTTAGGTTAGAAGGGGGGGGGGGGGGGGGGGTAATGCACAATACACCCCAATGCGGGATGTCAGTGCAGATCTTATTCCCCCCATCCTAGAATTAGAATTATTGTAGGTAATTAATTTAAATAATAATTCGAAAATAATTTAAATTGCAAAAAAGTATTGAATTATTCTATCAGTTATGTGGTTCTCATAGTACAAGCTCTGCTTAGTTTGGGACTAGGTAGCGCTGTGTGAAATGTCCAGCAATATTTATTTATTTTTTATTGCATGCTTAGCTAAGCGAAATTTGTTGAATCAAAACTAAAATTTACATCTAGTAATTTAACAACATTTCATGCAACAACAATATCATTTATCTTTTATAAAAGTCGTTAAGCCATGTTGGTTGGAGCCTTGGAGGCTTTCAGGCGCTGGCGGCCTAAAAACTCTGACCTAGAGTCGTTGGCCATTAGCTCATACAAACATCCTGTTCGCAGCAACGCGATCGGACCTCTTGTGGCACTTTGGCTACTGTACTCCGAGGGAGGAGCCCACGCTCGAGCTGAGACCCCACTTGCGATCCTCGTGTTCGGAGGAGTAGGCATAGCGCTTGGCTTATGGCTGTGGGGACGGAGAGTCATACGCACAGTCGGGGAGGACCTCACTAGCATCACACCTGACACGTAAGTTCCTTTTTGAATCCATATCAGGAAACATTTTCATTGCGACCTCCGTGGCGCAGTGGATGAATAGCCGGCTGAGACGCGGGAGGTTGCGGGTTCGGTTCCCGCTGCGGAACAAATATTTGCATGATCTACAGATATTTGTTTCGGGTCTGGTTGTATCTCTTTAATGAGTATGTTTTTAAAAAAAAAAAAACTACACAATATGTAATAATAAATATTGCTGGACATTTCACACAGCGCTATCTAGCCCCAAACTAAGCAGAGCTTATACTATGGGAACCAGATAACATATGTATACTTACTCGTATAAGTATTCTTTCAGTTATCTGGTTCCTATAGTACCTACAAGCTTTGCTTAGTTTGGGGCTAAAGGCGATGTGTTAAAAAATGTCCAGCATTATTTTTATTTATTTTATTCGGCGAGTTTTGTAGGTGTACATAATTTTCAGTCCTCGTGAATGATCCTTTCCTGCTGTTAGTATATGGTATAGTGTTGTTACAGCCGCTAACCAGGTCAATAGACACTTGGTTAGCGGCTGCAGGAACACCATACCATATAGATACTAACAGTGTATGGTATAATTAGTATATGATAAAGTGTAACCAAGATTACCATATACCTACTAACCGTATATGGTATAGTTCATATATGCTCTAGTGTAACAAAGTGGCTATTGACCTTGGTTAGTGGCTGTAGGAACACTATACCATATACCAACAGTGGGAAAGGATTTCAACAGCATCACATTTAATAAGTAGGTACCTTGTAATTTTTAAAAATTTCGCTCCATCCAAAGGTTGCCTGGAAGAGATCGCTTTTAGCGATAAGGCCGCCCATTGTATTGCCTTATTTATTTTAACCCAGTACTTATTTTTTTATTATTTCTGTTTGTGTGGTAATTCAATAAAGAGTTATCTATCTATCTATCTTGTTCACGTCTCTTCAAGATAATGTATGAATGAATGAATGAACGTTCTTTATTATACCTACCTTACAAGCTAGACACAACAGATATAAATAAACAAATGTAAGCCTGGTGGGCGGTCTTTAACAATGCGATCTTTTCCAGACAACCTGTGGATGGAGAATCCTCTCCATCCAAAGGTTGTCTGGAAGAGAGGTGTAAAAAGAATAATACTTAGGTAATAATAGAAAAAGAGAAATTACTTATCCTTATACCTACATATTAGATTAGATTAGATAATACTTTATTGCACACCACGAATCAAATACATATAAAAAACAACTACGTAAATCTATGGATACAATTGGCGGTCTTATCGCTAATTAGCGATCTCTACCAGACAACCTTTGGATGGAATGGACTGTGTAGACATTACCTGGGGTGTAATGGTGTACCTAACATACTACATGGACGTACATACTAATACTAATTATATAAAAAAAAAAAAAATATATAAAACTTACATAAATGAAAGTTACATGAATCTAAATAATAACTACTCATAATAATTTATAGATACATACTTAGACTTATTTAAGAAACAAATAATTAATAATAAATACATATATATTTAGCGACAAATACTCAGATAGTGTTCTCTAAGCATACGTTTAAAAATGGCAAGTGACTTGGCACATCTGATAGCCACCGGCAGCGCGTTCCATAACCGGACAGCCTGCACTGTAAAAGACTTATCAAAGCAGGAGGAGGAGTGTACAGGTGTCCTGAGTTGGAGTGTGTCAGATGAACGCAAGGATCGAGGATTGGATTGATAGAGGAAATGGAAGCGTTCTTTAAGATAGGAAGGTGAGGAAGGGTTGAACAGGATGTTATATAAATGCTGAAGGATGTGAGTATCCCGGCGAAGGCGTATGGGTAACCACTTACATATTATTTAGATACAAACATATATATCATATGTAAAAGAACTAATATGTATTTACTTGTATTTAATATGTATTTACATACATACATACATATATATTAATTATGTTAAAGATTAGATGAATGAATCACGACTCTTCATGGAGATTTTTTTTTATTTATTCATTACAGAATCAACAGCACTTGTTAACAATGTAAACAATCTCTAGCTCTAAAGTTTAAAGATTTTGACTCTAGCTATAAATACAGAAGGTGGGAATTGTCTGTGTCTGATTGAGTAGTAGGTAGCAGGAGTAAAGTAGTAGGAACTATCTTATCAAGGACAGCTAAGTATTAACGTTGAGTGAGGATGAACCTTGTTATATGTTACCGGCAAGACAATCTCAAAATGTAGAAAAGTTTTGAGCGATTTTGTTGTATTTTCCACAGCGGCTTTACTATCGAGCTGGGTGCGGCCCTTACCGTTCTGGTGGCGAGTAAAGCTGGTATTCCGGTATCAACCACGCACTGTAAGGTCGGCTCTGTGGTCTGCGTGGGATACTTCTCGGAGAAGGCCGTAGATTGGAGCTTATTTCGGTAAATATAATAGGGTATATCGCTGCAGACTTAATATGTGCAAATGGGGATTCAGGGACAATAACTTGAGGCAGTGCGACTGCGGTGATCCCGACCTCCACCTGCACGATGAAGGACCTAATAACCGCCTCATCTAATGCTATTGTTGTGGCCAAACACCTCTCCGACATAGCATAAATGAAAACCTAGAACTCTTGACACGCTAAGAAGAAGAAGACTGCTAAAAGGAAATGCCCCTTTTAGCAGTGATGCGCGTTATTTAGGGCTCCAAATATTGCGTATACAATACTCCTTTGGCTACGAAGGGACCCCAACTCCCTTTCTTTTATTACACTATCCCGATCTAGGGTTAGCTCCCTGAACACCCTTTTAAGGAGGTAGGCAAATCACGTTGAATTCGTTCACAGTGTTTAAAGTTAAATAGTGTAAACGATAAACGAGCTCATATCTACTAGTAGTTTGTTAGATTAGACACATTGTCAGAAGCTCAACATTCGTACCTTATTATTCAGGTTTTTTGACCTATACTTTCCTACAAGGTCAAAGCTGGGCAAAGGTCTACCCCATGTTCCTCCACATCTCACGATCACTCGCCACGTCCCACCAGCCATTTCGGAATGCATCGAGGTCGTCACGCCAACGCTTCCTCGGCCTGCCCCGGTTTCGACGCCCATCTGCACGCACCCATTGTGTGACGACTGTTGCCCATTTGTCTGTGACCATACGACTGACGTGACCTGCCCAGTCCCATTTCAGCCTGGCAGTCTTGTCGCCAACATCTGCGATGCCGGTCTTCGCGCGTTGTGGTATTGCAGATCCTGTCGGTTCTCTTTACCCCTAACGATAATCCCTTAAGCGTAAACTCAAAGACATGTGTATTTTGCCCGTCCTTACCTATGGTGCCCAAACTTGGTCATTGACAGAATCTTAAAAGTCCAAACTCAAGGTTTGCCAAAGAGCAATGGAACGCAGCGTGTTAGGGGTAAATATTCAGTGTATTATAGAAATATTTTTATTTTGTGTCTCTGTTTCAGGAACATAATATTCGCGTGGGTGGTGACGGTACCAGTGGTGGCAACCATTGCAGCGCTCTCGATGTTGGCCTTAGAGGCATTTGTCGTCTGATCTCAATTACTATTTTAAGAAAACTAGTATACACTATGTCTAGTTGGTCCAAAGTTTTCGTAACACTTCTATAATGGTAGGTAGTTAATCGCACTCAATGTTAGAAAAGTTGGACGAGGATTGAAAATAATAGGGAGGCTGCTAGGAACAAGTACTTATTGCAAAACATCATCTATCATCATCATCATCAACGAGTTAGCCTTTATCTGTGAATGTATTCATTATGTTGAAAAATGCATTCAAATTTACATTATTTGAATTGCAAGAAAATTAACGTTTAATGCCTTTAATAACAGAAAGAATATACAATTATTTACAATAAAATACAGAAGAACAGAATCATCTAAAGACCGTTGCAAACTATCTATAGATAGCTCAACTGCTCCAGATCACTACCAGGCTGAAGTGTCCCCAAGACACTGGCTGCATTGCCCCGCTGAATTGCAATGCTTATGCGTTGACCCAGATAAGCGCCAGCTCTCGGATCAGACATCGCTTCAACCAGACCAAGAAAATTGGTGAACTCTGTAGAACTATTATTTGTCCATTTGTCACTTGTTATTGAGTAAGACAGAATACAACATTATTAGCGAGTGATTCATTACGAAATGGCTGAATAGATATCACATGGTGGCTAATAAAATATGGATGCTTTTAATTAATTCGGTGTTGCAATGTTAAGTCACGTGTTACAGCTTACACGTCGATATTTTGACAATCCTCGACGACCGAAGATATTTTATCTACTTACAGAACTGTTGCATATAATAATATAAAAATTTAATACATAGCATACGTAGCCAGTACTAAACAGGCATTACGGGGTAATTGAGATTCTAGTCACTGCCTCATCTCACAGCCCATTTTTTGGCGCGCCTCACATTTTTTTTCTCTTTTTATACATTATAGGCTTGCGTTTGACCACGATCTCGCCTGATGGTAAGCGATGATGCAGTTTACGATGGTACACGCTTGCCTAGAAGAAACCTATTCAGATACCCAAGCTATAGCTATCAGGAAACACAGACACTTCAAGGCATTCCACTCTTTGGCGGTGCGCATAATAAAGGCCGAAGAGAACCGCTTTGTGCGAATGGGAGGTATTTCTACCATATAGCGGTGGCGCACCGCAGAGCGTCTGGTTGTCCGTTGATAGAAAGGATATGGTGGGATCAGGTTGAAAAGTTTCGCCGCACACTCCCCGAAATGTACTCGATAAAAAACCGAGAGGCTAGCAACCTTTTGTCGATGCTCCAGGCTGAGGAGCCTTGCATCAACTAGCTCATCGTTGCCTATGAGCTTCTTGGTTCTTCTCTCAATTGATTCCAGAACTTCAAGTTGGTACTTCGCTGATCCGTCCCAGAGGTGAGAACAGTAGGTACTCCATTAACCCGGGCACTGAATAGTCAAAGTAATCCTTGTGATTTGAATATTAATTTGAACTCTTCAATATGTGGTAAAAAAGCGAATAGGTTATTTTACACCGAACTGTAAGACTAATTGAATTCTACACGCGCCTAGAATAAATCCAAACTATAATGGCTACGAGATTTTTGGACCAGTGTTTTGATCATTTTATGTAGGTAGCTTCGAGTCTTCGATCTTTGAACTACTTCTATCTAGGGTGATTATTGTTGAATAAACATAGTTGAAGCTTACTTTGTTTTATTAGATTGCATCTATCCAAAATAGCTGAAGCTAAATCGAGCCGCTCGTTCATATTAGGTAAACTTACCCACTAAATTTTAAGATACTATTAAATACTATAAAATTATGGCGTGAAAGGAATGGTTGTACCTCGTTTTATTCGTTTGCTCGGAGGGCAATTAGGAAGCTAAAAATCTGATAAAATAAATACCTATGTATGTGCTGAGCTCGCACTTCATTTTTTGATGGAAAGTGCTTAAGAAAGTATGATTGGTGTTGCCAGTACCTAAATGTTTACATTTTTTGATGGAAAGTGCTTAAGAAAGTATGATTGGTGTTGCCAGTACCTAAATGTTTACATTTTTTGATGGAAAGTGCTTAAGAAAGTATGATTGGTGTTGCCAGTACCTAAATGTTTACATTTTTTATGTTCTGTGTTTACATATATCACGTTTTGAGATTTTGCATAGTTATAACAAAATTCGTAGTCATTAACCAGTATTTTTTCATAGTATAATTCAATAGGTAACCTAGGTACTTAGACTTACCTAACTCTCAAACCGTGAGATAGGTCAACGAACTTTATAAGCTCGCAAATTAAAACATTCTATAAAAACTATAATTCTGTTCTCTAACCCTAGTAGTACACCTACGCGTTCGTATGCGGCTGCGAGTCTTTGCGAAATAATTGCGGTAGCGAAACATCTGCGGAACGTTAGTACACTGCAGTTCTTTCGCAAGGAAATGTCATTGTAGCTTTCGTGGGCTGTAGGTGCAGACGTCGTTTGAGAATGTCATCTGAGTCGTCCCAGTCGTCGCTTTCAGATTCTGAAGAGGAAGAATTGTTGTTGCTGGCGTCGGTATTAAAGAGAAAGCGTAGAATCAGGGTGCATGAAATAAATCAGAAACGAAGAAAACTCGGAGAAAATAAGTTATGCTTAGAACTTCAATCACATGAAGATCGTTTCTATACATATTTCAGAATGAAGCCGGAAACTTTTGAATATTTACACAATCTTCTTGAACCTCATATTAAAAAGAAAAATACAAACTACAGGATGGCTATTTCAACAAAAGAAAGACTGGCACTTTGTTTATGGTAAGTATTTATTAAATGTTAACGTGTTCATTTTTCCACATTCCAATTACAAATATATTCTTGTATATTTTTAAGTTGTCGTGTTCTTTGTATCTGTGTTTTTGGTACTTGGGTGTTTGTATTGCTAACAGTCGAGACCGAATGGGTTTGTATATTGGGTGAGTGTATTTGTGCAATGGTTGAGTTTGTATTTATGAAAGTCGGGACCGAATGTGTTTGTGTACTAGGTATGTGTATTTGTGCACTTGTTGAAATATTTTGGGAGTCTGTATTGTCAATAGTGGGGATGGTATGTATTTGTGTATTGGGTGAGTGTATTTGTGCAATGGTTAAAAGGTTTTGAGAGTTTCTGTTTATGAAAGTCGGAACCGAATGTGTTGGTGTATTAGGTATGTGTATTTGTGCAATTGTTGATACATTTTGTCTGTATTGTCAATAGGGGGGATCGTATGTATTTGTGTAATGGGTGAGTGTGTTTGTGTATTGGGTGAGTGTATTTGTGTAATTTCTGTATAATATGATGGCTGTTCTGCAGATTGCATTGGGGTTGACATGTTCAAGTCTTCATCAATGTAGTAAAGATTGCTAGTACTGCAGGATGAAGAAATAGTTAAATTTGAATTTGGCCGGCCATTATCAAGTTCTTGCAATTGAGCCTGAGTTATAATATTTGTTATTTGGAGTTTAATAAGAGCTTGTTTATGTAAAGAAAACTTCTTGACAGTATTAGCATAACCTAAAAACTCCATGTCGATTCTGTCACATGCTACTTTGACAAGATTTTCTGCCTGAAGTTCCCGTTTTTCTAGTCTTCAAATAATTTATAATTTTGTCAGCAGGATCGTTGTTGCTTACACGTCGTCGTCTTCGGGATATTTCTTCATGTCTTGGATTACTCTCAGTTGCCTCGGGTTCAACAATTTGTTCAGCTTCAGTAACATCTTCATTGTCATTCTCTGTTGATATAGTACTGGTATTATCCAGTATTATCCTACTTACTTAGGCAAACCGAAAGTACACTGGAAACCAGCAGGTTTCCAGTGTACTTTCGGTTTGCCTTAAATTTATGGAAGTATCTATGAACGACATTTGATCAGCCCATTGCCAATTAGCAAGTTTCTTCGCTGCTTGTCCACTGCTTGGTTGCTGGCCCTGTTTATATTTTTATAAGTGTCCCTTAGATTTCTCCATTTAGCCTTCAGAGTTTTAACTGTAACAATATTTTCAGGTTTTTAGGAACTGGTGACACATACACAACAATATCTTTCTCTTATCGTTTGGGTGGATGTACTGTTTCAAAGATAGTAACACAAGTATGTGAACAAATTTGGAAGATACTACAACCAGAGTACATCCCAGTTCCATCTACTAAATCATGGTTGGAAATAGCAGATGCATTTCAAACAATATGGGGTTTCCCTAACTGCTTTGGAAGCGTTGACGGCAAGCATATTGTTATTAAATCTCCACCTAATAGCGGCTCACTATTCTATTGCTATAAAAAACGATTTTCTACTGTGTTGTTGGCCGTAGTTGATCCACATTACAAATTTACATACATAGATGTCGGATCATATGGTAAGGATTCCGACAGTACAATATTTGAGAATTCATCATTTTATCACCTTTTAAAAAATGGACGGGATCTGAGTTTGCCAGCTCCTAAGGCTTTGCCAGGTTTTCAACAGCCTACTCCACATGTATTCATTGGAGATGGAGGATTTAAATTAGAGACCTTTATGATGAGACCTTTCACTAGAGATGCAGCAATGACTGACAACGATAAAAACATTTTAATAAATCATTAAGTAGGGTACGCGTTGTAGTAGAATGTGCGTTTGGCATATTAGCACAAAAATTTAGAATATTCTTGAGTCCCTTAGAAACAGATTTAAATAATACTATTAAAATTGTTAAGGCTGCATTGTGCTTGCATAACTTACTGCAGATTCACGAAGGTGCACATACATTCGAAAACAAACAATTTTCGGAATCTATAGGAGCATTCGTACCAATGCATCCGAATAGACATAGGGCGGACTTAGCAGCATTTAATGTTAGATCTCAATTTGTTAACTATTTTAAAAGAAATTAAAAATTAAAAACGGAAATATAAACAATAAATTTCTTACCATCTAACCCCGTCTTTTCTTGAATTTTCCTCCATGCCACCTCTTTTTTGTATGCATTTTTGTAATCAACATGCCCAACTAAATATAACTCGGGATAATTTCGAATCAAATTCAATAATATTTCAATATTTTCGGCTTCCTTTGTGCGAAATTCTGTCCTCACCGACAGAACGCGTGGTGACGCCCTGCGATGCGAAACTCCACTAGCGAAACTGCTGCGTCTGTGTAACGGCCATTTCGCAGTTACTTGCGAAACAATACCGACAAGGACGCAACTATTTCATCTAGCTATATAGTAGAGCGAGACATAACACATGCGAAACGTTGCCATACAACTTACAGTTTTTTCGTCGTTTCGCTGCCGCATGCGATTGCGTAGGTGTACTGAAGGCGTAAAAGATTAAGATATTCGTTGTTGCTAATGCTAGGTCACAGGGAGCCGCTACACAAAATAATAAGACCGGCCAAGTGCGAGTCGGACTCGCGCACGAAGGGTTCCGTACCATTATCTATAAAAACGACAAAAAAATCACGTTTGTTGTATGGGAGCCCGCCTTAAATATTTGTTTTATTCTGTTCTTAGTATTTGTTATAGCGGCAACAAAAATACATCATCTGTGAAAATTTCAACTGTCTAACTATCACGGTTCATGAGATACAGCCTGGTGACACACGGACAGACAGCGGAGTCTTAGTAATAGGGTCCCGTTAGACCCTTTGGGTACGGAACCCTAAAAAGGGACAGGAGTAAAGTTTAGTACGAGCGGAAAAAGGTAAGTTTATCAGAACCTGACTACTGGGTTTCGGTACCTTACCTAAACGGTGAATCTAAAGGCCTAGTACGAATATATATAAATAAATAAATATTGCTGGACATTTCCCACAGCGCTATCTAGCCCCAAACTAAGCAGAGCTTGTATTAAGGGAACCAGATAACTGATAGAATATATACATTTTTTTTGTAAATACATAGGTACTTATAATATATAGAGAAACAACCAGACCCGGAGCAAATATCTGTAGATCATGCAAACATTTGTTCCGCGGCGGGAATCGAACCCGCTACCTCCTGCGTCTTAGCCGGCTATTCACCCACGGCACCACGGAGGTCGTTCACGTTAACCTTTCGTTAGCCCTCTCTCCATGAACAAATCTTAGTTGCCACCCATTGGTTCCTCCTTTATCTCGGATCAAGTCGGTCGAAGCATCAAACTATTCGAGATCCGGGTACGCGCGCGTCTGTGTGCGTGCAACTGTTTTCGATCGTTGCACAAATAGGTACTAAACATATCTTCTGTTCCTATTCTGTGGCCGCTAGCCGTCCCTCCCCCCGTCTCACCGATCGCGTCTTCAATAAAACCGGCGCCGGCGGAGACTGCGTGCGGTCATTACATTCCTCTTGAGTTGAGCCTTCGAACGGGTTCATTTGTTGTGTCCGTGATCGTTAACAGTGCTTAGATTTTATTCTACAAATCGCCTGGTAGGTATTGTTGTGATTGAGATAATATTTTGCGTTCAAAAATTGTGTAAGACAGATTGTATTTATATTTGTAAGTTTCGATTGGTTTTCCAATCTCCATCGTTTTGTTGGTTCTATTTATACCACCGAAGCAATGAGTGGTAAAATATGTATTTGCAACTTTTTTGTTATGTTGTGGTACGCCCTATTGACATTGCTTTTAGTGTTCATAATCCAACCTACTTTTCGGATTTTTGTTAGTTCTACTCTTTGGGTCTAGGTAGTAAGTACCTACCACGTAGTAGGTATAATTTTTAAAAATGAATATTGTTTTTCAGTAGGTATACATATTTAACAGAGTTCAAAATAAGTTCTCAATTCGTAGGTGTTTTTTACAAGCTTTTTATTAACTTGCAATGTAAGTATGTATGTTTGTCCGGGTGTATTCTTGCAAATGAATTTTAAACCCGTTCCCCTCAACCGATTGAGCTGAAATTTGGAATACCTAACTTCGGCGACAATGCAATAATATGGTACCATGGAGGTGGTCTCATGATGGAGACGGATGCTAGACGACGGAACTTCTGAATGGATTATACTAGGCTACCAGTGTTTGGGTTCATTTGAATCTGCTTGCGGTTCCGATTATGAATTATATAAAAGATTGTTTTGAAAAAGTAATTTTCCAACAAAAAACTTATTATATGGGTATGTTAGATATGAAGATAAGATAATTTAAGATTTATTTCTAAAAAAAAGTTGGGATACTTTACATTCTTCTTAGCGGTAAACTTAGTTCGTAGCACTTAGTCGGCGGGTACGAAACTTGCGACGGTCGGAGCGACGGCGGGGCGGCGCGACGGCGATGTAATCAAATACATTAAAAACATTAAGCGCTGTGTACGAAACGGGCGACGGCGGACCAGCGCTATCGAGCGATGCACGGGCGGCGGTAGAGCGGTGGCGGCGCGGAGCGACAAGAACAAACTAGTTTGGTTTCGCCGCTCGCGCGGGTACATAGTGTTGCATTTTTATCACAGTAATAATATTATTAGTTATGGAAATTGACAATGAAGAGTTAATATCTTTTATTCAGATTCCAGATTATCTAATTTTCTGTAAAACATAATTGAATGTCTCTATACTCATTCTTGTGTAATTGTAGAACTTTCTTGAATGACAACGTAGCTCGTAATAAAGTGTAGAAAATTCTCCCAAACTGCGTCGTCGTTGATTTATTGGATGAACACCATCTCTAGGTAATAAAAATTCTCTCATTAGGAGACTGGGCTCCAATAGTTCTCTTCGACGTGAATTCATGTTTATCACAACACTACGTGAGCGCGACTTCGCGGAAGTTTGTTTCGTACACACGCAAGACACCGCTGTCTCTTCGCCCCGTCGCTCCGGCCCTCGCAAGTTTCGTACCCGCAGACTTACTTTAGATCACAAAACACAAAAAACAATGTTGTTTTTTATGTTCTGTGCTTTAGATAATGATTAGTTACTATTACGAGGGTGGTTCCATTTAAGCACAGAGACACATACTCGTATATCCTAATCCTAATGGACATTAAGTTTAAATGAGTTTAAATAATTTTGTAGGTACGTTCCATTCCATTGAGGAAAAGAGGGGCTTTAATTAAATAAATTTTGCTTGCATGCCCCAGTGTGTGTGGAATTCCTGGAAATCTCTATTAACGTTAAGAAGTTTTACTAACTACTAAATTTCAGTGCTTTGTTTCCGATTTTATTTGTCCGTTATATTTTTGTTATACATTTTTAGATCACTTATTATTGATTGTTTAGCTTAGAAGTTAGTAACTCTGTGCGAGTTAACAATCAGGGTCAGATTGAAAACTGCTTGAATGGTTGAAAAATAAATATGTTCCCATTGTCTTTCCATTAATTTTCATTACCTTTGTCCACGTGGCAAACGAGCAGCCTCAATTTCAGAAAAATAAAGATCCTATTATTCTGCCAGGTTATGATAGTCTATGTACGAAATATAATTAGGTAAAATACATAATACATTTTGTTTTTAAAGAATGGAGCGTGATTCAGTTTCCCTGTACCCACAAGTCCATCCTCAGGCACAAGTGGTATCAAAGGATAACATGGAAAAGGCAGGACAGCAGTCTGTTCTGATGCCGCTACCGGGTCAGGTAAGTTTCAATACTTATATTGCATATCAAAAGGTCTGTCATTGATTTTTATTTCAACTCTGGTGGGGCATTTAAATACAGAACATTAGTTTAATATCAGTAGATTTCCTTTCTCTTAATCTTATTTTGTTTAGAATCATCTGCTTCTGGGGCCTGAGAACACTGTGACCACATGTGTATTCTGCCACGCTTCGATCAAGACAGCTGTCAAGTACACCAGCAGTACGCGCACTCATATCGCAGCCGCTCTATGGTGCATCGCATGGTAAGTTATTTGGCCAGTCTTATTCCTACTTTCTGTGGTCTAGGCGCACGGTCTATAAGAAGTCTCGGCCAAGTTTGAGCACTGCGCAAGAATTTTAGTGCTCTGCGAGCTGGAGTGCATAGTAGGGGTGGCGACGGCGGAAGAATCGTTTAACGGTCAATGGCGGCTCCCAAGCCCAGCCATGGCGACAGGTGGCAGCCGTAAAAATAAATAGCCAAAAACCTTGACAATTCTCCTCCTGCTCTTGATATACGCAGAATATAGCAGAATGTTGCACGATAAAAGAGATACCTGTCCAGAAACATGTATACGACGGAAAAGAACATGATAAAATGTTCGAGAGGTGTATCCAGACACCACAGGATCCGGAATGAATATGTTCGAGGTAGCTTTGGGATTGCCCCTATACCGGATAAGCTATCTCAAAGCCGTCTCCGGCACATCATAAGAAGACCCGAAGAATGTGGTCAAAAAAGTCATCGACGCGGTGAACCGGTATGACCAAACTCCTGAAAAAAGAAAGAACTGCTTGACCCGACAACCGAACATGGCGCCAAAAAATTTGGAGAGCAAATCCCGCCTAAAGTGGGAACATACAAAGAAAAAGAAAGAATATTAGCAGGTAATCTGAGAGAAACGATGATCCAGAGTATGAGCAGCAAAGGGTTGCTATAATCTAGGGTATATAGAGGGAATTAGATTTGCACTGATGCTGACGTCACGCATAGGGGTGTATAGCGCGTTACATTTTAACATTAGAATTGTTTAGAAGGGTTGCTGTTAATTGTCAACGCTATTGGATAATTACCATCCTCAATACTGTAGGAACATCGCACTCAAGATTTAAACCACCTATTTCTAGTGGTTCGTCCCGAACTGAGATCTCGCGAGTCTCCCAAAACACAAAAAAAATATTCTTAGGGCGACTCGCGCAACAATGCCTAAACGTATTTAGTGGCTAAATATGATTTAAGGAGTAGTCTCTAAATACGTTTAGGGATCGTTTTGCAAGCCGGCCTTAATCTTGGACGAATAAAATAGTGCCACTAAACGCAACCAAACTACTTGACCTACAGTTTCATTCAAATTACAGGTAACGGGAGTTCAAGTAAATTGGAACAGCTTTTTTGGAGTACAAATTGCAGTTATTCTGGATTTCAGACTTTTGTCTATATTTGTGTCACTAAATCTACACGCATACCAACTTACAGTACTGTGGGGTCACTGGTGTACCCTGTGAATTTTGTCAAAGCTCAGTTTTTATTATGGCTAATAACTCAAAAACTATAAAGAATTTACTAACAATAAAAACAGAGTCTAAATGTACTAATGAAGACCTTTCATTTGACGTACCACTTGACCTAATAGTCTCATTTTTTTACCCCTCTTGAACCCCAATATCTCAACAACCCCCCAATATTTTTAGCTCATTTAGTCACACCAAAATTGTGCCATCACTACCTACCTATGTATCAAATTTCACGATGATCGGATCAACGCTTCGAATGTTATCCTCGGACAAACAAACATACATACAATGCTGATCTGTCCAATTTGATTTAGAGATTTCGTTTCGCTCGATCAATTAGAGTAGGTAAATACTCACTCGCATACATACCTGGGAAACAAGTACCAAGTAGGGAATCTAACGAATTGTTTTTGTTACAGTTGCATGTGCTGTGTTCCGTACAGTTCAGAGTCGGCCAAGAACTCAGACCACTACTGCCCTAACTGCCAACGGTATCTTGGCACATACCACAAGTAAACGTCTATGTTCTACGAAGAATCGCATTTGCAAATGTACTCAGTTTATGCATTTTTTACACTTATCTTGCGTTTAGTTTAAGTTTGAAAATATTCACCTGTTTTTCTCAAGGTAACAGGCACAATTCAATGTATGTAGGCAAGTTTTAGTTGGACGTTGTCTGGAATACCATTGGTTTGTTCTTTCACCTCAATAGTATTGTTTAATGACAATTACGTAAATCAAAGTAATTAAATTCTTATCTTATCTTAAAGAATATATTAATATAGGTGTAAGCTTATGTAAATTAAAGTGCCATAATTACAATCATATCATGTACCTACGAGTACCTTTTCTACTCTTAGTAATATAAAAACAAATTTTAAGTCATCTCTAAAAAATGTTTAACTGCCTTGTTTTTATTAGCTGGACAAAAATGATCCAATTACGGCATTTTATTAATGTTCTCCGACTATTTGTGTATGAGACCGCTAACAAAACCATGCTTCAGTTATCCGTTCTTCAGTTTATTCCTTTTACACCTCGGCCAATCTTCCATTAAGCAATGATCCTCTCCATCCAAAGGTTGTCTGGAAGAGATCGCTTTGTTAAGCGATAAGACCGCCCATTATGCTTACTTTTATTTGTTTATTTCTTTAAATCTGTTGTGTCTAGCTTGTAAGGTATAATAAAGAATTTTCATTCATTCATTCATTCCTTGTTTTTGATAACCTTAAATTTAGCAACATGTTTTCAGATCTAGGGTACATCTACTGTATTCTAGTTTAGTGTTGGGATGTTTTATAGCGTTCGAATTTATTTTTATTAAAAAACTATAGGCCTTTACTAACCCATATTTTTTTATATAATATATATACAGTGTAAACTCCATGTAACGTCACTCGTTTTAACGACAAACTCTCTAAAGCGTCGACATCACTCGGCTTTGGTTGGTTTAGCTTGTCACACTCTGTATAGCATTACACCCACTCTCAATAACGACAACAATTTGTAATAAAAAGTTCTTTTTAAGTTTCCAAATTAGTAAAAACTGCGCAGCTGTGTATATCCTTTTGTCGTTTTATTATCCTAGACTGTTTTATTATCTTAAACTCGACTGTCGGCATCATACACACCAAACCTAAGAAATCCGTTATCTTGTTTACAAAATGGGATTGCTTGCACGTGTAGCTGCAGACTGTTGTTAGTAGAAGTGATGGATTTTATCTATACGTTGTCATATTCTTATAATAACAGACTATAGCAATAGCGTTCAAATTAAAACAGATTTTTATTGTAGGTACTATTCAACAAGACAAATTAGAAATAAACGTTTTCTTTTTCTAATACAGATTTTACTTCTCTTCATTTAACGACAACTCTCTATAACGTCAAAATATGCTCAGTCCCTTGAGTGTCGTTATATAGAGTTTACACTGTAATTCTCGTGTCAGTGTTTGCAACAAAACTCCGAAACGGCTTGAATGACTTTTATGAATTTTTTGTGAATATTCGGTTGAGAATAGGACTTAAACTATTTTTCATACCCTTATATTATAAGGGTGGTATACCCCAAAATTTAGTTTATAATTTTTTGTACAAAAATTTTTATTTTGATCTTTTTATGATTCGGCAATAAAAATTACATACAATCATAAATTTTCACCCTTCTACCACCAACCCCTATTTTTTAATAGCGATATTAGTATTTCATACTCGTGGCAGTCGATAACTGATCAGTTACCACTCGGTCAGTTATTCTATTCCCGCCAGGCGTCTACCGGTGTCACTACCAAAATATTCACGAGAAATAATTTATACAGCAAAACAACGTTTCCCGGGTCACCTAGTTTTATATAATTTTTTGTAAAAGAAAAACGAAATATCATTATAATGTCTTTAGCAGTGCTGTTTTAAAACTATTCATGTATGTATTATAAATAAATGTTTTATGAATTATATAAAGTGGTTTGATTTGATGAGAAGTATTTAAATCAAAATCGTAAAGCATTTTATTAAAATGTATTTTCAATTCTTACAATAAAGGTAGGTAGGTATTTATTTTATATGAAATTATAAAATCCATTATTAATTACAAAGTACCTACATGTGTGTCACGTAAGTATGCGAGTATGGACATGAATTACATTTTTCTTTTCAATGAATGTTTCTACATTAATAAACACATGTAAGGACACACTATTACTATTAAAATCTTGGAATTTTTAAGTGTTCGGATAACACTATAAAATAGTATATTATGATACAAGTGAGCTAAGTTGCTCATTATACACGAGGCTGTCGGTTGCAGCCCGAGCCGTAGGCGAGGGCGTAAATCAGCCGAGTGTCTAGTGAGTAAGTTGCTCACGAGTTTCATACGCACTTTTTCAACACACTTGCGAGGAAAAAACAAATCTTCTGTACTAAAGCTTGACATTTTTCCAATTATTTACCACACAGCAGCAAATGTGATACAAACAAGAAATGGGAAATTGAGCGAAAGTGTTTTTTTTTGCACGCGCCAAATTTAATGTGATGGATTACATACAGCCATACAGCCTACTTCAAAATTATAAGATTAGTGATAAAATGCAAATATTTTATAACAAATTATTGTGAATTATAAGTAATTTGATAATAATAAATGTTTTTTCGTCTTAATTAGGGATATATTTATTTATGCCAAAAATGTAATAGGATTTTCAGCGGCATAAACCTCTTTGTTGTTACAAAAACTGTGTTACCCGGTTAAATTGAAAATGCTCTGTTTACTCGCATATAATTTGCAGTTACGTACTAACTTAACTTTGTAGGTATAATTCTATTAGCTCTAGTGTGTAATATTATTACGGACGCGTGTGTTATAGTTCGGTTTATGGCCCTAATAACGACGTACTATGTCTCACTTTACGAGCAAGTGTGTTGAAAATACTAATATAATCTTGTTTTAAGTGGTATGCAGATACAAATAATGATTACAACAATACTTCTGGATGACATACCACAAAAGTGCATAATTTGTCTTATATACATTTTCATTGAATGCCTGTAGATATTTGTACTCATTACCATCTACAATACATCATGAGATTGTAAAAATATAGATAAATATCTTTACTTAGGTTAGATTCTAGAATTCTTTTACATCACCATTAGGGAATGCAATCCCGATCCCGCGGGATCCCGATCTCGCGAGATCTCGTGTAATTTTTCGGGATCAATCCCGACGCATCATATGACGAGATCCCGTTCGAGATTGACGGGATTGGGCGGCAGTGGTCAGCGACGCTACACACGTCCACTCGGGGCGCAAGCGGCGCGCTGGCTGACGGCCGCGAGCGGCAGGAACGCCAAACAGCGTTAGAAAACTATTCCGACTATTTCCGAATATTAGCGACAGGTGACGATAATTATTTAGTTGGTAAGATTAAAGAATAAAGACTTTTATTTTCTTTCGAGTAATATGTTATTTAGTTAATCTCACTATCACAAACAAGCAGTTATTAGCTTTTTCAGTCGAGTCTCGAGTCTCGAGTCGGGATTGCATTCCCTAATCACCATTTACCACAGTGTTTGCTTTACCATCGTCTCTTTGAATGTAGGGCACATTCAAAGAGACGATGGTAAAGCAAAAAACGGATTCAAATATTACGTAACGCAATTTTTGACCATCCTTCCCCCCCATGTAACGCGCCATAATATTTTTATGTACCCCCCCCCCCTAAACGTTACGTAACACCCAAGTGACTATTTTTACCGGAAAGTCGCTGAAATACCTTTGTTATTATTTTATTCGCATTTGCGGCAATAATAAATAAAACAAGTTTTTTATAAAACCAAAACAATGTTACGTAACGCATTTTTCAAACTTTCGCGATCACTGTACAGAATTATTGATTATCAAGTCAACCCGTGACCACGACTGTTGCAACACAGCCGAAACGTCGCGATAACAAATAAAAAAGGTACATACGCGATAAATACCCGTTTTAATCACTAATTATGTTACGTAACGGGTTGTTCGAAACCGTCTCCCTCCCCTGTAACGCATCGTAACGTTTTACAAGCCCCCCCCCCCCCCCCCCCCCAATTGAGGTATGTAATACTTGAACGCCTCCTAAGAAAATAAAAATCTACCTCTATATTTCTTCCTTCTTCAATATTTCTCGCTAGTCTTCGTCGGATTCAAATACACCTTCCTATCACCTGGCTAACTCGTAAGATATTGTTTCCTCACTCATCAAACGACGTACTGGTTAGTGAGTGCCCTCAGCAACCTAGACCGTCTGGTCGCAGCTGCTTCTCTCTGTATATCGTCGCTGTTGTTCGCGTTCAGTTCGAGTGCACCGGCCGCTTTGACCGCGCGGGCTCTGCGGCCGCCCTCGCCTCGTCTCGCGTGTAAAGCTACTGCCACTTCAAGGAGGGTTCCGTCCCAGAGGCAGCCGTAGTAGCCGTCCATTGCGTCGGCCGCGTTCCCAGTCTGTCAAATAAAATTAGCGATCATATTTAATTTTTGTTAAGACAGAAACAATTTTATTCCTAGTTCATAGTGTGTTTTGATTTTTGTTCTTTGTAAATACGTTTTCTGTTTTTATAATTGATAGAGCGAAGCGAGATCTCCAAATCAACTTGGGCAAATCGGCGTTGTATGTATGTATGTTTGTTTGCTTGTCCGAGGATAACTTTCGAAGCGTTGATGCGATCAGCGTGCAATTTGATACATACGTAGGTAGTGATGGCACTATTTTGGTGTGACTAAATGAACTAAAAATGTTGGTGGGCTTTTGAGATATTGGGGTTCAAGAGGGGTAAAATAAATTAAAATGAGATTATTACGTCAAGTCGGACGTCAAATGAAAGGATTAGTACATTTCAACCCTGTTTTAATTTTTAGTTTAATCGTTGTAATTTTTGAGTTATTAGCCAAAATAAAAACTGAGCTTGGACAAAATTCACAGGGTACACCAGTGACCCCACAGTACTGAAATTTGGTATTCGTGTAGCTTTAGTGACACAAATATAGGCAAAAGTCCGAAATCCAAAATAACTGCATTTTGTACCGCTAAAAAGAAAACCAAATAACATGAACTCCCGTTACCTGTAATTTGAATGAAACTGTAGGTCAAGTAGTTGGTTGTTTAATTCGTGGCACTATTTTGATAGTCAAAGATTACAAATAATATTATTTTTATTTTTATGGGAGACTGATGGTTTCAGGAGCGTGATCACTCTCCTGTAGCATAATGCGACCTACTTTGCTGTCTTTCAAGATGTTTTCATAATTTAGACACGAAATTGTATTGTATTTGTATACGCGTAGTCCTAACTCCACAATAGGATTCCCTGTATCGTGGGTACCACAACACCCTGAACAATAATTAATATATTATATTGAATATCACTGGATTCTATGATTATGATATCAGTACACAAACTAATAAGAATTAATCTTATTCCTGCTCATGATCCTAACAATAATTTGTTTATATATCAACCCTAATATTTCCATACAGTATCTGACTGAGGATGGTTTGTTCGGAAAATTGGTTTACCAATACATACCTTTTCAGCGAGACATTTGAACGCTGTAGTATAATCTGCATCATCAGGCAATTGACACAGCGCGGCGGCTTGCGTCGGCGAGTTCAATGCAAGGCAGCATCGCGCCGCACGTTTAGATATCGCCGCTTCGTCGGGAGCGCGCTTGCTGAAGTGCCACGAGCCTGCTGCTAACGCGCACAGGTATCTGCGGAGGGCACCGCCCCACCGTTCTTCTACCATCTCTACGTCACCGTATAACCGAAGCCTGGAATGGAGTATTAGGTATTTAAAGAAAAACCAACTTCAAAGACTAAAAAGTAAGTGGGCCCGAAGATTCTGCCTTGCGGAACGCCCTATTCACCCCGCTTATAAAATACTAGTATACAATTACTTAGGTAACTAAATTATTAGAATAGATTTAACAAACTTTATATGATTCCTAATAAATAGTCGTCCGAGAAAGAAGTTTGTGGGAGAATGGAGAAAATATGAAATAGAATTAGTGTTCAATGCTTTGGAAAGGTCTAAATACATAAGGCACATGTGAGTTGGTCAATAGTAGTTTTGATTTAAATGTAAAGAACTTACCAAGAAGTATTATAAGGATATAGCTTTAAACTTCTTTCCAGCAGATCCGTGAGAGATTCCAGCACACTTTTAACATTGTAGTTATTCATATTTGATATCGTCGCCGGCCAAAGTCCAGTGTATTCTACAATTAGTTCCACCGAAGTATCGTCTATTATAACATTGTATATTCTAGCAAGTAGTGATAGCATAACGCCGACTGCGATGGGTTCACGCAGCGTAGCAAGGAATGCGTTGAAGGAGTTTCGTGCTTCAGAAGCGTTCGGGCCGTCTCGGTCGCGGCCGTGTGGCATTCCACTGGCGTTGCGTTTTGTGCCGGTTATTGGAACTGTGTTGTATACTGACAAGGCTAAAATGAGAAAACAAGGTTTAGTTTTGCCTACTAGTTGTACCAACTTTGGGTTCTCAAAAGTCCAGGCTATTATGGATATTACTAAAGATAAATTTAATCCCCGTTACTAATAACCTAGCTATTTATTTGGAATAGTTAGAACACTGTATTTTTACTTTTTTTCAAATTCGAAGACAACAATAATACCTACTAGTTAATTACTACCAGTTTAGTTTTAGTGTAACTCGTATTTCAAGGAAAATACTAGTATGTATACTCGTATTATCTCTTGTGGAAAAAGTTTATAGAATTTAGTTTAATTAATTTTCAGTGCAATTTTAACATTCATTGCGGCATAACATAACACATACCATAATCCCACAACGGCCTAGGAAACTTCCTCGCGCCTTTTCCTCTCTGTAGATCGTAGCAAGCGATGCACAATGCAGAGGCGAGTTCGCCTGGTCCATTGACCACAGTTACTGCGCCTTCCCACTCGCAAGCGTTTATCAAACAACTCCAACAAGCTTCAACTACCTGTAAAATACATTAAATAATAACAAAACTGCTTATTGTAAGGAACTTTAAAGGTCTATAAATTAATACGTGAACACACAACTTTGCACCATTTTTAAGCTACTTGCGCGCAAGGAGTGTGAGATTTGGCAAAGTAAAATTTATAAGTAGAAAACGTCGAAGGGTTCCGTACCGTTATCTATAAAAACGGCAAAAAATCACGTTTGTTGTATGGGAGCCCCCTTAAATATTTGTTTTATTTTAATTTAACTATTTATTCTTAAAGTGAATATATAACTAAATATTCTGTAAATATTTCAAGCATCTACCTGTTGTCGTTATCAATATCGAGCAATAACTAACAAAAAAATCAAGTTTGTTGTATGGGAGCTCTCCTTAAATATTTATTTTATTCTGTTTTTAATATTTGTTGTTATAGCGGCAACAGAAATACATCATCTTGAAAATTTCAACTCTCTAACTATCACGGTTCATGAGATACAGCCTGGTGACAGACGGACAGACAGACAGATAGGCAGACAGCGGAGTCTTAGTAATAAGTTCCCGTTTGACCCTTTGGGTGCGGAACCCTAAAAACAATGGATTATGGTCGAATTTTGACCACTGTGCACAGGCAGCTAGTTCAAATAAATATAACTCTCACCTGTGGCCTAGGTATGATTCCATCGCCCGCCGTAACCGCCGCAATACAAGCTCTGCACTTATTGGCTAGTGCTTTCAAATTCAGTCTATGATGCGGCCATTCACTGAGCATAACATTGACTTGTAGCAGCAAAACCTCCCAGGAGAGCAGCCGGCACAATCGGAACAGGTTAGGGTCATTGCCGCCTGCCAGCTGATTTCGAGCTTCGCCTTCTAATACTGAAAGGAGAGACAGGGCAGCTCGCGCGCAGCCAGATTCAGCCCGAGCCCTTGCTGCTCCAGAAACGATGAAGCCGAAATCTTGCAGGAAACCCCTAGATAGTGACATAAATGCACCACCCAACCCTCCTGCTGGTTTCCAAGACGGACTAAGCTTCCATAAAGGCAACGAAGGCGCTGTCGCAGCCAGCTTCACCAAACACATTCTCACATCATCAGCTGTTGACGCTTCAATAAGTCGTTTCTTCAGCCTGCCTATTTCCAGCTCTGGCACAGACTGGTGCTCAAACTCTGTAATTTCCCAATCGTCAGTAAGTAGTTCTCGTGGTATATCCATGTTTTCATCATCCATGTTGATTGGATCATTCATAATAATCTGTTGCTGCTCATCAGTGATCAACTTCTTCCGTATCCTCAGAGCTGATTCACCAACATGTTTCCTTAAGTACTCGTCTATTCTGTCGATCGGCAGGTGGGATTGCGATGTGGCTAAATGAAGGAAAAACATTTTTAGGTGATCCCAATCAGATTCTGATAACTTTGAAGTCAGGACGGGTGCTAAAGCCCAAAACAGAAGGTCGAAGAATTTAATCCCAACTGTCTTAAATTTGTTGAGAAAGTCTGGTTGGGTGGAAGGTATCCCACCTTCTAGGGCATATCTCACAGCATTTAAAGCAGATACGCGGTTCAAAAGATCCCTTGCAACAGTAAAAGCTCCACTGGAAGCGGAGCCTTGAATATCTAACTCTGCTACTTGTCTGTGTATCATAGGAATCTCTCGTTTGAGGTTGTCAGCCTGTAATACAGCTATGATCCCTGCATAATGATTGGCTATAGATTCTTGTAGCTTTTGCAATAGTGATGGTTCTTCGTTCAGTAGTTCAAAGCCTAAGTTTAATGCCCTGATGTACCCTAGGATGTCATCATTAGTCATGCTTGCGTAATGAAACTCACCCCACGGCACTTGTTTTTTTGAACCATATCCACAGATAGAGACTTCCCTCTCAAGTAGGTTGGAATTCTCTCTGCAACCAAGTATATTTTTCTTGGCTTGTTCATGTTGTGCGTAAAAGAAGTAATTGCAGCAAAGGTCAAAATGTATCTGCATTTCAAGTTCATATTGGTTTATTATAGTATCGCCAATGTTCCAATTGTGGTTCATATCATCGGAGTCTTCAGAGAGATGAATGAAGGTCTCCATCACAGGTATCATTATTTTTCTTGGCTCTTTACGGCCAGCGCTGGGAGTAGGCTTATGGTAAGAGAGCATGTCTTCTAAGAACTTTAGGTTATGGATTCGGTTGGCTTCACATAGCCTAAGGATCTTTTCATAATTTTGATTTATTGGGGTATAAGTGGGGTCTCCTGGCATACCAGGCCTGCAAATATTGCAATGGATCAGTAAGACAGTCTGTAATCATACAAATAGATTTCCAGTAGCAATTTGTGATGATTACGGCAATAACTATAATTTGATACTTACATGTGCATGTATGACATTTTAGCAGATTTGGCATAAAGTGCTGTTTTGACAGGGAATCTAATCATCCATCTGTGGTATAGGATCAGTGCAAACTGCACTTGAGGCTGTTCCAGTAATTCAGGAGGCACTTCCTGAAACCAAAAGGTTGTCAGGTTTATTTTTAATAGAAAGCTAATTTAACATCAGTTAGTTGTGTGAACATAACATTTTTACAAAATAATTGTTACCAGCGGTGGTACAGGGAAAGCGGTGTCTGTAGCCATATAAACCAGATCTTGCATCAGTTGCTGTTGCGTCTGAGGGGCCAGCTTCGCTTCAAACACATCTGAAAAATCAACAAGTAAATGTAAAAATGCCCCGATACAAAAAAAACCTGTAAAACTGACATTCTACTTGCCATCCGACTACTGCAAAGTAAAAGGACGGTTATTTGTTCATTAAAAAGAATATGTCATAATTCTTTAGGTATCCAAAATATATATCTTAAGGGCGCACTATACCAAGGGAGATGATAAATCGCTTATTTTGAAACAATGTTTTAATTCAACAAATTTTGTGATTTCAATTTGTAATTCATATATGTTATAGTTAAGGATACGTGCTAGGGCGCCTGTGTTGTGAAAACACGATTCCGTAAAATTTTCTTGATAGAAAATAATCCAAAGATGACTCCAAATTTATCTTAAAACCGTTCTTTTATTCTATATATATCTTATATATATTACAATTTAGATCTTGAAACTTTGTACAAGAATTCTACACAACATAAATAAGGGCACCTGTGTTATGTACCTGTGTGTGTATTTTCAAAATACCTTTTGATTTTATCATAAAATGAAAATATCTAAGTTGTGCACTAATAAAAAAAATTTGCCAGACTGAATGCTGGACGCCCGTGCGCGATTCAGTCTGGCCTCGGTTTTCAGATGGGGTACCCGTGACGCTTGTCGCTCCAAACGAACACGTAATTCTAAAGTAGAATTTATATTTAGTTGGTTTTTGTAAAGACGCAGTAATGAGTAATAAACACAACAAGATAATGAAGGGACTAAATGATAAAAAAAACCGGCAAACATATGAACCACGGCGAGATAGGACGTGCAGCCGCGCGCGGAGAAGCGGGGGTGAAATTCGAGTTTGGGCCGAGGTATAGTCAACTCTTAACTCAGAATTCTCAGAAACTCAGTTAATGTCATCCCATATAAGAAAAATGTATCTTTTAATTCAAATCAAATATTTTTAATAATTAAAGTATCACTGAATAGATCAAATGAATGTTTCTTTTATGCATCAAATAATTTGAAAAATCATTGAAATTGATTGTACCTAAATTCCAATGCAGTGAAGCAGCCACTTTGAGCGCAAGTATCTTCAATGCAAGTTGTTTCTTCGTATAATGCACTGGAGAAGAGGTGCCCGACGTAGGGGGTGTGGGCGGAGCATCAATGTCTACTACTCGCTCACTTGTGGGCTTGGAGTTAGCATGTTTAGCGTCAACAGATAAAAACTCCTCTATTAGCTCGCATGCTGACGGCTCTGCGGAAAATCAAAGAGAAAAAGTCAGTTTCAATGTGACTTCAATGAACAAGTTTTGTTCTAGGTTAAAGTTTTAACTTGCGGCACAGGTTGAGGTATTATATGAGTTCGAACCTGGGTTATCCTTTGCTAGATGTTTCTTGAGCAGGTCCGGATCAAGAAGAAACTCAAACCAAAGTATAGTGTCCGGAGAGATGGGTACAGTGCCTGGTCGAAGCAAATCCACATCCATTGTAAATTTGTAACGCTAGAGGTTTTTTTTACATTTGTTTTCGATGATCCGCGATGCACAAATATACGCTCCTCGTTGCACAAATATACGTTGGATAGTGTTATTATGATCTATTCCACGATTCAGTCAAAGAAAGAAGAATCGCTTCAATTTAATTAACACCAAAATGATAACAACAAACAACGGCACTCAAATGCGTGACTGACAGTTGATTGATAGTAATGACATTGACATAACGTCTTCACTCATAGCCAAAGCACAGAATAACATATATTTATTTAGAGTTGTCTAACAATGTGGAGTTGAGCGACTTCCGGAGCGGAGAACGAAATACCTACTTATCCCTAATAAATAATCCTTGCACTTTGCATAAATTATAACACTTTGCACAATTAAGAATACAAGCTGACTCGCCCATGCTTACACAGATTTTTATATCAAACTAAATTATAGCCTATAGCACTCAGGGATGATGTAGCTTCATATAAATAATTTTCAGAATCGGATCAGTAGTTCCGGAGATTATCTCCTGCATCCAAATAAACAATCTCACAATCTATAAGTACTTACCATAATAAAATATTACTAATATAAATTAAAGATTATCGTATGTAGGTAGAAATAATTTATAGTAAAGTTTATAATAGGTAATCATGTCAACTTGCCTTCTTATAGTCATTTTGAAAATATACAGAACACAGACCATGTCATGTCAACTTATGGCGGGTTCCTATATCCGTTGGTAACCGACTACGCCTCGTATCTCCTTGAAAAAGTGTCAAACTAGTGTCAAACTTTTGACAGGTTTTCAAGGAGAAACGAGTCGTAACTGGTTACCCGACGATTACAGGAACCCGCCAATAGTCAGTTTATTACACATAGGTTACCTATCTATCAGATAAGGCCGCTCTAGGGTGACCTAGAAGACCTTGGGGCGACCGCCTACGGGCGAGCGAGCGAGGAGGTTTTTCTAACATGAGTCCTATTCTGTCGCGATCGTAATTAACTTTAGGCTCATACCATACAGTATTAGGTATACATTTAAAACATATTTAGTAGCTAGATTATGTTTATGTACATTCTTTTGTAGAGGCCTCAGAATACATTACTTTGAGGTAGAGGCAAATCCTATCCATAGGTTATTTTGACTCTATCTAGGTAAGTAGGTAGGTACTTGTAGGTACTAAATCTAGCACACTTGTGAAATGCATAGTGTGAGAGTGTTATCTTGTCGATAACCAATAGTTTACCTATCGGCTATAAGTATTGTGTTATTTATCATCGCTTCCAAGCAGTTGTGTTTCAGTAAACAATACGACTTAGTACTTATCAGTAGGTATAGTGTAACCAATGCACCAATGTATAGTGGAAATAAATAAGTAGCATAAATACTTATGTATTATTGATCAGTTTATTGTCGTGGAACTTAAATCTAAGTTCATAGTTGTGCTAGAAATATTCTGACCTAGTTTCATATTGTATTGGTTAGTCTATTTGTGAGTGGTTCTCTTATCAGTTTTGATTCAGCTTAAAACAAGTAAGTTAGTTGTTATATCATATTTGTTATTACCTACTTTTGTAGGTATTTCTATAGTAGTGATAACAAGAATATATATGTACTTATATAGGAAGGAAAAATCTGTTGAATGTTATATCAATCGGTTTTTTATCAGTTATCGTCATATTTGGCCCTTTGATTATTTGGTCTAGGACATACTTGATAGTTACGGTAATTAATTGTAGATGCACTATGAATGGAAGAAATTATCTCTTTAGTTAGTTAGGTATAACATAGGTATATCAATTATATAATACGTACATAGCTTTAAGTTAATACAACAGTATAAGGTACGTTAGTAGGATTAAATTAGACCATCAATCATCATACCTCGGTCCTCAGTAGATTGTAATATCTTCTATATCTTGTAATATCTTCTATATCTTGTAATATCTTCTATATCTTGTAATATCTTATATATCTTGTAATATCTTCTATATCTTGTAATATCTTCTATATCTTGTAATATCTTCTATATCTTGTAATATCTTATATATCTTGTAATATCTTCTATATCTTGTAATATCCTGCTTGCCATGGTCTCTATCTTTATACAATTATTAAAATTTGAAACCTTTTCTTTAGCACAGATAATTAATAGATATACTAGGTACAAGTAATGGTAAACAGAAAGAATTTTGTTAATCTGTAATGAATAAGAATGTGTTAATGATTATGAAATCTTTAGCTATTTTTGTTCTCTTACGGCAAAGAAGTCTATCTTACTTGCGTACATAAATAAACACACATGTTTTTGAAGTTATACTTTTTTTGGCGCGTTTGGAAAAAATATACTGGTTTACTGGTGGTAGAGCTTTTGTGAACCGGCTCGAGGAAGTGGGCACCACCGCCTTACCTTTATCTGCTGCCAAATAGCAGTACTTGTGCTGCTGTGTTCCGGTTAGATAGTAATGGTATGTTCCTGTAATTACTGGCACATAGGCATAACAGCTAAGTCCTATAGTATGGCAACGTATCCACATTGAGATCAAGACAACATAATAGTATGTTTTGAATTCTATGTGGATATCCATGGGCTGCAGTAGCCACTTAACATCTGGTGGACTGCATGCTCGTTTGCCATATAAGTAGTATAAAAAAAAATATGAGGGTAAAATTTTTACGATGCGAGCGCACACCGACAGCCAAAAAGTGACATAATAACGTTAGCAAGTTTCCGTGAAAACTCATATCTATATATTTATTAATTTATCATTACTTTTACAAACAAAGAGTTGTGGCATACGGGATGAAATCTATAGCTATTTTTGTTCTGTGGCGCAAAGAAGTATAACTTCCTACGTGCGTATACATAAGTACACACACGTTTTTTTTCTTCTAGTGTCAGCTCATCAATAAATAAATAATCATATTTTTCAGTGGACTCGAGCGAATATCGTCAGATCAACCAAAGCACAGACAACTCCGTGTGCATAGAGATGGACCTGCTGAACGTCGGCTCGGAACCTGTGGGCATGCGGTGTCCATACTGCACCGAAGATATCATGACGAGGGCGACGTACACCAATACCTCACTTACACACATCATTGCTATAGTCTTTGGGATACTGTTCTGGTAAGAAAGATAGATATCTATATTCTTAAAAAAAATAATGATGTAATTTGTAACCAAAGAGAAAGAGGTGGGTTTTTTTTTGTTTTAGTGATAATTTCATTAGGCGCGTTCGCCATTTTTTTGAGGTGGTACAAAACCATTGATCTCGCAACACTGTTACCGTTACCGACACCTTTGAATATAAGTATCACGTAATTGTTCAAGTTTTCACTTCTGTCGGCACTCCTGGAGTGCCACTTTTTTATTATATCTGTATTTTTGTGGGTCTAACTCTAGTCTATTAGTATTTCTCTATGGTCTAACTAAACAAAATATGTGATTCCTTACTTTTTGGTTTATTTGTTACTCGGTCTGTGTTTAGTGAAAATAGTTTTAGGAAAACCTAGGACTTTTACGGCTAGGGGCTAGGCTACGTGACGCCCTACTATGAAAAGCAAATACGTCATTTTGAACAGTATCATCTGTGGTATCAACATATCATCATACCATTAGTACCTACGGCTCGATCGAGAAAGATAAATAATTATCTGTTAGCGGTAAAATATCTTTGATCAAGTTTCCCAATTTAGCATTCATGTGTCGAGAATAAGTGTGAAGCGCGTTGATATCTTTTGTATCGCGTAGCCCAATCGTAGCACAGGAGTAACACAGTCAAAACCCAAGCGTAGCAAGATCGTTGCATTAGCGTAGCACTAGAGCATTTTAATAGACCTATGAAAGAAATACAAAAATGTCCACCCTTGCGAAGCCGCGACATCCAGACCCGAAACAAATATCTGTAGATCGTGCCGACATTTGTTCCGCGGTGGGAATCAAACCCGCTACCTTCTGCGTCTCAGCCGGCTATTCACCCACTACGGCACGGAGAAAGTCGGGATCACTCGCACGTTGTCATCCTGAGGAACACAGGATAGGTGGATAGTCTCATCATATCAGCCAAAGGACGTTCACTGCTGAACATAGGCCTTCCCCATATACTTCCAGAGCGACCGATCTTGTGCGGTCTGCACCCGACGGCTCCCAGCAACCTTTATCAGGTCTTCTTTCCCTAGTGTGTGGAGGGGAGGGGAGGGGGGGGCGTCCTAAGCTGCGCTTTCCAGTGCGTGTTGTTCGCTCGAGAACCTTTTTGCCCCAACGGCCGTCAGGCTGATTCTTTGTGCTATATCGGTCACTTAGGTTCGTCTACGAATCTTCTCATTTCTAATTCGATCTCGTAGAGAAAAATCAAACATAACCCTCGCCATAGCAGACCAAGTCTAATCTTCTTCTTCCTGCGCTTTACCAACATTACGCGGGGTCGGCACAACATGTATTCCTCCTCCACATATCTTTATCAGCCGTCATCTCCGTTGTCACTTCCTTCATACCCATATCATTCTTCACACAGTCCATCCATCTCTTCTTCTACCGTCCTCTATTTCTATATCCATCCACACTCATATCTAACACTCTTTTAGTCACATGATTTTCTTCCCTACGCATGACATGCCCATACCACGCTAGCCTCATCCCTAACCCTACTTTTAAACTTCCTCTAATATACTCATTCCTTATCTTATCCATTCTCGTCACACATCCATCACAACATTTGCACACCAAGTCTAATATGCCTGTAATTTCACCGGCTCCAATATCCCTCAAACCGAAACACAGTATTGTGAGCAATACTATTTGTGACGGGAACTGTAGAACTGATACCTTCTTTCCTTTGTTGCAGGTGGCTGTGTTGCTGTATAGTGCCTTACTTCGTAAAGAGGTGGAAGAATGTAGAGCACTATTGTCCTAACTGTCATCGATTTTTGGGAGTTTATGTTAGAAAGTCTTGCATATCATAAAATACTGCAGTTATACTGTTAGAATTTAAGTTACTTATTTAGGTTTTAGTTAGTAGAGTTCATCTAGTTATATTTGCTATCATTTTTTCATATAGATCATATATTTTTAAGTCTTACATTAAAATTATGCATACTTACTTGATATTGCTTCTCGTAAACCCATGTGAAATAAAATTATGATGTTTGTTTAAAAAGTTATATTCAAATTATTATAAGAATTTATCACAGAGTAAAGAAGAATATAATAGGTAAGTGCATACAGTAAGGATTCATATATAATAAGGTTACATCTAACTATCCAATACCATTAGCACTTACAAATATACCTACCGTAATAAGTACATACATACAAAATAAACATTAAAAATAAATTCGTTTGGATATACTACAACGCCTTGTAGTAAATACAATACAAGGAAAACAATTGGCAATACTTTTATCTACAATTCAAATACTTACACCGTTTACCCACACTACCTTTGCTTTAAAAATGCCTCTACGTAATTGTATGATGCGTCTTTGATTCTAGCCAGACATAACATTTAACGTATAAGAGTTTCAGTTCCATGAAACTTGACCTCTAACAATGAGAATAAACTTTATTGTAGGATTTGAGTTTTACATAAACAACACCATTGTCAAAAAAACTGCAGCTGGCTTTTCACTATGGGAAATATTATGCTTCCTAACTACTTCAAGTACGATTAAGATTTGTACTAACATTACTGTACTTACTTGAGAGCAATAACTGAATATGAATAAGCATATATTATATCCTGATATTGTCAGTTGTAGTATATTTATATTACATTTCAGTGCCAACAGTTTTATTCAAAAGTGAGGTGAGCAATATAACTAAATAATAGATATAAATAATTTATATTTCAAAATTTTATTTATATCCTACAACCTGACCCGTACGCGGCTTCGCATGTGTGTTATTTTAATAAAAACATTACCCTCATTTTACGCACTCGGATAAAAAGTAGCCTATGTCCTTCCTCAGGATATAATCTATCTCCTTGCCAAATTTCATTACAATCCGTGCAGCCGTTTAGTTATGAAGAGGTAACAAACAGTTACTTTCGCAGTTACTATGTATGTTTTATACATATAAATAAACCTTTCCCTTGAATAACTCTATCTGTTGCTGAAAACTGCATTAAAATCCGATGAGTAGTTTAAAAGATCTGAGCGGACAGACAGCGGAAGTGGCTGCATTTTATACCATGAAAGGTTAACGATAGTGAAAAGCCACCTTGGGTCTCATCAATTTATGAGTTAAAAGGGCTTGCTGCATAGAACACAGCAGTTTTCGTGACGGTAATATTGCCAAACTAAGAACGTGAACAAAATGTCAATCCAACCAACCAACATCTAATAATTGAAATATATCACATCTTGCCAATAATATTTTTGGTAGTAGAAGCTGCATTGGCAAAGGTAAAACTTAATCACCAGGAAAAACCATAACCAAACCACTTTAATGAATCGGTGAACAATGCCTGAGTGAGCAACTGCAAAAAATAATATTAAAACGTCATATATACTAATCTATACTTACCTAATATTATAAAGAGGAAAGATTTGTATTTTTGTGTGTATGTTTGTAAAGAATAAACTCAAAAACTACTGTGCCGATTTCAAAAACTCTTTCACTATTGGAAAGCTACATTCACCCTGGTATAACATAGGTTATTTTTATTGCTAGAAAAGATTAGGGATCCTTACTTAAGTAACGCAACCCAAGGTGTAAAAAAAGTGCCCTAAAACGTCTTTTGTCGCATGCGCTGCGGAAACTATTGATGATAGAACAAAAGTATGTTCTACAATATTAAAGAACACATCAATATCTACAAAAAACTTTGTAATATTATAAAGATGAAAGATTTGTTTGTTTGTATTGAATAGGCTCCGAAACTACTGAACCGATTTAATAAATTCTTTCACTGTTGGAAAGCTACACTATCTCCGGGTGACACAGGCTACTTTTTACTTTTTACCCTACTGCGGAGAAGGATGGTAATGTTTTTATTAAAAAACTACGCGTGCAAAGCTGCGGATTGGTCAGCTAGTAAATATATACATATATATATGTAGTAATTACATATGTAAGTTACATATGTGACCAATTAATTAAATTCATTGTAGTAAAGTGTAGTTCGTGCTGTGCTTCTGTCTTTCGTGTGGCGAATTATACAGATACACGTAGGTTGTGTGTGGTTCGAATCTGTTGGTTACTTGAAAATATCCTAGTAGCACAAATAACCTAGCTAGATCAATCTTATTAAAATATTTTATGACGTAGAGATGAATGAAAACTGTCTTAATAATGATTATGCAACACAACAAAGCAAATACATGATGGGGTACTGTCACGCCAGGAAACTTTTTTATATAGCAAACTCTGTCGTCTCAGGACCCTTGGTTAGAGGATCACTGGTGAGTTAGGATGGTGTGAAGGAGCCTATAAAACCTCTGCAGTTGGGACAGTAGTGGTTGGCGGTTTTGCAGGATCTCATGCAGTATGGAACAAAGCAGGCACAGCAACATCTGCAAAAAAATAATACAAATATTATTGCTCCGGTGGCTTCAAGGAGTGAAGGTCGTTAGGGGGTCGTATATTTATATTGATGACGAATGATGTTTGATGATGATGAATGATTTTGATGCTACTTTATAACCTAAGAGAATGATTAACGACCTCCGTGGTGCAGTGGGCGAATAGCCGGCTGAGACGCAGGGGGTAGCGGGTTCGATTCCCGCCGCGGAACAAATGTTTGCATGATCTACAGATATTTGTTCCGGGTCTGGTTGTTTCTCTATATAAGTATGTATTTACAACAAAAAATGTATATAAACATTCTATCAGTTATCTGGTTCCCATAGTACAAACTCTGCTTAGTTTGGGGCTAGATAGCGCTGTGTGAAATGTCCAGCAATATTTATTTATTTATTATTTATTTAACGTTAATCACTTATTGATGTATACTCTTTATGCTCTGTTGCGACAAATAATCTTTGAAATGAAAGTTTGCTGACATTTATTTTTAGTCGATCGTACTGTTTCTTGATTTCAGCACAGTCGTTTCAGGTTTCTGCGTTCTGTGCCGCAGTTATTTTGAGCTGTTATACAAGTTTTGTATCTTAAACGTATAGTATGAGTATAATAACCAGTGTTAATTTCGTACTTGAGAGTTTAACTAGGGACGACTTGCGTAACCATGCTTAATAGTAGGAAGAAGGAAGAAAGTAGTGAATAGGTTTCTTCTAGGCAAGCGTGTACCATCGTAGACTGCATCATCGCTTACCATCAGGCGAGATCGTGGTCGAGAAACGCTGGTGTATAATTTATAAAAAAAGTACCTATATAGTGGTTAAATATGATTAGCCCGGCTTGCAAAACGATTCTGAAACGTACTTAGCGACTAAACATGTTTAAATTTAACGTATTTGTATGATTTGACAACTCCATAAATCATATTTACCCACTAAATACGTTTAGGCATTGTTGCGTAAGTCGCCTTTAGAGAGTTGTCAAATCTTACAAATACGTCAAATTTAGTTAGTTGTTATAATGTTTCGTCGCTAAACACGTTTAGGTATCATTGCGCCAGCCAGGCTCAGTTGGCAAGTTATGACTAATACTTTAACTTAACTAACTACCTACCTTGGTACACACGGCTACACATCAAGTTATAACTTTCCAGTATAAACTGACCTCTCATTCTATGAAAAGCCTACACAATGCGAGGTCAGCTTATACTGGAAATGTATAGCTTGATGTGTAGCCGTGTGTACTAGCGCAATGTAGCTGCACCTGTGGATTAATTACTAGGAAATTCTGCTTATTAGATCTAATTAGGTGAGTGAAACCTAAGAATAAATTCTTATGAGTAACAGGAAGTAATCAACTTACCCAGCGAGCACACAAAGTGCCGCGGAGACAATATGCGTCCTATTGTTAGGCACGAAGTCCACTCTGGTCACGATCGTCTTGTTGCACGTCGAACAATGCGTGCCGGTCGGGCCCGGTCCGAGCTTCACTGGCCCTGTAGCAGCTGGGGGGTTGGTGATCACAGTAGTCCTGGGAGCGGCGGCGGGGACAACGAACCCGGCTGCCGGTGGCGGGTTGTCCCCGAAGTATGGTGGTGGAGGCGCGGGGTTGGGTGATGTCTGTTCATACGGTGGCGGCAGACCCATCTTGTTCTCCACTTGAGATAGTAAAAAAAATTAACCCATGAGACTCGATATAACGATTAACAATTGTAACTGGTCAAACAAATGTAGTTTTGACTCTTGTTAGCTCGTATCGTGCAGACCGTTTTCGAACCTAAACCTATTGTACACGCTATAACCGCGCATTAAGATTCAAATTAGGTAATCGCGCAGTTGAGTATAAAAGAAACGCAAAAGCGTCCGTCACGTAGGACTGTTTATCCCAGTCGTTTACTTATGTGTTGTGATCCACTTCGATGAAATACGGGTATGAACTTGTGAATCATCCTCAAAACTAACCAAATGCCGTTAATGATACACATATTTAACCTTTATATAGAGTGGGCGGATAGCAGTACCTGAGTACCTAATAAAGTGCTCATTTATAGAGTACTAGCTGATCCGCCCGCGGCTTCACACGCCTGGTTTGTCAATAAAAACATAACCCTCCTTTGCGCAGTTAGGTAAAAAGTCTCAATCCCGGTCATAATCTAGCTGTATAGCAAATCGGTCCAGCCGTTTAGTCGTGAAGACGTAACAAACAGACAGAGTCACTTTCGAATTTATATTAGTGGTACGCATTTTTTTGTTACTCGGATTAGTTTAAACTGACTCATGGGTTGTTCTATTTCTAATATATCTACTGTTATTCTTATTTAAATGTTTTTGTTGATGTGGTCTTTGCCCTTGTTTTTTGGTCGCGCGGCGATCAAGCCGAGTCATATATCTTTACATGATCAATGGCCAGTTTATTTGTGATGTTGAGCGTAATAACAAACATCTCATTAACAGTTACATTGAAAAAAAAACTTATCTATTTAAAACTGTAGGTTTTGAGCCAAAACACTTAGGTACCTAATAATTGATTTTATAAACTTACTTCTAATCTGATAGGGATCTCTTTGTCTATGCAAAACATAGCTATAATATCCGTATTTGTTAGTGAAGCATTGCATGAATTAGAATAATTACTAATGCCTTCTTTCGTAAAGCATTCAAAAATAATATATTTTATACTAAAACCATAACAGTATCTATATTCAGAAGATTAACATCAGAAAATTAACTAAGTAGGTATTGTTGTTGAAAATGGTTCTAGCGGTGGAGGCTATCGGCTGCCCGGTCCTTGGTGACCTATGACTGCATAAACAATGAAATACTAGAAGTAATGGAAATCTAATCACAATGATAATATTACTTGAAACTTACAGCAAAATATTGCGGCACAGTCATTTAAAATCAAGCGAATGAACAATTTTGTGGAGTTTTTCCCTAATTGCGAACGCGTAGCAGAAGTCAAGAAGCAAATCATTGTACTGACCAAAATACTGATGATAAAGACTAAAAGCAAAATATCTGTAGCAAACCAAATACCCTACATATATATATATGGAAAGAAAAAAAATAGGTAAATTTATATTTAAGAGGTTATTATAGGTTGAGACAAAAAGGTTTTTATCCGAACTCTTCGGTAGAGGCAAACTTCCGTTATTGTGCTACTGATGTTCCCTATTTATTATCTAACACTTATACTCTTTGCAATGATGGGTATTTTAGAAATGGCCTACACCACAACCAAATGACACAAAGTGAAAGAATTTAATAACAAAATGAATTATGAAGACATTTACCAAATTCACAAACACGTGTTGTTAGGGATACAGATCGTTCTGGCGGTGGTGGTGGTGATGGAGGTGATGGCGACTCAGACTGGTGCCGCCTGTGACGGCGGTGTCGTCGTCGTCTGCGGCCAAACCTACCACGCGATCGCTCATCTGGGTTCAAAACACAGACGTAAGATTATAAAAACTCCTTGGTTCCAATTTTGTTATTTATTTCACAAGATTTATGTTGAGTTCAAAGGTTATTCAGCGAGAACCAATAATAGCGCTTGTTAGAAGTTATACCCCATTTCAATGTGAATCATTCAGCATAACATTCATTCAGTCAAGATCCACTCTTGTAAGATTATATCCTCTATCTTGAAAATTAATGTGACTTACTTATTTGTAAATGTCTAATAGAATTCGAAGATTCTTAGCGTTGTTATGCGTTCTACTGGTGATTTGATGATGGGTACAGAATAGGGATGGGACTTCTTAGGTGATGTCTGTGCCGAAGCGTTTCGAAAAGTTATTAAACATGATCAAATGTGTAATATATCATCATAAATAATACCTATAGTTAAATAAGTGGTGGTAATGTATTGTTAGATTTATGGTGGGAATGGTTTCGTCTGAATAATAGGCATACAGAAGAGGTAACTGTGGAACTAGGAAGTAACGCTTCGTACCTACTAAAATGAATGTATCGTTCCACTAATAAAATATAGGTACACAAAGGCCAGCAAAATCCATTATGTAATCAAATCACGTATGTTTTAAGTAAAATAATAATAACGAGAGTGCAAAGTTGCTTTTTAACTCTTGCTCAATTTTGATGACCGAGCAAGCGAACGATTCTAAGATTCAAAAATTAGAATCGTGAGCGTTAGCGAGGGAATCAAAAGAGCACGAGGTGAAAAATCTTTGCACTCGAGTGCAACACGTAACTTTTCATCCCACCTCAGCGAGGAAATTACTAAATGCAAAAAAAAGTTATGCAACAAAAAGGTTCCGAGTCTAAGTTTTTAACAAATTAAAAAAGGTTGTATGATAAATTCGGCACCATCGAGGTAGAAGTCAATAGGTTTAATGATGTTTGGAATCCACAAACTTAGTGCACACGATGTTCTAAATTCAATTTACTTTATCCTCTAGCGGATAAAAACGGCTTTTGCACTCAGATATCGAAGAGAAAAAATACTGTTTCCGAGATGAGGGGACGAAAAAGTGATTTTAAATAGCACTAACATCTAGACAAGTTCACTCAATCAGTCACCCTCTGGTCATCGATGAATCGGACAATATGAATACTGAATAGCGGCTATGATTATAACCACAACAAAGGCATCTCACAACAGATGAGTTATGAATCCACATTGAAATATAATGACTACGCAAACAAGCAATGAAGCTGATATAGTAAGATAATTATGAAAATAACTGCTACTTGTAGAATTATAATTTACCACATGTATAAAACACCTAAGTAAATAGGTAGGTACTTTATAATTTCAAGTAACGTTTTGGTTCGTATTTTTTCTAATTACTCATGATATTCAGTGCGTGAAACAAGGCTTCATGAGCGGCATGTAATGACTGGATGGTAGGTACAGGTAGGTATCTAGAACCTCTATCTGTGTTTTTTACAACTACTGCATCATTTTTGTAGATATTTGTCTTATTTAAAGATGGAGTTGATAATTCGCCTTTGTTATGCAATATCTTTAGATATCAAGAATTACAGACGGAGACGTGAGAATTTAAAACTTTATAAAGATAACAGAAAATCTACTAGAAATAGAACGTTGAGTCAAAATGGTGTAGACTGTAGACCAAAACGTACGTAGGTATGTAGGAACGCAAAAGTCGGCAAAAGTGACTTTTAAAAAAATCCGTGTTATGTTGTTCGTGGTTGAATAAGTTGCTCTTTTAAAAAAAGGTTAAAAATAACGAATATTAAACTAAGTAGGTACTTCTTAGATAAGTTTAACTTTTTCCAAACTTGACCATAGCGGCTCGAAGTCGAAGTTTATTAGCCACAGAAAATTAGGCACGATCACTGATCATGAAATATCGTGACGTAGCTATATCAATTTTAGAACCAGTTAACTTACTTGTTGCGTCCATGACGATTGATGAAATTCAACCTTCGTGTCACTTTCTCAACCACTTGCTAAATATTTATCTGTATAGACACGTTTTCACACACTTCCAGATTCAAAGCTTATTACTCTGATAATTTATACGTACGTAAGTAATACAAGTATATTATGATTTGTGATCGGAATGGTCCCTACGTTCTCTTGCGGTGTTTACGCGGAGAGTGAATGCACTCTGTGAGTCGGAGTGCGCGGGCGCATTGCGTCACACTGAGCGAGTGAGACCTCCTCTAAGTTGCTGGTTGCTGAAGTCACGGCGAGTGATAAAGACAAATAAACCGATCCGACGTCACGCTACTTATAGGCCGAGAGTTGGGTACTCGTTGAGCTACAACAAATCCAAATAGCTATTATAGTTGAACCTTAGCCCGGTACTCATTAATTAGAGAACTTAATACCTCTGCCGTAAAGTGGTGCTTCAGGATAATTTATTTGCATGATATTGTTTGCTACCTATATTTTTGGTACAACAATTACAGTTGATGCATTTTTACGGTGGATTTTCATGGATTTAATACAAATTCAAAGTTGTAGGTTAATGTTATAATGGCGAGCCCTTTCGCAATCGACTCTGCTACTACTAAATGAGAAAATAAAACGATTCCGGATACATGAGCAATTAAAAAAATATGATACAACCTGTTGCACAAATAACAACAAACTTCGTTTTATTAATTTCTATTTCAATTTTTGTGTAGAAAAATGTAAGTTATTAGTGGTTGTCATAAAATATTTTTTCCATTCTCTCTTTCTTTTTCAAACTATTACTATTAACCCTTATTGTCCCATTGTTGGGCAAAGGCCTCCCCGCATTTCCGCCACTCACAACGGTCCAATTTCACCATATGCCACTCCCTCTCAAAGGCGTCCAGCTCGTCCCGCCACCTCCGGCGTAGTCCACCTTGGCTCCGCTTTGCTGTCTCAGGGCTCCACGTCGTGGTAATTTTGGCCCACAGCACATCAGGCATGCGACAGATGTGACCGGCCCAGTCCACTTCGGCCTGGCGGCCTTCTCCCCTGTATCGGCGATTTTGATTTTAGAGCACAGCATGGTGGTTTTTTTTAACTCCAAGAGTATTACGCTCCATCGCCTTTTGGAAAACCTTAACCTTTGGATTTTTGGATATTAGTCAAAGACGAAGTTTGCGAGACACGGGAAGGATTGACATGTCCATGAGTTCGCACTACAGTACTATTGGAAGGTTGCCCTTCATCAGCTCCTTCATCGACCAATAGCTCCTCCAGGCGTTCTCAGTGCGTCGTGCGACTTCTTTATCTTGCCTGCCTGAGGGATACTATTTGGCCGAGATAGATATAATCGTGGACATATTGCATCGCTTCACCGTTCATTGTATGATAGGCGATGCTGTTGGTCATAATTTTAGTATTTGCATTGTTCATCCTTAATTCAACCTCAAGGCTTGCATTTTTTTGATATTTAAAAAGTATAGCAAAATATTTGTTTATCAGAATGATTTGTATCAAGCTAAGTGTGCACTTAGCAATGTGTCCTTATCAACGAAATAATCTCCTAAATTATGATTTAAGTCTTTGCACGATACAGCGCAAGTGCGTCACACGTTACCGACGTGTAATGTAAGCAAACAACTTCTCGTATAATAAGTATTATATTAGTATGTTGGTCACTAATGTACTTATATATATATATATATATATATTTATACGGGCCGTATAATCTGTCTTTGTTGACTTGTCTGTTGTTGGCTTAAATCAAGTTAATTATACAAAACCAGTTTATTCTAGAAAATTAAATCGGAAACCTAAGGGATAAATATATATTCATAATTTACAAACAACTACCTGACCCGCCCGCGGCTTTGCTCGCGTGGTTTGTAAAACGTTACCATCCTTCTGCGCAGTCGGGTAAAAATAACCTATATCCCAATTCTGGTCAAAAGTTTGGATGTTTGTTTGTTTTTTACTTAATCACGCCGTAACGGCTAAACCGATTTCGATGAAATTTGGTTTATACGTAGATTATAACCTGGATCATAGTATAGGCTACCATTTATTCCATTAATCAGTTTCCATGGGATAAAAATGGGATGTCAAAGATTATATATGTATTTTGCACGCCAGAACAACGCGGGTGAAGCCGCTGGCAACAGCTAGTACCTCATGATCTTAACCCCTTACTTTATCCCCCCCCCCCCCCCCCCCCCATTTATCCTTGGGATGATTTTGCAAAAAAGTTGAAACACGTATTTCTATAATTCTTACCAAAAGCCTGAAATATGAATTCAATTGCCTATGTACTTTGAACCTCTATTTCAACCCCTTCAATATTATTTTTTGAGACAAAAGATACCATATGTCCTTCTCGTAGATATAATCTCCTCGCAAAATTTCATAACGATCCGTTCAGCCGTTTCATTGTGAAAAGGAAACAAACAAACAAACAAACAAACAGAGTTACCTTCACTAGTTCTCCGGCACGACTGAAGTTTTGACATCCTTATTTTGATGCAAAAAAAGTTTTTCAATCATATAAAAATCGTATGTACTTATTTGTTAGACTGATGCCTGAAAGTCAGTCTATCGGAAAGTTTTGCCAGGTATATAGTACAGGTATATGCATAGAAAGGGAGTTATCATCAATTAACTTCGAACTCCTGGATCGTCCCAAATACCGTCAAAACACCAAAATAATACTTTATGGTATAGGATCGCAGGGCTGAAGTGGAGATGGGCTGGACACTTGGCTAGGACTTGACGGGCGTTGGACGAAGGCGATTACAGAGTGGTGGCCAAGGGATGCTCGTAGACCAAGAGGCAGACCACTCGCACGATGGTCGAATGACATTGAAAGCGGGTGGGTGTAAATGGATGAGACTCGCAAGGGACCGGAAAGAATGGCGTAATAAAGAGGAGCCCTATACCCAAAAGTGGGTGCAGACGGGGTGAGATGATGATGATGATAGTTTTCACTCCGGCTTTTCTGATACAAACGACTTTTTCAGGACTAAATTTTGAAACCCTGGGCATACGGAAATAGTTTAAGTATGTAACTTTGCGTATTAAACTTCTTCCAGCTCTCGACCTATAAACTGTCGTTTACATTGTGCCAGCTTGTCCGCTTCCCACCTAAATACAATAGCGTACGCAACAACGTACGAGTAACAATAGAAATGAAGAGCTATACCGTCTTCTGCATAAACTGCATCCATAGTGCATGTAAGTATTGAAACTTGGCATGCAACTTCATAGGTATTCATGACTATTGTTTATGTTCCGAAGTATGTTGTCGTCGCCAAATAGATCGTAAATCTTATATGGGTAACGTGGATACCATTGATCCTGTTAGACCACACAAGTTGTAACTGCAAACAGCAGCTATTGTATAAGTTTTGATCCACTCGTTGCTATCGCAAGGGCGGATCCAGGGGAAGGGTCATGGGGGTCATGACCCCCTCCCCTGGGCTGGGTCCAGGACCTAGGTGGATCACTAATTATAATTGTTGATATAATGTTTTTATATATTTTTGGCATCATATAGATTTTATAAAAGTACATTCAATATTTAATTAATTTAAAATAATGTTTTGATTTGAAAAATTGATTTTGTTATTTAGATATAGGTATTTTTAAGTACAGTATGTAAGTACATTAATAAAATACCTACTTTTTACTTGTATCCATGATTATAAAAATTAAATTATAACTTCTTGTGACTTGACCACGACTATGTTACCCCCCCCGGCACCCCCGGCACCCCCGGCACCAAAGCTGGATCCGCCCTTGTGCTATCAAGTGTCTCTAAGAGCCAAGACAAACCTCAGTGCTTTATTTATTAGTATTAGTAACTATTTATCGAACAAATAACATAATAATTAAAAATATTATTAATTTAAGATATTGATAATAAAGTCTAATATTTTGTTTATGATTTTCCAGATGTTCGGAAGTGAAGCAAGCTGAAATACAATATAGCTGGACCAACCACATATGGCAGATTGCTGCAACCGACTTCTGATGATGGTGAATATTTACCTGCTAATTAGATTAGATTAGAAAATTCTTTATTGCACTAATCAAATAATATATAGGCGAACTTAATGCTAATTAGCATTTTCTTCCAGCTAACCTTTGTGTAGTGTGGAGAAAGTGGTAGTGCCAGAAAAAGGAAAATTTATTCAAACTTTAGCTAAGAAATAAACTTACAAAAATTAAAAATAATAATATTACACATCCATAAACGAAATACACAAATATATCTACATAAAGTGCTCAATTTTGTTCGGTATCTTGAAGAGAGGTGAAGTAATTAAAGAGTTTGGATTTGAAGATTCTCATACAGGCGGCCTTGCGGATTTCCACTGGAAGAGAGTTCCACAAGCAGATAGCAGTCACAGTGAAAGAGTTAGTGAAGAAAGAAGTATTATGCTCAGGCGTCTTGAATAAAAGATGTTGAGAAGAACGAGAAGGACGATCAGGTGGAAAAGGAGGAGAAAAACGTTCTTTAAGATAGCAAGGAGACAGAGGATTTTGAAGGATGTTATAAAGAAGACAGAGTATATGAGTATCCCGACGAAACCGGATTTTGAGCCACTTTAACTGTGAGCGGTACTGTGAGATGTGGTCGTACTTTCGTAACCCGTATACATATCTGATGCAGAGGTTTAACAACCGCTCCAGTTTATTAAGTTGCTTCTCTGTAGCGTCGGGATAACACACATCTGCATAATCTAGGATAGGGAGTAGGATAGAATTTACAAGAGTAATTTTAGCTGAAAAAGGAAGGAAATTATGCATGCGCTTTAGAGCGTGCATTGATCCATACATCTTCGTACTGACTTCAGTAATATGCTGCTCCCATGATAAGTTCTCAGTGATGATTAGGCCAAGATTCTTTACTTCAGAACAGTAAGCTAAGGGGACATCGTTATACGTAACATAAGGGAGAGAGTTTAGATCAAGCCTAGAAATAAAGACCCGGCTGCCAGTAATCATCACTTGGGTTTTACTAGTGTTGATCTGTAGTCCAAATTTATGTGACCAAGAAGAGACAGCACGTAAATCCTCAGTCAGGAGGTGTATAGCATCATGAATGTCTTCGGGATTGAACGAGAGGTAGAGCTGTACGTCATCAGCATATAGATGAAATGAAGAAGAACGGAGACCAGAGACCAAAGTATTTATGAAGACAGAAAAGAGAAGAGGGGACAGGACTCCACCCTGCGGAACGCCGGCAACAACATCACACCAGCCAGAGTACGTATCGTCAACTTGAACACTCTGCGGGCGTCCACTAAGGTAGGACCGAAACCAGTCACAAGCAGACAGGCAATCCACTTTGGCGTCCATATCGGTAAGACTATACAACTTGGACCACTCAATGTTGGCAACATCCGCACACAAGCTTTCCCAGCACACTCCAGCAAGATTACGTTGGATTATCACCTTGGTCTTGGGTCTAGGGACACTAATTTTAAACGAGGCAAAGAGCAGATCATGGTTAGAGAAACCAGGAGCAGGATACTGACCATGTCCATTGATATTATCTGCATCACTAGTCAGTATGTGATCAAGCCATATCTTTAAAGTTGAGTAATAATATCTCTTTAGTTGTAATCATCATCATCCACAGCTCGACTACACACACCGCAGAGTATAGGCCTTCCCGAGTTGGTGCAAACATACAAAAAAAATACTGTTTATTGAGATGTTACACTCCATCTTCTCCTAGACGAGCCTTCCTCTCGCTCTCGTGGATGTGACGTTTCTTTGACCTCCTGCCTAGAGCACGATTTCATGTTATTTCAGTTACTTTTACGTCGGTGTTAGTTATGTAAAGTTGTAAGTAACATTGATAACGCCATCTGTTGGTGGGTGTTAAAGTTAGAATGTTATATAAGGTTCTATCTGGTTGTGTTTGATAGCTGGCATGGGGTGAAAGGTAAATCAGTTCGGTCACAAGAGGGCGGGCATTGGACAAACAAGGATGCGCGCGTCTCGTTACATAACGGCAGCAGAGGGGTGTGGCGCGCGCAGGCAGGTGCGGGGCGCGGGGCGATCGATGCGCGCCCGGGGGGAGTCAGTCGAGCGGCGAGAGAGCGACATGGCGGCGCGCCCAAACCGCGCGGCGGCCCCGCGGCCCTGGCCGCGAGAGTAGGTCGCCATGCGCGATGCGGTATGAGGCAGCGCCGCGCCCGGCGGGCCGGCCCCCGCTAGCGGCGCCGCCCCCGCCATGCGAGCGCCGCCGCTGCTGCTGCTGCTGCTGATGGCGGCCGCGGGCCTGGCCGTGAGTCCGCTCGCGCGCCTCAACCCCTGGCTGAGCGCGTGCGACCTGGAAGAGGAGGGTGCGGGCGGCGAGCGAGAGTGCGGGGGCGCGGCGTGCAGCGGCGGCGGCGGCGCGGCCGATGTGCTGAGGGGGCGCGACGTGCCGCATCTGTGCGCGCTGGGGGCCGGTGCACGCGCCCGCAGGCTGGCTGAGCTGCGACTGCGCGCTTGCTGCGAGCGCTCGCCCGCCTCCGCGCTGGACCGCAGCGCGCGCGCCGACGTGCAGGCTGGAGGCGAGCGCTGCCAGGCCACGCTGCGGGACCTTCTCCAGCTCGACGCCATGGTGGCGCGCGTGCACTGCGACTTTGTCGACATCCTCACTCGCTACGATTGCGACCAGCCCTACTCCATACATACCTGTGACGAGTGCCAGGTGAGTGCGACACACCAGTGATTTGCACGCGCATGCAGTTTACACTGTTCATACCAATCTAGTGCTAGCGATACCTTATACTTTTGCAGGGGATAGGGAAATGGACAAAAACTCAGTGACAATATGTAAAAATGAGGTAGAAACAGTTTTGCAAGTGCTCCATATCGTGTAGAGTACAGAAATTGCCAAGGATTCCATCCTTGAACCACATTCAGTGACACGGATATCATATCAGTTCAATGCAGTAGGTAGCACAGTTGTTTTTGATTACTAGCCATATATAAATTTGAGAGGCGCTGCGTAACCCGCACCGGTTTCCGATTATATTAGATGCGTGTATCGATCCAGTTGGGTGAGAGTCGTTTCTTAACCTAGTAGTAGTGAGGGCATGAGACGCGAGCGAAGCCCGGCGGCTGGCTGGTGAGGCGGCGGCGGTGTGTGTGGGTGATGGCTCCACGCCCGCAAATCTGCCGTCCCACAATTTGTCAGCGCGGAGTGTGCGTGACAGATTCCAGCCACGCTATTGCACACTTTAGATTGCCCGGACTCGGTTAGCAACGCTACAAATAAATTATTGGCGTTGGCATGATGTGCATGGGCATGACATAATAATGGTTATTTGTATATGAAAGCTAAAGAGTGGGTGTAGCTATTTTTGCAACAGCTTACTGTTACTTGATTATTGTTTTGCAATCTGTACATAATTGATCATATGAGTACATATTGCTATAATCAAGTATTTAGTTTATTAGTAGAAGGCTTTACACGCTTTTAATAGGATTCGCCTCATATGTCAGTAGAACTATGAGTGCTTAATAGTAACGAGCATGTCATTTCGATAAATTCTTGTCGTCAAAAAGGGTTTCTCCCTAATATAGAGCCGTTGATATTGTAATTAGCGTAGAACCCATGTAATCTCTACCAACTACAACTCGTAGACACTCGCAGAGGTTTGTAATGACTATGGGATTTTTAAAAAATTTGTTGTTGGTTTTACGACTAAGTTTATTACAGCGCAAACCAGGTAAAACCCAGAATACAGAATAATAAAAAGAACATACAAATAACTATCTACTGATTGTTGTCATTTCCGTAGGGAAAGTTAGAACTCGTACGGCACGAGATATGATCTAAAACAAAAGTCTACGAATTTCTACGAAAATAGAGGGAGGCCCCTATCTTCAGTAGTGGACGTCCTGCAGCTGGTATATAGCGAACAATAAAATAGGCTTATGCATTTTAATCCATTGTGATATCTTCAGAAGTCTTACTCAGTACGCAGACCCGTAAAGATATCGCACTAGGGGTAGACAGAGGCAAGGCCAAACATTAGGTATGTTTGATACAATACATGCATAGTAGTTGGGTATGTGATAGGTTATTTTACATACATGCTATAATTTTTAAAAACCCCTCTCGATTTCCTCTAATTCCCAATATTACACAGTTTTTGTTGGCAAAAATATACGAGCATATTATTTAAGTAGATAGGACTATTATACGTACAAAAGTGAAAAGTCTCAGAATCTTTTGCCTTCAAATTGAAACAACAATGATTAAGGGATACTTTGTGGTTGCGCAAGAAAAGTTCACAGCGTGTTGGTTATGAGAGATGCGGGACACTAATTAGACCAGGGATCTGCAAGACCGACCCTGAAATTCAGTTTGCCGACCGCAAAATAAACTTTTAGCACCCTACTATATTGTATTCAATTCATTCAAGATCTGCATAAATATATCGACGAGCGAGGATTCTATTGAGTCGAGTTTGTTATTGATATCACGAATGCGAGGAATTAAAAAAGTCTTTCAGATTGTTGCTACAGACCGTTCACCGTAAGATGTCCCCTGCCTTGGAAATTGGCGGCATTGGCTACGGTGTTGCCAACAATATATGTACCTTTTACCCCTTGGGCTTGATTTGCCTTTTCTCTCTTATAAAAGGGACGCACTTTCAACGCAAACTCTCTTGCACTGCTTTTAGACTTTGGCATGATTAATTCGTAAAATATCAGATATTTACACAAAAACGAGCGGAAAACCTATTACTATGACAATCTGACAACAGATTGACAAGCAATAGTGCCAACATCACGGCAGCCACGACAGGGGACATTTTACGGTGAACGGTCTGTAAAAAGAAAATTTGCGTTCCTGGTGTCCTTGTTTTATATATTTTTTCACAATCCATTTTTAAATAGAAATAAGGATTTGTCATGGAGATTGTGTTTCATTATAGCAATTTCGAATGAGGCCTGTTCTATTTTTAAACATAAATATCTAAGTATTTATCATAGAGATTGTATTTCATTTCAGCATTTGATTACTGTAACGAGGCTCATTCTTTTTTCAAATTTACGCCGTACAACGCATTTACGGAGCAGTTTTAAAGTTAACAATGAAATACTTTTAGAGCCTAAGTGATGAAAAAACTAACGTGCGACTGCAGTTGATGTGATAATTTTGAATCTTGTAGATTTTCGAAGTTGTATCATCATTGTCTTCATTAAGGTAGTGAATACTGGCTATATTATTTTAAATCAATGAGAAGAATAGGCTAAAACTGTTCACGCTAGCCTGGCTGGGAGCCGCTGTTTTTTTATATTGTGACCTATGTCACATTTTGACACCCCATTGATCTTATTCCACCCAGTCGGTCCGTGGCCACAACTACATGAAAAAGAAAAACATAGTCCTTAGTGGGGTAGAAAAAACTTATCAATAGAGGTGATGAGTCATGTCTGGTCTCAATCTGAACCGTATGAGTCATGAATGGGCAGCGCATGGTGTCAGCCTTATTTCAGTTACTATCGTCACAGAGCTATGAATGACCAGCGCCTGACGGTTTCAAATACACTTTTATAGCAAAATGTTACAAAATACCTAATTTACATTTAAATTCTTTTATAAATCGCATACATAACATCAAATCTTTCCATAGACCTACGCCAATTTATGCTAGGGTCTAGTGGTTTTTGAGGTCTCATATTGTATTTCAGTTGCGATTTCAGAGTTTTTTTTAGTATTTGCATCATCGTCAATGTCAATGACATTTTAAATAAGTGAAAATTATGAATATTTAGATACTAGCTTCCGCCTGCGGTTTTGTACGCGTGGTTTGTCAATAAAAAGTAGCCTATGTTTCAATCCAGGCCATATTATATCTATGTACAATGTGTGTAAAAATTTCATCGAAATCGGTTAGGCCGTTCGCCGCCGTTGATTGAGTAACAAAGAAATAAACAAACATCCAAACATTCGCATATTAGTGTGATATCTGTGTTTGCCTGGATGTTGATGGGCTGATTCGTTGCAGGATGAGTTTGATAAATAAATATAAATATTGCTGGACGTTTCACACAGCGCTATTTAGCCCCAAACTAAGCAGAGCTTGTATAATGGGAACCAGATAACTGATAGAATACTTATATACTTTTTTTGTATATACATACATAGGTACATATAATATATAGAAAAACATCCAGACCCGGAACAAATATCTGTAGATCATGCAAACATTTGTTTCGCGGCGGGAATCGAACCCGCTACCTCCTGCGTCTCAGCTGGCTATTCGCCCACTGCGCTACGGAGGTCGTCAAAATGACTGATAATTATAAACTTTGAGCAAAATTTTACATTTTATTCCGAGCGCTGTTACAAAGGTGATTTGTTTATCAAGTAGTGACCATAGACAACACTAGAGTCACCGTAAATCCTTAGTTTTAATAGACAAGTAAATATTTTTATTGTTATAATCTGTGTTATTTGGGGATGCCAACAATATCTATAAATAAAAGTGTGCAATTTTATTGAATAAGCGGGAATAATAAAACGTAACTAGTTCGATACGGAAAAGTTTTAGACATTTCTGTTGTTCATACTTGAACGTCACAAGGAACGTTAAAGGAATCGTACCACCTTAAGTGATTTTGTATCTTCTTCCACAGTATCAGTTTTATGCTGGTTAGAGCATTTTTTTTTTATTATTTTCTTGTATTTTGTGGTCTAATTATGGTGAAACTAGTATTTACAAAATTTTATTTTATTAAGTGAGTAGTTATGGTGCGCTAAGTACTTGGTTGGATCTATGTGCAATGAAGTAACGGCCCTTTCATGTAATACTTTGTCTTCTTTGTTAATCGAATTTCATACTTAGTACCTACGAACGTAACCCTCTCTGTACCTACTGGTGTCTAGTGGTAAGCCACGAGTTCACTTGTAATTCCGGCTCCTGGGAGAACTGAATTTCGATACAATAGACTAGATTTTAATACTAAAGATTTCTATTCTGTTTATGTTATTCTCATACGTTTTTGCTTGAAACTATAGCCAATACAGGCATAATCTGAAAGTTGTCCCTTATTAATTTTTGAACCCCCGACACATAAAGTTGTCGTTTAATAAGTTAATAGAGTTGTGTTATAAGTTTAGCGACTATGTCTGTCTGCGTGTCTGTTTGTGTGTCAGGCTGTCTGTGACATCGTAGTTCCCAAAACAAGTTACGAGTCGGGGGTTTTGTAAGTGGTTCATTTTATAATCACTTTATGTGTAGTCCGTGAGGGTCAATTATTTCTTCTCGAATGATAATTGGTGAGACACATAAGGGAATAAGTATTATGAAGCCTCGTCAACGTCAGCTGCGGTTCCGTGGAGGGGACGAGCGGCGGTAGCCTCCCACGCACGATGAAAATAAATATAAATTCAATCATTTCCTCATAACTAAAAACTGGGTGAAATTGTAGCTAACCCAATATCTTGAAAAAAAAATCAGCTGACTTTATCATGGTGTTATAGGTAAGTCAGCTGATCGCTCAAAAATGAAAAAAAAAACTTTCAATGATTTCCTCTCAAATAAAAATTTATCTGATAATAGCTTATATGCAACTATGGGTAAAGATATGTCGGCTGGCTGTATCTCGGTGGAAAAACCGTCAGCTGATGCTTTGAAAGTTATAACGCAGGTGTTAGGCGGGACCATCTATCACCTATATGAATGCATCAGCTGACGAGATTTTCCTTGACATACTGCCCGCTGATTTTTGACACAGTTTCATCTGGGAGGAAATGACGTACCTAAAATTATTCTCGTTATTTATAAATATTGAAGCAACACACGCTAGCAAAGCATAAAGTATAAAACGGTACGCTTGGAGGTAATAAGTTATATCTTTATTTTATAAAGACATCAATAGTATATATTTATGCAGGATAATTGATACGTCAGTGACGTCAAAGATTTTTTCAAAAGATGTCTTTGTGGTTAGTATTAGCAGTTAAGATAATACTATGGTATAAAGAATAATTAAATACATTTAATAACAAAAATAATATACCATTATTTAAAAGACAATAAAAATATAAGAAAGTAACAGTTGAATCATCTATAGACCGTAATAGATAGTTCAACTGTTCCAGATCACTAACGGGCGGAAGTGTCCCCAAGACACTGGCTGCATTGCCCCGCTGAGTTGCAATGCTTTTGCGTTGACCCAGATATGCGCCAGTTCTCTGATCACACGTAGCTTCGGCAAGACGCCCAATAAGAGTGTTGAAAACGCAATGGGCCCCGGTACCCCGTGGACCCATGGTCACGACCCCAAACGCCTCAAATACGTGAGCTCTGTCGAGACTTCCATATTTCCGCAGCTTGAGATCTTCATAATTGAGGAATAATGAGTTTTAAGATTTTCGATAAATCCAGTAATCAAACGTACCTACTAAAGAAGCATTTTTTGTATTATGAAATAAAATATCTATAATTCCTAAACTAATATCCATAAAAAAATACCTAAACTATACGTTATGAAGCATTGGGTGATTTCCATAGACCTTTCAATTACCCTGTTTTGTTTGATTTAGATTTGATGGATCATCGTGTATCATGTTGCATTACATGTAAGTTTCAACGAACTGTAGAACATTTTTTGCAGGCAGTTTGCCAAAATAAGATTAAGTTCTACTTTTTACTAGGCTAAAGTAGTGAGCGATATTACTTGCACGTGGTTCAGAAAGATGTTTTGAATCGATATACAATTATTTTTTAAAACATCTGAACTTTTTTGTTAGATATACTAATACAATATTTTTAAGATTTCAACTCTATGAAGTTCATAGATATCTAAAATTTGTTTTAGGTACCTCCCCTTTACAGGATGTTGTAGGTATTTTTTTAACTTGCGCACCCCATATTGTTGGGTATCGTTGAAGAGGTCTCCCAAAAACACTCAAAACAGTCAAAAGTCAAAATCTTTTATTCATTAAAATCACAAGGATTACTTTGAAACGTCAATTTTACTGCCTGCTCCTTCGCGACCAAGCCAGGAAAGAAAGGAACTACAGTTTTCTTAAACACTTTTTTGATACAAGAGTTTGTTCATGAAATACTAGCTGTTGTCCGCGACTTCGTACGCGTTACACCACTAAATGTGTAGGTAACCTAGAAATAAAGCTAAACTCGCTGTTGCAACTCGACTTGACACCCCATTTTTATCACATGAGAACTGATTTAATGGTAAAAATCGTAGCCTATGTGGTGATCTAGGTATATTCGAAATCGTGATTGAGTAACAAACATCCAAAATTTCGCATTTATAATATTAGTGTGATGCGATAAAGTTTCACATTAACCATTCTCGTAATAGACGTACCCCCCTCCTCCCCTCCTACTAGGTAAAATCGCTATTCTTGTATACTCATTTGGTATACTTCATATTTTCTAATTCTTCAAACATCTGAAGTTACGGAAATGTCTATTGTAGACGTTTTATTTATCAAACTATTTCATGTTCCCTCAATTGTGTGCGGCACTGATAGAGTTTTAGCAGTAAGTGACTTAACCACTGTTATGTGTTTATACGATGTTGGTTTGCTGCTATAGTGCAAATAAAAACAATCACAGCTAGACTGCGCTTATTTAGAATCTCATTAAAACTGCTTTTGAAACCACTTATTAGTAAAACACCATAACTGAGTCCCCAATTATAATTGAAAATGAAATATATTTTATTTAGCAACAAAAAGCACACCTTATGACTAATAATTTTAAAACAGATAATTTTTAAATGAACTTATTGTTGAGAGGGCTTAATAACTAAAAGGTTTAGTCGGTGGTCTTCACACTAGGCCAAGCCTGTATCGTAAAGACCTTGAAATTCTTATATAGATTATTCAGTTGTTTACACCTCGGACTAATAACAAAAGTTACATCAGTAAAACGAGGTTTTGATGTGTAACATCTTTCCTCTCGGTTTGTGCGAGTGATTTTGGCAAAAGGGACGGCAATGTGTAACAGGAAACCGGGGAAGCGCGCGCTATTTGATTTGACCAATGAACGCGCGCGGTGGTCAGATGTTACACATCATATGCGAGTACTGTAAGACTCGTATTTTTTATGTGTAATATCTTTCCGCTCGGTTAGTGGGAGTGATTTAGGCAAAGGGGACGGAAATGTGTTACAGGAAACCGGGGAAGCTCTTTGACGAATGAGCGGGCGCTATTTGATTTGACTTGTATTTCATCATAGCATATGATGAATACAATGGTGGTAGAGCTTTTGTCAACGGACTCGAGGAAGTGGGCACCACTGCCTTACCTTTATCCGCCAAATAGCAGTACTTGTGCTGCTGTGTTCCGGTTAGATGGTAATGGTATGTTCCTGTAATTACTGGCACATAGGCATAACAGCTAAGTCCTATAGTATGTATGTAGTCCTATAGTACAACGTATCCACATAGAGATCAAGACAACATAATACCTTGTTTTGAATTCTATGTGAATATCCATGGGCTGCAGTAGCCACTTAACATCGGGTGGACTGCATGCTCGATTGACATTTTTTTTTTTATTTATTTATTTTAAATAACATATACTTATAAAATTAATACACTTATAAAACCTTAGTAGGTTTGTCATAAGTGAGAATATGACATTCCTCTTTAGTATACATAAAACTATTTTTTTTTTACATGTGCGAATTTTTTTTTATAATTAAGTTTTGTTCTGTACGTCATTCGTGCGCCGGCTCACATTCCATCGTTATCTGCACAAACATACAGGTTGCTCTAAAATGGCAAACTACATATAAGTAGTATAAAAAAAAACAATGAGCCTTATTCTATTTTTAAATTTACTTAAAGTTAATCGCATTTACGGAGCCGTTATCGAGTTTTCAATGACCCAACTTTCAGAGTGATGAATTCGGTAGATAAAATTAAGATTTGCTGTGTGTTTTCTATATTGTTTGTAATTTTTTGCTTATATGGTGTACAATAAGATAGAATAGAATTGCTTGTCTGTTTCTGGCACCTCCAAAATTATGGTGCGATGAGCTACTTAGATAAATACATGTAAGTAATTATGTAATGATATTGACGTAACCAAGTGTTCTATTGTGCCCCTACGGTTTCAATAAATGAGTATGAGGTATGAGAATGAATAAATGTGTGCAATTCAGGGGGGAAATGCAGCCAGTGTCTTGGGGACACTTCCGCCTGGTAGTGATCTGGAGCAGTTGATCTATCTATAAATCGCTTGCAACGGTCTTTAGATGATTCAACTGTTTATTCTGTTTTTTATTGTAAATAATTGTATATTCTTTTTGTTATTAAAGATTTATTTGAAGAATAAATAAAAATGATTAGATTAGAAAAATCTTTATTTCACTTATAAAATTATACATAGGCGAACTTAATGCTGATTAGCATTTTCTTCCAGCTAACCTTTGTTGTAGTGTGGTGAAAGTGGTAGTGCCAGAAAATGGAAAGTTAAACAAACTAGCTTAGAAATAAACTTACAAAAATTAAAAATAATAATAATACACATACATAAACGAAAAACCATAAATATATCTACATAAAGTGCTTAATTTTGTTGGGTATCTTGAAGAGAGATGCAGTGTTTAAAGAGTTTGGATTTGAAGAGTTCCATAGAGGCGGCCTTGCGAATTTTTACTGAAAGAGAGTTCTACAAGCGGATAGCAGTCTCAGTGAAAGAGTTTTATAAAAAAAGAAGTTTTATTCTCTACTATAAGTTCGTATTTTTTATAAACTCTTTTCCTGACTATTAAATTGATCAATCTATGAATGATCTTTTAATCATTCATGCTCTAAGAGTAAATAAATAAATAAATATTGCTGGACATTTCACACAGCGCTATCTAGCCCCAAACTAAGCTGAGCTTATATTATGGGAACCAGATAACTGATAGAATACTTATATACATTTTTTTGTAAATACATACTTATAATATATAGAGAAACAACCAGACCCGGAACAAATATCTGTAGGTCATGCAAACATTTGTTCCACGGCGGGAATCGAACCCGCTACCTCCTGCGTCTCAGCCGGCTATTCGCCCACTGCACCAGAGGTTATTGTTAACTCGAAAACCGCTCCATAATAGCGATTACCGGCATGTCTGCAAGTAAATTTAAAAATACAATGAGGGCTCATTACTGTCATAAAATACAAAATATACAATCCCTATGACAAATACTTTAATACTCGGCCGTAAGCGATCTATTACACCCGATATATTTTCCATTAATGAGGACGATAATGAGTTCGAGGCACATAGAATATAGGTAATATTTACATTCGTGCTTCCTGTCTGTATCACATACCATATTTAGCGACAAAACAGCCATGCCAGTTAGAACACATCATGGCACATCATTTTGTAAAAATATCTCACGTAGTTCTAGATAACGCGTCCACGCTATGGTTCAAAATATGGTGATCTTCACAATGTGGTATTATAGCAGCCTGGAACTGTATAATGCAGTAGGTAGCGTGTTTGCTGGCATTTCCTGCTCTAGAAGACTTACCTGCGACTAAACTGAACATCTAAAAGCTTTCAACCGTTTTCCAGAACGTTATTTTCAACTATTATGGCAAGATTGTTAAGTTTCGTTACGACAATTATTGCATGCACTTTAGGGTGCTTTCCATTTGCAAAACTTAATATTTTAGAATTAACCTATTTTTATAATATTATCGTAATCTCTCTGCATGTACATATTCACATAATTTTTGTAAAATATTAGGTTGGGGAAAAAGTTTCTTCGCATTTTTTAAGAAAATTCAAAACATTGTTTATTATAGTTTATTAACATTTAACTAAAGTATGTAGGTACCATTTTGTTCGATAACTTTTTGCCATCTTGTAGGTAGGGACATGATCCCATTGCTATAGAAATGTTGGGGCTTCTGATCAAAATAACGCGACAAGTAGTTTTGGCAGTCCTCTCGTGATGTTAAACTGACACTGCCTAAAGAATTCTGAAGAGACCGAAACAGGTAGAAATCTGAAGGTGCAAGGTCAGGACTATACGGCGGATGCATTAACACCTCCCAGCCAAACTCTCTTAATTTTTGCTGAGTGGCTAAAGATGTGTGAGGTCTAGCGTTATCATGATGAAAAACCACACCCCTTCTGTTGATTAATTCCGGCCGCTTTCTATCAACTTCTTGCTATAATCTCATCAGTTGTTCGCAGTAGAGTTTAGAATCGATGGTCCTGCCTGGTGGTAACAGCTCATAATGAATAATGCCCTTCCAATCACACCACACACACATCATCACCTTGTTGCAAATTAACCCGGGTTTCGCCACAGTCTTTGAAGCCTGACCGGCCTTTGACCACGACCTTGTCGTACCTGATCCACTTTTCATCACCAGCTATCAACTTTTTCAAAAATGGTTCGGTTTCATTACGTCGTAATAAAGAATCACAAATGAGTACACGGCTCATTAGGTTTCTTTCAGTGAGCTCGTGGGGTACCCAAATATCAAGCTTTTTTGTGTACCCAGTTTTATTCAAATGCGCCAAAACTGTCTTGTGGTCAATTCCCAGTTCTTCAGCTACGTCGTAATTACCGATATGCCGAGCTTGCTCAACTTTTTCAAAATGGCATCAATTTTATCCGTAATAGGGCGACCAGAGCGACGTGCATCTTTGACATCAAAATTTCCGGATTGAAAACGCTTAAACCAAATTTGTGCTACTCTCACAGACACTGCACTAGGTTCATAAACGTCGCAAATTTTTTTCGCGGCTTGCGTTGCATTTTTACCTTTTTTGTAGAAAAATTGTAAAATGTATCGAATTTCTTCATTAGATTCACTCATCTTTACAGTACGAAAAACAAATTTGGAATTATCTTCTTTAAAATTTGAACGATACTAAACCAGACAGATACAAATAGTATCGCCAAAGAGATTTTATTACAAGTTCATACATACTATAATGCGAAAAGACATTTTCCCCAACCTATTATATACCTGAATGGTTTATTTTTGGTGACAAAAGTAACCTATATTCTTGATTTTAAACCTTATACATATTGCATGTTACGGATCCGACTAAGTAAGGACAAATCGTTGTAAAACAGTACAAATTATAAAAATCTAAATATATTTATTCATTCAAATCACAAGGATCACTTTGGAACGCCAATTTTATTGCTTGTTCCTCCTCGACCACGCCAGGAAAGAAAGGCAAGAAACAAGGCTGGTTATTCTCTTTAATGGTACTCGTACATTAAAGAAATAAGTGACTTCTATATTGCAACACTTTTGATCATTTTGGAGCAACTTTGATCCCAAGCTCTTTTGCCATATAAATAATCCGATATGTATGTAGTATCTAAGCTTTTTGAAGTAAAACTTCTTTACGCACGCTTGACTTGGGGAGTAAACTGGTGAATGCGCTACGAAAAGTGCGAACGGAAGTTGAGAGGGAGATATAAGTAAGTGAAGATAGAAAGAAAGAGAGAGAGAGAGAGAGAGAGAGAGAGAGAGAGAGAGTTACGTTTCGTTATTACTGTAGGGGCAAGAGATAGAGGTGAAACCACACATTTTATTTCTCTCTTTCTCTCATAGCCAGTTGATTTTTCGCATATCCCAAATTAGCCTAAATTATAGAAACTGCAAAAACAAAATACTCCTTCATGGTGTATAAGTTGGTTTTGCTATAGCTAAAAGAAGTTTTTACGACGTTTCGTATTTTAAATCTACCAGCTTCGATTTACGAAAAAGTTCAGCTATTCCGCAACAGATGGCAGCAGCAGAAAATAACTTATGTACTTACTGTATGCGGCTCGAAATAAGGTTAACATTTCCTTAAAACATTATTGTATATGCATATGGTATATGTATACATATAGACGGAGCTAAAGAAGTTTGACTTCAGTCGTGTGTTCTAAAGTACACTCGTTTTTTTATAAAGTTTAATTTAGTTTTTAAATTTGCTAATTGTCATGTTTTGTATATCACTTGGGAGTAGGTTGTAAAATCGTATACTTTGCCCTTTAAACGATTTACTAAATTAATGAATATACCTTTTGAAACTATCATGGTTATGAACACTATTTGTACTAAAAACTAAACATTTACCATGATTTGTGAGTTTTTGAGTATTCCGATATTTAGATACAGTTCCATGCGCCATGATCACGGGTAAACTGAAGTCTTTCAGATCTACTCTTACTTAGTCTCTTTCTGTACCTGAATATAGTTGCTGAATTCATTCCTAGAAAGAGACTAAGAAAGAGGGTAGATCGTTATATCTGCCAATAACTACCCACTCGCAAATACTTTAGTTTACCCGTGATCATGGCGCAAGCAACTGCGTCGAAATATCGAGATACTCAAAAACTCACAAATCGTGGTATATATATCCCGTTTTAGTACAAAGACCTTTAAGGAGTCTACAAGTGGCAAGAACGATATTATCATCATTTCTAGTATTAAAATTATGATAATCGCAATACAAATTAATATTTTGGCGAACATACATCAGATTTTCATAGATGTTGGTAAGGGAATGTCAATATATTTGTTTATTTAAACTTATGGCGTAGTGATTCTCTGGGTCCCATATTGTAAATTGCACGAACAGCCCTCTTCTGTAGCACAAAAACAGTGTTTATGTCTCCAGCACAGTCACATCAGTATACGGTATAATACCGTACGATATAATGCTGTGGAAGTAGCTGAAGTAAACTAGTGTAGCTGTGTCTACGATACGGATTTTTTACACTGCGTATGCCGCAGAACTAAGTCTCTTTGATTATTTATCAATGTGAGGGCCCCATTGAAGCTTATTATCTAGGGGTTATACGGTGGTTTCCACAAGAGCCAACTCTCTCTTTCAAAGTCTTTGAATTTGATATTTGCTTATGTAGTTTATATCTAATACACTATGTTTTCTTTTCATTTAGTAGAAGATCGTTTACATTGAAACATTTTATAACCTTAGAGATTGCATCATAGCTTACATAATCAAAATAATAAGCACATCAAAATGTATGCAAGCAATACAACCTCCTGATCGCCCCTTACAAGGTGGGGTAGATCATTAATCTAAACTAAAAACAAAAAACTATCAACAAAAAAAGTACAAGAATTGATCCCTGTGGTACACCCATAGTAACCAGAGACCCAGGAGAACGCTTCCATTCACGTCAACTCTTTGTACTCTGACACTTAATAAGGGCGACTTGCGCAACGATGCGTAATCGTGTTTGGTGCCTGAATATGTTTTAGAGAATTGTCAAATCATTCAAATACGTCAAATATGAACATGTTTAGTCACTAAATACGTTTAAGGATCGTTGTGCTAGCCGGACTTATAAGTGAGAAAGTAACGCGTACACTACTACAAGCGACATCATCCATTTGATTTGGTCGAATTGGTCGGCCGTCATGCCCGAGCATACCGGCCGATGACGGATTTGGTGTATTCGCATGTCCAGTCAAGTCATCCTACGCGCTCACGCGAAAACAGGATATTGCGAGATTTCAGTCTGCCAGTCTTCTCATACTCTACAACCGATACCTTCGAATTCAATCAGTGATCAAGTGAAGAAAATCCCCATAAATGTGTGAAAGCAGAAGGTGTGATCCTCGGATTAATTTAATTATGTATTAGGCCCAGCCCTCTAATCACGGGGCGCGACCATTGTTTGCGACAATTCATTGTGTAGCTAAACGTTTTCCTTACGTTTTCTTAGATAATTGCATCGCATTATTGTGCTTCTGCTTCCATTTTGTTTTGTTGTATTTTGCAAAATTCCTTTGGCCTAGTCTTATACCTAAAAATCCTTTATTTTTTAGGAAAATGGTAGATTCGTTTTTGTTATTATTAAAATATCTTTCAGTGGCATTTATGTGAAAAACAAATCATTTTATAACGTAGATTCCTCCATTTGTGGTTACACCACGTTATTAGTTTTTCATTTTAAGTGCTTGTCTTTACGAAACTTCTAATTTACTTGATATATTACATTACTAACAATGGATCAATTATAAAATTACTTAGGTCTATCTTTAATAGATGGATATATCATGCCTGAAACGTGTTTCAAATGTGCTCGAATAGGTTAGATAAGTCAGTTCAAGAGTGAGAATCGGCTAAAAGCAAAGTACGGTTGTGAAGTCAGAATCGCGGCCGGCTAGCAATGAAGTTTCATTCAACACGCCTCGGATTGAGGTTAAGTGGCGGTGCGCAGGCGTGTGGACCGCGCATGCGCCCATCGACGCAACGTCCTGGCCCGCAATGATTTCATCCACCTTCAGTATTTTGAACTTTATTCGCTACTACAAAACATTTGCTTTACTATCGTAACGCTTACCGAATAACCCACAGTAAAAGAATCTAATTAGGAGAAAGAATCGAAATTACGGGTCCTAATCTCAGCTTGAAATCTAGGATATGTCCCTAATTTTCTCCGTCATTACCCTACCCTTAGGTCAAGCCGTCATGCCCAGTCGGCGGCCTGAAAAGTAAAGAATGGACGTACTCAAAAGGCTTTTTAAAGAAACCGATACCTGAAGATGACGAATTCGCGGATAAAAGAAATCCCAAAATATTAGTAGAACGTAGGTACCGATCCGAGTGGTGCTGCGAGACAAAGGGAACAATAGGCAGGGGAATTACGGTCTCAAGCCTTTCAGGCCAAGAGTTCTTGCGGATCCTTCGTTAGAATCTGCACTGGGGTAATTAGGTATACTTTCTATCATTTTTAATTCGTAGATTATGTATTCAGTATTTATAGGTTTATGTTAGTTTGAATATGTTATGATTTTACACACTTTTGGTACCTGTTAAAGTTGTTCACGTTGCCCGCCCAGTCAGGTTAAATAAAATATGCACGGGGAACCCCCATGGTTAACTGTTATTAAAATGTTTATGGTAAATGATGATGAAAGTTATACAACGCATTAATATTTTATATCATTAATTAATTATTAGAAAGCTTTCGTGATTTATTTCAATCATCGTTTCGTATCATAAATCCCGTATTTATAATAATAACTAATTGATTGAGGTATTCAAAGATTGTTTGCAACAGTCTTTAGATGATTCAACTGTTTCTTACGTATTTTTTTATCGAAAGTGTTTATTGACCGAGCGAGCGAAACCTCTCAGTTTTGAGAGCCCGAGCTCAGCTCGAGATTGGCCAAAAAATGCTTTTGTCCATCTGTCTGTCTGTTCTCGTCTACAGGTCACATTTGTCAACCGATTTCGACGAAAATTGGCACACAAGTTCCTTGATTTATATCAGTTTTTTAGTCGATTGCAATGTTTGATTGGGAGAAAAATAGGGGGGAAAAGGGGGAAGTTTGCTGTAGCGTTATTTATCGATGGATTTCAATCAAATTTGAGAGGCACCCTTAAGAAGCCGGCGAACCCCGAGCGCAACTTCAATTCGGCCGCGCCAAAAACATCGGCCTGAATATCGCTATCCCTGTTTAGTGACGAAGTTTAGTCACGCAGAGCGACAGTGATAGCAATAGAACGATTCTAAATTTGGTTAGATTTTGACCGTGTTCCGTAATACCAAAAATGATGACTGAAAACTTGTTGTATTTTTCTCATTGTGTTGTTATTCTGTAACTAGACGATATAATCTATGTTCCCATGACTAGGATACGTAAGATGTTGTTGTTTTTAATACGAAACAATTAGGTTGAAAACAGGTCTTTTATGACGTAAAAACATGCAGAATGCGATACGCTTCTATTTCATTTCATTATTTATTTTTTATCGAAAGTGTTTATTGACCGAGCGAGCGAAGCCTTTCAGTTTTGAGAGCCCGAGCTCAGCTCGAGATTGGCCAAAAAATACTTTTGTCCATCTGTCTGTCTGTTCTCGTCTACAGGTCACATTTGTCAACCGATTTCGACGAAAATTGGCACACAAGTTCCTTGATTTATATCAGTTTTTTAGTCGATTGCAATGTTTGATTGGGAAAAAAATAGGGAGGGAAAAGGGGGAAGTTTGCTGTAGCGTTATTTATCGATGGATTTCAATCAAATTTGAGAGGCACCCTTAAGAAGCCGGCGAACCCCGAGCGCTACTTCAATTCGGCCGCGCCAAAAACATCGGCCTGAATATCGCTATCCCTGTTTAGTGACGAAGTTTAGCCACGCAGAGCGACAGTGATAGCAATAGAACGATTCTAAATTTGATTAGATTTTGACCGTGTTCCGTAATACCAAAAATGATGACTGAAAACTTGTTGTATTTTTCTCATTGTGTTGTTATTCTGTAACTAGACGATATAATCTATGTTCCCATGACTAGGATACGTAAGATGTTGTTGTTGTTAATACGAAACAATTAGGTTGAAAACAGGTCTTTTATGACGTAAAAACATGCAGAATGCGATACGCTTCTATTTCATTTTAGGTAAGTATTTTGGTCTAATGTATGGTTGGGAACCTAGATAAATACTATTTAAATTAAAATAATACCTTATTAAGGTAGAAATATGCTCCAACTACAAATGATCTTGGTAGTACGTGTTGTATGGGCGGATTCCCCTCCGGTCTCCCCTTAAGACTTTTTTCTACACAAAAATTGCGAAAAAAAATCCAAAAAAGTGCAGTGGAGGGGAAAAGTGAGGGGGCGGGGGGAAGTTTGCTGTTGCATTATATATGGGCGGATTTCAATGTTTGAATTTTTCGGAAAATTTATACCTATCTATATAATCAGACTACGCAGTCCTCCTGGCCTTCACAAGACGAACCGAGCGCAAGTAATCGTTGAAACTTATACCAATATTTTGCTCAAAAGTTTACATAGGTGAGCCTATTGGAAAATTATTGCATAGTTATATGGGCTCGAGAGGTCTACTGTTCTCACAGAACCACTAGTAATAAAAAGTTATAAATCTATGCTCTTTGCAAAGTAATTATTTAATCTTGAGGATTCCTATGCTACGGATTAAAAAATAATTGTATTATCCTGAATTGTTATATCATACCTTGCCGCCCAAACTAAATCTCGTCATAATTCATTTATCACTTGTAATCCACTCTTAACCATCCATCCATCTTGTAATATCTCTACCATCGGGGTTATTGAATGACAAGTGACATTAAAATTCCCGAAAGAGTAAATGTGGGTCGTAATGCAAGTAGGTCAGGGCGCTGCCGTCGCCCCGACGGTCACCACACGGAATAGAGAAACTGTGGAAGCGTCATGTTATGGCCACCTAAAAGAACCTAGTTTTGTACTTTGTAAGTACTTACACGACTAACTCTGAATGAAAATTAAAAAAAAAAATCCTGACAGGCCACCAGACTTGTCACTAACAGACACCGTCCTTCGCCCTTCATTATTATATTAGATGATATTAGAGCTTTACTGCTCTACGTAAATCAGTCCTGCATAACTGCGCGTATCTGTTGAACGCGTGCTATGCTCTCTTGCGACGTCCTTGGCGTAGTTAGTTCTCGGTGGCCTAGGGAGGCTCCGTTGCTGGGAAATGCGATATTTCACTATTTCACAACCAACTAGCTATGAGAAAAGCTGAGTAACTGTATTAGGTCCGTTTTTATCTCTACTAATATTATAAAGAGGAAAGATTTGCATTTTTGTGTATGTTTGTAATGAATAAACTCAAAAACTAAAGGTCCGATTTCAAAAATTAATTCACCATTGGAAACCTACATTAACTTTAAGTAACATAGGCTACCCAACTGCGCAAAGGAGTTTAATGTTTTTATTGAAAAACTACGCGTGCGAAGCTGCGGATTGGTCAGCTAGTAACAAATACATTCTTCATGTGCGCGTTTCAGGTACCTGTTTGTAGAATTTGGAGCAATATATTTAGCACTTATATGCAGGTACAGACAGAATCGCTAACTGGTAAGCCGGTTTAAAGATTGAAATACAACTGTAGCTAAACTGTTATGTAATATTCGCTTTAGTAGCTCGATGGGTTTATGATATCAGTGGCGCGCGGTCGTGATTGGAAGCCGGCCAGGAGAGCCTCCGGAGATGGACGACTAACAAGCCCCTATCATGGCAGCATAAATATTTTATACATTTCGAATGGGCATGATCGACTTCCAAATGCTGTTTTAAAACATTTACGAAAAAGATAGTGCTCCTTAATTATTGATTAAAACGGGTATTTATCGCGTATGTACCTTTTTTATTTGTTATCCCGACGTTATGTACAGTGATCGCGATAGTTTGAAAAATACTATACTCAGATGAAAGCACCATAAAGTCAACAGCTGAAGTCCATCAGCGTTTCAGAGTCAAAGGGTGTAAAACTCAAAATACAAAAATTATAGGGGCACGAGAACCACTCATTTTACAGTATTTACAATATTACTAAAAGTGATTATTATACATACGGGATTTATCACGTACCGTCTTATCGGTGTTTCGACCGACAATGTCCGCTCCGACCGCTCCGCTCCGAATAACGTCTCGCCTCGCACTGAGGAGTGCGAGGCGAGACGTTATTCAGAGCGGATCGCACTCACCCTGATGAAGGTTCACGAATTGAACCGAAACATTGTCGGTCGAAACACCGATAAGACGGTACGTGATAAATCCCGTATTTATAATAATGATTGAAATCAATCACGAAAGTTTTCTAAGTAAAATTTCTAAAAGTGGTTTATGAAAAGTATATTCAACCTTTGCGCAAAACATACCACATTTTTTACGATATCGACTCCAAGCTATCCCTAAATAAATAGTTATTGTGGGCGTCCTTTTCACATTTCAATCCATACCCCCATAACCACAGAGAAAAATTTACGGGCCAAAGGCTTTCTGACCAATCTCCCTTCACCCCATAGTCCTTTCCGTGATGGCCAATGTGCCATAAGTAATAGTCGAACCGAGTCTAGACACTTACAACCTGACAAATAAATTGCTTTATTTGATGCTATGTTTGGGTTTCCGTCTCTTATTTTGGTAAAATACTCGCACCGAAATCTTCTGACCCTAATACTCATAGCAGTAAACATCAATTTGATCTTTGTGATATTGATACTACATAAATAAGATTGAACAGTCTACCTGTGAAAACGTAGGTTTAAAATTTTAAATTTTCATCTAGCTTACGTTTTTGTGTGAGTGAAGGGAATATATATATATATATATTATACTTGTAGACACACAAGCTGACGGGCCTCCTGATGTTAAGTGGTCACCGCCGTCTATAAACTCCTGCAGCACTCGAGGTACCGCAGTCGCGTTGCCTAGCACTTAATACCCTATTTACATCTCTCTTGAAGGCGCTCATTTTGAAGCCCACCGGAAAAACCTCCGGAGGAAGGTCATTCCACATGTTGCAGGTGCGTGGAAGAAACGACCGGGTAAAACGCACCGTGTGAGACTTCCACGCATCTACAATATGTGGGTGAGCTCGTTGCCGGTTGCGGTAGGTTCGATGGTAGAAGTGGGAAGCAGGAATCAAATTGAACAGCTCTTCAGAACATTCGCCGTTATATATTTTATAGAAAATGCTGAGCGCTCCGATGTCACGGCGCAGACTCAGCGGCTCTAGATCCTTAGATACTACTGGGTCGTCGACAATACGAACGGCTCTGCGTTGCAAGGAGTCTTGGGGCTGCAGTTGGTATTTCGGTGCACCGTTCCAGATGTGAGAACAGTACTCCAAGCGGGGCCGGATTTGCGCTTTGTAGAGCACAAGACGCTGCCCGGCCGTAAAGTACCGCTTTGATCGGTTTAGTACACCGAGTTTCTTGGAGGCAAGAGAAGCTTTGCTATATCCACTGTTATCTGATTAAATAAATAAATAATAATATGTACTTATTATATATTTATTTGTTTTAATTGGTCCTAAAGGCCTCAACGGAAGACCAGCGCAAGTTCTAACGACCTGTAGACGCTGAGTTGAGAGTTTTTTGCAGCACTGCTGTGTTTCGGTTTGAAGGTTATGGTTGCCGGTGAAATTACAGCACATGATGGCTTTACAACTGTATGCCTCAAGTTGATGGACGCAGGGCAGTGCATCGTAGGGCACATTGCTAACGTGCGTAACCTACGAGTCATATCTCTGTTATAGGCGATCGATGGTACCACTTAACATCAGGTTTATCCACGTTCTGTGGGTTTATCCCATCTACATGTAGTATAAAAAAAAACCAGTTTGTATACCTAGCTGTAAGTTTTATGTTGTTTTAATTATTTGTATTGTGTTGAAATACTGTATTATTTTTAGTTAACAATAAGTGTTGCAAATAAAAATCTAGTCTAGTCATCTTGGCGCATTTGCAAACTTTTCATACAAATCTCGACCTCGAATCGCTTGGGTTATAAACCTTACATTATGCACCTCACTAAGTAGAGTTACGCCTTGATAAAGTGAAGTGTCACTTGGGGCTTGTTTGCATACACAAGCACAAGACTACTCCGCAAATTAGTTATCTTGTCGTAGTTGGTTCAAATTTTCATTGAATGATTGCCAATTCTAATTTTTTTTCATGCTTTTATGATGGCTTTCATCTAGGTTTTAGTTTTCTAAGAAACTAGTTAAGCACATGACATACCGACAAACTGACTCCGTAAGAGTAAATATCGTATCTACTATACGAAGAACGTAGGAAGAACATAAATTTGTATTTATAAAACTTTCGCGAACACTATACATAACATAAATACTAATATTAAACGGAAATTTATCGTGTATGCATTAAGTACTCTAGTCTGCCTGTGACCACGGCTGTTACAACACAGTCAAAACGTCGGGATAATGAGTGAAAAGATAACTACGCGATAAATACCCATTATATATGATTAAATAACAATATATTATATTTAATGTTAAATGGATATTTATAGCGAGGTAAAATAAACTCTTTTACCCCTTTAGAATAATGTAGTTCAACTTTTAAAACTTAAAACCTCTGAAAACTTCGAACAGGCCTAAAGCGAACAAAGATTAAAAAGTTACGAGTATTTGAGCTCGTGTATTTCGCTTCTATTTCATACCTACCAGAATGAAAAAACTTGTAGAGTTGCAAGCTTTTTGCGTCAATATTTCTATCCGCACTTTGTGAAAAAGCTACAAATGTCGGTAATCAATGTCAAACGGAAACGGTGCTGTAGGTATTTTGTTTATAGCCCAGTCGAATTAGATCAAAAAAGTCACGGATTTTTTTTAGTATCGGTTTTCTTTTGGGAATCGTTGGGGGGGGATTAAAGGCAGTGTAAATTTTTGTTTACTAAATAACTCGTTTAATTTAAATTTTACACGAAAAATGGTTATATTCAAAGTTGTTTGTTATTAAATTTTCTATAATCCTGTCAATTGATCCTTATCAAGTTTTTCCTAGGATCGATATTTTTCGGTTAATACTCGAATGAGGGAGGGCATTTTTGTTTATTAAATAACTCGTGTATTTTCAATTTTACGCTAAAAATAGTAATACAAAAGTATTTTGAAATTAAATTTCCTAAAACTTTGCTGCTCATCATTTTTTTCTAGGATCGATAGTTTTCGATTAAGACCCTAAAATAGATAGGGAACCTAAATATTTTATTATCTGTATGAACATCTGAAAATGAATGAAAATGAATTTAATGTAAACGAGTAATATAAATTAAGATTCACCCTCAAATTCAAGATGGCGAATGACGCAATAGGATGCGAATCCCGAAAATCAAAACGTAGACTGCCAGTGATTCTCCCCCAACAATTCCGAAGGAAAATTGCTACTTAATTCTCTTTCCGTGTAAAATCCTAATCCGAATAGGCTATTAGTTACAAACGCAAAACAGCCATACAAAATGACGATGACTGACGAGAAAATCAGGATGCTGTGTAACGCGGCCGCAAGTTTTAAAAGTGAGTTCGTTGTTATAATATCTGCATAAAAAAGCCTTATGTTACGAGTATTTTTAAAGTTAACCTACTTTCAAATAACACTGGTTGTGGTTGAGAGCCGTGCATTTTTTCAAATGCAAATTTTTCATTGCGACCAGAGGTTGAAGAAATAATTTTTATTTGTAGTTGTATAAAATGTCGTGTTTTGACTTTAATTAGAGGGTTGATATGCGCGTAGCAACAAAAAGTCATATGATGTACGCCAAATAGTTTAAAATTGGGGTTCCTCTCCTACACAATAAGTTTACTAATTTGTATATACCTTGAATTGATTGCAAGTGTATTTTTTTTTTATAATAAAATTGTATCTTTTATTTATATCTAGTTATAAATATAATGCACAAATGCATTTTGGACTCGTTGGATAAAGTTGTTTGTTTCGTTCTTTGACTAATAATCGCGGTCGGTAAACAACATATGTATAATTTAGCTTGGACAAAACCAGCGACTCTATAAGCCTGATTCGCAATTCCTAAGAAATGTATGGTCTTGCCTTGTAGAGCACCTTTAGACACAGCTTCTATCTGACTCAGCAGTGTGCCCCCCTGCTTGTTCTGTTTCAGGTTATTGGCGGCAATACATGCCCTAATGCGCTGCTTTTCAACACACTTGCCATAAAGCGAACTATAACACACGCGTGCGTAATAAAATTACACACTAGTGCATAATATAATTATTCCTACAAAGTTAAGTTAGTTAACTATTAAGTTAACTGCAAATTATATGCGAGTAATCGGAGCATTTTCAATTTAACCGGGTAATACAGTTTTTGTAACAACAAAGAGGTTTTATGCCGCTGAAAATCCTATTACATTTTTGGAATAAATAAATGTATCCATAATTAAGACGAAAAAACATTTATTATTATCAAATTACTTATAATTCACAATAATTTGTTATAAAATATTTGCATTATATCACTAAAATTATAATTTTGAAGTAGGCTGTATGGCTTTATGTTATCAATCACCTTACATTTGGCGCGTGCAAATAAAAACTTGCGCGCCACTTCACATTTTTTTGTTTGTATCGCATTTGTTGCTGTGTGGTAAATAATTGTAAAAATGTCAAGCTTTAGTACAGAAGATTTGTTGTTTCCTCGCAACTATGTTGAAAAAGTGCGTATGAAACTCGTGAGCAACTTGCTCACTAGACACTCGGCTGATTTATTTATTTTCACTGCAACCCACAGCCTCGTATATAATGAGCAACTTAGCTCACTTGTATCATAATATACTATTATGCAATGCTCGTTTAGTGCCGGGAAAATTACAGCGCCTTAACCTTAGTAGAATACTCTGGAAGGCTTCCACATTGAGACGAGTACGCGCTCGCGCCGTACGCTTTGACTGTTAATTTAAATTGTAAGGTTTCGCCTGCACATGTTATGTAACCCGGAGCGGAGCGGGTAAAGTTTGTCTGACATATCATTGCGAAACATCTTACACGCTTTCGATCTATACTAATATTATAAAGAGGAAAGATTTGTTTGATTGTTTGTATTGAATAGGCTCCGAAACTACTGGACCGATTTAAACTTTCACTGTTGGAAGCTACAATATCCCCGGGTGACATAGGTTATTTTTTACCTAACTGCCAGAAGGGTAATGTTTTTAATGAAAAACTACGCGTGCAAAGCTGTGGATTGGTCAGCTAGTCACTAATAACTACAAAGTAGCACTAACTTAAAAGTGAAGCACCCAAAGTGTGCCGGTCCACTCGGAAGTACACTCTCGCACACATTTATAACGAACACCTGTGTTGATTAGCAGCCGTCTGTTCTGTCATTGGCCCTTAAATTACATGAACTTTTGTTGGGTGCTTCAGTTAGCAATAAGGCAGCGTGGCATTACTTTTTAAATTCATTCATGCTTTGAATGTAGTGAATGTAGTTTTTCTCAAATGCTTCAGAAGAATTCAGAACAGATTTTAGTGTTCGAACACTCCATGTTTACTAACATGGCCATGAGACATTTAGGAAAAGCTCAAAAGTACATAATTGGCGAGTGTTTTTCACTTTCAGTATAGTAACGTTGCATTTCTGGGATTACTTCGTTTTCTGATATTTTACCCCATCGTGCGTAATTTCTATGAAACCTTAAGTTTAAGTTCAGGGTTAGGTATTGGTTTGCAATACTCAAGTCCATTTTGATGAAGAAACACTGTTTCTTGGGGGTGACATAGGCTTTTTTTTACCCAACTGCGCAGAAGAAGGGTAATGTTTTTATTGAAAAACTACGCGTGCAAAGCTGCGGATTGATCAGTTAGTGATATATACCGAAATCCTTTTGACGTACTTTGTGCGTAGGTATAACGTGTGCATTATACATATTACAGTTCAAGTTCAGTAATAGTAAGGTATTGCAGTTCTGGGAAAATCGATGTTTACCAATACGAACCGGGTCATTGACCTAGGTTTGCGTGTTTTGCACGTATCATGGTACTCGTAGGTATATGTACCTGCTAGTTACATTGATTGAGTTCCGCGATTGAATGAAACAGGCCGGACTTTTACAAAGCTGCACTAAAGAGGTAGGATTGGATGTTTTTAATGAATCAGTTTTTTTTATAAATTGTTTTACGTATGAATTTTTTATTTATATTGTCGTATCTATTGTTCTTCTAGACTTGCTTTTGTTATTTACGGGTTGTTGATAAGGTTTAAAATAATTTGTTAAATAATTTCTATTAAAGTAAAGTCTGCACTTTGCGTACTATAACCCCTTCTAGTCATTTGATTAACCAATTAAACACGTTAAAAATTGCACGTTAAATGGCAAAAGACATCAATATCTAATTACTTGTCGCCATGTGATCAGTGAGAATTTTAACGTGTTTAATTGATTAATTTTAAACCCTGGGATTCAATTCTTATGTTGTAGACAGGCCGCGTTTGAAATGATCTCACTAACTTAGTCTAAACAAAAACACGTAATCCAATGTTTATCCAATGTAATCCAATGTAATCCAAGGTTTTTATCAAGTTGGTGATTATATACTCAATATCGGTTTACGGCCCTAGGGTCGTAAATTAATTTGAAAATAGAATGAGGCTCGTTGCATTGATAATAAACTAAAATGAAATACAATCTTCATGACAAAACCTTGCTTCTACTTAAAAATTAAATAGGCTATAATCTAGTAATGAAACGAAATCAATGGATCGATTATACCTACCGAATATTTTCTTTTTACCTCCAACTACCTCCGTGGCGCAGTGGGCGAATAGCCGGCTGAGACGCAGGAGGTAGCGGGTTCGATTCCCGCCGCAGAACAAATGTTTGCATGAACTACAGATATTTGTTCCAGGTCTGGATGTTTTTCTATATATGATAAGTATGTATATACAAAAAAAAAACGTATTAAGTATTCTATCAGTTATCTGGTTCTCATAGTACAAGATCTGCTTAGTTTGGGGCTAGATAGCGCTGTGTGATATGTCCAGCAATATTTATTATTTATTACTTTATTAATTTCCTCGCATTCGTGACGAAAAGTTATGGGCTATACTCGGGTTTAAGCGATCTATTGTACACTCGATATATTTGGCGTACGAGCGAGCTAAAGCGAGTGAGGACGCTAACCGAGAGTGTTATTCAATAGCCCTTGTACTATTGACTTCACTGTTTCAGTTTTGACATATTGCATTATTTTCATTTAGGCTGACAGAATACATAGAGCGCTGAAACACAAGGCCGCGGTTTTAATTACATCAGACGAAGTAAAGACTAACGGCTGTATGTAATACGAACTTAGTTACCGAAAGTTGTTCGTTATACTCGTAATTAGAAGGTGGTAGCTTGAAAATTAATATCTCTTTCGGACCGAGCGCTCTTAATACTCATGTGCTCAGTAATGACTTCAGTCTCTGTTTTATTTAAACGTTATGTTGCGGATATATTGTTTTATTATATTTAAATTCTTTATTTACCATGGGAGTTTTAACCAGACAATGGTTATGTCACTCCCGTAAGTCTGATAATCAAATTACATCTACTTTAAAAAAAAAACAAAAAACTAACAATTAACTACCTACTTAAGTATTGCCCTCCAGCGAAAAGAGGTAAATTTTAAGCAGTCTCCTGGCCTCATCAGATGATGGTGAAGCCAAGAAACTGTTACACGTCCCTACCCTGTTAATCAGTAAACAACATGGAGGTATGGCGCTCGCCGCGTTCCGAACACATTCCGACAACACGTGATGCACATCTTCAACGGTGGCACAGTCGGAACAATTTGGTGTACTCGATAATTCATGTGCCTACAACACAAGTCCCTGGTACTGTACGGTACTGCACGCCAATATTCACAACAAGCCATTGTAAAAATTGTATTCTTTATTGCTGTATTCTTATAATGCTTGATTTGAGAAATAAATGATTTGATTAGGAATTTAAATTTATTTGTCAGGATGTGTCCGGAACGTAGTCTCAGTAATCCAACAATCTGTATCCTTTTCACGTTCTGTTATAAACGTTATGTTGCGGATATATTGTTGCAGCCAAGGTTGCTTGATATCGACACGGTACGGCTATTTTAAATTGGTGATATTGCTTATTATCAAAATGTCTGAACCTCTTAGAAGGTATTTCTAGTAATTAATTTTCGTAATAAAATTTAGTCTAATCTAAGTTTGGATCGCTGCCTGACAAATGCAAAGTTCACTAAACGTTTATTTGTGTTAGGTACCTTGTAAAAGTATGTTTAGTTATCGGTCAATTAGGTGACCTAATGACCTTCCTCCGGAGGTTTTTCCGGTGGGCTTCAAACTGAACGCCTTCAAGAGAGTTAGTGCTAGGGCACGCGACTGCAGTACCACGAGTGCGGCAGGAGTTTATAGGCGGCGGTGACCACTTAACATCATAACAAGTTTAATATAAAATAAATTAGGTGTCATAATCATATTAAATTTAATAAAAACTCGTTGTCGATTTAAAAACTAATAATAGTACTATACTTTGTGAATACTATAATAAATACGTCGTCTAAGAATGAGGGAGCCAGATCGTTTCAGAAATAAGATTTTTGTTGCAAAATCAATGTTTCAAAACAAGCTTTTATAAAATTCATAATCGGAACCGCAAGCAGATTCAAATGAGCTCAAACACTAGTTGCCTACTATAATCCATTCAGAAGTTCCGTTGTCTGGCATCCGTCTCCATCATGAGACCACCTCCATGGTACCATATTATTGCATTGTCACCGAAGTTACATATTTATTCCAAATTACAGCTCAATCCGTTGAGGGGAACGAGTTTAAAATTCAGTTGCAAGATTCCACCCGGACAAACATACATACATTGTGAGTTAATAAAAAGCTTGTTAAAACAACAATTACCATTGACACAATTGATTGATTGATTAAAAATATCCCTAAATATAGTACAAAGCCAACTTAATGCTAAAGATAATTCTCTTCCAGATAACCTTAGTGTATTGTGGATAAAGATTAAAGTATCTTATGTAAAATTTGCATAGGGACTTATAAAGATTTTGCTTAATGTACTATTAACATTTTCACTTTAAAATACACATTTAAAAATATATTAATGTACTCGTACATCGTGTACTAACGGTTTTATATTATATCGCTAAATAATCGTTCATCTTTTTTGTAAAAAAATACTTAATTTATCCAATGGCTTCTACATAACATAAACAGATATTACGTTATTAATCCTATTAACTATAGAGCCTTTTGCCTAATAATCATCATCATCCACAGCCTGACTTCACCCATTGTTGGGTATAGGCCTCCACCACGATCCTGCGCTAGTCTCACCCACTGACAGCCCGCGACCTTTACGATGTCGTCCACCCATCTCGCTGGTGGTCGTCCTACACTTCTATACCCGCTCCTCGGCCACCATTCAGTCACTGTCCTGCTCCATCTGTTATCACCACGTCTAGCCAAGTGTCCCGCCCAAGACCATTTGAGCTCCATAACTCGAATCCCAACGTCATGAAACTTCGTTCGTCTACGGATCTCGACGTTTGGAACTCGATCTAACAGTCTGATCTCTCTTAAACTGTACACAGCCTCCTGCGTGAGCGTCCATGTCTCTGCACCGTAGGTCATGGTGGGCAGAACACATTGGTGATAAAGGTGATAAACACATTTGCCTAATAAAGGCTTTAAACTGCCATTACGATAGTATTATTGTATTAAGTAAATATAAGCCCTTACTAAGGTTTGTTTAACGTTAATCACCATGTTATTGACGTTAACTGTAATAGTTATGTTATGTGTTAATGGAAGGTTAGCTGTCGAAACTCGTTATGGTTCACGTCGTTCCTGGCGTATCTTCATTATTATTGAATGAAACCATTTTCCGTTAGGATGTGTGAATGAGGATCGACTCAAGTGTATTACTTCAGCTCTCGATTTGGCATCAATTTCTGAAAAGTCATTATAAATATTTTTCTAAAGAATAGATCAACTCTCTAAAAATATGCGACAAGGATTTAAAGCGAAAACTGGGGCTAGGAATATGGGAAGTAATATACAGGATATTTGGTAATATACTGACGATATTCAAGTGACGGTTTCTCAAAACATAAACAAAAACTTCTCGAAAAAAAACTGCTAGTTATATTATCAAATTAAAAAGAATCAACTAAGTTTAGGTGATTAATTCGATATAAAACTTACTGCCTACTCTTGCAATCGACATCCAAAAATAAAGGGCGATTTGATATCTCTTTCGGAAATGGCTGGGGGTTTGGGTTAAAAAGGGACAACAAGACGTCTCGAGACGTCACCTGTGGTATCTGTGGTTAGATGGCAAGCATTATGCTATAGCACAACATAAGTTAAATAAAGTGTTTGTTTTTACATGCCAAAATAAATTTCACATTTCTATGGTAAACATTTGACAAATTTATTTATTATCCTCATCAAAATAACCCCTTTCGTTTTTGTGCGTATATTATCAAACACCCTATATATGTTATGGGCTAAGCCAGCCAGGGTATGCAGATAATAGTCTAATAGATAGGCGTAATTTTGGTAACTATCGCCAGAAAGGCTGATTCAGTGTTTAGTGGGTGTGAACGGATGTGAACGGTGACGGTCTGCCCGCATGCGGTCGGTTATCTTACTAGCTATCGGCGCTCAAAGATGAGTTATTATTACAAAAAATGAACAATAACTAGAAACGGCCATATCTAGTGAACCAACAGATGAATCTTGTCAGTTTTTTCACTGTTCACATAGGTATTACTCATATTATAACACTGTACTAGAATCAGCCTTTCTAGTTATTGTTCATTATTTGTAACGATAACTCGTTTTTGAGCGCCGATAGCTAGTAAGATAACCGACCGCATGCGGGCAGACCGTCACTGTTCACATCAGTGGAGAGTCCCTCACCCACTATACACTGAATCAGCCTTTCTGGCGATAGTTACCAAAAGTATGCCTATCTTTTATAATATAAGCTAATGTTTCCATCACAGTCAAATAATTTTGAATAGACGTTGACATGGAAAGCGGAATCCCCACCGACATAAAAAACAAACTTAAAGTAATTTAAAGAAATATATTTTTGCGAGTTTACATTTAAACTACCAATCTCGCATGCGATCGACGCTAACGGTACTTAGATTTTCAAGTCTGAGGATAAGACACTTTTAATGCATCCAATGTTAATCTTATTCTAACACGCCTCTTGGTAGCGCGTCTAGTTACTTCCATTATACGTCTGAGACATAGCTTTTGGATACTTACACAAATGTAATATCTCTTCCGAGGTATCACGGGCAATATCACTGTCTGCTAGTCAGACGAGAGTCCGAGAGCACCCGGTTACGGCAAAAACGATGCAATTATGTAAGGACGTCAACGAATTAGTGTTTGTGCTGGCTACTCGCCAAATGCACACGGATGCAGGCAGAGGAAAGGAGTAGGGGAAATAAGGCCAGGCTCATGAACTATATCGGATAATAATGTGTAGGAGTTTCTTGTATTATAGATTATGAGGTCCCGGAAACTTTGGGGGTGGAAGTCTCACCAATCTGAACAATTATCAATATGCAAGCAACAGTGTCAGCCCAAAACAAAATTGCAGTTACTTAAATAATCTTTCAAAGAATTGAACATTTGCATATGCTGGGTTCATTATAAAACATTCCATACAAATATTGAGCACTTCATAATTATTACTTTAATTGATGATGATGATAAGTAAATATTATAAAGAAATATAAATATTGCTGGACATTCCACACAGCGCTATCTAGCCCCAAACTAAGCAGAGCTTGTACTATGGGAACCAGATAAATGATAGAATACTTATATATTTTTTTTAGTACATACTTATATTGGTAATTGATCCAACACCAAGAATCGAATGTCTACATTTCCGCTTATTGTCCATCGCTTTCTTCTAAGTGGATTAAAAGAACTAACTGACATGTTAGTTTGTGTGTGTTTTGCATACTAAATAAATAAATATAATAAAATAAGATACGTTTATTTCAGGCACAAAAATACGACCCATATCACATACAAATGAAAAATACACTAAAAAACCACAATATTGAGAACCTCCTCATTTTTGAAGTCAGCTAAAAATACTGAATATGCCACGGAGCAGATGCTCCAGTGTGGTCATTTTTTATTTCCGTCCAGGTGGACGGAAATCCAATACTTATAAATTGTATTTTTATAAATCTGGTCAGAGATAATGATCGTGTTTGTAAGCATTCTATATCTTTTAATTATCCAGAGCCATATTCTGAATTTTGGACTCATCATTTTGGATATGCATATGCGAAGTTTTTAGGCTTGTTATTGTTTTTTTTAAACCTGGCCAAGTGCGAGTCGGACTCACGCACAAAGGGTTCCGTACCATTATCTATAAAATGGCAAAAAAATCATGTCTGTTGTATGGAAGCCCCACTTCAATACTTATTTTTTTCAATAGCACAATTTTAATTATTTACCTTATTTGAAATTGGTGCCGATTAAGCTAGTCCTCTAATTGTATGAGCGCCCATACAACTCAGAGGACTATCTTAATTGTCATCAACTATTTATGTATGGGGACACCCTTTAAATTTCAACTTGTCTTATTTTTTTGGAATTTTTCCTTTATTTGTGCTGTACCTTGCTTTATGCCAAATATCGTGATTCAAGGTCAACGGGAATTACCATATATGTTTTCGACCTGAAACCTATAGGGAACTTTCGGTTAACCTAGAATTGTCAATTTTGGTTAAAAGCAAGGTACAAATAAAGAAAAAATTCTGAAAAATGAAAATGTTTAAAATTAATGTAAATTTTGGTACTTACAAGTTTTTGCAAAAATCTAAATTTGGCCATATCTTTTTATCGTGTTGACTCGGGACCTTGATTTTTATACACCTAATAGGGACTATAGACCTCAGTATCTGGTATAAATAACAACTTGCTAGGTCCACCCGTTCCTGAGAAAACTATTGGTGACACACGGACATACGGACAGGAGAGTAATCTTATTAGGGTTCCTATAAGGTACGGAACCTTAATAAAACGTAATTAAAGCTAATCATTTTTACATGCCCTTTATTTCTCTGTTTTGAGATTTTTTAGACCCCCCCGAAGGGTTTAATTTTTTTAATATATTTATATTGAAGTGCTTATTCTCACAATGGGGAAATTGCGGACCAAACAGAATTTGAACCTGTACCGGATGCGATAACTAACTTCACACCAAAGGCCAACTATAATAAAATTCCATAAGATTTTCTTTTTATTTAGTTTCTTAAAAATGTAAAACGCAAAAGATTGTAGATGTTACAAAAATGCCGACGATCTGTAAAGGCAATTAAATCAATTTTTACTACACTGATTAGCGACCGAACGCTACAAATACCAACACCTAGCAATGAAAAAGCATTTCACAATTTTTATTTTAAACTTGTAAACACATAAGCTGACGGGCCTCCTGATGTTAAGTGGTCACCGCCGCCTATAAACTCCTGCAGCACTCGTAGTATTGCAGTCGCGTTGCCTACCACTTAATACTCTATTTACACCTCTCTTGAAGGCGATCATTTTGAAGCCCACCGGAAAAACCTCCGGAGGAAGGTCATTCCACATCTTGCAGGTGCGTGGAAAAAATGAGCAGGTGAAATGCACCGTGTGAGATTTCCACGCATCTACAATATGTGGGTGAGCTCGTTGCCGGTTGCGGTAGGTTCGATGGTAGAAGTGGGAAGCAGGGATTAAATTGAACAGCTCTTCAGAACATTCACCGTTATATATTTTATAGAAAACGCTGAGCGCTCCGATGTCACGGCGCAGACTCGGCGGCTCCAGATCCTTAGATTCTACTGGGTCGTCGGCGATACGAACGGCTCTGCGTTTCAATGAGTCTAAGGGCTACAGTTGGTATTTTGGTGCACCGTTCCAGATTTGAGAACAGTACTCCATGTGGGGCCGGATTTTCGCTTTGTAGAACACAAGACGCTAGCCCGCCTTGAAGTACCGCTTTGATCGGTTTAGTACACCGAGTTTCTTGTAGTCAATTTAAGAGGCAAAATTATAAACCATATCTATAAAACAGCCTTAATTTGACTGATGACCTCCGTGGCGCAGTGGGTGAACAGCCGGCTGAGACGCAGGAGTTAGTGGGTTCGATTCCCGCCGCGGAACAAATGTTTGTATGATCTACAAATATTTGTTCTGGGTCTGGTTGTTTTTCTATATATTATAAGTATTTATTTACAAAAAGGGTAGCAACTGAATGGTGGCCAAGGAATGGCTGTAGAAGGGTTGGACGTCCGGCAGCGAGATGGGGTGGACGACATCGTTAGAGTCGCGTTAGAGTCGCGGAGTGGGTGAGGTGAGGCTGTGGATGATGATGATGATTTACAAAAAAAAGTATATAAGTATTCTATCAGTTATCTGGTTCCTATAGTACGAGCTCTGCTTAGTTTGGGGCTAGATAGCGCTGTGTGAAATGTCCAGCAATATTTATTTTATTAATATTTTTATTTAATTTCTCGCCTCTCTCACAGCGCCTCTGGCGTTCGTTAATTTGTAGTGATGTTTAAGCTAATCATTGTTCCAAATTGGAGTGATTCATATCAGCGAAGCGGTGCGAGGCGGCAAATTATGAACTCTAATTAATGTCGGTTACGTAAACATCCACTAAGCCTCGTTTACAGTAGGGCTCATCAAATACTACTAAAGTCTAACTTTTTATTAGCTGCAGTAAAATGACGTTTTGTGGGTTGCCGGTTTTTGAAGAAAAATAAATAGGGATGTAGCTAAATGAGTGAATCATAAATGAATAATCAGTTTGGTTTTTTTTTTGAGATTTAATATTAAGTTGTAATGTATTTTTTTAACCTATTATTATTACTATACTAGAGGATTGATCTTTTTTAGTGGAAGTATAGGGAGGTACATTCAAAATGAAACAAAAACGTCATAATAATGTTATTTAATTAATTTTTGTGAACTGAATCACATCCCTATTGAGATTAGGCTGGCAACATTATTTTACGGAATGACATTTAGAAACGTCATTTTACTGCAGCTAATAAAAAGTTAGACTATAGTCTAAATTAGATCTAGTAAAAAAATAAATATGTAGTTTTTCTTTCGTAGTTTTCGTTATGGTGGTTCAATTCATATACCTACAAACAATCAGTGAACATTCACTAGATAACTGAACAGTACAAATGTCAGAACATATGCTTATCGAATTACATATTTAGTTACGTCTTTTTACTGTCGTCAAATCAATTACACACTTTCATGAATATCAAAGTATTCATTATTTTCACTTATAACCAAGTAAAACTGACATAATTAAGAAACACTTGTTATACTAGCTTTTTTTAAAAAAAACCGCGATCAAATCGGTCCATTCGTTTACAATGCCCCAGCCCAGACAGACATAGGCGTCAAACTTACCACTTTTTTGCATCGAGGGTTAAAAAAAAAGAAACGAAAGAAAACTTATTCACTCTAGACTCCATCATCGTGATAATCCTTGTCAGACCACGCACACTGAAAACTGGGAAAACATTTTGCATAATTCTAATATTAAGCCATTCACAAGCCTAATTACAGATAAGTTGGTCGACTATTGCTCGTAAACTTATAGAGCTTCATAGTTATTTTTACAACTACTAATGATACCAAGTAGTGCCATACAAAATATACAAAACACGAACTGTCCCTAAAGCACAAGAATCGAGCAGTTTCTGTGTTAAATGGTATAGAAACAGTACAATTTAACCACAAAGACTCTCTCTCTCTCTTCCCAGCTATGTATCCCACATGGTGGTGGGGTCAGCTTTCCTGGTCGTTCTTCTCCACTTCGCTCTATCCTTGACGTCGTAATCAGAAACTTGGCACTCTCTAATGTCTTTTGACACTACATCTCTCCACCTTGTCTTGGATCTACCTCTAGATCTTCGACCGGGGATGGAAAGTTGTAGTGCCAAATTCCGTACGTAGTCAGGTGGCCTCCTCTTCACTTGACCGTACCATCGCAGCCGACTCTCCTGCATCTTGTCAGCGATGTCGCGCACCCCCAGGCTTCCTCGCACGTACTCGTTAACCACAAACACATAATTCTTCTTTTGTTTCGCCGTAGTCGGGTGATATGATAGGCTATACTTTGTGTTTCTCTACGAGATCGGTACAGGAATGAGGAGATTCGTAGACGAACCAAAGTCACCGACATAACACAAAGATCAGCAAGCTGAAGTGGCAGTTGGCAGGGCACATAGCTCGAAGAAAAAACTGCCGTTGGGGCGGAAAGGTTCTCGAGTGGAAACCATGCACTGGAACGCCCTTCACTAGATGATAAGACGACCTGTTTAAAGTTGCTGGGTGATGGAAGCCGTTGGGTGCAGGCCGATAAGATCGCTCGCTCTGGAAATCTATGGGAGCGCTATGTACAGCAGAGGCCGTCCTTTGTATGTTGATGATGGGTCAGATAAAACTACGCGTTCACACATTTTTGTTTGTCGTTGTGTGAACGCAGACCGGCAAGGGCGCAAGCACCGCACTAACCGAAGTTTGGAACGTTTGTTTGCGGAAACACGTTAAGTTTACTGTTTGCTACAATTCAGATTGCATCGTGGATTTAATAACCCGTTTTTAAATCCGGTCGAAATACTTTGTGTAGAATTGTTTAATGCTATCAGTTATTGAATTGGTTATTGTACTTTTTTCGATATATTGGATTTTAGCTCCGGGGATTTTAGCATGTTGTGTTTTGTTCGTTTTTGGATAGTTAGATTGTGTGTAATACCCCCCCCCCCCCCCCCACACTTTGTCCATCTGTCTATCCGTCCGTCCGTCTGTCACAGTTGATTAATCTTAGAAACGATAGCTCATGATCAAATTTCATATCATAATGAGGAGCTTTTGCTATCGTATGACAATAATCTTGATGTGTTACGAATATTCCATCATGTCGAGCAACTTTGTGACAGTAACGGCTGTAATAATAATATTTACAGATTTACAAACCGGCATAGAAATATAATAGTAATAAAGCCTTTATTAACAATCTTAAATACACATTACATATTTCTACTTGATTTTCAGCATAGGCCTTCCAGAGTGTTCTCCACAAAGATATATCTCTTGCTTTTCTCGCCCAAGTCGTTCCCGCCACTTTTTAAATATCATCTTCCCATCTACGATACTGTCTACCTTTACTTCTCGTTTTATATCTAAAGCACCATTCATTCATTTGTTTTTTTTTCTTTAAATCTGTTGTGTCTAGCTTGTAAGAATTGTAAGAATTTTCATTCATTCATTCACCATTCTGTCACTTCTTTTGCCCATTTTTCCGTCTTATTTCTTACTAGATGCCCAGTCCATTTCCATTTTAGTTGTTGGATTCGGTATTTAATATCTATAATGTTGGTTTGTTTTCTTATTGTTGTTAATCTAACCCGCATAGAAAAAACAACGTCAAATAGATCTCTATATGTCAAATCTCAATAAAATTCCATTTAAATCGTACATCGCTATCGGTAAGTGAATAGGTCGATTAGTTGATTAATCCAATAATTGATTGCGCGGCGCTGATCGGCTTACTGCCGGCTCCTCTATATTGTTACCAACCATGTGTAACGACCTTTTCATTCGATACATTTATTACATCGATGTTGATGGCCTGCTATTCGATATTTGACTTCTGTATACCTTTTGTGATGGACTATGATGAATTATAAAGTAAAAAAGTGGCATGCTTCTGTACGGTTAACGTATCGTGTGTTATTAAATCGGTTTTTAGGGTTCCGTGGCCAAATGGCAAAAAACTATAAGAACTATTCTGTTGAAACTTGGTAAGTGGATGTATTTTGTGAACCGCATTAAGATTTTCACACAAAAATAGAAAATAAGAACAGCACATTTAGGGGGTTCCCCGTACTTAGAAATGAAACTCAATTTTTTTTCATCAAACCCATACGTGTGGGGTATCTATGGATAGGTTTTCAAAATGATATTGATGTTTCTAATATCATTTTTTTACTAAACCGAATAGTTTGCGCGAGAGACACTTCCAAAGTGGTAAAATGTGTGTGCCCCCCCCCCCCCCTCTGTAACTTCTATAATAATAACACCAAATAAATATATGATGTAACAATAACATACAAACTTCCACCGAAAATTGGTTTGAATGAGATCTAGTAAGTAGTTTTTTTAATACGCCATAAATCGTAAACCGCAATTTACCTTTCATTCAATCAACTCAAATATAAAAAAAGTTACAACGAACTACAAGAACTTTTATATTATTTTACTTGCTGCTACGGAACCCTTCATGGGCGAGTCCGACTCGCACTTGGCCGCTTTTTTTCAATCAATACACAGTCCTGTTCAACTCTGTTTCGGTCATGCTAGGCTGGTTAGATATTTTACATCTGGGAAATGACAGTAACATCATATTTCACAAAGTGTGAGAGCCGTAAACTTTAAAAAACTTTCGGATCACGGGTTTTCCGTGCCGTGATAAGTTTCATAATAAATTCCAGGAATGTATATGAAATGAAAAGGTAAAACACATCTTGACGACCACCGTGGCGCAGTGGGCGCACAGCCGGCTGAGACGCAGGACGCAGTGGGTTCTATTCCCACCGCGGAACATATGTTTTCATGATCTACATATATTTGTTCCGGGTCTGGTTGTTTTTCTATATATTATAAGTATGTATTTACAAAAAAAAAGTATATATTTATTCTATCAGTTATCTGGTACAAGCTCTGCTTAGTTTGGGGCTGAATAGTGCTGTGGGAAATGTCCAGCAATATTTATTTATTTATCTAGCAGAGTAGTTTTATTGTTACACGCAGAGTTATGTATTACAAGTCGTACGAGCTGTAAATATACTCAGCAACAAGAGCTCTGACTGAACCTGGTTTGAGTTCTACATCTTAAACAATGTAACATACGAGCAGCTTGGCTTTCAATTAGTCTTTTGTTTTGTTAACGTGCAGGCTTTTACGATAACGAATTTTATTATAATTTATTGAGAACACGCCATCTATAACAAGGAATAAATCATTATTATAAATACGGGATTTATCACGTACCGTCTTATCGGTGTTTCGACCGCCAATGTTTCGGTTCAATTCGTGAATTCAGGGTGAGTGCGATCCGCTCCGAATAACGTCTCGCCTCGCACTGCGCGCCGCTGCTCTCTGCGCGCGAGTGGACGGGCGGGGTGGTGGGGATTGGGTCAACGAAAGCACAGTGCGTTGAACCCCCTGTGTCATCATAATTATCATCACTGCTGCTCTCTTCTGTAGTTCTTGGTACAGGCAAACACACAACACTAACTATGTCTCTACCAGGTTCACTCACTCTTCTGTCACTTGCATCATGAAGACATGGCCTCCAGGCCGGCGGTAGAACCCATCCTCTATCCCTGTTAAAGTCGGTCCCTGTCGGTCGAAACACCGATAAGACGGTACGTGATAAATCCCGTATTTATAATAATGATTGAAATCAATCACGATAGTTTTCTAAGTAAAAGGAATAAATCATCTATGTACGGTCAGGTCAAAAAATCAAAACTAAGCTGTAAATCGAGCTACATTAAATAGTCAACTCAACTTATGTTACGTAAATACCAAAATCAATATTATGTTAAGGGTGTTAAGATTCAACTTTAAAAATATGTTTTGGAATAAATCCCTAAAAAAATTATTGTTTATGCTTTAAAGTTAACTTTATCAATTTGTTATAGTTATTTTATCAACTATACATGTGCTAAACCCACGGGTCTGTCTGCGATCTTCCCGAAATTTAACGAGTGACCAACTAACGTAATAAAAATATTTAAGAAGCTAGTAGCATTTATATTTCATGATGGGTCTCATAGTATCAGCATGATTTGACGACAACCACTGTGGTGCAGTGGGCGAATAGCCGGCTGAGTCGCAGGAGGTTGCTGGTTCGATTCCCGCCGCGGAACAAATGTTTGCATGATCTACAGATATTTGATCCGGGTTTGGGTATTTTTCTATAAGTATCTATTTACAAAAAAAAAGTATATAAGTATTCTATCAGTTATCTGGTTCTCATATTACAAGCTTTGCTTAGTTTGGGGCTAGATGGCGTTGTGTGAAACGTCCAGCATTATTTATTATTTTATTACGAAGACTTTAGTTTCCGGTTTTTTTAGGGCTGGGGAGGGGGTAATTACCTAAAATGAGCGACAGAAACATGACACCAATCTGTCGTGAAACGTCAAATTTACGATGGGATTTCTATTTGTTGTAGTCCTTTTGCTAGTGGCACTAGTTTCTATGAGTAAATTGACGTTTCGCGACCGGTTGCTGTCGTATTGCTGTCACTGATTTTACGTAATTAGGTTAAAATTTATCTTAAATGTATTTTTATGTAAATAAAACACAACCAAATATTATAAATAAAAACTTAAAACTAAGCAAAGCATTTCCTTATACTTTCTTTTGTTTGCAAATTTTCTTGGTACAACACAAAGTTTATTTCCGAAGTTTCCTGTACAGAAACACTCTTTGACCAAACTTAATTAATTTTGATGTTTAGTTTCATTAAAGGAAATTTTAAAATTTAAAGGAAATATTATAGGTATACAATTGAGTGGAATATGGCTCGCGGGCCACCCCTACTCATGCACGCGCGACTTCTTAACCGTAAAAGAAACTCTTGAAATTCGTCTACGCCGCTCGCTCGTCTTGCCTACTTTAGGCCTCGTTCAATTTAGCGCCGAGTGGAGTTGGCTAGTCACGTTTCGAACACTGCCTCTATTGTATTAGCTACTCTGTAATACAGTAGTATTGTGTCCATACAAAAGATTTCAACGCACACAGATTTTGTACACCGCTTTTAGTTCAAAATTCGACACAATAATTTTTGATGAATAAAGTCAAATGAAAGGAATATTCTGTTATATTTACTTACCAGATGTAAGTAACAAAATACTTGTAATCCTTGAGAAGTTTTTAAGATCTCTGTTATAACCTTGTAGTTAAGTGAAAGATCGCAACAGAATATATTAGATCTGATCTTTTAGCAATGCTATTTCGATTCAACGTCTTTGCTATTCTGCCGCATGCCTTGTTTGCACTACGAGTAGGAGGGATCATATTGCAAATGTATGAGGTTGATTTTGATATAGTATTATTAAAAATATTCAGAATTGATTAATTGTTGCATAAATAATAATAATAGCCCTCAACTCTCTAGAGTTTCTTAAAAAAGAGGAAAAATACCGAGTGCTCATAACCTCTTTATAGGTTATAACAATCATGACTGAAACTGTACCGCCCCGCCGAGGAGTGGGTTATATGAGCGCTTACCTGACCAAAAATACCTAGACACATCGTTCATTGTCTAGGTCCCCTCTCCACCCGGCAACATTAAATACATTCGGCCATCGTTCTGTTTGAGTTGAAATCATAAAAGTTGTTCTCGTCTATTAATCCTTGGCGCGGGGTAAGCGGGGGTCGCGGGCGCGGGCCCGATCAAACAGGCCGGGGAATCAATATGGCCGCCGCCCAGCTGATCCGTGACCTCCCCGCCCCGCGTCGCCCGCACAGCTCCCCCGCCGCCCTACACCCGCAAACTTGACGCTTCCCTACCAAGTTTTCTCATGACGATCTCTGATTTTAGTCGCTGATTATATCGCAGTGGTAATCCTTTTTCATGTTTACAGCAAGTGATCAAATTTATAACGATTATAGCATATAACAGACTAAAATATATTATTGTAACTAAAAAATATTTATCTCTTTAGTTTCAACAGTTTAATTAATAATAAAAACCTTTTATTTTATCAATGAAAAATTCAACGTATCCGCTTTTTTACTGTATCTTTCTTTTATTGATGATAAAATGCAGCCTGAAAATTGAATGGAGCTCTGGGTTTGTCTGGGATAATATTTTATTAAAGCGCCCATCGTTTTATCAAACTATTAATTCCGACCGCTCTCGTTAACTGAAGTGGCGGTCCGTTCAGTTAATTATAAAAATTGAGCGTAGTTTTTAATTTGCAGGATATCTTAGATTTGGTCCAGTCTTCACATCGTATTTTTTATGTTTAAGGAACCGCATGACTAAATATTTCAACCAATTATCTTTGATATAAATGCATTGTTATATAGTATGAGTACCTAAGGATAATTGTATGAGCAACTGGGTATATAGTTTTACAAAAATGTTTAAAACCAAAGAAACTTCTCCCTAAAATTAAATAGAATTGCATTAGTGGTCGATGCGTCATCGAGGATGCAACAATCTGGTATAATTGTCGAATGCAACGGTTTGTATCCTATTTTTTATTGAACTCTCGTGAAGATGGCCACAGTAAAGTATGAATGAAGTTGAATCGTGAGGCACAACAAGGTTGGTTTATAAAAGTGAGGTTAATTAAAAGTTGTCGGCCTGAGGCTGGGCTGCACGTCGCAAACCCTGTCATCCCTTTATGAAAGTTTGCTTGTTTATATATTCTACACCATTACATAGCAGGTATTATTCTGCGATACTGTTTGAGTTTGGTATGTTACAGTGTAACCGTAATAAATAGAAGTACGGAGTCATGTATCTGATCTGCGGTAGCAGCTATAGTGCCTTCTGTTGTTAGGGTTTCAACTGATTCTGAGGCACAGCAGAATCATTTGAAATTATAAACAGATTCTTGTATCAGATGATATTGATCCACCGATGACTGATTAGTGACAAGCGTTTTGTTCGCCTGTGGCACGCAAATGAAATAAAACAAAGTCACAGCACGTTAAAACTTAAATTAAATGTGACAGTTCTCTAAACCGTGCCAATATGTTATTCAGTAAATAGTTAATGTAATTTTTTAAAAACCCGAATGGCTAGATATATTCAACTTAATTCTTAAATCTGGGGCATAAAGCTCATTTTATATTAAATTTAGATCTAAAGTGGCACAGACCTCTGAACCATGCCGTAACCTGTTAACTTTATTGAGTGGACTAGTCGAGCGTGAGTAATCCCTTGTTTGTGTCTCCGCAAGCTGAGCGAGCTCGGCTCAAGTAATTATACATAAATTTGCAACTTGGCAACTTGTATTGTAAATTAATGCACTGTAAGCACAGCCCAATACAGACCAATTAACCTTCAGCAATCAAAGAATCTTATATTTATAATCTACTAGCTGACCCGCCGAACTTTGTACCGCCTTGACATGCATATGACGCGGGCTGACAATCTACGTCGCTCCGGTAGAATTGTCAATTGGCCATTATTAGCTGCATCTATGTATGAGAAAATTAATATTATTCATATTTTTTTTGCGTGATTTTTTCCGATATTTTAATAATTATTCTGCTATTCCGGGCGGAGACAAATCCACAAACCAAAGATCATCAAAATTGGTCATGCCGTTCCTAAGTTACAAATGGTGTAACTAACCTGACTTTTTTCTATATATATAGATATAGATTTATAAACAAACGGTAAATCCAATAATGTATTTCTTTCAGTCCAATACTCAAATGGTAAATCCACCATCTCATATATGGCGACGTCTTTAGAAAGTGCGGTTTGAATGAAACGGTGAATTTTCATCTTCAATATTAAAATGAAATAAACACAAACTTCTAGATTTCGGAAAGCATATTTCGTTCTATTAAATATGTCAAATGTACACTATGAATTTATAGTCAGTCTCATTTATATAGTCATTTATAGTGCTCTTTGTCACATTAGCGTCGTCGCCAAGGAGTCGTACAGTAGACTTGGTTTTGTTTTAAGAAATGCTCGTGACTTCCAGAGCTAACACGTAATAAAACTTCTCTTCAGCGCCTTAATGCGAAGCAAATTAGACCTGCTCCTGTGTATGGAATCCACGCTCTCCGTTTGAAAAAAGTACAAAAGGCATTTCTTAGGTACTTTTATAAGCGAATTGCAGGGTATTACCCTTTCATGTACCCAGCTCAATTCCTCTTAGGATACTTAGGTTAGAATTCCCTCAAAACTAGGAGAGCGTGTGATCAGATAACCACTGTCTGCAAAATATTTCGCAACAGAATTGATGCACCTGATCTGCTTAACCAGTTACTACGATTTTATGTCACAAATAAATATATCCGGTGCAGAAGACATAGGTTTCTTGCTGTACCCTCGAGCCGTACTGTATCCCGTGCTAACTCGCCACTGCCTCGCACACTCACCGTCCTCAACAAACTCCTAGATGCCAACCCTGAATGCGATGTGTTTGCTGACGAATGGAAGGAATTGATGCTGGTATGTCTGTGGTATTGTGAGATTGATGTATGAAAGGTCTATAATTTAACAACTCATTTTATTATTTATGTGTGTGATTTGTATATTGTGTAGATTTTTAATGTAATTTAGATTTTAATTTTTAATTTGACAATGTATGGTTTATGTAATTCACGTTGTGAATTCTTTTAAATAAATTAGTGTATTTGGTTAATCCGTTCTATTTAAATAAATAAATAATATTAATGATTTATTTGTTCCCACCCTGCTTAACAGTTAATACTGTGGGTATAAATCAGACACAACTTATTCCTATCAGGTATCTAATAATCGCTTAGAAAGTACTTGCTACGCCGTAGCATCCGTAGCACTTCGTAGCACATATTCGTAGCAATGTCGTAGCATATCGATTGCAATCTAAAATTTTATTATTGTTAGCCAAAAAGGGAAGCTGACTTGATGCAGCTGAATTTTTCAACCGACTTCAAAAAGGTATTTTTATTTTGTATGTATGTTACACGATACATCCACCAATTGTTAACCGATTCCGATGATTAGTTTTTAAGTAAAACTTCTTTACGCACGCTTGACTTGGGGAGTAAGCTAGTGAATGCGTTACGAATAGTGCGAACGGAAGTTGAGAGGGAGATATAAGTTAGTGAAGATAGAAAGAGAGAGAGTTACGTTTCGTATATTACTGTAGGGGCAAGAGAGAGAGAGAGAGAGGTCCGAGTACACATTTTATTTCTCTCTTTCTCTCATAGCCAGTTGATTTGTCGCATATCTTATATCTCAAATTGGCTTAAATTATACAAACTGCAAAAACTAAACACTCCTTCATGCTGTATAATAGAGTTAATTTTGCTATAGATAAAAAAGTATTTAGGACGTTTCGAATTTTAAATCTACCAGCTTTTTTTTAAGAAAAAGTTCAGCTATTCCATAACATATGGCAGGCAGCAACAGAAAATAACTTATGTACTTACTGTATGCACCTCGAAATAAGGTTGACATTTGCTTAAAACATTATTTGATACTTATATATACACGTATATATATATATAATATGTATATTTGACTTTCTTCACCTTTCCAACTCTCGATCCTTACATTCTTCTGAAACCCTTCAATTAAAAACTCCCCACCATACCTCAGTATTTTATAGTACCTCTTTTACTCTGCAGGCTACCAGACTCTGGAATGCCCTACCTGTCTCAATTCGTCATGCAAAATCTCTCCCTATCTTTAAAAACATGGTCAGACAACACTTTCTGTCATCCATCGCTCACTAGGCCATTTATTTATTTAGACATTTTTATGACATTTTTATATAAGATTACGATTAGATATTTAGATCCTTCCACAACCCACTTATTCCGAAACAAGCCTCTTAGACTGGGCTTGTTTCATCAAGTAGGTATTTAATAGACGAAGGAAATAGGCTGTTAATAACTGCCCGTTTTACTTAAATATTTAGTAGTTACGTTAGAAATAGTGTCTAAATCTCGTAACTGTTATAAACATTTTTAAACGCACCTACTATGTATGACTATGTGTGCCGCTCCGCCGAAATAGTGATCTGAAATATGCATCTGTTTGAATAATGTTACAGTAAGTTTGTTTTTTCAACCTATGTCATCCCACTGCTGGGCATAGGTCTCCCCAACTGTCTTCCAGGACTTTCGCTTGTGTGCCAAATTCCACCAATCGGTCTCGAAGGCATCGAGATATACATATATACTAGGCCTTCCTCGGCGCCGTCGCACGTCTTCAGGCACCCACTGCGTGACGATCGTTGCCGATCTGTCCGGGTGCATTCGTCTTACATGGCCCGCCCAATCCCATTTTAGCCTGGCAGCCGTATTTCCTGCATCAGCAATACCGGTCTTTAAACGCAGCGTGTGTTTAAAGACACGAGTGAATGCGTTACGAATAGTGCGAACGGAAGTTGAGAGGGAGATATAAGTTAGTGAAGATAGAAAGAGAGAGAGTTACGTTTCGTATATTACTGTAGGGGCAAGAGAGAGAGAGAGAGAGGTCCGAGTACACATTTTATTTCTCTCTTTCTCTCATAGCCAGTTGATTTGTCGCATATCTTATATCTCAAATTGGCTTAAATTATACAAACTGCAAAAACTAAACACTCCTTCATGCTGTATAATAGAGTTAATTTTGCTATAGATAAAAAAGTATTTAGGACGTTTCGAATTTTAAATCTACCAGCTTTTTTTTAAGAAAAAGTTCAGCTATTCCATAACATATGGCAGGCAGCAACAGAAAATAACTTATGTACTTACTGTATGCACCTCGAAATAAGGTTGACATTTGCTTAAAACATTATTTGATACTTATATATACACGTATATATATATATAATATGTATATTTGACTTTCTTCACCTTTCCAACTCTCGATCCTTACATTCTTCTGAAACCCTTCAATTAAAAACTCCCCACCATACCTCAGTATTTTATAGTACCTCTTTTACTCTGCAGGCTACCAGACTCTGGAATGCCCTACCTGTCTCAATTCGTCATGCAAAATCTCTCCCTATCTTTAAAAACATGGTCAGACAACACTTTCTGTCATCCATCGCTCACTAGGCCATTTATTTATTTAGACATTTTTATAATTTATGTATGTAGGTATGACAATATATATATATATATATATTTTTTATGTATCTTAATATTAATATTTATGTTATTTTATGATTATATTATTTAATATAATTAAGCATTTTATTTTATGTTAACTATATTTTTTATAAATTGTAATATATGCTTGTTTTTTAAAAAAAAAAAAAACATTCTAAAAAAAAATCTTATGCCGCCGTCCTTATTTGTTCATATAGATCCTGTCCATCTAAAGGTTGCCTGGAAGAGATCGCTTTTAGCGATAAGGCCGCCCATTGTACGTATGATTTAAAATTGTATTTTCTTTTATATGTTTGTATTTAATGGTGTGCAATAAAGAAATTATCTAATCTAATCAAAACATGTGTATATATATATATATAGATACATACAGATGGAGCTAAAGAAGTTTTATTTCAGTCATGTGGTTTAAAGCACACTCGTTTTTGTTTTATTCTAATCAATTTTTCTCAATCTAACCAATTATATGATAATGGAGTACTAGAAAGAAACCGGTTTTTCATACGACCTTGACTTTAATGGAACAAGCATATGTCCCACCTGATGTAAAGTGGTAATCATAGCATATAACACAGCATTGCCTTGTAGGTCATGCATCTTAGAAACGAGCCCTCCATCAGCTTAATTAATTTCACCGGCAACCGTACCCTTTAAACCAAAACACAGCAATGCTTTTTGATGTCACCACACTTTGTTCTGACAACGGGGAAGTCCGCGGGCGAGCCCTTTCACAAGGAACTGTACTAACCTTCCTGAACGTTCGACAACAAACGCAAACAATAACTACAGTTATTTGCAGATCATGAAAACATTCGGCAGCGGGAATCGAACCCGCTACCTCCTACTTCTTAGCCTAGTCTGTCCCGTGAGACAAATAACTGTATTTCTTTCTTTATTTTCTATCTTCTCAGTTTTCTTTTGTGTCTTTGATTTATGGAGCCATTCTTAGCAAGCGCCTGGTCACGAATAAGAGGACAAGGTCATCGGCTAATGTCATTATGTTATTCTTTTTATGCTGTAACACCTCTGTGTGTCCTCCGAGGGGATGATAAAAAATGTGTTTTTTATGGAAAGTATTGATTTATTAATCGCCAACGTCGTATAGATTAGATGAATGTATACAATTGGCGGTCTTATCGCTATGTAGCGATCTCTACCAGAAAACCTTTGGATACAAATTAAATTAAGGAGTCAATCGAAATGTTACCACAATTACAGTTGTTAAATTACCTTTTTTATGTGTTGCCGAAACATCGGGATAACAATTAAAAAAATGTACATACGCTATAAATACCCATTTTGATAAGTAATCGCGAAAGTTTGAAAAATACTAATATGATTTTTATGATTTTATCCTCTGGATCGTCAGTGACATCAGACTGTTGTTTCCATACAAAATTGTCTACCGAGTTTGTAACAGTATTATTCCCTTTATTTAAATAGCAGAGCATGCAGTCGTATCTAAGCCGTAGATAGGAACTTGCTCGTGTCCAACACTTTACCGTTTAACTTCCGCTCTTTAGTTTTATCACTGCGTGTAACTTTTAAAATTGATGTTTTTCTCTCGAATCAGTTGACGGCTTAAGTTTTAAAATCTGTTTTCTAGCGCAGTGAATGCTGTTAACGGCTATTGGTTTTGTTACAAGCAATCTTGGGTGATGTTTATCTTGCCATGTTTAAATTGAAAAAAAAGGATAAGCTTTTTGTCACGGTTTTTAAGTACTACCAGAGCTGTGTGTGGAAAATAAATAGATAGATAAACTCTTTCTTGTCTAATAGACAGAAGTTGAGCGATGAGCAAGGAAACCATGATTCGATAGATTGCTTTTTCCTCGCATAGCGCTGTTCTTCCTATGGTTAGATTTTTCCTCGTGTACAACTTAGCATCTTCGCAAAGCTTAGGGTGTGGGAAACGTCTTAACTGTATTGTTTTTATATGAGACTTAAAGTTTTTATTCAATAAAATACTGAAGTAATTTGTATACTGTTTTTGCTTGAGATCTTCTATAAAAATAAAAACATTAATTTAATACGACATTAAATACAAAGGAAACTCAATGACAGATAATGGGATACCTAGACTTCTGGTTAATAACGTTATTATTATTTTAACTTTACTTTCCCGCTGCTGGGCAAAGGTCTCCCCATGTTCCTCCATATCTCACTATCAGTCGCCACGTCCCACCAGCTATCTCGGAATGCATCGAGGTCGTCACGCCAACGCTTCCTCGGCCTGCTCCGGCTTCGACGCCCATCTGAAGGCACCCATTGTGTGACGATTGTTGCCCATTTGTCTGTAACTATACGACTGACGTGACCCGTGAGTCACGTCAGTCAGTATAATAACGTTAATCACACTAATATTATGAATGCGAAAGTTTGGATGTTTGTTTGTTACTCAATCACGTCGAACTGATTTCGGTGAAATTTGGTATGTATTGTCCAAACCAAATGGATGATAATTATGATGGGCTTACATGGTTATGATTATGATGTAACTTACATTTTATTTTATAATTTTAAAATTATATTTTCATTATGTACCTATTGTAATCCAATTAAATATAATATAATTTCAAAACCTAATATGCATAATCTGACATTTTAATTTAATTTATTATTTCATTTTTATTTTATTTGTTATATGTGATAATATTATGCCTATTTATTTTAATTGTTTTTTGCAAAATTTTAAGATTTTCTGTTACTTTTTTAAGGATTATGTAATTTTTGGATGTACCTATTTTATCTGAATTAAATTTATTAATAATAATTAATAATTGTGGTATGGAAGCTAACAAAAATAAAAATTACGTTAATTTGTACATAAAATAAGACAAAATACAAGAAGTGGAAAATTACAAATAATATAAATACTTAGGCAACAGGAACATCCCGCGCAACTTCAAACTAACTGTAGTACATATTTGAAAAAGAATAAAGTATATTTCACCGAAAAGAACATGCAACTTACGTATTAAATTAAAAGTAATTAAAAGTCGCGCCAAAATGGCGCCATCTCTGCATGTGCTAAGTACTCGTAGGTAGTTTAAGTACGTACCGACTTATTATTAGCTTCTTAATTTTGTTTGTTGCAGGTTTTGTAATTACAAATGCAATGTAAATTTTCACTCTTCCTATCAACAATATTCAACAGAACCCTCATTACGACCTATAGAGGCAGCATTATTTTTCTGTTACGACAAACGTTGCGGTGACAGCTTGTTGACAGGACTCGATATTTCCAAAAAGTTTACTTGCCTTAAGAAGACAATAATAGCCCTTTTGAAATAAATATCATCAATAAAGCCAGAAATTCATGGATCCGTGGTTTGCGACGCAAAATGGAGCATCTCTTCTCCAGAGCGGATGAAGGAACAACGGTTTAAATGCAAATAAGATTACGATTAGATATTTAGATCCTTCCACAACCCACTTATTCCGAAACAAGCCTCTTAGACTGGGCTTGTTTCATCAAGTAGGTATTTAATAGACGAAGGAAATAGGCTGTTAATAACTGCCCGTTTTACTTAAATATTTAGTAGTTACGTTAGAAATAGTGTCTAAATCTCGTAACTGTTATAAACATTTTTAAACGCACCTACTATGTATGACTATGTGTGCCGCTCCGCCGAAATAGTGATCTGAAATATGCATCTGTTTGAATAATGTTACAGTAAGTTTGTTTTTTCAACCTATGTCATCCCACTGCTGGGCATAGGTCTCCCCAACTGTCTTCCAGGACTTTCGCTTGTGTGCCAAATTCCACCAATCGGTCTCGAAGGCATCGAGATATACATATATACTAGGCCTTCCTCGGCGCCGTCGCACGTCTTCAGGCACCCACTGCGTGACGATCGTTGCCGATCTGTCCGGGTGCATTCGTCTTACATGGCCCGCCCAATCCCATTTTAGCCTGGCAGCCGTATTTCCTGCATCAGCAATACCGGTCTTTAAACGCAGCGTGGTGTTACGGATTCTGTGAATCCTCTTTACTCCAAGCACGCTGCGCTCCATTGCTGTGCGGCAAACCTTGAGTTTGGATTTATGAGCCTCGGTTAAAGACCACGTTCGGGAACCATAGGTAAGGACGGGCAGTATACACATGTCGATGAGTTTGCGCTTTAGTGAAATAGGAAGGGGTCCCTTCATCAGCTCTTTCATGGACCAGTAGTTCTTCCAGGCGTTTTCGATGCGGCGATCGATCTCCTTATCTTGCCTGTTTTTGAAAGAAACTAACTGGCCCAAGTAGATATACTCATCGACGTGGTGTATAGCTTGCCCGTCAACCTCGATCTTGCAGTAAGATAAAGAAGTTTACAGTAAGATAAAGAAAAAAAAATATGAATACAATGTCGTATTAACGTAATCAATTTTAGACAAGACGATGAGTCTTTGATGTGATCTGCTTTTTTGTTCTTCTTATTTAGTATAAATCTTCTTCTATCTATACTTTTAATTACACTTGAAAACACGAAGTTTTTAACAAATATATAATATATATACAGACTTTAAAATCAGGAATAATAAATAAACGGGAACGGATTTCTAAAATAATAAGTAATAAACGAACATTTTTAAAGAGTTTTCCAACAATACCACACATACTGGGGTGCAAGCAAGCTTTTTTCATCCACTGTTTATATGAATGATAAGCACCGGAAAATTATTTAACCCCAATGAAGCTTAATGAGCCTCGAGTTATTGTAATTATGCCTATCAATTATTAAAATAATGCGGCCAAGTGCGAGTCGGACTCGCGCACGAAGGGTTCCGTACCATTATCTATAAAAACAGCAAAAAAATCATGTCTGTTGTATGAGAGCCCCACTTAAATATTTATTTTGTTCAATAGCACAATTTATTTTCTTAACTTATTTGAGGTTGGTGCCGATGGAGTTAGTCCTCTAAATTGTATGAGCGCCCATACAACTCAGCACCCTTTAATTTTCAACTTTTTTATTTTTGGGGATTTTCCTTTATTTTTGCTTTAAGAAAATTGCTTTTTGCCAAATTTCGTGATTCTAGGTCAACGGGAACTACCATATTAGTTTTCGACCCAAAACCTATAGGTTACTTCCGGTTAACCTAGAATTGTCAATTTTGGTTAAAAGCAAGGTTTTACAGCACAAGTAAATGGTAAATTCTGAAAGATGAAAAAAGTTGAAAATTAAGGTAAATTTTGGAACTTACAAGTTTTTGCGAAAATCTAAATTTTCCCATATCTTTTTATTGTATTGACTCAGGACTTTGATTTTTATACACCTAATAGATACTATAAACCTCAGTATCTGGTATAAATTTCAACTTGCTAGGTCCACCCATTCCTGAGAAAATCAGTGGTGACACACGGACAGACTGACGGACAGACGGACAAAAAGTGATCTTATAAGGTTTCTTTTTTTACCTTTTGCGGTACGGAACCCTAAAAAACATAAATTGTCGTTCTCCTAGTAAATAGTAATAAATAAATAAATATTGCTGGACATGTCACACAGCGCTATCTAACCCCAAACTAAGTAGAGCTTGTACTATGGGAACCAGATAACTGATAGAATACTTATATACTTTTTTTTGTAAAAACATACTTATCATAGAAAAACATCCAGACCCTGAACATTTGTCATGCAAACATTTGTTCCGCGGCGGGAATCGAACCCGCTACCTCCTGCGTCTCAGCCAGCTATTCGCCCATTGCGCCACGGAGGTGTAATGCGTGGACATTGCATGAATGTTAAGTAGAATTGAGAACCTCCACTTATTTTGAGGTTGGTTAAAAAACAAAGGATTACGAACAGATAATATGAGCTAAGCAACAATGACGTGTAAGAAAATATAATGCAGATAAAAACACCCAAAGAACGTAGCAAAGTCAAGTGTCAACTCGGGCAGTAGGTAACATCAATGTGCTTTTGAAAATATGGTATAAGCAGGGAGGCTCTCACGGTCCGTAATAACCGTGGAGTTCACTTCAGCCGGCAACAATGCGCGCCACGGCTGGATTACTTGTCAAACAACTTGACAACGTGAAATTCCTAAAACTCACCTTTTTTGATACGCGCCTCGAGTCGCTCGCTACAATCCTCAACAGCCTATCGAATTGATTCACAGCCTTTTGGTGTTTCAAGAAGATCTAAATTTGGTTTTTAGATATTTGTCTATAATACTCTGTTGGCTTACATGATTTATAAAGTCTACATACGATAACTGTCGTATTATTTTAAGATATTCGAAAAACAAACAGTACTTATATCTAATAAGAAACCAATTTAAACACTTATTACCATTTACATGTTTTCGTATATAATATCTAAATGAGCTTGTTTGTTAGGCTAAGAATTTTCAAAATAAAAAAACGGAAAAAATTAATAAATAAGTAAAAATATAAAGTTTCAATAAAATTAAAAGTGAGGACAAACAGTTATTGAACCAATTCAAGCCAGTGTTTCAAAATAACGCGCTTAAATTGCGAGGCATTTAAGTTAAATAAATCTAACTCAGGAAAGTCAACCAGTTTATTTTAATAGTTAGCAGATCTGATAAAGAAGGAATTTTGCCGATAGTTTGTCTTACAGCGAGGAACATTAAGGGAAAGAAAAGGTATCCTTACTGTTCTTGTTGGGACTCGTAACCGTATCATGGAAAGAAGGTGAGGGGAATCAATGAGAGACTGTGCAATTTTTACCAATATTGAAAGGTCCAATATCTTTCTTCTTACCTGGAGTAGAAGCATATGTTGCTTTTTGCATCTCGACTCATAATCTATATCATATGTTTTACAAATGTACTGAATAAATCTCATACCCTACGAATAAACCTACGCTGTATGGATTCTAGTCGATTTATGTAAACATCATACTGTGGTTTCCAACTTTGTTAGTTCGAGTAATGTATGAAGGTCTCAAGATGGGCATGCACGAAGACCCCATTTCCATCAATTCACGTCGCGTGGAGTTCAGCGGAGTACGAGTTAAAAATCGAGCACAAGAAGACTCCACTGACTCGACTCTATAGACTCCAAGTGGGCGTGTCATAAATTATATCATTATAGTTTTTTATGTTTGTAGATCGTGCTGCGTAAAATGATCAAATTTATAAAAAAACTTATACACGACCACTCTGACGGCTGCCAACTGAGCGCGAATTGCATTTATTGTATTGTTATATCGGCCAACAGAGGGGTGCGGGCGTCGTGGTATCGTGCGTAAAATCTTTGATTTTGGAATGATTGGAGATTCAAATATACCTAAGACTCCACGCAATCCACTTGAGCTTGACACACGGACGGTTTTTGGAGTCTTTTAGAGTGTTGGCGTGGTTTCATACGGCTTCGTGACTTTTTGACTCCTCTTCATAAAATAAAGCGCACTTTAAAAAAAATGTTTTCAATACATAGAACAAAACACCATCAATACGCAGTCATTAAGAACAAAAGCGCATCGAGATGTCCAATTGCATATGCATTCAATAAATTGATGGAAACGAGTGCGATCCGTGAAAGCTACACCGGTCGCAATCCGCTTGACCTAGAAACTGAAGTGGCGGTCCGTGGTGCCTAGTGGGGAACAACATGTTTCGATTCAAAGATGTGAAGTTCGAATCTAATAGAATGATCTAAATCTTTTAATTTTCTCATAGTACACTCATATTAGTGTAAGAAAACGCTTCAGAGAAAAATATATCGGAAGGCATACAATTTTGATGAAGCGATATTTGATATGGATAATGCCTTTTGATGCTTGCTAGTTAAAGTGTGTTCAGCAGTAACAATATTACGAGCTGATGATGAGTGGATACGTGATCACACCGGTCACCACTTGACCTAGAAAGTGGAGAGGCGGGCGGGAACGATCGCGTCGATAGCGCACTGCTAGCCTCCAAGAGCCTCGCCTCGACACATGCTCAGATATGAGATATCGCTTAGCCTATCTAGTAGGGCTTAGTGGGGAATTTTGAACGCCCCCATGAACTAGGGTCGACAAAAACACAAATTGGGATCACAATAGGTCTCAATGGCCGTAGAGACGCAAAATCCGAATAATAATACAAAAAAATAGGCCATCTAATTAGGCTAAGGTTTATACTTTCTGTTTAGTTTTAGCATAAATCAGATGCCGTGGAAATTCGTTCGATTGTGAATTATTTAATTTGCTATCAAAGCCCTTTCATATGATACCACATGACCATTTATTTATTTATTTGACCCCTTTGCCTTCCACATCTCAAAACGTACCCCACATATTCAAAGAACCCCGCTACAATTAAATTATACTTATTGGTAGCACTATAGGTATATTTTTAATTACATTAAGAACAGAAAAAAACATTTAAAGCTATCGTCGGATAAACAGAAAATTGCTAAATCTCAATTTAGGGTGAACTACTAGTTATTGCATGGTTATTTTCTACCTAAGACTAATGTTAAAAGAATCAGTGTGTGATGGCGCCAAAATAATGTTTATTTGAATAATTCAGGAAGTTGATGGGCTCTGCCCACTGTCAAGGCTTAGATTGTAGTCCTTACGATACGACAAATATTTATTCTACATCTTGTCCTCTTCTTTCACAAAACTACCACATATAACCCCGATGTATCTCGACTTAACAGAACAACAAAAAATGTATGCACAATGAGATGTAACACATCTTTTGCAAGACGACACTTTTACTTTCTGAGAGCTTATATTTACAACAAATTGAATAAGATATTACATTATTACCCGATGAACACCCATAAGTGTAAATTTACCCTGAAAACTTGGTTACTAGAACAAAACTATGTGGAAACAGAAAACTTGCTTGTTGTTTTAACGTAAAGCTTCACACACCTTACGCACAAACATAGTTATTTATCCTATGTGAATATGTGAATATATATATACCTATATATTATATTTCATCATCATCATCATATAAGCCGTAGGACGTCCACTGCTGGACAAAGGCCTCCCTCATTGATCTCCAGGAACTGCGGTTGGAAGCGGCCTGCATCCAACGCCGACCTGCGGTTCTTACCAAGTCGTCTGCCCATCTTGTGGGTGGACGTCCTACGCTGCGCTTGCCGGTCCGTTGCCTCCACTCGAGAACCTTTCGGCACCATCGGCCATCTGTTCTGCGCGCTATATGGCCTGCCCATTGCCACTTCAACGTGCTAATCCGTCCTCCTACGTATCTCCTCATTTCTGATTCGATCCCGTAGAGAAACCCCGAGCATAGCCCTCTCCATAGCTCGTTGAGCGACTCTGAGCTTATTCATAAGGCCAATAGTGAAGGACCACGTCTCGGTTCGATATGTCATCACTGGTAACACACACATATTATATTTACTCGTTTATAAATATAAAAATATTATAATTATTACTTATTATAAATTATAACTTATTTTATTTTTTTGTACAAGTTTGTAACTGTAACAAGAGTTAATCTTCTTCAGTAGGAGTGTTATTCCGGCGGGAGGCATAGGCATGCCATATCACAGGTCTTCCTAGTTTGGGTGCCTATGTTTCTTTTGTAACTAGGTTTTAATATTTAACTAAAATACTGAATCTGATGTACCTACCCTAGTGTTGTGAAGTTCGTTACTGAAAATAAATTATCTTTATCTTATCTTATCTTATAGTGTTGATTAAAATCTGCCAAGCTGCAACCCACCCATCAACTTGTTTACCATATTTTGTGTTCTCTTTCTATCTCTTTCTTCCTGGTACTGTGTCCGGTAGGGATAGTAATCAATAATAATATAAGGTTTTTTTTCAGGAAAAAAATGTGCACATACAAAATATGATAACAAGGCCCATACCTATAAAAAATACCTTTAAGACATAAAACAATAAACTTAAAAACTAATACTTTTTTATTTGGGAAATGTTGCTTCGTAGCCGCTTCCCTGTAGCGTCTGCAAACAATGCCGACTGGCCAGAAATCCTCGCCAGAATCTGGAGAGTGTAGTACTTGAAGTTAGTAGTCCTACTGGACTCCAGTCGCTGGAGATACATTCGGAACGTGCCTGTAATCCGACCCTGGGTCCTCTCCCTCGCGAATAGCTAGCACCAGTAATCAAAATTGTAGTTAAAACCAAGGGGAAAACGCATGGTTCCTTGATTCCAGATTTAACCAAATTCAGGACTGGCATATCCTAGTAATACTTAGTAGAATCTATAGTTGCCTATATTGATTAAAGTAAAAAATGTGGACTTATTGCAGGACGTAAGAACATTTAGAAAACAAAGAACACCAGACAGTTGATATTATTATTTCACTTAATATATTTAAGACTTTAAAGTTAAAAAACTGTGCTCATGAACACAGTTGGCGTTATTCCAGCAGCAATTAACTAATACCTCTCTGTTACTATGTAAATATGTTGTGGAGCATTCGTTAACCTAATAGTTTGTCCTGCGCGACTTCTAAATTTTTTTTTACAATTTTGGTAGCAGAAGGTAATTTGAGGGTGTATAAAATGATGTATACATGCTTAGAGAATGAAAAACACTTCCGTTTCCCTATCTTTACATTTATTGTCTCGATGATGTGCTTAAGCAAAAGGTCTAAAATCTTATTCGTACTTATATAGGTACGATCGAATTGAATTTGTATATTCACGGCACAGTTCTTCACAAGCCTTAGTAGCCGGCGTAAAATATAATTCCCAATTTTCCGAGCCCTTTCTCGTGCCCCTGTCAATAAAACCTAACAAATTCCTAAGGCAGTATCGACAGTTTCGTTTCGCGATGATAAAATATTTCAAGAATGTAAATTTTATCTCGGTGGGAAAGTGTTATCTGTGAGTTTTCAATAAATGTGTCGACACATGGTCCCGTGGCCCGGCCGGGCGGACGGGCGGACGGGCGGCCGGCCGCGCCTGGAGGCTGCGACACTCACGGCGCGCGAGGGGCGCGGGGCGCGGGGAGCGGGCCGTTGACCTGCCCTTCGTCCCTCACCGCACGCTTCGCACAAATCCTCCAAAATGTCCGCTTAAAATCAACCTTAACTCAAACCGGTTAGACGTCGTTTCCCTTGCTCAATTTCAGGAGTGAAGTCGAGAAAATGATTCTAAGCCATTCGCAATCGTATTTCAAGTGAATTTGGTGTAAATTGTTCGTCAAGGTCCGGGTATGAATTGTGGGATATGGTAACTGTTATTGCGCTGTACTAATTTGAATATATAATAACGATACGTGTTAAAGGTTTACATTACGGAAGTGATAAAAATTACGTTTTGTGAGTGTTGAGATCATTATTCGTGTGTTATTCTGAAACTCGGAAGTAAGAATTTATTTTAAAAAATAACTCTACATGCCATTTTAAAAGATTTTTCTCCATATCGCGTAACAATGTAGCTACGCAATTTAGGAACTTGCAGGACTTTTCAGTGTCTATCTTTTTATGTTTTTCACATTTTACGAGTAGCGCTGAGCTTCCCAAATAAAGAAATGCCGTAATTCTGTGAAGGCATGTGTGGCGTATTACCTTTGCGTCACAGTCTTTTTTAGTCTGTGGTTATGTTGTATTGTAACCGCATTGGGTGGTTGGACGATTTGCCAGCTGCTAATCGACTGTTATGTTATTGGCTTTAGATTTTAGGACGCGTGCACAGTTTTATTTAAAAAGTACACGTTATGAAGAATTCTAGATTGAGATAGATTGACGATTTAATATTTAAACCTTAAAGCAGAGTAAATAAATTGTTTGGCATTTTATTTAAAATACCGAGAGACATCGCTTAGTAACAATAACTGTGTATTGTATAATTGCATAATTGTGTTTGATATACGCACAAAAATGAAAGGGGTTATTTTGATGAGCATAATAAATAAATTTGTAAAATATTTACCATAGTAATGTGAAATTTATTTGGACATGTAAATACAAACACTTTATTAAACTTATGTTGTGCTATTGCATAATGCTTGCCATCTAACCACAGATACTGTACTTGTATTACTGGCTGAAACGCAGGAGGTAGTGGGTTCGATTCCCGCCGCGGAACAAATGTTTGCATGATCTACAGATATTTGTTCCGGGTCTGGTTGTTTTTCTATATATTATAAGTATGTATTTACAAAAAAAAGTATATAAGTATTCTATCAGTTATCTGGTTTCCATAGTACAAGCTCTGCTTAGTTTGGGGCTAGATAGCGCTGTGTGAAATGTCCCGCAATATCTATTTATATTTATTTATTTATTTGACGAACTCCGTGGCGCAGTGGGTGATTAACCGGCTGAGACGCAGGAGGTAGTGGGTTCGATTCCCGCTGCGGAACAAATGTTTGCATGATCTACAGATATTTGTTCCGGGTCTGGTTGTTTTTCTATATATTATAAGCATATATTTACAAAAAAAATGTAAATAAGTATTCTATCAGTTATCTGGTTCCCATAGTACAAGCTATGCTTAGTTTGGGGCTAGATAGCGCTGTGAGAAATGTCCAGCAATATTTATTTATTTATTTATTGACATTTCAAGATATCTCTTGTTGCCCCTTTCTAACCCAAAACCGATTTTCTTCAAAAACTGATATTATAACTAGTAGTTTTTTTCAAAGAAGTCTAATTATATGTTTTGAGAAACCGTCACTTGAATATCGTCAGTATATTAACAAACACCCTGTAGTTATCGCAAAATTGTAAAAAATACTAGAGTAATATTAAATATGTAAGTGAATTATTTCTCGCAGAAGTTTACGTATCACTGGAAAATCTGTACGTATCAGAAATTTCAAATGAAGATTATTTAAATAACTATCCTAGTGAAAGCAAAATGGCAATAACATTTTAAACTTGGCACGAAGACAAAAGTCTTGATACGAAAGTATCAAAGGTTTTTCTTAAAAAATATTGAAACAAAATCTTGTATATTTGGAGACTACACTCAATATTACGGCCACAGTATCACATCATTTGGCCTGGACTTGCCCCAGTCAGAGGGAATTTGCAGCAACACATACTTGCACTCCATTGGCAAGATGCCATTATATACGGGAGTTATTATATTGAAATATACACGGAGTTATAACAGGCTTATCTCTACAAACCCGAGCCAGCAAAATGTGCTGTTATTGTCAGAAAATAAACTCATCATGTTGATAACTTTTTCTCGTATTGGATTAAGCCATGCTTGCACAATGATCCCTAAGCGTATTTAGCGACTAAACATATTTAAATTTTACGCATTTGTATGGTTTGATAACTTCTTAAATTATATTTAGCCACTAGATAGGTTCAGGGATCGTTGCGCAAGCCGGGCTAAGTCTACTAGTGAAAGTACCGCATTCCGCATTGGGTAGCTGTAGTCTTCATGTTTTTAGATATTAGGAAATGGCCGTTATAAAACCTTTTGTATATTTAATGCGTTTTATTGATCACACATGTCACAAACATCTTTCAAAACCCGCAATCTGTACAGTTGAGTACTAAGTTACGTTTGATCGTAGCATTCACACGAACATAGCTTAGAACAATCTCACTATCAACAGCATGTAAGCAGCATTAAACAGGGCTTCAGAGAGAAACTGTAGCTATCCACTATATTTCTACATTCATAATTCATTTATTCATTTGCAAACATGGGTAAATATGTATAAAAACAACTGACAAATACAATATATAGGTTCCAGACATGTTTTACCGTATTAGTTGGCATGCAAATGCAGTTACTATATATAACGTAGTCTATTAGAAACATTTCTAGAATTGAATTCAATCAAAGTCAAAGTTTAAAAAAATCAGTCAAATCTCTAAAAATTAAATAAATTACGCTATTATCGAGTTTGCATGTCTTTGTCCATAAGAAACTCATCCACAGTATAATAACATCTAATTCTCAAAAATATAAACAATTCATGCCTGAATTCAGTCAAATTTAATTGTTTTATTCTATTTGGTAGTTTATTATATATTTTTGGAGCCATACCGCATACACTTTTATTAAGAAGAGCAGTGTTGCTTTTAACTAGGCACAGGTGGTATATGTCGCGTCTGCTGCGTGAATGGGTAGGCTTTTCAAATAAGTCGGGATTCATTTTGACAAAAATTGATATTTCGTAAATGTATAGTGAGGGTAAAGTTAAAATATTAAGTGATAGAAAGTAAGGTTTGCAGCTATCAGTTGTTTTCAGACCATATATTGCCCTGATACACCTTTTGGTACAACATTTGCAAAAGGACTCGTTTATCTTGGTTTCCGAAGATCTTGATCATTCAGTCTGGGCATCCCCGAGAAGACATCAATCATAGATACAAGTTCAGTGACATGTCACATGTGATACCAGCTATTATAAACCTCATCATCATCATCATCATATCAGCCGTAGGACGTCCACTGCTGGACAAAGGCCTCCCTCATTGATCTCCAGGAACTGCGGTTGGAAGCGGCCTGCATCCAACGCCGACCTGCGGTTCTTACCAAGTCGTCTGCCCATCTTGTGGGTGGACGTCCTACGCTGCGCTTGCCGGTCCGTGGCCTCCACTCGAGAACCTTTCGGCCCCATCGGCCATCTGTTCTGCGCGCTATATGGCCTGCCCATTGCCACTTCAACGTGCTAATCCGTCGGGCTATGTCGGTGACTTGAGTTCTCCTACGTATCTCCTCATTTCTGATTCGATCCCGTAGAGAAACCCCGAGCATAGCCCTCTCCATAGCTCGTTGAGCGACTCTGAGCTTATTCATAAGGCCAATAGTGAAGAACCACGTCTCGGTTCCATATGTCATCACTGGTAACACACACTGATTGTAGACTTTCGTCTTAAGGCACTGAGGTATGTATAAGTATTATAAACCTATACCTATTATAAACCTATAACTTTAAAATTATTTATCCATCATGAACCATCTATCTCGGCGTGGATGTTAGTAAGACAGCCCTGTGGTTATATCTACAATGTGGACGACGAAGAAAAAACTAGTTCAAAAAAGGATTTGAAAAATATACAGTAAGTATATAAAGATTCTTTACACGGTTATTTAGAATCAATACATATTTTATGGAATTACACAGAACAAGGGAGACTTAGAGAGACAAAAGAACACAAATTAGCATTAATTAATCAGGTACTGAACTGTTAAACATTTAAGTATTCGATGACAATTAAGTGAGTGCTTTCATCGAGCAGATTTTTAACAGTGTTGGTTGACATTTAAGATTGAACAAGAACATTACTACTGGACCGTCAGTACATTAATATCGTTCAATAGAGAATTAAAGCAATAATTTCGCAATTTAACTCATTGTAATGTGAGCGAATTACATCATATTATTAACGTAAAACTATTTAATTGACAACTGAATTTAAATTTAATGTATTTAATTAGTTTTAAAATTAAAATATAATTCGTTATTAACATCATTTCGTGTTACTAAATATGTATTATAATTTCCATGCCTATCAGTGTCTCTCTCCACACTTCGTTGTTATCATAATGTGGCTAAAAGTTGACTGAAGAAAATTACAAGATCCCTGCCAGGGTCACCATATGAAGTGGTACGGTCGCCATGTAATGTGGGTAGCTGTGGGGTAGTTTGGTGGCAGTGAATAGTGATAGACTTCCATGATGTAGACGTGTTTATTAGTCCTAGGCGTAAAGAGTTGTCGATACTATACGATACTGAGTACTACACTCGCCCTCCTACTATGATGACTCCTTTACAGTGCAGGCTGTCCGTTTATGGAACGCGCTACCAGTGGCTATCAGACGTGCTAAATCTCTCGCTATGTTCAGACGTATGGTCTATAAACATTGTTTGAGTACTGGTTACTAACTATCACTTCATGATCATCATCATCTTCCACAGCCCCACTTCACTCACTGCTGGGTATAGGCCTCCCTTTGCATGTGCCGTTCCCCACGGTCCTGTGCTTGCCTCTGCTCATCTGCCCATTTCACTGCTGGTCGGATGAAGTTTCTGTACCCTGTTCGAGGACGGCATTCAGTTATTACCTTTACTATTGCTTCATCATCATCATCAGCCGGAAGACGTCCACTGCTGAACATAGGCCTCCCCCTTAGATCGCCACAACGAGCGGTTGGTAGCCGTTTGCGCCCAACGGCTCCCCGCAATTCTTACTAGATCGTCGGTCCACCTTGTGGGGGGACGGCCTACGCTGCGTCTTCCAGTCCGTGGTCTCCACTCGAGAACCTTTCTTCCCCAACGGTTATCGGTTCTACGAGCGATGTGGCCTCCCCATTGCCACTTCAACTTTGAGTGCTATGTCGGCAACTTTAGTTCTTCTGCGGATTTCCTCATTGCGGATTTTGTCACGCAAAGAAACCCCGAGCATAGCCCTCTCCATAGCTCGTTGAGCGACCTTGAGCTTGGTCATGAGGCCATGAGTAAAGGACCACGTTTCAGTGCCATAGGTCATCACTGGCAACACACACTGGTTGGTTACTATTGCTTATCTCTTTCTTATTATAAATATATATTATTGTATGTATATTTTAAGAGGAATCACAAGGGCCGTTTTTCCATACAAACGTAGTCCCCTGTTCCCTCCCTGGATAATGCCAGTACAGCAATAATTTGTTTCTCAAAAATTTACGGGGACTATTGGCATGTCTCTAGGTTTTCCTTTTTTTATAAATTAATTATTAAAAGAGATATGAACATTCAAAAACGTATAAAACTTGTCAGATTTTCCGCTGTGTTCAAACATCCAGAAAACAAATTTGACTAGGTTATATAAAAAAAGGAAAACATAGAAACACGGTCAAACCCTATCTTTAATTTATAATGAAGAAAGTATTTAAATCGGTCAAGTTTTGGAGAAGAAATCAGGGGACTACGAATCGTTGATTTTGTGTAATTTTAATAGGTATTTTCCGTCCAAGCTGCAGTTGTCTCTATCGCGCTTGTTCGGTCACTGCGCCATACTGCGCGACAGCATTAGATTTTACAAATACTTATTTTTCAATTCTCTAGCCCTTGGTGTTTCCTCTTAAAGTATGTAAGTACGTATGATGTACACCATTGATACCCTAGGTAAAACTCACATGATCCATTCCATTCAAAGTTTGTCTGGTAGAGATTGCTACTTAGCGATAAGACCGCCAATTGTATAAATTCTTTTGAATAATATTAATTTTAATTGTTTTGTTATTTATGGTGTGCAATAATAAAATATTATCTATCTGTCTCAAACTTAAACTTCAGTAATATGCTTGGGTTAGTGCTCACACCGCATAGGTGGCGAGATTTACTTTTTTATCAAGATATTTTGTAGCAGTAGTAAATATTAAAAGTGCTTCCCTATCTCTACCGATAAACACTTGGAAATTGTAAATTTTAGTTCAAAAACTTTGTAACATCTAACATTTCACCCCATTGATAAAAGTTTGACACCATATTGTTACCAGGAAGAGTTGATAAAAGAAGCTTATAGGAGCGTGGACGAATCAACCTCTGGAGGGTTGATTCGTCCACGCTCCTTTCTATATCCTATCCTTTCTATATTTTACTCTACTTATATATGTTTCTAGAACCATCGCTATCTTTTATATCTCTATTAGAAAATTCAGTACTTCTAGAATAACTTTATTTTCGCGTTATTTAATGGCGGGTTCCTATATCCGTCGGTAACCAGCTACGACTCGTTTCTCCTTTCAGCTGTCAAAAGTTTGACACTAGTTTGACACTCTTTCAAGGAGATACGTGGCGTAGTCGGTTACCGATGGATATAGGAACCCGCCATTAGTGGCTAAAGTAAAAGTGAATTTAAAGTGTTTCATGAAATTAAAACGATTTGCAAATTTTGTTGTTTTGCAAATTATGGTTTTCTGATTATCTCAGACAATTGTTTGTACGTTGCAAAACCTTGAACTGAAAAGATCAAGTAACATATTATGACATAACTACATATTCAATAACGTGGCATCTCTTGTTTCCTGTAGTAATTACCTGGCACCCCTGTGTAATTTAACTGGCTCAGTTCAGGGGTAGGTTCGTCTGTGGCTCGTAGATTAGTGTAGTGAGGGTCACGTGGCCGGGTGTCACGTTGCGGGCAGGGCTTGCAGACTGCACGTGGGCAATATTGATCCGCACCATTTATTGTTTACTAGACGACTATAGACACAATGAACCGGCTACTACCGAATTTAATTAAGGGGTTGACATTGAATAACGTCTTTGTCTTTAGATTTTAAAGTAGAATTGTTGGCAGTCGTTATTGGTACAGACAATCGTGTCTTTATTTATGTTATGACGACCAGCGATTTATTCAGCGCACCACTATTTTTTTCTGTTATTTCTTGTTTGTATTCAGGGATAAATGTAGATTTATCTAGCTAGGCGTTTTTGAACCACATCCTATATTAGCCTAACATTTTACGTGAGCGTATTCAACAAGCTAAGCTGATGATAGACACGGAAGGTGAAAGGTTAACTTGTGAATAGGTTGTAATTTTAAGGATAATTTCATGAAAGTTTGCAGTGTATGACTGAACCGATTTCGATGAATTCATAATTCTCTTTTTTAATTCACAATTGTTTATTGTTCGTGAACCCAGGTACATAATTGATGGTTGAACTTATAATATATAACTATTCTAGGTTCTGTCATTTAAGCGTACAAACATTTATGCTTATAACAATTAATTAATACAATATTTATCATATTACTATATATTTTTTTCCTTAATAAGATTAATACAATTCAGAATCACATCAAATAAAAATTGAAGAAAAAATGTCAAAACATTTGCATATTTAAGGACAATAATAATTACAATAATATATAGGTAATATTAATAATTATGTCAGAATGGAGATTTCAATAAACTAAAAGTAAGTATTTGCATTAATAATAAATTTATATAAATTAATGTTAAAAAATATTTTCATCATTAAGAAATTATTTCACAGTGTAGTATGCTTTTCTAACTAGAATATCATTCAACCGGCACTTGAATTCTTTATTGGAGATAGATAGATAGATAGAAAACGCTTTATTGTATACCACACTTAAATTAACAAATCATAATTAAAACACTTAAAACTAGACACGCGATAGTACAATTGGCGGTCTTATCTGGATTTTACGAGAACGTTAAAGGACGGTAGCTTTATAACATAAAGCTTTTTATTTAATTGTAGGTATACTTACATAAGCAAAACAGAATAAATAGATACCAGGGTAGGTAATATTAGCATAAATATTATACATAAACATTCTATGATATTAAATATACTAACAATAAATAAAATATAAAACAGCTGTAATACAAACAGTAACAACGACATATATGATAACAAAATAAAATTACTCAGCTCTCTGATGCAGACAAATAGTGCTTAAACAATAGCGTTTTAAAGATAGGAAGGGATTTGGCAGATCTAATAAAAGAAGGAAGAGAGTTCCATAAACGGATAGCTTGTACAGTAAAGGAGTTGTCATAAAAGTTAGAAGAGTGGATAGGAATTTTAAGTTGAGAGCAAGCGAACAGACTTTGGAATTTTGTTGTAAATAGTGGGAGCAATACAGAACACACTGCTGCGTAGCCATTGCGTTTTACATGGTACATTTCATAGATTACCTTCTAAGCTGCTTCCAACTGCAAACTCTTCAAATAGTTCGAGGTTACTTTTTACAAAAATCGATACTTCATGAATGTAAATTGCTGGAAGTGTAAGTATTTTCAATTTTATAAAATGATCCTTACAATTATCTCGTCTACATAGCCCACCCATGAAATTTGGTATATACGTAGATGGTAACCTGAATTACCACATAGGCTACCTTTTATCCCATAAGTCAGTTTCCATGGGATAAAAATGGGGTGTCAAGTTGCAACAGCGAGTTAGCTTTATTTCTAGGTTACCTACACAGTTAGTAGTGTAACGAGTACGAAGTCGAGGCCAACAGCTAGTAATAATTCTTTAATAACAGAAAATATATACAATTATTTACAATAAAAGTACAGAAGAAACAGTTGAATCACCTAAAGACCGTTGCAAACGAACTATAGATAGCTCAACTACTCCAGATCACTACCAGGCGGAAATTTCAACAAGACACTGGCTACATTGCCCCGCTGAATTGCAATGCTTATGCGTTGACCCAGATAAGCATCGACTCTCAGATCACAAGTCGCTTCGACCAGACGCCCAGAAAGAATTTAGAAAACGCGATGGGCCATGGTACCTCATGGACCCAGGGTCTCGACCCCAAATGGCTCAAATACGTAAGCTCTGTCGAGACTTCCATATTTGCGGCGCTTGAGATTTTCGGCTGAATTTGCCGCCGCACCGGCCCCAAATGCTGTACCAGACAGTTGAAATGGCGCAAGGGTATCGACGTACGTGGCGTCCCACACCAAAGGCCTACCCTTTTATCAAGGTATGAGAGTCATACCGTCAGGCCTCTTATCATCGTCATCTATCAGACCGTTCGGTTCGAGAACGGCTGGAACGTTGACGCTGCAAAAAGCCCGGTGGCGACATTGATAAAATTAACTTTGTGTCACAAACGTGCACATTGCCCCTAGGTGTACACTAGGCTCGAACAAATCAGTATCGATCAGCCCGAAATAGTTTGTGAGTTAGCAAAGTGGCTGTCATGTCTCGTTGTGCTTTCCGTGTTGGGCTGTCAAACTAGCATCGAGATTCCATTTCGGTCGTGTAGGACAGAAGGGAAGCCGTCCAAGTTAGCCACTCTAGGTGGGAAGCTTGCTACATATTTGATGTGTACCGTCGAGGCGCGCGCATCAACAATTTACCCAGACTCTTACCTAACGGAGCCCGAGGCAGTACTTAACTACTCGACGCCTAAGTTCCGGATCGATGTTGCCGTTTAAATCAGAATTAAGCTGCTCCGATGAAGTACTCGGCGCATTGTGGGGCTCGCGCGGCCGCGGTACCAAACACCCACTTGCAAAATTCAAGACGGGCGATAATCCCGTTCGGAGCACATCCGTTCCAAACGCTAATAACGTATAGAGCTTTTTTTAAAGGCACCTTTTTATTCCGATTCATGGGATTCGCATCGTCGCCTTTATTAGGTAATAATCAGACCAGTCCCTTGGCGCTTCATACGAACGAACTGATTTATTTACTTACATTTTTGATTACATCTACAGGCGCAACGGCTTGTCCACACGCGGTTTGTGTTTATGGGAATAAACCAATTGAGTGGGACATCATTATCTCAAAATCTATATTAAAAATGATAAAATATATAAAAATTATCTCAACAAAAACATTCAGTAAAACATGCCAAGTCTCGATTAAGATTACTAAAAAAAGTATAAAAAGTATCGGCTATAAAAAGTAGTATCAAATAAGGAGCCAGGTCTAAATAAATAGAAATCATCACTTCGCGTCCACAAAAAAAAACGAGTGACTTGGTCGTTAAACTAAGTACTAGTCCTATTTTGATGATCAATAAATGAATGAGTGAGTGAGTGTCAAATTAGGTAAACTTTACCATCAGAAAATCTGAATTTGAATTTTCCAATTAATCGTTATTTTATCAAGTAATCTTTAGAATTCCATCAGAATCTCTGAAAATATCCAAGTTATAAACTTGAAATTCTAGGGTCCTCATAAGCACACGTAGCTTATTAGATAGCGATAACGTTTTAATCGTTCTAGTTCCTAGATACAGATGCTCGAAAATCGACTGAAATAGTCCCAGAAAAGGTATTACGGTGTTGCTCTCGACTTGGCGGATACGTAAGCAATTTAACCAATTTGTCAAAATTTATGCAATATTTGGTGCATATTCACGATCGATAATTCATAATTAACTTATTTGCTTTAATGCGGTACACAAAAACATTATTGGGGCAAACGTTTCACACTTGGGATGCAAAAATACATTAAAAAAACATGAAACTAACAATTTTCACACAAAAAAGCATATTATGTCATAAAACTACAGCTATTTAGAGAAAATTACACATTTTGTCAAGAGCTACCATAATTTATTAAAATATCTCTCTCCCTTACCAGCTATGTATGTCACATAGTGGTGGGGTCAGCTTTCCTGGTCGTTCTTCTCCACTACGCTCTATCTTCGACGTCGTGATCAGAAACTTGGCACTCTCTCATGTCTTTTGACACTACATCTCTCCACCTTGTCTTGGGTCTACCTCTAGATCTTCGACCGGGGATGGAACGTTGTAGTGCCAAATTCCCTACGTAGTCAGGCGGCCTCCTCTTCACGTGAGCGTACCATCGCAGCCGACTCTCCTGCAGCTTGTCAGCGATGTCGCACACACCTAGGTTTTCTCGCACGTACTCGTTACGGATTTTATCGAGCCTGGTGACGCCGCACATCCATCTCAGCATCATTTATTATTATATAATGTACAATTTTAGCGAATTAATATAACGGGCAGAATATAAATAACAATTTAAATGTCTTTTCGTAACTTCATCATCAGCATCATCATCATATCAGCCGTAGGACGTCCACTGCTGGACAAAGGCCTCCCTCATTGATCTCCAGGAACTGCGGTTGGAAGCGGCCTGCATCCAACGCCGACCTGCGGTTCTTACCAAGTCGTCTGCCCATCTTGTGGGTGGACGTCCTACGCTGCGCTTGCCGGTCCGTGGCCTCCACTCGAGAACCTTTCGGCCCCATCGGCCATCTGTTCTGCGCGCTATATGGCCTGCCCATTGCCACTTCAACGTGCTAATCCGTCGGGCTATGTCGGTGACTTGAGTTCTCCTACGTATCTCCTCATTTCTGATTCGATCCCGTAGAGAAACCCCGAGCATAGCCCTCTCCATAGCTCGTTGAGCGACTCTGAGCTTATTCATAAGGCCAATAGTGAAGGACCACGTCTCGGTTCCATATGTCATCACTGGTAACACACACTGATTGTAGACTTTCGTCTTAAGGCACTGAGGTATGTTGGACGAAAAGACTTTCGTAACTTACTCAGTGTAATTTCCGCGAATTTTCATGTTGCAAGTTTCCATGTTTTGTTTATCAAAGTGAAAACGTAAAACCACGAGTAGATTTATTGTCAGTTATTTTTATATTCAAATTCGGTACTAAGTATCACTTAACGTAGTATTCTTTGCTTTGACCTTGGTTATTGCACGGCCGTTTTTTTGTTGTATTTAAATTTACGGTTCACGTTTAACCTCTGAAATATAAAAGCGAACCTTTTTACAAATACTTGTTAAGTAATATTGATCCGAGATTTCTAAAGGAGTTGGGAATAAACAGGGGATGGAATAGACGAATAGCGCAGTGAAAAGTTTGCCCTTGCCCTTATATGAAATGTCGCAGTCAAGCCGGAAGGCACGCAACCCGATTAAATAAAATAAAATAAATAAATAAAAATTAATATTTCTGGATATTTCACACAGCGCTATCTAGCCCCAAACTAAGCAGAGCTTGTACTATGGGAACCAGATAACTTATATACTTTTTTTTGTAAATACATACTTATAATATTATAGAGAAACAACCAGACCCGGAACAAATATCCGTAGATCATCCAAATATTTGTTCCGCAGCGGGAATCGAACCCGTTACCTTCTGCGTCTCAGCCGGCTATTCGCCCACTGTACCACGAAGGTCGTAAATAGTTGTATAATAGAAAAAATGTACAAATAGTTTTCTTTTACTCGCTGTAGATCTTCGTCCGCGTAGACTTTGAAGCTAAAATGAATGCTAAAATTAAGTTAAAAAAATATGAATTACGGTTGAATTTCGATCACTGTGCACTGGCTATGTGTGCATCCTCGATTTTAAGTCTCAAGAGAGTCTAAAAATTCATTAAATTTGCCCACATCAAACGGTCGATTTTCATACCTAACTAAATCTAATCATTAAGTTTCGATATTATCTCGATAGCTGTCAATGCAATATTTAGCAGAAAGGTAAATCCCATCAAAAACATAAATTTGAAATGAGAGCAAAGTTATGATATATAATATAATATTATGATATTACTCGTGCGCGATAACTTGGGACCTGCTAGGAATGCGACTCCCCGACCGCTTCCCCTGCACTTCCCCGATGGCGCCCGTATTGTACCGTTCGCATCACTATTTTTATTAGGGTTTTTAGTCTCACATGTGTGACCTCAATCCAATAGAATACATTTGGAATTTGGTCAAGCAAAGAGTAGCCGATAAAAATATTAACCAGTCAGAAAGGGAAATAGAAAAATTAACGAGAGATGCAATTACCAGCATAAGTGAGAGTGACTGGAAAAAAGAAGTCAACCATGCGGACAGGCTTCGACAAAAGTATTAGGACGATGACCTCTTACAAGAGACGAATGAATCGCAATTAATTGTAAATTTATCGGATACCTCTTCGTCAAGTGATTATAGTGAGACTGAGGACGAAGAACAACCTCTAGAAGGCATAAATCCACTAAGTAGTGACGAAGATGAGATAATGTAAATAATAGATAAAATAAATGTATAAACTTAAACATTGTATTTTTATTTTATTAAAACAGTGTAAAAAAGATTAGATAAAAAGCAGCGTCCTCCCTGAGTAACATAATGAATTACGTTAAAAAAAAACAAAGACGAAGCCACGGGCGGCTGCTTGTTATGTTCGCTTTTTTGCGGGCGGTACAAACACGCCAATATGACGTCACCGCGCTCAGGTCCCAACTTATCGCGCACGGGTAATATATGCCTTGGTGGTTGACTTCAACGACAAAATAAGTAAGGTCTAAATGGGTGCCAAGTTCAATGGTCAACCCTAAAATTTATTTATAACAACTTAAAATATTGTATAACAACTCAAAATATCATTTCTTTTTATAACTTAGGATATTGAAGCCTAAAAGTCTGACTTGGCTAGTTCTCATATATTTTGTTAGTTAGGTTTTTTGTTAATCTACTGTATTTTCCTACGTTTACGGGGATAATTGTCTTTTATGTATTATTTTCTATCTTATTTTTATATAACAGGCACTATAAGTAAGTGTTCCTAATAGAATCAATGAATTGAAAAATTATAAAAAAATTATAAAAACATACTTGTTTCTGATTTATTCCTTTGTATTCACCAACTACCTATCTGGATGCCAAATTAGAACTTTCTAGGTCATCTGGAACTGGGTAAGAGTTTTGATCTATCTATAGGTCAGTCAGTCAGTGATAAAAATGACGATTTTTGGACGTTAATATCTAAATAACCGCTTGAGGTGTGTTTATGAAATTTGGAACACGTATGCGTCTCGTATGGCTTAATATATTAGCCAAATTTGACATGTTTATGTGATATAGTTTTTGAGTTATGAGGTGGTTAAAAGTGGCTCAAAATGGTTCGTGTAATATTACACACGGTGCTGCTCGCCAGTTCTGTTAGCTTGAACTTGGCTTGACGCGCTACCGCGTGTCTAGATGCTACCTCTAAATTAAAATTATACGAGAATTTAGGGCACATGCTTACCAACTGAACAATTTAATTTAATTATACTTTAACTAATAAATTAAATACCTCGTATTTCTCGTTTCTTACAAGAACTTGACTGCACTTATGAAGAAAATATAGCGCAATTAAACTGCGTCGTCTGAAGTTGGACGAGAAATTTGAATAAAGCCTCACTGTTGCCGTCTTATTTATAAATGTTATTTAGCTCAGCTTAGTTTCTGTACGTTTTAGTCTTTGTTAGTATAGGCGATGTCTTTCCATCAGGTGTGCCAAAAGCTAGTTAAACAACCATCAGGAAGTATAAAAAATAAAAAAAACGAGTGTGCTTTAGACCACATGGCTGAAGTAAAACTTCTTTTTCAAAATATTAATTTATAAAATTGTTCAAGAACGAAATGAAATTACGAAAAATAATCATGAAATCACCGTTTGCGCAACGCTAGCAAACTCGCAAACGAACTACTGACTGAGATATATATATATATTTCATGCACTGGCTATGAGAGGAAGAGAAAAAAAAATGTGCGCGCAACTGCTCTCTCTTGCTCCTACAGTGTGATACAGACAATAGGCCAGCACTGTGTTTTAGATATACGAAACGTAACTGGCTATGAGAAAAAGAGAGAAAGAAAATGTGTGCTCGCATCTCACTCTTTTGCCTCTACAGTAATATACCAAACGTAACTCTCTCTCTTTCTATTTTCACTAACTTATATCTCCCTCTCAACTTTCGTTCGCCTCGCTCATTCACACTTTTCGTAACGCTCTCGTCACGCATTCACCAGCTTACTCCTCAAGTCAAGCGTGCGTAAAGAAGTTTTACTTCAATAATACTTCCAATTTTTAAACCCAACAAGCGTATATGTTTCTACGTAGGAAAATCTGCCATATATACTATATAATATATGGAATAATTCAAAGTGATTTCAAAAATTACCCAAAATATGGTAGACCACGTAAAAAATTACCAAAGACAAAATGGTTACTTGTTAGCTAATATAAAAATTGAACTTTGCCGAAATTTACAAGTTACACCAGTAATCTGTAACTAAGTGCTGAAAGAATGATGAACAAATATTTTTTCCTTACTTGGACATTACTTAGAGTAAAAATATTTATGTAATGTAATTAGGGGAACAAGTGCAACATTTGACCACATGTCATATATTGCTACAAAGGCTGGGACAAACTCCATACAAATCTGCCCATTGTCCTTCGGTATGCATGTAGCTTTAGTGACACAATAATAGAGAAAAGTCTGAAATCAAGGACATCTGCAGTTTCAACCCCAAGAAGAATAACCCTTGTAATTAGAATAAAACTGTAAGTCATGTTGGTCATCATTTAGTGCTGTGAAGTTTACATGGCACTATTTTACGCTCCTCTGACAACCTTAAATTGAAAACTCCTCATCATACCTCAGTATTTTATACTAACTCCTTCACTCTTCAGGCTACCAGACTCTGGAATGCACTACCTGTTTCAATTCGTAACGCCAAATCCCTTCCTGTTTTTAAAAACATGGTTAATAATCATTATCTGTCGTCCATCGCTCACTAAGACTTTGCAACTTAAATTTTGTATATAATTTTTTATTGTTTTTTCTAATTACCTATGTATTTTGAAGTAGGTTATTTAATATTATAAAATTATTTATATTTATTTATATGTATATTTTATTTTAGTCATTTGTGTACTAATTCTGTTAGTTATTATTTGATTAACGCCGCCGTTCTCATTTGTTCACACAGATCCTGTCCATCCAAAGGTTGCCTGGAAGAGATCGCTTTTAGCGATAAGGCCGCCCATTGTACCTTTAATTTAATTTTGTATTCTCTTTTGTTTGTTTTATTTTTAATGGTGTGCAATAAAGAAATTATCTATCTATCTATCTATCTATTTTATTAATCAAATATTATAGATTTAAAAAAAGTTTGGGGGTCTCTCGAGCCTCTCAAAAAAATTGTCTCAAAATGTGTAAAAAAATACAATTACCTCCATCTATGTTCTAGGACTCGAACCTAGTTGTAGTGCCTTTACAGGGTGAATGTTCCTCTTTTACACTATAAGCATAGAAAATGTAGGTACATGCACATATATTAAATCTATACATTTATATATTACATAGTAAGTATATATTACATTTATAGCTAACATTATATAAAATACCTATTAATATTAGCGAAATTAACTACTTATTGACTGGGATTATTCAGACTCGCGAGATCACAGTTCATGGCAAACCACTAGGGATCCCTGGAGTTATTGATCCGGTTTTGAAAATTCTTTCACTAATAGGAAGCTACATTACTCATAATTCCAATATATGATTTTGATAAAAATCCGTGCAGGGCGAGTCAAATAGTTATAAATAAACAGATCTGAGTTCAAATACTTAGCACTCAGGCATGGCTGCGAACGTGCACATCACATAAACATGTACTTTACAAGGGACACTGTTACCCAGCTTTTCTTTATCATTAATTCACGAAAACTTTCAAGTTGGGACTCGGAACGCTGCCACTCTGAGTGGACCGATCGTTTGAACTCCCTGTCCGACATGTTTACGTTGTTCCTTGCTTGTAATCCTTTTTTAGAGAAGTAGGTAAAAAACTTGTGATAAAACTATGTCAGGTTTTGAGGATTTGTTTACGGGACGTAGTAGTAGGTATTTCGATAGATAGATATAGCATTTATTTCACTAATATTATAAATTAAAAAGTTTGGATATTTGTATATTTATTTGTTTGTTTGTTACTCAATAACGTCGTAACGGCTGAACCGATTTCAACTAAATTTGGTATATACGTACATTACAACCTGGATTACTACATAGGCTACCTTTTATCACATAAATCAGTTCCTATGGGATAAAAATGGGGTGTCAAGTCAAGTTGCAAAAGCAAATTTAGCTTTATTTCTAGGTTACCTACACATTTAGTCGTGTAAAGCGTCCGAAGTCGCGGACAACAGCTAGTTTGTAAAATATTTGCATTTCTGGAATTATTATTTTTAGAATATCATAAAATATAATAAGTACGTAATATTTTATACAATAGACGTCCCATGAACATGCTGTCAATGTCATAGTTTTGATCTAATAAACACTTTATATAACATAACACTCTAAATAAATTTTGTTTAAACCAAAGTAGGCACTGTAAAATGTTTGTTAAAACTTAACGATTCCAGCACAGTTGAAACAGTTACAAATAAAGGTCTTTAAAGTTCAAGTATAATGAATGAAGACAGAGGCAACGGCGCAGTTCCGATTTCCTCAGCATTTAACGTCGAAGACGCTGCCCGATCGTCTCGTAGACAAATTGTTACAAATGGTAGAATAGCGGCGCCGCTCCGTGCCGGCTGGGACGGAAACGAGACAATGCTGCCGGCACCTCATTCAAAGCATCGCTAGTGTGACTTTATAGTGTTGAAAAATTGTGATTGTTGTATATTTACACTAATAATTCAAGCGCGTTGTTTAGTTTTGTTTAGCTATCCCTCCTTCCCCCTTCCACCACCGGACAAGCAGACGTACCGAGAAGTACCAGCCATACCTGGTCGGCATACCACCTTGCCGTGCCAAACGATTTGCTTCAACTTTTCTTGTTAGTACAAGTAAGGAATGGAACTCACTTCCGCCGTATGTTTTTCCGAACCAGTATAATCTCGGAGTCTTCAAGTACAGAGTGAATAGGTTCTTTATAGGCAAGCGTGCTCCATCTTCGATCACACCATCATTTACCACCAGGTGAGGTAGTAATTAAGCGCTTGATTATCATCAATAAAAAAAAGAGTTTGTTTATCCGTTTTAATAATTCATATATCAATAAATTTGTCCCTACCGCCTTGAAAGTTTTTGAGGTAGTTTCATAAATCTTAGGATATACTAGTGCTTTATTTTATACCAAGAATACTTATGAAACCAGTTTATGCCAAATATGGAATAGTAGGCGGTCTTATCACTGAAAGCGATTTCTTTCAGACAACTTTTGATGGAAAGTAATGAGTGGAGCAGTAACGGACGGAGGCTAAATTTTGAAAACTGTTCGGCTCACCTGTACCTACATCAATTTTTGTTTGTTTGTGTACTCGTTAATTTAGGCAGTACGGTATGTATATAATGATTGTTTTATTAGTTTTTGTCGGATCACGGGCGTTAAAAATAATTGTTATCTGATTACAACTGTTCAACTAAGTATATGATAAAATCACTTATAAAAAAGCGGCCAAGTGCGAGTCGGACTCGCCCATGAAAAGTTCCGTAGCAGCAAGTATTATATATTGAATGAAAGGTAAATTGCGGTTTACGTTTTATGACGTATTAAACACAACTACTTACTAGATCTCGTTCAAACCAATTTTCGGTAGAAGTTTGCATGGTAATGTACATCATATATTTTTTTTAGTTTTATCATTCTCTTATTTTAGAAGTTACAGGGGGGGTGACACATTTTACCACTTTGGAAGTGTCTCTCGCGCAAACTATTCGGTTTAGAAAAAAATTATATTAAAAACCTCAATATAATTTTTGAAGATCTATCCAAAGATACCACACACGTATGGGTTGGATGAAAAAAAAATTGAGTTTCAGTTCTAAGTGTGGGGAACCCCCAAAATTTATTGTTTTTTTTCTATTTTTGTGTGAAAATAATAATGCGGTTTACATAATACATCTACTTATAGTTCTTATATTTCGGGAAAAAAGTGGCTGTGACATACGGACGGAAAGACAAACAGACATGACGAATCCATAAGGGTTCCGTTTTTTGCCATTTGGCTACGGAACCCTAAAAAAGTGATACCAAAATACATTATTTAAAAAAATGTTTCGTAGCAGCACATAGAATCTACTCGCATCGCGTAGCTGGCAGGTTGTGCCTTCCTCTCCCGTGCGTGCGTGCGCTAAAGTGATGATTTTAATGTATTTAAAAAATAATGACTTCCTTTTCGAGTGGAAACGAAGGTAATATGAAATTTCTTTCTTCAAACTTGCAGTGATGTATTTGGGAAGCAAAACAAGTAGGTTGTTATTGCTGCACGAGTCAGGCAGCCTGCTTGAGAATTCTCTGTTTTGTGTTGGATGTCAAGTCAGAAACTTGAATATGAATGAAGGCCAGGACTGGGAGTAGGTATATTCTACAATCCACATACACAACATAAAAGAATAACTATTACAAAACCGCTGAATTACCGGTATGTAATTTGCTTATGTATCCACCGAAGGAGAGGAGATGTGTAAATTCAGTCAATAGAATCACGTCAAAAACGAATACGTCTACTTTTGGTTGATATCACTCATCTTCTTTCCGCACCGCTTTGGTGGAATGGTGTTCCACACCAATCGATCGAGCAACGATCGTAAAATGTTGACAGTCGACGATGCGTTTTAAGCGTAGGAACTGCCGATCGACGTCGACTGATTTTATTTTGCATCGATTGTCAATCGATCGATTGGTATGGTAACACCCGAAACCGGGCTTAGCAGCTCCTCTATTCTGAATTTCAAATCACCATAATTATTAAGAGAAATGAACAACAACAGTCCAATATTACTTTCAAGAACTGTCAATTACTTTTCTGAATTTTGAAATCACACTCAACTCTCTCTGGGTGACTTTTAAGATGGGTTTTGCATAGTGGCTTAAACAGCTTAGCGCTTCCACGCTTCGGGATATCAGTCAGACATTAGAGTGGACCACCAGCTCATAAACTTACTAGTTCATAAAAAAATATTGACCTTTACTGAATAAAGAACTTCTCTAGTCAGGGTAGAATTCGAGGTCGGTAAAATGACCTTTAACTGTGGGGTGTTCAAGAAAATCTATTGCCTAGAATTGTCAGAGCCATTATTCTTGTAGGTCTGATAAACCAATCAATTTAACAAAGGAAACGCGGACAATGATCTCGAAATGTTCATCTCAAATTCACTACACATTTAAGTGCTCCGTACACTTTATAGGTATTTTATATATATTCTCGGCGTCTAGACGAGTTTCTTCATGATTTATACAAGTTTGATAATACATTAGTACATCTAACCACTCAATTTTATAGTTGTTTATTACTTCGGAAGAAGCGCTTGTGGCGAAGCTTGGCTGTTAAATTTTTTACAATCCACGAAAACGGGTTCTCTCTCTTTCTCTCTTATATGCAATTATTATTCCCATCTGATAGTGTGGACTGCTGTTCTCGTCTCTCTTTCCACTCAGCTCTATCCAACGCAACGTAAACAGAGGCAGTATCTTATCATTATATTTTTTGTCGTAATCATTTGGCTGGATTGAATTGCAACAATCTTTCAATCAAAGACCAAAATAGATGAACTGGTACACAGTCATAGTTTCAAAGTGTAGTTTTAGTCGATAGTTGGTTTGAATGACTTATGTAATTAGATGCGTGTCAAAAGGGGTCACTTAAAATGTTGATAAGGTTTTAGCCACGCCCCTTTTTGCGTTTGGATGCGCAATTTCAAAAACCAGCAATTTTTCTAATATAATTGTGATCATTGAGCGATAACAATTTCTTTACCAACGGCAATTCGAAGTACCGGCTGGAACGCTCGTTATGTTGATTATGTGTCAAAAAATTTTATTTACATTTTGGATATCCAATAAAGAAATTACTAGAATTAATAATAATTCGATTCGTGTTCCTAGATCTATGTTTCTCAAATTAACCGATCGCATGCATTAATTTGTGAATCATAGCTCATCTATGATAGGCAATAAGTGACAATGTTTTGAACGTCATTCGCAGGTAGACAACCACGATGAGAGCAGGACTTGACATTTTTAGAGGTTCTTTATTTTCAAATTGACAATTTACTCAATCATGTGTCAATCATGTGGCAGGGGTCCAAATTGAATGATGATGAATTGGGCAATCCCAAAACTGACAATGTTTGTTATCCCGCTGCAGGTTAAATATTTGCGTGTAAGTATTTGCTCCCAGTCTGGGTTCCGTGGCGTACCCGTACAGGTAAAACTAGTGTGGGCTTGGCGCTAACCGTAGCCGATGACCTTGAGCGAATGGGCGTAGCTATTGTTTCGGCCCCGCACCTTCCGCCGCACGCATCTAACCGACCAGAAAATAGGTGAGCGCGAGGCAGACAAGCACAACCCTCCCGTACGACAGTCAGCAGTAAACTGCCGCCCGTCGCCCGCGCAACCACCTTCTAAGGGTACGCCCGCTAATTATTCGGAAAAATTGAAAATAATTAAGCCACGTGAAAGACCGTCGCAGCACAGCATCATGTTCAACTTGAAGGTATAGTCTTTGCCCACATTTAGGTGAAAGAAAAATTACAAAATTTTACGTCGTTTAGAGGTTGAATCAAATTGAAAGTCGAGAACAGCTACATTTTGTTATTATTTTCTCATAGTAAATAAACAGATAGAACTTTTTTGTATGTTCACTTTGCAGATAAAAAGTCAATGAATGACATATATTTTTTTAAGCACATAAAACTGATTCCTCCCTGAGGAGAAAGCCTCCAAATAAGACTAATCAGCTACTATGTTCGCCTAAAGACTATTAGACACATTGAGTGGAGTTCTTATTGATAAGTGTTCGAAACCCTATCTTAGGTAGACAGTGGCTGCGTTTTTTCAGTCGGCGAGAACTGCAAAGCCTCGTGTGGGAGAATCCATCATCTGAGACGTAAAGGCGTAAGTTATAGTGTATTGTGTTGACACACCTATCGCAGTATTTGTTGTAAACGGTTTATCTGCCGCAGAGCCGGAACTGGCAGCGCGATGAGCCCGCGCGGGATAACACGATAAGGGGATTACGCGCAGCCAGCTACCGTTTGTCTGCCGTCTATTTATTTTGTTAATTTTGCTCTTTATTTCGAGACGATTATGGCAGCCGTTAGTTTCTCTTTATAAAACGAGGCTTAACTTTTTTACTGGTCGCGGCAACCTCGCCTGTTGAGGCGTAGTTAATTTGACTTGTCGCTTTTGATTTACTGCGCTTTCGACATTTGATATTTGATTTACAGTTTTATGATAGGAACATACAGTAAATTAAGAGCCATACCATGTTTCATTTTACGTTTTATCGTTTAAGAAATTGCCGTCGATAGATGGTGATAGGTTTAGTACTTAGCGTATGTACTAAATGTATCAAAACATTTTCAACGAAATGATGAATTACTCCTGAGATTATAGCAAAGAATTAGAATGTAAAGATGAAACTCCGACGTTAACAATAGGTACATTTTGCGGCACGTTATGAGATACTCACCTATAAGAAATTTGATCGGCGTGAGTCGACATTTGCACGTTCGACCTTCATCCATCAGGAGGCGTCAGAACTGCGGTCATTTCCAAGGAAACGTCTTGTTAAGGGGTATCGTCGTAAGCTACCAAGTTCGTCTATAGATTTAGGATTTTTTAACGTCGTTTTGGGTTTATTTCAGTAATTTTATGATGGGCGCTCCACCCTGAAAAACAGTTCGTATGTCCTACAAACTCTCCGTAAAGATTATCTCTCACCAGGACTTATGGACTATCTTTTCAACTATTTGTGATTATTATATATATTTCAAGCAGAACCAGGCTATAACAATTAGCAAAGTGTTAAACTAGATATTTATATTGATAAATAAAATAATTTAATTCTTCCAGACGACCAAAAACCAATTCTCAACAATGTTTTTTTGGCCGTTCGTTCTTTTTACTTTTGTCTTTTTCATATCGGGTTTTTGAACAGAAATATGTAAGATATTCGTAGTGGCTCGATCAGACCTTAATTCGAGTACTGCTACGTTCGAGTAATGGCTACACGGGTGGTTGCTACGGGCACTGAGAGTGCTACGGAGCGTGCCCTTGTGTTTATACTTCATATTTTGAGATTTACCTTTAGCAAATGACGCATAATATTAAAAAAAAATCCTTCCTATTCTGAGAAATTTTTATAAAACTATTATAAATATTTGTATTTTCTATTTTTTTGTACAATTTTTTAAATATTTGTACAATAAAGTTTTTCATTCATTTATTCATAAATTTAATATGCAGTGTCTCGTAATATGCAAGTCCCTATATTAAAATTCACGGAAAACTTACAATAAAATATCATTTAAATGTAAATAAAAATGATATTTTAATAATAAACATTGCACAGTCTTAAAACAAATACATACAAACGCAGTTAAACGAAAAACAAAGGCACAATACCGGCCTTATCGATAAAAAACTATTATTTCAGGCAACTTTACGATATAGAGGAAGTAGGACAAGCTTCACGCAATAAACTATATGGGCACATTTATTAGTCGTTACCACATAACAACTTGCCAACTAATGCTTCCTAATCACGTAATGTTGGGTGGGTAGTGTTGTCTAACAAATCAGAACAAATGAACAACATGTCAAGCAGCTTGCCTCAGCGGGCCGCGGTGGGTGGCGTGTTTGTATGAGAATTGCAATAAACCCAATCAACCTTCGCGCTTCGGTATAAGGATTCCTCAAACACTTATTTGCAGGTAGTTTCAGAATAAATTATCTTTTATTTATACATTAATTTACGTTTGTACAACCTCCGTGGCGCAGTGGGCGAGTAGCCGGCTGAGACGCAGGAGGTTGCAGGTTCGATTCCCGCCGCGAAACAAATGTTTGCATGATCTACAGATATTTGTTCCGGGTTTGGGTATTTTTCTATGTATTATAAGTATGTATTTACAAAAAAAGTATATCAGTTATCTGGTTCCCATAGTACAAGATTTGCTTCGTTTGGGGGTAGATGGCGTTGTGTGAAATGTTCAGCATTATTTATTTATTTATATATCATATCCTATTGTTGTTTCTTTTATAAGGAAGTAGTTATTATTTAGGTTCATTCATTTGTTATTTTAATTTTTTATATTATTAGTATAAGTACATATGTATATATAGTATGTTAGGTACACCATTACACCCCAGGTAATGTCCACAACAGATCTCTACCAGACAACTTTTGGATGGAATTGACTCCATCCAAAAGTTGTCTGGTAGAGATCGCGATAATAGTAGTAGTAGAGATAGTATTCAGCGATAAGACCGCCAATTGTATCACATAGTTTTACGGTTTTCTTCTTAGTGTATCGTTTTCTTGGTGTGCAATAAGGAATTATCTAATCTAATCTAATTTAATCTATAATACTCTAAAATTACTTTTAACTCCGTAATCAGATTTCAGTAATCTTTGGTGTTCTCAAGAGCCCCGTGAAAACACTACTACTACAGAAGACGTTCTTCAAACAGACAGAAATTGTTTTTTTGAGTTGAACAATTATTTATCTCATCAATAATGAAATCTAAGATTAAAAATTACTATAGTTTTTTAAAGTTAAGTTAACATTTATTTGCCAGAACATATTAAATACATTAGTAGGAACAACAAATAGGTATTCTGCAGATTGTCAAACATTTTTATCATCCTAGATATGGTCGCCTTAATTAAAGAAGCGCTAGATTTTAAGATCTGAGTTAAATCATTTTGTGTGCATGTGGTTCCTTAATTGATAAATCATTCGCTTAACACATTTTCATACGGATCTAGTTACTCCTATAGAAACTCAAAAAGTTACTATCCATAGTCTTTGCCTGTAAACTTTGCAGTGCTATATATCCACAAAATACAACAAAATTTGACTTACAGTTTCATTCATATTACAACTAACGGTAGCCTTATTAACTAAGCCAAATTGTTGTCGTGTTGCTATTGCTAGTCAGGCCATCCCTTTCACACGTACGTTTACGTTCCACCTCACGTGAGAAAGGGATGGCCTGACTAGCGATAGCGACGCGAGAGCAATTTGGCTTAGGTAATAAGGGGGCGGGATTACAATAAAAAATAAAACATTTTTTAACTGTAATAATGTTGGGCAAGTATTATTTATAACGATACCCAATTTCAAATTTACTAAGTTATTTCATATATTTCAAGGTTATGTAGTTGTGGGGATCATCAGCTATGACAGACAGACGGACGGACGGCCAAAGTAGCAAGTCATTTTGGTTCAGAACCCTAAAAATATGTTGAATCAAAACGAGTCCATTTCTTCCATAAAGTGCTCTCCGCCCTAACGTTATCTGGAAGAAATCGCATTGTACATTTTTATTGTTTTTAGAACTCTGAACTGTGTTTGTCAGTTTTGCATAGACAGACAATAAAGGACTTGATTGATAATCAAATAACAATCCATCAATTCACGTTAATTGTCTATCCGTTTTAGATCTTCAGGTTCAGTTTAAATAATTTCAAATCGCGTCGAACCATTTTATGGAAAACCACGAATTCAAAAACAAGAAAACATCGTGAGGAAACCGTTTGGTTCCATGTCCTAGTGAGTTAGTAACCTTGAGGACTCTACATTTCCAAAACGCATCGATAGCGCGTTGCAATCTACTAGTGCTGCCATCTAGTTTTGTTGTCATACATTATTAGTCGGTATAACTTGAATATCTTACCCTATCTTTATTATCAAATGTATGAAGATAATGAATAAAACTCCTATCCAATTTGATTTGACAAATGTATTGTATAAAACTTCGAACAATCAGATAATTAAAACTAAATTTGCAACGCCTTAACGGTTTTCATCATACCTCACATAAGAAGGTATAAATAAAACCTGATCTACTAACAAAATAGTATTCTATATTTACGTAAACGCAATAAATAAAATAAATTAAATTTATAGGGATTTAAAACTTTATTATTAGTTCAATAATTTTAGGGAACAGTAAGTTTTACTTCTATTTTCGTGTATGTCCTATTTCGATATCTTGCAGGGTCCGGAAGATATGAAAAAAAAAATATTTAAGAAACCGCCGGGCGAAGCCGCGGGCGAGTCAGCTAGTTTATACATTTATTTCTTTGGAAGAACAAAGGGTCACTGCTTCATTTCCATTACAAATCAAAAAAAATAAAGACAAACACTAACATCCGACAGACATGACCTCCTTTTGAAAACAGTGGGCACAAAACGTACTATTGTTAAAAAGCCATACCACTAACTGTATATGTAGTATATATTGCACATGAGGGGTGGGACAAGTCGGGCTTCTTTAAACCACCATAGACTATAGACACTCATAGTTGATATAACTTTTGAAACAATCATGGTTATGAACACTATTTATACTAAAAACGGGATATTTACCATGATTTGTGAGTATTTGAGTATCCCGATATTTCGGCGCAGTTGCATGCGCCATGATCACGGGTAAACTGAAGTCTTTGCGAGTAGGTAGTTATTGGCAGATATAACGATCTACCCTCTTTCTTAGTCTCTTGCTAGGAATTAATTCGCTAATTCTATTACTACCACCGGCTTCATTCTCGAAATATCGGGATACTCAAATACTCACAAATCATGGTAAATATCCCGTTTTTAGTATAAATAGTAATCATAATTGATTTTCGAATTAATAAAATAAAATACTATCTTCGATAACACCATCACTTACCATCAGGTAGTGGTCAAGCGCTTGACTAGAGGTCTACTAGAGAAAAAAAACATACTATTTTTTCAATTTAGTTAATTATATACTATAATAGCAAATTTTCTATTTAGTAACAAACTGTATTAAAAAGATTTAGTTTGCATCGTATTTGTGATGAAAAGTGATGTGTATTGTATACCCTTATATCAACAAATAATCACGGGTGTAAAATAGATCGCTTACACCCCTCGTTTAACAATGTACTATTACCTCACTAGTAAAATTGACCTCTGTATTTAATATTGTAATATTGATTAGTTTAATCTGTGTGTGTCAATGATTTATCTAAGTTCGGCAATCCTCTTTTGATATCTTTCATCACATCATCCACGGCTTCAGACTTTACATAAAGGCCTCCCATATTTTGTGCCGATCCTGAGCCAGTCTCACATATGCTAAGGCCTGTGGTTGGAAGTCCATTTGTCTTTACCACCATTAGCTTTTTTGTTGAAACTCGTGGTTAGCTCAAAGGGCTCGGATAATATATTGTTAAAAGGTAAACCTGTTTCCTGAAACCAATTTATAAGTTTCTATTTTTCGGGGTTTCGTACTGAAAAGGACAAAAGGAACCTTTATAGGATCATTTCATTGTCCGTCTGTCTGTCTGTCAAAGCCCTTTTTCTCAGGAACGCATGGAGGTATCAAGTTGAAATTAATAACAAATACTTAGGTATCGGTTCGGCAACCAAAAAATACGACTATTTTGCCACATATTTTGACATATTTTGGGATATTAAACCCCACCGCCCGTAGGAGACCAAAATCCTTTTTTTGGCGCCAAATAAGACAAAGTGTACGGGTTTTTTTTTGTGTGCGGCACGAGGTCTAAGAAACCCGGCATTGAGGTTGGTATACCATAGAACAAGGAATCAATAGCACATCTCAGATATATAGTTATCTCTTTCCTATACTGAACCAGATGGAAGTTATGCCTCCCGCACGACAGAGACGCTTAAGATTTTTCTTACCCCTATAAAAACGAGACACGGACAGGGTGTTTCAAGCCCTGTTTCGCACTTATCGTGTTAAAACTTATAGGATACTTCCCGTAGACATAGAATCAAGAAATTTGGCAAGAAACAAGGTCTCAGCACAAATAAAGGGAAAACAATCTTAATTTTTATAGTTAGGAATATCAAATAAAAAAGATTTTTACTGAACCTTCGGTACGCAATTCAGACTCGTCCTTGTCCAGTTTGTTTTGTTTTATTCCGCGGAGACCTTGCAATGGGACGTCCTACTTTTTAGCCATGGTGTAACTTTTTTAGACTTCCCTATGTGTGCAGTCGGCAACAGCACATTGGATGGTACGTTAGAAGGTCTCTCCAATTAGCACACTCCACCAATCGCTCAATAGCCGATACAATGTTGCCTAATGAGTTTTCTAATTGTATTAATACCTTCGAAATGAAATCGCCCGGTTTCTGCTATGTTTTGCTAAACGTTTTTGCGCTGACCGGATATTGGTAGCGTGTAGTGGGATGTGGATGGATGCGGCGGCATCTCGCTTGATATATAATTAGTCACTGCCTCAGTGAGCACCGTAATTTCCGCAGAGTGAAAAATGCTGAATAACGATAAAAGTGAGAAGGGTCACGCCAGCTGACGCTAAATCAGGCAGGGCACGAGGACATCTCGAAGGTACATTTATTTCGTGTAATGTCCTAGATTTGAGACGTTTAATAATTCGCAAACTTTGATGGATGGAATTTTCCAAGGCTGCTTCTAGGCTTACGAATTTGTTTTCAATATATAAGTAACTTTTAGCCTGGTTTCACTTTTTGTTTTAATAGCATTAGGTATTTCAAATTGATTGGATGACCTACTACAAATGAATAATAGGGCATAATCAAACCTTCCGATTTGTTATAGTTAAGTAGGTCATGCTCTTGCATGATACGTGTATGGTAACTCTATTTGTAATGGTGGAGCTTTACGATTTGACTGGGTGAGACCCCAATTACTTAAGAAGTAGCAGTCATTAGACCGCATTTTATTTAGGTAATCGTATTCGTTCCATGAGTACCTATTTGATATGCAATCGTATATATTACTAGTGGACCCCCCGAACTTCGTATCGGCTTTACATGCATAGGTATAACGCGGGCTGTCAATATAAGTCACCTTGGTAGAATTGTCAATTGTTGTCCCCGGCCATCATTATGTACGAGAAAATGAATGACTTCCACAAATAATTCAATACCAAAATTAGCCAAATCGCTCCAACCGTTCTCGAGTTTTAGCGAGACTAACGAACAGAAATTAATTTTTATATATATATAGACAATATATCTCGGGATCTCCTACCGAAGCATCTGTTTCAAACGATATTCATTTTTTTTACATCCTCTTTGACGATATTTGCAGCACGCATTCTGTCAATTCTATGTCAAACGTCATAAAGGTTACATTATAAGCGCTAAGGTTAGATTATAAATAATTATATATGGTATTCTTAAATTTTCTAATTTTGCGCGCAATTTTCTTTCATAAGAACCTTCTCCTGACAATAAGAAATACAACAAAAAAAGAATTGGCCAAATTGGTCCAGGCGTTGTTGAGTTATGCGCTTACCAACACATTTTGCGATTCATTTTTGTATTATAGATTTAAAAAAAAAATTCAGTAGATTTCCTCACTATACGAATATTTATACAACAATACAAAGAATACATGATAACGTGACCTTTTTTATTCCAGGAAACATACAGAAGGTGGGCGTGCAGCACCATGGTGCCGCTGTGGGTGGAGGAAGGGGCCGAGGAGGGGGCCGAGGAAGGGGCCGAGGAGGGCGAGGAGGGGTTGAGGGCGCGGCGGGCGCCTGCCGAGCACGCGGCGCGCTGGCACGCGCGCCACCTCGAGCGCGTGGGACACCTCGACAGGCGGCGCGGCGGCGTCGTGGGTCGCTGGGTGCGAGCCGCCGCCGCCGGGCCCGGCCGGCCGCTGGCCCGCCTCAAACCCTGCCTCGCAGTCTGCCAGCTCGTCGAGCAACACTGCCCATACTTCCTGCCGGCGGACCGTGCGCCGGCCTACCCCACGCAGTATGCAGGAGAGCCTACGTTCCTGTGTCTCGGTGAGAACATTATCTTTCGTTCCTATCCTGCAAGAAGTTGCCTCTTCTCAAACCCTGCCTTACAGTTTGCCAGCTAGTCAAGAAACTGCCAGTGGACCGTGCGTCTGCCTACTCGCAGTACGCATGAGAGCCTACGTTTATTTATCTCGATGAGGACACTGACTTGTCATTTTGTCTGCTAGATTAGGATTTACTTGCCAGGACATACCTTCCCTCATACCCTGCCACTTAGTCTTCCAGCGCCACAAGTTTACTACAATAAGGTGGTTCGAAAGCAATTGGTCTAACGATATATTTCTGATGATCTTTGACCCTCACAGTACAGCGCAGGCACACACAGTTAAAGAAACAAAATAAATAAAAGTGCCAAAGCAAATTGCAAATGAACTAATAACTTCCTCAGTTTACATAAGTGGTAATACAAAAATACATAGTGTCATGTACAGCCAGAGGCATGTCCAACTGGAGAAAAACGGCAAGAATTAAGGACGATTAGCTTCCGCCAGCACTTGGCCTGAGTTCAAAAGTAAACAGAACAAAACAAATACTGCTTTTGCGGGCTGCATGCGCGTTTCTTTTACTTTTAGGCTCTGTGCTTTGACCAATTGTTGCTTCGCACCTTTGATTTAACTCTTGCCTTGCCCCAAGCGTTTATATTCCCGACGCCGTTCTGGCAATTGTTCAAGGAAATAATAAGGCAATTTCCACAAAATATACGCCTATAAATTCTGATATCATAAAGAAAGCATCTGAAATGCACATCTAGGAAAATGTTATTTGATATTGCAAAATGATATTTCCTTTGCTATTGTTATTTCAAAAGGTTCCGTGAGAATTGCTCAATACCGTCCCCAGAAGTTTTGTATCGAATGATTATTCTAATAACCTTGTAATTAAAACGGAACTAAAGTAAATTCGTTGGTGTTTTTCAGACTCACGAATCCCGGAGACGGGAGGGCAAGCCAACAAGTCGAACTACGGATGGGACGATTGCTGCTACTGGTACTGCGAGGGGCGGCTGTGCTACCGGTGCGAGTCGCGGCTGACGGAGACGGCGCGCCCGGAGTCGGAGGCGTGTGCGCCCGTGGAGGAGCGCGTGCCGGGCTGCTCCGTGCCCTACCAGGCGCCTGCGCACGCGCCCCGCGCCGCACCGCCTCCCAGCCCGGCGCTGCTCACCTCCGCCCTAGCGCTTCTGGTCGCGCGAGCCGTGCTATCCCGGACCCACTGGACCGCGTCCACGCCTCTAGTGAAAGTGCGCGACTCTCGGTTATAGTTTTACGTTAACGGGTGCCGCACCCCCAGGAACCGCGTCCCTCGAACCGCGCTCCGGACTTCTGTTAGTAATATACTTATGATAATAAATAACGCGAGTTTTCGAGCCGGATAATCTCCGTGGCTCGCGGCGGGCGCGCCGACGCCGCGCCGTCGCGAGCGCTCGGCGATGTAGACTGTAAGTTGATATTTGTGTCTGATTGTTCGATGCAGTTGCAAAATAAAAACACCAAATTGTTCCGGAGAAATCAACCTACATTGTTATATAGAAAACGCTGTTAGCCGACGTTCTGTCCAGTATGTTAATAGTACGATTCGTAATTCTGGTCCCAAATAAACGCGAAAGTTTACAAATATTTAAGTTTTATAAGTGGAGATGTTATATGTGTATCTATATTTTAAATAGTGTTTTACAGTTTATTAATAAGGCACAAGTATTTTGAGTTGATTTTGCTGTTTAGATTATACACGGTGTAAAGACAGCTCCCGAAATCTAAAAGCACAGGCACCTGCACTACGGCTATCATCTTACTTCTATACATGTCTTATAATATGCAAAAATAATTGTATTACATCTCCAGTAAAAGATGAAATACTAGTGGTTCGCTCCAAACTGAGATCTCGCGAATCTCCCATAAAAACAAAAAAATATTATTCGTAAGCTTTGACTAACAAAATAGTGCCACGAAATGCATAACCACTTAATAACTTGACCAACAGTTTCATTGAAATTACAGGTAACGGGAGTTCATGTCATGGTTATTATTTTTGGGTTATTATGGATTTCAGACTTTTGCCTATATTTGTTTCACTAAAACTACACGGATACCAAATTTCAGCAATGTGGGGTCACTGGTGTACCCTATGAATTTATGTCAAAGTTCAGTTTTTATTATGGCTAATAACTTAAATACTACAAAGTTTAAGCTAAAAATAAAAAGGATCAAAATTTACTTACAAAGACCTTTTATTAGACGTGCCACTTGACCGGATAGTTCTATTTTTTAACCCTCTTGAACCCCAATATCTCAATAACCCCCCCCCCCCATTTTTAACTCATTTAGTCACACCAAAATTGTGCCATCATTGCCTACCTATAAACCAAATTTCACGATGATCGGATAAACGCGTCGAAAGTTATCCTCGGACAAACAAACATACATCCGTACAACGCCAATTTCCCCAAGTTGATTTGCAAATATTGTCTACTCAAAAGCTGTTACACATTACAGTTAGTGGGTTGACTTGTAATTAGCATTGTTTTATTTTAAATTTAGATAACATAAAACACATAAGTGAACGCGTACTACCTTAACTAACAAGAATCGCTCTATACCGAAGGACAGTCAATGCTGGTATGGTCCCTACTGTATATATTTAGAAACCCTCATTGCTCTTACCTATGGCAATGAAGATAATGATAACCTCAACACAATACAACTAATTGATGAAAAATTACACTAATTATTAAGTCCGATTGTTTTATAGTTTTGTTTAGAAACCGTAGTCAGGACTTCCTGCCTAAGTTTTTGGGAGTAGGTATAGTCTTTTTCACTCTGTATAGAAGCAATATTTTAGACCAATGGAAATACTATAAATAAGATCTTGACCGTTAAAATAATAATGTTATCACGGTGTAAATACGCGTAGGTACATTGTGTTAGGGACGTGTCATGACTTTACATATTTAATACTAAATATAATTACCTATCATGTATACACCAACATCAAATGCAATAAGTTATATATGTACCTATAACAGATTTAATTAATACTACATTTTAGGTATGTGATAAAGAAAAGACTTCATATCGTTAAGCTAGACTAACGTCAGCTTTACTCTAGCCGCGATTGAAATATTTTACTAAACTTTGATCTGAAGTCTTTCTTCTTTTGATCATGGTGACAATATACGAGTTTAAGGGGATTACTAGATACTTATTTTTGTATTGTTGCAAAACGATGCGGACGGGAGGCATCGAAACGCGCTGTTACATTTGCAAAATCTAAATATTACAAAACTGATTCAACGCGATCACAACCCGATTTTGCAACAAAACGCATCCCAATCGACTTACAAGATGGACCCACCTTCAGAGTGCCGTATCTCAATTTGTGTAAATAGTAAGATGTGCGCAATGTCGCCACGTTGGCGATGTCCAGTCGTCCGAGGAAGCGAAGCATTAATAGTTGGTTAACTATTATGTATAAACGATTCAAATAGAGCTAAAAAAAGGTAGTTGTTGTTTTATAAGAAATAAATAAACTGTGACAAATGCATATAATGAAAGTTATATGTAATATATCCGTCTTATGAACGTATATTATTATGCAATTAAAACATGGTTGAAATTGATTTTTTTATATTTATTATCATATATAAATATCGTATTTAATACTGCTATATAAATAAATACAATCGCCATAAAGGGTAAAGTCACAGTCATTGTATTTGTGTAGATAATGAATTGAAGTTGTTAGTTTGTCTTGTTTTTAAAGAGTATTAACACTGTAGTGGTGTCGTTAAACATTTTGTGATCAAATCCTGAATATTAATGGTTACGAAGACTTTATTAAAGGACATTTGTTGAATATTGTCCTCGGTCGGGGATGTAGTTGTTGTATTCCAATGATAATAATATTAAGTAAGGTATTTTTTACGTTTTTAATGTATATATAATGACGTCATAACAGACACTTTGTTTTCTCTTCCACGTCTATTTCAAGCCACCGAAGGTGCTAAAGGTCTATTATTGCTTCTTAGGGCTTTATTTGTAGCTTCTTCCGATATAGTCGGTCTGTCCGCTGTGTGCAACGAAAAACCCGCTCGCGGGCCTTTACCTTCCATTTCTAGCCACAGCTCTCCTAGTGTAAACTTCGTCAGTTAGCTGATAGGCACTTTCCGTGATTTGTATAGACAACCTAATAATAATTCGGCCTCTTTGGCAAAATAATCCAATGAGTGCACGTTCCGAGTCCTGAGAAGGCTAGCGGCAGGTTGGTGAGTAATTGCGTCAGTCGAGTATCGCTCGTGATCCCTAGTGCCTTCACTTTCCTCAAGTGATTGCTTCACCATTTTATTCAGTTATCATTCTACAATATTTGTTATGTTCTCGAATTTACCCGTCAGTTAAAATTATCTTTACAGACAAGCAAACACTTATATTTACTTAATAATTTTATTGTGTTTTTAATACAGCAGTGGTTCTGTTACGTTTTTGAAGCTCATGGATAAACTTATTGTTACTTCAAAATTACACGTTCATAAACACTTAAGAACACATAACACAGTTGTTACTCGTGCATCATTTCCTCTCTCTACCAGGTAGAGTTCTAATATCTAACTGTACTTATGTATAAATTTAATACTATCGAGGTAAAATTAGGAATAGTGATTGAATTACTATACACCTTATTAATTGAAACAAATTTTGAGCACTCGTTAAAACTTACACATTGATCGTGCATTTCTTCTTGAGTGTCGCTACTCTACTAAATCTTGTTCGCTTTCCTAACTAGTGTAGATAGCTGAAGACCAAAATAACGAGTTAAATTCAAATTTAATATAAACACCATTGTCACCGTCATTTTCACTAAAAGCGATTACGTAAACGGATCTGAGAGTTCAGAATTTGTAAAGTTGATAAATTGATCTGTGTGAGCGAAATTCGCTTCATTTACTATATTTATTCCGTCATTAATTCAAAAACTTAGTAATAAAAAGTAGGAATAAAGTAACGTAGAACTATCAAGATTATCCATGAGTCGTCTGATCAGAGTATGAAGATGTTAAAGCATTCCGGAGAGTTCCGGCATCGGCAGTGCGACGCGGCAACCCCACTATGAGCTCCACTAGGTAGATTTAGAATACTTACGTATAACAAATAATTATAATTTATCTTCTTAAATTCGTTAATCGTTTGGTGATAGTTGTACACTATGATTTGGAATAAGATACGTATGTTTTGATGTACATAAATAAAATAAATATTTAACGCACAAATACCTTATTATGAAAGACAAGATTGCTGATTATGTGTAGCAGTGGTGAAATTATATAATTAGCTGTTAACTGGAATTTGATTAGGATTATTAACGTAGGTACTTTTGTGCTCCGTTTGCTGTGACATAAACCGGTTTAATTTTTGGGTCTTTCTTCAGAATCTATTTCTACTTATGTTTGTTATCCTTATTAATTCCTTCTCTTCACGTTCAATGGAAGCAATAACTATACCATTTGTTTCGTTATTTCCTTTATTGATGTTATTCATTTATTCCAGCAACACAGCTGACTGTCACACACACGCACAAACTAATTTAGATTTGATTTCCGGGTAATCTACGAGTGCAAATTTCAACTCTATCTAATCACTACCTTACTTCAAAATAGAATAATGTAAACAGAACACCAATATGTAGCCTTTACATACGTACAACATACATGATTAACAAAACGAAGCAACAAAAATAGATAACGTGTTACCTATATGTTTGTAGTAAATTTATTAAAGACAGATTTATATTTAAACAAATAATTCGTTCATCATCGCCAATAGAAGTCTTATGTTTAGATGTACGATTTTAATATTAAGATGCAAATTATGAAATGTATGAAATATGAAGAAGTGTGACTCCTTTCCCTCTCCGCTGTAATTGATCCAAAAAGTCAATTTGCTATTAGATATTTTAATAATCAGGTATCCGAAGAAATACTTGAAATATTTTACTATGTTGAATTCTTAGAATTTTGTTTAACGATAACAAATCATTGTAATACCAAAAAATTGTTAACTAAGTCATTGAAATAACAAAACGAAAGCACTAGACATAACATTTCTTACACAAATCGTTGCATGTTCAGATTGAGGCGCCAGACACTCTCAAACAAATCTATTAGCCAGCTTACTGGTTTCTAAACTGGGTGATTGTAGTGAAACATAATTATTCTATGTTAGCCATCTCTCTACCTGCAGCCATCAAATACATTGATTTAATTTCATTTAATCATAAAGATAAGTAAATCAAGGTAAATATTTATGTTTGTTTTTTATAAGGGTGCAAACTCTAATATCTGTACACTACAACTTATGGTCTCACTTCAAAAAGCAATCAGTTTTTAAAGAGGATGTCATTTATGTTAATTTACATGAACACTATATAATACTTGCATATACCATATTAAAATATCACACCAAATATTACAACGAATGTAACATCCACATTTTTTTTTAAGTTTTGAACATTATTGTATACCTATTTAATTTTAGAATAGTATTAGCAATAGATATTACGTTTTTTATTTAATATAAAGTATTGTTTGATATCGTTACTATTATTTGCTGTATCTTCACTTCCACTTTCTTACACAACAATCGCTTTAAATGGTCTGTGTGAGATGATTAGAAACGTACGGTGTGAGTACGTCATGGCCTTCAATTTTATAGTCGGTGAAAATTAGTAACTTTAAGAATACACTCGAGATTATATAAAAAAAATCTTATGAAGAAACTAAGGTATAATTGCTAGATTTGTAATAATTTGTATGTTATTTGACGCGCCAAGTCATTAAGCGGTCCATTTTATTTTGCAACCCCGACAGTCTCTTTTTTAAGGTGGTACACACACGCGCGTATTAAGGAGTAAAATTCTCTTAATAGTAGGTTACGTTTAGTATAAGTACGTACTTTGAATATTATTTATTAATCTTGATCAAAAACATCGCGATCAAAATTACTTGAAACTCGTATATTTTCTACGATGCCCATGGCTTCAACCTGTTTTTGTTAAAATGAAAGAATGTTTTAATGTGGCATTTATTATGAGTCAGGTGGATGCGTAAAGTCGATCTTATTATTATACACTAAAATCAATTAAAACTAGGGAATAAAAAACCCCTTCGGCAGTTGGGAAAAAATAATGTAATGCAATGTCCATAAGCCTAAAACATTGATGGCAATAAGTACATATATGTAATATAAAAAAGTCATTGGTCTTAGCCTTTAGCGGGGCGTATAGAAGTATGTTTTAATGACGTCGACTTAAAAAACATGGGATCGTTCTATTAAAAAGTTTTAATTTAAACTTGTTATGATATGTATAGTGACACCTAACATTAACCCCGTAAAAACAACAAGTAGATATATTTATTTTATCATTTGTATGGCTGTTCATAAGTTAGCATTAACATAATGTATGTAACTAGTGTTATTTCCGATAATATATAAATGTTTTTGTTTAAAAAGCGTTATTTTGAACTAGTTACAAATGGTAGATCGTCTTTTACATTCAAAAGACATAGCTTCCTTGTACGTTTAGTACCGTTTAAACTGAAACACATCTGCCGTGGAAAGTTTTTATTCGTTCATGTAATACTCTTAATGTCGCGTCTATTTCATTATTCCCAATAAGTTCTAGATCATATAAATATATCTATGATTACGAGCTCAAACGCACTATATGAAGTTAAAAGTATTTTATATTTTAATTATCGTTGCGATGATATAGGTATGGCCACTATCGAATAATATGATTATAACTAATTCTGGACCTGTCTACAGGTTTGCTTGATAAATTTTAATATATTTAAAATATCATTAAAATGCCTAATTCATAGTGAGAGAGGTAGAGTAGTTTAAAGTGTTATCTGATAATGATTAGGAGCGTAAGCACAACGGCGAGCGCGCCGGCGAACACTGCCACACACACCGCGGGCTTTTATATATTGATATGATCTAGGATGTGTCGTAGGTGTTTCTCGAGTAGTGATCGTGTAATAAGTCTTATGTTACGCCTTCTAAACGATTAAACTGTTAGTATGCGGGCTCGCTGGCGGGACGCGGGGCGGCGCGCGCTGGGCGCGAGTCGCGGGCGCGAGCTGCGGGTCGCGCTAGCCTCCCGCTTGTAATGTAGACGTCGTTCTACACTTGAACTAAGAATAATCACGTTCGAATATTCGTAGACAGATTTTGAAGTTTAATATTATTTGCATTTTCCTAAAAGTTAGAACGATTGAGACAGTAAGTAGGTCGCACGACCTTGTTATGATGAATTGTGGAGATGTTTATTAAAAATACGTTTATGAAAATGAAATAAAAAGGAAAAATATTGTCTTATAAACATGTAATTAACTTAAGAAGAATTATTGGAGAACAAAAAAGACGTTAAATAAACCGATAAAAAATATAAATGTGAGTATCATTTTATTTCCTACTCCCTTAAGCGATGGCGGTGAAGGTTCAAATAAAAACTACGGTTACATTAAATACTTTAATACAAAATCTTCGCTTACTTCAATATCACACTCGAACTTACATCATCTATTTATATTAAGTATAAAAACTATGACTTCGATTTAAATTATCGTTCTTGTAACGGTATAAAAAATTGCCATGACAGCATGGCCGCACGCTATATACAAAATGTACACCGAAAGCGTTCAGGTTCAGTCATACAACACACGATCACAGTGGGCGCCGCGCCAGCGTCAGGGTTGAGCGAGGCGAGGGAAGGCATCGCTAGGCGCACGCCCTCGCCAGTGACAGCGCGGCGAGCGTCGCTAGCAGCGCGACCGCTGAGGCCCGCGTGCTTCCGCCGCTGCCGCTGCGGCCTGTCGGCCCATCCGGACCATCTGCCAACAGACATAGTCGTGCTTATCGCGAACTGTTAGCGCCGGTGCAAACCGTGCCGTGCACTGTTACTACACTACACATACTACATGTACTGTGCATGAAATAATGAATTATGAAATGATAAAACAATGCGAAAACAAAATGAAGTCTTGAATAATGCAAGCACCGTGAACTTCACCGATATAACCGGAAGCATCTCTTGAATATTCCGAGATGAAATGTTTGAGATGCGAGTTTTAATGAGAGGTCTCTGATGGAATTCACGTTGCTAAATAAAAATAGAAACCTACAGATGCGGGTGAGTGGTGTCGCGGCCGAGGACGAAGCCCTCTAATGTATGAAGCGGCTCGGAGCCACGTTAAGACATATTACAGTCTAGCTCCGTTGGACTGAACGTGGACCACTGAAAAATTAATTTTCTTTAGCTTTTTGTCATAGTTTACCGTAACCGAGACCAAAAGAATGTGCACACCTACTCCACAAATAACTACTTTGTACAATCAAATACTATTCTGTGGAACACGCGAATTTACACATGCAGCTGTCGTTAATTCAAATTAAATCAGTATTAATGTAATAATATCGTTTATCTACTTAAATTCATATATATTTTTTTAGTTATTATTTATGTATTAATGGTGTCAGTAGGTACCTACTTAATTCTATAGATACAAACGGGTCAGTTCATTCCATGCATCGCAAATTAATGTTAGTAACAAAACTACTCGAATGGCTACAATTAGATATTAAAACTAAATCATGTGATGGAATTTCACGATAAAAACTGTCACCGATTGATTAAATATTGGTTTAGTGCATGAAACTCCAAAAGTGCTTTTTGAAGTTCACTCTTACTGCGATGTTCAGCAATTTATTTTGTAGACGGTACATCGAAATTCATCAGAAAAATCTTAATTTTTTGCTTCCACGTGTCTACAGCATTCTGTAGTTCACCTATAAATCGACGATGTTTTATAAAATTGTGGAACTCTAAACATGTTTTCTTAATGAAATGTAAATGAATTAATGGCATTTTCATAAAGTTCTTGAAGATGTGTGGATATGAACCCGATAAACTGAGAACACTACTAATCAAATCACAGATTTGGTTCCTGAAAGCTTTCTATGAAACCAAAACTATGTTATTTCAAAGCAAATATTTTATAAACTATCAACAAACAACAGTCTCTCTTAGGAAACTAACACAGCAACTTAGTCGAGGCTTGTTCGCAGTCTATCAAATGCGGGATTAAAATGGGCACAATAATTTGTACTACTACGCTAACCAAAACCATAAGGGAAAGTTACATGCAAATATCGTTTCGCCCCCTCCAACAACCGAGCCACTAGAAGCAGAAGCTTAGATTTACCACGCGCATGCTAAGTGTAATGAAATAGAACGTACAGGCAGGGCGTGACAAGCTCGCCGGTTCTAAAATCACCGCGTTACTATATAATCTCACTGGTGTTATAAATTGTCTATGCAACATAATTGAGTCTTTGTTCTTTAAATTGTTCTATATACAACGGTCAGGAACTCTCCGTCGAGGCTATTTCCTGAACCAGAAGAATGATCTGGGTGCAGATGATTTTACACCTAGAAAAAAGACAAACACACACATCGAAACGTGAAAATGTCCCAAGCACCGGTACGTCACATAGCAGTGTTTGGGTGTAAACATGTTGTTTGCTGATGTGAAGACTAGTTAGCACCAACCATGCCGGTGCACCATCGAGCAAAACCAGTGACTTACAAATTATAACGTTTAACATTACAACAAAAATGTTGGCTGAAAGTAATCTCAATACATAAATATGAAATGACTTCAAGCTTTTTAAAATCATCTCAAAAATTTCAAGCCTAGACGGGACTTGAACCCGCGATCTTCCTCTTGATACGAGGAATCCTCGTATCAAGAGGAAGGTCGCGGGTAAGGCTTGAAATTTTTGAGATGATTTTAAAAATCTTGTAATTTTCCGCATGTGTTCGGATAACGATATAAATAAAAATACTATTTGTAATGACTTGTCATAAGATAATTCGAAATGAGGTTTGATGAGTTTATTGAAATCATTTCAACCAATTTTTTTGTAATCAAAACTCATAGTGCTTGTGTATCTCAAACTTTAAAATAATACTTTGCAAATATCAAACGGTGTGTTGTATTGTGGGTAATTTAAAAATAAGTTTAAAATGTGTCATATCCTCTGCTATCAGGTCAAATGGCAAAGTTATGCCACATTTTCTACTGCAGATATGTCCGGAGGCGCCCAGAAGCCACATCTTTCTCTTCGCTAGGAACCATTTACCACATACCATCTGCCGCTTCTTTCCCACAAAGCTATCCTTTTCCATGCACCATCCACATCACCGTAAGCCACATTCCACAAATAGCATCATTTTTGAGCATTGAGAGGAAGCATGTGAGTTGTTAATGTGAGTTGTATGTTAGTTTTAAAACTTGTTAAAAGTTTAGTTTCGCTGGAAAAGTTGTTAGATAACACGGCTAAATGCTATTAAGTTGTTATCAACGCTTGTTATTGGTTAGTATTTGAAAATTGTTTGTTATTGTTTTTAATATTAAACAAATATAATAACACGAACAACAGTCACATCAGAAACAACAAAAAAACAATAAAATGAGAAAAGAGTTCTAATCTAATAGATACCACAAGACATTTTTGATGAACACAGAAGGAGAAAGAACAAACTAATAGATCACAAACAGAGAAACGGAGGCGAACATTTAACAGGAGAGCTGTCGACAGGTGGCGAATCCCTTGGGATCAACTGGAATGGGTAAGCTGTCTTAATAACTTGATTTACGTGGTCCCATTTATAAGGGAATCATAGCTAATTATCATCGCTTGTGCCTTCCTTTCGGCAAAGAAAATTCCTTCAGGAATTATTGATGTAAATTTATTATTTGTTCCCCTGAGAGCTACTCTGGTTCAGGAGACAAATGTTGTTATACTGTACACATTAATCCTGTTTTTAATTAGGAGAGGTCTTTTAATCTACATTAAAAGAAAAATAACTTGCTGGACTTTGAATAATTTCCTCAAAATACAATTTGATTCCCCACTAGCATTTTTCAATCTTTTTAAATTAGTATCTTGAACTAAATAAGACATGCTTAGCTGAAAATTTAATATACCTTAGGGGCATTTAAATAACTGAATACGCAGTTATGACCGTCTTATACCATTTAAATATTTCCCAGGTATTCAAACTTTGACACACCCTACAGCCATGGACGCATTACAATTAAAAAATCATTATTCTCAGTTATTCGTTGTTACACAGTTTAGTAATAAAACCAGCCAAGTGCGAGTCGGACTCGCGCACGAAGGGTTCCGTACCGTTATCTATAAAAACGGCAAAAAAATCACGTTTTTTGCATGGGAGACCCCCTTAAATATTTGTTATATTTGAATTTTATTATTTATTTTTAAAGTCAATACATAACTTAATATTCTGTAAATATTTCAAGCGACTACGTGTTGCCGTTCTCAATATCGAACTAAAACGAGCAAAAAAAATCACGTTTGATGTAAGGAATATTTATTTTATTCTGTTTTTAGTATTTGTTGTTATAGCGCCATCAGAAATACATCATCTGTGAAAATTTTAACTGTCTAACTACCACGGTTTATGAGGTACAGCCTGGTGACAGACGGACAGACAGCGGAGCCTTAGTAATAGGGTGCCGTTTTACCCTTTCGGTACGAAACCTTAAAAATGAGGCTTTTAACTAAAGAACTAAATTATTGACATGTGCTTTGCTCTTGCCAATAGATAAGAGTTGCCTACATGATCTTATATACGGTACCAGCGTTATGTCGGTTGTATAAGAGCTGTCCACATTCCCGGGAACATTGGATCTTCAATAGAAATAGCTTATGGTCAGCTACCAACATTGTCTCCATCCCCACCCTAACGCTAAGCCCCGGGCGCCGGACATACCTGCGTCGAACAAGATATCTCCGACATCATCATCGCTGGACGCGGAGACCACTCGCGCGTTACCTCCGACGGTGCCGCGCGGCGCCGAGCTGCACCCGAGCCACCAGTAGGCAAGCGAGCGGGGGAAGGCAGGGTTATCTGTGTCCACCTGAACGACAAAACAACATTTTTAACTTACCCTAAGTTGGATTCGTCAGTTGGTGTCGTGGATGAGGCAACAAAACTATTGTACACGCTAGCTCACGAAATGTTAATGTTGCAAGCCGAATGTCATGTAAACTGTCAGAGGCTTGCAGAATACCTTGACTTTGAAAACTGGTGAGCCATCCGGCTTACTAAGCCCAAATAAGTTCTAGGAAAAGGGCAATATCCAAATAACCAGCACAAATTTCATCATTGCGTGAGTAGAATCACCCCATTTCGGGATGCCATATATATATATTTGGTTTTCATATTTTTGTATGAGGTAGAGGTATATGGAAGAATAAGATAATATGTTGTGCCATATAATTTATAATATAAATGCAATTCATACTTAATAATAACAAGAAGAAACATAATAACAGACAGAGAGACAGAATTACTTTCGAATTTATTCGAAAGTAATTCTGTCTCTCTGTCTGTTATGTTTTCACGACTAAACGGCTGGACCGATTTCAATGAAATTTGGTATGAAGATAGAGACCTAAATTGAGTCATAGGCTTCTTTTTATCGGCAATCCTTGCGTGCGAAGCCGCGGGCGACATCTAGAGATCTACCAGTTGCAAACACATCATATAAACTTCATAATCAGCCTGGATTAGTTGGTTGAATCTTTGTGCCATTTGGCCTAAATGCCTCTTTAATGCTACTTAGCAACCTCCAGAGGTTATGAATCATAAATAAAGGCTGACGTATTTTACGTATATCCTTGACCAAGGTTGGTCTTATCTCAAACCAAATAGACAAAATCAACTTACACTGAATGTTCTATCATTAAACCGCCAGTATGAGCCACCTTTGAAGAAGTAGGTGTACCCATTCGTATATTGTAAAGCAGCGTCTATACTGTCAGGGATTCCTTCCCAGTTTGAAAGGGGTTTAGGGTAAGTGGCTTTGACTGGGGGCCTCTGGGCTGGGTCGAATCGCCAGAACTTCGAGCCCTTGTAAAAGTAAATCTTGCCATTGCCTGACCAGACTAGAGCTGCGTCGATGTTGTCCGGAATGCCAGTGAATCCTGCGAAAAATAAAAGCAATATTAAACGTTGATAGGATAGGGTAGGGCGGCCCCCAACTAGATAGAAAGAAGACTTGACAAAGGTTGCTTGAAGCGGTTGGGTGCAGACCGCACAAAATCGGCTGCTCTTGAAATCTATGGGAGAGGCCGAAGTTTAGCGGTGGACATTCTTTGACAGGTATGATGATGACGAATGAAAGATATCGAGTGGAAAACACGCACTGGAAAGCGTAGGACGGCCCGCTAGAGAAAAAAATACAAAATATAGGTAGCTGGGAGCCGTTTGATCCAGGCTGCACAAGATCGGTCGCTCTGTAAAACTCTGAAAACTGTAAACTGTGATGCAAAAAGATACGAAGAGTCTCTTGAGAAATTACATTTACGTTGATCAATGGATATAAAATGTTGGCTTTGTGAGCTAAGCAGTCTTATCTAAGAATTTGGCACACACAAGCCTTCTTGAGCGCTTATCTACACTAATAGACATTACGCAAGGCTATCTCTATCACAATCTGATACAAACACGGTGCAGTATGTTATTCTGCTCTATGGAAATAAAACAGTAAAACAAGTTCTAACTGAAGTGACGATCTCTGAAATCGTATTAAAAATTAAACAATTAACACAAAGAATATAAACACCTATGTAGTTTTTGGACAAATCCAGTCGCTTGCAAGAGATACTGGGAGTCTAAAATCATACTTTGGATGTTTCATTTAGCAGATCACTCCGAAAAAAATACAAGAACTCTGCATTTATATTTTTTTGTTTTAGCAATAAAATTAATATGGTCTGCTTATAAAGATGCTGATGAATCATATGATAATTCACCAAAAATGACCACATCAGATCACTCTTTTTTTTCGTCTACCTACACTGTCCCTCTGTTGGGCAAAGGTCTCCCCCAAATCCTTCCTCCTGTCCTTAACCTGTACGCCACTCCACTATTCCTGCTCGGATGCAACAACATCGTATCGCCAACGCTTTCATGACCTCACTTGCATACACCTAAAGTAGAAAAATGTTACCTTCACTTATTTCCTTAGGGTAGACTCCGTCCATCTTCTGTCCATTGTACCTCCAGTACTTGGAGCCTTTGAAGAAATAAGTCTTGCCGTTCTTGTATGTGAAGGCGGCGTCGATGTTGCCGGGCAGACCGGGCCAGGCGCGGGAGATCAGTCTTGGGTAGCCGGACGCTACACCGTCTTCGGTGAGCTTCCAGTAGTTCTCACCTGGGAAAACAAGTATACAAGAATAAGGAATATATACCTAATCCACAGGAAATTAAGTCCTTATTCTGAAAAGGAAGTTTCCTGTGGGTTAGACTAACAATAAGCTATGTTCTAAGCACTACAGCAAAGGTCTAAGAAGTTCGTTTCATAGCTAAAATTATTTTCTGCATACTACATATTCAGTCATTGAACCAACTAGATAACAAGTGCATTCCTAAGTCATTCGTCTATCTAGTATTTACAATTGTACAATAAACAAAGGCAAGAAATAAGTCATATATAAACACAATAACCCAAATACAAAAAAAAATTATGAAGTTGAAAGAAAGATAAAAAATATTATTAAATCTACCTTTGAATATAAAAGTGTTGCCGTCAGCCGAGTTGAAGATGGTGTCGATCTTGGAGTCTGCACAGAGAGCGGGGTCCTCGGAGGAAGGAGGTTGAGTGGTCGCGCGAGGAACTGAAGGAAAACTACTACCGCCGCCGCCACCGATGTCAGTCTGGGTCTTATGCCCGTAGAGAGCCTGGAAATATTAAAAAAATACTCCTAATTAAACTCAATTGGAACGGCAAGTTTTGGGAGTTTATATTTGGGCATCATTGAGTAAGACGAGATCCTAACAGTCGATTAACAAATTAAGTGGAGAGCAAATAATCAGGAACAAAAAATACAAATCTTATTTCGAAGTCAAAATAAGAGATACGCAAACTGTTATTATTTTACAAAGATTTGATCTTGATGAAAGTTCCTTTGTCCTTTATACGTCTTAAAACGAGTGCAACATATTTCAATCAAAAATTTCAATTGTAAACAAGTGAACGTGTTCATTTCCTACCTGTATTCCTTGAACGTCATCCTGATCGAGCTGGAAGGCAGGATCGAAACCTCGATAGAAGGGAGCCATTAGAGCAGATCGGATATCACTATGAGACAGACCTAGTGAGTGACCGAATTCGTGAGCTGCCACCTAAAATAAAATATTAAAATAATCACCTCAAATTTATGGAAGATGCCCGAGAAACACATTGAAAAGAGGTCCGTACTCTTCATTTTACAAAATGTAATATGTCTATCACATATCAAATCACCAAAAGTACTGACGTAAGAAATATCATGTTACGTTTCGTCTGCGCAAACGTCCTTTGTAGGACTCCATAGCGAACGTGATTTTTACTTCGTACGAACTATCTGTGCGTACTATTTACGTGACTAATGTACCTAAACTTGGATAGGTACACGACAGTGAATCATCAGTACGAAGATTATTAACCCGTAACCGCCATTTTACCAAACGACCCATCGCTGCCAAAAAACTTTTAACTAATTAGATTGCATTGCGCCAACAGAGAATGTTTGTATTTAATTCATAAATCAAACAAGAAATTAACTTCATGCAATCAATAAGCCGGAAAGTTCTCGAATGGAGGCCACGGACCGGCAAGCGCAGCGTAGGACGTCCACCTACAAGATGGGAAGACGACTTGGTAAGAACCGCAGGTCGGCGTTGGATAACCGCAACCGCAGTTCCTGGAGATCAATGAGGGAGGCCTTTGTCCAGCAGTGGACGTCCTACGGCTGATATGATGATGATGAATTAATAAGTGACTCACAAAGCGCTTTCATATTAAACAAATTGACACGTACATTTGTCGTGAACGCATACATATCTAAAACCTTTTAGGCATTGCTTGTAAGGTGTTTACCTGAAAGAGATTGGTTCCCCGCCTCGAGTTGATCGACCAGACCTCAGCATCGTCGAAATGAGCGTCTCCACCGTACACCTGAAAAGTTTCCAATGATCACCTTGTATTAGTCTCGGGTTTTCCACGGCTTGCGTAAAATTGATTGAAAACTGTTGGGTAACTTGCGATTGTCATTTTAGTTGAACCTTGACTAAAAATAAATGACATAGTAATGAAAAAATGAGAGAGCGACCTAACTCAACAGCATCAAAATAATTACTTTAAGTGTTTGAAAGTATCACGGAAAACATGGCCGCGAGTTCGGATTTCAGTTTGAGTTCGGAATAATGCACAATTTCCGGGCATAAGTAGTTAGATATTTTTAAGCCCGAATATTTTGTAACCGAGTGCTCTACTTGACATCATGCTACTAAACTTAGTTACAAAGTCAAGAGCATAAAAGTCCCCACAGTGGCAAGCTTCCTAATACACGTCAAGATCGCGTGTCGATTTAGAATATTAGAGCAGTGATTCCTAAAAGGTGGTCCGCGGAACCCTGGGGTTCTGGGTCACAGGGGTTCCGCGGTCTGTCCAAGAGTTAAAGTTGAATTGTACTTAAAGATGAATACCCGGCAATCGTTGAGAAAGCTGTCCTAGTTCTAATTAAGTTTGTGAAGACTTACCGATGCGAGATTGGTTTGCGTTCAATTATCAGACATAAAGCCTAATTTTACGGCTATTATAAGAAATAATGTGAAAAAATTTCATTCTTCAGAATAAATTATTACCTAGGTATTTCTTTGTTACAATAAATTATTTGCAATACTTATAATAATTTTTTTCATTTATAATTTGTTCATTCTTCGAGTCTAACATGAATATACTCAAACTACAAGGTAAACAGTTTAGTTATCAAAATAGCCAGCTAGGGTTCCGCCAAAAAAAGTATGATCAATTAAGGTTCCATGGCCAAATTAAATTGGGAACCTCTGTATAAAAAAGAATTTACAAGCAAGCATCAAAGATCACCATTGTGTGAAGCTCAGATAATGCCACGAAACTAAATGCTCGGAACGAAATCATAATATTTCATCCACAGTGGAATATGCGATTATCGTATTACCATACTTTCACTATTTAGGTGACAATAGTGAACATCCGCTTCTATGTACTAAATGTTTTGTCATTTTATACAAAACCTCAAATAATGCTAATATAATTTTATTCATTCATTCATTGAATCATAATTTAACCTTTTCAATAATTTATTGTAAACAAATGAATAAAATGAATGTAGCAGAATAGTTTTTGTCCCTGAAAATTACAAACATTTACATATTCAGAGCGTGAATAACGAAATATTATTAACTGATCTTTAAAGTAATACTTACAGGGAAGTAAGCATGAGCCAGGGTGCCACCCGGTCCATCGAAGGGATCACCATCGCCATGCTCTCCTTTTTCGAACCTATAAAAACAGGTTATGCTTAAGCTGGCTAACTATGAAATTCGAAGCTTATAGACAAGATAGCTTATAGATATAGCGTATAGGACTTTTATAGTCGGGACTAGCCGCAATCAAGTGTTCTTGAAGGCATAGCCTTATTCAGTTTATGAAAACAACAAAGCAATAAATGGTCACCCTGTCAAATAGCTGTGTGGAACGCTGCTCAGACAAATACACAGCGAGTAGTTAAATAGCTGTGTGGAACGCTGCTCAGACAAATACACAGCGAGTAGTCAAATAGCTGTGTGGAACGCTGCTCAGACAAATACACAGCGAGTAGTCAAATAGCTGTGTGGAACGCTGCTCAGACAAATACACAGCGAGTAGTCAAATAAGGGCGATTGCAGTAAGTATACCGAGGCAGCAGATAAATAGCATCATGAACAACATGAAATGTTCAATGACAACCGTTCAGTTACGCAACACAGATTACCCATGGATTGTGACGAAAACCATTGTTGGAAAATACACAAATGTTTTGGTGTGCTATGATTACGGGGTTTTTTATTAATCTCTTTTACAAATTTCCGTTTCAGATTACAAAACAAACCGCATCACATCCCAATATGTTCCCAATCGGGCCTTTTGGACGATCTGATCGGACGTAGTTGAAAAGGTTTCAAAAAATAAAATGAATACTTAGCCTATAAAATATCTTATATACTTAAGCTCCTATAAACTCTTACCTGATTTCGATGTGAACTTGGCCGGACCTCTTCTGAGTAAACGTTAGGTCTGTGTAGTCACTCCATACATTGAAGGCTTTGGCAAGCTCGTTGTCTACTTCGGCGGCGACCAGTCTTGAAGGGTATTTGGAGATCTTGTAAGTTAGGTTCTTCACACGCCACCTTGAACCTAAAACAATAAATTTTAAAGTTTTTTAAACGTCAAAATCGGCTCAGCACTCTCTATTGTTTTATTTCATATTTTTTAGAATTGGATACAAAAGTAATTGCAAGCATCTTGTTTGCGCATAGTGTAGTTTAATTCGTTTTAAATTTTATCTATAAAAAGATCCATCGCAAGAAGGTTGCATCTAAGGTTAAATAAATGGTAAAGTTTAAAAAATGGTAGCGTGCAAAAAACATGTGGTCGACGAGTAAATAAAGCCATGTAAGTAGCCGCACTGCACTAGATTCTCTGAATACATAACTGTTATTAGTATTTAGCACGCAAAACACTATTTTCATTTTCAGTTAACCTACTGCGGACTGAAATAAAAAAGAAAAGTAAATTCAATCTCAACAAGTAAAATGAATGGTATAACTTACCCTGAAGAGCGTATCTTTTGGCACGGCTCTCTCCGAAACCGACTTTGTCTCGAACTCCACATCTTGGCAATGACATCACTTGTGTAGTTTCATCGTCCAATTCACCTGCAACATTTTTTATTATTAGCTTCAATTTATACCATAGTTTATTTAATAAATTGCTCGCGGATATCTGTATCTTCATATTTATACAGTTTGTATAATATGTTTTAAGTCTAGTAGTGTCACACAGGAATACAAAAGTATACAATACGTCTTAGCCACTTGTTTTAAGTACTTGTCATGGTAAACAAACACCGTTAAGATGTTAACAGGCAACGTTTTTTGTATCAACTGATGACGAGGAAATAATTACACAATCACACCGACCAAAACCGCACGCGGAAAACTACAAACAATCAGGGACAACGTCCAACCACAGCACCAAACCAGTGCTCATTTCTCTGTTCATAAAACAGCGATGACATGCTGAAACCACATTATATTTAACCCTCCGTCGTCCGAGACACGTTCTCGGAGACCCGGATGACGAAATCACTTCCGCTAATGCGGGTGAGTCATCCACATTAGACAGAGCAAAGACTCCACAAATACACCGACCTCGCCGGCGAGGTCGACGAGTCCCTTTAGTCGCCGCCTACACGAGTTACAACCACGTGCCCGGGCGTTTCTCTCCTATCCCCGTCCCGGCAACAGCCCAAGCCGAGGTTCGTACCTAAGTGGTGCCCTTGCGCTAGTTGCCTCATCAAAAAAAAAATTAAGGGCTGAGCGCCTTCTGCGCTCGCCAAAAGCTCGGTTAAGCTGCAACGGCCTCAGAGGCCAACAGCGAGATAAGTCCATTCGAAAAAAAAACGACATTATCATGCAAGGGATATAGATGCAATATCATTAAAATGCAAAGGAATCTTTAAGTCGGTAACAATGAGGGAAACATGTCAGTTATGAAACCCTTTGTCTCTTTGTAGAGGAAGAAATAACGAACAGCTGTGACAAACTTTTCCACTTTATCTGTAGCCATGCAGACATGGAAACGTGACAAAAATTTTAGTAGCGATAATGCCGACATTAGAGCCTTAATCGAGTCGCATGATGCTCGCAACAAACTCGGACCCAACTCGTGCACTGACGGATAATGTAGTATTTATTTATGCGTATAACTATGCGTTATATGCTTACATAATGTCTGCGTTCAGTCATAGCCGAGTCCAATAAACCACTTCTCGTGTCAAGGCACATACTTGTACGAAGACTATTCAGGCTCTGCCCACATAATTCTACGGTGTTTAAACAGTTGTCTGTGATCGTGGAGCCTTATAAATTGCTTTGTCGATGTGTGCTTTGTAATGGCAGTGATGAGAACGCATCAAGGCTACTGAATTGCGGAGCGTGTTACTGATGAGCGGTCACTGGGTCGTTTTATTAGGTACTTAGTGTACCATACATATTGTTTTATTTAAACAATATATAAATAATATTGGCTCATTTGTCATACCTACTCATAGTTATTTTATCGTACGGATAAGCCTTCGGTACCGTTTTACAGATAAACGATAATAAACCGGACATAGATGTACCCGGCTAACGGAAGTTGATTTAATTTCAGATAATAATATGATTTGAATAAATTACAATGTAAACAAACTTTTCTTTTATAATAATACCTTTTATGGAGAATAATCTTGGCAGAACTGAGTGGAACCTCTTTACGGGGATTATTTACTCGAGGTCATATCAGACCGGATGGATGTGGCAATATTAATTACGTCAACCCGTGTAATACAAGAGATGCGCCATCGTTTCAATCCAGTCACGGTGAAGGTTTCTCTACAATATAACATCGCTTTGTACGGTACTCGTATGGCGCAGCGTCAAAGTTTTTGCCATATTTCACTCCCCAAATTTTAATTATCGACCAGTACTTTTTTTAGAATCGAAGAATCCAACTCGGCTGGGCAGCGTTCGGGAAACTTCGCGATATCTTCTCGTCCAAAATTCCCCAGAGCCTGAAGACTAAAGTCTTCAACCAGTGTGTGTTGCCAGTGATGACCTATGGCACTGAAACGTGGTCCTTTACTCATGGCCTCATGACCAAGCTCAAGGTCGCTCAACGAGCTATGGAGAGGGCTATGCTCGGGGTTTCTTTGCGTGACAAAATCCGCAATGAGGAAATCCGCAGAAGAACTAAAGTTGCCGACATAGCTCTCAAAATTAGCAACTTGAAGTGGAAATGGGCAGGCCACATCGCTCGTAGAACCGATAACCGTTGGGGAAGAAAGGTTCTCGAGTGGAGACCACGGGCTGGAAGACGCAGCGTAGGCCGGCCCCCCACAAGGTGGACCGACGATCTAGTAAGAATCGCGGGGAGCTGTTGGGCGCAAACTGCTACCAACCGCTCGTTGTGGCGATCTAAGGGGAGGCCTATGTTCAGCAGTGGACGTCCTCCGGCTGATGATGATGATGATGACTTTCAAACAGTAATAAATAGCTTTATACCTATACATCAAGCTTCTGGTGTTGCGGCCGAAGTTGTATAATTTGTATTACAGTATCTGTTTAAAGTAAATCTACAATGATATCTATGAAAACGGCAGCAATATCGTAACCTATAATAGAATTACGAAATGGTATCGACCGCAAAATAATCAACTTTAAATCTCCACTTTCACTTACCGCGGTACATTTTCTATGGGTTCTATTGAATTATTTCCTTTACGCTATTAACTTGGAAACTGAGAACTTAGGAGTAAGTTTGAAATTGTTATCTTATTTGTCAAGTATCTACCTATAGGTTTAGCACAAAAATGTTATCGCGATATTTTATATGATTTATGATACCTACCTACCTGCCTACTCTAGAAAACACCGGTAGCAATGAAATACAATATATCATATGAACAGTAAAGCATATAGATTTAGTAATAATGTTACAAATGAGACCACACAATGATTGTGATACTAAAGTAAAACAGACTCCCAATATCATTGCTCTTGTACCTATTGTGAACTATGAAAATGGTTTTTTCACACACACAATCTAAGAAAATGGAGACTTTTAGGCAGCTTAAAAACTGTGTCACCAGAGTTGACCTACCTCATACGAACTCTTCCTTTTTATATACGGACTTAAACAAAAAAAGTTTGTGTTAAAAAGTGGTTCAGAATAGGAGTCGGTGTTTAGATACCACTTTAAAGTTTTCGGAATGGCTTATCGATTACTAAAGACGGGATCGACATCTTGACGAGTCCGAATCACGATTCCAATACTATTAGAATTTAGATGGTATGTTTTTGTAAGGAAGCTACTTCTAGTTTATTTTAGAAAAAGTCTTACCTGTAGCATTTAAACCAGCGAAGCTCTGGAACTCAGCGATCGCTCGCCTCCACGAGCTTTCATCCATGATATGTCCACTCGAAGGGTTCCGTACCGAAGGGTTGAGGTAGCCGTACTGGGCCAGGTACATCTGGAAGTATTCGTCATAGTCAGACTGCCGTATCCACTACGGGCATAGGCACCTGTCGAGCGTTGAAAGTATTGTCTCGAACTACTCTGCTACAATCGCTTGGTGCTGAATTAATTTCCTGTATTTGAAGTGATTGTTAAAAAAAATACTACTTGTTAATAGTGTTTTTAGAAAATAGTGCTTTTACTCTATCTACAATACTTTCAACACACAACCCAAGTGATGTTAGTAAGTTCCTTAAACTACTCACAGTGTTACGCATAATCTATAGTCTAACTTTTTATTAGCTGCAGTAAAATGACGTTTTGTGGGTTGCCGGTTTTTGAAGAAAAATAAATAGGGATGTAGCTAAATGAGTGAATCATAAATGAATAATCAGTTTGGTTTTTTTTTGAGATTTAATATTAAGTTGTAATGTATTTTTTTAACCTATTATTATTACTATACTAGAGGATTGATCTTTTTTAGTGGAAGTATAGGGAGGTACATTCAAAATGAAACAAAAACGTCATAATAATGTTATTTAATTAATTTTTGTGAACTGAATCACATCCCTATTGAGATTAGGCTGGCAACATTATTTTACGGAATGACATTTAGAAACGTCATTTTACTGCAGCTAATAAAAAAAGTTAGACTATATATCTTTCTCTATACTAACTCAATATTATAAAGAGGAAAGATTTGTATTTTTGTGTGTGTATTTGTAATAAATAAACTAAAAAACTACTGTGCCGATTTCAAAAATTCTTTCACAATTGGAAAGCTACCTTCACCCTGAGTGACATAGATTATTTTTATTGCTAGAAAAGATTAGGGATCCTTACTAAAACTTAAGTAACGTAACCCAAGGTGTAAAACAATGCCCTAAAACGTCTTTCGTCGCATGCGCTGCGGAAACTATTGATGATAGAATAAAAGTATGTTCTACAATATTAAAGAACATATCAATATCTACAAAAATAATATTATAAAGAGGAAAAATTTGTTTGTTTGTTTGCATTGAATAGGCTCCGAAACTACTGGCCCGATTTAAAAAAATTCTTTCACTGTTGGGAAGCTACACTATCCCCGGGTGACATAGGCTACTTTTTACCCAACTGCGCAGAAGAAGGGTAATATTTTTATTGAAAAACTACGCGTGCGAGGCTGCGGATTGGTCAGCTAGTAATTTTATAAACCTATTTAGTTAACATTGGTATGGCATTTTCTTACAAAATAATCAACATTGGTATGCCATTTTCTTACAAAATAATCAACATTGAAAAATAATTAAGAGTTGCAGGACGTTATCACTTCTTGTATGAGAAGGCGTTTACTCTCTTCGTATTAACTGCAATAGTTTCGTAAAATTTTGCACGTATAATCAAAGTAAAATCAATTAAAAAAAGACTGAGATGGATTTTATCTCGTGAAGTAGCGGGTTCGATTCCCGCCGTAGAACAAATGTTTGCATGATCTACAGATAGTTGTTGTGGGTCTGGTTGTTTCTCTATATATATTACTAGCTGACCAATCCGCAGCTTCGCACGCGTAGGTTTTCAATAAAAACATTACCCTCCTTCTGCGCAGTTGGGTCAAAAGTAGCCTATGTCACCCCCAACAGTGCATAATTTTTTTAAATCGCGTAGTTTCGAAGCCTATTCAATACAAACAAAGAAACTAACAAATCTTTCCTCTATATTAGTATAGAAAAGTATGTATTTGCAAAAAAAAAGTATTTAAGTATTCAATCAGTTATTTGGTTTCCACAGTACAAGCTTTGCTTCGTTTTGGGCTAGATAGCTCTGTGTGAAATGTCCAGCAATATTTATTATATAATTGATTATTTATCACAAAAATACCTACTGAATAAGATCCTTCAGCTAAGATGAAGAAAGTATTTTATCTAGATATACATAGGTAGACCGACTCTAGGTAGAGGATCTCGGATTTCTATCAGATCTTCTTGTGAATGATCCTACTCATAACGTCATCCTTAATAATTAACAACAGGTTATAAAGTTCTGCATTCAGAGCTCTGATTTATCTCATCTAAATCAGCCAACATATTATCTCGCTTCACTACAAGGTCACCCACCCATTGTTTATTGTCAACGTGCCTGATAACAATAAAATGAAGACGTGGACTTAAGAATCGTATTTACAATGCGTTATCCAATTTATCCAACAATTAATTTGATCGTTCAATATTTGCGTCGCACTAAAAAGAGAGTTTTTTTTACGTAGTGCAACAAAGACAATTTACACTGAGTAACGCGTACCTTACCTGTCAAAAGGGTAATAAGTATGTGTCACGCCACGCTACCGTAATGAACATAAGGTTGCTAAGGACAATGTAGATGGTAGAAGAAGACACGGTCGGCCTTGGGAGATGGCAACGATGGGTGGCGTGCTAGGCATATATTACTCGTGCGCGATAACTTGGGACCTGCTAGGAATGACCTGACTCCCCGACCGCTTCCCCTGCACTTCCCCGATGGCGCCCGTATTGTACCGTTCGCATCACTATTTTTTACTAGGGTTTTTAGTCTCGTACTGGCCTACGTCACGTAACGACGCGCTCTGGAATTCTTTTAGTTTTCGTTTGTGTTATTGTTTTGTTGTTGTAGTTTTTGTTGTTATAGTTCTTGTTAAGTGTTTTTGTTATCATTATGAAGGGTAAACCTTTGCATAGCGGAGAAAGAAACCTCGTGCTAAAAGTGTTAGAGTTTTTTGAAAACGAAAAACGGAACAGTTTTGTTTACCTGTCCACTAAGTAGTGACGAAGGTGAGATAATGTAAATAATAGATAAAATAAATGTATAAACTTAAACATTGTATTTTTATTTTATTCAAATAGTGTAAAAAAGATTAGATAAAAAGCAGCGTCCTCCCTGAGTAACATAATAAATTAGGTTAAAAAAAAAACAAAGACGAAGCCGCGGGCGGCTGCTTGTTATGTTCGCTTTTTTGCGGGCGGTACAAACACGCCAATATGACGTCACCGCGCTCAGATCCCAACTTATCGCGCACGGGTAATTTATATATATACGCGAGCGCAAATCTTCGACTGGCACCGCCAACTATGAGGGCCTCTACCTTGTTTCCTATCTCCGCGCCATGCGAGAAATTGTACAATATCGAATCGCTAAGCCTTCAAGCTGCAGTCAATATCCCCAAATACATGTTACGAGTAGCTATAACGTCTCCGTCGTGCACTTTGAATACTAAACAAAATCGAAAGATTTTTCTATTTCCAGTGGCCGTTGACTGTCCTTTGTTTTAAATAAGTAATGTTTATTTTTACCGCCTGAATAAACATGGTAATAAATAAGCATCTGTTTTTTTCGATAATACTGTCAATCAAATTGCCGTAAACACCAAAACGTGTATTTTACCGAGGAATGTGTATGTTGTGCCTAACGTTACATGAATACAAATAAATAAAGCTTTTAATGACTAACCGCATGAGAATCAGATTTGAGGTGTGTTGGGATCCACCATAAGCCAAGAGTCGGACATTGACTTCACCATTGTTTGACATACCTTTGCCAAAATGCATCGACCCCGGAAGATTATAATATGCCTACTTGGTAGTTCAAGCATATGTAGATCCAGTCTCAATGTCTCCGGCAGCTACAAACAGTTTCCTTTTGTAGAGGAGACTTCCACCAATTGCGGTTACAAGGAAATTTAACGATAATGACAAAGGCCACGTGCAAGAAAGTGAGCTAAATGGTCTCGTAAAAGCGAAACGACGGCGAATTGTTGAACTATGGTGGGCGATAACTAATAAATTCGTACAAGCGTATCGGGGTCAGTGTGCCCCGTGAGTAACGGGCGCCTGTCGGAGACGGGCCGCGAGATGCTGCTTGCTCCACAGACCCACATTTCATGCAAATTTTACCGCCTGAGGACTTCCGACGACACGGATTATCGCGCATCATTGCTACAATGCTAATTGGTAAAAATATCCTTGCATCGATTCTCCGCAGCATACATCGCAAATATTTGAAAGCTTCTCTCAAAGCAAATTTATTTAACAATGAACTTTGTGTAACATACTTATAAATAGAGAAAATGAAGTACTGAAGTTGTGGTCATGCCTGGGTACCAAAGAAAAGCTATACTATGAGAACTACTAATGAGAATGGTCAAAAGACACGTGGTGTTAGTGAGTCAGCTCGATACACAAACGTTGACGAGCTTTGACTGACATACAGCCTTGCAAGGTATCTATAGGTGTGAACGACCTTCTTTCACTACTCATTCGAAAGTAAATATTTGTCTTCTTTAAACCAAACTTACTAGCAGATACCACTATTTCAGTTAGGCACATAATAAGACAGATAATAATACAGATAAGATTATCTATTATTTTATTTTCTACTAGCTAATCAATCTGCAGCTTCGCACGCGTAGTTTTTTTAATAAAAACATTACCCTCCTTCTCCGCAGTTGGGTAAAAAGTAGCCTGTATCATCCGGAGATAGTGTAGCTTCCCAATAGTTAAAGAATTTTTTAAATCAGTCCAGTAGTTTCGGAGCCTATTCAATACAAACAAACAAATCTTTCCTCTTTATAATTTTACAAAGTTTTTTGTAGATATTGATATGTTATTTAATTTTGTAGAACATACTTTTGTTCTATCATCAATAGTTTCCGCAGCGCATGCGACGAAAGACGTTTTAGGGCACTTTTTTACACCTTGGGTTACGTTACTTAAGTAACGTAAGGATCCCTAATCTTTTCTAGCAATAAATATAGTCTATGTCACTTAAGGTGAATGTAGCTTTCCAATGGTGAAAGAATTTTTGAAATCGACACAGTTGTTTTTGAGTTTATTCATTACAAACATACACACAAAAATACAAATCTTTCCTCTTTATAATATTAGTATAGATTTAGGAAGGTACCTACTTAATTTTTTTATCATTTATTTGTATATAATATATATATTTGTTAATTTATCTTCTATAAAGTAATCTCTATCCTAAGGTTGCCTGGAAGATGATAACAGCGTCCATTATTAATTTCTGTTGTTTTTAGTTTTTTAGATATCTTGTATTTTATTCTGTTACTGGTATATATACAATAAAGAGTTAATCTATCTATATCATTGTTTTAAAAAAAGTTAAAAAACATTAAACAATCTGAAACGGGATATAATCACTATGTTTATTCTAAAATAAAATATAGTACATTTAACTATTTGAGATTTAATTTTAACATCGCTAAATAGTTAAAAAAAATTGAACAAAAATTGAATCAAATCCAATAACCTGCTGTTACTATTTACCTAATAATAATTACCTGTTATGAAAAGATAATCTAGATAATACATTTATTGACATAAATACATCTTGTAAATGTTTTAAAATAGGTATGCATCGATGCTATTCCGATAACGATTGAATAGTTGGAAAATAGAAATTCTTGTCAAGCCTTTTGTTTGGCTTGTGCGTAAGCGCTGAATCAAAACCTTGCACTTATCACGTCGAAGTAACGGGAAACACCTGTCAATGACCTACACGATGGTCTTTCAGGGCCGAACTTGATTCATTTTCGAGGAATATGCGGACAATGCTACACTTTGTATTGGCGATGTAAAAAGGTATGATTGATACAAATGCGTTGCTAATGAATGACAAATAAGGGAGTATGTACTTATAGTAGTTTGTAGGTAACGAGTACCTTTGTAACCGTTGTCCTATAGTACAAAACAATATTATTCAAAAGCAATGTACACCGCGTCAAGTAAATAAATAAATATTGCTGGACATTTAACACAGCGCTATCTAGCCCCAAACTAAGCAGAATACTTATATACTGTTTTTAAAATACATACATAAAATATATTGAGAAACAACCAGACCAGGAACAAATATCTGCAGATTATGAAAACATTTGTTCCGCGGCGGGAATCGAACCCGCTACCTCCTGCGTCTCAGCTGGCTATTCGCCCACTGCACCACGAAAGTACTTTTAGGGTTCCGTGCCCAAAGGGTAAAACGGGACCCTATTACTAAGACTCCGCTGGCTGTCTGTCCGTCTGTCACCACCAGGCTGTATCTCATGAACCGTGATAATAGGTTGGGGAAAAAGTCTTTTCGCATTATAGTATGAATGATTCCAAATTCAAATTAGGAAAATGTGTGATTTTATTTGTTTTTCGTATTGTAAAGATGAGTGAATCTAATGAAGAAATTTGATACATTTTAAAATTTTACTACAAAAAAAGTAAAAATGCAACGCAAGCCGCGAAAAAAATTTGCGATGTTTATGGACCTAGTGCAGTGTCTGTGAGAGTAGCACACATTTTGTTTAAGCGTTTCCAATCCGGAATTCCGTCCGTTCAATCAAATCCGAAATTTTTGATGTCAAAGATGCACGTCACTCTGGTCGCCCTATTACGGATGAAATTAATGCCATTTTTGAAAAAGTGAAGCAAGATCGGCATGTCAGTAGTTACGACGTAGCTGAAGAACTAGGAATTGACCACAAAACAGTTTTGGCGCATTTGTAAAAAACTGGGTACACAAAAAAAGCTCGATATTTGGGTACCCCACGAGCTCACTGAAAGAAACCTAATGAACCGTGTACTCATTTGTGATTCTTTATTACGACGTAATGAAACCGAACCATTCTTGAAGAAGCTGATAACTGGTGATGAAAAGTGGATCACGTACGACAAGAACGTGCGAAAAAGGTCGTGGTCAAAAGCCGGTCAGGCTTCACAGACTGTGGCGAAACCCGGGTTAACTCACAACAAGGTGATGCTGTGTGTGTGGTGGGATTGGAAGGGCATTATTCATTATGAGCTGTTACCACCAAGTAGGACCATCGATCCTGAACTCTACTGCGAACAACTGATGAGATTAAAGCAAGAAGTTGAGAGAAAGCGGCCGGAATTAATCAACAGAAGGGGTGTGGTTTTTCATCATGATAACGCTAGACCTCACACATCTTTAGCCACTCAGCAAAAATTAAGAGAGTTTGGCTGGGAGGTGTTAATGCATCCGCCGTATAGTCCTGACCTTGCACCTTCAGATTTCCATATGTTTCGGTATCTTTAGAATTATTTAGGCAGTGTCAGGTTAACATCACGAGAGGACTGTCAAAACTACTTGTCGCGGTATTTTGATCAGAAGCCCCAAAATGTATATAGCAATGGGATCATGTCTCTTCCTACAAGATGGCAAAAAGTTATCGAACAAAATGGTACCTACATACTATAGTTAAATGTAAATAAACTGTATTAAAAAAAGTTTTGAATTTTCTAAAAAAATGCGAAGACAATTTTTCCCTAACCTAATAGTTAGACAGTTTAAATTTTCACAGATGATGAATTTCTGTTACCGCTATAACAATAAATATTAAAAACAGAATAAAATAAATATTTAAGGAGTGCTCTCATAAACAAACTTGATTTTTCTGTTCGTTTTTGCGCGATATTGATAACGACAACAGGTAGACGCTTGAAAAATTTACAGAATATTTAGTTTTATATTCACTTTAAACATAAATAATTAAATTTAAATATAACAAATATTTAGGGGGGGCTCCCATACAACAAACATGGTTTTTTTGCTCGTTTATATACAGAGTGTTTGGTAGGTAATATACTGACGATATTCAAGTGACGGTTTCTCAAAACAAAAAAAAAATCGGCCAAGTGTGAGTCGGACTCACGCACGTAGGGTTTCGTACCATTATCTATAAAAACGGCAAAAAAATCACGTTTGTTGTATGGGAGTATGGAATTTCATTTTAATTTAATTATTTATTTTCAAAGAGAATAATATAACTCAATATTCTGTGAATATTTCAAGCGTTTACCTGTTGCCGTTATCAATATCGAGCAAAAATGAGCAAAAAAAATTACGTTTGTTGTATGGGATACTAAAAACAGAATAAAATAAATATTTAAGGGAAGCCCTTAAATATTTATTTTATTCTGTTTTTAGTATTTGTTGTCATAGAGGCAACAGTAATACATTATGTGTGAAAATTTCAACTATCTAACTATCACGGTTCATGAGATACCGCCTGGTGACAGACGGACAGACAGACAGACAGCGAAGTCATAGGGTCCCGTTTGACCCTTTGGGTACAAAACCCTAAAACAGACTTCTCGAAAAAAAAACTACTAGTTATATCATCAAATTTTTAAAAGAAAATCGACTAAGATTAGGTGATTAATTCGATATAAAACATACTGCCTACTATTGCAATCGACATCCGAAAATAAAGGCCGATTTTATATCTCTTTCGGAAATGGCTGCGGGTTTTGGGCTAGAAAGGGACAACAAGAGATATCTCGAGACGTCACCAATACCTACAGTATCTGTGCTTACTCGTAGATGGCAAGCATTATGCAATAGCACAACATACGTTTAATAAAGTGTATGTTTTTACATGCCAAAATAAATTTCACATATAAACATTTCACAAATTTATTTATTATGCTCATCAAAATAACCCCTTTCATTTTTGTGCGTATATTATCAAACACCATATAGGTAATGGTACGGAACCCTTCGTGCGCGAGTCCGACTCGCACTTGGCTGGTTTTTTTGCATCGGAGAATATCAATTTCAGACTTCAGTATTATTTATGTGAGTATAATTCGATATCAGTTACACATTAATATCATTTTTCATCGTAACAATTGAACATCAATCTTAATCCAATGACGTACCTTATTTTAATTTGCATACCGCTGTTCTATTGCGTAACTCACAACCTTCGTTTTTATGGTTTAACATACTTTTGTACCTACGAGTACCTATTCATCCACGCGTAGCAAAAAACGCGCAATAAGTCCACATGTGTAGCATAATACCATAATACCCAGTGGGTCGATTATCAATAGTTATGCTGTTACATGCAAGCCATGCGGGCATTTAATAGCAGTCTAGAATTATTGCGCTGATGCATTGCTCACCATCATTGTTGAATAACTGACATTGGCACGTTTACCTGGAAATTATATCTGATTTTGCCATCTGATCATACTTAAATCGCTGCATAAATGGTTTTATCGTATAAGACGAATAGGGATAGAATAGAATAATCATTTATTGGGTACACACAAAATGACACATGATACAATTACAAAGAACAGTAGTTACAAATGAATTTTACTTAGAAAACTTTCGCGATTGATTTCAATCATTATTATAAATACGGGATTTATCACGTACCGTCTTATCGGTGTTTCGACCGACAATGTTATTTATGTTATTGTTATTCGGAGCGGATCGCACTCACCCTGATGAAGGTTCACGAATTTAACCGAAATATTATTGGTCGAAACACCGATAAGACGATAGGTACGTGACAAATGATTTTATTTAGACAGCTCGACTCATGTGTCTGCGTAACAAAATGACGTTTAGCTCAGCATAATGTTGGATGTGTTGCACCCAACGCTGATTTTCAGCTGTAAATACCTAAAGCAGTAAGAAAGGCAGTATAAGATGAACTGAGTACTAAGGTAATATTATAACTGCTGTAGCAGTACCCGTGCTCTTGTCATTCAACTGAGCAGTGGGCATATCAGTGGAGTACATAAGTACTGAAGTATGATTGCAGGGATGTCACGCTAGCTTCTAGGAAGTGCATCTGTTCTCGATCTGATATGCCTTACTAAGAACAATCTCGTGCAGGTATTTGTAAACATAGCTTAAAATTATAAATTGAGTTCTATTCAGTTGCAATTTAACATAAAATATCAAATAATTATACCGAGCTTTAATATAGGTACCTAAAAATTTTGTTTTTTTTTAATTGTTTCGTCTACCTTTCTGGAATATTCTACCATGAAGTCTAAAGTTAAAAAGTTTCAGATGAGGGTAAACGAAAAAATATTACTCCTTTTCATTATCATCATGTCAGCCACACGTCCGCTACTGAACATATGCCTCCCCATAGACTTCTAGAGCGACCGATCTATTGCGGCCTGCACCCAACGACTCCCAGCAACCTGTATAAAGTCGTCTTTCCACCTAGTAGGGGCCATCCTACGCTGCACTTTCCCATGCATGGTTGGATACCTCTAGAACCTTTCTGCCCCAACGGCCGTCAGTTCTTCGAGTATGATGCTCGCCCACTGCCACTCCAGCTTACTAATCTTCTTGACTACTTCTGTCACTTAGGTTTGTCTACTCCTGTTACTTCTATTATTTCGAAAATATCAGGAAAATCTTTTATTTCCTATGCTAAGACAGTGAACTAATAGTTCTGAGAAACTAAAGTAGTTAGGTAGGTATACGTAATAAATCATGGACGCACTAAGCTAGACGAGTACAATGCTAACGATCCCCACTTACACGCGACTGGACTGTTGCAACTCCATAGTATCAGCTAATGTTGCCGATAATTGTAGACACGGCTATACATCAAGCTATACATTTCCAGTACAAGCCGACCTCTCATTTTACGAAAAGCCTACACAATGCGCGGTCAGCTTATACTGGAAACGTATAGCTTGATGTGTAGCCGTGTGTACGTCATGAACTAGGGATGACAGGAAGTAAACTAGCCTCTACCTTCCAAATCATAATACTACTTCAAGGGTAACGTACCTAAAGGGTAAAACGGGACCCTATTACTAAGACTCCGCTGTCTGTCTGTCCGTCTGTCACCAGGCTGTATCTCATGAACCGTGATAGTAAGACAGTTGAAATTTTCACAGATGATGTATTTCTGTTACCGCTATATCAACAAATACTAAAAACAGAATAAAATAAATGTTTAAGAAGGGAGGGGGGGGGCTCCTATACAACAAAAGTGATGTTTTTGCTCGATATTGATAACGGCAACATGTATACGCTTGAAATATTCACAGAATATTTATTTATATATTCACATTAAAACTAAGCAATTAAATTAAAATAAAACAAATATGGGACCTCACATAAGACAAACGTGATTTTTTGCGGTTTTATAGATAATGGTACGGAACCCTTCGTGCGCAAGTCCGACTCCCACTTGGCCGGTTTTATATATCTATATAAAGCTACTACCTTACTTACGAGTATAAAATTAGCTTTACGAGGGCTGCTATTTATGTATCCGGAATAAAATAAAATAACTATCATTGACTGTTAAATATGGTTTTATTGCTTTTCAAAATATTCGCCATGATGATCAATGCACTTTTGCATTCGGTGAAACCAGTTTTCATAGCACTTTTTCCAATCGGAAGACGGTATCTCCAAAACATGATTTTTGAATGCCTCAACGGCTTCTTCTCGGGTTGAAAATCGTTGACCACGTAATTTATTCTTCACGGTTGGGAATAAAAAGAAGTCGTTGGGTGCCAAATCAGGGCTATATGGCGGATGACCCGTTAATTCCACCGTTTCACCCTCCAAATATCGGGTCGTTTCACCCGAAGTGTGACAGCTTGCATTGTCGTGATGGAGAATGATTCTGCGTTGTGGATTATTCTTCCTGATTTCTGCAAAGACTTCTGGCAAAAACAAATGGTCGTGTACCACTCTGAATTAACAGATTTACAATTTTCTAGGGGTACAGTAGCCACGTGTCCATCTATACCAAAAAAACAGGCGACCATTTGCTTCAAAGTGCTTTTCGCACGAGCAACTTTTGTTGGGTTCGGCTCATGTTGGAAGACCCAAACTGTTGACTGTTGCTTAGTTTCGGGGTCATATGCATAAATCCAGAATTCATCACCTGTGTAGATATTATATACAGCTTTTGATGCACCACGATTGTATTTTTTTATCATTTTTTTGCACCAATCGACACGAGCCTGTTTTTGATCTATTGTCAAGTTGTGCGGTATCCAACGCGAACAAACTTTTTTTGCAGCCAAGTGTTCGTGTAATATCTTATGTATACTCGTCATACTAATGCCCAAGATCGCTTCTATTTCTCGATATGTCACATGACGATCTTGCATTATTAGTTTACGCACTGCGTCGATGTTTCGTGGCACAACAACTGATTTAGGCCGACCATCTTTAATTTCGTCCGTGAGCATACGACGTCCACGATTAAACTCACTAAACCAGTGATACACAGTAGTCTTCGATGGTGCTTTATCCCCAAAAGTCGAACTGAGTTGATCGATACACTGCTGTTGAGTTAGACCACGTCGAAAATCATAAAAAATCATCGCACGAAAATTTTCTCGAGATAAATCCATTGTGATAATGACACGCAATTTTTGAAATCGCGCCACACAATGAAAACAATTGACAGAGGGACGAAATAACCTGCATTCTACAGCCAAAGAGTTCCATTTTCAAACGTGATAATTTCTTTTTAAATATTGTTTATGCAGTGGCCAGTTCCGGATTCTTAAATAGCAGCCTATGTACATATTTTAAGCATCTAGTGGTATTGATGATTATACAGGTTGTTGAGTACTGACGATATTCAAGCGACGTTTTCTCAAAACAAAAAAAAGACTTCTCGAAAAAAAAAACTTCTAGTTATATCATCAAATTTTAAAGAAAATCGACTAAGTTTAGGTGATTAATTCGATATAAAACTTTTTCTTCCTACTCTTGCAATCGACATCCAAAAATAAAGGCCGATTTGATATCTCTTTCGGTAATGGCTGCGGGTTTTTGGGTTAGAAAGGGACGATAATAAATATCTCGAGAAGTCACCACTTCAGTATCTGTGGTTAGATGGCAAGCAATTGGCTATTGCTAGCACAGCATAAGTGTAATAACGTGTTAGTTTTTACACATTTCTATGGTAAACGTTTCACAAACATATTTATTATGCTCATCAAAATAACCCCTTTCATTTTTGTGCGTATATTATCAGACATCCTGTATACTCGTAATCTAAATTTAAGGTAAACGTGCTGCCTGATAACAAACTAATGTTAAAAAAAATTGAATACCCACTGTTGTGAATGATTTATTTCACGTCCCGGCGACATGGCGACATCTGGATTCGCCATTAGGTAACGTTGAATATAATTAACTTAAGGGGGCACCGGAGGGACAATCGCCCATACAACACGTACTACCAAAATCATTTCTAATTGGAGCATATTTCTACCTTAATAACGTATTGTTTTAATTTTAATAGTATTTATCTAGGTTCCCAACCATATATTAGATCAAAATACTTATCTAAAATGAAATAGAAGCGTATCGCATTCTGCATGTTTTTACGTCATAAAAGACCTGTTTTCAACCTAATTGTTTAGTATTAAAAACAACAACATCTTACGTATCCTAGTCATGGGAACATAGATTATGTCGTCTAGTTACAGAATAACAACACAATGAGAAAAATACAACAAGTTTTAAGTCATCATTTTTGGTATTACGGAACACGGTCAGAATCTAATCAAATTTAGAATCGTTCTATTGCTATCACTGTCGCTCTGCGTGACTAAACTTCGTCACTAAACAGGGATAGCGATATTCAGGACGAAATTTTTGACGTGGCCGAATTGAAGTTGCGCTCAGTGTTCGCCGGCGCGTTAAAGCATGTATTATTGCTGATGGTATATGTATGACGCAGTTGCATAAAACACTAAAAATTGTAACCACGTTTAAGCATGCAGGTACATACCTAAGAGATGATTCGTAAGATATGTAATGTTTCATGTCGCTGCGCCACTCGTAGCTCGTGGACTAGATTACAATTTTACAAAGTGTTTATTTAATGTAATTAGAACATATCAATGGTTATTTACTACTGTAGTTTATTTACCTACATGGGAGTCGTGCTGTTGTACTGCGCACAAAAACTTAATTGGTTCATTGATAATTCATAGAACGTGGATGTTCTATATTTTTTTAACTATATAGATCTTCGTTTGACCACAATCTCACCTGATGGTAAGCGATGATGTCGCCTAAGATGAAACACGAAGATCTAGAAGAAACCACCAATTTACTTTTACCTTAAAGAGGCCCGGATTGTATTCTTTAGGAAAAACAGACGACGGCAAAGTGTTCCATACCTTAGCTGTGCGCATCAAGAACGTAGAACCGAAACGGTGTGTGCGAATGGGAGTTATGTCAACTAGGTACGGATGGTACAGAGCCGTGCGCCTGCTTGTCCTTTGATGGAAAGGAGATGGCAAAATCAGATCGTTATATACCTAAACGAAATAAGTTTTTTCGTGAACATGGCACTATTCACCTCACTTTACTATTTATGACCTAATATAATTAAACCAATATTTCTTAAATTCTACAGTGCTAAAGTAAAGATCATGAAATAGCTGATCACACTCGACTATGACGATATGGAGTCAATTTTGGTCGCAATCACATAGCTAGCAACAACGCCACGCGCATACATTTGCGCACGCCCCTCACACAACCACACAATACACACACACTCCCCACACGCACAAATATACCCTCTCAAACACACACAAACCCACACACACACGCACTCAAACTCGCAAATGCATCACTTACACGAGTCCCCCCCAATTTTTAATTTTTAAGTCTTAGTAGTTTTGTAATCCTATAATATTAAATTTATTTAAATTAAATTTGTTTTTTGTTTCTCTGTTCTGTTACTAGTCAAAATTTATAATTACTCGGTTTGGTTTCGCATATAATATGTTTAACTTCTGCAAATCTATACAGGGCATCCGCGATACAGGCGTTACACCTAGTGCGGAGCTCATTATGCACTATACAGACTGTTATTTTAACTGTAACAGTACGACAGCACCCATAACCAGAGAATATACAGGTGCAGTTTCTTTTAAAACATCAGCTTGTTTTTGAAGAAGAACATTTTGGCATTAAAATTTTTTGATTCAAGTGTGAGTATCGCCTTAAAATGAATCAAGTTGGTAATTTTTTTTTATGCCTATCGATGCAGTCCTTTGTAAGGATCATTTTATTGTATCGGATGAAAAAAATCTGAACAGCGGAAGTTAGTCAAATTTGATAAAAAGTATTCTCATACAACAGGACAAACAAAATTCCTTCTACAAACATTTTCTTAGATTCTAATTGCACTTTAAAGAAGTATTAATACTGTAGCGATTAAGAAGTTTAGGAACTCCATGCTCTCATGAATAATTCTAAAACCTTTCGTACTTCAGAACAATTTTGAATTTTGAACATGGTTCTTGCACCTGTCGTACTTTTATATCAGTCATTGCATCATCTTATTTATCCTATCATGGCATTGTCAAATACGCAAATAGTAGACTTAACTGAAGCATACTTCCTTAAACGACGAAGCCCAACTAATGCGCTGAAGTGGTATCGGGAACGCTACCCAGACCGCGAATGAGGAAGTATGCTTCAATTAAGTCTACTTTTTGCGTATTTGACAATGCCATGATAGGACAAATAAGATGATGCAATGATGCAAGGATTGCATCGATCGGCATCAAAAAACAATTTACCAACTTGATTTATTTTAAGGCGCTACTCACACTTGACCATAAAATATTTCATGCCAAAATGTTTTTCTTCGAAAACGAGCTGATGTCTAAAAAGAAACTGCACCTGTATCTCCTCTGGTTATGGGTGCTGTCGTACTGTTACAGTTAAAAAAAACACTGTATATATGTTAATACTGATTTGGAAAATAAAAATATTTGTATTCTTCTTCAACGTAGACCATTTTAATTGTATGGTTTTTGTAGACCCCTTCCTATCTATGTTTTGATTCTCTAGTATTATTAAAAGTGGAAAATACATAATGCAACGAAATTAAGCGTGACGTTTGAGGCAGATCAATGTGTCAATGATTTATTAATATTCTGATCAATCGTAAGATGTAGTTTAAGGCACGTGTTCATTCTCGAATACGTAACATTATGTAAAAACTGTTATTGTCGTATGTATGAGCTCGTTAATAGGGCGGCGAGATTTATCCCCGTGTCGACGCCATATTAATTAGGTACATAAATGTTTATTTACCTCGGAACGTGACACGTTTCAGGAAAGTAATGCAGCACGACATAAAGACGACTTTATGCATTTTTATTCACACGTCCCAGCTTCGCACTCATTTCTAAATTTAATATAGCATAGGTCTTAAGTTCATACAAAAGCCCCATAGAAAAAAGTACTTTCTGTTTACTCAGAATTTTCCCATTTTTGGGACAACTTTTCTTTCCCTAAAAACCTTACTAGGGTAACGAATGATTTGCTTACCAAAGAGTAGTTTTTAGGGTTCCGTACCCAAAGGGCAAAACGGGACCCTATTCTCGGACGGGACTCCGCTGTCTGTCCGTCTATTACCAGGCTGTATCTCATAAACCGAGTTAGGCAGTTGAAATTTTCACAAATGATGTATTTCTATTGCCTCTATAACAACAAATACTAAAAACAGAATAAAATAAATATTTAAGGGGGCTCTCATACAACAAACGTGGATTTTTTGCTCGTTTTTGCTCGATATTGATAACAGCAACAGGTAGACGCTTGAAATATTCAACAGAATATTTAGTTATATATTCACTTTAAAATAAATATTTAATTAAAATAAAAAAAAAAATTTAGGGGGCCTCAAATACAACAGATATGATTCTTTTGCCGTTTTTATATATAATGGTACGGAACCCTTCGTGCGCGAGTCCGACTAGCACTTGGCCGTTTTTTTAATATACTTATACGATTTACACAAATTCCTGGAGGACTGGTGATATTTGGCACGGGATCGAGATGTCTGAAAGGAATGGGGGGAGGCCCTTGCCCAGCAGTGGGACAGAAGCGGCTAATAGGTAATGATAATAATACTTATATAAAACCCATTACCTGCAGCAATATTATAAAATTAACCTGACTTATGTTGCTTTTAGAGTTTCTTCTTCCCTTTTTACATCATATTATGAAACTAAGAGAACCGTCAGAGATACCGACACGCATAAAGATACACGGAATATATACCTATATATAATAGCATCAACATGTTTGTCTGTCCGATGCCATCCTTCAATGCTAATAGACTCCATTGGAATGCAATCTTACAGTATACATTTTGATTCGCATTTTTCAAGCATGGATCATTGGTGTGCTACTCAATATTGTGATTTGTACCTTTGGATTAAATACATCTTGGCGGTAAGGATGAGTGATATCCGCAGCGAGACGGCGGGCGTTGGCGGAGGATGACGGACTCGCGGGCAATAGGATAATTGCTCCAGTGATTAGTTTTAATTATGTTGTGATTGTCAAAAGATTAAAATAGAACCTATCGCGTGTGAAACACCACTTTTCCGCGGTAGAATGTAGAAAATGTTTTTTGCATTAGCTAGAGTGTAGCCGGCCCTTTGTCAGTCACTCACGTTTGTCACGTGGACTGCAGCACATTGTTTAAACTTTCTGATATAATCGACTTTGACCTGCTGATTGCTTGCCAATCATCTATGGATCTACAATCTACACGTGTAACGAGTTGTGGAGATTAATAATCAATTATTATTTATTGCTGGTACGTAACGGAGATATAACAAAGGTGTCTCGACTTTACAGTGACGGAAAAGATGTTGATAGATAGATAGATAGAAAACGCTTTATTGTATACCACACTTAAATTAACAAATCATAATTAAAACACTTAAAACTAGACACGCGATAGTATAATTGGCGGTCTTATCGCTAAAAGCGATCTCTTCCAGACAACCTTTGGATGGACTGGCTGGAATTTACGAGAACATACATACATCTCAGATCGCAGACAAACAACAGCGTTTCTATAATACAACAGATTTAAATCCCGAATTTAACTATGCATATTGCATTACATTTATGTTGTCAATTCAGGCCATAAAATACTCGATCGAATGCAATATTCGAAGAAAAACATACCTGGGAAAACTTTTAAGCAAATTCAGATAAGACCGACCAAAGACAAACTAAACGCACCCATTTTAGCGCATGCTAACTTAGAATCCTTTGTTTTGAGTGGTTAAATAAATAAATAAATATTGCTGGACATTTCACACAGCGCTATCTAGCCCCAAACTAAGCAGAGCTGGTACTATGGGTACCAGATAACTGATAGAATACTAATATACATTTTTTTTTGTAAATACATACTTATAATATATAGAGAGACAACCAGACCGGGAACAAATATCTGTAGATCATACAAACATTTGTTCCATGGCGGGAATCGAACCCGCTACCTCCTACGTCTCAGCCGGCTATTCGCCCGCTGCACCACGGAGGTCGTCAAAATGAGGTGAAATGAGGTAAAATGAGGTGAACTTCAATCATAAGCTGAAATGGAAGACAGTAGAGCTGTCCCCACTGGTATGGTTTGGCTCCAACATATGATCGAGTCGATGTGGTGAACAATGAGCAATGGCGATCAGCAGAGGACGGTGGCCGTGGCGCGCGTGTTGAAGGTCGCAAGCGCTTCCTGCGTGCGTGACGTGCATGCGACGCGGTGAACTGCCGCTCGAGTTTCGACCCATCGCAATACCGCGACGTGGGAAAAATCTACATAGTTCACACAATATTCAATTAATTTATCCTTTAACTCCAAGTATTGGTAAACTATATAAATATTGCTATATATCATTTCATTTATTCTCAAACAATAAAATATTGTGTCGGAACTTTTGTCATTCTACAGTTAAAAAATCTTTTACAAATATGAAATCAATGTGAAAGAACAACGGTTTTTGTAAATACTTAATAGAAAATGATAATTAATAACCAGTCAAAAAATATTAAAAATACATTATGATATAACATGTCAACGAAAAATGATACTAATAATAAGTAAATTCTTAATACTAAATGGTATGGATAGTCAAAATATAAAGTATAAAAATTATTGCAATGTCAAAATATATTATTATTACGATACTTGTGGACCCCCCGAACTTCGTATCGGCTTGACATGCATACGTATAACGCGGGCTGTCAATATAAGTCACCCTGGTAGAATTGTCAATTGTTGTCCCAGGCCATCATTATGTATGAGAAAATTAATGACTTCCACAAATAATTCAATACCAAAATTAGCCAAATCGCTCCACCCGTTGTCGAGTTTTAGCGAGACTAACGAACAGCAATTAATTTTTATATACCTAGTCAGGTCATAAGTATTGTCACACAGTAGAAACTTTTCTTTTAGAATGCTGGCCACAAAAAGTTTATAGAATTCGAATTACGAATTGTTCATGATGAAATAAAAATGTATACTTTTTAGAATTTTACTCATTTTTAAATATGGAGTGGACGCTTAAAGAAGACCGCGTTGCAGTTATTGCGTTGCATCGTTGCGGTTACGAGCCAATTCAAATTTTTGACATACTCAAAATTTCAATATAACCAAAAGATTCGTTTATCGCACCATCAAACGATACAATGAAGACTCTAGTGTAGATGACAGGTCAAGAAGTGGTCACCCTCGGTCTGTTAGAACTCCAGCAAAAGCTGTGAAGCCGCGAATTCAAAGAAATCCCAAACGTAAGCAGAAACTGTTGGCACTTCAGATGGGGTTAAGCAGAACCACGGTGAAAAGGGTGTTAAATGAAGACTTAGGGCTTCGGGCATATCGAAGAAAAATAGGACATCGTTTGAATGCTCGTCTAATGGACCTGAGACTGAAGAGATGCCGCGCTTTGTTGAAGCGGTACGCGGGAAAATAATATCGGGAAATTCTTTTTTCTTCTTTTTTCTTTTTTTTAGAAGAGAGCTACAACAAACAAAATGATAAGGTGTACGCACACAGTAGTGAAGAAGCGAGCAACCGTATTCCGCGTGTCCAACGAGGTCATTTTCCATCCTCGCTCATGGTATGGTTGGGAGTTTCTTATTGGGGCTTAACAGAGGTACATTTTTGTGAGAAAGGTGTAAAAACGAATGCAGTTGTGTATCAAAATACAGTCCTGACGAACCTTGTGGAACCTGTTTCTCATACCATGTTCAATAATAGGCACTGGGTATTCCAACAAGATTCGGCGCCAGCTCATAGAGCGAAGAGCACACAAGACTGGCTGGCGGCGCGTGAAATCGACTTCATCCGGCACGAAGACTGGCCCTTCTCCAGTCCAGATTTGAATCCGTTAGATTACAAGATATGGCAACACTTGGAGGAAAAGGCCTGCACAAAGCCTCTTCCCAATTTGGAGTCACTCAAGACATCCTTGATTAAGGAAGCCGCCGATATTGACATGGACCTCGTTCGTGCTGCAATAGACGACTGGCCACGCAGATTGAAGGCCTGTATTCAAAATCACGGAGGTCATTTTAAATAAACTTTAGTGTCATAAGAATCTATGTTTTGTTAAGTTCATTTTGGTATATAAATGGTTACATAATGAATAAACTTGTTTCAATTATTTTATATTAAACATGTGATAGAATTTATGACCTGACTAGGTATATAGACAATATATCTCGGGATAACTCCTACCGAAGCATCTGTTTCAAACGATATTCATTTTTTTTACATCCTCTTTGACGATATTTGCAGCACGCATTCTGTCAATTCTATGTCAAACGTCATAAGGTTACATTATAAAAGCGCTAAGGTTAGATTATAAATAATTTTATATGGTGGTTAAGTATTCTTAAATTTTCTAATTTTTCGCGCAATTTTCTTAATTATTTCTTTCATAAGAACCTTCTCCTGACAATAAGAAATACAACAAAAAAAGAATTGGCCAAATTGGTCTAGGCGTTGTTGAGTTATGCGCTTACCAACATATTTTGCGATTCATTTTTATATTATAGATAGATGAGCGATGGTTACCACTTAACATCAAGTGCTATTATGCTAGTTCCATAATTGATTGCGATGTATTTTCATGTTTTATTGTACATGAACCCAATTTGAGTTTGGCCTTTTAGTTCACGTGGAAACGGATAAGTAATTTTATGCCCACTAGAATTTATTACTATTCGTAGTCCGTATATTTTTCAGAGATAATTCAACTACATATACTAAGTAGTTGTAACTGTATCTCCGTGGTAGATACAATCAAAAGTACGCCTACTCCTTGGAGTTGGCATTTTTTTATCTTGTCCGCATTATTTCCCGGGATCGCAGAGCGTGACTAGGGTAAAGGACCCGGGCTCGGTGGCATTGTTCGCTAAAATATTTGGTTTGTCATCGCGTCCATCTTAAGGTCTCCGTTTCAGCAATCAAGATATACGAGTTTCCTAAAACGCACAACACAGTTATCACCTTGTTAACAGTTATGAATGCAAGTACTCACAACTCAAATATGTAAAAAGATGACACGATATTTACAAATGTTATTAAACTTTGGTTTTGAGAAAACTCGGTCAACAATCCAATGTCCTCAGTTATTTATTTGGAGCTTATTTAATTGCAGATGTCCTAGAGGTTGAATAACCCTGGGGAGTACATCCCCAGGTTCATTGTTCTATTCAGTCGGTGGAAATTTTAGAAGAGATTTCATCACTATGTATGGGACATGCGACGAATTTTTATAACTTATTAGCGATACAGGTAGGAATAACGAAAACAAAGAGCTTATTGGCGATTTCTGTCTGCCTATTGTTCTTCGTTCAGATATTTGCGAGGAGAATGACCCCCCATTTAAGGGTTCGTTAAATCATAACAGCGCCTGTTTAAATGCAGGAAATGCCTGGCCGGTGACAATATCTTGTAATGTTTGCCATATAACAAATAGGTACAATGACCCACAAATAAATATGTACCAACAAACTTGTTTTATGTATGCCCCCGTGCCGTTGCAAGCTCAAAATGTGATTTCGTGACGGTAAACAATGCGCTTCGCACGGCAATCGTCTTCGCCAGGCGTAGCCTAGTAACGATTTCAGCATTTCAATACTTTGTTAGTATTTTACGATAGGCTTCAGTTTGGGAATTGATTTGCATGCCTATCTTTGTATTATCCACTGACGGTACCCTTTGTAAATAATACAAATAGACATTACAAATGGAGCTTATTTTTAGTACATTTCTTCTAAGACATCTAAGGTTTTTTCCATATAATGTCTTGTCATTCTCTGTCAATTAATTATTGTCACCATCATTTCCTAATCACAGGTTTTGAACCGGTCTTCATCATTGATGGTAATCCCAAGCCGACCGGTTTTTGTTTCTACGAGGTTTTTATCTATCATCATCTATTATTAGGATAAATATAGGTAATTCATACAAAGTTCAATATAAAATAGACTACATTCTAGTAACTTGTATTGAACAGGATAACCTAGTAGGTACCAAGGATCACTTATTACTGCTACAGTGGTAATGTAGATTTGATCGATTGGTCGCAAAAAGTTTTAATAATGGGTCACTTGACTCAAAAGCCTTGACATGCAATATGGTTGCTTCTGATTACTTTTTATACTGACCTCATTAATTGCATGGATAACTACAGTACACATAATTATCTTACATTTAAAAGAATTTATCAAATAGAATATCTATACTAATATTATAAAGAGGAAAGATTTGTTTGTTTGTATTGAATAGGCTCCGAAACTACTGGACCGATTTAAAAAAATCTTTCACTGTTGGAAAGCTACACTATCCCCGGTTGACACAGGCTACTTTTTATCTAACTGCGCAGGAAGAGGGTAATGTTTTTATTGAAAAACCACGCGTGCGAAGCTGCGGATTAGTCAGCTAGTGTATTAATAAATAGAATATAATATGGTTTTTCTCCAATAACAAACCCACACAGGAGTGATTCAGGACTCGTGAAATACTATTCGTTCGTTCAATTTAGCGTTCACCTTACATTGCATTACCGTTCTACGGAGGCTCTGTTGCTCTATGACCTAGAACTTGACGGCAAGCGAGCTACCAAGTCTGCCAACTGGTTTGTGAATCACTGAAGGATTCCAAGAAACGGTTTGATTTCATTGCTTATGCTTCCTCACAAAACCCTCTCGGAGACAATTTGTGTGACTCATACGTCACACAAGGTCCCGTGATTCGAAGCCTGTGCGTGGGTAAGACATATGTTTTTAACATGGGCAATGTCTTTACCGTATGCGTATCATTTTTAATTAGTTACTACACACATAATTTTATATAGCGAGTAATTAATTACACTGAATCATCATATCGTCTATAATTTATTGTGAGTATTCAATAAATACTACACAAATGACGTAACACTCATTGAAACAGCCTAATGAGTCTAATGACCAATATTGTACTCACTTACTCTGTAAACATGTGTTCATATGATTCATGTGCTACGCAAACTAAACGAGAAGGCAAACAAAATGCTCTTATGTTGTTGCGAAAAGAGTGTTACTTATCTCGGTTGGATATAAAGTGGGTTTATGAATGAGCGATACTGTCGCACCTTTATGCCGGTTTACTACATTGCACGGATATGATCGAATTCGGTTCCGTTCCACGCCCGGTGAGCGGTTCTCAGAAATATTGACTCAGCTCTTACACTTTTACTACGCGAACAGGTCATATCCGACTCATGAGATGGTGTTGATTAAAAAGATTGCTGATAAAACGTGTCATTTGTTGCAGAAACACAATTAAGAAACTCATGGGACGAGGATAAATCCATCTCAAAGGCGCATTTGAAGCGTAGAGTTCATACACTCGTTGGGTTAATTTTTTTATGATTTATATCATATATAAGAATAGATAAAGTGCACTCACCATTGCTTTATCGGTGCCACCAAACGCTGGCGCGGCACTGCTCCTCGTCAGCAGAACTAGAGCAGCCACCGCCGTCCATAATATCCTTAACGTACTTCTAAAACTAACGAACGCCATGCTTCTTGATTCTAATACTGTTCTTCTTACTAAGCTCATTGATGTTCCCAAATATTTATATCAAAAATATCTTATGGAATAACCATTACTATAAAGCTTAGACTAGTGTTTCTCTCCAAGTCTGATGCAGTCTTGGTGAATAAACATTGATTTCTTTGATATGTTCGAGCACAACCCACGAAGATACAGAATCTGAAACAATATGGGTAAAATTAAAACCAAAACACGAAAACCCCAACAATTGAAAATTTTGGTAGGTATGAGTCACAAAAGCTGAGTTAATAATTAATAGATTTAAATATGACACTGAGTTAAGATAATGTCCATTAAAGTTTTTGTTACCAAGAGCACGATAACGCGCGGTCCACGTACAGTGTCGATTAGCTTATACCTAATATGTGAGGGGTCAGCTCGACACGTCATCTTGTAACCGCAATATCTTTATTTTGGTGATTCATCTGCTGCAATTCGATTGAGATTCCGGCTTCCTACATAATTTAAATAACATGAGTATAATCTTGTAGTATTTTAATCCATTGGATATGAATTTTATTTTATACAGTAAAACTAAAACCTTACTCGAATACAAAGATATAATATTGAGTTCTTAGTACTATAATTACTGAAGACATTAAATATACTTATGCACTACAAAGATTTTGCAAGAAACATCTATTCTCAGCAGTGGTTGTCACTCTCACAGATGTTTTTTCAAGCTTTGTATTAACTTGCAATGTATGTTTGTCCGGGTGGAATCTTGCAACTGAATTTAATACCCGTTCCCCTCAACCGATTGAGCTGAAATTAGGAATACATATGTAACTTTGATGACAATGCAATAATATAGTACCATGGAGGTGGTCTCATGATGGAGACGGATGCTAAACAACGGAACTTCTGAATGGATTATAGTAGGCTACTAGTGTTTGGGCTCATTTGAATCTGCTTGCGGTTCCGATTATGAATTTTATAAAAGCTTGTTTTGAAAAAGTATTTTTTCAGCATGCATAATGAATGACATACATTTTATTCGGTTTTATTGATGTGATGTGTACCAATAACCTATTTCTATATTAAAATTGTCTTCTACGAGGCAATATTTAGATATGAGTGAGTAGTGACCTACATATTTACTAAGTGAGGTGTGCGTTGTCAATAGTCACTATCTCTAAATGATAAATAGTTTCTAACAATCTAAACAAAACGTCGATAAAGAACGAACGTCTATTTTTTGTGTGTAAATTAAGCTTTTCCTTTGAGAAATTATAAACAGGAAAAAAATTACACGTACACAATCTCCAGCTTAATGTTTCAAAAATATTATATATGAAATTTGCCTATATAGTGAGGAGGTACCTTTAAAAAATTAAATAAATAAAAAAATTGCATGTGGCCCGTAGTTTTTCTTTTCGGCCTTGAATTTGCAGTAAGTATTTTCTGTTTGTTCTGTGAATTTTAAATTTTGTCATAAAAACGTGCTTACCCACTACGAGTAGGCACAAAAGCCAAAAGTGCATGTCAAACAAACTGCGACCAGCAATTTTACGCTCTCTGAAGCGTCACGAGCCTCGCTCAGTTAAATACACAATTAGTTTCAGTGGTACCTACATATTCACTACCAGTTCTGCATCAGTAAATTTTTCCAGCAATGCTATATGTTAATGTAAAATGTTTTATTATAGTGTGACCATTAGTGCTGTGCACTCCCTGAGGTATGCGCGGCGAGGTGGGAGGCAAAGAAAAAACTGCATGAGTTCACATGAGATCAATACATGTCGGACATATCTTACGATATCAGTTTGCATTTCTAAGGCAAGACTTGTGGCGGGACGATGGTCGGAGGCTATCTATCTGTAATATATTATACTTACTTAGTTGATTAAAATGTAACTTAAATATACTCATATTTTATTAAAAATATGCAGGTGATAAATAAGAACTAAACTTATAATTCAAAGGACTTGTTTTATTGAACATTTTTTATATTTACAAACAATTAACAATTTCTAACGAAAGTTATTCTGACATAGATTCTGTTTCAACTTCATCTTCCATTTCATATCACGAGATAACGCACGACCCATCTTTGAATATTTATCCCGTGTGCGTCTGACATAGACCGTCCGGTACAAAAGCTACCTACCGCCGTGAGCGTTGACGGTAGACTGATAGATCGGAGCGGCCGACACATCCACCCGTCTCGCCGCGCGCATACCTCAGGGAGTGCACAGCACTAATGGTCACACTATAGTATGTAAACAAAGGGTAGAATATTAAATGAAATCGGACCTCAAGCAAGACTCTACCGACTATGGTGAAAAAAGGTTTGCAAAATTGCAACATTGCAACAATTAGAACATAGAAATCATCTATCGAATACTAGAGAAAGTCCGATTAGTATTATTTGTTTTTTGTAATCGCCCTTAACATTCGGTAGACAGTAATAATTGCCTTAGCGTTTTTAGATCTTAACATCTTGCATTATTGTCATGAAGATTTCATCCTTCGGTTCTGTGTTTTACCATTTCCCTATAAGTTTAGGTGGAACCAATATTACAAGCAGATTATTACCTAATCTGTGAGATGCAAACGAGCTTCATAGTTCAGGTGTCAGAACAATATGGTAACAGTGAGCTGATCTGATGATGGAAGCAGAAGATGGGCAACATTGAATAATTGAGTGATTGGAAGACAGTGTTTTTTGCACAAATGCTTACGATGTTACAATTTATTTGACTCAAAACTAGTGGTTCGCCCCGAACTGTGATCTCGCGAGTCTCCATAAAAACAATAAAATATTATTTGTAATCTTTGACTATCAAAATAGTGACACAAAATGCCCAACCAACTTAACTTAACCAGTTTCATTCAAATAACAGGTAACGCGAGTTCATGGTCTCTGGTTACACTTTTTTTGTGGTAGAAATTGCAGTTATTCTGGATTTCAGATTTTTCCCTATATTCGTGTCACTAAAGCTACACGAATACCAAATTTCAGCTCTATGGGGTCACTGGTGTACCCTGTGAATTTTGTCAAAGTTCAGTTTTTATTAAGGCTAATTACTTAAAAACTACAAGGTTTAAACTAAAAATAAAAATGGGGTTGAAATGTACTTATAAAGACCTTTTATCAGACGTGCTATTTAATTGGATAGTCTTATTTTTTTTTTCAAGAGAACTTGAACCCCAATATCTCAACAACCCCCTCACATTTTTAGCTCATTTAGTCACACCAAAATTGTGCCACTACTACCTACCTATATACCAAATTTTACGATGATCGGATAAACGCTTCGAAAGTTATCCTCGGACAAACAAACATACAGACATACATACAACGCCGATTTACCCAAGTTGATTTAGAGATCTCGCTTCGCTCGATTAATAAACTTTATTTATTACAGGTCTTTGTTTTACAAGTTAAATTATTACATAAGGACATAGATGCCCTTAAACTTGGCGATTGACATCATACATTGATTGTCCATGCTATTGTCGAGCTGAGGAACGAGACGCATCCAAATGAAGCGTCTGCTCTCGCGAGGGTTACGTGTGCAGACTGTTTCGCACCCAGTGACCCTGGACTGCCTTCCTGCTTCCGGATCCGCGGGAGCAATACTAATCAACAACTTGTCTACCACATAATGACCATTGGGTATGTGGCTTTACATATTGATTTTGCTAACTTATTCGATTATTTCCATGAATTTTACGGTGAGCTACGTTAGGTCAGAGATAGACCGAGCCATGAGTGAATTTATTTTTGAACGTTTGCAACATTCACATTTAATTTATATAAATATGAATGTTGCAAACGTTCGAAAATAAATTGCAATATTCACATTTAATTTATATAAATATGAATGTTGCAAACGTTCGAAAATAAATTGCAATATTCACATTTAATTTATATAAATAAGAATGTTGCAAACGTTCAAAAATAAATTGCAATATTCATATTTAATTTATATAAATAAGAATGTTGCAAACGTTCGAAAATAAATTGCAATATTCACATTTCATTTATATAAATAAGAATGTTGCAAACGTTCGAAAATAAATTGCAATATTCACATTTAATTTATATAAATATGAATGTTTCAAACGTTCAAAAATAAATTGCAATATTCATATTTAATTTATATAAATAAGAATGTTGCAAACGTTCGAAAATAAATTGCAATATTCACATTTAATTTATATAAATAAGAATGTTGCAAACGTTCGAAAATAAATTGCAACATTCTTATTTAATTTATATAAATAAGAATGTTGCAAACGTTCGAAAATAAATTGCAATATTCATATTTAATTTATATAAATAAGAATGTTGCAAACGTTCGAAAATAAATTGCAATATTCATATTTCATCATCATCATCATCATATCAGCAGTAGGACGTCCACTGCTGGACAAAGGCCTCCCTCATTGATCTCCAGGAACTGCGGTTGGAAGCGGCCTGCATCCAACGCCGACCTGCGGTTCTTACCAAGTCGTCTGCCCATCTTGTGGGTGGACGTCCTACGCTGCGCTTGCCGGTCCGTGGCCTCCACTCGAGAACCTTTCGGCCCCATCGGCCATCTGTTCTGCGCGCTATATGGCCTGCCCATTGCCACTTCAACGTGTTAATCCGTCGGGCTATGTCGGTGACTTGAGTTCTCCTACGTATCTCCTCATTTCTGATTCGATCCCGTAGAGAAACCCCGAGCATAGCCCTCTCCATAGCTCGTTGAGCGACTCTGAGCTTATTCATAAGGCCAATAGTGAAGGACCACGTCTCGGTTCCATATGTCATCACTGGTAACACACACTGATTGTAGACTTTCGTCTTAAGGCACTGAGGTATGTTGGACGAAAAGACGTTGCGAAGTTTCCCAAACGCTGCCCATCCGAGTTGGATTCGACGATTAACCTCTTTCTCGAAGTTGGACCTACCTAATTGGACTGTTTGTCCTAGGTATACATACGCGTCGACAACTTCAAGAGCCGAGTTCTCAACCATAACTGGGGCAGGGACGACATGGACATTCGACATGATTTTCGTCTTGTCCATGTTCATTTTAAGTCCTACCCGTTGGGAGACTCGATTGAGGCCTTCGAGCATCGTGCTGAGCTCTTCCATCGACTTTGCCATGACCACAATATCGTCGGCAAACCGAAGGTGAGTGATGTATTCGCCGTTAATATTGATGCCCAGTCCTTTCCATTCCAGAAGCTTGAAGGCATCTTCCAATGCGGTCGTAAACAGTTTCGGAGAGATGACATCTCCCTGTCTTACGCCTCTTTTTAAGGGAATCGCCTTCGAGCTCTGTTCGTGTACTCGGACTGACATAGTGGCGTTTTTATACAAACACTTCAACACTTCGATGTACCGATAGTCAATACGGCATCGTTGGAGAGACTCAAGCACTGCCCATGTTTCGATCGAATCGAAGGCTTTCTCATAGTCCACAAACGCGAGACATAGCGGCAAGTTATACTCTTCGGTCTTCTGTATGACTTGCCGCAGCGTATGTATGTGGTCTATGGTACTGTAGCCTTTACGGAACCCGGCTTGTTCGGGAGGCTGGAAGTCATCAAACCTGCGTTCGAGACGGTTCGCGATGACCCTCGAAAACAGCTTATAAACATGGCTCAAAAGCGAGATGGGTCTATAATTCTTAAGCAAGGTGTTGTCACCTTTCTTGAAGAACAGAACCACCACGCCCCCGTTCCATGCTTTTGGCGTCGTACCTTCAAGCAAGGCGGAATTAAAAAGCTTCTGAAGGACTTTAAGTACCGGTGATCCACCCGCTTTCAGAAGCTCTGAAGTGATTCCGTCCTCACCCGGCGCCTTGTCGTTCTTAAGCTGCTTCAAGGCCATCCTGATCTCATACAGGCTGATGTCCGGAATATCTTCGGTATAATGTCGGGTCAGTTTGGCTCTTGGGTCGTTGGCCGCACTGCAAACAGGTTTAGTGACCGAATCGTAGAGCCGTCCATAGAACCTTTCGACTTCCCTTAACACTTCCACTTTACTTGACGTTATGCTACCATCTTCCCTTTTCAGCTTCGTCATGCGGCTCTGCCCAATAGAATTATCTCTCGCGAACACTTTGGAGCCTTTATTCCGCTCTATCGTATCTTTAATACGAGATGTATTAAAGGTACGAATATCGTGCCGCAAGGATTTCCAAATCTTTCTATTGAGCTGCCTATGTGACTGAGCATCATCGGGAGACTGCAGTTGCAAAGAACGTCGTTCAGCCATGAGGTTAAGGGTGTCATCAGAAAGTTTCTGAGGTCTATTGGTACGGAGGGTCTTAAAGAACTGGGACCCCACCGTATGGACGGTTTCAACGAACCTGTTATTGATCTCGTCCACTGATGCATCTACTTCTAGACAGTCAAAGCGATTTGCAAGTTCGAGTTGAAAGCTCTCGAGGTTTTGCTCTCATATTCATATTTAATTTATATAAATATGAATGTTGCAAACGTTCAAAAATAAATAGCAATATTCATATTTAATTTATATAAATAAGAATGTTGCAAACGTTCGAAAATAAATTGCAATATTCATATTTAATTTATATAAATATAAATGTTGCAAACGTTCGAAAATAAATTGCAATATTCATTTTTAATTTATATAAATATGAATGTTGAAAACGTTCGAAAATAAATTGCAATATTCATATTTAATTTATATAAATATGAATGTTGCAAACGTTCGAAAATAAATTGCAATATTCATATTTAATTTAAATGCTATTATAAAACTAAGTAAGCATAAAATTGCTTATTAGCCTACTTGGCTAGATTACAATAAAACTAGAGTACTTTTACGATGTAGGTACCTAATATAAAATATATATACATATATATATATATATAATTAATTTAGATGGTGAAGTTGCCGGGAAGCAAATCTATGAATCATCGAGCATTCATTATGTTTCGAATGATTCCGATACCTGCTCTAAAGGTTGCGATTGACCTGGTACATTATATCCTTGTTCAAACGTAACATTCGGGGCGAGCTTTTGGGTTCCACTTGCTAAAACCGCATTGAGCGGTTCACTTCAGGTATGATATTTGAAATGCTTACTTTCAACGTATTGCATTACGTTCAAATATAACAATTCATTCGGTACCACTAAACATAGCAATACATGTTACAGTATTCATAGCAGTGGCCGTATAGGCGCAAACAATGGTTCAAAGTAAAGTCAAGTTCGGGCTACGCGTTCCGCTACGGCACATCGATGACTCACACAACTTAGTGGTCAAACACACACTTCTTTGTTTACGTTATTACTTATGACATGACAACCGATATTTGCATTACAAATCATCTATTAAAGATCTACATACGATAACGCCTACCTTGAAGAAATGCACGGCCACGGTATTTTATCGACGATCTCTTTCCATTATTTCCTTTAAAACGAGTTTCTTCGCAATTTATTTCAAAATACGTAGTAGGCATCAATATTTATTAGTCAAACTTGTTTTGAGGCTCGATGGAGATGATGAAGATGTTATATTCAACATAATATATAATATTCAAATATCAAATATCTATACAAAATACTGTTTTAATTAGAAGTTTTAATTGCATGTAAAATACCATTGTTAATATGAAGGAATTTACAAAGAATGAGTTCACATAGATCAGTTGTTATCATTGAGATAATGCTCTTATCCAACTTTATCTGATAACGAGGTACGACGCGCTGGCACCGCTTTTCTTTTGCAATATTAAGTATTTAGTATTAATGCTATTTTTCTAAATTAGACTCAAATCTGTTTCTGTGACAATAATACCCGAAGTATTCAACATTATATCCGAATATTTAGATTTCGAGCTACGTATAGTTTTGGCAAAGTTTTGGTATAGTGTACTCTATGCCCAAACAGTACGCAGAATTATTCTACCGTAGCAGGTTACGGCAATGTCAGACCACGGTGACCATGACACAGAACCGGCAATGAGCTGGACAGATTTCGATTATTGCAAACATTTTCCAATGTAATTAAATGTATTCCGGTAAATTATCGCCGGATATTAGTTTACCCAACATCGAAGATAATTATGATATGATTTCAAATGACAGATGATAGCAATTATGAGATCATACCATAATTGGTGAGATATCATAGAACTGCATTATTATAAGGTGTTTGTTTTTGTTAAGACGTTAATAAAGATGTGGAAGTATATAAATTTAATTATTTTCCTGTATCTGTTGACAATGAAGGAAAAGTGTCACATTTTATCTGAAGTAATTGATTTTCCTTATTTATGTAATTGATGCAGTAACCATGAGAGCAAAATTAACAAACTCTGTTTTTGTCTTATCAGAATCACGAGTTGATGATACTTGTTGATTTTCATTTTCAATGCAAAGATACGGAAAAGTGTAACGTAGGCTCTTGCAGTAAGTAGAGTATGTGTTGTTTCTTGTCTCACTCACCTGTTGGAGTATTCCAGTTCTCAATTTACGCAATCCCACTACTTGAAACGCCGTTTACGCCTCACTAGTGGAACACGATGAGGATCTATAACTACCGAAATTTTTTGTATCGACAAAATATAGAGTCCCATGTGTGAAAGATTGGTAAATCACAGACACTTTCAGTCACCGATCGACCCGCGTTTTCACTTTTCTTTGCAATTGCGCGAAATTTCAAAGAAAATGTGTAGATCGCGTAGCGGGAAGGAACTGCGATCGTTGCGCCCTCGAGTGGCGCGACCTATCGCAGTGCGCGTGTTTGGGTGAGTGTGCGCCGCGCAACCGACCGCCGCTTATAATGTGTGTGCCCCCTCCGGCGCCCACCGGCAGGGGTGTACGATCCAAGAAACCTCCGCCCGCCCGGCGCACGCACTTTTTACGCGAAACTTTAGAGGCTTTTGCGAACTTCGATCTGAAAATTAAAAATTATATAACATTCTTGTAGAAGTGTTGTTAGATTAATAGTTAGTTATTATAAGGTTCCTACCAAGTTGCTCATAATGTAGGCATTATATTTTTTCTCCTTATTCTTTATTGTACACAAATAGATTTACAGACAAAAATAGCTTACAAAATAGACATGTACAAAGGTGAGATTAACCCTAATAAGAGTTTTCTTCCAGCAAACCTTTGAAGATAGCAAACTTTTGAATATTTTTTTTTCCAGTGTTTCTATTAACCAAAGTTTATTTAGTTACCTTACAAAAATATTGGGATATGTTATCACTTTCATATGTCATAAAACCAATGGATGTATGTATACCTCTGCGATACCCACCAAGAGTCGTAGTGGTCCAGTTGGATGTACACTGACTTCCCTGACCCTGAATGCTAAAATCAAAAGATTTGGCGTTTTGCGATAGTGAAACAATTCTTACGCAAAATGCCAAACGTGCTGGGCACGTAACAAATGTAATGAACATTTTTTTGAGGGTATATATTCCAAAACGGTAAGGGCACATTGCGTATTTTGAACGCGCAGACGTGCAGATGCGTTAACGCGCTGCAAACGCGATTGTTATCTTATGACCTATGTTTTTTTGGGAATATACGGCGCGAGTTTAAAATACGTCATGTGCATATTCTGATAGACCTTATGCCTTAACTCATAGACACACATGACAAAGATTGGACGCGCAAATGGGATTTGTTTATATTTATATAACGCCGCACCGGCACAAATTATAAAAAAAACGGCCAAGTGCGAGTTGGACTTGCGTATGAAGGGTTCAGTACCATCAAATATAAAAATGGCAAAAAATCATGTCTATTGTATGGGAGCCCCACTTAAATATTTATTTTATTCAACAGCTAAATTTTTTTAATTTTCAACTATTTTAATTTTTAGAATTTATGCTTTATTTGTGCTGTACCTAGCCTTGCGTTTTGCCAGATTTCGTAATTCTAGGTGTACGGGAACTACCATATAGGTTTTCGACCCAAAACCTATAGGGTACTTCCGGTTGACCTAGAATTACCAATTTTGGTTAAAAGCAAGCACAAGTAAAGGGAAAATTCAGATAAATAAAAAAAATTGTCAATTAAGGTAAATTTTGGTACTTACAGGTTTTCGCAATAATCTAAATTTGCCCATATCTTTTTATCGTGTTGACTCAGGACCTTGATTTTTATACATCTAATAAGGACTATTATATAGTCTTATAGACTTCAGTATGTGTTATAAATTTCAATTTGCTAGGTCCACCCGTTCCTGAGAAAATCGATGGTGACACGCGGACAGACAGACGGACAGACGGCGAGAGAGAGAATTTATAAGGGTTTCTTTTTTACTTTTTGAGGTACGGACCCCTAAAAATACTACTTTCGATACATATCGCATCAAATACTTTTTATTTTATCATCGCGGGCGAACTACTAGTAACATAATTGGACTAGGTCCAAAGTTTATGTAATTTTGATTAGGTAGTGAGTACATTCAGTAGCGGAAAATATTTGATTGATCTACGCAGGAAATTCCATAACAAAGTTCTGTGAAACTCAATATGACGAACAAGGAACCAATTGGCAAAGGGCGACGTCTAAATTGCATCTAATAGTTTTCTGAAAATCTTATTGCGTTGTATAACTTTAAACGATCTTGTCGAACCCATTATTAAGCTATGTAAGAAGGCAGTTCTCTACGTTATGTACCTACGTGGTTACTTTATACACTTGAATGATGCTGGCAACTGCTTCTTCGCAGTAGGTATACAATAAATGAAGACCCGCTTATTCAACCAATGTGTTCTGCCTACCATGACCTACGGTGCCGAGACGTGGACGCTCACGCAGGAGGCTGTGTAATGGTTAAAAGTTGCACAAAGGGCCATGGAGCGTACAATGTTTGGCATCAGACTGTTAGATCGAGTTCCAAACGTCGAGATCCGTAGACCAACGAAGGTTCATGACTTTGGGATTCGAGTTATGGAGCTCAAATGAGCGGGACACTTGGCTAGACGTGGTGATGACAGATGGTGATTGAGTGAGTGATTGAATGGTGGCTGAGGAGCGGGTATAGAAGGATAGGATGTCAAGCAGCGAGATGGGTGGACGACATCGTAAAGGTCGTGGGCCGTCAGTGGGTGAGACTAGCGCAGGATCGTGGTGGATGGCACAAACTTGGGGAGGCCTATACCCAACAATGGGTGAAGTCAGGCTGTGGTTGATGATGATGATGCTACAATAAATAATATCCTCAAGCGAACATTTCATTTTAAACGAACTTGATGTGAGATCGAAAGAACATGTGATGCGTCAGAAGTGATTTTTCACAAATTCATAGCTCACCCGCCTGCGGCTTCGCATGTGTGGTATTTCAATAAAAACATTACTATCCTTTTGGGCACTTGGTTATGTCCTTTCCCAGGATATAATCTCCTTGGCAAATTTCATTACGATCCGTTCAGCCGTTTAGTTATGAAGAGGTAACAAGCAAACTAAGAAACAGGGTCGGAAAAAAAACGTTTTTTTTTACATTTTATAAAAAAAGCAGTTCAAAATGTTTTAAACAGATGTTTTTTTTTCCTAAGTTAGTTATGATTCATTTTTAATTGATTAAGCCAGATATAATTCCATTTTATACTATTTTAAAAACTGCATGACAAAAATTGATCTTAATTCAATACATCCTGTATGTTCCGACGTTCATTTTTAGTAGGGAAATCGCCTAAACTTCTCTTAAAATAAATAAGGGAAATACCCAAAACATATATTAAGTTAGACAGTTGAAATGTTTCACACATGATGTATTTCTGTAACCGCTATAACTAAAATACTAATACAGAATAAAATAGATATTTATGGAGGGATCCCATACAAGAAACGTGATTTGTTTTACTCGTTTTAGCTCGATATTGATAACGGCAACAGGTAGACGCTTGAAACATTCACAGAATATTTAGTTATATATTCACTTTAAAAACCAATAATTAAATTAATATGAAACAAATATTTAAGGGGGGGGGGGGGGCTCCCATACAACAAATGTGTTTATTTTTCTAATTTTATATAACGGAACTCTTCGTGCGCGAGTCCAACCTGCAATAAATACTAAACAACAAAAAACCCAGGTTCTCTTTTTCCGAAATCAGTCATCGATCGAGCATACATTTAACTGTTTACAGGACATGTGGTTGGTACCTACTGCCATTGTGAGCCGAACATGCTTTAACCTTCGTAGAAACAAGTGACAAAGCCATTGTCTGACTGTGGTTCAGGTGACTAAAGCTCGGGGTGGCTTTTCTGACTTGCCGAACACTGCAGTGGGTCGTTCTTTCCAGCTATATCTACGTTTTGAAGTTAAAATAGTCAATAATAAAAAATAGACTATGATCAAACAGTATTAATTAGCAAACTATCTATCATATATCTGTTATTTTAATTTTTTATTGATGATAGCCAAGCGCTTGACCACTACCTCACCTGATGGTAAGTGAAGGTGTGATCGAAGATAGAGCACGCTTACCTAGAAAGAACCTATTCACCCTGGACTTGAAGAAGACTCCAAGTTTATACTGGTTCGGAAAAACATACGCCAGAAGGGAGTTCCACTCTTTACTTGTGCTAATGAGAAAAGTTGAAGCAAATTGTTTGGTACAGTAAGGTGGTATGCCGACCAGGTATGGGTGCTACTTCTCAGTACGTCTGCCTGTCCGGTGATGGAAGGGGGAAGGAAGGATAAGGTCATGAAGATCTTGCGCATATTCACCAAAATGGATCTTGTAAAAAACTGAAAGTCTGGCTACTCGGCGTCTGTGCTCTACACTTTGTAAATTGACTTCCACTAGGGAGTCATCACCAATGAGTCTAGCAGCACGTCGCTCAATCGAATCAAGGGCTTCAAGCTTATACTTGGTCGAACCATCGCATTAGGTAGCTCATGTACTCCATACATGAGCGGACTTGTGCTTTGTAGATACTGAGCAGCTGCCCCAGTGAGAAGTACCGCCGAACCTTAGCTAGGATGCCCAGCTTCGTAGCTGCAATTTTGGCCCTAGATTCGATGTACGAGCCGGAGTTAAGGTTGGACGTGAGCTCAACGCCCAAAAAGCTCAGACTTTCAGTAATTAGGAGTGGGATGTCACAAAGGGTGGAAATGGGATGAAAGGGAGACCGCCATGCGGAAAACACACACGCCTAAGCTTTAGTGGCGTTGAACCTGACCAGATAATTTAATACAACACAAAGTTTAGTTATGGTGTAATTTTGACATTAAACTAAGGAAGGTTTAAGCTCTTTAAACAAGTGGCTAGATCTAGCCAAAAAACAGGTAGAGTTTGTAACAGTGGTGGGATGGCGCGAGCTGGTGCCGGTGAGGTCACCACGAGGTCGAGGTCGGCTGTATTATGTGTGAGTCGTCTGCCCTTCGGCAGCCATGTGCTGACTTGATGGCATGCCAACTTTCTTAGCCGTCACATGCAGATAATGACTTCCGTTTATACTTTGTTAGTAAGGAAGTGTTGAAGTTGTAAAAAGTTAGCAAGAAAAATATTCAATCAGTCAAATTTTTTGTTTGTTTGAGTACTAAAGTAAGTACTAAATGACAGCTTATTTAAAGTAATAATCAAATGTCGAGGACATCTTCTTTGTAAAATAAAACTATCCTAGTCTGACTGGTATTTACTACTTTATCTAAAACTAAAAGTTAAGTATATAACCTACCTTAAACCTAAACCTAACTTGTTACGAATATTCTAATATTTCGGTTCCGTTTTTATCATTTTAGTCCAGAACTATAAAAATAAATAGAGTTAGATTTTGATTTTGAGTAAGCCCCTATATTACTATATCGTTTGTACCGCAGTAAAAGAAAGAAGAAAGAAAGAAAGAAAATACATTTATTTGACACACACATAGGACAGACCAATCAGAACAGAACAAATACAAAAAACATACCTACTTACCTAAAGAATATAAAAGTAAAAAGAAAATTATTTAAGTACAGAATTAAAGAAAAAACACAAGATAAAAATTTAGTAAATTCAGTAAATAAACTGATAAACTTAAAACATGTCTTTGCGGTCAAAACAATACTATACATAGGTAATGTATCTACCTGATTGCTATCAAATTCTAGAGAACTTAAACCGTGAGTAATAATCATGAATCCGTGAAAACATTTAAGTAAATACAATAAGTATATTTCGTAGTAATTTTTTCTCCGAAACCCGTTGCCTGGGAAATGGCACTAACATCGACCTGCCTTGTAGGTGAAGGTCGGTGATTCAATTCACCCCCTACCCTGTATTACACATACTTTCCTGTTTAAGTATTACTCAGAAAAAGCTCGATAAAAACTATGTGATCATATGCCATTACTAATAGGAATCATATTCTATCGAAAAAAATGAAAAGTTGCCTTTATAAAACGAAAAATCAAATCAGGAGTTCCATCTGTATCTGCCGTTAACTAACGGCCTAACTGGTCATTGGAGCAGAAAGGTTCTGGAGTGGAAGACCACGCACTGGAAAGCGCAGCGAAGGACCCCCACCCCCTAAAGCCGTTGGGTGCAGGCCGCACAAGATCGGTCGCTCTGGAATTCTATAGGGGGAGGCCTATATTCAGCGGCCTACGACTGATATAATGATGATAACCTTAACTGATAGCTGATTTTTACGGCAGGTTCTTTGGGATCGTATCGATCGTGCAAGCACTACAGCCGGAGCCCCTAAGAACGTGGCATATGGCCGGTTGTTATAAGCATTGGTTGCCGCCAATGACTCATTGCTCTCTTAATAAAAACCGGCCAAGTGCGAGACGGACTCGTGCACGAAGGGCTCCGTACCATTATCTATAAAAACGGCAAAAAATCATGTCTGTTGTATGGGAGCCCCACTTAAATATTTATATTATTCAATAGCACAATTTTATTTTTTTACCTTATTAGAGGTTGGTGCCGTTTAAGCTAGTCCTCTAAATTGTATGAGCGCCCATACAACTCAGAGGATTATCTTAATTGGCGTCAACTGTGTATGTATGGGGACACCCTTTAATTTTCAATTTTTTTTATTTATGGTATTGTTCCTTTATTTGTGCTGCTTGCTATTTGGTGATTCTTGGTCAACGGGGACTACCATATAAGTTTTCGACCCAAAACCTATAGGGTACTTCCGGTTGACCTAGAATTGTCATTTTTGGTTAAAAGCAAGGTCTAACAGCACAAGGCAAAAGCCCAAAAAAATTGTAATTTAAGGTAAATTTAGGTACTTACAAGTTTTCGCAAAAATCTAAATCTTTTTATCGTGTTGACTCAGGACTTTGATTTTTATACACCTAATAGGGACTATAGACCTCAGTATCTGGTATAAATTTCAACTTGCTAGATCCACCCGTTTCTCAGAAAATCGGTGGTGACACACGGACAGACAGACGGACAGACGGACAAGGTAGTGATCTTACAAGCGTTCCATTTTTTACCTTTTGAGGTACTGAAAGTGTCAACTATATGCATACCTACTACGAGATCGATCGGAGTGAAGTTTTAACGAGGAGGATATACTCACCCAGCAGTGGTACATTATTTGAGATGCCAATGATGATACAGGATATAGAGATACGCTGATAATTTACTGCCGTAAGTTAATAACAGTGTCCTACAACTGACAAATAGCGTGTCACTTGTCCAGGCACATCCTTCGATCATAGAAAACCTCTTTCTTCTAACTTTGTTGCGCAAAGGTATGGGATAATTGCAAGTTATAATTGAATTATAATACATTTTACCCCGCCTACTGATTTTATAACAAGATTCGAATTAAATCAAACGTTTATAGAAATTACTAACATTAATAAAAGCCGGAAGCCATCCTGGAGCTGTTATTGTCCAGTCATAACAATTTTCAGTTTTATTAATGGCAGTAATATTGTTAATAACACATTTTTAGAATACAAAAACTTGGAGTCCTTAACCGTGCCAAACAGTATTACGGCAAAGGCTGCTGTACAAAGCGCAAGTTCGGCCGCACGTAGAATACTGTTCCCATCTTTGGCACGGAGCTCCAAAGTACCAACTGCTTCGTTTTGACACCCTTCAGAGAAGAGCCATTAGAATCATCTGTGATCCCAAACTAGCCGACAGGCTGGAACCGTCAACGCCGTGACATCGGATCGCTCAGTGTATTCTACCGCCTGTATAATGGGGAATGTTCTGAGGAGCTATTTGATCTCATCCCGTCTTCGAGATTTTACCACCGCACTTCTCGACAACGTAATAAAGCTCATCCACATAATTATCATCGACAATTGGGTATCACGCACCACACGCTTCACAAGATCTTTTCAACCCCACACTTGCAAGATATGGAATGAGCTACCATCTGAGGTTTTCCCATTAGGCTACGACATGGCACGCTTCAAGAGAAATGTAAAGAGGTTTCTACAGTGTAGGGAACGCATCAACAATACCCCGGGTGTTGCCGGTGTCAATAGGCGACGGTGACCGCTTACCATCAGGTGGGCCGTAAGCCTGTTTCCCCACAATTAACATAAAAAAAAACAATAACTTACTGCCAATAACTACCCACTCGCAAAGACTTCAGTTTACTGTGATCATGCCATGTTTAGAACTTATCCAAAGGTATTGAATGCACTTTTTTTAATTCTTTGATCATACTGTCTCTGTTAGAAAACACACACAACGCCAACGACCAACGCAACGCTTCGAAAGTTATCTGCTGATAAACTTAAGAGTACATACAAACGTGTATTCATCCAAGTTGATTTGGAGCTAGCTCATCAATAAATTATTAATTTTTAAAAGTTCTTTATTAAATAATCGGCAATTTCAGTGTGAATTTAATCTTAAAATGAACATTTGATGACGTTACATGATTATGTTAACACTTTGGAAAATCCCAAGATATGCCTCAAACTGAATAATTGTGATAGATTTTTGTTTTAGTTGATGTAACCCAAAGTTATTCATCTTTGGGTTCCCCTGAATTCATTACCTACGTAGATAGTAGAATAAAAAGATTTGTATATAATAGGTACCTACTATTTTTGTTTGTATAATTTTTTTTTCCCGCGTTACCTAATATTGCTGAACAAAGTAAATACCTACGTAGAAAGAGTTGCACAGGGAAATACTATTAGCTGATCCGTCACGGCTTCGTACGCGTGCTTTGTCAAAACATTAATCTGCGCAGTTGGGTAAAAAGTAGTATATGGCCCAATAAATAGATAGATAGAAAACGCTTTATTGTAAATCACACTTAAATTAAAAAAAAAACAATATAAGAAACAAATAACAATACAAGCAGAAATACAAGTGGCGGTCTTATCGCTAAGAGCGATCTCTTCCAGACAACCTTTGGATGGACTGGATTTCACGAGAACGTTATAGGACGGTAGCTATTAATAAAAATAATTGAATGTTGAATAAACAGTGTATTTACATAAGCAAAATAAATAATTACAGACAAATATATAAATTAATAATTAAGGTGCATAATATTTTATCATAAATATTCCACACTAATAATAAAAAGGTATATTATATAAGGCTACGCTCGGGGTTTCTCTACAAGATCGAATCAGAAATGAGGAGATACGTAGGAGAACTCAAGTCACCGACATAGCCCGACGGATTAGCACGTTGAAGTGGCAATAGGCAGGCCATATAGTGCGCAGAACAGATGGTCGATGGGGCCGGAAGGTTCTCGAGTGGAGGCCACGGACCGGCAAGCGCAGCGTAGGACATCCACCTACAAGATGGGCAGACGACTTGGTAAGAACCGCAGATCGGCGTTGGATGCAGGCCGCTTCCAACCGCAGTTCCTGGAGATCAATGAGGGAGACGACTTGGTAAGAACCGCAGATCGGCGTTGGATGCAGGCCGCTTCCAACCGCAGTTCCTGGAGATCAATGAGGGAGACCTTTGTCCAGCAGTGGACGTCCTACGGCTGATATGGTGATGATGATGATATTATATAAAATGCTATAAGTAGGTACATATAGGTGTACAATAGAAGAGTGAAATCGGTCCAGCCGTTTAGTCGTGATAACGTAACAAACAAACAGAGAGACAGAGTTAGAGGGACAGAGTTAATTTTGAAATTATTATATTAGTATATGTATATGGATAGATATAATATAAGACGTATAATATTACCTGCTGGGCGCAGTGTGACAACATTTTGCTAAATCGTATTTTTTTATACCACTAAGGTAGCAAACAAGCATACGAACCACATGATCGTAAGCAGTTACCATAGTATATGGACGTTTGTAACACCAAAAGGTATCAACGCACGTTGCCGATCCTTTAATTTTTTTTAAAACGCCTTGTTTTCTTTTAGGGCCTCTTTCACCATCTGCGAGTAAAGTCCCAAGTACTCGCCGGTTAAAGTAACAAGTATCTAACTGATTTCAAGTTTCTTAATAATCGAGTAGTGCTAACCGTCACTTTAACTGGTCTGTAACATACTTGTTACTTAATCTTTTTTTTATAATACTTATATGGCAAACGAGCATGCAGTCCACCACACAGAACACAAAAAACAATAGAAGTCGTAAGTAGGCGGGGCCGGCGTAACACCAAGTACGCGCACTACAAGCTTCGCTCACTTCAGTCGTATTTCAATTACTGTGGGGTAAACGTACTTCAAAAAAATATAAAAATGCCATATTGTGCCGTTTTGGAGTGTAAATATTATAGCCGAACCAAAAATTTAACAAAAAGGGGCGTATTCTATCACCGGTAAGGATTATTTTATTGTTTTTTGTTAGTTTTGTTTAAAATGCAAAATCGTCAAACAAAATAGACTGTGACTCATACTCTTTAAGGTCGCGTTTCTCTTAAACTTCAACTTAAGCTACTCAATTAGGGATGTGACCCCAATATACTGATGAATGTGTTATCGATAGCTTTAATTAGTTACCCCCTATTAAAAGGTGTATAAGTTTTAGGGCGTTAATTCCTTTTGTTGTTTTATTGGTGATTTTCTGAATGTATTTTAGACCTATAGTTTGAAATAATATAATAACTTCTGTTTTTAGTTTCCCCAAGGCGCAAGACATAAAAAAATTAAAAAACGTTCAACTTATGAGTCATCCAGCATACAGAGTCATGACCTGGCACCGTGTGACTTTTTTCTGTTCCCAAAAATTAAGAACCAATTACCCGATCAAAGGTTTTCATCACCAGAAGAGGCTGTCGAAGAGTATTAATAACATGTATCCAACGTCACCACCGGAGGAGTGGCACAAATGTTTTCAAAATTTGTTCAATGAAATTTTTTCTCCCTTTGCGTCAATGCACTTTTTCATAAGAATGAAAAAGTGCATTGACGCAAAGGGAGAATATTTTGAGAAACAATAAATTCATTTTTGACCATTAATAGTATTTTTTTATTATTGATTCCAGAAACTTTTAGTGTGCCCCTCAAATAATAATACAGTTTATAATATTCCAGTAATATAATATTTTTTTAGGTATTTATGAGTTGGATACCTGTGATTATGTTAAGAAAGAAAGAAAAGAAAAGCTTTTTATTTCGACCACCACAAATATAACCTGACGTACCTATTTCGTTACCTAGTAGGTAGGTGATAATCGATATCGATACATTCGTCTTGTATCCTTATTGGTACATCACTAAGTGAGTATCACGTTATTTGAGCAAGCCAGTAACAGCCAATGCATTATCGATCTTATGCTTTGCTGTTAGAGACTATAACAAAAATCGTTAGCGACAGCGCCATCTCTTGTTTGGTAGCTTTGTTTTGTGGGTAATCAAGTAACAGCCATTGCATTATCAGTCTTATTTCTAATTAATAGAGACTAAAATAAAAATATTTTCTAAAGCGCCATCTTTTGCCGAGTAGAAGAAGTAAACTTTAATTTTTTGCTACGTTTATTTTATTGAATTTTAAACCATGTTCCATAATAGCTAAGGTTTTATATCCGTTAAATTGGTTTTGTGGTTTTAGGCCTCTTTGAACGTTCTCTTTCTACCAATTATAACTTTTATTTCTAAGTGTGCTAGTTTTTACATGTGTGAGTTTAGCTACACTGGTTTTCTTAGTAAAAATTCATCATGCTAGTTCTATTGTTTTTTATGTTCTGTGGTCCACCAGATGTTAAGTGGCTACTGCAGCCCATGGATATCCATATAGAATTCAAAACAAGCTAGTATGTTGTCTTGATCTCTATGTGGATACGTTGCCATACTATAGGACTTAGCTGTTATGCTTATGTGCACGTAATTACAGGAACATACCATTACCATCTAACCGGAACACAGCAGCAAAGTACTGCTATTTGGCGGCAGATAAAGGTAAGGCGGTGGTGCCCACTTCCTCGAGCCCGTTCACAAAAGCTCTACCAGGGCTTAATCGACGCTTAATTTTGTCAGTCACAAACTTATACCTAGGTAGGTACTTACTTTGTCTTTTGTATAAATTTAACTAGAACCTGACATAGAATAGATTTGTTTGAATTAATAGAAGATCCACTCGAATCGGAACATTTTTCACAACGAAGAATTCCCAGAATACGCGTATTTAACGGTCCTGTTAATTATTTGCCGATCCTGATGAACAAGAATCTTTCGCAAGATTCTGGCTATGTATCTAAAAATTTTGCAAATCGAGAACATGACCTACCTAATAAAATAAAACACTGGACATTTTTAGCCCTCGTAGGTACTTAATTTTTAGGTGCACCGAGCATTACATTCTTTTTCGATGCTTCTCCAGGCGATTTTTTTTATTTTTCCACGTTACGGCAGCTTTTATTTTTCACTTAGTACTTTGTTTTCCAATAAGTCTGTTTTTATATTACACCAGGGATATAGAAAGAAAACATTTTATTAAAAACTTTATTACTTTATTTAAAACATTTTATTTTAATGTAGTTAGTAAAAGAAATAAAGAAAACGCAACAGCAACGTCTCATTTTGTTTTTTTTAATGTGCCTAACACACTAGAAACTAAAGTTAACGCTCCTTTCCCTTTTTATCTTTTCCACGTTTATTTCAGTAATTTACTAGAAATTATTAATGTGTAACATCTTTCCTCTCGGTTTGTGGGAGTGATTTTGGCAAAAGGGACGGAAATGTGTAACAAGAAACCGGGGAATCAAATAGCGCGTATTTGATTTAACTAGTAGTTCGCGCCGAACTGAGATCTCGCGAGTCTCCGGTTAAAACATAAAAATATTATTTGTAATCTTTGTCTATCAAAATAGTGCCACGAAATACTTAACCAAATAACTTGACCTACAGTTTCAGTCAAATTACAGGTAGCGGGAGTTCATGTATTATTATTTTTTTTGGGGTACAAATTGCAGTTATTCTGGATTTCAGACAGAAATATAGTCAATATTTGTGTCACTTACGCTACACGCATACCAAATTACAGCACTGTGGGGTCACTGGTGTACCCTGTGAATTTTGTCAAACTTTAGTTTTTATTATGGCTAATAACTCAAAAACTAAAACGAATTTACGAAAAATAAAAACGAAATATAAAAGTGCTAATGAATATCTTTAATTTAACGTCCCACTTGACCTAATAGCCTCATTTTCATTTTTTTACCCTCTTGAACCCCAACATCTCAACAACCCCCCCCCCCCCAACATTTTTAGCTCATTTAGTCAAACCAAAATTGTGCCATCACTACCTACCTATGTATTTAATTTCACGATAATCGGATCAACGCTTCGAAAGTTATCCTCGGACAAACCAACATACATACATACATACAACGCCGATTTGCCCAAGTTGATTAAGAGATCTCGCTTCGCTCAATCAACAAATGAACGCGCGCGGTGGCAGACGTTACACATCTTATGCGGCTACATAAGGCTCGTAGTTTTATTAAACAGAACACCAAAATCGAATGCACAAACTTTATTCTTCCGCTATTTCTACAGACTATATAGGTACGCTATACCGACAGTAGTGACAGCGAAATTGAACGATTTCCTACATTAATTCTAACCGGTGAGTTGTTATTCGGAGCTTTGTTTTCGTTTGTGAAACTGACAAAGTTACCTACTTTTACTCGCCAATTAGCACTAACCGGAGAGTAGCTAATCAACACTTCACTTGAAGATGGTGAAAGAGGCACTTAGTTATTTCACCATCACTGAATACTTAACGCTATCGAACTGATAAAAAATATATATGTACTTACGTCTTTTGTTTTCGCATGAAATCCGATAAAGAGAACATAATATTTATCCGCCATTTAGTTACTCGTGAAATATTAGTCTGTTTAAGTATATCTGTGCCAACATGCGCACCATAATTTAGACGAATTTAGTCGCTGCTGGATTCATTCTTGTTTCTTGATTTCTTGTATTTTTTAGGATATAGAATTTTTCGGGGTATTATTTAGGAGATAATATTTTTGAGAAAGTACTTGACTTGAACGAAAAATTTGTCCCAGCTAGGCACAAGCCTATCGGCACAAGTATATGTGGTCAAGCAACTGCACATACAGTATAATGCATTTTTATAAGTTAGTAGTTACACGTAGTGAGTGCCATAGGCTGACGATGATTTCTGACGCGCAGAAACATTCCAGCCGTATCCGCGGGTGCAAGAGTTGTAAACGCAATGGCGTGCGTTATGAATTATAAACGGATCGGTCGTGAATTCTTCAAATAATGGGATTTATATATACCTATAAATTTATATCATCATCATCCACAGCCTGACTTCATCCATTGTTGGGTATAGGCCTTCCCAAGTTTATGCCATCCACCACGATCCTGCGCTAGTCTCACCCACTGACGGCCCGCGACCTTTACGATGTCGTCCACCCATCTCGCTGCTGGACGTCCTACCCTTCTATACCCGCTCCTCGGCCACCATTCAGTCACTGTCCTGCTCCATCTGTCATCACCACGTCTAGCCAAGTGTCCCGCCCAAGACGATTTGAGCTCCATAACTGGATACCAACGTCATGAACCTTCGTTCGTCTCGACGTGAAACTCGATCTAACAGTTAGATAAATTAATATAAATGCCTATATATTACATATGTGCCTGTAAGTTGGTTATGCAGTTATGAGCGTCATTGTCAAGCAAAAGAAGGAATAGGATACCTACGAGTTCTGTAATGTACTTCAAAGAGTTAAATGCGAGACGTCAGTTGCGTCGCGTCAGTGCAAATTATTATTCCCCGCACCTTATAATTAGAAATGAAACGTTTTATTTGCCTACTGGGATACGCGTACGGATATTAGAAATCCACGTTCAATAAAAGAAATAAATACCTACGAACGTGTAGGTGTGTCAACTAATCTGTTGTTTACAAATAAAACAATCACTCCTTTTTTTTTACTCCACGTGTGTGACTATCTACTTATCAAGGCACACTACGTAGGTGCTTGTTTTTAAAGTGAATCATGAATTGTTTAAACGTTTTCAGGGTTCCGTACCCAAAGGGTAAAACGGCACCCTATTACTGAGGCTCCACTGTCTGTCAGTCTGTCTGTCTGTCACCAGGCTATATCATGAACCGTGACAGTTAGTAGAAATTTTCACAGATGATGTATTTCTGTTGCCGCTATAACCACAAATACTAAAAACAGTATAAAATAAACATTTAAGGGGGCTCCCATACAACAAACGTGATTTTTTTGCTCGTTTTAGCTCAATATTGATAACGGTAGACGCTTGAAATATTCACATAATATTTTGTTATATATTCACTTTAGAAATAAATAATTAAATTAAAATAAAACAAATATTTAAGGAGGGCTCCCATACAACAAACGTTTTCATAGATGATGGTACGGAACCTTTCGTGCGCGAGTCCCACTCGCACCTGGTCGATTTTATTTTTATAATTATACCTAACGAACTTGCTTCCGCCCGAGACTTCGCACACTTGGTATATCAATAACAACTAGGTAGTTTTGTCATAATATAGGTCATAATCTATCTATATTACCAAATTTCACCAAGGTCAGTTCAAACAGTCAACAACGTCACAAACATACAGACAGAGAGATTGAATTACCTTCGAATTTATAATATTAGTATAGATTTGAGTAACTCCTGTTTCCTGTACCGGGGTATTCAGAATACAGTGGAACCACAGATACACAACCCTCTTTTTGCCATCATCTTACCTTCTTGTTAATGTCATGTAAGCACGTGACTTTCTAGTTTCAATTCATAATGTAGGTAAGTGTGCTGTTTTTGTGATGTTTTTATGCACTTGAAACAATGGAACGCGTGCTGACGCTTCTATCAGTGACTTTAAATTTTGTAACAGTCACATTACATAAATCTACGAATAGTAGTAGGTCGCCCTGTGAATCACGTCAGGCCGTAATGGAAACACCTACAGCAATTCGTTGGTATTAAGAGAAAGTCAATCGATAGTACTTGCTGAATAGAAAGAAATGCTCGCTTCAGTGACTAATCGAAAATACCTTTTTGCAGTTTGTACTAAAACTAAAAGTTAGGCGTATCCTTCTCGAATATTAAGGAAACCTTGAAACTTGCAAGTGGAATAACCATAGCTAAATGGTATTGTTAGAGAGAAAAGTGTTTCTATTGATTCATAATAGGTACCCAAGTGTTTCCTTGTTTGTAATCTTCTGGGCAAAACAATTCTTCCTTCCGAGTTTGACAGATTTGATCAAGACGTCACGGTAAAACCTGCTATGGCACTGTCATCACACCCACTCTATAGGAAATACCTACTTGATCTATGAATTACCATAATTTAATTCCATAACTTTTTCAACACATTCCAACGCACTTCTGAATCAAACCACGCGACTATTAATAATAACCAATCACATTATCAATTCTCAGGTAGGTACTTGTGTGAAAGTAAAACTGTGGTTTTGTACTTCTCTATAAATTAGTATAAACCGACCGTAAGTCTAGCTTACTAGTTTTTTTAGTGTTCTTCGTATCATGTTTTTTTTTTAATAGATCTGTGTTTGACCACAATCTCACCTGATGGTAAGCGATGATGTGGTCTAAGATGAAGCACGAAGATCTAGAAGAAACCTATTCACTCTTACCTTAAAGAGGCCCGGATTGTATTCTTTAGGAAAAACAGACGACGGCAAAGCGTTCCATACCTCAGCTGTACGTATCAAGAACGTAGAACCAAAACGGTGTGTGCGAATTGGTGGTATATCAACTAGGTACGGATGGTACTGAGCCGTGCGCCTGCTTGTCCTTTGATGGAAAGGAGATGGCGGAATTAGATCGTAAAGTTCCTGGGCAAAGATCGATAGGCTTGCAACTTTACGGCGGTGTTCGAGACTTTGGGTCTTAGCCTCTGCCATATATTGCTCACCTATTAGCCTAAAAGCCCTACGTTCTATTGAGTCTAAGGTAGCGATCTGGTATTTGGCCGAACCATCCCAAAGGTGGCAGCAGTACTCCAGATCAGACCGGACTTGTGCTTTGTATAGACTAAGAAGCTGTCCTGGTGTGAATTCTCTCTCCTGACCTTGTTAAGGATGCTCAGCTTCATGGCAGCTGTTTTAGCCTTAGACTCAATGTGTGAGCTAAAGTTGAGAGTAGGCGTGAGCGAAATGATCATGTTTCAAATATCAACTGCATCCGTTCTTCTTTTTAAAAATAAGCTTGGTGTTGCCCCGCCATTCTACCTGACAATTGTGTTTGTCTAACAACTATTCTACCGCGAAATACAAAAGGTTACATCGAGGCGACAACCACTTGTAAGCTTTCCATCTTATTCTCATCAGATAAAAACTGAATTTAAATAAAACTTCTGAAAGAAAGCTTTATATTTACAATGAACGTAATCGTTCAGTAAGGTACACACTAAACAGTACAAGTGATATAAATAAGTACCTAGATCTTGCATTAGGTGATACTGTTAGAGCCCTATTCCTGATTGTCACTTTTTTCTGAAACATCTTGCAATGGTAAGTTATATAGGTATTACTCGTGCGCGATAACTTGGGACCTGCTAGGAATGCGACTCCCCGACCGCTTCCCCTGCACTTCCCCGATGGCGCCCGTATTGTACCGTTCGCATCACTATTTTTTACTATGGTTTTTAGTCTCGTACTGGCCTACGTCACGTAACGACGCGCTCTGGAATTCTTTTAGTTTTCGTTTGTGTTATTGTTTTGTTGTTGTAGTTTTTGTTGTTATAGTTTGTGCCATTGTTTTGTTGTTGTAGTTTTTGTTGTTATAGTTCTTGTTAAGTGTTTTTGTTATCATTATGAAGGGTAAACCTTTGCATAGCGGAGAAAGAAACCTCGAGAAGACCGAGAGACTGAGGACGAAGAACAACCTCTAGAAGGCATAAATCCACTAAGTAGTGACGAAGATGAGATGATGTAAATAATAGTTAAAATAAATGTATAAACTTAAACATTGTATTTTTATTTTATTCAAATAGTGTAAAAAAGATTAGATAAAAAGCAGCGTCCTCCCTGAGTAACATAATAAATTAGGTTAAAAAAAACAAAGACGAAGCCACGGGCGGCTGCTTGTTATGTTCGCTTTTTTGCGGGCGGTACAAACACGCCAATATGACGTCACCGCGCTCAGGTCCCAACTTATCGCGCACGGGTAATACCTAAATATATGATTCCCGGTCTCAAAGTCCTATGTCATATGTCGTAGTATACTTTGCATCTTTTGTAACATGAACATGTCACTACATAAAGTACCTACCTAAAGATAAAGTAAAGATAAGTAAAGACTTTCCTCAAAAGCTTCGTCTTCGGAGAAAATCACAAGGACACAATGTGTTCAGGAAATTCAGAACTTAATATTTAGGTACCTGATGGTGATGACACAATTTGCGAAATAATTTTGTCACTAGACACGTACTCGTATGTAATATAAATCTGGATATATATGTTTACAAGAAACGCTGATGCGTTCGAAAACCTAGTGTATTATCGTGCATAGTTTTCTTATTGATTTTCCTGAATAAGGATGTGATTTTTAGATAAATAAGTATTTAGAAAATTCTTTATCTATTTTGCAAAACCTGACGCTCGTATATAATATATCTGGATATATGTGTTTACAAGAAACGCTGATGCGTTCGAAAACCTAGTGTATTATCGTGCATAGTTTTCATATTGATTTTCCTGAATAAGGATGTGATTTTTAGATAAATAAGTATTTAGAAAATTCTTTACCTATTTTGCAAAACCTGACGCTCGTATATAATATATCTGGATATATGTGTTTACAAGAAACGCTGATGCGTTCGAAAACCTAGTGTATTATCGTGCATAGTTTTCATATTGATTTTCCAGAATAAGAATGTGATTTTTAGATAAATAAGTATTTAGAAAAACCTTTATCTGATTTGCAAAACCTGACGCTCGTATATAATATATCTGGATATATGTTTACAAGAAACGCTGATGCGTTCGAAAACCTAGTGTATTATCGTGCATAGTTTTCATATTGATTTTCCTGAATAAGGATGTGATTTTTAGATAAATAAGTATTTAGAAAAACCTTTATCTGATTTGCAAAACCTGACGCTCGTAGGTATATAATATATCTGGATATATATGTTTACAAGAAACGCTGATGCGTTCGAAAACCTAGTGTATTATCGTGCATAGTTTTCATATTGATTTTCCTGAATAAGGATGTGATTTTTAGATAAATAAGTATTTAGAAAAACCTTTATCTGATTTGCAAAACCTGACGCTCGTAGGTATATAATATATCTGGATATATATGTTTACAAGAAACGCTGATGCGTTCGAAAACCTAGTGTATTATCGTGCATAGTTTTCATATTGATTTTCCTGAATAAGGATGTGATTTTTAGATAAATAAGTATTTAGAAAAACCTTTATCTGATTTGCAAAACCTGACGCTCGTAGGTATATAATATATCTGGATATATATGTTTACAAGAAACGCTGATGCGTTCGAAAACCTAGTGTATTATCGTGCATAGTTTTCATATTGATTTTCCTGAATAAGGATGTGATTTTTAGATAAATAAGTATTTAGAAAAACCTTTATCTGATTTGCAAAACCTGACGCTCGTAGGTATATAATATATCTGGATATATATGTTTACAAGAAACGCTGATGCGTTCGAAAACCTAGTGTATTATCGTGCATAGTTTTCATATTGATTTTCCTGAATAAGGATGTGATTTTTAGATAAATAAGTATTTAGAAAAACCTTTATCTGATTTGCAAAACCTGACGCTCGTAGGTATATAATATATCTGGATATATATGTTTACAAGAAACGCTGATGCGTTCGAAAACCTAGTGTATTATCGTGCATAGTTTTCATATTGATTTTCCTGAATAAGGATGTGATTTTTAGATAAATAAGTATTTAGAAAAACCTTTATCTGATTTGCAAAACCTGACGCTCGTAGGTATATAATATATCTGGATATATATGTTTACAAGAAACGCTGATGCGTTCGAAAACCTAGTGTATTATCGTGCATAGTTTTCATATTGATTTTCCAGAATAAGAATGTGATTTTTAGATAAATAAGTATTTAGAAAAACCTTTATCTGATTTGCAAAACCTGACGCTCGTATATAATATATCTGGATATATGTTTACAAGAAACGCTGATGCGTTCGAAAACCTAGTGTATTATCGTGCATAGTTTTCATATTGATTTTCCTGAATAAGGATGTGATTTTTAGATAAATAAGTATTTAGAAAAACCTTTATCTGATTTGCAAAACCTGACGCTCGTAGGTATATAATATATCTGGATATATATGTTTACAAGAAACGCTGATGCGTTCGAAAACCTAGTGTATTATCGTGCATAGTTTTCATATTGATTTTCCTGAATAAGGATGTGATTTTTAGATAAATAAGTATTTAGAAAAACCTTTATCTGATTTGCAAAACCTGACGCTCGTAGGTATATAATATATCTGGATATATATGTTTACAAGAAACGCTGATGCGTTCGAAAACCTAGTGTATTATCGTGCATAGTTTTCATATTGATTTTCCTGAATAAGGATGTGATTTTTAGATAAATAAGTATTTAGAAAAACCTTTATCTGATTTGCAAAACCTGACGCTCGTAGGTATATAATATATCTGGATATATATGTTTACAAGAAACGCTGATGCGTTCGAAAACCTAGTGTATTATCGTGCATAGTTTTCATATTGATTTTCCTGAATAAGGATGTGATTTTTAGATAAATAAGTATTTAGAAAAACCTTTATCTGATTTGCAAAACCTGACGCTCGTAGGTATATAATATATCTGGATATATATGTTTACAAGAAACGCTGATGCGTTCGAAAACCTAGTGTATTATCGTGCATAGTTTTCATATTGATTTTCCTGAATAAGGATGTGATTTTTAGATAAATAAGTATTTAGAAAAACCTTTATCTGATTTGCAAAACCTGACGCTCGTAGGTATATAATATATCTGGATATATATGTTTACAAGAAACGCTGATGCGTTCGAAAACCTAGTGTATTATCGTGCATAGTTTTCATATTGATTTTCCTGAATAAGGATGTGATTTTTAGATAAATAAGTATTTAGAAAAACCTTTATCTGATTTGCAAAACCTGACGCTCGTAGGTATATAATATATCTGGATATATATGTTTACAAGAAACGCTGATGCGTTCGAAAACCTAGTGTATTATCGTGCATAGTTTTCATATTGATTTTCCAGAATAAGAATGTGATTTTTAGATAAATAAGTATTTAGAAAAACCTTTATCTGATTTGCAAAACCTGACGCTCGTATATAATATATCTGGATATATGTTTACAAGAAACGCTGATGCGTTCGAAAACCTAGTGTATTATCGTGCATAGTTTTCATATTAATTTTCCTGAATAAGGATGTGATTTTTAGATAAATAAGTATTTAGAAAAACCTTTATCTGATTTGCAAAACCTGACGCTCGTAGGTATATAATATATCTGGATATATATGTTTACAAGAAACGCTGATGCGTTCGAAAACCTAGTGTATTATCGTGCATAGTTTTCATATTGATTTTCCTGAATAAGGATGTGATTTTTAGATAAATAAGTATTTAGAAAAACCTTTATCTGATTTGCAAAACCTGACGCTCGTAGGTATATAATATATCTGGATATATATGTTTACAAGAAACGCTGATGCGTTCGAAAACCTAGTGTATTATCGTGCATAGTTTTCATATTGATTTTCCTGAATAAGGATGTGATTTTTAGATAAATAAGTATTTAGAAAAACCTTTATCTATTAAGCACAACCTGACGCAACGAAAGGGGTGTTGTATTAGGTGTTGGAGTAGATATTTATTGACACGGTTTCAAAATAGTAATAACCATTGTTATAGCAACAAATATGGGTTTAAAACATGAGTCGTCTCAACCACAAACGCTTTAAGCCTCAACATGTTCCTACCACCCAATTGTTTTAAGAGTGATTCACGGGCTGCCTTGAATGTTGAGTGACATAGTTTAGTTTCCTGTAAATAATCCAGAGCTCGTTCACCAGTAGCTTATTTTTATTGTTTCATTCGTGGGTTGCTTTCTGCGATATAGAAGCATGTATGTTACGGTCTTTTATCTGCCATTAGTCCTAATAAAATCTAAAAACAACTAAAACAGATAAGGCATTTTGATGCCTGGGTTGGGAATGCTGGAAAAATATTAAAAATACTAACGAGTCTAAAATAATAGATATTTTATAGCGACAAGAAGTCATCCAACTGTTCCTATTAAACTCTCACGATGAGTCACGGCCATTCTTCTTGTCAGGATCTTATCTAAGTGCCTATTCCTGGAGCTCCAAATTGGGCAGATTGTATCCGCTGCAGCCGAGAAAACAGGCACCGGAATATTAGTCACGGCGAGGTCTCACACTTGTAATGTAAATATGATTTATAACAGATTTACTCGTAAAGGGTCTCCAATTTCACCAATTTTAATGTATGTCATTACGTACTTGTGCGTTATTGTAATGTAAAACGCACGAGTTTGGTAAAACGTACGGTTTATCAAGATGCTCCGTCTAAAACGAACGGTACTTTTTTAAATCTTAGCACAGAGTTTTTATGTCAGAAAAGTGGTCAACATTTTATGAATAAAATTAACTTAGGGAGATAAAATATAAGAAATAAACATTTAGTTCCTTAATTTTGACAATAAATTACAACCATTTATCTGTAACAAAAAGAAAAAAATATTAATTTACTTTATTAGTAATACTGGCTGTTGTTTGTGCCTTTGCCTTAAAAAAAGCGCAAATGCGCGCGCATCGCTAATTAATGAGCAAGTAAAAATTATTCCGCGCGTAAAAGATATATTTTCTTTTCGTTCGTTCTTTTCATTCGTTTAAGAAAGTCTGAGTTTTATTTATATCCTCGCAAATATGTTATAAAACGTCGCATGACATACGTGCGCTTTGATAATTACAGCCCCTGCTTTCTTGTAGCCCTCTCCTACGGCTCGGGCTAGCAATATCGCCTCGGCTGTAATTTTCAACATACCGCACTTATATCTTAATGTACTAATAACTACTACATATTCTTTTTTATGATTCCTTTGTCAATCACTAGGAACAACGCCTGTCGTCTAGACTTATTAATGCACCCTAGTTATGTGTATGAAATCGCTAACGATGTTTTGTATTATGTATGGGAATGGTTTGACGTTTGTTTACAGGTATGCCAAGTGAAAATACGAAATCAACAAGTCTAAGTACTTAAAAACGACTCATATGCTGCTGCCACAGTTTTTAATATTAAGGTAAATATAAACTTAGTAGTAATTATGATTTATAAATGTGTATTAATTGTATTTATGTATTGTGGTTTTGAGCGGAAGCAGTGGATGACGGATGATGTGGCTCAAAATTGACTAAACAGCAATAACACATCATAATTAAAACCATACAAGGTTACACATTTGCGTCAAACAGCAAGAAAGTATCGAAAATGATTCAGAGCAATTTATTCAACTATATAATAGTGAATCATGGAAGTTAATAGGTATCTAATACAAAATTTTCCTTCCTACTTAAAACACATTTAGACTTTGCGTAATAGTCCATTCGTAAATACAGTCAGCTTAGATAGATAGATAATCGAACACCCAGTAGGCATGGGCGTTTATTCAACGGACTAGTCGAATCAACCGTTGATTAACATTCGACGCTTCAACGGTCTATCGTTTATTCGTAGACTTGTTGAATTCGTAGACGGTTGAATAAAATGTTGAGACGTTTGTTTCAACTAGAGCGCGACGGCTTGACGCGTAAACATAGTCGTATAATACGGGAACGGTAGATAGCTGGCTCGACGCGACGATAAAATAAATTTGAACTTTAAAGTTACGTAGGTAGCTTCATATTTGAATAAATAGTTATAGTGAGTTAAGCATTTATTAAAATTATCCTGTCGATTAAAGAAAAAGGATAGCAATTACTTAACGAATAGACTATAGGTCACGTTATGAACTAGTCGAAAAATTCAACTACTTGATCGACTAGTCGACGATCGACGATGAACGGTTTCGTTTCGTTTATGAAAAAATCGTCGACGACCCATCTCTAGCACCCAGTATACACTCGAGCTATTTCTAGAAATCGGCTTTGCACATCGCGCGCTACCAATGCCTACGGCGAACGGACGGACAGCTACCTTGTTCCTCGGCTTATCAACACCCTACCCTCAGACGTACGTGATAATTTAACACCTAAAAATATAAAATTTAAACTAAAGAAATACTTTATGAGTCAAGTATAGTTTTCCTTGCTCATTCATAATATTACTAAACCATAAACAAAAGTACTTACCTGGCTCCTGCTTAGTTACCTACTTACATTTTTATATAGTTTTTATTGCTAAGTAAATAACACCTAGTGATGTAAACCCTCAAATTCACCGGCACAAACCTCACCTGGTTTTTAGATGCTATAATTGTAACATATAATTGTAATCTTTGTTAAAATAGTAAATAAATTTAAAAAAAAATTCTTTATTGCACACCATAAAACAATACCTAAAATTACAAATAAAGATTACTTAAAAATGTACCCACTTACCGCACCTAATGGGTGATATTAGAAATTTTAGACACATTTTACCAGTAAAACGAGTAGAATTCTGTCATGTGGTCGAATGGATTGACAAAGAATCTTACAAGTAGGTATGTTCTAAAAAATACTTTATAAATTTCGGTAAGATCGTCAAAAATTATAAGTATCTAAGTAGGTAGAGGTGCTGCTAAGTCTAGTGTAGATCTCTACATTACGTACGAGTATCTTGATCTCATGGCTAGACTAGGGGTTAGACTAAGGGCCTATGCACACGACATATTGTAAACGCTGCGCAGACGTTTTAAAGACGCGTAAACGACGCGCGTTTTTGGCGCCGGCGCGACCGTGAAGCCCAAAAGCAGATTGCAGCATTTGTATTGATTTAAACGCGCGTTTGAATCGATACAGATGTATTGTAATATCTTCGTTACATATTCACGTTTCCCTTTGGACTTTTTATGTGATAGTTTTTAAGTAAAACCTCTGGTCTGTCTTCATAAAAATCTTCGGAAGTTTTTACATAGAAGTTACTGGCCACTCACAATAATAATTTATTTTTTGAATTTTTTGGTGAAAAAAAAGGAAGGAAAAAGAATATGTAACGAAACTAACGAAGATATTACATTAGGTCTTTAAATAACTTGGATTACAGCTCTCTGTCTATAAACAAGAGAGTTGTAACGCTACAGTATGTGTCTGATGTAGTGGTCTCACTGCAGGGTGAAGACCTTTCTTCTCTGTTTGGGATGTAGAGGGCCTACGAATAAGCATAAATTTCGTCTTTTTATGTTAGTCCAGCTTTGCGACGAGGTCGTTTCCTGATAAAAGGCGTCTGCTCTGTGGTGGCCTTAGCTCATAACGTTTCTGACATACGGCAGATGAAGCCCACCCAGTCTCACGACTTAAAATTTCGTATAGACAGGAATCAGATTAATATTTTCTTTACATTTCTTTCAAATCCAGGGATGATGATTCGACAAAAATAAACAATCGTTGTCCCTAATGGGTAACTAAATAAATTATGGTCAAACATTATTGATATTGATTTCCATTTTCAGATTAATTTCCATGACGCATCTTTATATCCATAAGTTGATAGGGATTATAATGAGATGCTTTGGCATAACAAAGCTTGGGTGCTACCTTAGGACCTTCACATATTGGCAAGGGCAGTTGGAAGTAACGGTACGTACCTGATATGTACCTACTTTATTATAATTATTGTTATTTCCGCAGCCTGCAGCGCATCGGCAATTGTATAAATTGTTCCGCTGATTACAAATTACCTGCTGGATGGTCAGTTGTTAATAGACGAACCTACTTATACAAATACAAAATATTTTACAAATACACTTACCAACAAAACTAGTGCGAGTGAGGCTCTAGCGTCGAAGGTTCCGCACCTACCTAGATTTATGCAAATTTAGCATCATCGCATACATTTCGGATACATTCGAATACACAATCGAATACATCGGATACATTTCGGAGTGTGCTGCGGAACTCTTCATTCTGATCCCACCATCCCCATTCTATCATCGGACTACCAGACGCTCCGCGGTGCGCCACCGCTACATGGTAGGCATACGCACAAAGGTGTAGTCTTCCACCTTTATTATGCGCACCGCCAAGGAGTGAAACACCTTGCAACCTAGGGGTCTTCAAATCGCGAGGGAATAGATTTCTTCTAGGCAAGCGTGTAAGTAGACTGCATTATCGCTTACCATCAGGCGAGATCGTGGTCAAACGCTATGATGTTAAAAAAAATCGCCATCTAGTTATATGAACAGTCAACTCAGAAAACTTTGATGGCTGATTTCAAAAAAACTATTACAGATGGATACCTTAATTGTTCAGTGTAGACTTAAAAATAGTAACTAAGCTTTTTGGGGTAGAAGACTTGCATCGTGGAAAACACTTGCTCAAGCCACGAGAGGGGCCAAAAGTTATCGCTACAACTGCCTGCCATTTTATACTACCTAGAGATGGAACTAGCATTTGCCCATCGGATGCACTCGATGCAGACTGTCCTGCGCCTACCAACTTGAGGCATACAGGTGTAAAGCCTCATGTGCCTGTAATTTCGCCGGAAATCATACCCTTCATACCGAAACACAGAAATGCTGCTTGACAGTAGAAATAGCACTTCGGTTATTTTTGTTCCAAGTTTGTACTTCCGGTGACCAACATTTTACCTACCTTCAGTTTCACGACTCCTCATCATGGTAAAACAAACATGACCTGATTAATAAAACTTTAGTGTAGATATCAGTCTATTTTAATATGCAAATACCTAACAATCTCAACTGGCATCGGTCTTCACAGTTTTTATGTCTGTGCTTAGAAAAAAACTTGTACGATATCACCCCGCTAGTGGGGTAAAAGACTAAATGAAACAAAAATGCCTATTATACTTTAAAAAATGGGTTGTGTGTTGTACGTGAATACGTCTACGTAACAGGTAATATAAAATACGCTATTTTATGTATGTTATAATCATTTTTGAACACTAAGAAGTCCTTCGGGTCATACTAAATGGAAATCTCGAAAAGCAGCAAAATGACCTCAAAATGGCGGCGGTTCCTGCACCGCGCACCTGCACCGCCCTGCACCGCGCGCGATGCGTCATAGTCCTCACTTATCTGATTCTTTAGCTATCCAGTGGTGTAATTAAATTTTGAATGGAGATGTTAGATATGTAGCTGCAACACCAAACTGTATCATCTCCCAATTTTGTTATCATTCGTTTTTTGAATTGACTCCTTCTATGGAAGCAATTTTAAAAACGTATTCACGTCAAATTTCAATAATTAATATAAATACGGGATTTATCACGTACCGATTTATCGGTGTTTCGAGCGACAATTTTTTGGTTCAATGAATGGCAATGAGTACCTACGAGGCGAGACGTCTTTCGGAGCGGATCGCACTCACCCTGATGAAGGTTCACAAGTTTAACAGAAACATTGTCGGTCGAAACACCGATAAAACGGTAGGTACGTAATAAATCCCATATTTATAATAATGATTAAAAATACCTATGCAGAAAACTACGTACTAAGGCGAAAAGAGTCGTCCCTATTGCCAATCCTTATCCTTTTGCTTAGCGCTTCCGATGTGTTTATAAGAAGCAGTTCCTTCAGGAAGTGAACCTTTGATTTATCAAACCGTTTTATGTGATTCAGGTGTGGTCATGTCGGCCATGAAGTGCCCTTGTTTTGCAGCTTTTTGCTGGCATATAACCGGTAGCGGCTGCGGAATACTGATGGGGTGTCGACTTGTCGTGTGTACCGGTGCGAAGTGATTAGTTATTCTGTGCGAGCGTGCGGAATTAGCGACATCCGAGATGCTGCGTAGACGAGCCTACTAGTAGAAGTAAACGAGTCGTTTTGGTGAGCTACGGTGTCTTGAATGAGGGGAATAGTCAATGGTAATTGCAATAGATTGTCTGCAGAGGTAGCTCAACTAAGCACACTTGGCAGTTGATATCTCAGGAGTACTCAAGGCAACTATTTTATTATAAACTAGTAGAGTCGCCCGCCTTCGCACGGATTAAAAAAAAAGTATAACCTAATGGGTTGAGTTCATACAAAACCCTATCGAAAAAGGCACTTTCCGGTTTTCCAGAAATTTCTATATTTTCTTTCTATATTTTCAAACCTTATCCTGAAAAATACGAACACAACAAAAAATCTGCCAAATTGATCGAGCCGTTCTCAAATGATGATCTTTCATACACGCGACAATTGATTTACATAGATTTATGTATAATGCATGCATTTGTCTGGGTGCTGCAAAGTAAAGAGACCAGTCGTTTATCATACCTAGCCACGACATACTCGTAGTTAAACAGTTAGCTACGCAGGCGTAAGTTGGGCGTGTGATACCCACCATTAACTTAAGTTACACCTTAGTTATTCTTAATATATATATATAAAGTTAATCATAAATCATAATTTTAATACTAGAAATACAGATAAACTCGGTGTTGCCACTTGTAGACTCAATAAAGATAGTAAATCGTTTAAAGGGCAAGGTGTTCGCTTTTATAACAAACTCCCAAGTGACGTACAAAAATAGACAATTAACAAATTTAAAAACGTAATTTTACAAAATCTTTATATAAAGCTTACTATAAAATATCGGATTATTTAGATGATAGAGAAGCTTGGGATTGAAATTGCTCTAACTCGTTCAAAATGTTACAATTTAGACGTAATTTATTTTCTGTATTGTTATGTCTTGTCTTTCTTTCTTGGTTTGGTCGCGAAGGAACAGGCAGTAAAATTGACGTTTCAAAGTGATCCTTGTGATTTTAATGAAAAAATAAATAAATAAATATTGCTGGACATTTCACACTGCGCTATCTAGCCCCAAACTAAGCAGAGCTTGTACTATGGGAACCAGATAACTGATAGAATAATTATATACATTTTTTTTTAAATACATACTTATAATATTAGGCTGGGGAAAAAGTTTCTTCGCATTTTTTAAGAAAATTCAAAACATTTTTTAATATAGTTTATTTACATTTAACTAAAGTATGTAGGTACCATTTCGTTCGATAACTTTTTGCTATCTTGTAGGTAGGGACATGATCCCATTGCTATAGAAATTTTGGGGCTTCTGATCAAAATACCGCGACAAGTAGTTTTGGCAGTCCTCTCGTGATGTTAACCTGATACTGCCTAAAAAATTCTGAAGAGACCGAAACAGGTGGAAATCTGAAGGTGCAAGGTCAGGACTATATGGCGGATGCATTAACACCTCCCAGCCAAACTCTCTTAATTTTTGCTGAGTGGCTAAAGATGTGTGAGGTCTAGGGTTATCATGATGAAACACCACACCCCTTCTGTTGATTAATTCCGGCCGCTTTCTCTCAACTTCTTGCTTTAATCTCATCAGTTGTTCGCAGTAGAGTTCAGAATCGATGGTCCTGCCTGGTGGTAACAGCTCATAATGAATAATGCCCTTCCAATCCCACCACACACACACAGCATCACCTTGTTGCGAGTTAACCCGGGTTTCGCCACAGTCTGTGAAGCCTGATCGGCCCTTGACCACGACGTTTTCGCACGTTTTTCGTACGTGATCCACTTTTCATCAGCAGTTATCAGCTTCTTCAAAAATGGTTCGGTTTCATTACGTCGTAATAAAGAATCACAAATGAGTACACGGTTCATTAGGTTTCTTTCAGTGAACTCGTGGTGTACCCAAATATCGAGCTTTTTTGTGTACCCAGTTTTTTTCAAATGCGCCAAAACTGTTTAGTGGCCAATTCCCAGTTCTTCAGCTACGTCGTAACTAATGATATGCCGATCTTGCTCCACTTTTTCAAAAATGGCATCAATTTTATCCGTAATAGGGCGGACCAAAGCGACGTGCATCTTTGACATCAAAATTTCCGGATTGAAAATGCTTAAACCAAATTTGTGCTACTCTCACAGACACTGCTCTAGGTCCATAAACATCGCAAATTGTTTTCGCGGCTTGCGTTGCATTTTTACCTTTTATGTAGTAAAATTTTAAAATGTATCGAGTTTCTTCATTGAATTCACTCATCTTTACAGTACGAAAAACAAATAAAAATCACACATTTTCCTAATTTGAATTTGGAATTATCTTCTTTAAAATTTAAACTTTGAATGATACCAAAACCAGCCAGATATAAATAGTATAGCCAAAGAGATTTTATTACAAGTTCATACATACTATAATGCGAAAAGACTTTTTCACCAACCTATTATATAGAGAAACCACCAGACTGGGAAGAAATATCTGTAGATCATGCAAACATTTGTTCCGCGGCGGGAACCGAACCCGCTACCTCTTGCGTCTCTTGCAAAAAGATTTTGACTTTGACTGGCGTTTAATATTATTTTTTTTTTTTTATAAATTATAGGTCAAACGCTGGGTTTGACCACGATCTCGCCTGATGGTAAGCGATGTCTACGGTGGTACACGCTTGCCTAGAAGAAACCTATTCACTCGGGACTTGAAGACCCCTAATAAATATAAGTTTTTATTACAATATATACCAGCAGGGTTATTATAATATATACAGCAAGGTGACCCACTCTCTTCCATTCTGTTTACAAGCACCCTCGAGGAGGTATTCAGATATCTTGGGCAACAAGGGGCATAAACATCGGTGGCAAGCGCCTAACTAACTTGCGTTTTGCGGATGACATTGTTCTTTTTGCCCAAACAGCACATGACTTACAAGAAATGCTCCAAAACTGAGCGCAGCAAGTCTTGAGTTTGGACTGCAAGTGAACCGGTCGAAGACGCAAATAATGACCAATGCCACGAAACGTAGGGTCGAGGTAGATGGGCAGGAAATACTATATGTCGATGAATACATTTACTTGGGCCAGTTAGCAAGCTTCGAAAACAGGCATGACAAGAAAATCGATCACCGCATCGAAAATGCCTGGAAGAGCTACTGGTCCATGAAGGCGTACATGAAGGGTGACCTTCTTCTGAGTCTGAAGCGCAAACTCATTGATATGTGTATCCTGCCGGTCCTTACTTACGGTGCGCAAGCATGGTCACTGACCGAGCTGCAGAAGTACAAGCTCAAGATTTGCCAAAGGGCAATGGAACGCAGCATCCTAGGATTCCGGAGAACCGATCGGGTGAGGAATACCACGCTTCGTTCATTAACTGGCATTGCTGATGTGGGAGACAAAAACGCGAAGCTAAAGTGGGATTGGGCCGGGCATGTAAGTCGAATGCTACCGGAGTAATGGGCCAACATCATAACACCTTGGGTACCGGAGGATGGACAGCGACGTCGGGGTCGGCCGCGAAAGCATTGGCGTGACCACATCAGTGGATTCGAAAAGGAATGGTGGGAATCTGCCAAGGATCGCGATAGGTGGAAGGAGTTGGGGAAGGCCTTTGCCCAGAAAATGTAGGCTAGCTAAAAAGAAATATAATATATATTTTAGGCTAAGGTGTAATCTTTATGGGCCGTACAATAAGCTAATTATTATCCTGTAACTATATTATTGTTTGCTGAATTCAATGATGTCTTATTATTAACAGTCGTCAAAAATAGCCTTTCCTCGACCGTCAATTAAAAATCCTCGTCAATCCTCTCATCACACTACCCCTCCTGATTACATTCCACCAGCGGAGTATCTTCCTTCCGGCTACAAGCTGCAGTGGCCAGTGGCATATAACCGGTTTAGGAAATCCCTAAACCGGTTGCGCACTCAAATTGGTCGCTGCCGAGACAATCTAGCCAAGTGAGGCTACATCGACCCATTCCGGAGCCAGTGCCCCTGCGGAGCCACCATACAAACAATGGCACACCTACTCTCATGTCCTCTATGCCCAACCACCTGCACACGAAATGACTTGTACCAGGCAACAGAGAGGAGTGTGGAAGTTGCTCTCTATTGGGGTAATAAAATTTAGTAGTCAAACAGCCACGAAAGAAGAAGAATTAAAAATAGCCCTATAAGTAAACCTTCTGATCGGAAGTTAAGCGGAATACTAAAATGTGATGTCCTACCGATGAACAGCCGAAGTGCATTGACATCTCGGCACGATGCACCGGCTCACGATGCCGATGTGGTCATCCGTTCGCCTTTTTATGTATCGCACGTGTTTCATCTGAACTTCCTACTTCTTTGTATCTCCTGACCAAAGGTGTTAGGTGCGACTCTATTTTAAGGCTATCGTTATAAAATTGGTATTTCCCGCACGTTTTATGCCAATTGGCAGATAATTTGACTTTGTAACCGCGGACAAAACGTACACAGATTTGCCGAACAAAACTATAGGCTGCTCTTAACTTATTTTTAGGGTTCCGTACCGAAAGGGTAAAACGGGACTCTATTACTAAGACTTCGCTGTCTGTCTGTCCGTCTGCCACCAGGCTGTATCTCATGAACTGTGACAGTTAGTCAGTTGACATTTTCACAGATGATGCATTTCTGTTGCCGCTATAACAACAAATACTAAAAACAAATGTAAATTTTTTGCTCGTTTTTGCTCGATATTGATAACGGCAACAGGTAGACGCTTGAAATATTCACAGAATATATAGTTATATATTCAAGTTAAAAATAAATAATTAAATTAAAATAAACAAATATTTAAGGGGGGCAGACTTGATTTTTTTGCCGTTTTTATAGAGAATGGTACGGAACACTTCGTGCGCGAGTCCGACTCGCACTTGGGCGGTTTCTTTGTTTATAATTATGATAATTCACACCTTGTAAAACAGGACCACGTGATGGTAAAAATACATAAGTGTACAAGAAGTAGTTGAAGAGCTCATATGCCTAGTACCTAAGCTAGTTGTGCTGAGTTATAGATTTTCAAGAAATACATGATCCAAAGTGCAGCCATATTAAACATGTGAATGGGGTTACACAAGTACTATTTAATCCGTAGGTAGGTACTTCGGCTAATTATATTGGTGTCGATTTGAGCGGAACTCGTTTTCCTGGTGTACTTTGTTTTGGATCTTCTGAATAAGCGGGGTCATTGTCTTTTACGATATTTCGTGGAATAGTGCAGCAACGCGCGTGCATAATATGGTGAGTCGTCATCATCAGAAGTAGCTGAGCGTCTGACGTGAACTGAACACTAGAAAGTATAAGCTAGATCGGCTGCTTGGTTTCTGTCTTGTCTGATTCTTCCTGCGTATATAATAAAGCAATATACCTATATATATTCTTCCAAAAATAACTAGTGGTTCGCCCCGAACTGAGATCTCGCGAGTCTCCCATAAAAACAAAAATAATATTATTCGTAATCTTTGACTATCAAAATAGTGCCACGAAGTAAACAACCAATTTACTTGACCTACAGTTTCATTCAAATTACAGGTAACGGGAGTCCATGGTAATTGGTAATTCTTTTTTGGGGTACAAATTGCAGTTATTCTGGATTTCAGACTTTTGCCTATATTTGTGTCACTAAAGCTACACCAATACCATATATCAGCATTGTGGGGTCACTGGTGTACCCTGTGAATTTTGTCAAAGTTTTGTTTTATTATGGCTAATAATAATAACTTAAAACCTACGACTAAACAAAAAATAAAAACAGGGTCGAAATGTACTAATGAAGACCTTTCATTTGACGTCCCTCTTGACCTAATAGTTTCATTTTAATTTATTTTTTTACCCCTCTTGAACCCCAATATCTCTAAAACCCCCAACATTTTTAGGTAATTTAGTCAATTCAAATTTGTGCCATTACTACCTTATTAAGTATCAATTTTCACGTTGATCGGATCAACGCTTCGAAAGTTATCCTCGGACAAACAAACATTCATACATACTTACATACATACAACGCCGATTTGCCCAAGTTGATTTGGAGATCTAGCTTCGCTCGATCAATAAATTAATAATGCTGGACATTTAACACAGCGATATCTAGCTCCAAACTAAGCAAAGCTTGTACTATGGAAACCAGATAACTGATAGAATAATAATGTACATCAGGAAATTTCAAAGGAAAATCACATAATCACTTAGTAACTAGTAGCTGACCCACATATTGTAGACGCATGGAAGTCTCACACGGTGCGTTTCATCCGCTCGTTTCTTGCACCTTCAAGATGTGGAATGACCTTCCTCCGGAGGTTTTCCCGGTGGGCTTCAACATGAACGCCTTCAAAAGAGGTGTAAATAAGGCATTAAGTTTTAGACAACGCGACTGCAGTACTTCTAGTCCAGAGTTTATAGGCGACGATGACCACTTAACATCAGGAGGCCCGTAAGATTGTGTGTCTAAAAAAGTTGCTCATTAGTATTTAGTAATCAGTATAAATATTTATGTAGGCCCAATCCCGAATTTTTTTGCAATATTATTGATACTTAGAATGAATCAAGAAGATACCTACTAAAAATACTTAAAATGTTAAGGGGACACCGGAGGGACAATCGCCCATACAACACGTACTACCAAGATCATTTCTAATTGGAGCATATTTCTACCTTAATAAGGTATTATTTTAATTTGAATAGTATTTATCTAGGATCCCAACCATATATTAGATCAAAATACTTACCTAAAATTAAATAGAAGCGTATCGCATTCTGCATATTTTTACGCCATGAAAGACCTGTTTTCAACCTAATTGTTTCGTATTAAAAACAACAACATCTTACGTATCCTAGTCATGGGAACATAGATTATATCGTCTAGTTACAGAATAAAAACACAATGAGAAAAATACAACAAGTTTTCAGTCATCATTTTTGGTATTACGGAACACGGTCAATATCTAATCAAATTTAGAATCATTCTATTGCTATCACTGTCGCTCTGCGTGGCTAAACTTCGTCACTAAACAGGGATAGCGATATTCAGGGCGAAGTATTTGACGCGGCCGAATTGAAGTTGCGCTCAGGGTTCGCCGGCGCGTTAACTCTATTTTTGTCTTCCTATCATAAAACCAAACAAAACCTTTGCATAGACTTATTTTTTTTGAATTCAAAATCGACAAGTTCTTTGACAAGTCGAAATCAATTTGTCGATCAACAAGTTCTGTTCATTATTGCACGTTTTCCGTTTAATTACAAGTCAGTTTGGTTGTTAAGGTGTTTATGGTTCTGTGTTGATGTATACCAAATTACTAGTCTACAATCTTGCGTCTATACAAATTCTAACTGTACCGAGGCACTAGTATTCGGTGAACAGAGGTAGGTAATGCAGGCAGTGTACGAGGAAGCGCTGGGTCTTTGCCTATTATATTCCATTCCTGGCCGCTGTCCAGATAATAAATACCTTGATAGGTATCTACTCGTGGCTATCAGCATAGGTGACATCATCGACAGTAATACTTATACCATTATTATCATCAACCGGAAGACGTACCTGCACAGGTAAAAATTTAAAATACACATACAAAGCTAACATAGATAAGAACCGACCCAGTTAATCTAGCTTTCAATAAAAAAGAAACTGTGTTCGAATCGGTCCATCCGCTTGAGAAACACGATGCCGCAGACGATAAAGTGTACCTAGTAGAGTTTCTAGTAAAAGGGTTCCTCCGGGTGAGTACTACCACCATACCTATTTCGGCCGCCAAGCAGCGTTTCGGTGTTTCGGTTTGAAGGGTTTACACCTGTATGCCTCAAGGGTCCCGTACCCAAAGGGTAAAACCTACTATAACCCCCTATTTCTAAGGCTCCGCTGTCTATCCGTCTGCCTGTCCGTCTGTCACTAGGCTGTATCTCATAAACCGTTATAGTTAGACAGTTAAAATTTTCACAGATGATGTATTTCTGTTGCCGCTATATTAAAAAATACTAAAAACAGATTAAAATAAATATTCAAGGGTGGCTTTCATACAACAAACGTGATTTTTTTGTTCGTTAAAACGAACGAACAGGTAGACGCTTGAAATATTCACAGAATATTTAGTTATATATTCACTTTAAAAATAAATAATTAAATTAAATAAAACAAATATTTAAGGGGGGCTCCCATACTACAGACATGATTTTTTGCCGTTTTAATAGATAATGGTACGGAACCCTTCGTGCGCGACTCCGACTCGCACTTGGCCGGTTTTTTTTTCAACCCATCACAGATGACTGGTAGAAAATTCTCTTTAGCATTATGTTCTTCTTTCGTACATATTTTTCTTTTTAGAATTAAATAAAACAACATCACACCAATTTCAACCATAGGCCTCCTTACGTCGTAGATAAGATTAGCGTACGCCGAACCTTGCCTTTTTCCGCACACCGCCTTGTTAGCGCCTTACGCTTGCGCCTGACTGGGCGATTGTCAATATTCGTTATGTAGATAATGCTTACATACATTTCCAGACATAAATATAACTCTATAGTCTCTTCCTACTTCTAATAGTCCATAGAGAAAATAAAAAGTCCTGTGCGTTTGGTACCTACGATTGAATAAGTTTTCAACGATTTCAAAACGTTGAATTAAATTGAAATTTTGCATTTGCACTTATCAAGGACCGATGACGATAGCATAATTCGATAAAAAAATATAAAAACATAACTCTTTTTTTAGTTAGCCGAAATAGAAGGTAAATAATAGTTTAAAAAAAATAAAAACACGCTTTTGTAGATAACCGAACTAAAAAGTAGAAAATAATTTTCAATAAATTTTAATTAAGAATACCTGCAGTGATTAATAACAAAAATATTTTATTGTAAAAAAAACGTGGAGTGCTTTTAAAGATATTTTATAAATGACTCTTCCTTTACTATCTGTCAGTAAAATGCTTTGCTGCATGATTTTGGTTCCTAATAGTAGATTATTAACCAAGGGGATAAAGCAGTGTCTTCTGTCGCGGGTGACGATTTAAATCGCGAGCGTAACGAAGGACTCGAGGTTTACTCCCGAGCGTAGCGAGGGTGTTAAAAACTTAAATCACGAGCGAAGCGAGGGATTTAAGACGAGTCCTGAATGTAGCGAGGGATTTAAGTTCACCCAAGACTAAGACAGCTTTATCACCGAGGAAAATACTCTACTTTTCGTACCATTTGCGAAAAAATTAACACAATAATAATATGAGATAAGCATTTATTAAAAATAATGACAATTAAAAGTAAAAGTTAACATTCGAAACATTGGTCCAATTATTGATAGAGAGAGTTACATTTTTGTTTGGTACATTTATTGTTGATGAACTTGTTGATTTTACGTTTATGTATTTGAAGAAAACAAAAACGCGGCAAATTCCTAGACTAATATTTTTTTGTCGGAAAAGCAAAGGCATCAAGCTCATACGGCCTCGTCGGTTTTAGTTATTTTATTTAATAATCATAACTGCATAATAAATGCGTATTCCTTTTTCAAAAAGATGTATAATGCTTTATATACAAACTCAATGGTGTAAACACAGATGTAGTTCAGTATAAATTTCGGTAAGTATTCCAAATTTAAATCACATTCTCCCCCTAGAGGATGAATGAAATTCAGTACAATTTTCTTTCTCTGTATTTAACAGATTAAAAATGACTATTGTTATGTTCGCTTTTTGTGGCATAGAATGTCACTTTTTTGAGCAAGTGGTACGAAAAGTAATTTTTTTTGTTAATCACACTACAATTTATTGAAAATTATTTTCTACTTTATAGTTCGGTTATCTACAAAAGCGTGTTTTTTAGTTTATTTTAACGATTTTTTTGTATTATTATTAAACTGAATGAAAATAAAAACAATAAATTGATATATAGAGACTCATGGATATCATCTACGGAAAATTCTATTGACAAAAATAATACATTTTGATAGCTATGCATATACTTTTTATTTTATTTAGGTACCTTTAAATAAATTAGTATAAATGATATTTTCACAAAACTTTTATTGGCAAGTCTTGCGGAGGGAACAAAGTCATGTGAGTTAACTATAAATGTGGATGGATATTAAAGTAGAGAAAAGCCAAGAAAGAGATGGATAGATTGTATTAAATATGGTATTGGTAAGAAAGAATTGATTACTGATATGACAGCTGATAGAAGGTGGACTGATATGGAGGAAAAATATGTGTTTTGCCAACCCTACTTAATGTGGGAAGGGCCTAAAGACGACGATGAGTTATGAATAGTTTCCCGTTCTGTCAAAATGTCATCTGCAGGAAGCGAGACATTCGACAACCAAAATGAGTTTAGAAAAATATTATTAATAACCATCTATTTATTACATAACATTAACAGTATTATTCCTATAAGCACATAAGATTTAGGAAGACATTCATTTTGTAATAGTTACTTAATCAATTATTTTACAAAAGTGATAAATACCTTCATATTAAATAAGTTTACAATACTAATATATCATGCTGTGTGAACACACTACGACTAACGATTAAAATGTCCTATTTCATGTATAGTTATATTCACGAGTAAAAATTCACTTAATTTATAATTAATTATTTAAAAAAAAAACAATATTTTAATTGGCAGTCTATCATATTAAAGCATTTGTTATGCAAGCATCGGTCATATTAATACTGATGGGAATTGTGATTCAACATTTAACACAAAAAACACTTGTATTCAAGTGCAAACGGTATCATAGAGTATTACACTCAGATATTTAGACTAAATAACTTATTAAATAAAACCGGGAAGGTTTGTATGTGCGATAGTAATCACATCCAATGCACTCATTATAAGTCCATAGCCCTTCACTTTAACAATATTTAAAAAAAAAACAAAGTAACTCTATAAATATTTACTAACTAAATTTAACGCACTTAGATTCCACGAGGATTCGACGAGGGGAACGAATTAATCTTTGTTAAGGTTATTGCTTCTTTCCTAGCTCCAAGGGATGTCCATCTTACCACAAACGATATCTCAGTCTTCATACAAAGAACACAAAAAACACTCCCGCTAAAATCCGTCCATTTAAGTTGTCGCGAAAATATTCTGCTTTCGTCTTTGTGCTAAGGGATGCATAAGGTTCATTACTGCAATCACCTTTCCACAAGAAAAAATACTGGCTTATACAAAGTTATCAATTAACATTAAACACCGGCACATCAATGAATCTTCAACACGTTTTCAACACAGACACCTTATTAGCGTCTCCTCTACTAAGGAGTGTATAGCGCGTATTATCTCCCCGCTAATTAAAATTACTGACTCCACAAAGTTAGCAATTAGAATCAACGAACCCGGGTACATCAATGAATCCTCGTTGAAACACGTCCAAGTTCGAGTTATCGCGCAGTCGTTCAGCCAAGGCTTTCTCCTGCGCTAAGGGATGCCACGATCCTAGTGTGCATGCTGCATCCTCTCGATGGATGTAGTAGTGGCAGCGACGACTGGCGTGCACTGACGGAACGTATTCGAACACTCGGACCCGTTTGCAGCGGTGAAGCGAGAACCATAGACCTGGTAATAATCAATTTGTAAATAGCTGTTTGTCTATATTAAGAAAACCTACAAGTAAATCCATTCTTGGACATATTATTGTAACAAAGGGAGGTAGATAAGGTGAAAAATTATGATTTCTGCAAATCCATGCCTGGTACCTAGTACCTACCAAGTAGGTACCTAGTACAAAAGATTGATTGATACAGAGCATCTATGCACAAGAACGGTAATTCCGCGTTAAGTTATACAACCTGGATTGTGCCTGCAGGTTCCTTTTATCATTGCACCGTTCGCCATCGGCAGGGAATCCATGCTTGGTGGATTCCTCCATCCTCCTTGGAGACGATGTGGTCGCGCACCGTGAGGTTCCAGAGGAATGTCCTCCTGCGAACACTTCGTCTGTGGAATAGTCTCCCTGCCGAGGTTTCCCCAGGGACTACAGTGTCTTCAAAAAAGAGCGTTTTGGATAGTTTAAAGGGTCGGCAACGCGCGAGTAATACCTTTGGTGTTAGAAACGTCCATAGGCTACGGTAACCGCTTACCATCAGGTGGGCCGTATGCTTGTTTGCTACCTTAGTGGTATAAAAAAAAAAGTTTTACCTAAAAAGCCTGATGATGGAGGGTTCTTTCGGAGTCGATAAGGCGACGTGTCTTGGAGAACAGCCCACAACCCCCATAGCACTTGGGGATTTAGTAAGTGCACATCTGCATTCGGCCTTTGCTCCAACAACCTGACAAAGTGAAGTAATTGAAGTGGGCGAATAGCCGGCTGAGACGCAGGAGGTTGCGGGTTCGATTCCCGCCGCGGAACAAATGTTTGCATGATCTACAGATATTTGTTCCGGGTCTGGATGTTTTTCTATATATTATAAGTATGTATTTACAAAAAAAACGTATATAAGTATTCTATCAGTTATCTGGTTCCCATAGTACAAGCTCTGCTTAGTTTGGGGCTAGATAGCGCTGTGTGAAATGTCCAGCAATATTTATATTTATTTATTTATTTAATTTAGTAAAATCATCATCATTACAGCCGGTCTGTATATAGGCCTTCTCCTTATTACGCCATTTTCTACCTTCTCCCGCGAGTTTTGTCCATTGATTCCCAGCCACGTTGGCAATATCATCGACTATCGGGCACCGTGTTCTATCTCTTAAAAATGTACTCGATTAATTTCCAGAAACCGTCTCTTGTCCTTGAAACACTATCGCATATCAATACAAAGCACTCACTTTTTTTCTTTTCTTATTGGTGAACATTTCACACAGTGCTATTTAGCCCCAAATTAAGCAAAGTGTTTGTACTATGAGAACCAGATAACTGATAGAATACTTATATACATTTTTTATCTATATATAAAACAAAATCGGGTTAGTTACCAACACCATTACTCAATAACTCAAGAAGAAGGGTTACTCAAGAACGGCTGAACCGATTTTTATGATCTTTGATTTGTTGGATTTGTCTCCGCCCCAAATAGCAGAATAACTATTAAAATATCAAAAAATTTCACGAAAAAAAGTTATTAAGAAAATTAATTTTCTCATACATATAGGTAGATGCAGCTAATGATGGCCGATTGACAATTACCGGCAACGTACATTGACAGCCCGCGTCATATGCAAGAATATGCAATGACATATCAATTAGTATTTCTCTATGGACTCTATGGTAAAGCGGTACTAATTTCGGCGGGTCAGCTAGTTGTACATAAATACGTGACTTGCACTTTGACATGCATTTTGTTTTTCTCAAAGTTTAAACTCTATCAAAAAAGACGTGTCTTAACGCTACGTCCAAAATGGTTTCCTTTATCGGCATTAGTCAAAGGGGCGTAGTGGATTTGAATCCTTCTCAAACTAAATGAGAAAGCGGGGTCACCTTGTTGAGCTGATGACCCATTATTTACCTACAATTGCTAACGCACTGAATGAATGAATGAATGAAAATTCTTTATTATACCTTACAAGCTAGACACAACAGATTTAAAGAAAAAAACAAATAAAAGTAAGCATAATGGGCGGTCTTATCGCTTAACAAAGCGATCTCTTCCAGACAACCTTTGGATGGAGAGGATCATTGCTTAATGGAAGATTGGCCGAAGTGTAAAAAGAATAAACTTAATAATAGAAAAAGAAATTAGTTATATACATACATATTAGGTACATAAATAACTTTAAATAAATAAATATCATATATAAAATAAATAAATATGTACTTATATACTTATACTTACAATAATAATATTAGTGATCAGATGAATCATGACTCTTCATGGAGATAAAAGTTTTTGAGTCTAGCTTTAAATACGGAAGGTGAGGGGGATTTCTTAATGAAGACCGGCAAGGCGTTCCATAATCGGACACCTTGGACGGAAAAGGAGTTTGCATAGAAACTGGTTCTATGTATCGGGGTTTTGAGAAGGAGGTTTTCAGAGGATCGGAGTGTTTGGGAATTTATGCAAAAAAGGAATTCAAAGCGTTCCTTCAAATAACAAGGCGTGGAAGGATTACTAAGGATGTTGAATAGGAGGGATAGGATGTGAGTATTCCGGCGAAGTCGAATGGGGAGCCATTTGAGTTTATTACGAAATTCGGAGATGTGGTCGTATTTCCGGAGTCCGAAAATAAACCTTATGCAAAAATTTTGAAGACGCTCAAGCTTATTGAGCTGCTCCTCCGTGAGGTCAAGATAGCAGGAATCAGCGTAATCTAAAATTGGGAGAAGAAGAGATTGTGCAAGCGCTATTTTAGTAGCTATCGGAAGAAAGTTTCGCAGTCTCCTGGGCGAACCAGCAGAGTCAAATAGCTTCCGACTCACAGATTAGAGCTGAGGACCCCACGACATACAGCTATCCATGAAGATGCCCAAATTTTTCGCAACCTTTGAGTAGGGAACAGTTACATTATCAAACTTAATTTGAGGGAGTGTTGTGTAGTTGATTTTCGATAAGGTGCGTGAACTCCCCAGTATGATGGTCTGTGTTTTATTAGGATTAACTCTTAATCCATAAGTCTTGCTCCATTCACCTATATAAAGCAGGTTATTATTAGTGACGGTGATCGCATCAGGCAACTCATTAAGTGGAGCCTGGGTGTAAATTTGGAGGTCGTCTGCATAAAGGTGGTAGGATGAAGTGAGTTGACGAGAAATAGAATTAAAAGTGACTAAGTGACACTGATTTAAAAGTGTGACAAATTATGTGGCATACATGTAAACAGATATCGCCATTCGGCAAAAATGAAACACTTTGCGTTCATCACTCAAGGCACGTAAGGCGGAAATGGTTTTATTTGTTAATTTGCGTTCCGGCTCATGGGGTACAATAATTTACGTCTTCATGATACTGAGAGTTGTCTGTGGAGGCCTAGTGGGAGACGCCACGACTTCTGACCGGGTTTGAAACCGTATAACGTATCATTAGGTTATAAATACCTACTTGCACTGTAAAGGAAAACCTCGTAAGACAATCGGCATGTTGAAAATCTGAAAGCATGACACAATGTGTAATGTAAGTACTTACTACCAATGGTCACACCCAAGTCTGTCTTCGGAGCTCAATGCCTGTGGTGATAATCTAAAACTAGTGTGTAACCTTTTATAAACGGGAAACAGTGGATAATCGGGGTGGTCAAACCAGTCTTCTAGAGTCGAGGAGAAGTTCGCCGGATCCCATATCAAAATGGATGCAGCTTGGTACAAGGGCTCTTCTAGAAACTTGAATTCAGGCTTCGTAACTACCTAAAACAAAAACGCTATCAACTCGATATCGCTTTTTTATAACTCTTACTCTAAGGAAGTATGTCTAAAGAAATGTGTACGTTAAGGCATATAGATATAAGAGTCTTAATCACCTGTGAATTAACAATACGAATGGTAGTCTTAGATCCTACGTCCTCAGTGTAGTTTTCTGTGGGAGCGTTGTTAAACCTTAGCACCATATCGTGGGAATCTGTAAATAATCAGAAAGACATATGTATATGCAGGTATTTAAGTCGGTACATCTAGAAAAATATATAGATCATCAATTATTTTTTTTTTAATTTATCTACTCTATTATTGGTCAATCGGTAGGGAAGGTGCGTGTGCTATCGAGAAGCAGAAACAGGAGTCAGATGACAGGCATCCACTATTTTGCGCCTGACTACCAAACCAGCAGTAGCTTTCTCAAGTCAACCTATGCTCTCACAAAACACCCTTCCCAAGCACGTCGAGAACTATGTCTGGAAAAGATTGCCCCTCCTGAATACTACATAGAGCCTGCTGAAGAGCTGCCTGCCGGAAAAAAACCTTCCTTGGCCCACGTGGAAATCATCCAACCGTCTCAGGACACAAGTGGGTCGCAGCAGCCAATATATGAGTAAATGGTGGCTACATTGGAGAGTCGACAGACCCTCAGACTATGGCACACTTACCAGGCTACCTATTGCGCCCTTATTCTTGCACCCTGAGGGATACTTATTCCGCCACAGATAACGCTGTTGCAGAGTATTGCCAAAACAACATTGATGTTTAAAATAATATGAACCATATCGACAAGAAGAAGAAGATTAGTCAATGTTCGGCTAAACGCTGAATATCCGTTTTGTCCAGCCTAAAAAAAAATTAAGAAGACTTTCTTACATTTTTTACCGTTGTGACGATCCAAATATTAGTATAATAGCTATAATTCGTAGAAGGCTCTTGCGCCAGGCTCTCATCTCAGAACAATATCTATTGCGAAGTTCGAACCTAACTCTTAATAAAACTAACCTTGAAACCACAATGTTTCCGCTCTATTTAGAAAATATAGAAGAAAACTAAGTCTGATTGTAGATACAAATTAATAGTATATACCACATTGTAATTTTAAAATAACATAATATTGTTAGAAAGCGTGACTCCACGTAAAGTTGATCAACGAAACTCTCTCTACAAACTTTGTTTAATGCTTAAGCCACAGCGTAAGCCAACAGAAAGAAAACGTATCACTACTGGTCCAAGGCAACATGAGATAACTACACCGGAGTCGGTACAAACTATAACTAATCCATACTTAATTGAAGCGAGATCTCTAAATCAACATGGGCAAATCGGCGTTGTATATATGTATGTTTGTCCGAGGATAACTTTCGAAGCGTTGATCCGATCATCGTGAAGTTTAATACAAAGGTAGGTAGTGATGGCAGAATTTTTGTGTGACTAAATGAGCTAAAAATGTTGGGGGTTGAGATATTGGGGTTCAAGAGGGGTAAACAAATGAAAATGAGACTAACTGGTCAAATGGGACGAATTGGTATATTTAGACTTCGTTTTTATTTTTCGTAAACTCTTTATAGTTTTAGAGTTATTATTATTAGTCATAATAAAAATGAACTTTGACAAAATTCACAGGGTACACCAGTGACCCCACAGTGCTGAAATTTGGTATTCGTGTAGCTTTAGTAACACAAATATAGGCAAAAGTCTGAAATCCAAAGTAACTGCAATTGTACCCCAAAAAAGCCTAACTAATTAACATGAACTCCCGTTACGTGAAATTTGAATGAAACTGTAGGTCAAGTACTTGGTTTTGGCACTATTTTATTAGTCAAAGATTAAGGCCGGCTTGCACAGCAATCCCTAAACGTATTTAGCAACTAAACATGTTTAAATTGTACGTATTTGTATGGTTTGACAACTCCTTAAATCATATTTAGCCACTAAATACGTTTAGGCATCGTTGCGCGAGTCGCCCTAAGAATATTTTTTTTTGTTTTGAACCACTAGTATTATAAATTTGAATGTAACTCTGTCCCCTCTGTATCTGTTTGTCTGTTACGTTTTCACGACAAACGGCTGGAATGATTTCGATGAAACTTGGTATATAAATAGATTTATGGCCAGGATTGAGTCATAGGCTACTTTATACCCAACTGCGCAGAAGGAGGGTAATATTTTTATTGACAAACCACGCGTCCGGAGCCGCGGGCGGGCCAGCTAGTAAAAGTATAAATATAAAATTTAAAAAAACCCCTACACGTGAGAACCACCCGAATTGGGATGGGCCGCGTTCTGCAAGCTGGACGACATCCTTAAGTCGCCTAAAACTCCACAGAGTCTGAAGACCCGCTTATTTATGCAATGTGTTCTGCCCACCAAGACTTACGGTGCCGAGACATGGACGCTCATGCAGGAGGCTGTGTACAGGTTAAGAGTTGCACAGAGAGCCATGGAGCGTACCATGCTCGGCATCAAACTCTTAGATCGAGTTCCAAATGTCGAGATCCGTAGAAGAACGAAGCTTCATGATGTTGGGAATCGAGTTATGGAGCTCAAATGGTCTTGGGCGGGACACTTGGCAAGACGTGGTGATGACAGGTGGAGCAGGGTAGCAACTGAATGGTGGCCGAGGAATGGCTGTAGAAGGGTTGAACGTCCGGCAGCGAGATGGGTGGACGACATCGTTAAGAGTCGCGGGCCGTCAATGGGTGAGACGAGCGCAGGATCGTGGCGGATGGCACAAACTTGGGGAGGCCCCAGTTAAACTATTTAAAAAAAACACTTTCGATTTGGTCCATCCATTTGAGAACTACGATACTACAAACAGACACACAGACAGACATAGGTGTCAAACTTAACTATAATAACTGTTGGTCCGCATTACATAAAGGTTAACTGGAAGAGTTAACCTTTGTTCTAGCTATCTAGCTTTAAGTTCGCCTATGTACAGATTTTTTTCATTCATTAAAACTTATAACACCCCTTTTTTGCGTCGGGTGTTATAAATAGGCTCGCAGTAATCACACTTCACACTAATATTACAAATGCAAAAGTTTGGATGTTTGTTTATTTATTTGTATGTTTGGTACTCAATCACGTCGTAACGGCTGAACCGATTTCGATGAAATTTGGTATGTACGTAGATTATAACCTGGATTAACACATAGGTTACTTTTTATTGACAAACCACGCGTGCAAAGCCGCGGGCGGAAGCAAAATATCAAAATATTTTTGGAAAGAAGATTTTTCGATAGATATAATCAACAACGAGCCATTCGAAACAAAGTAAATGTCACATAAGAATGTCATGTACTATAGACCGGCTAGCAGCACATTGTAGTGTCAGGCGCTTACACAGTTTCCCAGCCTCCTTTCGTCAAATAAATTTCGTAGTGAATTTGACGACTTTTGGTACTTATAAACTCTACCTATTCCGATCCCTGCTTATTAATATGCTGTTTGTTTTAGGAATGAAATGAAATAAATAAATGTGTTTTATGTATAGTGTATCTCAAACAGATTGCGAAACACGTTCCAGGAAAGTGACAATATACAGGTGTTAATTTAATTACAGAGATTACTGTGACATAACGCTGACAATTAAGCCATCGAGAAGAAAAGGGCTGGCTATAATCTTCCGCACGACTGTGATCCACGTACCTTAGTAATTATTAACTAATCTGCAGGACGGGTAAGAAAGCAGAACAATGGCAGTCAACAACATGATTAACACATAAAAGCCTCGATAATTGCATCCATTTTTCTACTTATTGTAGACGTTTAGTTTTTATATCGAAGTTTCGATTTATGGACCTGGTCGCAGATTTATCCTAATAATTATTATAAATACCAGACCGCAAGTTGTGATGACTTGATAGAATTGAAGTTTTTATGTGATTGTTTAGTAAAAAACGACTTTTAAATATACGCCATTTTTTTTTTTTTTTATTTACAAAAAAAAAAGCAACAAGCGGGTAAACTGAAGTGGGATTGGGCAGGCCACGTCTGCCGCATGTCGGATGCGCTATGTGCTAAAGTCACCACAGAGTGGACACCTCTAAACGGGAAACGACCTCGTGGCAGACCGCGGCGAAGATGGAGGGACGAAATTGTTGCCCATTTACAGGATTGGTCCACAATAGCCCAAAATAGAGAAGACTGGAGAGAAGGAAGGGAGGCGTTTGCCCTGCAGTGGGACACTACAGGCTCTTAATAATAATAATTTATTTGCAGATGTCAAAGATCCTTATTTATTAGTAAAAACTTAATTAAACATGTCATATGGTTAGTACCTACAAGTGTGACATAACAAAGTGATATCACAAAAAAAAATATCTATGCGGTAAGTATGTGAGTATCTAGTGTAGGTACTGCGCATGTACCATACAACAATTGTTTAGATACTCACAGTCGAACCTGTTTGAGAGCGCATTCAGTATACCGTTGGAGCTGGCCCGAATTCTGCGCCCCCGGGATGTGCACCGCTTGCGCATGGTGCTGTAGAAACAGTCCACTCTAGTCCAGTCACGCTGAGTGTTGCTACGGTACTTGAATCATATATTTTCCTCTAACGTTTAAAAGAATCTGAATCTTAATAGATATTGGTCTCAGGCTAGATCAAATTCTCGTCACGTTCTCGTAACTTTGGAACAGCAGAAAACAGAGTATTCTATAAAACTGTTTAATAATGTATGTTGAGCATTAATAGTGTGGATGCTCACTTCTATTGTTTACGACTAGGGTTGCCAGGCGTCCGGATGAAGCCGTACACAGTTAGGCTTTTTAGTTGCGTGTCCGGCAAAATCAGACGGTGTCCGGCCTGTTCGGCTTTTGTTAGGATTTTTAAATTCGGCGAGCGATGGTCATCGGCGGGTGCGGCGGGCGCGGGCGCGCTGGCCGAACCATTTATTGTTATTTTATTGAAATTTAGGAACACTTTATGGTAAATTATTAACAGCCTTATTTTTATTTTTAAAAAATTGTCGTCTAAGACTAAAAAATTAAGAGTGTCCGGCTTTTTTACCCAAATGTCCGGCTTAACTGGCTGGTCTGTCCGGTTTTCGGTTTTAAGACCTGGCAACCCTATTTACGACTAACACGCAGTTCAAATATAATTTCAAACAATTGAGTTTTCTTTATGCTCACTAACTGGTTTTGGACTTACGAGTAGGTACCTAGCTCAAATATAATGCAGGTTAGTTTGCCCTACTTGTTATATAATATCAACAAAGTTCCAAATAAAAATTTATTATATCCGAAACCAAGATATTAGAGGACCTTTACAAAACAACCATATCCTCTAGCCCACTTTATAAGTAACGTCGAGTAGGTATAATGGATAACAAATGTGGCAGCAATAAGAAAACTCACAACTACTTATTTCGACGGAACTTATTTAAGCAAGTTTTGTAAAAAGTAATAAGTATTTTTCCTGTTGTGTATCACACACATTCTACGTGCCTCAAGAATTCCGCAAAAGCGTAGTTCAGTAAGTGGGTATCACAATATTTGGTCGTGCTACAAGCTTCGCGTTGTAGCCGTTCCAATACGCACAATGGGACATGAATTATGCACGGAGCCCTTAGAAGCCGGTTGTTGACACTGCGCAGTCGCAGCCCGCGCGGCAAACAATACTCGACTCCTGCAGAACCTCTTTCAATTAGCATAAATATGTATTTATGTAGATACTTTTATTCTTCACTTCCCAACTTACCTATTCTCCCGTGCGTGCGGCGAAGTATTTATATCTCAGCGCGAAAATTTTCATCTTTTAACCTTACCGTTGTTTTTAAGTGTAAAGATAGCTCGTTCTTGATTACCGCGAATTTTATGTCGCTTTATGATGTAACGACATGTTTTTTTATGATAATAAACTTAAGTACTGACAGCTGCGACGAGTTAAACACACTAAAAAGGGAAGTGTTGAGAATGAGCATGTTTTATTAAGTTTTAGTGAATAGCTGTGTGTGCCGTACGTTTTTGACTCAATATACACTATACTGCCCAAAAAGTATTGAATAAAACCAAAACAAAAAAACATTTGTTTAATTATTAATATGAAAGTATAGTTAATACGTTAGGTACTTATTTTCCACAAAAGCAAGTAACGGAAAGCCCTGCATACATAATATCTTTGTGAAAAATAGTAGGCAAATAAAAAGTGTCCTTACACTCCTCAGTCGGAAGCATGTGTCACGTGTGTTCCACGTCTGGGCTATAAAGTTCAGCATTTCGAGAAAGGACAAAGCCATGTCCTGCGGTTATAGAATGACTAACATACTCGTAGTAGGCTATATCATATTAATGATGATTGTTTAAAAATGAATCACGTGGATGGGTTTTTCATTTTTAACAATTAATTAGGTATTATATGAATGGGCATTGTCTCTGATGTAGCGTACGGCCCTATTAAATATTAACTAACCTCATACCTCATCCAATTTAGTTTCTTATCAATTCATGTAATACATTATTGATTGGTAGCTTCTTGTATAAAATAAATCCTTTTAGCTACTTCTAACAAGTAGTAATACTTCCATTGCATTTTTATCTTAAAATCTTATCTATCTATCTATCCAGCCTCCAGCACCCACTGATGGGTATAGGCCTCCTCTCTAAGTCGCCAGTCCAATCGGTCTAGAGCAAGTCTCATCCATTCCTGTCCAATTACCGTTACGAAAACGTCAGACCATCATATAACTTACTTTATCGTATTTTAATTTAACTATATTGAATTGTTGAAATATAAAAAGACATTCAAACACTTTAAATTTGCAGACAGATAAATGACAACTTATTTCAGTCATTATCATAGCATAGATAAACGCTTGAATTTTCCAGTAAGCACGCGCAAGTTTTATAGAGAAGTGCGCCGGCGCCACTGCATTAATCGTCGTCTACGCAGATACGTAGCTAGGAAAACGGTTAGTTGTGGTGAAAACATACATTAAAGAAAACTTTGGCCATTCTTTATCCAAGTAGTTATAACTTGCACTTTTCCACCACATAAAATTATACGTCTGCATTTTTTACAGTTCTCTACAGAAAACTACCACCTCGACATGCGTATTGTCTAGGGTTGCCATACATCCCCAAGGCCCCGTCGGGACATTTACAATTAGGAGTCCTTTTTTTGTATACAACGTGTAACAGAAATCATGGAAAAAAAATTCTAGGTATTATTATGTCATACACATCTGTATCTCTAGCTAGATGTAAGGAACCCACACACCTGAAAAAAATACCCAAGATAGATGATAGATTGTGAAGTGTAGATGATACATAATAGAAAATCTGATCCAAATAGCATAACTAAGAAGGAAAAAAATATTTAAAATTTGCATTAAAATAAAAAAGTCGTCTGTTGGCTGCTTGCGCGTCCTGCGCGCAGCGCTCGATTATGTATGTCGGGACATTTTAGAGCTTGTCGGGACGTCGGGACACCACTGTTAATAACGGTGACATGTCCCGACGTATCGGGACGAATGGCAACCCTAGTATAGTCTCAAGTATTGTTTGCTGAAAAAAACATGAGGTTAGAAATTCTAGAAGTGGCTTTTTTTAGAATTTCGTCCAACTAAGCATATAAAAGAGACCCCGACGTCAGGTCCTAGCTTCGGTTACTACGAGCCTGCTGCATATATCCACGTTTAAGCCCATTATCAGCATATCAAGACGCCGCACAGTGAATTACCTAGAACTAGCCAGCTGGACAAAAGTCGATTCCTAGAATCGATTAAATCATAATCCTGTCTCATTAACCACACCTCAAAACTCAGAATTCCAGGTATAACACGTGCCTTACCCTTTGTAGCACACCGCCATAGTACTGGAAAGTGAGGTAATAAGGAAAATGCATTTATGCAAATAAATCAGTTGATAGTTTGCAGTGCTTACGACAACATCTTATGACCACTTGTGCTATTTATATTATTGTGAGTGTTATGGATTTTCTACTTGAAGGTATGTACTTTAAATTTCTTCATAAATCGGGATCATTTAACTTGTTGACGTTGATGTTTATAGGCTTTATAGAAATGGACATTTATATCGTGTAAATTTTTCTATTTAGTAACTTTCATCGAGTGTAACTTTTTTTATCCAAATATATCCAGGCCGTTATTTACGTATGTAATAGCCACAATATTTAACTTTAAAATTATATATAGTTTTGCCACCCCAACTCACCCCATTTTTTTTAATTATTTTTTTCAGAAGTTGTGATTTCGATTTCAAAAATCGATTTCTTTGAAGAATGGCGTAAACACAAGAAAGAGGACCGTAATTCAAAGCTCACAGAGTTTGTATTGAACAAAATCAACTGTTCAGATGTCACTCTTGATTCAAAGAAGAATATTTGTACGAAAATTTCAAGTATTTCTTCAAAATTTGCTGAAAAGTGGTCCGCATCGAAAAATACCCTCAATAGGTTTTTGAATAACAATAAGGATTGGTTAGAGGGTAATGAAATACAATTTGAAGTTCAAGTACATCGCCCGTCTGCGTCTTCGTCATCTGGACCAAGTCGGACTACAGGCAGACCCAGAAAAGAATTTGACGAATCGTCATTCAAAACCAAAAAACGGAGGGTTGAAGATTTAGTGCAATCGCGAAGTGCTAGTGAGTTAACCATAGCCGCTGAAGTAGCCAATCGAGTATCTGGTCGAAGAAATGTAGCTAGTTCAATTCATAAAATATCTGACAACTCTCCAAAAGCTAAAACAACCAATGTTGCGTGTGGTGGTCGTCAATTGAGCAGTGATGAAGCTTTAGCTCATTATGTTGATGCTAAGTGTACCAGCCATAGTTACAAACAGACGCGTAAGGTGTCATTGAAGGCGGGACATCAGATATTTCCATCTTATCATAGTGTAGTTAAGTCTAAAAAAATGTGTTATCCTTTAGATGAGTATATTTCTGTGACGGAAACGCGCGCTGAAATTAATCTACAAGGCATTTTAAACAAAACTGCTGATCGTTTAATTGAAGCGCAAAGTGATGTTATAAGAAATGTTGTGTCTTCTAATTCATCCCTTACATTAATTAGCAAATGGGGCTGTGACGGCAGTTCAGGCCACAGTACCTATAAGCAAAGGTTCGAAGATGCTAATGCTACTGATGAATTCCTGTTCATGTTTTCATTAGTTCCTTTGAAATTATGTGACGGCCAACATATTATATGGCAAAATCCACGGCCTTCGTCAACTCTCTATTGCCGACCAATCAAATTTATTTTTTCAAAGGAAACTAATGAATTCACCAAAGCCGAAACCAACAAAGTCTTGGAAGAAATATCTCAGCTTCTTCCAACTATTTGTAATGTTGAAGAATATGAAATTACTATAAAACATGACCTCTTACTGACTATGACAGACGGAAAAGTATGTAACGCTTTGACTGACACACGCTCCCCTCAAAAATGTTATATATGTGGTGCTACCCCGACAATGATGAATGGTGATTTAAAAGACGTAGTCGTTAATAAAGAACATTACGGTTTTGGTTTGTCTACTTTACATGCATGGATACGTTGTTTTGAGTGTTTACTACATATTAGTTATCGTTTGGATATAAAAAAGTGGCAAGCTAGGGGCGCTGACGATAAAATTAGTGTAAAGTTACGTTCAGAGAAAATTAAGTTAGATTTTAAAACTCAGATGGGGCTTATTGTAGACAAACCAAAACCGGGTTATGGTAACACAAATGATGGTAACACTGCACGTAGGTTTTTTATGAATCCGGAACTAAGCGGTGAGATTACAGGATTGGATGTTAATTTAATTAAAAAAATGTGTATATTACTTCGAACATTATCTTCTGGGTATGATATTAATTGCATAGAATTTGAAAAAGTTTGCTCTGAGACTCGATCTCTTTACCTTAGTCTGTATCCGTGGTATAATATGCCTGTTACTGTGCATAAAATCTTATTACACAGTACAGAAGTCATCCAAAGCTGTATTGTTCCAATCGGACAGCTATCGGAGGAGGCTCAAGAAGCCCGTAACAAAGACTGTCGTAGATTCCGAGAGCATCATAGCAGAAAACAGTCACGTATTGCCACGAATACAGATTTATTATATATGCTGCTGATAACATCTGATCCTGTAATCAACTCGCTTAGGGAAATTCCTAAGAAAAGACCTGAAAAATTGCCCGCAGAAGTGCTAAGCTTGATAGTTCCGCCTTCCATACCTACTACACATCAAGTACCACGTGAAGTTACTTTATGTGAGGAGAACGATTATGTGGTACCTGATTCGTCTAACTGTGACAGCGATGATGAATCATCTGACGATTTCTATTTGTAATTTATTATAATAGTAGATATTATTATAGTTAAGTAATTTAAAGTGGGTGTAGTAATACACCTCTGCCACCCCTTCGGGGAATAAGGCGTGATGATATGTTATGTTATGTTAAGTAATTTAAGTTAAGTTTTTTAAATTGTGTAGATATATAATTTAAATTATTTCGTTAATATGTATTCTTCTAGACTTCTATTTTCAATAAATTTTTATTTCGTACTAAGTTTTTTTATTTTACCACATAACGCAAAAAAAATGATTCAGTATATGTTATTATGGCTGTAGCGATCATGTGAACCCATAAAATAATTTTGTCCAGCTACCATGTTCTAGACGATTCACTGTGCGCCGTCGTCGCCGCGTTTCTGTGTAAATTGAGCTTTATTGAACTAGACTGAATTAATCAATTTAGTAGCACATGGCATGACAACACATAACAATCTATATTATCTGTGAATATGTTGTATTAGTAGGTATCTACATTCAGAATTAATATTTACGGTTAATTAGATTATTCAGCCGATTAATAAATGGTGAGTAATGTAAAATTTACTCTAAACCTATTTTAGGGAAGTCCAAAAAGGTAATAATTGACAGCGTAATAAATATTGATGTCATCCAACTGTCGCTTATATTCTGAGAAAGGAATATAATAAATACTCGTAGGTACTCCATGATTTTATGTACCTATCATGGTTTTTTTCATATAAATATATATTAAATAAATATTGCTGAACACAGCGCTATCTAGCCCCAAACTAAGCAGAGCTTGTACTATGGGAACCAAATAACTGATATAATACTTATATACTTTTTTTTGTAAATACATACTTATAATACATAGAAAAACATCCAGACCCGAAACAAATATCTGTAGATCATGCAAACATTTGTTCCGCGGTGGGAATCGAACCCGCTACCTCCTGCGTCTCAGCCGGCTATTCGCCCACTGCGCCACGGAGGTCGTCGGAAATATGAAATTACTTTAGCGTCCGAGTGGTAACTCCACAGATATGATTATCCCTGTGATAAACTTTTCAGTGAGTAATGTAAAGTCCCGTCTATACTAAACAATTTCATACAATTCGCATACGATTTGGGCTTCGCCGAAGAGGGCAGCCCGCGCATGTCAATGCGCGCACAAAGCAGAGATCGGATGCGATAAGTGCCACAATACTCGGTCGATCACCCGCTTCCATCGCCCGTAACTTCTTATTGTAAGTTACGACATATTCAAAACAGTTTATTGCAATTGATGGTCTAAAATAAAAGGCAACCGTTTCCGTGCGATTCTAGTTAGTGTTTTATTATAAATCATATTTATCATAGCAGCGAAGTAACTGAGAAAAGAATAAAACCTACACTGATTGGATAAAAATTGGCAGGTAAATTTTGCTGTACTGTTAACTCTTTTAAATCAAAATAATATCGTTAGACCCTAGTCCCATACGTGATTAAAAAAGTTCCATAACTTATGTATCATCTTAAAATGAACTGTAATGGAAAGTACAGACCCTGTTTGGTTAAACTTTGTAAAGGTGTTAAGGTGGCACCGGAGGGACAATCGCCCATACAACACGTACTACCAAGATCATTTCTAATTGGAGCATAGTTCTACCTTAATAACGTATTATTTTAATTTTAATAGTATTTATCTAGGTTCCCAACCATATATTATATCAAAATACTTACCTAAAATGAAATAGAAGCGTATCGCATTCTGCATGTTTTTACGTCATAAAAGACCTGTTTTCAACCTAATTGTTTCGTATTAAAAACAACATCTTACGTATCCTAGTCATGGGAACATAGATTATATCGTCTAGTTACAGAATAACAACACAATGAGAAAAATACAACAAGTTTTAAGTCATCATTTTTGGTATTACGGAACACGGTCAGAATCTAATCAAATTTAGAATCGTTCTATTGCTATTACTGTCGCTCTGCGTGACTAAACTTCGTCACTAAACAGGGATAGCGATATTCAGGACGAAGTTTTTGACGTGGCCGAATTGAAGTTGCGCTCAGTGTTCGCCGGCGCGTTAATCTCGACAACAAATCTTCAATTGTTATTGAAAACTACTTTCGCCCACATCCTCCGACTAGGTTTCAGAAGCGTGTCAGCAACGCACTCGTTACCGGTTGTTGGCCTGTGACACAAAACTGAACGAAAATAAATAATAAAGCTTAGTAACTAATACCATTTAGAACGTTAACTGTAAAAAAACAAGAAATGTAGGCAGTGGGTTCGCGGAATAATCGCGTGGACTGCCAGCTCATATGCAAAGTGATTCACTATGCACTGATCGCGAAGACGGCTCCATTCTAAATCATGTGCTTTTGAGAAGATAAAAAGTATATATTATTGACACGTGCTACTGTGGTTGAAACAAAATGTTTGATTTATTCTAATGTGGTTTACAACGAATCAAGTAATCAGATGTTTTTTCGTTTGGCAAGCACATACTATTGACTGTAAATGAAAATTCAGCAGTGAACTAGTCCTAAAACTGTGCACAATAAACACAACAAACAATATACTTGAACTTTCCCTAAAAAAGTGACGCATAAATTTACCCCTGGCCGATTAGTGTAGTAAGTACGGTTACCATGCATGTCATTACCTACGTTAAAAATCATGTACCTAGTGTTCTCTGTTAAATAGGTACACATCTGTTACAATACTATTAAGCTTACCAATAAATTCTCCAAGCCGCGACCCCAGCAACGCTCCAGCACTGGTTACCACCGCGCATGTATTGAAGACACGGCGTTCTTGCAAAGGTGCTTGTGGGATCTTAAAACCCAGCCTCTTAAATGGTGCATCATTGGCAGTCACCGTTTTGAACGGTACGTGCTTGAGCGCACACATTAATTCTTCTTTAGAAGCATCAACTTTGTTACCGCTTTCGTATTGTACATTATAAATATTTTGAGAATCTAATCCCGAGCGGAAAACCTTGCTATCACCCATTAGTACTCTGTGAAACTCTTTTACCAGAATCTCTCTGAATTCGGTATTTTTCTCTTCACATTCTGTAGTCATGAAATCGTCGCAAACATACTTCTCACTGTCAAATTCTAGCAAAGGCTTGTGTATGTTCGGGAACCTCGGGCCTCCTTGATTGTGTTTGACTATAACATTGGAATAAGGCTGCATGGAATTAGAAGACTTACTGGATTGTCCTGAACCACTCCATACAGCACCAACAGCTGATCTCCGGCTTTTACGCATGAACAACGAAGAGTTGTAAGGAGATTTGGAATAGTCTTTTAAATTTGCCGACACGTGTAACGTTTCTGTAGGACTATTATTGAACAATCTCTGTTTTTCAATGTACATCCAGTATTGTGACCAGATTAGATAGAGGTAGCCACACATACCGAAACATAGGAGGTTAATGAAAACCCAAACAGACATCGCGGCCGCTTTCATTGTGACGCTGACGGTATGAACACTGTACTGTATCAGGAACACGGTTTTCTTAGATATTTATCAATGAACTACGATGTAAAAGTCACAACCGTAAAAAAGTTGGAAATATTGATATTTTCGAGTACCTAGAAGGGCGGAGTGCGATCAGCTGATGTGCAGTTCGCATTGCGCCTGCGTGAAAGATGCTGCAAACCCACAACTCTTCGCGCTTAATTTTAATGCAAATTAAAAAAATATATTGCTGGGCATTTCATACAGCGCTATCTAGCCCCAAATTAAGCAGAGCTTGTACTTTGGGAACCAGATAACTGATAGAATTACATAAGTACTTTTTTTGTAAATACATACTTCCAGACCCGAAACAAATATGTGTAGACCATTCAAATATTTATTACGCGGCGGGGATCGAACCCGCAACCTCCTGCGTCACAGCCGGCTATTTTAGTATTTATTTATTTAAATGCAACATACATTACAGGTTTCTTATAAGTATTCTAGAAGTATTTACCCATATTCAACCACTGCGCCACAAAGGTCGTCATAGTTGAAAACGAAATGATGAAATCAAGCTTATTTGACTGCTGAAAGAAACTTTCGGCAGCGTAAAGGTTTTGATTTTGTCAGAAAAGTATCTAGGGACATGCATATATTAAAAATATTTTGCGCTTTCCGGTGCACTCGAGAACAATGACCATCTTCCAGTTTTTGAGAACTGAGAACTTGAGATAGATTGGAAAAAAAACTAGATCGTCAAATAAATTAATGCGTTTATTCTTATTCGTTTTGTTATGGTATTTCACAACCACGAGTATAAATTGTATAAGATACAATTACTAGAGCCTACGTTACATAATAAGTCACTAATAGTGGGTCTAAGCGGGCCATGTCTTTTGGAAATATTTCCACTATTTTTTGTTCTCTCACTTTGATACATAATGTATCCCAGGTATGCCATAAAGTGATAAACTATATGTGGCCGGGCAATATTTCCGTAAAACATGCTTCGTTTAAAGCCCCTTTAGTTCAGGTTTCTTAATAGCAGTCAAGTTGCAGTCATAGCTAAGACGCAGGACAGACAGACGTAAGGAGAAGACGAGGCGAAGACGTGGCGGGCGCCTCTTTAATGTACTTTCATGCATACTAATATTGTAAATTCGAAAGTAACTTTGTCTCCCTGTTTGTTACCTTTTCATTACTAAACGGCTGAACCGATTTCGATGACATTTAGATAAACTATGACCTAGACGAGACATATGCTACTTTTTATTGGTAAAACAGGCGTGTGAACCGGCATCGGAAGCAGTACACAAAGTATCGAGAAACGTCGTATCAAGGTCCCATATATTCTCTATATGTTTTGGATCTCAGCGCTTCTAAACATTTTGTATGAAAGTACATTATAGGGGCGCCGCGTCTTTGTCTCGTCCACATACGGTCTAAGCCAGAAATAAGAGATGGCGAAAAGATGGCAGAAGAAGACGCAGCTGCGCTCTAAGGGATCTATGTACACACCAAAGTCGCCGGCCCAGAACGTTACAAGCCGGAATAACTTTGCCGGCGGCACGAGAGCCGCATGTGTCGTTCGCAATTTTACTACATGGAAGCCATCGGGCAGCTGAGCGAAAGGATTGATCCAAAATAAGCGCACGGCGGGCAACCCGAGTTGTGCCGACGCCGACAGCTTTGGTGTGCAGAGCCCTTTACAGCTAAAATATTATGCAGCGCTTTAACTATTTTGGCTGCAAAATGACTGCAAGAGTGACCACAATACAAACCATAGCTAATTTCTACAACTACGTTTCTAAAAGTATTTGGTTCGTTTGTGTAACTTGAAGTACTTATTGGATATGATATTACCTACATTAATTTAATTTCTAATACGACGGTACATAGGAATAACTGTGCGTAATTTTCAGTCGGGTTGAGGATTCTTAGGTTATGTTAATCTTACTATTGAATTAATTGTTAGTAAAAAGGTTAAATTTGTAAACAGTCTACATTTTTTAGGAACGGCTCTGCCCGTAATGTTAAATTACTGCTTTCATTTTATAGTGCGATTACTAAGGAACAATGGATTTTTCACACCACCTGCTCGACAATGTCAAATTACATATATGCCAGGTAAACCTCACCGAAAGCAGGTAATTAAATCCCTACAGCTGAACCAGGAGTAAAGTTGTACTGAACTTCATTATGCCCACGCGGGTATAATGTTATTTGAATTTGGAACCTCTGCTGTATTAAATTTTGAACCAAAGAGACCCACACTAAAAGAACTTATTCGTAAATCGAACTAACCTCTGCACAAAATGCACCAACTAGATTTGGTGTTTATTGTCTCGCAGAAAGTTTGAAAAGTAGAGTATTCTCCTCGTGGATAAAGGTGTCTACATCTTGGGCGTGCTTATATCCCTCCCTGTACTCAGGATTCTAGTAACTTCCTCGCTCCGCTCGTGCGTTAACTCTGGAATCCTTCGTTACGTTCGGGATTCAATATAGCGCCCGTGACGCAAGACACTGTTTTATCCCCTCGTTTAATAATCTACTAATAAACTTTAGTATATATTGTATCGAGTTCCCAATACCGAAATTCGCAAGCAGACTAAAGTACAAGACGTCAGCAAGCGAATATTGGGGCTCAAGTGGAGTTGGGCAGGACACTTGGCCAGACGTAGTGACGACAGTTGGACTAAGGCCCTAACCGAGAACTGGGCATCGAAATAGGGGACGTCCACCAGCGAGATGGGTCGACGTCATCCATAAGACAGTGCGTCGTACGTGGTTCAGACTGGCACAGGATCGGGAAGAACGGCAAAAACAAAGAGGCCTATGCCTATGCTATGAAAATGATGATGATGATGTATTGTATTGAAATAAATACAGATTATTGATATGCCTGGCTCGACCATCCAGCGCATAAGCGGGTGCTAAGGCATGAACGTGCCGCAAACCCTGGACCATCTACAGGGGTCGTATTTCCATGTCCAAAGTGCGGTCGTGGCTGCCGCTCCAAAATAGACCTCTAGCCATGCAAGAAATAGCCTGAACTATCCAACCTGACGCTTACTTAAATCATCTTCTATAGATGTAAGGGCCCATGATGATAATGTTAAAAAAAATATGACTGGACATTTCAAACAGCGCTATCTAGCCCCAAACTAAGCAGAGCTTGTACTATGGGTACCAGATAACTGATAGAATACTTATATACTTTTTTTTTGTAAATACATATAATATATAGAGAAACAACCAGAGACGGAACAAATATCTGTAGATCATGCAAACATTTGTTCCGCGGCGGGAATCGAACCCGCTACCTCCTGCGTCTCAGCCGGCTATTCGCCCACTATACCACGGAGATAGTCTCTAGTAGAATGATGATGATTGATATGGATTACGGGCATAGCTGTTCCTTAAAATTCGCCAGCTGTTGGCATATTCAACCTATGTTTTTAATGATTTTCATTTTAATTAAGAAATGATTAAAATAACGATAATTGCTTTTGGAATAGTTTTGATTATTGCTTCGATAAATGAACTTTATTTAATTAAACCTTAAATTATTGACTAGATTACACTTTTTATTAAAAGTACAAATGCAAATTCTTCCCAAAAGGCTGTGGCGTACCTATTCAGACGCGCGCCACCGATCCGAAATCTGTATTGTACGTGTGGTCCAAACGCAAACATTTAACAGTAAAATATAAATAGAACCATCATGGTACAATACAGATTTCGGATCGGTGGCGCGCCTCGGAATAGGTACGCCACATATTCCCCCTGGCCATACAAATCTTTCTGAGACCAGTCGCACTGTAGCTGAGATACCAGGATGAAGTTATACATTTAAGGTACTTCTAATACTAGGCAAGAAAAATCTTTCCACTTAGTTGGGAAGATCAACTGAGAACTGATTTTTAAATAAATAATATTACAATAGTAAATACATGTACTAGATGATAAAATTAATATACAATCTGTTTTGTTATGTACGACATTAATTTAAAACACACATCCGGAATCGTATTTACTGATTTAATAATAGGGCCTTATTATTATTATTATTATTGTTTTATACAACTTATATGGCAAACGAGCATGCAGTCCACCAGATGTTAAGTGGATACTGCAGCCCATGGATATCCACATAGAATTCAAAACAAGGTATTATGTTGTCTTGATCTCTATGTGGATACGTTGTCATACTATAGGACTTAGCTGTTATGCCTATGTGCCCGTAATTACAGGAACATACCATTACCATCTAACCGGAACACAGCAGCACAAGCACTTCTATTTGGCGGCAGATAAAGGTAAGACGGTGGTGCCCACTTCCTCGAGCTCGTTCACAAAAGCTCTACCACCAGTAAAATACTGGTAGCTTGAATATTTATCCAGGAATCGATAAATTTCCCAATAAACACATGTTACATTTTACCGTAAATCGGCGGCGCCTTTGCGACGATGCCGCCTAGTAAGTTTAACAGGTACCTACTTACATGATGAATGAATATAATTTGTTTATCTATTTATACAGGCTGTTTCATTGATATTTTAGGACTTGATATTATGGTTGTTTGAATATTTTCTCTTTGAAAAACCCTATTTTACAATAATACTAGCCATTAGCCCTACCCGTGTTTTCATTTAATGTCGTACCTAACAAAACACGTAGTATATCAGATAATAGCGACCGTTCTTCTGACTTCAATCCTGTCGTTCAATCTGTACAGAAACGCAACGAGATAAAACTCTAGAACATATTGTTTTAATACCGTAATTCTTTCTCGCTCTGCAAATCCACTGGCGTTCATTCCACAGCGATTGTATATTCCGGCAGAAATTAACGTAAAAAGTATTGCTTCGTAGGGCGCGTTTCTAAGGTGCGTGTCCTACGAGGCAATTCTTTGTTATAGGCGATGGTTACCAGTCAATATTTTTACCATACGCTTGTTCCATCTCCAAGTAGTATAAAAAACCGGCCAAGTGCGAGTCGGACTCGCGCACGAAGGTTTCCCGTACCATCTATAAAAACGAAAAAAAAATCACGTTTGTTGTACGGGAGCCCCCCTTAAATATTTGTTTTATTTTAATTTAATTATTTATTTTTAAAGTGAACTAAATATTCTATGAATATTCAAGCGTCTACCTGTTGCCGTTATCAATATCGACGTAAAATGAGCAAAAAAATCACATTTGTTGTATGGGAGCCCCCCTAAAAAAAATTTAATTCTGTTTTTAGTATTCGTTATTATAGCGGCAACAGAAATACATCATCTGTGAAAATTTCAACTGTCTAACTATCACGGTTCATGAGATACAGCCTGACAGACAGACAGCGGAGCATTAGTAATAGGGTGCCGTTTTACCCTTTGGGTAAGGAACCCTAAAAAGGGTATTAGGATAAGAGATTAAGATCACCTTAAGGGTCAGGGATTAGGTAGGATATCCACGTAGAGTATCTCAGCGATCTCGGTTAGTCCATCTTGTATAAGGCGGTGGGTCGGGCGAGGAATCTCTGCGGGTCAGCAGCGTCGAGTAGTGAAGTATGGGCAGCAACCCGATGCCGAGGACCAATGCGCCGAACGACGGTTTATGCACTAACCTGCAAGATATAAATAAAATAATAATCGGCGACCTCCGTGACAGGTCCTCCAGGATGATGGTGGGACTCATCACGGGACACTGCGAACTTAAGGCGAATATAGTAGCTGATTGGTCTTATTTGGAGGCTTTCTCCTCAGGGAAGAATCAGTTTTATGTGTTCAAAAAAATATATGTCATTCATTGACCTTTTATCTGCAAAGTGAACATACAAAAAAGTTCTATCTCTTTATTTAGTATGAGAAAATTTTTTTTTTGCTGTTTTCGACTTTCAATTTGATTCAACCTGTAAACGACGTAAAATTTTGTAATGTTTCTTTCACCTAACTGTGGGCAAAAACTATACCTTCAAGTTGAACAAATGATGCTGTGCTGCGACGGTCTTTCACGTGGCAATTAATTATTTTCAATTTTTCCGAATAATTAGCGGGCGTACCCTTAGGTGGTTGCGCGGGCGACGGGTGGCAGTGTACCGATGACTGTCGTACAGGAGGATTGTTCTCGTCTGCCTCGCGCTCACCTATTTGCTGGTCGGTTAGATGCGTGTGGCGGAAGGTGCGATTGGTGCGGGGCCGAAACAATAGCTACGCCCATTCGTTCAAGATCATCGGCTACGCTTAGCACCTTAACCATCACCTTCTAAATACCGGAGCCACGGACAGTGGACTTTGTCGCGGATGCCTTCGGGAGGAAGAGACTGTGGAGCACGTGATACTTCACTGCACTGCCACAAACGACGCAAGACTGAGAACGGGTCTGCAGGGGGTCATCGAATCCTCATCCTCCACTAACACCGCTACTACTTCAACATCCTCGGGGACCCTGGAGAGCTGCTCCGTTATTTCAAGAAGTTAGGATGGCTGGGGTCAGGTTAGAATGGGGGTAATGCACAATACACACCAATGCGGGACGTACTGACGTCCCGCATTAGGGTGTATTGTGCATTGCAGATCTTTTATTCCTCCCACCCTATAATTAGAATTAGATTATTAGACCGCCGTGGCGCAGTGGGCGAATAGCCGGCTGAGACGCAGGAGGTAGCGGATTCCCGCCGCAGAACAAATGTTTGCATGATCTCCAGATATTTGTTCCGGGTCTGGTTGTTTCTTTATATTTTATAATAAGTATGTATTTACAACAAAAAAATGTATATTAGTATTCTATCAGTTATCTGGTTCTTAAAGTACAAGCTCTGCTTAGTTTAGCTCTGTGTGAAATGTCCAGAAATATTTATTTATTTCAATAACTATTACGAGGAAGCATTCAGATGGAGAATCTTAGGCACCTTCTCGGTCAAACCGACCAAAAAATGAGCAACTTAATCTACCCTTATCACTTCTTATATTTTTATTTGATATTGATATAGTTTAGTCTATTAGATAATGTATTTAAGTAGGTTTATTCGTGTACCTATATTTGCTATTTAGTCTCCTTTCCTGTGCATTACCTACACATTTTTATCTACAATACACAAAGGTTATCTGGAAGAGAATGCTCTTTAGTATTAAGTTCGCCATTGTACTAGTTTTATAAGCGCAATAAAGTATTTTCAATCAATCAATTAAACACTTTTCATTTTGGAGGGTCGTTTCCGATATTTTTCGAATTTCTGTGTTCTGAAATCGGTTATAATTTTGTTAAAAATTATGTGTTAACTATTCAAGCATCTGACTCTAACATGCTCTACCGGTCCACATACGACCTGCTGAAGGAGGATGCATTGTAGTTATTTCTGTAGACAATTATAGAACTGATATCGTAGCAGGGAACTACGCAAGTTCCCTAAAAATAGAATAAAAACAATTGGTTATCCGACACTTACAGGAATATCTTAATATTTTTAAAAAATCGAACTAGTGGTTCGCCCCGAACTGAGATCTCGCGAGTCTCCGATTAAAACAAAAAATATTATTTGTAATCTTTGATTATTAAAATAGCGTTACGAAATAAATAACCAATTAACTTCAGCTACAGTTTTATTCAAATTACAGGTAACAGGAATCCATGTAATGAGGTTACTCTTTTTTGGGGTACAAATTGCAGTTATTCTGGATTTCAGACTTTTGCCTATATTTGTGTCACTTAAGCTACACGCATACTAAATTACAGTACTGTGGGGTCACTGGTGTACCTACCCTGTGAATTTTGTCAAAATTTAGTTGTTATTATGGCTAATAACTCAAAAACTATAAAGAATTTACGACAAAATAAAAAAGGAGTCTAAATGTACTAATGAATACCTTTCAGTTGACGTCCTACTTGACCCGTTAGCCTCATTTTAATTTTTTTACCCCTCTTGAACCCCAATATCTCAACATTTTTAGCTCATTTAGTCACACCAAAATTGTGCCATCCTTATCTACCTATATACCAAATTTCACGATGTTCGGATAAACGCTTCGAAAGTTATCCTCGGACAAACAAACAAACGTACATACATACAACGCTGATTTGGCCAAGTTGATTTAGAGATCTCGCTTCGCTCGATCAATTACAACATTATCAAAAAAAAATGAAAGTACCTATACTTATAACTCTCGTATTTATAATTGCCGCCGCCTACTAAGAAGAAGAAGAAGAAGCCGCCTGCTAACTGTGGTTGCGTACATACTTTTGGTAATAGATTGTAGACGGTAATTTAGGTGGGTAAGGAGATTGTGTGCGATAAAATTATGTTTAGGTAAAGGAGACAGGTTTTTCTAAGTATTTAAGTAATATGTAGCGGGTCGAGTGTCCCTCGACAAACCGTCCCTCGACCGAGACAAACCTTTAGGGTTTTACATTGTTTTATGTATTACTAGCTTCCGCTAGCGGCTTCGCGCACGTTGTTTGTCAACATAAAGTAACCCATGCTTGAATACAGGTCATAATCTATCCACACACCAAATTTCATCGAAATCGGTTTGGCCATTACGACGTGACTGAGTAACAAACAAACATCCAAACTATAACTTTATAATCCCATTCTTATCTCATGGGTTCTGATTTATGAGATAAAAAGTAGCTTATATGTTATCCTAGGTCTAGAGCTAAACTTTTGCAAAGTTTGAGCTCATTCCGTTCAGTAGTGTGAAGGGTAAAAAAGACTAAAATCATTTTTTTTAGAAACTTGCCACCCTGTTTTTATCCCACGGGAACTGATTTATGGGATAAAATGTAGATATCCAGGTTATAATCTACGTATATACCAAATTTAATATAAGTCGGTTCAGCCGTTACGACGTGATTGAGTAACAAACAAACAAATAAATAAATAAACATCCATCAAAACATTCGCATTTATAATATTAGTCTACTTTAATATTAGTCTATAATATAGTGTGACTATTTAGTATGTAACTTTTTGTCAAAAAATTAAAAAAAACTGCAGTATTGCTCATTGAACAGATAACGATTGGTACCGCCAATATTGAGATATAGGCTACTTTCTATCGAGTTCGGACGCGCATGCGAACCCGCGTGTGGAAGCTTGTGCCAAATATTTTCGTACTTACCATGGAATTGACATGATGAGCAATGTGTACGAAAATGCCAGTACAAAATTTACCCAAACTCTTGTGGATCTTCTAAAGCTGCTTGAAACCCATTGAAATTGAATAACTGTAAAAAAATATATTTATGTCATAAGCCATTTATTCTTTGTTGTTATATGTTACAAAATAATGTCTTAAAATTATATATGATAGTGCTTAGAGATATTATCTGCCGGTTAGGGTTGTTTGCAAAATAATATAAAAATAATCTTAAATCCAGAAATTCATTAACCGAGTAAAAGGTTTAAATAGTTTAGTATGTGCATTGATTGTAATTTAGTGATCAAATATATTTATAAGTCATCATCATCATCCACAGCCTGACTTCACCCATTGTTGGGTATAGGCCTCCCCAAGTTTGAGCCATCCACCACGATCCTGCGCTAGTCTCACCCACTGACGGCCCGCGACCTTTACGATGTCGTCCACCCATCTCGCTGCTGGTCGTCCTACCCTTCTATACCCGCTCCTCGGCCACCATTCAATCACTGTCCTGCTGCATCTGTCATCACCACGTCTAGCCAAGTGTCTCGCCCAAGACCCAAGACCATTTGAGTTCCATAACTCGAATCCCAACGTCATGAACCGTTCTTTCGTCTACGGATCTCGACGTTTGGAACTCGATCTAATCTAACTTTATAAACAGTATATTGTAATTAGTCTACAAACTCTGCTGACTCATATGCTCTATATATCATGTTCTTAAGTAGGAGGTTGAAGCGTGTACCCTGCCGTAACACTCTCTCACTCTCTAGCACGGAGGTCAAAGTCAAAGTCAAAATCTTTTATTCATTAAAATCACAAGGATCACTTTGAAACGCTAATTTTACTGCCTGTTCCTTCGCGACCAAGCCAGGAAAGGCAAGAAAACAAGGCTGGTTGTTTTTTTTAATGATCCTTTTATAATACATAACAATACAGGTAATAATTTACGTCTAGATTGTAATATTTCGAACGAGTTGGAGCAATTTCAATCCCAAGCTTCTCTATCATCTAAATAATCCGATATTTTATAGTAGGCTTTTTTATAAAGATTTTGTTTAATTGCGTTTTTTAATTTGTTAATTGTCAATTTTTGTACATCACTTGGGAGTTTGTTATAAAAGCGAACACCTTGCCCTTTAAACGATTTACTAATTTTATGGAGTCTAAAAGGGGCAACAGCGAGTTTATCTTTATTTCTAGTATTAAAATTATGATTATCGCTATTTTTCTTAAATAAATTAATATTTTTGTGAACATACATCAGATGTTCATAGATGTATTGACAAGGGAATGTCATAATATTTATTTCTTTAAACTTATTGCGTAATGATTATCTGGGGTCCATACTAAAAATTAGGTTAGTAGGAGGATGCGGTTTTGAAACTATACAGGACCAGTGAGAGTTAGACTCGCCCAACGCCGGTGCCGTACAAATTTGTAGGTACATATTATAAATAGTTCAGGAATCGAGTCTCGCAATTTTTTCAGAGCTTTTCACTTCAAAATTTGGAACCCCGTTCCTTGCATAAAGAGCCTGTTTTTGTGATTTAATTAAAAATATACGTCTTTCAGATTTTTCTCTTCTGTACAAATTAAAAAAAGTTTTAATAAATCTCCAAAAAAAATTTGTATTGCTTAACCTCAATGGTTGATTACGAACTTTAAATAAAAACTAAGCATATTTTATTTTTTATGGTTTAATTAATTACAAATGTATAGTTTCAGATTTTTCTCTGTACTTTTTTTTTTTTTTTTTTATGTTATTTGTGGGGAAACAGGCTTACGGCCCACCTGATGGTAAGTGGTCACCGTCGCCTATTGACACCGGCAACACCCGGGGTATTGTCGATGCGTTCCCTACACTGAAGAAACCTCTTTACATTTCTCTTGAAGCGTGCCATGTCGTAGTCTAATGGGAAAACCTCAGATGGTAGCTCATTCCACATCTTGCAAGTATGGGGTAGAAAAGATCGCGTGAAGCGTGTGGTGCGCGATACCCAATTGTCGATTATATGTGGATGAGCTTTATTACGTTGTCGAGAAGTGCGGTGGTAAAATCTCGACGACGGGATGAGATCAAATAGCTCCTCAGAACATTCCCCATTATACAGGCGGTAGAATACACTGAGCGATCCACGGATGTCACGGCGTTGACTCAGCGGTTCCAGCCTGTCGGTGAGTTTGGGATCACCGATTATTCTAATGGCTCTTCTCTGAAGGGAGTCAAAACGAAGCAATTGGTACTTTGGAGCTCCGTGCCAAAGATGGGAACAGTATTCCACGTGCGGCCGAACTTGCGCTTTGTACAGCAATAGCCGTTGTTGTGCCGTAAAATACTGTTTGGCACGGTTAAGGACTCCAAGTTTTTTGGAGGTGAGCACAGCTTTTGCTTCTAAGTGACTCCCATACTGGACCTCATTAGAAATTTTGACTCCCAGAATCCCTATACTCGCCGAGACGGGGAGAGGAATGCCCTGGAACCGTGGAGCTATTGTAAAAGGGGCCTTCTTTGTGGTGAACGCACAGACTCGCGTCTTGGTTGGGTTAAAGGTGACCAGATTAAGGTTACCCCAATCTGACACACGCTCCAAAGAGCCTTCAACCTCAGACACAAGTCTTTGTCTGTTGTCTTCCACTTCCGACCGAGAGACATTAGGGCGACCAGTGTAAAAAGTATCACCCGTACTGTCATCCGCATAACAATGAAGGCCGCTTATGTGCAGCATATCATTGATGTGAAGAATAAACAGTGTGGGCGATAGCACTGACCCTTGGGGTACACCAGAGTTAATGGGCATTGAATCCGAGCAAGAACCATCTACAACGGCTCTTATGCTCCGCCCGGATAAGAAACTGGCGACCCAACTGCAAAGTCCCCCGGGGAGGCCGTATGAGGGAAGCTTCGAGAGAAGCGCCTTGTGCCACACCCGATCGAACGCCTTCGCGATGTCTAGACTAACAGCTAGAGCTTCCCCCCTACTCTCGACGGCTTCCGCCCAGCGGTGAGTGAGGTAAACTAGAAGATCACCAGCTGATCGCCCATGACGAAAGCCGTATTGGCGGTCACTGATCAGCTGGTGTTCCTCAAGATACCTAAGAAGCTGAGTATTAATTACTCGCTCCATCACTTTACAGAGTAGGGAAGTAATTGCTATAGGCCGATAGTTAGACGGATTGGTTCGCTCCCCTTTTTTAGGGATTGGGTGGACATGGGTCACTTTCCAAGAAGACGGCACAATACCAGTGGTATAAGACAATTCAAAGAGGGACGTAAAGACAGAACACAACTCAGGAGCACACTTTTTGAGCACAATGGCTGGAATGCCATCCGGCCCACTCGACTTTCTCACATCAAGGGAAAGGAGTTCCTTCCGTACCGCTTTCTGATGAAAACGTACCTCTGGCATGGAACTCGGACACCGAGGTATAACCGGTGCTGCAGCATTTCCGTCGAGGAGGGTCGAATTGGAGGCAAAAAGAGATCCAAGGAGATCAGCTTTCTCTTTTGCACTATGGGCCAGAGATCCGTCCGACTTGAGTAAAGATGGTAAGCGGGACTGGCAGAAGTTACCCTCAGCAGCTTTGGCAAGAGACCAGAAGGCTCTACTTCCAGAAGGATACCCCATTAACTGGTCGCCAATTCTGCTGATGTGCTGCTTCCTCGCTATAGCCATGACCTTTTTGCTCTGTCTGGAGGCAGCATTGAATTTTTTCCTCAAACGGGAAACTTCGGGATCCTGGCACTCACGCGCTACAGTCCAGTTCTTAAAGGCAGCCAATTTGCTGCTGACTGTAACGGCACAAACCCGGTTGAACCAGGGTTGACTCCGGCCACCAACACGCACTACAGAGTTGGGGATGAAACATTCCATACCCTGAAGTATGACATCAGCGACGGAGTCAGCGCAAGTGTTTGGATCGTCCGTTGAGAAACATAGCTTCCTCCACTGGTAGGATGCGTAGAATTCGCGTAATCCATCCCAGTCGGCTGTTCCGAAATGCCAAACCCTTCGCTTCCCGGGTTTACTAGATAAACTAGGACGAACGGTCGGCACTGACGTGGTTACCAGCCAATGATCAGAGGATCCCAGAGGAGCCTCCACAGAGACCTGGTATTTATCCGGATGTGAAGTCAGCACAAGATCAAGCAAGGATGGTACATGGTTATCAAGATCAGGAATCCTAGTTGGACAGGAGACCATTTGGGTAAGGCCATGAGAGATTGCAAAATCATGGGCAGTTCTCCCAGTATGATCAGTGTATCGGGAACCCAGCCACTCAACGTGGTGAGCGTTAAAGTCCCCGAGAACGATCAACTCTGCATTGGAGTACTGCCCGAGTGCACACTCTATCCCTTCAGCGATGTGCTCAAATAGTCGAGTTGCGTCTGAATCACCACTATGTGATCTATAAAGGCAAGCGTAAATACGGGTTCGACCCCCGTAATCGACGCGGGCCCAAAGACACGACAGATCTGTAGCTTCAAGGCCGTTGAGACGGCGACAACAAACATCCTCCCGAACGTACATACATACCCCAGCTTTCCGGAGAAAATGCTCTTCTAGTATATAGCCAGGGTAGAGGAGATAAGATGTATCAGCCGGGCAGGAGATTTGAGTCTCCGTCAAAAAGAGCAGGGCAGGCTTGGCTGTCTCAAGATGATGATGAACAGCATTTAAGTTCGAGTGTAATCCGCGGATGTTGCAGAGGTCAACTCTGAGAGTGGATTTTGAAGCCGCTGGTAAACTTTTACTTTTATTTTGACTGGCCATGAGAAACAAAATAAAAAGGGAAAGTAGTAAAGAGTACTTCAGCCAGAAATAAGGGCAAACATGGCTTATACAAGGGCTCACTTGTTCCAGATGTGGATGGCTGGCGTGATGTACGGAAGGGCCCCCGATCCAGCCTGAGAGCAGCTGCCGGGTTCCACTCCGGTCTCCTACTCCGGCACGACAGTCACTCGCAAGCTTTTTTCGCGGATTGGCGAGACAGCCTCCCAGGGCGGAGTTTGAAAAGTTATCCCTGGGTTTGGGTCCCCTACTGACCCACGGGCGGCCAGCGGGCAGCCGTTTCATCGGGTCTCCCTGGACATCACGCCATCCCGGCCCAAAAAAGGCCCTTGCAGAGACAAGCCAACGGTCCCAGTAATGACAGGAGTACTCTTTACCTGTGGGGGACACTGGCTCTCCTACACTGATACCGGAACACGCGTACGCTAGAAGTTTCGGCGTTTGACGGTAGATTCTAGTAGGAGGGTGGTAGCTAGCCAGACGGACTCCTTTCAGAGCCCTACCACCAGCAGGTGACCGGGTTAGTCGGCTCTTACGACACGCTACCCGGCGGCGGAGGGGAGAATTGTATTCTTTCTCCGTCCCACTCACGGATAAAACTTATAGTATATGACGATATTACTTGCCAAATTTTATAGTTCTAGGTCAACGGAAAGTACCCTATATTTTGATTTCCTTGAGAGTGTCGAAATATACGTTTTTTACTGCATAAACGGCCGAATCTTTTTTTTTTACGTTAACTTTTAAGCTTAATTTTTTCACAGCTTCAAGGGACTGTGGACCTGAGTATATGGTTTTAATTTCAACTCTATACCTCCACGCGTTCCCGAGACAAAAGTTCTTGACAGACAGACAGACAGACGGACCACAAAGTGATCCTATAAGGGATCCGTTTTTTTTCCTTTTGAGGTACGGATTCTTAAAAAAATATTACTAGGTACCAAATAATTTCCATCATGTGAATATACCTAGTCAGGTCATAAATTCTGTCACATGTTTAATATAAAATAATTGAAACAGGTTTATTCATTATGTAACCATTTATATACCAAAATGAACTTAACAAAACATAGATTCTTACGACACTAAAGTTTATTCAAAATGACCTCCGTGATTTTGAATACAGGCCTTCAATCTGCGCGGCCAGTCGTCTATCGCAGCACGAACGAGGTCCATGTCAATATCGGCGGCTGCCTTAATCAAGGATGTCTTGAGTGACTCCAAATTGGGATGAGGCTTTGAGCACGCCTTTTCCTCCAAGTGTTGCCATATCTTGTAATCTAACGGATTCAAATCTGGACTGGAGGAGGGCCAGTCTTCGTGCCGGATGAAGTCGATTTCACGCGCCGCCAGCTAGTCTTGTGTGCTCTTCGCTCTATGAGCTGGCGCCGAATCTTGTTGGAATACCCAGTGCCTGTTATTGAACATGGTATGAGAAACAGGTTCCACAAGGTTCGTCAGGACTGTATTTTGATACACAACTGCATTCGTTTTTACACCTTTCTCACAAAAATGTACCTCTGTTAAGCCCCAATAAGAAACTCCCAACCATACTATGAGCGAGGATGGAAAATGACCTCGTTGGACACGCGGAATACGGTTGCTCGCTTCTTCACTACTGTGTGCGTACACCTTATCATTTTGTTTGTTGTAGCTCTCTTCTACGGTAAAATTTTTTTCATCCGAAAAAAGAATTTCCCGATATTTTTTTCCCGCGTACCGCTTCAACAAAGCGCGGCATCTCTTCAGTCTCAGGTCCATTAGACGAGCATTCAAACGATGTCCTGTTTTTCTTCGATATGCCCGAAACCCTAAGTCTTCATTTAACACCCTTTTCACCGTAGTTCTGCTTAATCCCGTCTGAAGGGCCAACAGTTTCTGCTTACGTTTGGGATTTCTTTGAATTCGCGCCTTCACAGCTTTTATCACTGCTGGAGTCCCAACAGACCGAGGGCGACCACTTCTTGACCTGTCATCTACACTAAGAGTCTTCATTGTATCGTTTGATGGTGCGATAAACGAATCTTTTGGTTATATTCAAATTTTTCAGTATGTCAAAAATTTGAATTGGCGCGTAACCGCAACGATGCAACGCAATAACTGCAACACGGTCTTCTTTAAGCGTCCACTCCATATTTAAAAATGGGTAAAATTCTAAAATGTATACATTTTTATTTTCATGAACAATTCGAAATTCGAATTCTATAAACTTTTTTGTGGCTAGGTCAATACTTATGACCTGACTAGGTATGACATGTTGTTAGCTGATAAAATAGTATATAAGTTACACAGTTAAATTGTACTCATTCTTTTGGGAAATAAATTATCTTTATCTTTAAAATAAATATTTTTTGAACCAGTCTAAATTGCATTGGTTGCTTCGCTCCAAACAAACGGTATTATTTTGTTTCGTATGAAGCATGTTGGAAATGAAGCAGAAATAAAAATGACGTAAAAATACCACTAGATATGTTTATATTTGTGCAAGTTAGCAGTAATTACATTGCTCGTTGTCGACATCTGCTCGTATTGATAGCCATATTCATAATTCTGAAGCCACACTAGGACTCCATGTATCCTGGGAATCAGGAATTGAGTACCTACCATGGTATCATATAACCAGACCCGAAACAAATATTTGCAGATAATGCTAATATTTGTCCTGCAGCGGGGATCAAACCCGCAACAGCGTCACAATCAGCTACTCATTACTGATTTTAACGGGTATTTATCGCGTATGCACCCGTTTTATTTGTTTTTAGTTGTTATTTGTTGTTAGGGATATCAAATAAATAAGATTTTTGTTAAAAAATACTTTTTCAATACAAGCTTTTATAAAATTCATAATCGGAACCGCAAGCAGATTCAAATGAGCCCAAACACTAGTAGCCTACTATAATCCATTCAGAAGTTCCGTTGTCTGGCATCCGTCTCCATCATGAGACCACCTCTATAGTACCATATTGTCGCCGGAGTTACGTATGTATTCCAAATTTCAGCTCAATCGGTTGAGGGGAACGGGTTTAAAATTCAGTTGCAAGATTCCATCCGGACAAACATACATACATTGCAAGTTAATAAAAATCTTGTAAAAAAGGTACATAAGCGATAAATACCTATTTGAATCAGTAATTGTGTACAGTGATCGCGAAAGTTTTATAAATACAATCAGCTACTCGCCAAGTAAGTCGTTTTCTGGTGTACATAATTAAAATGTTGTTTTTGAATTAAAACTTCTTGACGCGCGCTTGACTTGGGGAGTAAGCTGGTGAATGCGTTACGAAAAGTGCGAACGGAAGTTGAGAGGGAGATATAAGTTAATGAAGATAGAAAGAGAGAGAGGTACATTTCGTATATTTTTAAACGTTAATGTGCGAGCTCGAGTTGCGTCTGTCCAGAATGAACATAGACTGATCGACCTACAGACGTGTGGACAATTTTGTAATTGAACAATTTTATAAATTAATATTTTGATAAAGAAGTTTTACTTCAGTCGTGTGCTCTCTAAAGCACACTCGTTTTTTTTATTTTAGGTATTTAATAATAACTTACACAAATTAATCCATTCCGGATGCAAAGTCATGGCCGAAGCAAAAACTTGTATGAAACCGAGAAGTCTATACTTCCAGGTGTGTATATTAGCGTCGTGTTTTTCCAGCTCATACAGTTGTTTGAGACTGTAGGATCCTTTGCGGAAGAGACATATAGGATCGGCTGCGGGGAAGTATTGGGGAGTATACGACTGGAGTACGTCTGATTCGACTACGCCGATTGCTGTGTACTGAAAATATACAAATAAGAACAGATTTTATTTTTGATTTGAATATAAGTGGCATTGGGTCGGGCACGTAAGTCACGGAGTAATGGGCCAACATCTTAACACCTTGGGTACCGGAGGATGGACAGCGACGTCAGGGACGGCCGCGAAAGCGTTGGCGCGACGACATCAGTAGATTCGAGAAGGAATGGTGGGAATCTGCCAAGGATCGTGATAGGTGGAAGGAGTTGGGGGAGACCTTTGCCCAGCAGTGGGAAAATGTAGGCTAGTTAAATTAAAACAATATATATAAAACCTAAGTAAATCTAAATAAATTTGGCTCATAAAACGGCAGAATTGTTTCTCTTTATTTTCTATTTCTGGTCTAGTAGATTATCCCTACTACTGCACATAACACACAATGCAATTACATTTTGAAACAGAGAAATAACTGTAAAGATTCAATGAAACAGTAGACTATCACACTAATATTATAAATGTGAAAGTTTGGATGTTTGTTTATTTATTATACCTAGTCAGGTCATAAATTCTGTCACATGTTTAATATAAAATAATTGAAACAAGTTTATTCATTATGTAACCATTTATATACCAAAATGAACTTAACAAAACATAGATTCTAAAGTTTATTCAAAATGACCTCCGTGATTTTGAATACAGGCCTTCAATCTGCGCGGCCAGTTGTCTATCGCAGCACGAACGAGGTCCATGTCAATATCGGCGGCTGCCTTAATCAAGGATTTCTTGAGTGACTCCAAATTGGGATGAGGCTTTGAGCACGCCTTTTCCTCCAAGTGTTGCCATATCTTGTAATCTAACGGATTCAAATCTGGACTGGAGGAGGGCCAGTCTTCGTGCCGGATGAAGTCGATTTCACGCGCCGCCAGCCAGTCTTGTGTGCTCTTCGCTCTATGAGCTGGCGCCGAATCTTGTTGGAATACCCAGTGCCTGTTATTGAACATGGTATGAGAAACAGGTTCCACAAGGTTCGTCAGGACTGTATTTTGATACACAACTGCATTCGTTTTTACACCTTTCTCACAAAAATGTACCTCTGTTAAGCCCCAATAAGAAACTCCCAACCATACCATGAGCGAGGATGGAAAATGACCTCGTTGGACACGCGGAATACGGTTGCTCGCTTCTTCACTACTGTGTGCGTACAGCTTATCATTTTGTTTGTTGTAGCTCTCTTTTACGGTAAAAATTTTTTCATCCGAAAAAAGAATTTCCCGATATTTTTTTCCCGCGTACCGCTTCAACAAAGCGCGGCATCTCTTCAGTCTCAGGTCCATTAGACGAGCATTCAAACGATGTCCTGTTTTTCTTCGATATGCCCGAAGCCCTAAGTCTTCATTTAACACCCTTTTCACCGTGGTTCTGCTTAAGCCCATCTGAAAGGCCAACAGTTTCTGCTTACGTTTGGGATTTCTTTGAATTCGCGCCTTCACAGCTTTTATCACTGCTGGAGTCCTAACAGACCGAGGGCGACCACTTATTGACCTGTCATCTACACTAAGAGTCTTCATTGTATCGTTTGATGGTGCGATAAACGAATCTTTTGGTTATATTCAAATTTTTCAGTATGTCAAAAATTTGAATTGGCGCGTAACCGCAACGATGCAACGCAATAACTGCAACACGGTCTTCTTTAAGCGTCCACTCCATATTTAAAAATGAGTAAAATTCTAAAAAGTATACATTATTATTTTCATGAACAATTCGAAATTTGAATTCTATAAACTTTATTGTGGCCAGCATTCTAAAAGAAAAGTTTTTACTGTGTGACAATACTTATGACCTGACTAGGTATATTATATAATATATTTATTAAACAGTAGACTATCACACTATTATTATAAATGTGAAAGTTTGGATGTTTGTTTATTTATTTGTTTGTTTGTTACTCAATCACGTCGTAACGGCTGAACCGATTTCGATGAAATTTGGTATATACGTAGATTATAACCTGGATTAGCACATAGGCTACCTTTTATCCCATAAATCAGTTCCCTTGGAATAAAAATGGGGTGTCGAGTTGCAACAGCGAGTTTATCTTTATTTCTAAATTATTACTAACACATTTAGTAGTGTACCGCGTACGAAGTCGCGGGCAACAGCTAGTGAAAAATAAAAGAGACTTAGGTAAATACTGCGCTACAGCTGTAATGTAGCAGCTGTAATGGTTAGCGCCAAAAATACCTACCTAAATCATACAAACAAAAAAGGCTAGCCTAAACTCTGAAAATCTAACATAGGCACCGCGACCAAAATACATAAGACAAGTAACTTTTTTTAACAAAAATATATCACCGACTTCAGATAACAGTACAAACCAAACTACTGAACTGATATCAATGAAATTTCTATGGGACCAATCTGAAAGTATATCCTTTCAAATAATAAAAGAATTTTTCAAATCGCTTGATAAATGACGGAGTACTGAGCTAACAAACATAACATAAATAATTAAACATATATAAGACTTATATGACGAGAAGATGGCACTCTGCGAGTGAGGAAGAATCGGGAGGTAGCGGAACTGGTGGCCGAGCCCAACATCATAGGTGAAATAAAATCTCATCGATTACGCTGGCTCGGTCACGTTGAGCGAATGGGGGACGATCGTGCTGCCAAACGTGCCTACCTAGGAATGCCAGTCGGCCGACGACCAGTCGGCCAACCCAGATATCTCTGGAAGGATGAGGTGGAGAAAGACCTTCGCGCTCTTCAAGTGTCAGACTGGCAAGAAGTGGCGCAGAATAGGGACCAGTGGCGTCTTGTAGTGTCGGAGGCCAAGACCCGCTTCGGGGTTGATGCGCCAGGGTAGTAGTAGTAGTAAGACTTATATGGTTTTCTCATGGATGCCATCGTCAGAACTGAACCAAATGGAAATGGGACCACACGGGAAGCACCAGCTTTCAAATAAAAAAAGAATCATCAGAATCGGTTCCCCCAGTCGAAAGTTCTGATGTAACAAACAAAAAAAAAAGAAAAAAATCAGTCGAATTGAGAACCTCCTCCTTTTTTTGAAGTCAGTTAATAATAGGGTACATGCATTGAGAAAAATGAAGAGCATTAAAAGTCTACTTACAATGTCATCTTCTCTCCCTGCATACGAAAAGTGAATCCGAAGATCCCCGACTTTGTGTTGAAGAGCACTTTCTCCATGATAGTAGAAACCAGAGTGCAATTTGATATCAGTACGTTCCGGTCTTGAGTCTGACCATATTTCGTAATAGTCATTCACTTTACGCTTAACATCTAATCCTGAAAACACAGCTCATATTATAGAAGTGAACTTAGCCTGTAATAAATGCAAAATGTTGGGGGTATTGGCATTGAGGACAATGAGACAACGGCAAGCGCGGATCCAGGGGGAGGGTCATGGGGGTCATGACCCCCTAGGTGGACCACTAATTAAAATTGTTAAACATAATGTTTTTATATAATTTATTATCACAATATAGATTTTATGTAAGTACATTCAATATTTAATTTATTAAATAACTTATATAAAAATATATATTTTTAATATTAATTTTGATTATTAATATATTATAATATTAAAATATTTATATTTAAAAATTGTATCTATGATTATAAAAATTAAATTATAACTTGTGACTTGACCACGTCTATGTGACCCCCCCCCCCCCCCCTGGCACCAAAGCTGGATCCGCCCTTGGACAATGGATTATGGGGAAACAGATTATGTTGCTTAAAACGTAAAAACACAAAACTATAAGAACAAGGAAATCTGAATCAAATCTATCTAAAAGTGAGTAATTGAAATTTATTAAATTACTAGCTGTTGCCCGCGACTTCGTAAGCGTTACACGACTAAATGTGTAGGTAATATAGAAATATAGCTAAGGTCGCTTTGCAAATTGACTTGACACCCCATTTTTATTCGATGGGAACTTATTTATGGGATAATAGGTAGCCTATGTGGTAATCCAGGTCATAATATACGTATAAACCAAATTTCATCGAAATCGGTTCAGGCCGTTACGACGTGATTGAGTAACAAACAAACAAACATCCAAACATTCACATTTTTAGTATTAGTGTGATTTATGAACTGAATATTGCTAAAAGTTGACTGATAAAACTCACAGATTCAAATTCAAAGTTAACTTACATATTAAAATCAAATCGGAAGGATCATTTATACTAACGCCGTTCTAAAAGGCCCTATTTGGCGTTGTCAAAATACAGAGAGTAGAGATGGGAACTAGAGTAGAAATAAAAAATCGTTTGCCAATAAAACCGATTCTTGAAACATTTTGATTAATTGTACTAAGAGTTTGTTATAGTTTAGTTTAACTTAGGTTAAATTAATATCGAACTAGCTTGGGTGTACATACATAATTTGTATCGTTTTTCATTCAAGAAAATTTTGACGATAGTGTTATGTAGATTAGATTAGAAAATTATTTATACTACTGATAAAATAATGATGAAAACCCTTCATTGTGGGTGCATCAACATCTGTAATCGATTCTTATGTATAAAACATTAAAAATTATAAAAACGTCTGTTTTTATAAACCTAAAGTTTAGTAATTGTTTCGATTTTTTATCATGATTAATATTCTATTTTGTTTGGTTCCCAAGCGGTTAAAACGATCGAAACTCGATCGATCGATATTGAACACAATGATACAACATTGGAATAGCGTTGGATATCATAATAATTATGGCATTACATAAGGTTGATTTTTCGACTTCTTGTGTAGACGTTCGTTCAAAGTTATCACGGCGTTCTCGCGTGATAACTCGCGTTCATTTTTCTAATGACAGACGTCAAATCGGGCTTGTAATAACGGCCTAAGTATAGTAAAGGAGAACGGGCATCCTGGTCTACAGTCCAATAAAAATGAGCAGCACATTTTCGAATTGGCATACAATAGTACATCAAAATATACTATTGGAACTTTCCCCAAAAGTCTGTCCGTTTTGAGTTACAGCCATGCAAACACCAGCATTTTTTGTTTTAAAGAACATAAAATAACGGTTTCACGATTACTATATCCATACATAAAGGCTCCTATACAATGCAGTAGCAAGAGCGAGAAGGGAGAAGAGCGATGTAAGGGCCGTGGGGAGAGGGATGCGTACGCGGGGGAGGGGAACGGTTGTGTACGCGCCGCGCCGGACGGCTACAATAATCAGTCGCATCGCATCAAGTGAGTGGCTACGTCACGTCTTGTTACGATAGTGCTGTGTTTGAACTTCTTTCTCTGTTTTTACTGACCCTGGCTTGCTTTTGGACCCTGTTTCTTTCCCTAATGTGTTAACTTTGGCTCGACTTATTGACTTTTGAACTGCCTACCGATAATGGAAGTTTTTCGAAACTGTGTGATGTGTCGTCGAGGACTTTACCGCGGACGGTACCAGCAGCATATCTTGGCTGATAACCTGCAAAGGGAACGAACAGAATTCGCCGCGTTTATACAACAACATGCTGTGTTGGAGGTTAGTTACCTTTTATTTTTATTATATTGAGTAGTTAGGCATAGGATTTATTTATTTTAAGTATTAATTGTTATTATTTTCAGGTGGTGTTCGACAGTACTCAAAGCTTGTGTCACCGATGTTGGCAGAGGACTGAGCGTGATCATAGACCTGCACAGCAAGCGGCGCGAGCGCCTGGTACATTGCACTCTCAAGAATACACGAGGGCACCGAACACTTCGGTGCATTGTATTTACAACAACTGTGCTAATATTACCCGTAATCATATACCAAACGCGATAAGAATTAATGTATTTTGTGAGAGCAAGCTTTTTATTCCTGATAGCGCTAGGGTGTGTACAGAACACTTACAAAATAATGAATGGAGCAACCTGCCGCAAATGTGTAATGTGACACATGATTTTAATGACGCTCAGTTTACATCGCTCTGTGACTTGATGAGAATGGCTGCTAACAACCAGCCCAGAATCGACTTCGAAAACAGAGGCACCTTGTCTAATGAAGAGATGCACTTATGGACTGGGCGCACTTACGATCAGTTCGAAGCTATATTAGAACAAACTCCGTCACTAAGTGAACGTTGTAACCAGCCTAGAACTGCATTAGGCATCTATTTAACAAAACTTAGAACTGGAGACTCTGATGAGAGACTGGCAACGTTATTTCATATGTCTCGTCGAAAACTAGAACGTTTTTTGCCTATAGTTCGAGAATGTCTGAGCAACGATTACGTTGTGCTGCATCTAGGTGTGGACCACATTACCAGAAATGATATCCTTCAAAGAAACTTAACAATTCCAAGGGCTTTATTTGGAAACGATGAAAACATCAAAGCCATAATTATATGTGACGGTACATATATATATATATTAACAAAAGCTCCAACTTTTTGTTTCAACGGCTGTCATACAGCTTACACAAATATCAAAACTTGTTGAAGCCGTTTTTAATGGTATTCACGGACGGCTATATATTAGATGTCAAAGGGCCATTTGCCGCTACCAGAACCGATGCCCAGATCATGAGTGAAATAATGAATAACGAAGATGAGCCGCTGCATTGGTTACTCGAACGTAATGATGCGTTTATCCTAGACAGAGGATTTAGAGATAGTTTGCAGGATATAGAAGCTTGTGGCTACGAACATCATGTGCCACCAACTAAAGACAGAAGAGAAAATCAACTCACTACAGAACAAGCTAATCAGTCTCGTTTGGTCACCATGTGCCGATGGGTGGTGGAAGTAGTAAATGGGAGATTTAAGCGAGATTTTAAACTTTTGCGTCAAAACTATTTTAATAAAACGTTGCCAAAAATGTTTGTTGACTTCAAAATAGCTGCAGCCATTCTAAACCACTTCCACGACCCCATCGAAGATAGTTCACACGCAGCAGCCTTTTTGAATTCAATAAGAGCTAAAATACACATACCAAACACATTGCACAATTATGTGGAAGCGAAGAGATTGAATTATAGGAGAGCAGACTTCATGCGAATCGAAGCAAATGAAATAGAAAACTTCCCAAGGCTTAGTGAAGAACAAGTCATACATTTTGCCTTGGGAACTTACCAGTTAAAGCTCGCTCGATCATATTGTAGCGAGCACTTACAAAATGGTCTTTATATAATCGAGACGTATAGAGATAACGCTCTAGAAGACTTGGCACAATATGATATCAACGAAGAGGCTTGGCTATTACGTGGACGTATACAGTCTCGACATGTCCGAGCCAGGAAATATTTTTGTTATATATTAATCAATAATATTAATAACAATATTACACAATATTATTGTACCTGCTTGACAGGGCGACGTACTATAGGTACTTGTGCCCATGTACTGTCAATTATATGGTACGTAGGTTATGCCCGTCATGAAGGGTTCAATGAACCTGCATTGTTCCTTAACAGTATTCTCATCGATGATGATGATGATGATAATGTTTAATAACATATTGTTTTGATTTTTTAAGAAGATGTTGTTTTTATTTGTATTACTACTTACCTAACTTAAATAAAATCATTACATTACACAAAATGTTTTTTTAATTACCACGATATTCAATGTTTGGCACTAAATATTATCAGATTCAATTTTTAGTAGAACTCAGATCGGACAATACTTAGAGAAATGCGACTTTCTACATATGAAAATACATAGAATTACCTTTATATTGACATATGACTCATTTTTATTGCAAGGTAGACCAGCTTCCATACACTTATGCCCGTTCTCCTTTTACCAATTTCATGAAATCGAATAAATGGAGATAGTTCAAACACTAACTCAGTACAGTTTGATTTATGTTCCAGGATACAGGTTTTAATCCTCAACCTTACATACATATTATTTACTAGCTGCCGCCCGCGGCTTCGCACGCGTGGTTGGTTTGTCAATAAAAACATTACCCTCCTTCTTCGCAGTTGGGTAAAAAGTAGCCTATGTCCCGATCCCGGTCATATTCTATCAGTATTGCAAATTTCATCGAAATCGGTCAAGCCATTTAGCCGTGAAAACGTTTTCAGACAGAGAAACTAGAGTAACTTTCGAATTTATAATATTAAGTACTAGCTGATCTGCCCGCGGCTTCGCACGCGTGGTTGGTTTGTCAATAAAAGCATTACCCGTCGGGTAATAAGTAGCCTATGTACCATTTCTGGTCGTAATCTATCTAACTACCAAATTTCATTTAAATTAGCCCAGCAGTCTGTCTCCGAGTTGAGAGAGATAATTACATATACCTATTTAATTTTGATGTTTAATTTTAGATAGTTTATCTGCAAGTTTTACTAAAACAGTAAAACTACAATAGTATACCAACAAAATATAGGAAAAGCAGTGTCTGCTTCTACGTTAAAAGTTACCTAAATGCAACCATCCAATTTTGACACTCTCTGCAATATGTGTTTCACTGAACATAGGCATTGAGGTAGGATTCTGGTGTCCTGGCCTTACGTAGAACAGTGCAGAGTCCACCACATAATCTCTCCAGTCCTTATGGTACCAGTAGGTCTTCTGAGATTCTTCTGCAGGCTCAGATAGGAAGTTATCTTGTTCTCTGGTGAACACAACATGTAGCATGTTAATAATAGGTTTTGTGATGATAGGAAAGGTTTAACTAGACTGGTTAGTTATCTAAAACCAAACCCTAAGCTTTTAAATACTGCACTGGATAATTAAAATACTAGAAATACTGAAAAGTAGGGTTTAAGATAGTGTAGGGACACACTATATACTGACTCGTGTAAGTCATCTCTCATCAAGTAAAAAAGGAAGATATACCTACTCATTACTACCTCCTCATCAAGAAAGGAATAATCAGTACCTATATTAGGGGTTGCATCATTATCATCTCAAACGCCTAAAATAGTTCTTATTGATGTTACTTGTCTAGATACATCACCAATCACCATCATTCCAGCCAGATTTTCCCCACTAGTGGGTTTGTGGAGTTCCTTTTCTACATTCAAACACTAATGTGACCCACTGGTACATCGTTAATTGAATGAAGTTAATTAAAAGTATTTCTCCTAATAACTTACGTAGTTTCTTCAATCCATTGGTACATCTGCACCCTTTTCCGTAGCTTTACTGCTTGCACATGGATATTGTAATCAGGTTCTGATATGGGTTCCATTATGCGCAAAGGTCCCACAATATGCACCGCTTTGCCCTCATATCTACCTGACCCATCACCACTGTGTACATCTATACTTTCCGCTGCTGATACTAATTCTTCTAACATCAAGTTGCTCTGAATAGTTTTACCCTGAAATTTTATTATAAAACTGTCCTCTTATACAATCAATTTAAGCTCCACCTTTGGTCCTAAGTATACAGGCTGTAGCAGTAGATGCTGGTTATAAATTCAATACTTACCTCAGCCCATAAGAGAAAATACGTGACGCCGGAAAACAGAATCAAACTAAGAAGTGTAGTCAACCAAGTTTGTTTGAATTGATTTCTTACAGCCGCCCAATCCATCTGGAATATTTAAACAACCAGGCTCAGAAGAATAATGTACAACCAGGTTATATACGTATTGGAGAAGATATTGGAAGATTGGAGAAGATTTATATGTAAAAGCCGCCGCCGCAACTGTCTCCGCACGTTCGTTCGGCGCCTTGGCGGCCGAGGACGTAAACATAATTTAACAAAAGAACTTACTTTCAACGGTAATTATGGATTAACAAGGATATTTCATTTATTGATTTTGAGTTTTTTTTGCAATATTACACTATGTATACACACAAAAACACACACACGCATACTCAAATTAATCAAAAATACAATCTATAAACAATAGAAAAACCCGGAACCAAACCAAACCATACCATTTTCAGAATGTATGACAATGACAGTGATATTCATTAAACTTGAAAAAAAGTAGCTTGATCTCTGCGACATTAAACTGACATTCCTAGGGTTGTTATGATACAGAAAAAAATATCGATAGTAATTATCGATAGAAGCTTTACAGTAAAACCAATTGTTGGACTTTTGAGGGCTCCAACAACCCGTAACGACTGCCATTAGATATTCATATGGCAGCCGGGACCGACGGCTTAACGTGCTTTCCGAGGCACGACCAGACCAATACAAAAACCCATATTCATGCATACAAATATTTGCACTGAGCGAGAATCGAACCCGCGACCTCCTGCGCAGTCGTTTTCACTACCGCTTCGCCACGAAGGCTGTCTGCCATAATTATATGTAAATATTAGGTTATATTATGATTTGGGTAATAAAATAAAACGAATATTTTAATACATACATTTATTTATTCTAAAGAAATTCACCCCAAATCAATATCCGAATCACTTTCAGAATCGCTAGAGCAATCTTGTAAATTTATAATGAACTCTTGTTCGCAAATATTACAAAATCGAACGTCTCGCTCCCAATCTTCTTCCATTAATTTTCTGCATTTGGTAACTACCTTTTTCCAATCTTCTACAGATACATTTTCAACCGCAGTGTTTAGTAACTGCAGCATTTTATTTGTCGTGAAAGGCGGTGTTGTGTTATGTCTAGCAGCGTAACCTTGAAAGAAAAACATATTTAAATATCATAAATTATACTGGAGTTAATACATAAAGAATCTGTCTAACTGAAATTTGAGCAAACAAATCTTTTACTTGGGCCCAGATAAGCTCGATCGGATTATACTGGCAGTGATATGGAGGCAGTCTTATGACGTTATGACCCTTTTCTTGGGCTATGTCATCTAAGACATACGTTGGTGTGCTGGGTTTGTGCAGATCAACGAGTCTCAATAATTCGTTTTTAACGCGCCGGCGAACACTGAGCGCAACTTCAATTCGGCCACGTCAAAAACTTCGGCCTGAATATCGCTATCCCTGTTTAGTGACGAAGTTTAGCCACGCAGAGCGACAGTGATAGCAATAGAACGATTCTAAATTTGATTAGATTTTGACCGTGTTCCGTAATACCAAAAATGATGACTGAAAACTTGTTGTATTTTTCTCATTGTGTTGTTATTCTGTAACTAGACGATATAATCTTTGTTCCCATAACTAGGATACGTAAGATGTTGTTGTTTTTAATACGAAACAATTAGGTTGAAAACAGGTCTTTTATGACGTAAAAACATGCAGAATTCGATACGCTTCTATTTTATTTTAGGTAAGTATTTTGATCTAATATATGGTTGGGAACCTAGATAAAAACTATTCAAATTAAAATAATAACTTATTAATGTAGAAATATGCTCCAAATAGAAATGATCTTGGTAGTACGTGTTGTATGGGCGATTGTCCCTCCGGTGCCCCCTTAAGCATTGTTTCATTGGTCTCTATTCCTTTTTCTTGAAGCCATGCAAATATTCTAACTTCCTGTTTGCCGAAGTTGGTGGTTTGTGTTTTGGACCGAGTGATATGGGGCGTTATCCATAATTATATAATGTGGCTCCTTCAAATTATCTAATAATTAAAAAAAAATCAAAATTCATTTCGTCATGATATTCATTGGTCTTCGTAGATTTGAATGCCAATAGGCAATTGGGCACAAAACCAGATGACGTCCCAGTATGAGTTATTATTAATCTTTGACCTTTGCCTTCGGGTACTTTGGTGGTCGATTGTGCCGTATCATCAGTCTAAGCTTTGGATACGGTATGATTGGCGTTTAGCAATGTCTTGTCTAGAAATACAACTTTGTCCCAATTTGTAATTTTTTTGACTTTCCAGAGAAAATTCACTCGAGCAAGAGCATTGTCGGTTCGTTCCATTATAATTTTTCTTTTGTCATTTTTTTTGTAGGAAAATTCAATATTTTTCAAAATCTTCGATAGTGACGGCAAGCTTCCATTAAACAAGTCTGCGTCTTTTAGGGACGCCGCCAGTTTTTTTTTTAATATAGGTAATTCACCCCGTGTATAATAACCGTATACATGGTTGCGAATCGCAACGGCGTAAAAGTCGTAAATTTTTGTGACAGGAGCAGCCTTTTTTCTTTTTTTATTTGGCGTTGAAAGCTTTTTTCGTCGTCTTCAGTCAATACTGCGATTGAAGATTCACCATCTTTTTCTTTACTGATGCGAATTACAGTCGCACGTCCAATGCCAAGAGCATCTGCAACTCTGTCACAAACTTTTGCCATGGGTAATAGCGGTCCACCATTTTGGTCTTCTCGCTCAAAATATTCACGCAGGCGAATCACAAACTCACGACTTTGACTGTTCAAAACAGCTTTCTTTGGCATTATGCCAAAAACAATGAAAACAAACAATAAAAACCAACAATAACAACAAATAAACTAACAATAATAAATAAACTTAACAAATTAACAGCAATAGTAACAAAAACAAAGCGATGAGAACGGAAAACACGTGGCGTATACAAGGCGTTAGCACTCGTACTGAGGACAATGGGTCATATCAAACAAGATGGCGGCGCGTTGGCGCCATCTTGCGGAAGAAGACACGCCGCGGCCAAACTTCTCTCGAACCCCAAAGTTGTCGGAAGGAATGTTACGAGTAGGTTAGAATTTAGATTTTATTTACTCACTATTGTAAATAATGTTATTTTTTTTAAATATTCAATAATGTTATTTTTTTAAAGTAAATGATAAATTAAGTTTTATACAAAATATCGATAGTTTATAGTCTGTGGTCACGATGATTCATCGCTCATCACTATAATTAGCTCAGCATGCCCATAAAGTATGACATTGACTGATACGTTTGTCCCACGTTTGTCCGTACTGTTAAATTCAGCCCTTCATAGGCGTGATTTTACTGACAGCTGTCCCAGAGATCAAGCTATGTTTTTTTTTAATAATACCCGGACAAACATGACATTGGCATAATTGTGACAACAACTAGCCATAGAAGCCATAGAGCACATGGTGCTACAAACTAACCTGTAGCCTAAGATTAATTTAGCTCCGTTTACGAACCAACCAAACCAGTGAATAGTGAATGTAGTTTAAGATCATGGACTTTAGAATACTTTAAAGATGAAGAAGAACATTTTTAGTTAGTATTAACATGGATCTTCAACACTTCGACCAATTTGTTTGGGAAGTGTGGGTAAGGGTCGGACGTTCGTTTTAACCCTCCCTAGCTTTAACGTCAGAAACGAGAATATAATACCTACGGGTAGATTAAAATACCTCAGAGACAGAGCACGTCTTGCTCTGGCTCAACTTTCAGTTTGGCAAATTGTGCTAAAATTTTCATTTTTTTTCAAATGGAAAGTCCTTCCCTTGCTCTGAGGGTGGCGCCTTTTTTTACGATGGGAAAATGCTTTACGCATGTTCTTCAACTCGGGGAGAGCTGAAGGGGTCTGTTGTACTCTCCGTAGGCTATCAACCAACGGCATACCGACTAAAAACCCACCGATATTCCTTCATTCACCTCAGTGCCAGTGCATCATCAAATCGAACATTATATGAGCGGTTTGATGCTGCACTAGCACCTGACAAGGTCACGGGGTCCCGGTTGGATTCAACCGCGGCCCTGTCGGTTAATGTCCGCCTTAAGCGGACCCCTCTGTCCCCCTCCTGGAAGGGAGAGGAATGTCCTGGAATATGGAGGACATTCCCCAGTGTAGGAGGCCAGTGCAATGCTGGGTCGGAGCTCCCCGCACCCGATCCCTGCTGGCCCCCATCGAGCTGAAGAAGGCGAAAAAACTGTCTTCGCCTCCTTCCGGTCCTTAGTCTGCGGAGCGGCTCAGCGAGAGGATCATCTTCTCTGATACGCTCCGCCACAGAACATAAAAAACAATAGAATTAGCATGATGACTTTTTACTAAGAAAACCAGTGTAGCTAAACTCACACATGTAAAAAATAGCACACTTAGAAATAAAAGTTCTAATTGGTTGAAAGAGAACGTTCAAAGAGGCCTAAAACCATAAAACCAATTTAACGGATATAAAACCTTAGCTACTATGGAACATGGTTTAAAATTCAATAAAATAAACAGTAACAAAAATATAAAGTTTACTTCTTCTACTCGGCAAAAGATGGTGCTTTAGAAAATATTTTTATTTTAGTCTCTATTAATTAGAAATAAGACTGATAATGCAATGGCTGTTACTTGATTACCCACAAAACAAAGCCACTCAACAACAGATGGCGCTGTCGCTAACGATTTTTGTTATAGTCTCTAACTGCAAAGAATAAGATTGATAATGCAATGGCTGTTATTCGCATGCTCAAATAACAGCGCTACTGACTTAGTGATGTACCAATGAGCATACAAGACGAATGTATCAATATCGATTATCACCTACCTACTACGGGTAACGAAATAGGTACGTCAGGTTATATTTGTGGTGGTCGAAATAAAAAGCTTTTCTTTTCTTTCTTTCTTAACATAATCACAGGTATCCAACTCATAAATACTTACTTAAAAATATTATATTACTGGAATATTATATACTGAATTATTATTTGAGGGGCACACTAAAAGTTTCCGGAATCAATAAAAATATACTAATAATGGTCAAAAATGAATTTATTGTTTTTCAAAATATTCTCCCTTTTCGTCAATGCACTTTTTCATAAGATTGAACAAATTTTGAAAACATTTGTGCCACTCCTCCGGTGGTGACGTCGGATACATGTTATTCATACTCTTCGACAGCCTCTTCTGGTGATGAAAACCGTTGATCGGGTAATTGGTTCTTAATTTTTGGGAACAGAAAAAAGTCACACGGTGCCAGGTCGAGATTCTGTATGCTGGATGACTCATAAGTTGAACGTTTTTTAATTTTTTTATGTCTTGCGCCTTGGGGAAAGTAAAAACAGAAGTTATTATATTATTTCAAACTATAGGTCTAAAATACATTCAGAAAATCACCAATAAAACAACAAAAGGAATTAACGCCCTAAAACTTATACACCTTTTAATAGGGGGTAACAAATTAAAGCTATCGATAACACATTCATCTGTATATTGGGGTCACATCCCTAATTTGAGTAGCTTAAGTTGAGGTTTAAGAGAAACACGACCTTAAGGCGTATGATTCACAGTCTATATTGTTTGACAATTTTGCATTTTGAACAAAACTAACAAAAAACAATAAAATAATACTTACCGGTGATAGGATATGCCTCTTTTTGTTAAATTTTTGGTTCTGCTATAATATTTACACTCCGAAACGGCACAATATGGCATTTTTATATATTTTTGAAGTACGTTTACCCTTCAGTAATTGAAACACGACTGAAGTGAGCGAAGCTTGTAGTGCGCGGAGCTCCGCGTACTTGGTGTTACGCGGGCCCCGCCTACTTACGACTTCTATTGTTTTTTGTGTTCTGTGCGCTCCGCAGCTTCTCAGACATAACTTCGTCACAAAAGGCGATTATGGCATCCCAGGCTCTAGCGCTGCTAAGCATAGCCTGAATTATGCTTGGCAGCGAGAGATCCTGGCCTATTATAGCCACCAGCGCCTGCCGTTGTGTTGCCCAGGCAGTACAGAAATCCAGCGTGTGCTGCGATGTGTCCACGAGGGCACGACAGTGGTGACACTCCGTCGTCGATTCCCGTCTGATTTGGCACAAGTACCTACTTTGCGAAGCAACCATGCCCCGTCAGCACCTGCGTCAATCGGAAGGTCATCGAGCCATGCTCCCTAGCGAGCACCTCTTATAAAAGCGGACGAACTGCTCCGACAATATCAGTTCCGGCGCTAGGTTGTGCCAACCTCTGGAGCCACTCTACAATGAGTCCCTCGTCCAGTTCGTCCCTTTTGCCTTCAACCTCTCTTGGAGCCGGTCTTAGCCCCCCAGCTAGTTCCTGCCCTCGCGAAAAATATATTGCCGAGAAACAGCTGGCATCCAAGTCCCACAGTAGTGAGCCCGCCACTGAGGATGGCGCCTGCCCGAAGTGTCAGTTTGGTTTGTTTTATTAACATGCTTTTTTCAAATAGGTTTAGCTAACTCAACATTACAAACATGCAACAAACTTGTTGAATTGATATAATGGAGTAAAACTTCTTAACGCATGCTTGACTTACGGAGTAAGCTGGTGAATGCGTTACGAAAAGTGGGAACGGAAGTTGAGAGGAAGATATAAGTTAGTGAAGATAGAAAGAGAGAGAGTTACGTTTCTTATATTTTTAAACGTTAATGTGCGAGGGCAAGTTGTGTCTGTGCAGAATGAACATAGACTGATCGACCTACAGACGTGTCGACAATTTTGTAATTGAACAATTTTATACTTAAATTAATATTTTGTTAAAGAAGTTTTACTTCAGTCGTGTGGTCTAAAACACACGTGTTTTCTTTTTATTTAGGTACATTACCCATAGGCTTGAAGATGAACATGACTAAAACAAAAGTGATGTCGAGCGTCTCAAGGGGCTCGATTCCAAACATTTCCATTGGAAACGAGTACCTGAGAGGAGAGGAGATGGTCGAATCTTATGTGAACCTTGGTCATGTTAAAACTTACGGAAAAGAATTACAGGCCAAGGAGATATTTATGAGAATTCAGTTAGCATGGGCGGAGTTCAAATCCTGCCAACATTATCCTACGGTGCTGAGACATGGATCCATGGAATTTGTTGTTGTAAAAATCCCGTTACCTACCTTTGCACTATTAACCTTTTTCTGTGTACTGACACATTCTCATACTGTCAACTGTACAATTGACAAAACTGAAAACTGACAATCAAACAAAAGTTGTTTGTTGTTTTGTACGCTATTTTAGGTTATGTTTACATTTGGTGAATTGTTAATTCTTGTTTAAATTATGGCGAGAACTCTTGAAAATATGTGAAATCTTGACCATGGGAAGCATTTTCAAATCATTATTGTGGCTGAACAATGGCCATATTTATTCACCAGTGCTTACGGCGTACCGAAACGGTTGTAGCCATCACTTGCCTATTTTTGATTTCTACTATCAAACAACTGGTAATTAATTATATCTCTAGGCGATTTAACATAGATTTTCATATGAATAATCACAGGGCCTCCTATTTTTTAAACACGAATGCTAAATACAAAATTTTTTTTTTGTTTCCTATATCTCATATTCATATGTATTCTATACCTACCTACTTACAATGTTTGTGAGGTATCTGTATAAATCAATACTCGGAAAAAAAAATCTAACTCCTATCTCGATGCTTCACTTAAAAAAATATACTTCCTATATACATATTTTCAGGAAAACGCATTTCGGACAATGATTTCCCAGCACTGAAAAAGAAGCACCCGAACATTGAAAAAGTTGACCAGCACAGACTAGAGTGTTCTCTTCAGATTCTGCAAAAGTTTGGCATCACCCCGCTCGAAGCATGCAATAATCTCCATGTATTTAGCATGAACCCTATAACAGTGGATAACTATGGAGAAATACTAAAGGAATGTGGATTTATCTACATCATGCCAAAACACATTATAAAGTAAGTATGGCTACATTTGAATTACGTTATACAAATTAATTTTGCCTCAGCTTTATGCTACTTTGCATTACTTATATCATGCAAAGTAGCGCTAGTTTTTTGGAAGGGTCTTTCATATTATGTAGATTCTGTATGCTGCATTGATACATACCTGCTAACATGTTTAAGTAGGATATTATTTCGAACCAGTGGCATATTAACCCTAGGGCCATCGTGCCATGGTCTGGGATAGCATGATGCGAAGAGTGGCAGAAGCCAGTCCTGGTCAAAAGCTTCAGCTGTACACATAAAGTAGGTTTACTCGTACGTAGCCACCAGATACAGCTAATATTTAATATTTGTTGTTTATTCTGTAGTACAGCCTTTATCCATTACCTATTTAAAAAAACAAGTGGGAAACCTTATAGGCCCAGGGTGCTAAATCTTAAATTCTCCACGGCTTCTAACATTCTTGTAACATGTATTTTAAGCAAAAAAATGAATTTGATTTGTTTTGTAATAATATACCAGCTTCGCACATGTGGTTTTTGAATAAAAAGTAGTCTATGTTTGAATCCAGATCATAATCTCTATAGATACCAAATTACATCATAATCAATTTTGTTTCAGATACCACACTATTGCAAAAAATAGCACCATAGCTAGCCTAAAGAAGCAAGGCACTATGAGAGAGGATATTCAATTAGAGGAAGCTTTACTTGAACTCTTCAGTGAATGGCCGGCTGAGAGCAAAGCGCCCATTGGTTTCCCTGAATCAACATCTTCTATGTGTAAGTAACTATTACTAGGAGGCTGCGGGTTCGATTCCCGCCATTACATGGTCTACAGATATTTGTTCAGGGTGGTGTTTCTCTATATATAAGCTCATAGTATTTACAATAAAAAATAAATGATATTCGATTAGTTATCTGATTCCCATAGTACAAGATTTGCTTAGTTTAAGGCTAGATAGCGCTACGTGAAATGTGCAGCACTTTTTATATATTATTATATCGAAAGTAACTCTCGCTATCAGTTGGTTACATTTTTACAAATAAACGGTTGGACCGATTTCAATTCGATTTTGCATATATTTATATACCAAAAGATAGATTATGACAGAGATAGAGACATAGGCTACTTTTTACCCAACTCTGCAGAAGGTGGGTAATGTTTTTATTGAGAAACCACGCCTGCGATGCTGCATAGTAAATTAGGTTTTAATGATTTGGCAGGCTAGCCAATATTTTTTTTATTATTAATCATTATCTAAAAATCTATAACATACTTATTTATTTAATTAATACTTTCACACAAAACAGTATAGTGCTAGGAGGACTGCTAATAGCATTAGCTACCAATCATCCTGGTCGTGCTAAAAGAAGGTAAGGCGTGACACAGGAAAAAAGGTATTTAAAACCTAATAATAAATACAGACCCTAAATGACTAAATAATAACATAATAAATACCTAACATTATAATTATAATATACATATATATATAAATACAGTTATCATACATAAAAACCTATAAATAAATACTTATAAAAAAATACACTTAAACCTTAGAAGGTTTGTCCTAAGTGTAGCACAAAGTTCTATTCTAACACATTCTAGGGTGTGGGGAATAAGATCTGCACTGAAGTCCTGCATAGGGATGTAATGGGCATTACCCCCCTTCTAACCTGACCCCCGCCATCCAAACTCGTTTAAGTAGTAACTAGCTAAGCTGTTAAAGCACCCACTTCCTAAGCAAATTATCAACAGTGTCCTTAATTCTATTATTTTCTACTACAGTGACCATTCGCACCAGTGTCTTAGAAAGATATCTGAAATGGAGACTGTCTATAACAACAGAAGACTTTGAAAAGTACTGCCGTAACTACCTACCCTTACGCCACAAACCAATGGAGGATATCAAAGAAGCATTGAACTTGGCTCAAGATGTTATTAAATTCGACATGAAAGCCATAAGAAGAAATGGTTTTATTGTATCAGCTGATCCTATGAATACAAAGTTGATATTAGAAAATGTCAGTGAACTGGCTGGATTGGACATAAGGGAAGCAATAAGAATAGAACCTGCAATATTGAAAAATAACTACAACTCTCTCATAGAAATAAGGAGTTTATTAGAGGTAAATACTGGCCATGTATTATTTGTACTTGCTATTTGAATGGTTATAGCTCCGGTTTACAGCTCCGGATCTAGGGGTGGAGGGGGGGCAAACCTGGGCACCTGCCCCGGGCGGCAGCATTCCAGGGTCCCCGATCAGAGGCCGCCAAATTCTTCAATAAAAAATATGTTCGAAAAAAAACTTGTCTCAAAAAGTGTTTGGCATCCAGCGCACGTCGTCGTATCGTTTATTCCACGTCCGTGTTCCATCTACTTAGTTCACCTGGCTGTTTATTTGATTTGGAACGCTTTAAACTTTAACACCTCCCCCTATCAAACGCTGGAGGAGAGGGGCGCCACATCAAGTTCTAAGGAATCAAGTTCTAGATCCGGGGCTGCCGGTTTATGCTCTAGATCAGGGTTTCCCAACCTAATTTGCCTGCCCCCCCCCCCCCCCCAGATTGTAAAAAATATTTTCATACCCCCTCGTATTTTTTGCATTGCTTCAATAAAAAAAAACAATGAATAAATGAATGAAAATACTTTATTGTACACTTCAAAAGAAACAGACTTAAAATAAAAAATCACAAAGCAACAAGTACAATGGGCGGTCTTATCGCTTAGAAGCGATTTCTTCCAGACAACCTTTGGATGGATAGGACTTTTGTGACATTACAGTAATGGAGGGGGGTGTACCTACATTAACAAAACAAATACTAAATTTTAGGAAAGCGCTGAACACTTGCAATAAAATAAAACAATATACATAAATATACCTACAACAAATAAATTAAATGAAATATATATGTATATACATAAACATATATACATACATATCTATAGCGATACCACGACGTTTCTGTGAGATAAAATGTTTTCACTCTTGTTTTAAATGTAATGGCTAATGATGGAGCTTGCCGTATTGAGACCGGTAATGTGTTCCAAAGACGTGTTGCTTGAACGGTAAAGGAATCATCATATAATCTAGTACTATGAACTGGGGTTTTCAGCATCAAATTTTCAGACGATCGGAGCGAGTGAGGATTATAGCAGTGAAGAAACTCAAATCGTTCCTTCAAGTAGGAATAAGTGGTTAAGTATAATAAATAGTGGTTAAGGGGTTTCGGAGGATGTTGTTATTTATAATTTTAATATATTTTTTTATATTATTATTTTATTTATATAAATTATTTTCACTACATTGTTTGTTAAGAAAATTAAATCATATCTTTGGTGTTACTTACTGTATTTATCCTCCGCGCACGCGCGGATGAAGAGAGAGCGCGCCTGGTTTAGTACAATGAGTGATAGAACAAATAGTGTTAAAGTAATTAGATCACCCGATTGAACACTTTAAATCATTAACTGTAATGAGTAGATAGAATTAAATGTCCGAATACACTATGCCCCCCTTAGGGTCTCTCTACGACCCCTAGGGGGGTGCGCCCCACTGGTTGGGAAGTTCTGCTCTAGATAGCTCAAACTTAACCGCCCTGACGCGCGAAGTTGCCGTCAAGCATGACGTTGGTTGGGCGATCATCTAAGTAAACGATTATTAACCTTTAGTATGCGTAATGACCTAAAACTGTGTATCCACTGTCTGCGTAAGATGGCGCGCATGATAGAGCGCAATTATTAGGCTGAGTTCAAAATATGATGAATATTTTCAATAAAATTGTATAGAATGTGTACCAACCAACCAACTTTATTTTTACAGAAATAAACACCTTGATTATATAAACATACGGCTTAAAATACCGTAAAAGTAGACAAGAGTAGCAATGATACTGATCCATATCAACGCAGATGACAGTTTTAGTAAGGATCCTTACATCCGCATTCCAAAAGTTAAAACTAGGGCAAGTTGGCGCGCTTAACTGAACCCAAGTTCTCAAAAATTACGAACTGGATTCGTTTCTAAGTTTTTGTTAGAAAATAAAGGCAATTTTTTTTAACTTTTGTTTTATTTATTTACGGTCACTTTTTTCGTGATCGTCTTTCATAAGGATCCGTAGCCTTATTGCGTTAGCGATTCACTGTCGAATTAAAAGAAATACAGGAAAAAAAGTGAAGTGAGTTTTTTCCTGTATTTTTTCAGTCCTGAGTTGAGTTCGTTGCAACTATGTGAACAGACCATACGCGCGTCGCGCATCTTAACTTAATCTTAAACATTCAATCTTGATTGCCTGTAAAAAAAAATTACTATAGAATCTTTTTGCAGGAATATAGAATACCTAAGGATTTTCAAAGTCGCTGCCTACGAGTTTACTGTATGCGCCCAGATACAGTGAAAGAACGCCTGGATGAACTAATACATATGAAGGAGTACCAAGTACTGTCTACTAACCCGAGGGCGAGTACACAAATGAAGCTTTATTTATTCTTTATTGTACACAAAAAAAATACATTAAAAAGTACAGAAATATGAGGACATGTACACACGGCTACACATCAAGCTATTAATTTCCAGTATAAGCTGACCTCGCATTGTGTAGGCTTTTCGTAGAATGAGAGATCAGCTTACACTGGAAATGTATAGCTTGATGTGTAGCCGTGTGTACAAAGGCGAGTTTAACCCTAAGAAGAGTTAAAGGAAGGAGAGAGAGAGAGAGACGATTTTAGTTTTATAGTGTAGTTTAGTATTAGTGAATTAAGTTTTTTTACAAGCTTTTTATTAACTTGCAATGTATGTATGTTTGTCCGGATGGAATCTTGCAACTGAATTTTAAACCCGTTCCCCTCAACCGATGGAGCTGAAATTTGGAATACATACTCGTATATAACTTCGTTGACAATGCAATAATATGGTACCATGGAGGTGGTCTCGTGATGAAGACGGATGATAGACAACGGAACTTCTGAATGGATTATAGTAGGCTACTAGTGTTTGGGCTCATTTGAATCTGCTTGCGGCTCCGATTATGAATTTTATAAAAGCTAGTTTTGAAAAAGTAATTCTTCAACAAAAAACTTATTTAGTTTCTTTCTGACCTATCTTGTCCCACTGCTGGAGAAAGGTCTCCCCGATTTAAGTTATTAAAGTTTTTTTATTTATCATTCTGTGATTGCTGTTATGTACAACAATGAATTAATCCATGTATCTATCTGATGATATTTAAAACTACAGAGTTTGTTACGTAACTTGTCATATCGCAACTCTTCTGTTTTAAAGTCGAAAATAATTAAAAAAACATATTATGTACTTCCAAAATATATATTTGTTTAGCTACGACAGCCTTACATTGCTCATACTAGGTATATCCTACTAATATTATAAACGCGAAAGTTTGTATGTATGTATGGATGTTTGTTACTCTTTCACGCCGGAACGGCTGAACCGATTGCGATGAAATTTGGTATGTACGTAGATCATAACCTGGAATAACACATAGGCTACTTTTTATTGAAAAACCACGCGTGCGAAGCCGCTGGCAACAGCTAGTACTACATAAATTGAAACGAATATTTTGTCAATTGCCTCAAGGCTCCATCAAATATTAATGTAAACAAAATACCTACTATTTCGTAATGATAGCGTGTTTGCGTATTACAGGTCCTATCATTAGTTGTCCATAAGAAGAAAATGATGAACAGAATCAATAAAATACAAACGGTGAAAAAGCAGTGCTATAGTCTGAACCATCTCATTTCATCAAGCAAGGTCTTTAACGAGTAAGTTACTACTGTCGTTGGTCATACATAACATTATAGTTGTCTAGTTCTTTCTTCAATTCATCATCATCATCATCCACAACCTGACTTCACCCATTGTTGGGTATAGGCCTCCCCAAGTTTGTGGAATCCACCACGATCCTGCGCTAGTCTCACCCACTGACTGGCCACGACCTTTACGATGTTGTCCACCCATCTCGCTGCTGGTCTTACCCTTCTATACCCGCTCCTCGGCCACCATTCAGTAACTGTCCTGCAGTCCATCTGTCATCACCACGTCTAGCCAAGTGTCCCGCCCATTTGAGCTCCATAACTCTAATCACAACGTCATGAACCTTCGTTCGTCTACGAATCTCGACGTTTGGAACTCGATCTAACAGTCTGATGCCGAGCATGGTACACTCCATGGCTCTCTGTGAAACTCTTAACCTCTACACAGCCTCCTGCGTGAGCGTCCATGTCTCGGCACCGTAGGTCATGGTGGGCAGAACACATTGGTTGAATAAGCGGGTCTTCAGACACTGTGGAGTTTTAGGCGGCCTAAGGATGTCGTCTAACTTTTTTTTTAAATTAAATCACAATACCACCTGATGGTAAGCGATGATGTGGTCTAAGATGAAGCACGAAGATCTAGAAGAAACCTATTCATCTCTCTAGAAGAACCTCTCACCTTAAAGAGGCCCGGATTGTATTCTTTAGGAAAAACAGACGAACTTGCCGAATGCAGCCCATCCCAATTGGATCCTTTTAGAGATCTCCTTCTGCTGATGCTCTTTACCAAACGACAGAATATGTCCAAGATAAACATACTTCTTCAATTACTACTTGTTAATTCAATGCGTAAAGCTGACAGTTCCCGAGAACCTTATCTGTGGCGGCGGCAGCAGCAATGTTTCTGCCAAGGCGAGGCTGAACACCAGCGTAGCTGAGCCCTCGACCTATTTACCACCACATTCTACCTAATTGCTACCCACAATAATGTACTAATGTTTAGAATTAGGCTTACTGTTATACATAGAGCAACACGGGCCACCGGCGGACCGGAGGGGAGTAGCCATACGCAGGCGTTCCCCTCTGTCAAAGTACAAGTCCATGCGGTCCTATGCGTACAATAAAACTAGTTGCAGCCGCACTGCTCACTACACTAAATCTAGTTGCGTGTCTGAATCGACGTCCTAAAAAAATGCCGAATTGCTCTGTTTTTTGCTGCAAAAAGAGATCTGCCACGTCAAGTCTACAAAAAGAAGGCGTTACCTTTCCTAAGTAAGTAATTTTTAATCACATCATTACTATTTACTTATTTTAAACTTAAAAATTACAATATTATCGGTCGTGTTGTTTCGGATTGGTTTACCAACACAGGCCGCTCGCTTTCATACAATACGCGGATCGGTCGAGTGACTAATCCGAGTTTATTTCTGAGAATCCGCTGTCACCCAGCGATAGTGTTGTTGCCGGATTGTCTGTAGATAGTTATCGATAAAAATGGCCAAAGAGTCTTCTATTCGGAGACATTTTTGAGATTAAGTTTTTTTGATACAAGTATTATATTGTGAGCTTTATTTAATATTCATAGTTAAAATGCATATAAAATTACTTACGCGCATTAGCGCTTTTATTAAAATTACGTACGGAGAACTTCAACCATAATGTTTTTTTATTTATTTATTGCAGGTTTCCTAAAGATTCAAATTTAAGGGATACATGGAAGACATTTTGTAATAACAAAATAACCTGGATTCCCACAAGAAATAAGATAAGATAACTCTTTATTGTACACCAAAGTAAAATACAGAACATAATTCTTACAAATAGATTTAGTTCAATGGGCGGTCTTATCGCTAAAAGCGATCTCTTCCAGACAACCTTTGTATGGACAGGATAAAAATGTAACACATGACGGCGGTGCATCTATATAAATTTAAAAACATATCTACATACTATAAACCTAAATTACCAGTAATAACACAAATTTAATTTAAATAAGCAACTCTAAAAGTGGTTATGATGAATTAACAAGCAGCTACAACTTCAACACAAGGACAGATAATGGGTGTGCACTTTTGTTTTAAAATTACTAATAGACTTGGATGTTCTTATAGAGAGGGGCAAAGCATTCCACAATCGTACGGCTGTTACAGTGAAGGATCGACTATAAAAATCATTAGCCTGGTGGAGAAACTCAAAACGCTCCTTAAGATAGAAGGGAGAAGAAGGATTAAAAAGGATGTTATACAAAAGGGACAGTATGTGTGCATTCCGGCGAAGACGGATGGAGAGCCACTTGAGCTTTGTGCGAAAATCAGAAATATGGTCATACTTGCGCAAGCCAAATATGAACCGAATACAGAGGTTTTGAAGGCGCTCAAGTTTGCTCAGTTGGGTTTCAGTGATGTCAAGATAGCAGGCGTCGGCGTAGTCCAGGATTGGAAGTAAAAGGGTCTGTGCAAGCGTAACCTTCGTAGCAGTCGGCAAGAAGTTACGAAGTCTCTGTAAAGATCCAGATGATGCAAATACCCTGCGGCTAATTTCATTGATACAGGAAACCCAGGTTAAACAGGTATCCATCTGTATTCCTAGATTTTTCACTGACTGGGTGATGTCTATAGGGGTTCCGTCAAAAACTATGGATGGTAGTTGTGCAAAATTGATTTTGGAGATCTGTATGGAGCTACCAATTATAATGGCCTGTGTTTTGTTTGGGTTGACTGTAAGGCCAAAGGATTTACTCCAGTCACATATCCGGTCAAGGTCAGTATTTAGTAAGCTAATGGCTCCGTCAATATTTTCAACTGTAGCTTGAGTATAAATTTGCAAGTCATCTGCTTACAGGTGGTAGGAAGAAGTTAAATTTTGTGAGATAGAAAGAATGAACATAGCGAATAGGAGAGGGGATAAAACGCCACCTTGTGGGACACCGGCAGAAGGATTGCACCACGAAGAGTAAGACCCTTCAACACGGATGCGCTGACGGCACCCAAACAAGTAACTATGAAACCAGTCAATTGACATTGGAGATATGTTAAAGGAGCATAAAATACCCAGAAGTAGGTCGAAGTCCACATTATTGAAAGCGCTGCTGAAGTCAAGGAGTATCATTGCTGTCAGCTTCTGACTGTCCATCCCAGACCGAATGTCGTCTGTTATTTTAACCAGGGCTGTTACTGAAGAACAGAATCTGTGGTGTTTCATAGACTTGACAGTGACAGCTAATAATGCCAATGAATGAGTGTCAAGAAGTTTTACAAATGAAAAAGTCAGCTCAACCAACACAACAAAAATCGAAAATAAGTGATAATTTTAGGGTAATAAAACAATGGAAAAAAAGAAGTGGTTGGGTATTTGGATTACCTGCATGAAATAGACTACCTCTTGAGCGGACTTTGCTTGAATGCTTGGCACATAACATGACTACTTCCTGGTCGTCACTACACGTCTCGATTTCGGCGCAGCAGAATCCTTGGCTGATGCTGCTGTCGCTGGTTTCGCAGCTGCCGCCGAGGGAGAGGGCCCTGCCATCTGAGCGCTTGATATTTTATCAAGATCAGCCATGCAGCTCACACGGCGCCTGGTGTCATCGGGCCCAATGACGAAGACGTAGCCCTCGCGTGTCCAGCTCTTACTGAGTCCAAAGCGTTGCCTGGCTTGCATGAAGACTTCGTGGCGCGATCGAGTCAAAAATTCAGAAAGAGTTATGCCCGTGTTTTTAAGATTGGTCTTTGCAAACCAAATCTTATCTCGAACAGACACATCCCGCAACTTCACAAGAATGGGTCTGGGCCGATCAGATGTCAGACGGCCCATCCTATGACAACGATTTATATCTTGTGTTCCAAAGCCAGACATTTTAAGGCGTTCAACAATGACTTTCTTCACGGTGACAGCAGTATCTTCGTCCTTCTCCTCAGTTACCCCATGGAGGAGCAGATGTTTACGGCGACTCACCATCTCCAGCTGGTCTACTGCCTGTGCGGTGGCCTGGATTTGTTCCTGGAGAGCTCGCAATGCAGTCATAACAAAAGACTTGAAAGTGGAGAACTCTGATGACAGGCTGGATACTGATGCTGGTGCTTCAGACTGCTTCAGCTTACCCTCATAGGCAGCCATCTGCTCAACGAAGAGAGCCTGCATTTGAGCCATGGATCTTTTGATTGCTTGCATTTCCTCCATTTTGAAATGTGGCAGTGATGTGTAACAGAGGTTGATAACTGTATGTTGTGTTTTTGTGTGGTTATTGTAAGGTGCTAAGGGAGATAGCACTTGTTGGCAGGTATTGTACTTTATACTTTGATTTTAAGCATAAATAATGACTGTTTTTAAACAATAATAATATGTTTTTACGAAATTAAAAGAGAACAATTTTATGAGGTGTTTCTTTTATAACACCTACCCGCCAAAAATGAAATAGTGTAATTTGCTCAAATCATTTCGAAACCTCTGACTTTCAAGTGTTAACGAACAATAGAAGGAAATTAGACGAGGGCGCCAAACCGCCTTACGCGACAAGTTTATTAGTGTTATTGTAGTACTTAATAAATAAAGTCCATTTTTATAAGAATATCTACCTTTTGTATATCCTTTAAACCTAATTTCCTTAACCGAGTTCTCCAATTTATCAATAATGCTTATCGACAGTTGTAACAACTATGGCTGTAAGGACTTGTCAATGTAGTTGCATCATTAAATTATACTGTTATGACACGGAATGTTTAGATGTGTGTTTGAAATTGTTAGTGTGTTTTTTAAATGTCATGGTGTGACGTTCGTAGAAATAGACGATTGTTTTTGTGTGCGAATTTGAGAAAGTGTGCGTAGCGCAAATTTCCCCCCGCAAAAAATGACAGAAAGTTTTATATTGGTAAAATACTCCCCTCCGGTCCGCCGGTGGCCCGTGTTGCTCTTTGCTGTTATACTTACATAGCTTTATTTAGTTCTTAATGTACCTACCTACTTCTGTTAGCATAATAATTGTGTGTGTAAATATCAGTGTTACCAGATTTTTTTTAGTCAAGTCGGGATTTGGTAACTTTTTTTCGTCGAAAGTGGGACATAGTAAAAAAACGTATATAATCAGGAGTTTTTAAATACAGTGTACACTATATAACGACACTCAATGGACTATGCATATTTTGACGTTATAGAGAGTTAGTGCCTCTCCCGCCTCTATTGCGCGTATCAGTAAAATTTTATCAGCACGCTGCACGCAAGTTCGAGTTATCCCCGAAAAGCGGGACTAAGCCTGTCCCGCGCGTGACATTAAATTTTTATTTAAAAATCGGGACTATATACCTCTTATTTATTACACAGTTCTACTGGATCTTGATCTTATATAGTAGTTATTGATACAAGATGTTCTAATTTTGCGCGTCTCTGTAAGGTAAGAGTAGTTAAAGTTCCTTGTGAAAGGGCTCGCCCGGAGAAGTACTACCATGCCTATTTAATTGCGAAATACATTTATAAACAGATAATTAACAACATATAACAACCCGCCAAGCAGCATGGCTGTGTTTCGGTTTAAAGGGTATGGTTGCAACAGGCACATGAGGCTTTACACCTGCATGCCTCAACTTGACGGACGCAGGGCACATTTCATACGTGCGTGACCTACGAGGCAATTGTTTGTTATAGCCGATGGTTACCACTTAACATCAGGTGGGCCATAAGTTTGATCCATCTCCATGTAGTATAAAAAAAGGTACATACATCTTGTTTTATTTCAGCTACATCAGTAGTTTCGGAAGTAAAATCTGCGGTCGAGACATAGGAATACTCATCAAGTCTTCACTGACCATAGAAGAATTCAAAGGGGAGACAGCTTATAAAGCAATCCTAAAGCAGCTCAGAAAACACAAATATTGGCTCCACGTATCTCTGAATGCTGTTGATGAGAATATACAGTTTCTCAAACAATACTTTGATGATAAAGTTATTTTCAACAACACCCAACTGCTATTATATCCAGTGTAAGTTATTAAAACGCCTACAGCTTAGTGGGAAATGCAATTTTACATGAGACCAGTAATAATAAATAATGAATTTTATTATTAAATCCAACCAGCTGAGATATTTGAGTTTTTGTACCTAACATACAGGTACTTACTGCCTTGCCGTACGCGCCGTATGCATCCTGTTAACCGATCGGCTTATTGACCGGGCAGGGTCATTGAACGGCTCGTAGTAACTTTTTAGTAATCAGTGGCATCACACAATACGCTAGTTCTCTAACATTTGGTTGAGCAGCGTTTTATAGATTTTCTCAAAGATTTTGATAATACAACAAGAATATTTCAACAAAAATATCCTGTGCAGCCAAAGGTTGCCTGGAAAAGATCGCTTTTAGCGATAAAGCTGCCCATTATACCTATGCAATAAGACATTATCTATCTATTACGTTTTCACGAACGGCTTTCCTGATTTAGATGTAATTCGACATAAAGATTGATTATGAATGAGACGCCGTGTGCGGAAGCTTGGATTTAATAAATAAAATTTGTTACAGCTCTGAAATTAAACACTACATAGACATGTTCCGTAAAATGCGCCACAAGCCCGACGCACGAGCCGACCTCATCTACCACAACTTGAACCACGGAGCCATCACCGACGACCAAATACTAAGCCTCGTCTTGTATCAAATAGAGAAAAAGTACCATTTTAGTGGAGACGGAATTTGGGCGCGAGTAGAAGGCAGCAAAGTTGATACTGATGAAACAATGGTTAGTAAGCTGGCTACTTAAATTAGAGTTTAAAAAAAAAACAAACCATGCAATAACTACGAATAATAATTACGTATCTGATGAAGAACGCTGGGAGTTCCCAAGGTGTGTTGAGGGCATTAAATTAAAGAACCAAGTCAGGAGCCTTCAAGCGGCTTGAAAACTCTCGACACCAGGCTTGGCCACTTAGCTCATACGAAGAAGAAGTAGAAGAATTAAAGAAACACAAAATCAAACCATAAAATTCTGATATATTGTATTAGTTTTCTCTTTACTATGCTTTTTGCCGAATAAAGATTGTATTTATTTAATATTTATTTGAAGTTTAAAATATTTTATAGTATCCATAACGCTCGTGTTATGCCTTTTGGTGATCCCACACAGCAGTTATATAACATTTGTATAAATCTAATGGTGCTCCCACACAGCAGTTATATAACATTTGTATAAATCTAATGGTGCTCCCACACAGCAGTTATATAACATTTGTATAAATCTAATGGTGCTCCCACACAGCAGTTATATAACATTTGTATAAATCTAATGGTGCTCCCACAGAGCAGTTATATAACATTTGTAGTATAACATTTTATTGTGATTATTTATTTATTTATTATTGGTGATAGTCACTCTGGACCTGAAGACAACGAGATTATACTTGTCCAGGAGTTCCACTCCTTACTTTTCTAACAAGTTGAAGTACATTGTTTGAACAATAACATAACATTTTATCCCATACAATTAGACAAATATTATAAAATGTTACATAACTGCTGTGTGGGAGCATCATTTGGTGTTACAGACGTCTATTGGCTACCTACTGTAACCGCTTATCTTAACCGCATCGGGTGGGGCGTATTCATGTTTGCCATCTTAAGGGCATACAAATAAAGTTAACTCAAAGTGATCCTTAGATATGTGTCCTAAGAACGTGATGTGTCGCGCGCAATTTAATACTATAAGATTCATATTGTTACTAGCTGACCCGTTTACGACTCCGCACTCGTGGTTTGTCAATAAAAACCCTCCTTTTGCGCAGTTGGGTATAAAGTAGCTTATATCCCAATCCCAGTTGTAATCTATCAATGATATCTATCACGGTGTCCTTTAAATAACTGTTTTCCCAGAACAAACGTTGCTCAGACCATTGTCTAATAACGAGGTGGCATGCCGTCACCGTCACGAGCAGAGTTGGATTCAGACCCTCAGAAAATTATTGTACCTATATGGAAATTAAAAATATACTTGTCTAAATTAGTGGTTCGCCCCGAACTGAGATCTCGCGAGTCTCCGATTAAAACAAAACAATATTATTTGTAATTTTTGACTATCAAAATAGTGACACGAAATAATTAACCATTAACTTGACCTATAGTTTCATTCAAATTACAGGTAACGAGAGCTCATGTACATTGGTTATAGTTTTTTGGGGTACAAATTGCAGTTATTCTGGATTTCAGACTTTTACCTATATGTGTGCTACTTGCACTTGCTATGCACATTCCAAATTACAGCACTGTGGGGTCACTGGAGTACCCTGTGAATTTTGTCAAAGTTCAGTTTTTATTATGGCTAATAACTCAAAAACTATAAGGACTTTACTAAAAATGAAAACGGAGTTTAAATGTACTAATGAAGACCTTTTATTTGAGGTCCCACTTGGCCGAATAGTATCATTTTAATTTTGTTACCCCTCTTGAACCCCTATATCTCAAAAACTCCCCAACAGCTCATTTCATCAGCATCATCATATCAGCCGTAGGACGTCCACTGCTGGACAAAGGCCTCCCTCATTGATCTCCAGTAACTGCGGTTGGAAGCGGCCTGCATCCAACGCCGACCTGCGGTTCTTACCAAGTCGTCTGCCCATCTTGTAGGTGGACGTCCTACGCTGCGCTTGCCGGTCCGTGGCCTCCATTCGAGAACTTACCGGCCCCATCGGCCATCTGTTCTGCGCGCTATATGGCCCGCCCATTGCCACTTCAACTTAGCTCATTTAGTCACACCAAAATTGTGCCATCACTACCTATGTATCAAATTTCACGATCATCGGACCAACACTTCGAAAGTTATCATCGGACAAACAAACATACATACCTACATGCTTCGCTCGATCAAATGTATTTTATTTTATGTGTATGTGTGTTGAGTTATATAAGAATAGTTATTAACGAGATGTTGACATAGCTACATAGGGTATACGTCGACCTAAAGATAAACTTATTGTGTTTTCCCGTTTTACCTATACTGCCAGTTAGGATACTACATACTAAACAACTTAAATTATTGGTACAAAAAATGGTAAAAAAAAAAACTACGAAATCCAACCCTGATCATGAGCCACTGGACGGCCGAACATTGGTTGCATAATCGTACTAATTCGGTAACACGCGTCTAACCAAAATGGTAGTACTGTACCTATTGTTTATTTAAAAATATTGTAAACACTATAATATATGTAATATATGTCATCTTCCTAGCGTTATTTATTTACTATTTAAGTATTTTATCTGTTAGTACAGGTTGCTATATGTATATACCAGGGGTTCCCAACCTTTTCTTGGTCAGGGACCACTTTTATATTACTCTTGTTAGCAGGAACTTAGCTCTTGAAGAAGGTAGGTATAATAAAAATAAACTGTAATAATTAAACTGAAGCTTTAATTAAAAACTGAATAGGAAATTACATAAAAATAAATAGTAATATTTATAGGATAAACTTAATTTAGCACTAATGTGATTTCTGAGCTTGCATCTTCTTCACGAGTTCGGCTATCCTAAGACTAATATTGTTACTCAAAGCTGCACGCAAATTATCACTTACTTTCAAACGATTCCTCGCATTGTTTTTAATTACCGACAAAGCAGAAAATCCTTTTTCACATAAATAAGTTGTTGAGAAAACCATAAAATAGTGCAAGGCGATTTCTCGAAGTTTAGTATAAGAAATTGCTTTCTTACACCAAAACGACCCAACGGCACGGCGACCAACGGCTCACCGCTAAATTTAAAATCATTCGCGGACCATATTTTGGCTTCTGGTCCACGGACCACTGGTTGGGAACCATTGGTATATACCTATATATTAGTCTATAAGTGTATTAAGTATTAGAATTAAAACTTTAGTATATTTTTTTATCATACCTAAGAATATATGTGTAAATGTATCCTATTAAGCGCACCGCACTCGGTATCGGTACACACGTATCTTTGTAAATTTCGCTCCATCCTAAGGTTGCCTGGAAGAGATCGCTTTAAGCGATAAGGCCACCCATTGTATTGCCTTATTTATTCTAGCCTAGTACTTATTTTTGTGTTATATCTGTCTGTGTGGTAATTCAATAGATTTATTATATCTATCTATACTACGTGTTTTATTATGTATATATGTACGACATTAAATGAAAACACGGGTTAGTCCTACCCGTGTTTTCATTTAATATCGTACATGGCTAGTATTGTTGTAAAATAGGTTTTTGAAGTAAAACTCCTTTACGCACGCTTGACTTGGAGAGTAAGCTAGTGAATGCGTTACGAAAAGTGCGAACGGAAGTTGAGAGGGAGATATAAGTTAGTGAAGATAGAAAGAGAGAGAGTTACGTTTCGTATATTACTGTAGGAGCGAGAGAAAGAGGTGCCCGCTCAGATTTTCTTTCTCTCTTACTCTCATAGCCAGTGTATGAAATATATACCTAGTCAGGTCATAAATTCTGTCACATGTTTAATATAAAATAATTGAAACAAGTTTTTTTATTATGTAACCATTTATATACCAAAATGAACTTAACAACACATAGATTCTTATGACACTAAAGTTTATTCAAAATGACCTCTATGATTTTGAATACAGGCCTTCAATCTGCGCGGCCAGTCGTCTATCGCAGCACGAACGAGGTCCATGTCAATATCGGCGGCTGCTTTAATCAAGGATGTCTTGAGTGACTCCAAATTGGGATGAGGCTTTGAGCACGCCGTTTCCTCCAAGTGTTGCCATATCTTGTAATCTAACGGATTCAAATCTGGACTGGAGGAGGGCCAGTCTTCGTGCCGGATGAAGTCGATTTCACGCGCCGGCAGCCAGTCTTGTGTGCTCTTCGCTCTATGAGCTGGCGCCGAATCTTGTTGGAATACCCAGTGCCTGTTATTGAACATGGTATCAGAAACAGGTTCCACAAGGTTCGTCAGGACTGTATTTTGATACACAACTGCATTCGTTTTTACACCTTTCTCACAAAAATGTACCTCTGTTAAGCCCCAATAAGAAACTCCCAACCATACCATGAGCGAGGATGGAAATGACCTCGTTGGACACGTGGAATACGGTTGCTCGCTTCTTCACTACTGTGTGCGTACACCTTATCATTTTATTTGTTGTAGCTCTCTTCTACGGTAAAAATTTTTTCATCCGAAAAAATAATTTCCCGATATTTTTTTCCCTCGTACCGCTTCAACAAAGCTCGGCATCTCTTCAGTCTCAGGTCCATTAGACGAGCGTTCAAACGATGTCCTGTTATTTTTCGATATGCCCGAAGCCCTAAGTCGTCATTTAACACCCTTTTCACCGTGGTTCTGCTTAAGCCCATCTGAAGGGCCAACAGTTTCTGCTTACGTTTGGGATTTCTTTGAATTCGCGCCTTCACAGCTTTTATCACTGCTGGAGTCCTAACAGACCGAGGGCGACCACTTCTTGACCTGTGATCTACACTAGAGTCTTCATTGTATCGTTTGATGGTGCGATAAACGAATCTTTTTGTTATATTCAAATTTTTCAGTATGTCAAAAATTTGAATTGGCGCGTAACCGCAACGATGCAACGCAATAACTGCAACACGGTCTTCTTTAAGCGTCCACTCCATATTTAAAAATGAGTAAAATTCTAAAAAGTATACATTTTTATTTTCATGAACAATTCGAAATTCGAATTCTATAAACTTTTTTGTGGCCAGCATTCTAAAAGAAAAGTTTTTACTGTGTGTCAATACTTATGACCTGACTAGGTATATACATTTAGGTATCTCAGTCAGTACTTCGTTTGATTATTTTTCGTAAATTCATTTCGTTCTTGAACAATTTTATAAATTAATATTTTGAAAAAGAAGTTTTACTTCAGTCTAAAGGTCTAAAGCACACTAGTTTTTTTTCAAATGTATTACCATATTAAATTTCAAACAATCTTAATAATTAAGTCGTAATATAAGATTGGTAAAGAAATCATATACATTCATCATGTAACTAGGTAAGGTACCTGCTAAACTGACTAAGCGGCATCGTCGCAAAGGCGCCGCCGATTTACGTTAACAATTGTTTATTGGAAATGTATCGTTTCATCATCATCATATCAGCCGTAGGACGTCCACTGCTGGACAAAGGCCTCCCTCATTGATCTCCAGGAACTGCGGTTGGAAGTGGCCTGCATCCAACGCCGACCTGCGGTTCTTACCAAGTCGTCTTTTCATCTTGTAGGTGGACGTCCTACGCTGCGCTTGCCGGTCCGTGGCCTCCATTCGAGAACTTTCCGGCCCCATCGGCCATCTGTTCTGCGCGCTATATGGCCTGCCCATTGCCACTTCAACGTGCTAATCCGTCGGGCTATGTCGGTGACTTGAGTTCTCCTACGTATCTCCTCATTTCTGATCCGATCCCTTAGAGAAATCCCGAGCATTGTATCGATTACTAAATAAATATTCAAGGTATTAAAGCCACCTCTAAAATCAGTTAACGCGATTCCGGTTGTATGGTTTAAATTAATGTCGTACGTAACAAAACAGGTTGTGTAATGGGTCGCTCTGGATCTATGGGGAGGCCTATGTTCAGCACTGGACGTTCTTTGGCTGATATGATGTCGATGGTGGATTGTAAAGACTAGAGTTTAAAGAAATAAATATTATGACATTCCCTTGTCAAAACATCTATGAAAATCTGATGTATGTTCACAAAAATATTAATTTGTTTAAGAAAAATAGCGATAATCATAATTTTAATACTAGAAATAAAGATAAACTCGCTGTTGCCCCTTTTAGACTCCATAAAGTTAGTAAATCGCTTAAAGGGCAAGGTCTTCGCTTTTATAACAAACTCCCAAGTGAAATACAAAAATTGACAATTAACAAATTTAAAAACGCAATTAAACAAAATCTTTATAAAAAAGCCTACTATAAAATATCGGATTATTTAGATGATAGAGAAGCTTGGGATTGAAATTGCTCCAACTCGTTCAAAATGTTACAATTTAGACGTAATTTATTACCTGTATTGTTATGTATTCTAAAAGGATCATAAAAAAAACAACCAGCCTTGTTTTCTTGCCTTTCTTTCCTGGTTTGGTCGCGAAGGAACAGGCAGTAAAATTGACGTTTCAAAGTGATCCTTGTGATTTTAATGAATAAAATATTTTGACTTTGAAAAAGATAGGATTTAAATAAAATGAAAAAGCAAAATTTAAGCACATTATTTATTTTTTCCACTAAACTCTATTTTTTATGAAAATATCCAGCTTATTGCTTTCGAAACTTAACGCGAAACTTAAAATTAAATACAAACATGCAATAAAAAATTAAATAAGTATGTATTTAAATATTAACTTATTAATTAGTATTATAATTATATCGCACCCTGCTAGCTACCAATCTATACTAATATTATAAAGAAGAAAGATTTGTATGTTTGTAACGAATAAACTCAAAAAGTATTGGTCCGATTTCAAAATTTTTCCACCATTAGAATGCTACGTTATCCCTGAGTAATATAGGCTACTTTTGGCCCAACTGCGCAGAAGGAGGGTAATGTTTTTATTAAAAAACTAAGCGTGCGTAACTGCGGATTGGTCAGCTAGTTTAAGATAAATAGATAATAAGTCTATAATACTACTAAGTATACTAATATACTACTAAGTATACTATAGTATACTAATATTATAAAGAGGAAAGATTTGTTTGTTTGTTTGTATTGAATAGCCTCCGAAACTACTGGACCGAATAAAAAATTATTTCACTGTTGGGAAGCTACACTAGCCCCGGTTGACATAGGGTACTTTTTACCCAAATGCGCAGAAGGAGGGTATTGTTTTTATTGAAAATGTACGCGGGCGTAGCTGCGGATTGGTCCGTTTGGTCTGAGCTAGTATTAAAATAAGGAGGTAAACAAAACCTCTGACAAATCATTAATTTTGAAATAAATCCTTCTTATACATAGTATTTTTGAGAGATATCTCACCTCTGGACAATGAGACCGATCGTTGTTATTTTAGTTACGTGTTTTTGTTATTTTCCCCCTTAAACTTATTTCCATTAAATTCCTCCGATAAGCTAATTCGTCTTATTCCAAAACCTATATATTTATTGGTCTAAATCTAAGTAATTTGGGGGAAAATTATATTGATGCACACTAAACTAAATTTATTTTTTATAGCACTTAAGTGACAATTAGTGTCCGGATGAAACAAATAAAACAGGCTATTAATATTGCTGTCAAAACTAAATTTACTTTAGTGTGTACCAACAAAATGACCCCCATTGTAGAGATTTAATTGGATTTTTATTTTATAGAATTAAAATCGTATCATCATCCACAGCCTGACTTCACCCATTGTTGGGTATAGGCCTCCCCAAGTTTGTGCCATCCACCACGATCCCGCGCTAGTCTCACCCACTGACGGCCCGCGACCTTTATGATGTCGTCCACCCATCTCGCTGCTGGTCGTCCTACCCTTCTATACCCGCTCCTCGGCCACCATTCAGTCACTGTCCTGCACCATCTGTCATCACCACGTCTAGCTAAGTGTCCCGCCCATTTGAGCTCCATAACTCGAATCGCGACGTCGTATCAACTTTAAATAATACATGAAAAAATGAAGGAAAACCATAAATAGGATTACTTAATTCCAGTTTTAAATCTGTAAATCCATGGTGAAGCCTGTGTTCAGCAGTGGACATCCTGATATGATAATGAATGTTAGTTTTAGAGACCTTACTAAATACCTACTCTACACAAAATGCTTTTCTATCCCGAAAAGGTAACTTATAACTAATATTTGGCCGCTAGCTTCACTTTGTATGTACATGATTTTATTAATAATAGCGTGATTAATGGATACTTGAACTAAGAATGAAAGCAAATACCAGTCTAAATAAACGTAGGTAAACATTATTTAATGGATTGGTTATATAAATTTATAATTATTCAATATGCGTTTTATAAACGTAACCACAACTGGTGATTTTCCAGTGAAACATCCCATTACCTATTCTATCGAAGATCTTATATGTAGCATTATGAATACTTTTAAAAACTCGTACAAAACCCCTATATATTTATATCCAAGTATATGATTAAATATTATACTTATTTTATTGAACTTATACTAGGTACCATAGGTTATTCATAATAAGGCACAAGGAATGCACGAGAAGCAAGAGCTCTCTATGTTCTAAAACATGTATATTAACATCTAAATACAAGTCATGTATCAAAATCTTAGATTGTAAAAAATGCTGAGTATTAATAGTACCGATCGAAAACGTATTATAATAATTTGATTAATTTAATATTATTTACATGTTATTGCGTAACTTGTGATATTAATCACTACAAAATCTAATGCCCTCTGCCCAAAACTACGAAAACTTATTGCTTATAAAACCAACTAAACGCTTTGCACATCCAAAAATACACGCGGTATTCGATGCTAATACTCCTTTTCGAAATTACCCTCTACCTTAAGATAATTTCGAAAAGGAGTATTTCAATTCAAAAAAGGGGGCAGAGTCGTGTAAGCCTGTCCGGTGGTCGGTTCCATCTTGACGACAACCGGCTGCGTCAGGCCGTCCGGGTGTCTCTCCATCTCGTAATGCTTGTCATGCGGTACCATCGCGCATTTCTCGTAGTCTTCGGGAGGGGCAGAGTAGCGCGGAGGCTCGTCTTGCAAGGCACAAGCTGGGTACTTCTCCTCGTGCTCGTGTGATCTATATTCAAGTTTGTCGTCGTGGGCGTGCGCTTCCATCTGCGGCGAATGCGCGGCCATCATCGGATAGTCCCGAACACCCAAGGGCGGTGGACTTCCTTCGCCGTATTCGTAGGAATGTCTCGGCGCGAACATCTGTCCGTCATGACCGTTCAGAACTGTTGTGTACGAATAAGCCGGTTGAGTGTTGAACCCTGGGTAACCCGCTGCTGTGCTAGATGATAGCAAATGATGAGAAGACAGTTCGTAGGAATGTTGGTAGGACCAGGAATCTGCAGGCGCTGGTAGACCGTTTTGAGGGAAAGCGGGGAGGTTTCCTCCTATACCAGAGAAGCCTCCTGCTAGAGTAGTAGAGCTGGGAGAACTAGAGCCGATGTATCCTGTTTTTCGTGGTGGTTCGCGTTTACGCCACTTTGCTCTTCTGTTTTGAAACCACACCTGCAATAAAAATATATAGTTAGCCATGATTAAAGATGATTACAAAACTGTTGTGCAAACAGAACCTTTATTTCACTATTTAGTAAAACGTACTTGTACTCGTGATTCTGATAGGTTGAGCTTGAGAGCAAGTTCTTCTCTGGCGAAAACATCAGGATAAGGCGCTCGTTCAAACGCTCGCTCCAACTCTTCCAGTTGATATGCTGTAAACGTCGTCCTGGGGACAAATAAAACCCATATTAGAAGTTATAGTTGCAAAGCTTAACACACTGTGTTTCCTTAACCATCAAACTATTTTGTTTAAAATATTATTTTCTAGAGTTGTCATTTTTATTTAACACATAATGCGTCGAGTCTTAAGGGCGCACTATACCTGGGGAGACGATAAATCGCTTATTGAGAAACAATGTTTTGTTCAACAAATTGTGTGCTTTCAATTCGTTATTCATATATGTTATAGTTAAGGATACGTGCTAAAACGCCTGTGTTGTGAAAACACGATTCCGTAAAATTTTCTCTATAGAAAAAAAATCCAAAGATGACTGCAAAGAAACTTTATACAGTAATTCTACACAACATAAATAAGTGCACCTGTGTTTTAAATTTTCAAAATACATTTTAATTTTACTGTAAAATGAAAATAACTAACTTTTGCACTAATAAAACCATTCGCTTTGGACGCCCGGTCCGCGATTCAGACTGGCCTCGGCTTTCAGACGGGGTGCCCGTGACGCTTGTTGCTCCAAACGAAATTCACGTAATCCCTTAATTCTTAGGTAGAATTTATATTAAGTTGGTTTTTGTAAAGACGCAGTAATGAGAAATAAGCACAACAAGAAATTGAAGGGACTTAATGATAAAAAAACCGGCAAACATATGAACCACGGCGAGATAGGACTTGCAACGGCGCGCGGAGAAGCGGGGGTGAAATTCGAGTTTGGGCTGAGGTATAGTCGACTCTTAATAACACATTCGCACGAGCACATAATGTCAAGCGGTGCTACTCGGACTCCTGTATAATGTATAATGTCCTAGCATCTTTAAAAATTGTGCAACGATCCATTAAACCCAAAAGTTGCCTATGCAATTGTAGTTATTCGCACACACCGTTTTGGTTCTACGTTCTTGATGCGTACAGCTAAAGTACGGAACACTTTGCCGTCGTCTGTATTTCCTAAAGAATACAATTCGGACCTCTTTAAGGTAAGAGGGAATATGTTTCTTCTAGATCTTCGTGCTTCATCTTAGACCATAAGTTGAGATTGTGGTTAAATAAAGATCTATACAGTTTAAAAAAAAGTACTATGGCCTTATTATTACCTGTTGTGACTTGACCAAGTCTTACATTGTGTCCCCGTGGTTTATAAATGAATTGATGACGTATGATTGACATTACCAGCCCTAACACTGTATCGGTATTCAATCGGAGAATTCAAAACTATAGTATTCTACTAGTTTTTAACTAAGTAAAGACAGAGTCCAGTTAATTATTTTAATTTTGGTTTGTTAATTAAAATGTGGTGCACTTATAATAAAGTGTCAACTATCTATAATTTGAACTCTACAGTTTATTATCTCATTTGATATTCCGATTTAAACATTCAAAAAGTTCATCCTTATCAGATGCACTCGCAAGGGCCATCTGACGCGTGCAATATGGCTGCGGGCGGCGCACGCGCAGAAATTGATTGAGCGTGAAACGAAATTCACCCCCTTTGCGCGTTTCACCTTCACTTGCCATGGCATTTCGTCGTCGCATCCGAATAACAGTTTAATTTAGAATATATATCTTTCTCACATCAGGGAAATTTCTCTACTACAAAAACAACAAATTAAAACTCGAGCCTTGAAAACTTAATTCAAACTAAAATAAATATTGCTGGACATATCACCAAACTAAGCAAAGCTTGTATTATGGGAACCAGATAACTGATAGAATACTTATATACTTTTTTTTTGTAAATACATACTTATAATATATAGAAAAACATTCAGACCCGAAACAAATATCTGTAGATCATGCAAACATTTGTTCCGCAACGGGAATCGAACCCGCTACCTCCTGCGTCTCGGCCGGCTATTCGCCCACTGCGCGACGGAGGTCGTCAATCGTCAATTGTGTGGTCGGTAACCATAGAAAGATTTTTTTTTTATAAATATAAGGTTGGATGGTAAGCCATGCAGGCTGCGAAGAGACACAGTTGCCTAGAATAAAAATGTTCACCCGCGCTTTGAAGACTCCCAAATTCTAATTATCGGGAAACAGACTAACGCTAGGCATTTAAGTGTATAACGGTGAGAATAATTAAGATAGAGGAGAACCGCTTTGTGCGAATGTGAAGCTTATCTACCATATAGCGGTGGCGCACAAGCACAGCTCAGTTTAGATGCGCACGGGCACCATCTGACGCGCGCAATATGGCTGCGGGTGCTAGTCGCGCTTGCGCTGAAATTGATTGAGCGTGTAACCAAATTCACCCCTGTTGAGTGCCAACTTGCCGGTCATAGTGCTGGCATTTTAATTGTTTCACAAAAACCATTAAAATGAACCAACCCCTTTCAGTGTCAGTCGCTCAGCAACATCTTTTTAAGCATGATTTCTTGACCTTGTTCTTGACCTTAAAAATGCGCGCTATACAAAGTGCTCATAGCAACTTTTTAATAAGTACTTCTGGAAAAAATTTGCCTACATAAAATAAAGAAAACTGATTTACAAAGTGTAACTCATAAATACTAATTTTATCAAAAAACTTATAAAGGTGATATAGCCTGCTGAGTTATTCTAATTTAAGATACTATTATACTAAACTGTGTTTAGTTGTAAAACGCTGTAAACATTTATATTCAATAATGACCTTTTAAAAACAAAAAACTCAACAACATCAGATTAGGGACCTACCGCTTTTCGCTCCAATCATTGCTTTCGCGGTAAGGTTTCTCTGATCCCGGTGATCCCGGTGGCTGTTACTTCATTAGTTATATTTTCCTTTCTAGATTTCCGATAGCCTATAAAAGTTATCATTTATAAAGTACTAGCTGTTGCCCGCGACTTCGTACGCGTTACACTACTAAATGTGTAGGTAACCTAGAAATAAAGCTAACTCGCTGTTGCAACTTGACTTGACACCCCATTTTATCCCATGGGAAATGATTTATGGGATAAACGGTAGCCTGTGTGGTGATCCAGGGTTATAATCTACGTATATACCAAATGTCATCGAAATCGGTTCAGCCGTTACGGCGTGATTGAGTAACAAACATCCAAACTTTATTAGTTAATGAAAATTACCTTCCTTCTGCACAGTCGGATAAAAAGTAGCCTATGTCTCAATCCCGGTCATAATCTATCTGTGTACCAAATTTAATCGAAATCAGTCGAGCCGTTTAGTCGTGAAAACGTAACAAATAGACAGAGAGAGCTTTTTTTTTATACAACTTGTATGGCAAACGAGCATGCAGTCCACCGGATGTTAAGTGGCTACTGCAGCCCGTGGATATCCACATAGAATTCAAAACAAGCTATTATGTTGTCTTGATCTCTATGTGGATATGTTGTCATACTATAGGACTTAGCTGTTATGCCTATGTGCCAGTAATTACAGGAACATACCATTACCATCTAACCGGAACACAGCAGCACAAGTACTGCTATTTGGCGGCAGATAAAGGTAAGGCGGTGGTGCCCACTTCCTAGAAGCTCTACCACCAGTAAAGAGAATTACTTTTGAATTATAATATTAGCACATTCTAATCCATAATTAGGATAGATTTTAAACAATAGCAGTATTTGTCAACGCAACGTGTAATAAAAACCTTAAACTTACTGGATATTAAACTTTTTGCCGCCACATGAAAACATTTTACAAACAATTACGTTCACGCGATCGGTGTTACGATATCATCAGAGCACTACCCCTCCGAACATTACCCTAACTAATTATTATTTAATCTGTGCCCCGGTCAGTGCACGCAAAGATGGCACGTACGATAAACCAATTGACTCCTCGTCGACTCCCTGTAGCCATGCGGGTAATTAATCTGACTGAATACGAGAATATAATGTACAATAACTGAAGGCGCCTGCATCAAGTGTGCTTCGACTCCCTGGCGTAAAGAAGCCAGGGAGTCGCCAATCTTTATTGGCTCTTATTATAAAAAAGAATTGTTTTAGCGGAAACGGGGATCGAATCGAGAGACCGTAGCGGCCAGCGTTGCAAGATTTATTTTGTCAAGTCGGGGTTTTGAAACTTTTTGTGTGAAAAAAGCGGGATTATTTCGTCGAAAGCATAGTAAAACAACCGTATATAATAAGAAATTTTTAATTAAATATTTATCTGTTTATTTGAGTTTTAAATTACGTTTACGTGACAATAGATAGCAAAATTAGATTATAGAAAATGTATTTTAATAAATATATGTTATTTTAAATCAGGTTTAACTTATCGTTAGGTAGTTGAGGCTTCTTCGTTTTCTAAATAAAAAAAATAAAAAAACGAAACTCAAATAAAAAAGTTTTATTTATTAGAAAAATGTGGTGTTTCAAACAATAGTCTGAGAAGTGAGCGTTATAAATTGTAACTTGTATATGAGAGTAATTTATTTATAAGAAGTACTTATTTATGATATTTCTGTGAAGATTTAATTTCTTTTAAAGTTTCCTCAGCACGCTGCACGCACGGTCGAGTTATCCCCGAAAAGCGGGACTGTGCCTGTCCCGCGCGGGGCATTTATTTTTGATATAAAAATCGCGACGTCCCGCCAAACTCGGGACGTCTGGCAACGCTGGGTGCGGCTGTTAAGACGACTAGCTAGATAGATATAATCTTTTAACCATTGAAGTTTCAAGATTAACATTACCGGTCTCATTACGGCAAGCTCCATCATTGTGGCTAATGATGGAGCTTGCCGTAATGAAACCATTTAAAACAAGAGTGAAAAGATTGTATTTCTCAGAAACGTCGTAGTATCGTTATATATATGTATGTATGTATGTTTATATACATATATTTTTTTATTTAATTATTTGTTGTAGGTATATTTACTTATGTATTACTCGTGCGCGATAACTTGGGACCTGCTAGGAATGCGACTCCCCGACCGCTTCCTCTGCACTTCCCCGATGGCGCCCGTATTGTACCGTTCGCATCACTATTTTTTATTAGGGTTTTTAGTCTCGTACTGGCCTACGTCACGTAACGACGCGCTCTGGAATTCTTTTAGTTTTCGTTTGTGTTATTGTTTTGTTGTTGTAGTTTTTGTTGTTATAGTAAATGTTGTAAATTTATCGGATACCTCTTCGTCAAGTGATTATAGTGAGACTGAGGACGAAGAACAACCTCTAGAAGGAATAAATCCACTAAGTAGTGACGAAGATGAGATAATGTAAATAATAGATAAAATAAATGTATAAACTTAAACATTGTATTTTTATTTTATTCAAATAGTGTAAAAAAGATTAGATAAAAAGCAGCGTCCTCCCTGAGTAACATAATAAATTAGGTTAAAAAAAACAAAGACGAAGCCGCGGGCGGCTGCTTGTTATGTTCGCTTTTTTGCGGGCGGTACAAACACGCCAATATGACGTCACCGCGCTCAGGTCCCAACTTATCGCGCACAGGTAATATATTGTTTTATTTTATTGTTAGGGTTCAGCGCTCTCCTAAAATTTAGTTTTTTTGTTTTGTTGTACACCCCCCTTCATTATTGTTATGTTACAAAAGTCCTCTCCATCCAAATGTTGTCTGGAAGAAATTGCTTCTAAGCGATAAGACCGACCATTGTACTTGTTGCTTTGTGATTTTTTATTTTTTCGTCTGTTTCTTTTGAAGTGTACAATAAATTATTTTCATTCATTCATTAAATTGCGTAGCAAACAATACCTAAGCACAAACCAGTGAATTCTAAAGAGATTTTGGAGAGAGTTGATGAACCGCTTAGGTTTTCTCTTTGTTTAGCTGTTTTCACAACAAATCATTATTGTTTGGTATATATATGTAGTACATAAGTACAAACGTAACAAACACCCACAGGATACATAAAAACACGAACTTAAAATGTGTGTGCATTTTCAAACGTGTTTGTAAAATATATACTGGAAGCACGTTTTTGTTTTTTTTTTTTTAATTTATTTTGGTACAATAAACAGTTACACTATAAAGGCTAGGTAAGATACAGGATTTTTTTTTCAAAAAAATAAATTTATTTCTCAGATCAAGCAACATAAGAATACAATTTTATAATGGCTTGTACTACATGTGAATATTGCCGTGCAGTACCTACACTAAGTACGGAACTTGTGTATTCATATGATAGAAGTATTAATAATGTAACCCACTACGTTATCCACATATTGGTAAGACAAAGTCGAAAAGTAGATGCAACTGGAGGGCCAGAAGGGCCTCATATCTATTTAAAACAGCACGTTGCAAGACTTAACTTCATACTCATATTTTACTCTATTAATTTGATATTCTCATAAATAAAAAGTGTTTCTCCATATGTTGTTATAGCGTTTAAAATGTCATCGTATTAGTTATGCATATAATAAGGTGGGGTCCGATCACATTCCTATAGTATAGTGAGAGAAGAGGGTGCCGACCCCTATGCAACACCTGTGATGTCGCCATTCAAGTACCGGCGCGTGGCGATTTAATATTATATGAATTATAGTACGTCTATAATCATAGATTTACTAATGTATCAACAACTTAATTTTGTTTAATAATAATTTACATAAATTTTAATAATTTTGTTTGTATAGGGCGTTTGTTAATATACTGACGATATTCAAGTGACGGTTTCTCAAAACATAAAAAAAGTCTTAAAAAAACTTCTAGTTACATTATCAAACTTTAAAGAAAATCGACTAACTTTAGGTGATTAATTCGATGTAAAACTTACCGCCTACTCTTGCAATCGACATCCAAAAATAAAGGCCGGTTTGATATCTCTTTCGGCAATGGCTTTGGGTTTTGGTTAGAAAGGGACAAGAGATATCTCGAGACGTCACCAATACACTGTGGTTAGATGGCAAGCATTATGCAATAGCACAACATAAGTTTAATAAAGTGTTTGGTTTTACATGCCAAAATAAATTTCACGTTTCTATGGTATACATTTTACAAAAAAAAATTATGCTCATCAAAATAACCCTATTAACTTTTGTGCGCATATTGTCAAACACCCTATATATATAAAAGTAAAACTATTTACACTAATTGAGTGATGTATCAACGCACAGGCCAAACCCTTAAGGCTAGAAAATTGAAATTTCGCACACGTATTAATCATGTTACGAAGGCAATGATTTGTATAAAACTTTTTATTCCTTGGACATATTTGCATGAAATTGCGTATGAATTGAGTACGACAAAAATAATGAGTTATGTATAATTTAATGCGTTTTCTAAAATTCAACCCCTAAGAAGGTTAATAGGGGATGAGAGTTTTAAATAAACGCACAAGCCAAACCCTTAGGTCTAGAAACTTAAAATTTCGCACACGTATTCCTCTTATGACATAGGCCTAATACCGGAGCATATCGGAGCGTTCTAAAGACCATTTTTTCTAGAACTCAAAATGAGCTGTACGTAACTGTAACGTGGGCGAAGCCGCGGGCGGGTCAGCTATCATCATCATCATCATATCAGCCGTAGGACGTCCACTGCTGGACAAAGGCCTCCCTCATTGATCTCCAGGAACTGCGGTTGGAAGCGGCCTGCATCCTACGCCGACCTGCGGTTCTTACCAAGTCGTCTGCCCATCTTGTGGGTGGACGTCCTACGCTGCGCTTGCCGATCCGTGGCCTCCACTCGAGAACCTTTCGGCCCCATCGGTCATCTGTTCTGCGCGCTATATGGCCTGCCCATTGCCACTTCAACGTGCTAATCCGTCAGCTAGTCCGGGTCAGTTAGTCTTCTAATAAATATAAAAATCTCGTGTCACGGTGTTTGTGGTCGCATTCTTCCTAAACGGGTCGACCGATTTTAATGATTTTTTTTATTTCCGGTAGGTATGACAATAGGTCGTAAAGTATTTTTCATTTTCCACCTACTACCCTCCACCCTCCCCCCCCCCCCCCCCTCCCGTCCCGTCTCCCTTTCCATGTTTTAACCGCGATTTTAGTAATTTTGTACAATATCCATACAATTTAACCGGGTCAGCTCGTAGTACATAATTTAATAAGTATACATTTTCATATTCTGTTTGGTAGAGCATGATATTACGTGACGGATGACATAGGACACAGTATGCAAATGAATATTTACAAAGGTTTTTTTCTTACAGAGTTAAGAACATATGCACATTATTGAGTAAAGTATTAGAAACGATATAAGTAACAACGGATAACATAGGAAACAGTATGTAAATGAATATTTGCAAAGGTTTTTTAACAGTATTAAGGACATAGACACATTAAAGACTGTAAAATAAAATAATGTAAACGCGAAAATTATACCGTAGCGCTGGCTACGCCGGGCGCTACGAAGACGTTCTACGAAGAAAGGTCTTGCTACGCGTTGTGTAGCGGCGTAGCAAAGACGTAGACCAAATTCAATTTATTTTCGTTTAATGAAGAAATCCTTAAGTGTCTATCCTACACCCAATAATGGATTAACATTTTCCAGTTGTTGCAAATAACGACGACAGTCACCAAATGCTTGTAGTTAAGTAATAATAAGGATTTTACAAGTGATGCCACATTAATCCAATGTTCATCAAACTTAGCGCTAGGTTATACATTATGTTACCAGTCTTTTATAAAAACCTTAGGAAGTTCATTAGAACTTTTAGATTAAGTTCCATTTGTAGGTAATCAGATATTTTTAAAAACTAACCTGGTTTTCTTCTTCTTGATGCCATTGTTGTCGCTCTTCTTTTTCTCACTCTTCTTGGTGGGCGGCGGCGGCGGCGGCGGTGGGTGCGACGGCGGCGCGTCTACAGACTGCAGCAACAGCGGCTCTTCTTTCCGCTTATCATTGGCCGCGAACACGGGGAGATCATCCCGGAACTGTAGATCAGCCACCGAGCCGACCACGACCTGAACGTGGCGGTCTTTGAAGTCTGCGAACATGTGGTCATCGTACGGCGGCTGGTCCATGGTCGGGGCGGGCTCGAAGGCGCACTCGTAGCGCGCGCCGGGCCCGCCGGGCTCCCCGCACACGTACATGTACCCGTCGGGCGGCGGGTGCGGGCCCGCTACCTCGCCCTCGCTCGACTCCGTCTCGGCTCCCGCAGGCGCAGCCGCTGCCAACTCCCCGCTATTTATCCACTTAGATACACGAGTCCCTCGGAATCGACGAACGATCGCGCCCGTTCGTATCCTCGTGTCCGTCCCGGTTAAATGGCTTTAATCAGCTTTAACGAACTAACAGAATTTACCCCGCGGTTGGTCAATTTATATTTCCATAATACGACGCTCTGTGCGGTTAGCAAGCCAATGAGCGGCGTGTCCGAATGCGTCGAGAGTGGGATCGCGAGTGGCAATCGCGAGTCTGTAGCGGCGAGCGGAGGAGAGAAAATACGTAGAGCTAGGCTGGCGCTTACGACATTGGGTTGTAGTATGGGCTGGCCAATGGTAGGGCTCTGGAGACCACTCCCCCTGGAGGCGACACCCCTCGCGGCAAGCTGCTGCGGGCCGCGGCGGCGCGCGTATTCCTCGCAGCGCAAATCATGCGGGATTCCCACAAACTCACCCGATATTTGTTTGGCTCCATGGCATTGTATGGCCCCACCACCCACATCATTACTGTGAAAGTCCATAACGCTTTTGTAAATCCGTATCAACACCACTCATATGTCTGGGTCATGATTTATAGCCGTGGGAAATATTCCTGCCAAATATTGGTCTTGCTTACTACCGTCAAAATCACCAGAATACACTGTACGGCGAATATAAACTTATGCTCCAACGCGTCTGAATATTCTTACTCTTCACTTGCTATAACTTATCATTCTACCCATTTGAAAATATTAGATCAACATTCAAAAACTCGACGTCGACGACAAGTCAATCAAAAGCGAAACGGCCAACAGAAAGTATAAATGTAATGAAAAGACAGCTGCAGCTGCATGCAGGATGCAAATGCACCGACAGCAAGTGGCGCAGGAGAACTGCCGCCGCCGCCGCCGTCGATCGCCGCAACTATCACTTAATTATTAATTAACACTTATTGCCCAGGATTATAAATAAAACAATCGCCCTGACTATTGGCACTTAGATTAGCGACGAGGGAGTAATGGCGCATTTCAACAATTTCGGTTGTTATTTAATTGAAGTCAATTTAGATGATCAGAGTCTATTTAGGTTGGTGCTGGCGCTCGCCAACGGGATCCTGCTTCATTGGGCTTATTGGAGACTTTCAGACAGCACGAATTGCACTCGTTTGATGCACTTCAAATCACATTTGCACTTTGTGGTACGTTTGCGAGTGGGTCCCGGGCAAAACCGTTCCTCTACTAAATCTGTGTTACCTTAAGCGTGATTGTGAAGTGAAAAAGCCTCAGCAAACGTTTAAAATCTGAAATAAGGACTGTGGTAAAGTGATGATAAAATGAAGCATGCTGAGCAGTGGTTAAGTAGGTGTCGTGCGTGTGAATATTTGGAGAAGCTCGCGTGATCGCAGCAAGCGTTATGTTGGATGTATACCTAGCTACTCGTAGCTATACTCGTACACTGTAAGTTCATATCATGTCCGCAGTCCGCCATCTTTCCGAAACTAATATTCATTCAATTACTATTGTATAAAGACATAGTGGCTGAATATTATATGGATATAGATACAAAAATATTTAAGTATCTAGTAGTAGTAAGTAGTTGTACTAAGTATATATGCTAAACGGTATAAAGCCTCTTTCGTTTATAAATGTAATCTTTATTTTTAGAAAAAAAAGACAATTTTTTTTCATCTATACAATAATGTTTTGATATTCCTATCGCTGATACTCGTTTTCATTTTAAAATTCCAACAATTTTGTTAAATTGGCTTTCGGTGTAATAATTTGTATAATGACTTTGTTGTAAATTTACCAAACACATTTTACAAAATTCATAAATGAAGTTGCAATATACAGACCGAAGCCGCCGGCACCGCTGTCGCGTCCGCCGCCTGTCGCCCATCTCGGCATGGAATCATATGATAGGTCGACTGTCAGGTTCAGCGCAAAAAAGGGGTTCCTTTGTAGACCCTCAAGTTTTCAGTATAGCTAAAACCTTGTGTATAAGGAATTTCGGCACAAAGCCTGGTTTCTCTTATAATCAACTTTAGGAATGCTAAAGTTGATGTAAGAGAAACTATGAAATTTCATAAAAGTTGAAAGAAAATGAAAGTTGTAATTTCGCTCTCGATTCCTCAAAATCCTTTATTCACACATATCTTATTTTAACGGAGAAAGACATATTATATTTATTTAATAATTTAGCAAAGAAAGCATTATTATCAGCTTTTTATGTAAGTTTTAAGATCAATTTGTATAACTAGATAGGTAATCAATATTTTTAATACTAGTGTTGGTTGTAAAATAACTAGGGTTCACTGCACTTCGCATTCTTTTGACTTAGAAGGTATACCATGTTTTTAACGTGGTTCTAGAAAACGATAGTTCCAACAAGTAGTTGGTACTTTAGAATAAATAGCCAACGTCCAAAATTCAAACTCATGACCTTGATCAAAAGTTAAACACCACAGAAGCTATTAAACCAGAGCTTATTAAAAGCTGTAAAACACTTAACTACGTACCAAGTGATTTTACTGCTTCCACTATATACATTCCTCTTCTATGAATTGGAAACATAATGCTTATGTATTCACAATGTACCTTAGTGAGTCATGTGACAACCCGCGTAGGCGCTTCACATAAAATCTCTCTGGCGACGGCAGCTCGACGCAGAATCTGCCGCCCGCTCAATTGATCTCAATTGCCTGTAATTGACTTCAATTGAAATGACCTCGCGTACCGGCTCGGCTCCGCTCTAGCCTGACACTCGTACATCTATCTTTTTTGGAGCTGACATAAAGCTAAGATAAAATTCATTGCTGCTAATAAAACTACCCACAGTTGTTTCATATATAAAACTACCTATTGGTAGAGACAGAAGTAGAGTCAGACCAAACTATCAAAGCAGAATTGATCTAGTACAAGCTAGGAATCATATAACTTTTAGCTAAATCGACATACCTACCCAATTTATCTCAAAACATAAGCATAGTTACAGAGTAAGTCAATGTTTTAAAATAAGTTATGAAGAACTATCCTATTCAATAGTTTAACAATAGAGGAATCGATTATGTCGGGAGATTTCAAGACAAAACTCAACATTTCTTTATATAATGAAATCTTTTAGATTTTTAATCGTCAATTTTACCTGTTCCCCGCGAACAATCACTATCATATTGTTTTAATTTATTTCAGATAATTTAGTAATCCATAATGCTAGGAAGACTAGAAAAAATAGGAAATATGAAGATTGGAAAATGTTTATAGTTCAGATCATCTAATAACAAAATAGCATATTTAGTCATCTCGACAATAAAAGTCATATTTCAAAAATAATACAAGTTATCGTGATGGTAAATGTACACAATGACGGTGCGCTCGTTAAGAGACACGACACATTTTGGCACGTGTCCTATCCGGTGTACAATTGGACTTAATTAGGAAATGGCTGCGCGGTGCGGGGGACCTGCTATGACCGTCTCATTTAGATCACAATCACGAAAATATAGTTTCATAATCCGTCAGATAATAATTGGATCAAATGGCGTTAACGACTGGCTGGTTTATCGTAAGGAGACCATCGTTTTCTTTTTATTCTTCTTTCGCTTACTCTCCCAAAAGTGTTTTTGGCTGATCCCAGGCTCGTCGTTTTCTTTAATCGTGCTCAAACGTTGACTTCGAAAAGTTCTGCTTTGTACTGAAGAAAATCCAGATAGTTTTTCTTCTTCTTCGTCGTCACTATAACCATCGTCAGATGGGATCGTAGTTGTGATTTCGTTAAATCGTATACGCTTTCTAGTCTGGCTTAACGACCTCTCCTTAATCATTTTCGACTTTACTACAGATGGTCCTGGCTTGGCTTTAATTTCTTCGTCATACATAAACCCCGATAATTCTATTTCTCCGCCTGGTGCTGCCCCAGTTTCGAATTCCAATTTAACTTTATCACGTTTCTGTTTAACTATTATAGATTCGCTAGAAACCGATCGAGAGTCTCGAAAAAACTTCATAAGGTTTAGTTCATCCTCAGGGAGTGGCTCTTCTAAAGTGATGAGCGAATCTTGGATCCTCATAATAGGAGGATCTTCTACTCCTGGTCCTTCTTTCGCGCTTTTAATATATTTCGTGAGTTTCAGTTCCAATGGGACTTGATAATCGCTTTTTTCTTTATAGACTGACATCTCCAGACTATCTCCGGTTTGAGCTTCCGTGTCTACGGTCGACTTTCCTAACATACGGCAAAACTCCATTTGCGTATATAAGTATGTTTTGTTTTCTCCTTGAGTAAAAATCTCTTGTTCAGATTCATTATGGCTTTCTTTCTTTTTGAAACAGGAAAAACATTTTCGGAAAACTCTTAAACATCTGTTCTTTTTGGAGTAATGTACAAGTTCTTCATCAGTTCTGGCGAACATGTTTTCACGGTAGAACATTTTAGAACCATCATCGTAGTATGTGGGTGATCTCATTATTGTTTCTACATTCAGGCTGTAATCAAATAAGCATTGTTAATATAATAAACTTACTTGCTATATTGTGACTTATTCAGAAGAAATTGATTATTAATATTTTAGTTATCAATTTGGATGTAATTAGTTTTGGCCGTGTTTTTCTTATAGCTTAAAACCCATTGATTGTCTGTAAGGCATGCACTAACAAGCATGCCATTAAAACATTAACTAACATGTTCTCAATTCCGTCTTTGTATACAAAGAAAGCCTCGGCCACTTTAGGCACGCATCGCTTCAGCCAGTAATGTATCGCGTAGAACAATGTGAGCACAAGAGCTAGAAATGTGAATGTTGCTATGTACACGTTGAGCTGGAGGCCCTTAGTAACTCCACACATTAGGCGGTCTTCGTCATAGATATCTAAAATGATGACAGAATCTAAAACACATTTATCAACAATAATTCCAAAAATTATGAACCACGGAATTGAATCCCCGACCTCCCCCTTGACACGGAAATGCAGTACCAATTCCGCAAACAGTTCTCGTTGAGTGTAAAATTAGTTTTGAGATGTTTATTTTCCTTAAAATTCTGATTCGGATTATCCATGCATGTATCATAAGCAACCTACAAATTTTGACACTGCCTAGCCTCTACATATTAGTAGTTCTTATGGATGTTGTCCGGCATCCACATAAGTATGAGACACCGGAACAAAAAGTGCTAAGATTGAGCACAAGAAGGAAAGATCTTGATGCTCCACTATGTCCAAAATTAAATGTAGCGATGCATGGCTCTCGGTATCGAGCAGTTATTTTATACAACTCTCTCCCCATTGACATGAAAATTATTGATAGTCCAATCATATTTAAGACTAGGCTAAAAAAGCTTTTGCTGGAAGGGTGTTTTTATTCAGTGGATGATTTCAAGTCACAATGCAATTCAAAATGATTTATTTATTCAATTAATTTATGACATTTTTCATTTTTTTTTAACTTGACTTTGTAACCTAAGTGCTGTTTTTCTGATTTTTAATGTGACTTGTGTTTTGAATTGTGTCGGTTTATTGATTGTTTTTTGTATTTAATAATGATTATTTTTAAAATTTTAATGTATAGTTAGTATAATTTAATGTATAACGTAGTTTCAAATACAATTGGTTAATTGTTTTATGAACAAATAAATAAAAATAAATATAACCCATTTTATCATCGAAGGATTTTACATCGTCCATGGATTTTACTGATCATGTCAGAATACCATAAAAAAATTCATAACATTAGACATGCTTGGTTTCCTAAGGTATCTAATCTCGGAAAATAGTATAATAACAAGCATGTAATTAGTGTAATTATACTGTTTTCTAGAAAGAGAGAGAACTCACAAATGTGTCAACGGTAAACATAAACTATTTTCGAGTGGATTTTTTTCACTACAATAGCGCTAGGCGTGGCTTTGTTGAGGTCATCCCTTCTGCAGGTGGCAAGGAACAAAAGAAAGGAGCGAAGGTGGGCCATGGACTCAGTAGGTTTTGCCGTCGCATTCAGTCGAGGAAGGGGAAAAAGTCTCGCCTTCCCCATTTCCAAAGGCCATGATTACCATAAGAGCCACAGTTGGGTACTCCATCGCATGCCGACAAAGAGTCAACACAAACTCGTGCTCCCGATACTTGGCACTCTAGCTGCGAACTAGGGCACTGCATATCCGCAGTCAGCAGGGTCCTTGCAGAAGTCAGGATGATTGAAATGCGAGTTAACTGTAAAAAAACAAAAAGTAAGATATATTCATTAATCATTCGGCAATCAAAATACATCATTAAACAACTTTCTTCAAACATAGTTAAAAATCTAGGTTTATAACAAAAAAAAAATCCATCCATTTGGGTGCAACGATAGCACGAACAGACTCACAGGCAGACAAACAAGACTTCAAACTCATAGAACCTCTCTAAAGCGTCAGGAGTTATTTAAGTATGTCGTCGCAACATGTTTTATTTTCTCCTCTATCAGCTATCATCTCAGAATTTACTCCTCCCTTTTCGATGTTAAATGTAGGATTTGTAGGAGGGTTAAATTTACTTTTAGGTTCCTCAACATCAGCGCTACATTATTATACTCGACAGTCTCATGGTATGCCTATACCAAGCTTATTGAATGAATAGAAGCCACAAAACAAATAGTACAATGGGTGGTCTAATCGCTTGAAGCTATTTCTTCCAGACAACCTTTTGTTACGTCCCAATAGTCACTTGCGCTACTTTTAAATAATAAGCTACTAGTAAGCTAGTAGCTACTAGTAGCTTGTGGCTAGTTTTTCTATTTAGCTAACGCGGCCGATAACACTTTAATAGGTTAATATCTATCTTCCATCCATCAGTTGCGCAATATGCCTTCTAGTAACGACCATTTGTACTTGTACCATACTAACGAAATCATTAATTATAATCATATATATTTATAAACAAGAGTTGCGTTTTGAACTATTATTTACAAAATAGACAGACAGACATTTATTTGCTACCATCACCATCATTATCAACAACAGCCTGACTTCACCCATTGTTGGGTGTAGGCCTCCCCAAGTTTGTGCCATCCACCACGATCCTGCGCTAGTCTCACCCACTGACGGCCCACGACCTTTACGATGTCGTCCACCCATCTCGCTGCTGGTCGTCCTACCCTTCTATACCCGCTCCTCGGCCACCATTCAATCACTGTCCTGCTCCATCTGTCATCACCACGTCTAGCCAAGTGTCCCGCCCAAGACCATTTGAGCTCCATAACTCGAATCTCAACGTCATGAACCTTCGTTCGTCTACGGATCTCGACGTTTGTAACTCGATCTAACAGTCTGATGCCAAGCATGGTACGCTCCATGGCCCTTTGTGCAACTCAACCATTTGCTACCATAACACACACAAATTCACACAATACAATCAAAAGGGTATAACATCAAAGAGAAAGCACAAGAGAACACAGAAAATACAACAAACATAGAAACAATAGAATGAAATAATAAATTTACAATGTAGTCAGGGAAAAATTAAAAAGAGGCAAGTACCTATATATGCCCCCTCGCCACCGATCGACAGCTCGGCGTTGTTATTCTGCCGAAACCTTTTTTAGGCAAGTCATTAGATCTCGTAAGAACGAATAGGCACTGAAATAGTGCATTGCTTCAATAATTAATTTTGAACATTGTCCATGTCCCTGTCGAAGGCTTCTGAGCGAACTTAGTGTCGGTCATCGGGGGTACTAGACGAACATACGTGGATTTAAATTACGTTCTACTTTCAACGTTGTATGTATGTTTGTCCGAGGATAACTATCAAAGCATTTATCTGATCATCGTGATATTTAGTATATACTCGTAGGTAAGTAGTGTTGGCACAATTTTGGTGTGACTAAAGGTGCTAAAAATGGGCGGGGGGGGGGGGGGGGGTTGTTGAGATATTGGGGTTCAAGAGGGATAAAAAAAACCAAACTGGGACTATCCGGTCAAATGGCATGTCTTATAAAAAGTATGTGAGTACATTTCGACCCCATTTTTATTTTTAATTTAAACTGTGTAGTTTTTATGTTATTAGCCTTAATAAAAACTGAACTTTGACAAAATTCACAGTGTACACCAGTGACCCCACAGTGCTAAGATTTAATATGCGTGTAGCTTTAGTGACACAAATATCTGCAATAGTCTGAAATCCAGCATAACTGCAATTTGTACAACAAAAAAGTGTAACCACATTACATGAACTCCTGGTACCTGTAATTTGAATGAATCTCAAGTCAAGTAATTAGGTTAATTATTTCGTGGCACTATTTTGATAGTCAAAGATTACAAATAATATTTTTTTCGTACCACTTGCTCAAAAAAGTGACATTCTATGCCACAAAAAGCGAATATAACAATAGTCATTTTTAATCTGTTAAAAACAGGGAAAGAAAATTGTACTGAATTTCATTCATCCTCTAGGGGGAGAATGTGATTTAAATTTGGAATACTTACCGAAATTTATACTGAACTACATCTGTGTTTACCATTGAGTTTGTATATAAAGCATTATACATCTTTTTGAAAAAGGAATAACCATATTAAGCAGTCAAATTAACAAAAATATAAAACTTAATCCATCAGAGCCACAACCATCAACTTCCGGCATCTTATCTTCGTCCGTAACTCACGATGCACCACCACCTCTATCTCCGAAGTATACTATCTACAATGAAACGCAAGTTCCTCAGACGCAAGAACAGAGAAATACTCAAATCAACTCATCAACAATAAATGTACCAAACAAAAATGTAACTCTCTCTATCAATAATTGGACCAATGTATCGAATGTTAACTTTTAATTGTCATTATTTTTAATAAATGCTTATCTCATATTATTATTGTGTTAATTTTTTTGCAAATGGTACGAAAAGTAAAGTATTTTCCTCGGTGATAAAGCTGTCTTAGTCTTGAGTGAACTTAAATCCCTCGCTACACTCAGGACTCGTCTTAAATCCCTCGCTTCGCTCGTGATTTAAGTTTTTAACACCCTCGCTACGCTCGGGAGTAAACCTCGAGTCCTTCGTCAGTTCGGGGCGAACCACTAGTTAAATAAATTCGTAAGCTAGTGACCCCGGTGATGAACTTTTTATAGCGACCAAAAGCCTCCGACATGGCTAACGTAATAAAATCGTAAACATTGCTAGTTTTTTTACGTTTAGAAAATTTTTGTTGGGTTGAAAAAAACTCACAGTAAAGTTGTTGAGAGCCAGCACTATCCGAGATGAGTTGAGCAGAACCATGTGTTTGCTGTAGAGATGCCCCTCCGCACAGATATTGTAGATCGAGGGCCCAACGTACTGCTTCAGGTAGTGTAAAGCCACGCGACCGTCCATCTACGGCAATTACATTTTTTTTTTAATTCAGCTTGTATTGTACTACGAAAGGGCAAAGGCCTCCCTCCATTTTTCGTGTGCTTGTCACAATAAATTTAAATGAATGACCTAGGGGCCTAGTACAAATATTTTTTATACTTAAGCGACACGTGTTAGGTATGCTTCTCACAGTAACCATTGGCATAAACACTGGCGTCCTAACGTAAAAATCGTATAGGCCTATTGCTTGTGACGGTACGTATTTTAATCGAGTGAACACTTTTTACAAGCTTTTATTTGACTTGCAAAGTATGTATGTTTGCCGGGATGGAATCTTGCAACTGAATTTTAAATCAGTATCTTCAACCGATTGAGCTGAAATTTCATATACACGCGTATTTGGAGAACAATGCATTCTTAGCTATATGACGTCATTCTAATTTCAATATGGCGTATCATCCAAGATGGCGGAATAGTTATTTTTTCTGCACTACCATAGTATGGGTATCAAATTAAAGGGATTGCTGAGGAGAACACGAAAACTAATACGTCACATTAAATCCAAAATATGGGGGACCATCCAAGACGTATACTATAAATCCAATATGGTGGGACCTTCAAGATATTTTCTGGTTTGTATAAATTGTATAAAGCTTGTTTTGAAAAAGTAAGTTTTTAATAAATAAGTTATTGTTTGTAATGACTAAATGTAAAGTTTAGTATTTGTAAGGGGTTATCTCAAAAACTACTGAACCTATTGTTTTTTTTTCAGTGATAGAAAACTACAGTTTCCTGAGTTCTATATAGTTGGTATATGTTAGTGTGATGAAAATAAATGCAAATCCGAGGCGGGCAGCTAGTAACTTACACAGGGTATGATTACATACATCGTCATCCTGTAGTTCGACCAGCTTCCCAAATTCCTGCATATCCGCTACGTTGTACGTCCTTTTTGTGGTAGTTGTTGTTCCCGATCTCGTAGTCAGATTGCGTGGTCTGCCGTTCTCTATCTCAATTAAATGGATCGCCCTTTTCTTTCGTTCTAATCTGAAATCAAATATATTTGTCGCTCAAAGCGAGCGCTTCCAGGCAACCTTAGGATAGACAGTGTCTATGTGAACAAGTGATTATGACCTAGATTGAGATATAGGCTACCTACTTTTTTTTGATAAACCACGTGAGCGAAGCCGCGGGCTGAATGAAAAAGTTAAAAAACACTCAACTCCCATGTAGTGTCCTATGCCATCAATCGTTAAATAAATAAATATAAATATTGCTGGACATTTCACACAGTGCTATCTAGCCCCAAACTAAGCAAAGCTTGAACTATGGGAACCAGATAACTGATAGAATACTTATGTATATACATTTTTTTTTGGTAAATACATACTTATAATACATAGAGAAACAACCAGACCCGGAACAAATATCTGTAGATCATGCAAACATTTGTCCCGCGGCGGGAATCGAACCCGCTACCTCCTGCGTCTGAGCCGGCTATTCGCCCACTGCACCACGGAGGTCGTCATCCAAAATAAATCATTCAGATAGTAAACAGTGTATGCAGTGTTTTCAAGGGGCAAACGAAATATTTTATTTAGCCTTATGATATCACACAAAACCATGATACTACCAAGTAATGCCACGTTTCCCGCAAAGTCATTTTATAGCTCCATTAATATGATTAGTCACCCTACTCGTACAGTATGAGCACTTACAATTCTTTCCTATATGTTGCTTTAAGCGATGACCAGCCGCTCTTATTTACTGCATCGTGTGGTACTTTATTCAGAAATACAGCCATGTTAGGCGCAGCTTGCACTATGTTCTCCCAAGACTCGTGGTCTACTAAAGAAACCTGTGGTACTGTACCGCTGAAATGTAATTCAGGACTTTTTTAGGAGTTCTTAGAACACGCCTTTGGCACGTGTAACAGATTGATGAAGTTGGTTTTTTTTAACGACCTGTACAACCAATTAAACAAGCATATGGCTCGCCTGATATTTAGTGGTAACTATCGCCTACCAGCGGCGTAGCGTAGTGGGGGCGGCAGGGGCGGCCCGCCCCGGGCGGCACCTTTTAGGGGGCGGCAAAATTTCACAATAGATAATAAAAGTATTTGAACCATTTCATATTTTTATCGCAACTGCAAATTCGTAGCGATTGAAAAGAGCACGGATTTTTTTATTACTTATAGAAGTAAAATATTTTATTATTAATAATTCGTGATTGTAAAACTGAGATAAACGTTTTTATTTAAAATCTAACCTGTATAATGCAAAATAACGTTTACTTTTCTTGCCTAAAAGTTTTCTAGATTTAATTTATGTAATTTATAGTATACATTAAATTGAAATACCTAAATAAGAGGGCGGCAAAATTGTCTTCCGCCCTGGGCGGCCGACACCCACGCTACGTCGCTGTCGCCTATAACAAAATATTGCCTCATAGGTCACGCACCTTGGAAAAGTGCCCTACGAATACACTGCCGTGCGTTCATCAACTTTAGGCATACAGGTGTAAAGCCTCATGTGCCTCTAATTTCACCGGCAACCATACCCTTCACTGAAACCGAAACACAGCAATGCTGCTTGGCGGCAGAAATAGGTTTATGGTTGAACTTAATACCCTTTAACCGTGTAGGTTTTTATTTTTATTAACACAACTATACACCTAATAGTCAATATATATTTATTCACTAAAATCACAAGTGGCAAACAAACTCAAGTGGCTCCCTATACGTCTTCGCCGGAATGCACATATTCTATCACTTCTTTATAATATTCTTTATAATCCCACTTCACCTTCTTATCTAAAGGAGCGTTTCGAGTTTCTGTATCAGGAACACTCTCAAACCCTTCGTTCTTCCGAAGCTCTACAGCTTCGAACTCCCATCCATAGTTCACAATTTTATGGTGACTCCTTTACAGTACAAGCTGTGCGACTGTGGAACGCCTTACCTTTGTCTGTAAGGTCGTCCCAATCTCTTCCTATTTTCAAAGTCAAGGTAGGTATACAACCATTTCCTTTCGTTGTCTCGTAACTGCTAGTTAGTGTTTATGCTGTTTATCCTCTTTATGTAGTGTAGTTTATTTATACTTATATTATTTGTATGTATTTAAGTTTATGTTTATTAGTATAATTAATAGGTAAATTTTATTTTGTGGGTTCTGTTTATGTCTGTAGGTACTCTTACACCGCCGTCTTTTGATTTTGTTTATTCTGTCCATCCAAAGGTTGTCTGGAAGAGATCGCTTTTAGCTAAAAGACCACCCATTGTACCTTTATTTATTGTTTATTTCCATTATTACTGTTTTTTTATTTGGTGTGCAATAAAGATTATTTTAGTGGGTACACACGTACGTACTTGCTCGATAAACTTGCTCGATCTCGAGCAAGTACGAACGTGTGTACCATGCAAGTCTCAAGACAAAAGTTCGAAGCCAATCAAAATGTTCGATTCGATCGATGTTCGATGCAAACATGTTTGTACATGTAGCCGCGAAGTCGAGCATTAACATGCTCGACTTCGCATTCGTCGTGATTGATATTTTTGTGAAGAGGGTGCGAGTGCGCTGTTAAAATGTCGGACTTTCGTTCATTTTCTCGGGATTTTGTGGAACAATTTATAAATATGTATCAGGAGGAAGAGTGCTTGTGGAAAATTACGTTAAAAGAATATTGTGATAAGGGTAAAAGAAACGCAGCATATGAACGTTTAATTTTATTGTGCAAAACTGTTGAACCTAATATTGACAAGAACGGAGTAATAAAAAAGATAAATTCTCTAAGAGCATCTTGGAGAAGAGAGAAAAAAAAGAGTGATGATTCCAAAAGAAGTGGAAAAGGAAAAGATGAAGTTTATGAGCCTCGTTTGTGGTATTTCTCACTTCTTTCATATTTGGACGACTCATTTTGGACTTAGACGTTGTCTTCTTTGTAACATTGGCCTAACCCAGCGACGACGACGCTTTCTTCGCGTAGTTTTTCCCTGACAGTAAGTGTAGCAGGCGATACCCACCAAACACAACAACGAATCGTCCATTGCTCGAAGAGTTTCAACGCGCACTAAACATGTTCTTCGAGCAAGCTTTTACGTGAAGACGCAGGGTCGAGCATGTTTGTAGATAGTCATGCTCGGATGAAACATGCTCATCGCGCATGTACGTACGTGTGTACCCACCATTTCATTCATTCATTTCATTCATTCATTGCAAAGATTACTTTGAAACGTCAATTTTATCGCCTGTTCTTCCGCGACCACATTTGGGGAATGTGTCCAGGAACTATACGATCTGATCCCGCCATCTCCTTTTCATCAAAGTCAGGCGCACGGCTCAGTACCATCCGTACCTAGTTAATATATCACCCATTCGCACACACCGTTTTGGTTCTACGTTAATGATGTATACAGCTAAGGTATGGAACACTACCGTCATCTGGTTTTCCTAAAGAATACAATCCGGGCCTGATGCAAGGTGAATAGGTTTCTTCTAACTAAATCATCGTGCTTCATCTTAGACCACATCATCGCTTACCATCAGGTGAGATTGTGGTCAAACGAAGATCTATCCAGTTAAAAAAAGACCAAGCCAGAAAAGTGTCAGGCAAGAAACAAGGCTGGTTATTCTTTTTAATGATTCTTTACACAATAGGAATAACAATAGGAATAATACAAAACAAAAATATCAAATTAAAAAAAATCTAAATGTTTTTATTTCTGTAAAATATAGAACTTTAACAAAGTTGTTGGGATCTTCTTTTAAGTATATTATACTTGTGTCAGAAGACCCCGCTCTTCAATAGCCATACAATTTATTTATATAGGTTACAGTTTTTTACATGGAATAAGTTATCCAACAGGAGCGAGCACATACGGTGGGTGTATATGGGTAGAATGTATATGTACGAGTGTGTGTATGTATGTTAGTGGGTGTATTTGTGTGTGTGTATGTGTGTGTGTTTGTGAGTGTGTAAAATATAAAAAACAGTAACGCGTAAGACAGTAATACTAAACCTGTAGGTAATCCACTAAAGATTTAGTTTAATTTACTGTGAAGCGAGTTTCAAATTATACAGGTAGGAAGAAAACAAAAAACTTATGTCTTATTTTTTATTATTCTTATTTTTAACAGACTTCAAAAAAGGGAGGTTCTCAATTCGTCAGAATCTTCTATTTCTTTTTTTTATTGTATGTTCCCCGATTACTCGAAGACACAGTGACCGAATCGAGAAATATTGTTTTTGTTTAAAAGGGTTTTCCCATTGGCACCAAGTGAGGATTTCTGGTTTAAGATATTGATTACTCAAAGAACTACAATTCAATTAAAGAGAAACTTAAAAATATTAGTTACAAATTTGTTGGGATATTAGTTATAAATTTGTTGGATTTGTTGGGATTTGATGATAGGATCCCCAAAAAATCGAGGGCAACCCTCAAATTGTGTAAGGACGCAATGCAGTTTTATGTTTGTTCTCCGAACTCCGTTATTTATCAACCGATTTGGTAAATATTTTTTTATTTGAAAGGATATACTTTTATATTGGTCTCATATAAATCTCATCAAAATCAGTTTAGTAGTTTGATTAAGTCGGTTATATTTTTGTTAAAAAGTTACTTGTGTTATGTCATATTGGGGCAGCTTTCTGCCTTTCTGTTCTCAAGTGGAGAACACGCACTGAAAAAGCGGCCAAGTGCGAGTCGGACTCGCCCATGAAGGGTTCCGTAGCAGCAAGTAACATAATATAAAAGTTCTTGTAGTTCGTTGTAACTTTTTTTATATTTGAGTTGTTTGAATGAAAGGTAAATTGCGGTTTACGATTTATGACGTATTAAAAAAAACTACTTACTAGATCTCGTTCAAACCAATTTTCGGTGGAAGTTTGCATGGTAATGTACATCATATATTTTTTTTAGTTTTATTATTCTCTTATTTTAGAAATTACGGGGGGGGGGGGATACACATTTTACCACTTTGGGAGTGTATCTCGTGCAAACTATTCGGTTTAGAAAAAAATGATATTAGAAACCGTAATATCATTTTTGAAGACCTATCCATACATACCCCACTCGTATGGGATTGATGTGTAAAAAAATATTTTGAGTTTAATTTCTAAGTATGGGGAACCCCCAAAATTAATTGTTTTTTTTATTTTTGTATGAAAATCTTAATGCAGTTCACAGAATACATTTACTTACCAAGTTTCAACAGTATAGTTTTTATAGTTTCGGAAAAAAGTGGCTGTGACATACGGACGGACAGACAGACAGATAGACATGACGAATCCATAAGGGTTCCGTTTTTTGCCATATGGCTACGGAACCCTAAAAAGTGGAAAGCGAAACGTACCTGCCTACGCTTCGCTTTCCACTTATTAGGGTTCCCACCAGTTGGATAGATGACCGACTAAAACTTACTCGGCAGGCCGCACAAGATCGGTCGCTTTGGAAATCTATGTGAGAGGATGTTCAGCAGTGGTCATCCTTTGGCTAACATTATAATGACTTGTTATTTAACGTAAAAGTAAAAACATATCATTTAAGTAATTTGGAGCTCACTTGAGAATACCAGTTCTGGCTATAATCGACATTACCTACTCTATTGTTCGTTTGTGAATACCTTTGAATTGAATATTTTTGTTCCTTGGTGCTGTTTTCTGGAAAGTGAAAACCATAGTTTTATTGTTTATTTGTTAAAAGCTTTTTATTAACTTTCAATGTTAAGATTTTTTTTTTTTTAAATCATCTCAAGTTTTTTTTTTTGAGATGATGAAACTTTCAATGTATGTATGTTTGTTCGTGTGGAATCTTACAACTGAATTCTAAACGCGTTCCCCTCAACCGATTGAGCTGAAATTTGGAATACTCATGTAACTTCGGTGACAATGCAATAATATGGTACCGTGGAGGTGGTCTCACGATGGAGACGGATGCTAGACAACGGAACTTCTGAATGGATTATAGTAGGCTACTAGTGTTTGAGCTCATTTGAATCTGCTTGCGGTTCCGATTATGAATTTTGTAAAAGCTTGTTTTGAAAAGGTAATTTTTCAACAAAAAAACTTATACTGATTAAATTAGTTATGTCATGTTAATAATGATGATGATATTAAATCAAGGTACACAAAATATAAAGACAATAATCCTTGCCAGTTGTTTTTATAGTCGATGAAGTAGCAGCAGTAATTTTATGTTTTGTAATTTTTGTTTCATCCACATTTAACGAATGAGGGTATATAGTTTTTGTTTCTTCCAGTTTCATAGTAGTCGGTGATGTTGTCTTTTTATTTTCATGAATCAATTGTCTGTAAATAAGCATAAATATTTGTGGTAGGTACTTTTTTAACTCGTCAGGTGTTTATCTAAAGATAGGAGCTTACTGACCTGAAAGGATTTACTGTAGATCTAAGAGCGATAGTCTGTTTTGTCGTTAATTGTAATAGATTGCTTGGATTTACATCGTTGTATATTGATAAATCTGGTGCTAGATAAACTGAAAGTAATTTTGTAAATAGCATTTATCTAAAAACTATTCCATAGTAGTGTGTTTCTGACGAGATTCCGCGCATTTTGATTGAAGATTTTCGAATGATTATGAGATTGTACACACGGCTGACGCCGTTCGCGTTCAACGAAATGCCTACACAATGCGAGGGCAGCTTATACTGAAAATTTTTGCTTGATGTGTAGCCGTGTGTACAATATAATCATTATAAAGTCAGCCGCTACTTTTCGCAATCTCTCAACTTATATGTCAACAAACAAGACATAAAAAATAAATAACATTGTATTTATTTTGTTTCAGTTTTAATACTAGCCGAGCCTCGTACTGACAACGATATCTTCGATTCTAAGGCAGACTCAAAAGACGGGAAAAGTGAGGAGAATACTCAATACTCAATCATAGCCTTTCACAATGTACTAATTGCTGATAATTAGATATTTACAAACTCATGGTCATTATTGACGCTGTTGGGCACAACAAATATAAGCTCATTTTAGGTAGAAACAATCATTTATATAAAAACATGTACTTAAATCTAATTTTAAAGTAAGTAGGTATACATATTATTTATAATTTGTCATGAAAATAGAACTTAACGAATCATCAGTATATCTATATTAAAATATGTTGAGGTATGTAGGTAAATCAACAAAAAAACAATTTAGAGACCTAGTTGTTAATACCTATAGTAATAATAACTAGGAAATATACTTATAGAAAAGAAAGAAATAAATAAAATACATTTATTTGAACCCACATGACATCACACACAATAAAAACATAGGAAAAGTCAAGCTTCACCCAGATAGACAATGATGGTGTTGCGTGGGGACAAAATGGTCCCTTTCTCAGCATAAGCTGCCTATATATCAGGGATGTTACGAATTTTCACATATGCGGAGCCTCCGCATCGATTTGGGTATCTACGTCTGCATCCGCAATAATCAATGCAGATGTTCATGCGGATGCAGTGCAAGTTGCGACAAGAAAGAAATTGAGTAGGTCACGTCATAACCTGAGAACAACTTTACCACATTCATTCATTCAATTGCAGAAAACTCGATTTAAACTTCGCGAGTTTGACAGTTCTCGCGTATTATGAATGTGAATTTAGCAGACAGCTAAAGACAGGACATCGTCTGTCGGGTCAGCTAGTTTTGAAAGATAAAACGAAAATAATGTTGTCCAGATGTTGTTTGTATAGATGTCAAAAGTCGACTAGTCATGAGAAAATATGACGCGTATGTTATGGTTTTAGAGAAATTTGTCATGATGTCTTCGTTTGACAGAACGACATGATATAAGTGAACTCTATGTTACCGACAGTCGAGATGTAGAGATACGACGACAAAATGGCGTGACAAAATTATCTCGTGCTTGCCATGTTAGCCACGCAGAAAAGCATTAGGCTTGTCTGTGTGTCCGCGACTGTGTTAAGTTGCCGTAACTCGACCCCATGTTCGTAACAAACATTGTCTATGTTTGCACAGCGCAGCGCCATACGTAGCTAAATTTATTGCATGTAGTAGACAGCTTACTCCTATAATTATGATTCATATTAGAAATATTTTCTGAAATCTTAAATGCATCTTTTTTATCAGTTTTGTGCTGCTTTTTATGATCGTGTGTGTCGTGGTCCATATTCTTATTTAGTTTTTCCATTAATTTGTCGATCAACTCCCACGAATCAGGAGCTTCATTTACGTTTAGTTTTCTCGATGATGTCATTGTTGTAGGAAATGCATATTTTGTAAATTTATTATTTTTAGTAACCCGGGAACTTGGCAGTTTTCTGAAAATAATTTTAAACCTTTTAAATATTTAATTTTTTTTTTAATATTGCTGGACCTTTCACACAGCGGTATTTAGCCCTAAATTAAGCAGAGCTTGTACTATGGGGACCAGATAACTGATAGAATTACTTATATACTATTTTATATGTAAATAAATACTTATATTATGTAGAAAAACACCCAGAACAAATATGTGCAGATCATGCAAGCATTTGTTCCGCGGCGGGAATCGAACCCCGCTACTTCCCGAGTCTCAGCCGGCTATTCGCCCACTGCGCCAAATTGAATATTTCATTGACATTGAATATTTCAGTGTGTTTCCTTATGTTAAACATCAAACACTTAATGGCCAGGCAAAGAGCATAACCGAGGTAGGTAAAACTCGATTTTCCAAGTAAGTATAAGCGTCGCCGCACACGAGAATTCGCCAAACCCATAAAACGCCGCAACCTGAAGCTTGAAGAGACTACTTAGAAGCAGAAGCGCGTGACAGCCACTTTTATTACTTTTTTCCTTAATTTTCAGTCGGTGGTGGCCAGCGAGGCTACACGAACCACATGAAGCGAGAAGCGGCGTCTCATGGCGTCAACTAAATGTATGTACGGCGAATTCATATACATTGGATGAAAAATTGAGTCCGCCGCTCGGAGGCAGCGTTTTATTGATGTGGCGCGTGCGTGGCTCATGTGCGGGGTGGCTTACAGATGGCGTTGCTGATCGTGTAGGTAGTAGGTACCTATAAGTTCTACTGTACCTAGTATCTAGTCCTAATAATAACTACAATCTAAATAAAAGTGCGAGGCGAGACGCAGTGCTGAGCGGATCGCACACACGCTGATGAAGGTTCACAAATTGAACCGAAACATTTTCGGTAGAAAAGTATTTATTTTATATGTTAATGAATGTGAATAGTCAAGTGAAATGTGAAGTTATTATTGTGTACTAACAAAATGGATGACATGTTTGAGAAATAAATAAATAGAATTTAATCGAAACACCGATAAAACGGTACGTGATAAATCCCGTATTTGTAACAACGGTGTAACTTACTTGTAAAATGAACTTTTTGTAGTTCTATTTCTCCAATAGCTTAAACGCCTGTTTACATTAGTTCTTTGTTTCTTATAATGCGATGATGCCGGTGTAAAATGCGTCAAGGTTAACCTTAAACAGTGTAATAAATTGATGTTTGAAATAAAACTCAACAACTTCTCAAGATAAACCCCTACACTTCAGGTAATTAATGATTTAATGAAAATAAAGCAGAATGTTGATTTAACGAACTTCTTTTAATTTTATCGACCCTCCTTTGTTTCATTTGTTCTAGAATTAATACGAGAGTTTACCTGCGTTAATAGGAATAGTACTTACTCGTAGTACCGTGTTTTGTTTATAACATTTGGTATGAATAAGAACGGTTACGTAGGTAATTTTGAACTCCGATTGAAACAGACAAAATGCGGTATAACTTCATAAATAATATATACGTGAAGACAAAACTTTGTAACCCTTTTGCGCGCGAGGAGTGTAAGATACTTAGGTAAAAGTTTATTAAGAAGGAGGGGCTTAATAAAAATAAATTGTAATTTTGACGTCTGTGCTGGGCCACGAGTAGTTAACCCTAATTTAATATATTCAGTTTCACTCCTAACATACCTATCGCACAAAAATGGTAGTTGGTATGTAATTCGCATACTATCGCGTCAGATGATGCTGCTGGAGCGAAGGGCTCTCAACAATGAGGTTGTTTGCTTGCACCAGATGGCGTCTTCTAAAGAGTCTAACCGTTGCGAAGATAGTTCGAGATTATTTTAAGCTAGCTGTATGTTTAGTCTTACCGTGAATCTGGTGTAAATCCTTCTAGAACATCTAGGTCATACCGAGGCTCTTGGCCATATTCTCTGCGGCCATCGTCAGTCTGTTTTCTCACTGATAACTGCACCAGAGGCAGTATACTAGTCTCGTACTTTTCACCTGGTCTAAAATAACATGGACTATTCTAATGGTGCCTCTACACGTAGGAACGTTCATGCTCGATGAGCAACTACATCGATGTGCTCGACGTTTTGACGTTTTGTGAGCATTTCGGTTCACTTTGACCATAGCCATAAGTTTTATCGGGTTATACCTACGTACGATCTTGCTCGATTGGACGCAAAAACGTCGAGCATGTACGCACGTGGGGACTTACCATAAAACATATTAATTTGTAATAACCTACCTAGAACCATCCACATCCTGTCAAGGATCCAGCTTTGGTGCCGGGGGGGGGGGGGATCACATAGTCATGGTCAACTCACAAGTTATAATTAATTTTTTATAATCATAGATACAATTTTTTCTTATATTTAAAAATATATATTATACATATTTTTTATACAAGTTATTTAATAAATTAAAAAACAAAATCAATTTTTCAATTTAAAATATAAAATTAAATTAATTAAATATTGAATGTACTTACATAAAATCTATATTGTGACAAAAAAATATATAAAAACATCAATGAATAACGTTTTCTTAAAAATATACGACGTACGAGTATATTTATTTATAGACGTAAGTAGTTCCGCGCGGTCATATGAACTAAGCCTAAGGGATTTGCTCATGGGACAGTAAAGGCTAGTAAAAAAAATGTTATTTTGATTAAATTTCCGTTGAATGAGCTGTTTAATGGAAAATGTGGATTGATCTTAAACGTACATACATAATTGTCTACGTGTTAATATTGCGCCGTGTTTTATAAATTTTATTTTGTATGACGTAGTATTATTTTCTTGTTCATATTGTGTTATTGTTTTGTTTCCTGTGCATTTATTTGAAATGCTGTGAATGCCTGTTAATGCCACACATTTTATAATACTTTGTAATTTTCGCAATTACTATGTGCGCTTTCAGTTTGCCTATTCAATTAATAAGATATAACAGCTAAATGGTTTTTACTGTAAACAGCTGATTTTTAAGAGTTTTGTTCAATAAAAATTGTTTAATTGATTATCGATTAATTTATATTGTTCTCGTGAATATTATCCCGTTTCGGGTAATTCATATTTAACATTATGACCCTGGATTATTACATTGTTCTATGGTATACATAGGTATTACTCGTGCGCGATAACTTGGGACCTGCTAGGAATGCGACTCCCCGACCGCTTCCCCTGCACTTCCCCGATGGCGCCCGTGTTGTACCGTTCGCATCACTATTTTTTACTAGGGTTTTTAGTCTCGTACTGGCCTACGTCACGTAACGACGCGCTCTGGAATTCTTTTAGTTTTCGTTTGTGTTATTGTTTTGTTGTTGTAGTTTTTGTTGTTATAGTTTGTGTCATTGTTTTGTTGTTGTAGTTTTTGTTGTTATAGTATATGTTGTAAATTTATCGGATACCTCTTCGTCAAGTGATTATAGTGAGACTGAGGACGAAGAACAACCTCTAGAAGGCATAAATCCACTATAGTCTAACTTTTTATTAGCTGCAGTAAAATGACGTTTCTAAATGTCATTCCGTAAAATAATGTTGCCAGCCTAATCTCAATAGGGATGTGATTCAGTTCACAAAAATTAATTAAATAACATTATTATGACGTTTTTGTTTCATTTTGAATGTACCTCCCTATACTTCCACTAAAAAACATCAATCCTCTAGTATAGTAATAATAATAGGTTAAAAAAATACATTACAACTTAATATTAAATCTCAAAAAAAAAACCAAACTGATTATTCATTTATGATTCACTCATTTAGCTACATCACTATTTATTTTTCTTCAAAAACCGGCAACCCACAAAACGTCATTTTACTGCAGCTAATAAAAAGTTAGACTTTAAGTAGTGACGAAGATGAGATAATGTAAATAATAGATAAAATAAATGTATAAACTTAAACATTGTATTTTTATTTTATTCAAATAGTGTAAAAAAGATTAGATAAAAAGCAGCGTCCTCCCTGAGTAACATAATAAATTAGGTTAAAAAGACGAAGCCGCGGGCGGCTGCTTGTTATGTTCGCTTTTTTGCGGGCGGTACAAACACGCCAATATGACGTCACCGCGCTCAGGTCCCAACTTATCGCGCACGGGTAATACATAGTAACTGTAGAGATACTAACATTGGTGTAACATCATACAGATCATCAAAGGCTTCTTCAAAATCGACGCCTTTTGTTGGCAGCCCATCGCCTGGCTCGAGATTACCGGACACATTCACGATCGGTACTTCCACTTGTATAAACTCTTCGGATTCTCTTGGGCCTTCATCTGGAGTTGTGGTGGGTGTTGTTGTTTCAACGGATTCTTCTGTGCTGTTTTATAATGGATGTGTTTTACATTAGAATCACTTTTTTGCTCTACAAAATGCTCTAGGCTAGACCATAGTAAACGATCTACTAGTGTTTAACATCTTTGCCACTTTAGAGCGGCTTGAAAGTTTCAGAACTTCAACCCAGGTAGGGTAACAGAAGAGCGGATTGTAGGAAAGACTTGCATGCAGCCCTCTTATCAGCTGAACTTTCACGTAGGTAACCCCAAAAGATAGAAAAAACGGTATCAGTTGGAGGCCCATGCCCCGCAGGTAAGGAGATACGGGCGGAATAGGTTAAACTGGTAAAACTACTTACGGTGGTTCAGTGGACATTGTTGTGGCCTGAGTGGTCTTCAATGTGTAGAACTTTGTTTTTGTCTGTTTGCGCTTCAGCATAACTTCGGGTAACGGGCCCCAATAACCGCCGTACGTCTCTCCAATCTCATACACCAGGAACTGAGGAGTATCACAGGCGCAGGACTTGTAGTGGCTGGGTAAGCTGCGTTCGCGTTTGATTTTCAGCACCATTATCATGTTATTGCCCAATTCAGTTCTGGTGGATACAGTAGGTACAACCTTGTTTCAACCCGGCTACGCTGAGAATGACCACTTGCCTGTGCAGTGCATAGCCAAGCCGTACACCGCACAGCTAAACGGTTAACTTCAAAGCGGACAAGTTAAAAGTGTCTTACAATTTTGAAGAACATTGTAAAATGTTGATATACCAAATGTATATTACAAATTACAATTATTGTTGAATACTTTAGTATTGTTTCTGGATATGAGCCTCACGTCTTATATATTCTAAGAAGTTGGATAACCTGTTGAAGAGTTATATATCTTTTCAACACACTAGCTCGTAAAGTGCGCCATAGTACATCGTTATTAGGGCCACAAACCGAACTATAAGACACGCGTGCGTAATAATATAACACACTAGTGCATAATAGAATTATCCCTACAAAGTTAAGTTAGTACCTAACTGCAAATTATATGCGAGTAAACAGAGCATTTTCAATTTAACCAGGTAATACAGTTTTTGTAACAACAAAGAGGTTTTATGCCGCTGTAAATCCTATTACATTTGTATCCCTAATTATGGCGAAAAAACATTTATTATTATCAAATTCCTTATTATAATTCACAATAATTTGTTGTAAAATATTTGCATTATATCACTAAAATTATAATTTTGAAGTAGGCTGTATGGCTTTATGTAATCAATCACCTTACATTTGGCGCGTGCAAAAAAAAACTTGCGCGCCATTTCTAATTTTTTTGTTTGCATCGCATTTGTTGCTGTGTGGTAAATAATTGTCAAAATGTCAAGTTTTAGCACAGAAGATTAACAATTGATAGATTAACCCCGCCAGAAATACTAAATGCAGCACAAAATGCAAATGAAAGCCTGCAAAATCTAGAGAATAGTACTTAGCTGCTTACGCTAGTTTCATACAATGGAAAACCAACAAAAATGCCAGTTATTTTCTGAAAATGTGTTTTGGCGTATTTCTCCGAACTCGCCAATACATACAAACCCAGCTCCCTGTGGTGCATCTATTCCATGTTAACAAGCATGGTTAAGCTCAAACATTGTGTTGATATCAAAACGTAGTGTAACCCACAACCATGTACATCTCGTAGCATGAGTTATTTGGTGCCTTCTCATATCAGTAATTTGTATGATTTACCTTTGTCGCCGACATTTACACAAGAAGTAAATAAAGATACTAAAGAAGTGGCAAGTACCAATGTAACACAAACTGTGAAATTGCCATCAAAAACAATCCAATATCGTTTTGAAAATTGTACATTCACCAATTGTTTTAATAATTAAACGATTTATGCAATACATGTTTGTTTTTTCCTCGCAAGTGTGTTGAAAAAGTGCGTATGAAACTCGTGAGCAACTAGCTCACTAAACACTCGGCTGATTTACACCCTCGCCTACGGCTTGGGCTGCAAACCACAGCCTCGTGTATAATGAGCAACTTAGCTCACTTGTATCATAATATACTATTATATCTCATCACATAATATTTAGGGTATTTGCATAATGGGTATATTGAGTAATTTATTGTTATATTTTTGTTAATTATTGTGGTCATTGTTCATTTTATATTATTTTCCTGTTTGTATAACCTTTTCGTATTCTATTTGTTTTTATGTATGTGAGGGTAACAGTATTTTTTTTTATATTAAGTATTTTATTCAAAAGATGTATGTTTAATATGTTATATTTGTTTTGTAGTAGGTAACTAGTTATAACGTTTTGATCCTGTACTGTAAAGTTGTAAACTATTTTATTGAATTGAATTAAACTGAATTAACTAGTAAACATCTTCAAGATCAAAGTTTCCTAACAAAATATATCAACGAGCTACTTGTATCATTGTAGTCTGAATATGCCGGGCTGCATTCATCCCGGTCCTTGACTTTTCAATAGTGGCTAGTACGATTCAACCAACGAGGTTGGTTACCCCCTCTTTTGAAATCACGCGATATAAAATCTTTTTTCCTTCACATAAACTAATAGGTAGGAACCTAATTAAGTAGGTAAATGTTATTGCAGAATAGTATATTATGATACAAGTAAGCTAAGTTGCTTATTATACACGAGGTTGTGGTTTGAAGCCCGAGCCGCAGGCGAGGCGTAAATTAGCCGAGTGTCTAATGAGCTAGTTGCTCACGAGTTTCATACGCACTTTTTCAACACACTTGCGAGGAAAAAACAAACATTAATTGCAAAAAATTTAATCGTTTAATTATTAAAACAATTGGTAAATGCATAATTTTCAAAACGATATTTGATTTTTTTTAGATGGCGATTTCACATTTGGTCTTACATTGGTACTTGCCATTTCTTTAGTATCTTCATTTACTTCTTGTGTAAATGTCGGCGACAAAGGTAAATCATACAAATTACTGAAAGGAGAAGACACCAAATAACTCATGCTACGAGATGTACATGGTTGTGGGTTACACTACGTTTTGATATCAACACAATGTTTGAGCTTAACCAGTGCTTCTTAACATGGAATAAATGCACCACAGGGAGCTGGGTTTGTATGTATTGGCGAGTTCAGAGAAATACTCCAAAACACATTTTCAGAAAATGACTGCGCTTTTTGTTGCTTTTCCATTGTATGAAACTATCGTAAGCAGCCAAGTACTTTGCTCTAGATTTTGCAGGTATTAGGCTTTCATTTGCATTTTGTGCTGAATTTTACAGAAATAAAAACATTTTTGATTTTTTGATTGTGCTGCATTTAGTATTTCTGGCGGGGTTAAATCTATTAATTATTAATCTTCTGTACTAAAACTTGTCATTTTTACAATTATTTACCACACAGCAACAAATGCGATACAAACAAAAGAAAGGGAAATGGCGCGCAATTTTTTTTTTGTACGCGCCAAATGTAAGTTGATTGATTGCATAAGTCATACAGCCAACTACAAAATTATAATTTTAGTGATAAAATGCAAAGTTTTTATAACAAACCATTGTGAATTATAAGTAATGTGATAATAATAAATGTTTTTTCGTCATTTGGGATACATTTATTTATTCCAAAAATGTAATAGGATTTTCAGCGGCATAAAACCTCTTTGTTGTTACAAAAACTGTATTAGCCGGTTAAATTGAAAATGCTCTGTTTACTCGCATGTAATTTGCAGTTAGGTACTAACTTAACTTTGTAGGGATAATTCTATTATGCACTATATAGTGTGTTATATTATTACGCACGCGTGCGTTATAGTTCGGTTTATGGCCATAATAACGATGTACTATGGCTCTCTTTACGAGCAAGTGTGTTGAAAAAGGTATTTACGGCAGTTTGCGTTACGCTCAACTTGGCGGGAGACTGCCTTGCTTCTAGATTTATCTAATAATCGAACGAAGAGAAACAGACAGGGTATACTTCCATATCACGCAGTTTTCAAGCAGCTATATGGATGCTTTGGAATATGTATGTTGGCCAGAAAAGATGTGATTGTCCTCGCTTACAATGTTCTAAAACCTTTAAAACTTTGAAATTTTTCTTTGAACAATTTTCAATTACAATTTTTGTAGAATTCAACAATTTTCAGCGAAAATTCAAAAAATTCGAACCTGTTTTTCATGACAAAAATTTTCTTTTTTTTAAAATAAGGTTGTTAGAACAACCCCGTTTCAGATATGAAACTTAATATATACATATTTCGAAGAGTTCTTTTAAGAACAACATGAAGTTTAATGTCAAACACATGGTTTATTTATTTCAACGATTTATGTAGGTAGTATGTACCTAATAGGTTGGGGAAAAAGTCTTCTCGCATTATACCTAGTATGTATGAACTTGTAATAAAATCTATTTGTATCTGGCTGGTTTTGGTATCATCCAAATTTTAAATTTTAATGAAGATAATTCCCAATTCAAATTAGGAAAATGTGTGATTTTTATTTGTTTTTCGTACTGTAAAGATGAGTGAATCTAATGAAGATATTCGATAAATTTTAAAATTTTACTACAAAAAAAGATAAAAATGCAACGCAAGCCGCGAAAAAAATTTGCCATGTTTATGGACCTAGTGCAATGTCTGTAAGAGTAGCACAAATTTGGTTTAAGCGTTTTCGATCCGGAAATTTTGATGTCAAAGATGCACGTCGCTCTGGTCGCCCTATTGCGGATAAAATTGGTGCCATTTTTGAAAAAGTGGAGCAAGATCGGCATATCAGTAGTTACGACGTAGCTAAAGAACTGGGAATTGAGCACAAAACAGTTTTGGCGCATTTGAAAAAAAACTGGGTACACAAAAAAGCTCGATATTTGGGTACCCCATGAGCTCACTGAAAGAAACCTAATAAACTGTGTACTCATTTGTGATTATTTATTACGACGTAATAAAACCGAACCATTTTTGACGAAGCTGATAACTGGTGATAAAAACTGGATCAAGTACGACAAGAACGTGCGAAAAAGGTTGTGGTCAAAGGCCGGTCAGGCTTCACAGACTGTGGCGAAACCCGGGTTAACTCGCAACAAGGTGATGCTGTGTGTGTGGTGGGATTGGAAGGGCATTATTCATTATGAGCTGGTACCACAAGGCAGGACCATCGATTCTGAACTATTCTGCGAACAACTGATGAGATTAAAGCAAGAAGTTGAGAGAAAGCGGCCGGAATTAATTAACAGAAGGGGTGTGGTTTTTCATCATGATAACGCTAGACCTCACACATCTTTAGCCACTCAGCATAAAATAAGAGTTTGGCTGGGATGTGTTAATGCATCCGCCGTATAATTCTGACCTTGCACCTTCAGATTTCTACCTGTTTTGGTCTCTTCAGAATTCTTTAGGCAGAGTCAGGTTAACATCACGAGAGGACTGCCAAAACTACTTGTCGCGGTATTTTGATCAGAAGCCCCAAAATTTATATAGCAATGGGATCATGTCCCTACCTACAATATGGCAAAAAGTTATCGAACAAAATGGTACCTACATACTTTAGTTAAATGTAAATAAACTATATTAAAAAATGTTTTGAATTTTCTTAAAAAATGCGAAGAAACTTTTTCCCCAACCTAATATTATATTATACTATGTGTACTTAGTCGAGTGCAAATTTTCACTAGTTTCCTTTTCTGTTCACTACCTTAACTACCTACATATCTTTAATTGCAATACACTAAGGTTATTTGGAAGATAGATAGGTAATTATATAGAAAACGCTTTATTGTATACCACACTTAAATTAACAAATCACATTTAAAACATATAACTAGACATGCGATAGTACAACTAACGACCTTATCGCTAAAACCGATCTCTTCCAGACAACCTTTGAATAGACTGGATTTTACGATAACTTTTAAAAACGTTAGCTTTATAAATAAAAGAATGAAGAAGAAGAGAATGCTCTTTAGTATAAAGTTCGCATTTTTACTAGTTTTATAAGTTCAATAAAGTATGTTGAATAAATCAATCAAACCTGACGCTTATAAAACAGTGATAGGGCAGGTCCAGCTTTGAGAAGTTCAAGATAAAGGAGCTAGCTTCAACCACGCGTCTCCCGAGGAACATGGAGGGGATTACTCTCCGTTTGCAGTATTCCGACAGGTCCTTCTCGTAGTAAAGTTTCTTGATATCCACCGCAAGGACATGTTCTTTTAAAGTGACGAATGTAAGGACCAAATTAAAGAAATTCATTTTCTCTGATATGTTTAAACCATGGCCCTCTAGTTTGTGTTTCAAAGTTAGAAACCGAGAGAGGTACCTAAGCAAATCTTGCGAGTTCACATTCCTAGGTACTACTACCTACGATAATATGGGGTAATTCTTACTATGAAATTGAACAACTTGCCTTAGAAATGAAGTCGTCTTTCTTTAAAAGAGTCTGTCTTTCATTACATCATTATATTCTGTGCTAATACTAATATTCTGTGCTTGTTTTTCTGTCTTTGTGCCTATCTTAGCAAATAACTAGCTTTATCTGCATAACTCACTTAGTTCCCTTAGTTGTTAAAAACCTTCTCTCCTGGTTTCGTCCTTCACTATTAAACGTTTCTGTTACAAATATTGAATTCCTACCTGTTTTCGATTTAAGTACATATTTTTAAAAATATAGAGATTCAGCTTGGACAAAAAAATTAAGATGATGATGATGAATTACAAATCCAAAATATTCACGACAGACTGTTTGATTGATTGAAAATACTTTATTGCACTTATAAAACTAGTAAAAATGCGAACTTTATACTAAAGAGCATTCTCTTCCAGATAACCTTTGTGTATTGTAAAAAGGAAACGAATTAAAATTTGCACAGGACTCTCTCTCTCTCTCTCTTCCCAGCTATGTATCCCACATGGTGGTGGGGTCAGCTTTTCTGGTCGTTCTTCTCCACTTCGCTCTATCCTTGACGTCGTCATCAGAAACTTGGCACTCCACTTGAACTTGAAATTTGCACAGGACTATCTAATAAAAATAGCATAGGTACAAACTACATAAATAAACCTACTTATATACATTATATGAGACTACTATATAATGAAACTGTGATACTACCTACTGGTGTAGTACTTGTGCATTGAATCATGCTTCAATCGTATGTGTCTGTGTTTCTGTGTTCTGAGTTGTCTGTGTTTTTGAGTTTTAGTTCCGTTTCTAAATATTATTGCCAAGCTGTCTTTGTAATAATTGCTTAGGTATAATCCGTGACTTTCAGCATTATTAACATTAACTAGGAGAAATAAAAATTGTTTTTGCATATTCCAACTGAAGGAAAATAGGAATTGAAATAAATACCGTTCCCAATTGCCGCTTGTGGTGGCAGGTGGGATTACCATTTGCTCTAAGTACCTATAGGTGTCAACTTCTATCAATAGCCTAAGCATCTATGTAGGTACTCATCCACTAACCTAAAGTGAGTAGGTTATGCTATGAGACATTAAATTTTAAATTTATGTGGCGTGATGCATCTGATAGTGAAGTGGGGTCAAGGATAGGGGTCGCGTGACCCGCACGCAACGCAACTCTCATCCGAGCTTTTTATGAAAGTCGAGCAGCAGCACGGGAAAAATTTATTATTTTGTAAGAAGTACAAAATAATATATTACCTATGTATGTTAGGTACCAACTACGAGACCGGCTTTTATGACCATAAAATTAAAACACTTTGTATAATACCATCCCTGTCATCATCTTATCATTCAAAGCATCAAAGACTTCCCAGGGTAAGTACCTAGGGGAGACAGGGAAAATGCCGCTCACCCCAATAACTTGCTAAATACCGTGCATATAAACAAGGCACGTGGGCTGAAGTGCGGGGGATGTAATGCTTGTGCAGGCAGCTAAAGTAGAATCAGTGCGCTCGCAGCGGGTAAGTATGAGGTGCGTGATTGTGTTTTCGGCCGTGCCGATCTAATTTTGACCTTGACTTTTTTGTCGGTAGGTCCATATTTTCAGTACTTGTTTATTATTATTAATTGTTTTATATTTCATGCTATATATATAAACATTCTATTTTGCAATAAAGTAATTATTTTATTAAAAGTGTCTTTGAATATTTTTAAATTTCAACTATTTTACATAATGGCTATTTTGTGAAACAGTTCGTTATTTTATTTGTTTCTTTTATCAGATATGCCCCGAAATCAGTGATGGCTCAAAACTCGGACCAACCTACTCAAAATGAAGTTGAAAATATCGGTGATCTTGAATTTGAACAGTCCTGGGATAGATCAGGAACCTACGTCCCACGAGACTGGCCCATTGCCTGAGCGGCCAAACCACGAATTTGAATCTCCTATACCTTGTCCGTTAAATGAGTCTGGTTGTCCTGAACCTGAATCACATCTTGCTGGCCCATCTAACCAGGTACTTTTAAATGAACAAAGGCAAGCTCTTGTACCTTTTGCAGCTATATTAATGAGCCCATCTATTGTGCCATCTTCGAAATCATGCCTACGAAAAAGAAAACAACATACTACCATATTAACGGCGACTCCACTGAAAAGTGTTTTAGAAGAAAAAGAAAATAAAAGAAGGTAAAACAGAATAAAACGGGTAATTAAGCGAGAAAAGAAAACTAAAAGTGCAGCAACTAGTAAATATAAACGCAGAGTTTTACAAGAAAGTTCTTCGGAGTCTGAAGATGAAAGAAACAAAGTTCTTTGCAACGATGATGATAGTGATGATGATTTAGACGTTCATGCGGAAAACTACAACTAATGCAGTTTTCGCAAGGAATTTGGATGAAATAATAAGCTGTGGTATCGCTGTAACACTTGCAGGCGTTGATCTCACGCAATGTGGTCTGGATGGAATTCTCCAGAAGGATTTATCTGGGATCTGCGATTTATGTGCCTATAAATAAGTCTGATTAGTTACCTACCTATTACTTTTTATAAAAATAATTGAATGATCTATTGTGATTCTCATCTTAAGTTTAGTTGATTAACGTTGATTTGTGACATAATCTTCCCGCATTTGGAGTAGGCTCTGTACAATAGTGGGCGTTCATGGGCTGTTGATGTACGTGTGTGAGTGTGATGATAAAAATAGATCTCTTTTGTTTTAAGCAAACAAACAGGTTTGAGCGGCATTATCCGTTGGGTGAACGTAAACTGATTAACTTTTGTTTTTAAGTAAGATAAATACGTTATTTTTTCATACTTCTAATAAAAACCAATTATTAAAAGAAATAATGAGTTTTTCCGGTTAATGTGTTAACGGCATTCCCCCTGTCTCCCCTAAAGGCCACATACGTAACTATTTCTTTGATAAAGCTTAGGCTTGAACCTATTGCTTGCATTTCCGGTCCGGTTTCAGGATTTCGGTATATTTCCCGATATTGGAGCAGGAATATCAGTTCTCCCGGTTCTCAGTGCCAGGTTTTTCAAGGAACAGCTCTCTGAAAAGCCCTCATGCAAGCCCTGGGTGCAAGCCGTGCAAGCCTAGGGCAAGAAATCGTTACGAAGGTGTTATCAAAGGTTTCCACTTGCAAGTTGAAACTTATTCGATAATGTGGCGTACCTACTATAATTCAGGCAACAATATAATAATTACAGACAGGATTGTACTTAATACTTACTTAAAACCATAGAGATATACACCTTTATTAACATAAAATACATAGGTAAGTACCTACTTTAATAACTAGTAGTTCGCCCCGAATTGAGATCTCGCGTAATATTTGACTACCAAAATAGTGGCATGAAATGCTTATCCACAAAACTTGACCTACACTTTCATTCAAATTACAGGTAACGGGGGTTCATGTAAATAGGTTCCCTTTTTTTGGGGTACAAATTACAGTTATTCTGGATTTAAAACTTATGACTATATTTGTGTCACATAAGCTACACGCATACCAAATTACAGCACTGTGGGGTCAATGGTGTACCCCGTGAATTTTTTAAAAGTTCAGTTTTTATTATGGCTAATAAGCTAATAACTCAAAAACTATAAAAACTTTACTAAACATAAAAACGTAGTCTAAATGTACTAAAAAAACCTTTCATTTGACGTCCCACTTGATCTAATAGTCTCATTTTCATTTTTTTTACTTCCTCTTGAACCCCAATATCTCAACAACCCCCCAACATTTTTAGTACACCAAAATTGTGTCATCACTAGATACCTACCTATGTATCAAATTACACGATGATCGGATCAACGCTTCGAAAGTTATCCTCGGACAAACATACATAGGTAAATACATCGCCTATTTGCCCAAGTTTATTTAGAGATCTCGCTTCGCTCGATCAACTAATCGTATTCCTACTAATTAGTAGGTAATAGTAGATTATTAAACGAGGGGATAAAGCTTAGCTTTATCCGCGAGGAGAAAGTATGCTTTTCATACTTTCTGCTAGACAATAAAAACCAAATCTAGGTTGGTGTACCTATTCTGTGCAGAGGTTAGTTCGATTTACGAATAAGTTCTTATTGTGTGCCTCTCTTTGGTTCAAATTATAAAACAGATGAATTTCAATTGAATTTGGAACTTCTAAATTCAAATCACGAGGGCATAATGAAATTCAGTAAAACAGACGACGCTGCCGAATAGTACCTATTGCAATGATGCAAACCGCACCAGCGGCACTGCGTGGCGAAGACCAGCGCGGCGCTGCAGATTTGGATCCTTTATTTATATAATTACTAGCTGACCAATCCGCGGCTTCGCACGCGTGGTTTACCAATAAAAAGTAGTCTATGTGTTAATCCAGGTTATGATCTACGTACATACCAAATTTCATCACAATCGGTGCAGCCGTTCCGGCCTGAAAGAGTAACAAACATCCATACATACAAACTTTAGCGTTTATAATATTAGTAGGATAGGACTATTAAACTGTATCGCAAGAAATGAGTCGGCAGTATGTATCCTACCTTATCCTTTCTTTCTATGATGGATGGACGAGGCGGAAATATTGAAACCGCTAAGCACTGAGTATATTTGTTGGTAGCGCCATCTATGCTACGGTATGGTACGAGTAAGACAACTTTTAAAGAAGGGTTCTTTTTCACACAATGCTGTCACGTTATCGATTTTCAATAAACTGTTATTGTCAAATGGATAGAAACTGTCAGTGCCAGAGCAGCTTATCAAAACAAAGCACACACAGCTGTGACATAGACATGGGAAATTCGTAAAAAAATTAGAACTGTTACATAAAAAGAAATCATGCCTATTACAGAATACGTGTCTTCGTTAGCGGAAAATCCATACTTCGGGGCTGGTTTTGGCCTTTTTGGAATAGGAGCTGGGGCGGCTGTACTACGCAAAGGATTCCAAACTTCTGTGTTACTTTTTAGACGGCATTGTATGATCACACTCGAAGTACCTTGCCGCGATAAATCATACCAGTGGCTGCTGCAGTGGATCACACAGAAAGGAGCCAGACACACTCAGCATCTTAGTGTAGAGACGTCCTTTCTTCAAAAAGATACAGGTCAAATTAAGACGAAATATGACTTCATCCCAAGTGTCGGCCAGCATTTCTTCAGGTTAGCGTTTTATAATTAATTTAAAAACGGATTTGCAATTATGTACCTGTGTAACACTATTACTTACACAGATGTTTAAGTAGGTAACATGTAGAAAATATTTTGATGTAACTTGTTAGGGTTGAATTAAAATCGTATTTAATTGCTACCTTGACCGATAAGCATATTATGAATGTGATTAGAGTGAATGAATGAGAGGTATTTTAGGCCCGTGGAGATGGCGTGACATTATCTATGTTACCTACTCCTGTATAATAATTAATACACTTTTCATTTGTTTGTTATAATAATTATATTTTCTTATCTATTTCAGTTATGCTGGATCATGGATCAAGGTCGACCGAATCAGAGAACAACACACATTGGATTTACACATGGGTGTTCCATGGGAGACAGTGACTCTCACATCATTTGGACGAAATAAACAACTGTATTATGATATCCTTGAAGATGGTAAATAGAAACCTGCAGAGGCAGCAAAATTCATGAATGTTTTGTAAGAAAATTATTTTGGTCTTATAAAGATTACAGAAGGGAGGGACTAAATACACAGATGCTTATAGCAAAAATCAACTACCTTCCATAACATGTAACTACAAGTACTAAGTATGTTCAGTCCAAAGAAACCAAGAATTCTGTACGCACAAAACTGATTGCTTAGTCATCTTTATCATCCTCTCAGTCTGGAATCACCCACATCCTCTTTTCTTTCTTGCCAGCTTTCTTAGTCTGCTACCATCTGAATTTGGTTGACATAATGTGTTTTGTAAAATTAAAATGTTTCTTTCATATTTAAAAAAATATTTACTTACCATACTAAATCTCTGTATATCTCCGCTCAGCTAGGACAATGGCACTGAAGCAGCATGAAGGAATGACGCTCATGTACACAGCAATGGGCTCTGACTGGCGACAGTTCGGCCATCCTCGGAAACGTCGTCCGCTCGACAGTGTAGTGCTCAAATCGGGCTTGACGGACAAGATCCGGACAGATTGCCTAGACTTCATCAACAATCCTCAGTGGTACACTGAGCGCGGGATACCTTATAGAAGAGGTATTATTTATATTTTACACATGCATGCCCGCTACTTGTGCGCGGCAATAGTGACTAACGTACTATTTACACATGTGTACCCGCTACTTGCGCGCGGCACAAGTGACTAACGTACTATTTACACATGCGTGCCCGCTACTTGCGCGCGGTACAAGTGACTAACGTACTATTTACACATGGGTGCCCGCTACTTGCGCGCGGCACAAGTGACTAACGTACTATTTACACATGCGTGCCCGCTACTTGCGCGCGGCACAAGTGACTAACGTACTATTTACACATGCGTGCCCGCTACTTGCGCGCGGCACAAGTGACTAACGTACTATTTACACATGCGTGCCCGCTACTTGCGCGCGGCACAAGTGACTAACGTACTATTTACACATGCGTGCCCGCTACTTGCGCGCGGCACAAGTGACTAACGTACTATTTACACATGCGTGCCCGCTACTTGCGCGCGGCACAAGTGACTAACGTACTATTTACACAGGTGTACCCGCTACTTGCGCGCGGCACAAGTGACTAACGTACTATTTACACATGCGTGCCCGCTACTTGCGCGCGGCACAAGTGACTAACGTACTATTTACACATGCGTGCCCGCTACTTGCGCGCGGCACAAGTGACTAACGTACTATTTACACATGCGTGCCCGCTACTTGCGCGCGGCACAAGTGACTAACGTACTATTTACACATGCGTGCCCGCTACTTGCGCGCGGCACAAGTGACTAACGTACTATTTACACAGGTGTACCCGCTACTTGCGCGCGGCACAAGTGACTAACGTACTATTTACACATGCGTGCCCGCTACTTGCGCGCGGCACAAGTGACTAACGTACTATTTACACATGTGTGCCCGCTACTTGCGCGCGACACCACTGACGAACGTACTATTTATACATGCTCACTCGCTATATGTCTCGTCACTCGCAAGAATGTTTCAACGCTGAAAATTTACAATCATAGGTTACCTGCTCCTGAGTTACCTACCTCTCTATGAAACTATTTGTAAAAATTTTGTTATAACATAAATTATTACATTTAAAATCAGTAATCGGTCAGTCAGGCACCACAATCATACAAAAATGTATTGGCGTGATCCTTAACAAGTGAAACATCTTCCTGCCTTCAAGACTTGAGAACTGTATTACAATATATTTAGGTAGGTAGGTACCTAATACTTCTTGTAAAATGCTCTGTATTAAGGCAATGATTAGTTTTTGTTTTTTTTAGGGTATCTATTACATGGACCTCCTGGATGCGGCAAGTCTTCCTTCATCATGGCACTAGCTGGTGAATTAGAGTATAATATTTGTGTCCTCAACTTATCAGAAAGAGGACTTACAGATGACAGACTCAATCATCTCCTTAGGTTTGTATTTCAAGTTATTTATAGCCGTAACTAAAAGCTGAACAACTAAGTTACACGTAACTCAGACTTGTATTAGAGTCTTTGACCACAGCCATCATGTTTCAGACTATGTTCTCGAAGAACACTCTCAAACAAACCCTTGAACAAAAGCACACACTGTACTTTTAAACAAACAGTACCTACCTAGGTATGACAAGTACCTACAAGTTTTTTTTTCAATTTACCTTATTTATTTTGAATAGCACATCTCTTTCGTGTATCAGGGATTATCACAATATCCTATGATCATTACTTTTCAAGTCATAAGAGGATAAATGGAATGGACACACACTTCGCCAATTAATTGTATGGAAGTTACACAATCCTTTTGTAGTATTTTGAGACACCTAAGTTGTTCAGGTACTTCTAATGGCGACTGTACAATTAACTAAAAAAATAAGAGCGTCTTTAAATATTTTGTTTACGTTGCAGTGTTGCACCCCAGCAATCAATTATATTGCTTGAAGATATTGATGCAGCGTTCCTCTCCAGAGAAGACTCTCCAACACAAAAAGCAGCCTATGAAGGTCTCAACAGGGTTACATTCAGTGGACTACTGAATTGCCTTGATGGCGTAGCATCAACGGAAGCCAGGATAGTGTTCATGACTACAAACTATTTAGATAGGTAAGGCGATAGGTTTATGACATATTGGTACTCTATCTACCCAACCATCCTACTCTCTCACTCGACATAGGCAAATTTATCCTAACCTAAAAAACCTTGGACACTACCAATTTCTGCCAAACATACGCTCAACTAAGATTCATCGTGCGATCACCAGCATACACGAAAACACCGCATTCAATATGGTCTCATCAGACACATCTTCTTTTGTGTTTCCTATTTTTTATTTGACCAATGATAGAGAGATTTAGATGAAGAGCGACCGTTTGGCAGATAAAGCCTTCAAACAGTCCCGGATCTAGTGGGGGGGAGGCAAACCAGGGTAGGTACCCTGGTTTGCCTCCCCCCATTGTCTGGCAGGTGGGCAGGTGCCCAGAGCGGCAATTTCAGGGGGCGCCAAATTAGTTAATAAAAACAAAATAAAATTGTTTCAACTAGGTATGTACGCACGTCGTACTATCGATTATTCCACTCCCTGCTTATGGTCCACCTACATAGTTCACCTGGCTGTTCATTTGATTTGTAACGCTTCAACTTTAACCCCCCCAAACGCTAGAGAGGGACATTAAGTGCCACATTAAGTTTCTGCCATAAAAAAGCCTAGATCCGGGGCTGCCTTCAAACTTGGAGCGTCGGGGATTAAAAAGGCAACTGGCCTACTAGATAGGCAATTGATGTGGTAGTTAGATACCTTGCACAGCTTCCGGTGTGCAATTACACACCGAAGCCGCCGGTTATACTTACTATTATAGGAAGAACTTGTTTTAAAAAAAACTTAAATGCACAAACCTATTTCTAGGTTGGATCCAGCTCTGATAAGGCCAGGACGAGTAGACATGAAAGAATATGTCGGCTATTGTGATAAAGACCAAGTTGAACTTATGTTCCTGAGGTTTTATAAAGGCGCAGAAGCTGCTGAGCATGCGAAGATCTTCGCAAGCAAGTAGGTAAACATTTATAAAACCTAGTAGGTACCTACCACTAGGTATACATTTGGTGTATGTTCAGGCATTACTTTGTATAAGAGCCGATTTAAGTGTTTCTTTTTGCGTTGGGTTCAGTATAGCTCCTTCTAAGTTTCATTGAGGTCCAATAATCCCAATGTGTGTGGTATTATTGGAAAGCTCTTTAAAAATTAAGTAGTAGTTTCAATAACCCAATAAATTATAGGTTCGCATTTGTCCACGGTCTTGCTCTATATATATACAAGGTGGGCCAAAATAAACCACCCTATTGGAAGATGCTCTCATTTTTGCAAATGACCGCCAATGTCAAATCTGTTTTGACATTTGTAGACTAGACAGATGCAGAATACAAGTGAACAAGCCATGCAGCGATACACTCCCCAAGAACACGGAATAATCGTATCTATTTTTTTGCGTAACAATTCGTCTTTGATGTTGACGCAGCGCGAATTCCGTCGCCGATTCCCCGGCCGTCCGACACCGATTGTGCAAACACTGCGCCGTTTGGCCACCAACCTTGAAGAGTATGGAACCACACGAAACGTTGCCAAGAGTGGCCGGCCCCGGAGCGCCCGTTATGCCGAGAATATCGCCGCTGTTGCCGAGGATGTCAAGCTGTCGCCGGAAAAATCGACCAGACGCCGTGCCATGCAATTAGCCATCAGCCGGACGTCCCTAAGGCGAATTTTGGTCAAAGACCTGCGCATGTTCCCGTAAAAAATCCAGTCCGTGCATCAGCTGCTGCCTGCCGACCGCCAAACGCGCGTAACCTACGCCCAAGCCATCCTCAATCTCGAGGAAGAAGTGGACTATTTTTCGACCAAAATCATAATGAGCGATGAGACTCATTTCCATTTCAGCGGGTACGTGAACAAGCAAAACTATCGCTTCTGGGGCACTGAAAATCCACGAGTGATGCACGAGGAGTCATTACACCCGATCAAAGTGACTGCATGGTGCGCTGTTCACGCTGGAGGAGTCATCGGGCCATTTTTTTTTCGAGAATTCCGCTGGCCAAACGACAACAGTGGACAGTGCGCGCTATAGGGCCATGTTGACCAAGTTTTTTCTGCCGCAATTGGACGAATTAGGACTGAGGGATATGTGATTCCAACAAGAGCAACGGCACACACTGCGCGAGCCACAACCGATATTCTGAAGGCAGCGTTCCCGGGTCGCCTCATCTCTCGTTTTGGCGATTTGCACTGGCCCGCAAGATCGTCTGATTTAAGCGTTCCACACTTTTTTTGTGGGGTTTTTTGAAATCCCGTGTTTACGTGAATAAGCCCGAGACTCTGGAAGCCCTCAAGGACAACAGTCGACACGAGTGCGAGAATCTGTCGCTGAAGTGTTGAAATCGAATTCGATCGAAGTTCTCGCTGAAGTGATGAAAAATGCCATAAAACGAGCCCGTTGGCAATCAATTGTGACGGCGCTTATTTGGCCGATATAATCTTCTCGACTTGACCAATAAAACTCTAAAGGTTCAAATAAACATAATTAAAAAACAGAATCGAAGTTTTTCATTTAGAGAAAAAAAGAAAGCCAAACAACATCGGATGACTTCTTTTGGCCCAACCTGTATATATATTGGTATGCGATAACGTACTCTTCGATGGATCACACTTGCCTAAAGAAACCAGTTCACTTGCGACTTGAAGACCCCCTAGTTTATGAACTAATAGAGAAAGCATATTTAATTATTGATTAAAACGGGTATTTATCGCGTATGTACCTTTTTTATTTGTTATCCCGACGTTTCGGCTGTGTTGCAAGTCGTGGTCACAGGTTGACTGGAGTACTTGGAGAAACCATATTAATACAAATTTCTTGTTTGTTCCAGGGTTATAGAAAAAAAGAAAGCCGTCAGCCCAGCACAAATTCAAGGATATTTCATGTTCCACAAACACTCTGCCACCGAAGAAGTGTTGTCAGATATTGAAACAATATGGACTCTTGGATAAACAATATTTATTACCTAAGTACCTACTTCGAAATAAAATGTAATTACATACATTGAAGTGCTTAACTTCTCGAAAAAACATCTTTTCATGTGATAACAGACCCTGACATGAAATGAATAACTTTGGCCGGAGTTAGTTGTAGTTATCCGATGATGATGCTGTCCATAAAATATAACATGATTATTTCCTTCAAATAACTGTTTTTAGGCTTTGCATCTTCTCTAGAACAATTGATTTTTCAATGAAAAACATTGAATTTCGAAGTGCGTCACCAAGGATCGCGGTGCTGTTTATGATAGCTTGCTTTTTGCATTGTTTCATAAGCCCTACTGGTGGGGTAGAGTGTATTGGAAATGTATTGATTACTTTATAAATATTCAAGCTACGGGTATTAAACCCAGCTTTAAAATAAGTTAATACTATTCCGGATGTGTGTTTTAAATTAATGTCGTATTCAACAAAACAGGATTGATATCAGACCGTTGTTGGGACCCGCTGGCTAGGGATCTGGTTTCCATGTCAACTTATAGCTAAGATTTTGTAGTCCCGGAAATCCTATTCCCTGAATTTGGTTATGGGCATTTATCTAGGTCCTTACATCCAGAAAACTGGTTGTACGGTGTAATATCACTCATCTTTTTATTTAGTCTGATCGTGATATTCACGTTATCTACTGTAAATACTTACTGGGGAGATAGATTCTGTGTTTCCTTCTACCATACTTTAACAACAGCTCTCTCCTTATACGGGAGAGAGTTGAAACGCTACAACGGACAACCTGGATCTCGGAAACTTAGGATCTGAGATCTGATCTGATCTGAATCAGTCAAAAGGTAAAATTCTTGTAGTTAATTTGTAGTAATTACTTTTTTTTGTAATGGCTCGTATTCCGAAATAAATGGGGTTGGATCAAAGTAACATCAGGTTGTACAGCCACCCTATATCCCAGCATCTGGACACCTTTGAGAATCCGTCAATAGCTCAGCCTCTTGCAGTTGTTTGGTTACGAATTTGTAGTAGATTTTTTCATTAATATCAGAACGTTGGGCCCCGCTGGCTAGGGATCTAGTTTCCATGTCAACTTATAGCTAAGGTTTTGAAGGTCCGGAAAATCATATTCCCTGAATTTGTAGTTCAACAGTTCAGAAGTTATGAGCGTTTATCTAGGTCCGTACAGTCAGAAAATCAGACTGTACCGCCCGGCTGGATCTCGGAAAGTAAGGGGATCTGAGAGAACCAGTCAAAAGCTAAAGTTTTTGTAGTAAATTTTTAGTTAATTACTTTATTTTTTTGTAATGGCTCGAAATAAATGGGGTTAAATAAAGTAACATCAGGTTGTACCGCCCGCCTTTTTCCCAGTATCTGGATACCTTGGAGAAACAGTCGATAGCGCATTTTGTTATTATTGTAAGCATTGAAATATGACCTACTAAACTTTTCTTGTGTCACGGACGACTGATGCCTCGCCTTCTTTTAGCACGACCAGGGTAACTGGTAGATAATGCTATTAGCAAGTCGCAACAGCAGACTGAGGAATGTAAGGAGTGGAACTCACTTCCGGCATATGTTTTTCCAAACCAGTATAATCTTGGAGTCTTCAAGTCCAGAGTAAATAGGTTCTTTCTAGGCAAGCGTGCTCCATCTTCGATCACACCTTCACTTACCACCAGGTGAGGTAGTGGTCAAGCGCTTGGCTATCATCAATAAAAAAAGAGGACGCGCGTTTCTTCTGTTACAGTGGCCGTAAACGTTGCGAGACAGTCGAACGGTCGCCACGACAGTTCGATTACCTTAACTGCTTTACGACCATCCCATTCGCGATCGAAACTGTCGCACACATATGACGCAAGTCCGTGCGACTGTCGTAACATGGATGGTCCCTTGAAGTCATCCCTTGGCACTTCCATGTATATTATATTTTTCACCCAGTGCCTCTTATAATAATGAGCTTTGGTTTGGTTTTGTGCTTAACTAAAATGAAATATATTTATTTTATTGGTTTTTATTATAAAGAAATAATAAAAGAAATTACATCATTTTACTATGAAAAATTACATTACATAAGTAAGGTTAAGGACTGGTGTCTTGCGTTATCCCAGCAATTAGTTGTCTCCTTTCAGGATTCTGCCTTTGCAGGGAATAAGTGCCCTGCCACATGTAAATGTGCGCCAAATCTGGTAATTTGTATCCTCAAGTTTTAAGAGTTCGTATTAAAGTTGGAAAGCTAACTGGCCCAAGTAAAAGTTACCATCCTACGTTTCCTACTATTGCTCGGAATTTGAGTCTTTGACCGATTCATCGTTAGTCCAACCTCGAGGCTCGCCGGGCTCAGTTCTTGTAACTTGGATGCATTTGGGACAATAACTATAATTATCAAAGGATAAATCAAAAATTGAGGAAAAGCCCCCGACACAAAACCCTGTAAATATTTCCCATTTTACAGGTGATACCCCTTTACCAAAAAGGAAAATTGCTGATAATCTTCGGATCGGCTGACCTGATCATCTTCATCGTCAGCTAGTTCACATAGTTGAACTAGCTTCTATTTAAAAAAAACCGCGTCCGAATCGATCCATCGGTTTGGGAACACGACTATTCGATGACCTCCGTAGCGCAGTGGGTGTATAGCCGGCTATATAGACGCAGGAGGTTGCGGGTCCGATTCCCGCTGCGGAACAAAGGTTTGCATGATTTAGGTACAGACATTTTTTCCGGGTCTGTTTGTTTCTCTATAAGCACGCATTTACAAAAAAGGAAACGTATATAAAGTATTCTATCAATTATCTGGTTCTCATAGTACCTACTTACAAGGTTTGCTTAGTTTGGAGCGCTGTGTGAAATATCCAACATTATTTATTTAATACGAAAATGGCCACTTTCAAGCTTTATATTTCGTAAACGAGCTCTTGTATTAAAAAAGTGTTGAGGTAACCTATTGTTTTAAACGACCTATTCAACGGTACCCCACAGGTTGGGGAAATAAAAAAACTTCCATATGCCATATAATTTCACTTTTTACATACAGTTTGTCTTTCGACCTCCCGAAAGACAAACTGTATGTAAAAAGTGAAATTATTAATAGATAAAGAGAACTAGCCCGGCTTGCACGATCCCTAAACGTATTTAACGACTAAACATGTTGAAATTTGATGTATTTGTATTCAAATTCGTTTATTACTCCAGAAATAACATAACAGTTTACAAAAACCAAAGCGTTATTACTAGTACATAAAACAATAAAAACATAATTACAAAATATAAAAATTAAAGTTATAAGGACACAACAGAAATAAAAAGTAAGTTTTATATAAAATTAATTGGATCGAGGATCAATTATAGGATTAGCTCTAATCTAATCTCTCGCAGTATTCTAGACATACTTGCGCCAACTTCGGTATGAGATCCGCAAATACATCGGCTTCAGGGTACAACTTGAGCAGTGCGTTAAGTTGGCGCTGCGTACGGCAGATAGGCGAGTTTTGACGTGCCACAGTGTGCGCAGGGCTCGGCTCGAACAGCAGGACTCTCCCAGGACGAAATCTAGAGCGTTGCTCCGGCACGCACATCCGACTTGCCTCGCTAACCAAATCAGGGCAGTCAACCACACCACGCAATAGATGACACAGTCATAATTTGGTCATTTATTCTACGCGTTTCAAGAGAGTTGAAACCTAGTGTACCCTGTAGATATTTCGTGGGGTACATGAACGGATAATAATTATAACTCTTATACATAAAGCGAAGGAACCGCTTTTGAACCTTCTCAAGCATAAGAGAATATGTAGATTCGTGTGGGTTCCAAATGCACGAACCGTATTCAATCTTTGTTCTCACTAAGGAAATATATAAGTTTTATTGCACCCAAATTATTAAACTCCCGACAATTACGAGTAATGAACCCCAACCGTTTAAAACAATCAGCCGTAAGCTTTCGCATATGCTCATGGAACTCAAGCTTAGGGTCAAATAGAACTCCAAAGTCCGTTACCGCCAGTCTTCTAGCCAGTAGCTGGCCATTCAGTGTGTACTGCGCGGTAATTCCTCGTGTTGATCGAGTGAAGCTCATAACCTGACATTTATTAATGTTTAGGTAAAGCTAATTCTTTTCGCTCCAGTGAAGTATATCATTAAGGTCTTCTTGGATTTTAGTGCACACCTCTAAATATTTTTAGGTCATCGGCATAGAACAAACAATCACTGTAATGAAGACTTTCCGGTAGATCATTGACCATAATGGTAAATAACAGTGGTCCTAGCGACGATCCCTGGCTGACCCCTGAGCGTGTGTGATATGGTGCAGAATCGTAGCAACCAAGTCTGACAAACTGACTACGGTCTCGCATATAGTCAGTTTAGGTGCTAGCCCTATCGCCTTAAGTTTCTCAAGAAGCACATCATTGTTAACTTGGTCAAAAGCTTTCCTGAAGTCAAGATATATAACGTCTACTTGGGTGTTTTCTTCAAGTTTTTGGGAGATATTGTCGACCAGGGAAAGTAGGTTTGTGTTAGTAGAACGCTTCCGTCTGTATGCATGTTGATTATTACTAAGGTATGGTTCCACCTGTGTATATATTTTTTAATGGATAATGCTTAAATAATTTTCCGAAACAACATAATACAGCTATTGGTCTATAGTTTTCAACCTTAGCTTTATCTCCAGATTTAAAAACAGGTACAACTCTGGATTTTTTCCATACTGCTGCATATATACTACTACTAAGTGAGAGATTGAATATGTAGGCAAGTGGGTATATGAAATGGGTTCGGAAGGCTTTAACTATATACGAGGGTACACTATCAGGACCAATAGAACTTTTTGATTTTAGCCTGCGTATATGGAAGTCAATGTCACCATGGGAGATTTCACGGATGTTAACAAGGTTATTTTTACCAACACCTTCAGTTTTTTCTGCATTTAGAATTGGTGTTTGGGATATAAATACAATACTAAAATAATCGGCAAATGCCCCAGCAGCTGCTTGCGCTCCTCATGGATGATACAAGGATCAAAACCACCTTTCGTTCGTAAGTTTGAAATGTTATTCCAAAAAACTTTTGGATTTGTATAAATATTCTCCTGAACCTGATTTATACATCTTTTGTATGCCAGTGACACCCTATGTTTAACATTAGCTCTGATGGCTGAGAAGAAACTGTATATATATCTGTCTTTGCCTGTCTTCCAGAGTTTGTGGAGCGTTCCTTTTAGTTTTATATCAATAATTATATCTTGTGTATACCATGTAGGATATCGTCTAGTGGGCCGGACTCGCCGAACCTGTATGATTTAATAACTCTTTAAATCATATTTAGCCACTAAATACGCTTAGGCATCGCTGCGCAAGTCGCCTTTAGTACCTATTAGAAATTATGGAAACACTAATAAAGACTTTTATTATGATTCACTCGTTAAATATTTGCGAGTAGGTTTATGTAATTTCAACAGATACGGTGCAAAATGACTTTCAGCAGGTTCTGCAGTTTACTCATTCAAGACCTAGCCTAGAACGAGTAAACTGCAGAACCTATTTTATGACGGGAGTAGAGTTAAAACCTCGTTTGTTAATAATTTGTCGACCACTGCTTGTAATCTTACGATACAATTGGTTGAAGTCTGGTTTTTCAGATTTTTCGTATTTTCTAAAAAATTAATTGTAGTACGTAATAACAAGCTTAGCAATCACGGTGGCGTTTGTTGCATTTGTGGAGTTGTTAGTAACTCTCCTTTGTTCTCTTTCCACTTTTGTTTTTTCATCATCACTATCAGTATTATCAATACATACAATACATTCATTTGTTCGAGATTTGCTAACCGATACATTATCATCAGACGCATTTGATTTGTTTTCCGGAACAATTGTATCATTGGAGCTTCTTGAACATATTCATCTTCTCCTGTGACGAACCAGTGCGTGGCTCGATCTGAATGATGAATCAGAACTTTCTTCTAAATTACAATTTTCGTTGGTTTTGGTATCCTCTTCATTCAAACTATTACTACCATTATTTCCAATATATGTAATATTAAAATCCAGAGTTCCTTTAGCAATAATTTTGTGCTTGCTATACACAACATTATCGAACGATCCTGTTATATTATACTGGTTGTCTAGCTTATGTAGCACAACACAGTTTTGTTAAAAACTTCTGCATGTTTGGACTTTAAAACTGTATGTCTTTCCTTGTGGCACACTGCTGATTTCCATTTATACTTTTTTAGAATAATTCGGTCACTAAACCTGTTTGCAGTGCGGCCAACGACCCAAGAGCCAAACTGACCCGACATTATACCGATGATATTCTGGACATCAGCCTGTATGAGATCAGGATGGCCTTGAAGCAGCTTAAGAACGACAAGGCGCCGGGTGAGGACGGAATCACTTCAGAGCTTCTGAAAGCGGGTGGATCACCGGTACTTAAAGTCCTTCAGAAGCTCTTTAATTCCGCCTTGCTTGAAGGTACGACGCCAAAAGCATGGAACGAGGGTGTGGTGGTTCTGTTCTTCAAGAAAGGTGACAACACCTTGCTTAAGAATTACAGACCCGACCGCTTTTGAGTCATGTTTATAAGCTGTTTTCAAGAGTCATCGCGAACCGTCTCGAACGCAGGTTTGATGACTTCCAGCCTCGCGAACAAGCCGGGTTCCGTAAAGGCTACAGTACCATAGACCACATACATACGCTGCGGCAAGTCATACAGAAGACCGAAGAGTATAACTTGCCGCTATGTCTCGCGTTTGTGGACTATGAGAAAGCCTTCGATTCGATTGAAACATGGACAGTGCTTGAGTCTCTCCAACAATGCCGTATTGACTATCGGTACATCGAAGTGTTGAAGTGTTTGTATAAAAACGCCACTATGTCAGTCCGAGTACACGAACAGAGCCCGAAGGCGATTCCCTTAAAAAGAGGCGTAAGACAGGGAGATGTCATCTCTCCGAAACTGTTTACGACCGCATTGGAAGATGCCTTCAAGCTTCTTGAATGGAAAGGACTGGGTATCAATATTAACGGCGAATACATCACTCACCTTCGGTTTGCCGACGATATTGTGGTCATGGCAAAGTCGATGGAAGAGCTCAGCATGATGCTCGAAGGGCTCAATCGTGTCTCCCAACGGGTAGGACTTAAAATGAACAAGACGAAAATGATGTCGAATGTCCATGTCGTGCCTGCCCCAGTTATGGTTGAGAACTCGGCTCTTGAAGTTGTCGGCGCGTATGTATACCTAGGACAAACAGTCCAATTAGGTAGGTCCAACTTCAAGAAAGAGGTCAATCGTCGAATCCAACTCGGATGGGCAGCGTTTGGGAAACTTCGCAACGTCTTTTCGTCCAACATACCTCGGAGCCTTAAGACGAAAGTCTTCAATCAGTCTGTGTTACCAGTGATGACATATGGAACCGAGACGTGGTCCTTCACTATTGGCCTTATGAATAAGCTCAGTCGCTCAACGAGCTATGGAGAGGGCTATGCTCGGGGTTTCTCTACGGGATCGAATCAGAAATGAGGAGATACGTAGGAAAACTCAAGTCACCGACATAGCCCGACGGATTAGCACGTTGAAGTGGCAATGGGCAGGCCATATAGCGCGCAGAACAGATGGCCGATGGGGCCGGAAAGTTCTCGAGTGGAGGCCACGGACCGGCAAGCGCAGCGTAGGATGTCCACCTATAAGATGGGCAGACGACTTGATAAGAACCGCAGGTCGGCGTTGGATGCAGGCCGCTTCCAACCGCTGTTCCTGGAGATCTATGAGGGAGGCCTTTGTCCAGCAGTGGACGTCCTACGGCTGATATGATGATGATGAATGTATACTGCATAGTTTGCACTTAAATGTTTTATTGTATTCCTTAGTCCAGTCTTGATTACTGCTTACTACTTTTAAAGGTGAGGTCTTATTTGCAACTTGATATTTTGACTCAAGATTGCATTCTGACTTAGTGGATGACACGCTATTTTTTCTCATTTTACTGTTATTCCTTTGAGATTTATCAACAGAGTCAGTGCTTTGACGTTTAACGGCTAGTCCTACGTTCTCGACTTCTGGAAGCTAAAACACGGATTATGATAAGGGTTTTTTTTTAAATTAAAATCAGTGGGATTCAATTGGTTGAGAAGCTTAATGCTCAAAATAATAAAAAAAATGTTTCCATATATTCTCAAATGAGCAGAAGAAATAACAGCTAAAAATCAACACCTGTATTTTAATGTAGGTTATAAAGTTACTTACATTATTCTGTTCTTCTAACCTAACCTAGCCTATGTCTTGAACGAGTAAACTGCAGAACCTGCTCAGGTCACCTAGGACCTAATTTACATTTTTAAGACAAAACCTCATAAGTCCTGAACCGATTATTATTTTTGAATAATATTTGGGCACTAATTACAAAATATTGGCACCTTTATGCTTACCTAAATTCATGATGCGGATCCAGAATCGATAAATCGTAAATAACACCTAAACCCTGAGAGTACAAATTACCAGATTACGCGCACATTAACACGTGGTAGTGCACTAATTCCCTGTAGAGCCAGACTTCTGAAGGGAGGCAATTAACGAACACGTCTAGTGGCCAACTTTGTACACACGGCTACACATCAAGCTATAATTTTCCAGTATAAGCAGACCTGGCATTGTGTAGGCTTTTCCTAGAATGAGAGGTCAGCTTATACTGGAAATGTATAGCTTGATGTGTAGCCGTGTACTAGACTGAAAGAAAAAAACTACAACAACCAGTCATCATAATCCAGTTAAACGAGTGAAGGCGTTTCCTGGCGAAAAACCTAACCAATGCACTCAGTGCAGCAAGGTACTTTTTGACAACTAAGTATACTAATTATTCTACCAAAAGTTACTTTGGTACCATATTTATAGATTTTAACAAACACAAAAAACTGTTAGTGTTATCATACACCTCTTGACTAATTTTCTGCGCATTATTTAACAGTTTTTCCGCTATTACTTGGCCCCTATACATCTTGAGAATCTCCCATTCCCAATTTGCAGTTAACTTTGTCATATTGATGTTGTCTTCATTGCGATCTTTTATTTTTAAGCAGAAAACATTTTTAGCACAAAATAGTGACGAACATAATATGACTAGTTGTTGATTTGTTTCTTGTTTAAAACGAACTTTAAATCTTATCAGAGTGTGGAAGTCCCCAGTAAGAATCACATCTGTATACACCAAAGTAAGGTTGTGCACTTGCAATAACGTTCCAAAGTATTTGAATGGAGAACTTGTTTTAGTATTCGGCAACTCAACCGTGTCTAGTATTACATAATCCGCGCTGCGAGATTCAGGAGTGTGAAAGTTTTTAACACTATTTATTGAAGGTGTTTCGTTATGAACTTGAGGTGTTCCATAAACTTCGAATGAAGCGCCGCCATTCTGTGTCAGTTGTTGGCTTTGAGTTACAACCGGTGCGGAAGATTCATTCATACGATTCAGAGTCTCTTTCGACATGAGCTCTGTTACAGATTTCACTTTTATTCTTGGAGCTGTTTGTTGTGGGGTTTCACTGTTAGAAATTACACAGTTGCTGTTGGAGTTATTATTTGAAGTTTCATTATGCGTACTAGGAGTTGTTGCCTCAGGAACTGCTAATGACGTAGTAAATTTTATTATGGGCATTTGTATATTATTATCGTCTCCTGAAGTGACTTCTGCGGAGAGTTCATTAGAATCAATCTCTAAAGTAGGCATGTCTATTGCAGGTTTTGCTTTATCTTTTCTAGAGTCCATAGTAAACTTCTTAAGTTGCCTAGGGTTAGCGACAGGGTTTGCGTTTAGAAGTTTTCTCGTATCAACTGCTGCATTGCTGTACAGCACTGAAGCTTTTAATTCTGGTGTATGGTTTATAGCAGATCTTTCATTTGCACATGAGCTAGCCATGGGTTCAATTTCATGGTAACGGTGATGGTCCTGGTTTTCTGAAGTATCTACTGCACTTATTTCTTCCAGTAAAGCAGATTCCTCAACTACGCCCGATGTCTCTACTTCGTCCGAGGCTTCCACTTCGCCGAATTCCTGTGTGCCTGTCCCTTGTACCAAGCTTTCTTCTTCTGTTGTGGTTGTTTCAATCAGTTTATTATATGCTAACTTGTATCCACCAAAGTTATTAATGTTTTTTTCATTGGAATATCTTGCTATAATTTTGTAAGAATTTGTACTGCTAGTAACATTGAGTGGAGACTTTAATATCCAAATAATATCCAAATTCAGATGTTTTATATATTTTATGACGCGAGTAGAGTTAAAACCTCGTTTGTTAATAATTTGTCGACCAATGCTTGTAATCTTACGATACAATTGATTGAAGTCTGGTTTTTCTGATTTTTCGTATTTTCTGAAAAATTTATTGTAGTACGTAATAACAAGCTTAGCAATCACGGTGGCGTTTGTTGCATTTGTGGAGTTGTTAGTAACTCTCCTTTGTTCTCTTTCCACTTTTGTTTTTTCATCATCACTATCAGTATCATCAATACATACAATACATTCAATTTTTCGAGATTTGCTATCAGATACATTATCATCAGACGCATTTGATTTGTTTTCCGGAACAATTGTATCATTGGAGCTCCTAGAACATATTCGTCTTCTCCTGTGACGAACCATTGCGTGGCTTGATCTGAATGATGAATCAGAACTTTCTTCTAAATTACAATTTTCGTTGGTTTTGGTATCCTCTTCATCCAAACTATCACTACCATTATTTCCAATATATGCAATATTAAAATCCAGAGTTCCTTTAGCAATAATTTTGTGCTTGCTATACACGACATTATCGAACGATCCTGTTATATTAGACTGGTTGTCTAGTTTATGTAGCACAACAACACAGTTTTTGTTAAAAACTTCTGCATGTTTGGACTTTAAAACTGTATGTCTTTCCTTGTGGCACACTGCTGATTTCCATGTATACGAATGTATACTGCATAGTTTGCACATAAATGTTTTATTGTATCCCTTAGTCCAGTCTTGATTACTGCTTACTACTTTTAAAGGTGAGGTCTTATTTGCAACTTGATAATTTGACTCAAGATTGCATTCTGACTTAGTGGATGACACGCTATTTTTTCTCCTTTTACTGTTATTCCTTTGAGATTTATCAACGTCAGTGCATTGACGTTTAACGGCTGGTCCTACGTTCTCGATTTCTGGAAGCTAAAACACGGATTATGATAAGGATTTTTTTTAATTAAGATCAGTGGGATTCAATTGGTTGAGAAGCTTAATGCTCAAAATAATAAAAAAAAAGTTTCCATATATTCTCAAGTGAGCAGAAGAAATAACAGCTAAAAATCAACACCTGTATTTTAATGTAGGTTATGAAGTTACTTACATTATTCTGTTGTGATTTTTTCAACGCAGTCTGTTTTTCAGTTAAAGATTTTTTGAATTCTGAGTATTCGCAGACCTTAGATTGGCATTTTTTACAAACAAGCTGTGGCAAGCCATCAAATGGCTCTACCTGGAAAAAATATTATAATAATATTAACTCAGACTAAACATGTTTAAATTTAACGTATTTTTGTATGATTTGACAACTTCTTAAATCATATTTAGCCACTAAACGTTTAGGCATCGTTGCCCTGAGACGCTGACTCAAATCTTTACATAGTATAAAATGAAGTCGCTTCCGCTGTCTGTTCCCTTCGATCTTTTAAACTACTCAGCCGATTTTAATGCAGTTTTCAGCAATAGATATAGTGATTCAAGAAGAAGGTTTATATGTATAACTAGCTTCCGCTAGCGGCTTCGCGCGCGTTTTTTGTCAACAAAAAGTAGCCTGTGTTAATCCAGGTTGTAATCTATGTACATAAAGATTTGAAAGTAACTGTGTCTCTCTGTCTGTTTGGTACCTTTTCACGACTTAACATCTCGACGGATACGATGGAATTTGGTACCTATATACCTAGATAGATTATGAATTGATTTGAGACATAGGATACACTTTACGCGACTGCACAGAAGGAGGGTAATGTTTTATTGACAAACCACGCATACGAAGCCGCGGACGGGTCAGCTAGTAAGAAATAAATTAAACAATTAATTATCCCTCGTGATATGCCTTGTGGGTCTGTCAAAAGTGGATCTTCAAATGCGTATTTTTCATATAATTTACGGTAAATTAGGTACTGTTCTAATAGTTACGTGTGTAAAATTTTGGGTTGAAAAAAAATATTAGAATTCATCAACCTTTATTAATTATTTTTCTTATTTAATACAAGTCACATTTTTTTTTTAAATCGGCTCTCGCCTCGTCCATCAACATTTTCGGAAGGTTCAGTAAGACCCGCTGAATTTATGCGCGAATTAACGCTTTTCTTTCACGTTACGCTGAGAATTCAAATTTGAATGATATGCAACAGTTTATGTGCCAGGTCGGCTTAAACAGGTAACAATGTTAGACAAGATAAATGTTGAGATGGATGAATCTATTGAGTAACAAAAATGGAATGATAAGAAACGTGGAGGAAGGCTAAAGTAAGTTTTAAATTGATGGTATTACATTTTAGACGCGTTTGAATTTAGGTATTTGAGCCGCCACAGCTTGTGCATAGTGGCCACGCATACATTGGAAGCCGGTTTTCGCTCGATTTTATACGTTACTAACTAATCTTGGTACTTAAGGTTGCGTAAAGTTATTAAATTGAATTAGGTGACCAAATTCGGTCATCGTATTTGATACTCCTATAACAAGAACAATGACGTCCTCCTCTCTCCATGATATTGTTGTGCCCAACAGGGTCCATAATGAACATGTACCTATTATTTACCACCTATTATTACATTATGGAATACAATAAACGATTGAGTATTGAGTACTATGTATTTGATACTATGTATTAGGAAGATTTTTGGTAAACAAACCTAATATGAAATTAACTTTTATGTTCACTAAGGATTTAAAGATACGGAAAACTTATATCAAGAAACTGTATAAATGAATTACATAGAATATTAGAATACATATAATAATTTAGAGTTGTATGACGGGAAATTGACCAAAAATTATGGACAGTAAATTGTATGTGGATAATGGACTGAATGTGTATTGATACTATAGATAAAATCTCCATAAGCTAACAAAATAAGGTTTTTATTATCTTTGACCATTAAAATAGTACCATGTCAGTAAACTTTACTGTGTAAATTATCAACGAAATGCTCGACCAAATTAACTTAACCTACAGTTTCATTCAAATTACAAGTAACGGGAGTTCATATTAAGTGAGTGTTTTTAGGGTTATAAATTGCAGTTATTATGGATTTCAGACTTTTCCCTACATTTGTGTCTTAAATCTTAATTTTGTAGAGAGGATATCGAAGTGGAAGAAGCAATCAAAGAAGATATCGAAGTGAAAATGCAATTAACGAGGATATCGAAGATGAAGAAGCAATCAAAGAGGATATTGAAGTGGAAGAAGCGATCAAAGTGGAATAATAAATTAACGAGGATATCGAAGTGGAAAATTATTTCTAAGAGGATAGCAAAGTGGAAGAAGCATTCAAAGAGGAAGACTGTAACGGACGGTCAAAAGAACGGTATTGTTATTACCTAAGCCAAATTGCTGTCGTGTTGCTATCGCTAGTCAGACCATCCCTTTCAAACATGAGGTACGTACTGTACGTGTGAAAGGGATGGCCTGACTAGCAATAGCGATACGACAGCAATTTGGCTTAGGTAATAAGGGGGCCGGATAACTATAGGCTATTCGCGTCCCGGTCTAGCTTTTCTAGAAAGTTCGATGACGGGCGAAGAAGAAATAGGATAGTTTTACGTAGTTATATGTGTCTCTGTCTAACTTTGTTCTAGAGAGATCGATTGAAAATGTTATTGGTAAATATGTAATTTACGCTTCCCGCACCACCGCTAGGGCGAGCACCTAATTTAATATAAGTATAGAACGGATTTAACGTAAAAATGTGCAAGGGGGCACACACTGCCAATAATAAGTCATGCCCGGTATATAAGAGGGAGGCCAGGAATAAGAGAGCGGGCACCACGGCGCATACCGCCGCATCCGCCGCCCCCCATCGAGGAAGAGGAAGAAGAGAACGCTCCCGCTCTGCAGCAACCAGCAGAGCTCAAACACCCGCACTCCCCCAGGGCCCTACACCCCTACACACCACGACGGTACAAGAGACTGCTGGTCAGTCGCTGATGGCCCCCGCCAACAACCCGCAGACTGGAAAGGCGGCGATCAGGAGGAAGCGGAAGAAGACAAAGCGGGTGCGAGTCACAGTCACGGAGGACTCCTCAGACTCGGATGCCCCCACCTCACGCCCCCCCGCAGCCCCCTCGGACCACTCAGCCGGCGGCGATCGGAAAACAGACTCCCCGCCCAGGAGCTGCCCCGGCCCCTGCCCCCCAGGAGGACCACCAACAACCACAAGCAGTGCAACCACCTCAACCCAAGCACAAAGGGGGGAAAACGCACAGAACCGCACTCCCACCGCCCAAGAAGACCACTCACCGCTACGACAGCGACCGAATGGAGTTGCTGGACACGGCGCTCCAAATCTTGCAGGAGGTCCTCCAAACCCTGCGAACGGGTCGCAATTTGAGAGACCCGATCCCAATTGTGCTCAGCGGGATCGAGAAGCTCTTCAAGGTAGGTAACTGAGAGTCATGTTCTGGAACGCTCGGGGCCTCACAAGTAAAGACAGAGGGAACAAAGTTTTACTTCTGAGGCCCCTCCTGAAAGAGCAGAATATAGACGTGGCTCTCATAAACGAGACCCTACTTAAAAGTTCCGACAAGCCCAAGTTCCCGGGCTACCACATCTACCGTAGGGACGACCAGAGCGCGGACGGAAGGTGCATCAGGGGTCTAATGGTCCTGGTGAAGAGAAGATTGGTCCACCAACCACTACCAGACCTAGACTTGGTGTCCATGAAGGCACTGGGGGTTGAGATCTGCATCGACGGCAACCCCATCCAAATACACGCCATATTCCATCCCCCAGGAAGTACGCCTCTGGCACAAGCGGACCTCCGGAAACTGCTCCCTACCCCCCCAACAGGCCCGATTATAGCGGCCGGAAACTGGAATTGCAAGCACAAGAACTGGAACTCACTCAGGCGGAACAGAGACGGTGGTATCCTCCAGCGGTACGCAGAATCCCACGACTACGATGTCGCAGGCACTGAGACACCTACACACTATCCGGATAATGAGAACCACGCACCAGATGTCATCGACCTTGCAGTCCACACACACCTACCGAATTACCCCAAGCTGGAGGTACTACTCGACGAAGTACAGTCCGACCACCAACCAGTCCTGCTGATACTAGAAACCAGCTCGGCCGTTCTCAAACCACCGCCACCTAGACCTGGAATCGACTGGACCCTGTTCTCTGAGGCTCTGCAGAACACAGTCCCCACGAGACCAGTGGAAAACCCCGCAGATGTGGACCAACTGGCCGGGGAGATCACGAGCGCAATCCAAGGGGCACTCTCTGAAGCCTCACAACCACCTCGTCAAAATAGACTGACCAGAGCACCAGCACACCTGACCAGACTCCTCTCAGAGAAGCGTAGGCTGAGGAAACAATGGCAGAGAACACGGGACCCACGTCTGAAGACCAAGTTGAATGCCCTCTGCGATGAGATGAAGGCAGAGCTACAGGCTGACAACGCCCGACAATGGGAGAGAAGGATTGAAGACGCCACAGAAGACTGGACGTCACTCCACAAACTCTGTCGACAGCTGAGGAGCACCGCAACACCCATTCGACCTCTAAGACACCAAGATGGTAACCCCAGATACCGAGCTGAAGACAGAGCGGAAATCTTTGCAGACAGCCTTGAGGATCAGTTCAAGCCCAACCCAGACAAAGATCCGGCACACACAGTAGAAGTGGAAACCTTTGTCGAAAACTACCTCAAGGCCGACACCGCAGAAGGTATTTTCTTCTCTCCCGGGCAAGTCCAACGGGCCATACGTCGGACAAAGCCAAGGAAGGCACCCGGCGAGGACAATATCACGAACACTGCCATCCGTCACTTCCCTAACAAAATGATCGCTTCCGTAACCCGGTTCTTCAACGGGATTATACGGAGCGGTCACTTCCCTACTCCTTGGAAATCCGGCCGGGTTATCATGATCCCGAAACCCTGCAAAAACATCCTTCTCCCGGAGAGTTATCGCCTCATCACCCTTCTTCCTAGCCTATCAAAATTATTTGAAAAGCTCCTCCTTACCCACATCAATCCTCACATCCCCCCGCGTCCAGAACAGTACGGATTCCGGTCAGAACACAGCACGACGCTCCAACTGTGTAGAGTACTGCATCACCTCACCACCGCCCACAACAGGCGCGAACACACTGTCGCAGTATTTCTGGATATGGAAAAGCGTTCGACCGAGTCTGGCACGCGGGACTCCTTTACAAGATGGCTACCTCACCAATACCGCAGAAGGTTGTGAAGGTAATAGCTTCGTTCCTCCAAGGCCGCAGCTTCTCAGTGCGCGTGGAGCAGGCGACCTCCTCCAGACAACCAATCGGGGCCGGAGTCCCCCAAGGCAGTTGCCTCTCCCCAGTGTGTTACTCACATTACACCGACGACATACCCAAAACAGAAGAAGCTCTGTTAGCCCTATACGCGGATGACGCCGCATATATCACAAAATCCATGAACTTGAATCACGCCGTCACCAAGATGCAAATGGTTCTAACAGAGCTCCCCGCCTGGCTGACAAAATGGAGACTGAGAGTCAATGTGAGTAAGACACAGGCCGTCGCATTTTCGAGGAAGCTCACCCTACCACCCAAACTCACCCTGGAGGAACAGCCGATGGCCTGGTCACACACGGCCAAATATCTGTGGGTAACATTAGACCGCAACCTAACGATGAGTAAACACGCAAGGAACGTCCGTGGCCTGGCGAGTATAACCCGAGCACTACTCAAGCCCGTCCTGCAGTCCAACCTACCGCTCCGAATGAAGGTTGGACTATACAAGACCTATGTCCGTCCGCGTCTTACATACGCGACCCCCGCATGTTATGCTTTGTTAGCCAAAGGTCACAGAAAGATACTGCGAAGTCTGCAAAGCCTCTGCCTCAGGACCATCGTAGACGCGCCACGATACGTCCGAAACAGCACTATCCAACGTGACCTAGAAATTGAGAGCTTAGACCAATTCATAGGCCGCCTAGCAACCAGGACGTTTGCGCGCCTGGGCAACTCCGCTTACTCACACCTACGAGAACTAGCTCCTCTCACAGATAGACCCCCAAAGAGTAAGCCATATTCGCGGGAACTGGTCACAGAAAACGACCAGAATACGTCGACAGACTCAGACGTAGACATCCCTCCATCCCTCCCCACCGCCACCCCTCCTACCACCCAACCTAGATCCGCGTCAAGCAGCCGACCGCAAATCACTCCGTCCTGCGGAGAGACCATCGGGCGGCCAGCAACGCGTGTCACGTAAGTCACCTGAGGCTCCGCGAGCCGACCCGATGACCCCCCCGTAGAAACGGGGGGCGGAAAGAACTCCGCAGGAAAGGGCAATAAAGCCCGGTACTGCTGCCCCCACACCGGCTGCGCCGATGTGTGAGAGCTAAGAAGACACGGTAAAAATGTGATCATCAAGTACGCGATATACTTTGTAACCTAGCAGCTAAGAAGAAAGAAAATACAGTCCACTCTGCCACATACCGAGTCTATCATTTGAAGCCTGGGTAACTCTACAAAGACAAAGATAGAGAAGCCTGCAAAAAAATTTGAGTTAGACATTCAAAAAGGATGTCAAAGGTGATGATGACAATAAAAACAAACGATTCTACCAAAGAAATGTACCACAATTTTGTAAAAGTTTCCTATGGCATCTCTTCCCGTTTAGAAGGTACGAGCGATTAAAGTTCTGTATGAAAAATCATAATATTGTAGAGGATATGGAAGTGGAAGAAGCAAAGATAGAGGATATCGAGGTGGAAGAAGCAATCAAAGAGGATGACGAAGTGAAAGAAGCATTCAAAGAGAAAGACGAAGTGAGAGGAGCATTCAAAATCATGTCAAGGACGATGATGAAAATAAAAATAAAACAGTTCCACCAAAAATTAATATGCAAAAATAAAAAATAACGCTGCCGGCTCCCAAACAGGTAACTTTGAAACCGATCAATAGCCATTGGAGAGATGTTATGTGATCGGAGAACAACCAGAAGAATGTCAAAGTCAACATTATTGAAGGCGTTGCTTAAGTCTAGCAACGACAGCACAGTCACGAGTCCGTTGTCCATACCCTGACGAATATCATCAGTGATTTTGGTCAAGGCCGTCGTAGTGCTATGACCACGGCGAAACCCGGATTTGAGAGGATTCATGAGGGAGTTTCTAGTAAAGAAAGTACTCAGTTGATGGTGGACTAATGGCAGATTCCTATATCTGTCGGTAACCGACTACGCCTCGATCTCCTTGAAAAAGTGTCAAACTTTTGACAGGTTTTCAAGGAGAAACGAGTCGTAGCTGGTTATAGTAGATATAGAGTCGTACCGACGGATATAGGAACCCACCATAAGCGTTCTAGAACTTTGGAGAGAAATGGAAGAATAGATATTGGGCGAAATTCGGAGAGCAAGGTGGGATTGGACTTTTTGGGCAAAGGAATTATCTGGGCATCTTTCCAGACTGATGGCAATTTTCCACTAGATATAGAGTCAAGGATGTGGGTAAGGATGTAGATGTCTTCATCAAGTGCAGGCACCAACATATTGCGACTAACTCTGGCATTGCCGACTGCATTGGATGTTATGGATGTCACGCTTCTCTTAACATCAGAATCCGAGAATTCTTTAAAAAGAAAAGGAATGGGACTAGATGGAAGCGATGAGAGGTTCTGAATAGTGACGGAATTGTTGTTCCATCAATATTGGAAGAAGTAGTGGTAGTAGTTAGTTTGTAGTGTTTACTCTTTCTAAATTTAGGCAATCACAAGTACCTACTTGAACCCATACCAGTACATAAATGGGCTGTTATCTTCAGGTTGGGATCAGGTAGTAAAGAATCTAAGATGGAAAACAGTATATTAATTGGTTTTTAACTCATTAAGCGAGAGTAAGTTTTAGGTTTAACTAATGACCTTTTGTAGTCCTGACTCGGCTATTTAATGGACTTCAGGGCCCGTAGCCAAGTAACATTCGCTTCGAATCGATTCGATTTCTAGATAGGTTTGTTGTCGTTAATCACGTGATATTTCCATAGCATGTGTCAAACCCCATACATTTTCGGACTTATCGACTGGCATCATCGCTAATCGAATGTAACTTGGCTACCACTTAAGAGTTCAAATGCGGAAAAGGGAGTCCACCAACATAACATAACATGTAACTTGGCTAAGCCCTGTGGCCAGTACTTGCCGTAAAATAGTAAGGCAGTGTCATAATGCCTATCACACCCTATTCCGAACAACGGTGACGCTGCCGACTGCAATTGGCAACTGCACGTGCTGCGGCTGCATGCAGTAGGCCGCAGCGGCACTGCTGCTGGCTTGTATTTATTTCTAACAGACGTTTCGTTCGAGCACCGCGGCAGCTGCACGTGCAGTCGGCAGTTGAAGTCAGCAGCTCCTACAGCCTTGGTTACTTTTAAACTTTAATAAAAAATAAATGTTGGAATAGAAATATTTTGGATTCTGAAAACCTAGCATATCTTAGGTACTGAAACACTCAGCTTGTTCCATTCCACTCTCTTGAGAAGAAAACTTGTGAGCGCATTATGCTCCTCTATTTGAGGGATTAAAAAATTCCTCCAGTTTTATTCCATTATGATCCCAGCTACATATATGTACACTTTGATTACAGCAATATTTTTCATACGTAGTAGCCAGTAATCAGTAATCAAAGTTTTATATACTTACTTATATTATAACACTTCACATGCTCTATTTACCTACCTAATTGAGGTGTGTGGGATTATACCTAATATCTTTATGGGACTGTTCACAAGTTTAAATCAGTTACCTGAAATAAGTGTATTATGTGTAATGGAACTATGAGTATCCATGGCTTCCACGTAGGAGCATAATGCACTCTTAAGTTTTCTATGCTTTCACTGGTGGCAAGAGAGAGGAATAATTGAATAAGTCAAGCAGTCAGTTTATAGTAGTCTGAATTAAAAGTAGGTACCTATTTCACTTACATCAATTCCTACACAATAACTGATCTGCTCTCGAACTGTTGGAACAATCTGGTAGGTCCCTGAGTCCTCCAGACATAGTCGACATTTTATGAAGAGTTCTGGATCCACTTCTACCATACTCATTTTTTCTGAAATAAAGGATAAATATGAATTACATACACCCTGTTAGCTAAATAGGTAGGTAATAGCAATATAGGTATCTACTAAATTAAATAAGTAGATGTTATGTACCTTTAATCACAAGTTTGAATGGTATGTTGGCAAGAAACTATAGAAAGGTTTGAATTCATGTTCACTATGTATATCCATACTTTTTACGAGTTACTGAGCTGTTTTGGTCTCGATTTTATGCTGAACTTTCAAAACTACTGAAATCACTTCAATTGCTGGGTACAGCGTAAGCAAATCTTCAAATAGTCAAAAGATTTGGTGATACAATTTTATAATAGGGTTGAATTTTATGCTTCCCGCCAATATCTGACGAATATCTTTTCGTTTGCACCTAATGGCAATGTTAGGTTGAACGTACCCCTGTTACCTAAATAACAAATAAAAATGAGAAACTTACATATTTAGAAGGAAGCTACAGTGCTTCACAAATTTTACAACACGTTATGGGCAAATGAGGAATGAACAATAAACTCAGTTTTTAAAACACTGCGAATAAACACCTAATCTAATACTAATACTTGGACGAATTGAGGAATGAAAAGTCGCATTCTGTATTAAAATTGTAGATTTTTTAGCTATTTGGTTGTTGGTCGTAATTAATTTGTGATAGATACTTAGGTACAAGTAAACCGGATGCAATGCTGCCAGCACCTCAATCAAAAAACAGGCCAGTAGCTTTGTTGAAAACGGCCGACTTTTGGCACGAAAGGCCGAAATTGAAATTAAAAAAAGGTTTTTTATTTAAAAAATATATTTTAATGGGAAAAAGAACCAAGACTTAACAGTCTAACAGTCTTTACTTATTTTAGCACATAACATTTCTGATGATGGCTCGCAATTTATTTTACCACCACAGTTTTCTTTTCTATTCCTGTAGTAGTAGTCCATACAGAAACTATCGTCTCCGTAAGTATGACGAGTGCGGCTTTCAGTTTTATTCCTCTTGAGTTTAATAAAAACACGCTCAACACTCGCGTTTGAAAATATAATATTTTTATTATTTTATTAATGGCGGTTAGAGGCCACAAAAAGGCCGATGGCTGCCAAGGGCCGCCTTATCTGCCCAAAGGCCGATAATCGGCCCCCCAGGGGCAGAACTGGCAACTCTGACCGGATGTGTAATTCACTGCACTCTGTTGGTGAATAGTGGAACTCAGCGCCAGCGGATGTTGTAGATAACCAGCGCACTCTAGCGGCGAGTAGCGCATGCTATGACTGAAATGGTACATAGCGGCGCCGCCAGCGCCAGTTAGATTTTGTAGTAGAACTTCTTCTACAAAATACAATATGGCGCAACAGTCAAATTTAGTTCCCGCTTTTGCCGTAAGACTTCAGTGGCACGGTGGCGCGGACTCTATCCTAGATCGCAAAAACGATAAAATAGTCTGAGAATCTTACTTCGCAACAAGACAAACTGCCAACTGACCAATACAAACTGTTTAAAAATATCTCATTGGAGATAGCGAGCGTTCTGCCATCTCTTCCAGAATCTCTGTGAGATTTAAAGATAAAATATGTGTACTGTTGGTGTATCTTTAAATGAATAAAAAAAGACCTTGGTCTTAGGACCCCGAGCCAAAGGGCACTTGGTGATTAATCTATCAAAGGACCCTTATAGGACCTATCAAACTGTCGTTCGCTAATCCACGGTAATATTATCTGTACATTATTCTGTCTTCATACAAACGGCCGGAACTTAAGTCATACCTACTTGCCTCGTGTCGGTACCCACTCGGTACACAACCAATCGCTAATGCGCCGCAGCACCGTAATGTCGTTGCCGCAGTGACGAACGGTGTGATTTTTTTGTAAGCAGTAAGCGTGCGATTTTTGAATATTTTATTGAAATAAGTACAAGTACTAACTTAATATGGCAAAGAGCACGAATAGACTATATTGTGCTGTTTTTGGTGGTTTGAATTCTTCAATAACGCACCCAGAGATAACATTTTTTAAATTGCCTGCAAACCTGTAGACTTTAATAGTATATTATGATACAAGTGAGCTAAGTCGCTCATTATACAAGAGGCTGTGGGTTGCATCCCGAGCCGTGGCGAAAGCGTAAATCAGCCGAGTGTCTAGTGAGCAAGCTGCTCACGAGTTTCATACGCACTTTTTCAACACACTTGCTAGGAAAAAACAAACTTGCATTGCATAAAATTTAATCGTTTAATTATTAAAACAATTAGTGAATGTTCAATTTTCAAAACGATATTGGATTGTTTTTGATGGCAATTTCACATTTGTCTTACATTGGTACTTGCCACTTCTTTAGTAACTTCATTTACTTCTTGTGTAAATGTCGACGACAAAGGTAAATCATACAAATTACTGAAAGGAGAAGGCATCAAATACCTCATGCTACGAGATGTACGAGTACATGGTTGTGGGTTACAGTACGTTTTGATATCAACACCATGTTTGACCTTAACCATGCTTCTTAACATGGAATAGATGCACCACAGGGAGCTGGGTTTGTATGTATTGGCGAGTTCAGAGAAATACGCCAAAAACACATTTTCAGAAAATGACTGGGTTTTTTTGTTGCTCTTTCGTTGTAGGAAATTAACGTATGCAGCTAAGTACTTTTCTCTAGATTTTGCAGGTTTTCATTTGCATTTTGTGCTGCATTTAGTATTTCTGGCGGGGTTAAATCTATCAATTGTTCATCTTCTATACTAAAACTTGACATGTTTACAATTATTTACCACACAGCAACATATGCGATACCTACAAACAAAAAAATGGGAAATGGCGCGCATGTTTTTTGCACGCGCCAAATGTAAGGTGATTGATTACATATAGCCATAAAGCCTACTTCAAAAAATAATGTTTAGTGATAAAATGCAAATATTTTATAACAATTTATTGTGAATCATAAATAATTTGATAATAATACCTAAATGTTTTTTCGTAATAATTAGGGATACATTTATTTATTCCAAAAATGTAAATGCATTTTCAGCGACATAAAACCTCGTTGATGTTCTAAAAAAACTGTAATACCTGGTTAAATTAAAAATGCTCTGTTTATTCGCATATAATTTGCAGTTAGGTACTAACTTAACTTTGTAGGGATAATTCTATTATGCACTAGTGTGTAATATTATTACGCACGTGTATGTTATAATTTGGTTTATGGCCATAATAACAATGCATTAGGGCTCACTTTACGAGCAAGTGTGTTGAAAAATATTTTATGACCTAGTACGTTATTTGTTTCTTTTTTAATAGGTAAGTATTTCGCTTTTGGGGTGATACGTTGGGAGTACGTTCTGTAGGTACAGACCTTGGTGAATTATACATTTTTCTGGATATTTTTTATTACAGGAAAACTATCTGAAGTGTGCTATTTAGTGCACCTATTAAAATAGCTGTACGTTTCGTAATTAGGAGTAATAGTAAAGTTAAGTTAGTTCCTACAAATGTGAATAGGTAATTGCCTAAGCACTTACGTGACTTGAGGACCGTTTTCCGTACATATATGTTAATATTTTAGAGTTAACGTGCCGGCGAACCCCGAGCGCAACTTCAATTCGGCCGCGTCAAAAAATTCGGCCTGAATATCGCTATCCCTGTTTAGTGACGAAGTTTGGCCACGCAGAGCGACAGTGATAGCAATAGAACGATTCTAAATATGATTAGATTTTGACCGTGTTCCGTAATACCAAAAATGATGACTGAAAACTTGTTGTATTTTTCTCATTGTGTTGTTAATCTGTAACTAGACGATATAATCTATGTTCCCATAACTAGGATACGTAAGATGTTGTTGTTTTTAATACGAAACAATTAGATTGAAAACAGGTCTTTTCTGACGTAAAAACATGCAGAATGCGATACGCTTCTATTTCATTTTAGGTAAGTATTTTGATCTAATATATGGTTGGGAACCTAGATAAATACTATTCAAATTAAAATAATACGTTATTAAGGTAGAAATATTCTCCAATTAGAAATGATCTTGGTAGTACGTGTTGTATGGGCGATTGTCCCTCTGGTGGCCTCTTAAGTAGAAGGTAGGGGCACTTATTTTTGCCCCTACCTGTAAATAACTACTAACGTAGGTAAGTAGGACCCTATTTTAAGTTAATCTCCTGATAACTTATAAAGTACCTACCTACTTTAACTTCGGAAGCTGGTTGTGGCGGGTAGCCTGTCTAAATACCTACCCACTCTAAAGTTAAGGTTGATGACCTCCTATGATGAGACGATGGTCATCTTTTTCTCTATTATTAATGTGATAGAAGATAAGAAGAGTTAAATAAGGATAGTTAAGAAAAGATAAGAAAAACTAAAATACTTATTTTAAAACTTAGGTACCTACATTATGTACCTACTACATATACGAAATATGTACACACACGAGTTTGTTTTTATATACAGAGTGTTTTTTAACTGTAACAGTACGGCAGCACCCATAACCAGAGGAGATACAGGTGCAGTTTCTTTTAAAACATGAGCTAGTTTTAATAAAAAAACATTTTGGCACTAAAATTTATTGGTCAAGTCTACTTTTTGCGTATTTGACAATGCCATGATAGGACAAATAAGATGATGCAATGACTGATATAAAAATCCGACAGGTGCAAGAACCATGTTCGAAATTCAAAATTGTTCTGAAATACGAAATGTTTCTGAATTGCTCATGAGAGCATGGAGTTCCTAAACTTCTTAATCGCTACAGTATTAATACTTCTTTAATGTGCAATTAGAATCTAATAAAATGTTTGTAGAAGGAATTTTGTTTGTCCTGTTGTATGAGATTCTTTTTATCAAATTTGACTAACTTTTGCTCTTCAGATTTTTTTCACCCGATACAATAACATGAACCTTACAAAGGACTGCATCGATCGGCATCAAAAAAAAAATTTACCAACTTGATTCATTTTAAGGCGCTACCCACACTTGACCAAAAAAAATTTAATGCCAAAATGTTTTTCTTCGAAAACGAGCTGATGTTTTAAAAGAAACTGCACCTGTATCTCCTCTGGTTATGGGTGCTGCCGTACTGTTACAGTTAAAAAAAACACTGTATATACTCGTAATATACAATCACAAAACTAGAAAGAAATACAAGTAGGTAGGTACATAGATGAAATAAAAATACCGCAGGCGGGCAGCACTATCGAGTGTTTACGTACACATGGCTACACATCAAACTATACCATTCCAGTATAAGCTGACCTCTCATTCTACGAATAGCCTACACAATGCGAGGTCAACTTATACTGGAAATGTATAGCTTGATGTGTAGCCGTGTGTACCACGCGGGTGTAGGTAATTATTTCAAGGACAGGGCCGAGTCACAATACTGTACTAGAGATAACATTACCGTGGCTAAACCAACTATCATTCTAAGGAAGGTAGGTACATACAATCTAAACATACTTTTTGAGTAGGTGTATTTTAATGTTAGATAGCGCGAAGACGAATACGATGATACGATACGATCTTGATACGATACGATTTCACGTGGATTTTTCAGGCAAGTAGTTTCATGTCGTCTTGTCTATTTGTAATTACGAAGCGCCGCCGGCGCGGCGCCGGCGCCGATATACAATAGAGGTGGGTAGTGGGACAGTTTTTGAAGTAAAACTTCTTTACGCACACTTGACTTGGGAGTAATCTGGTTAATGCTAATGCGTTACGAAAAGTGCGAGTGGAAGTTGAGAGGGAGATATAAGTTAGTAAAGATAGAAAGAAAGAGAGAGTTACGTTTCGTATATTTTTAAACGTTATTGTGCGAGTGCGAGTTGCGTCTGTCCAGAATGAACATAGACTGATCGACCTACAGACGTGTGGACAATTTTGTAATTGAACAATTTTATAAATTAATATTTTGAAAAAGAAGTTTAACTTCAATCGTGTGGTCTAAAGCAGACTCGTTTTTTATTTATTTTTTATTGTCTAGAAGCATAAAAGTCATGTACGACGAAAAACCTACTATGCCATGTGGTAATAACAGAAACTATCAATTTGAACTGCGAATTCAGTGCGATAAGCTGTTCTGTTAAAAATTCTGAATAACGCCATCTTACAATCAAATAACTAAGTAATGGCGGCAACTTCGGGGCGTGGCCAAATTAGAACACGTTGGGAATCGTTTCATTACTTAATAATTAAATACATCAAAAAGTTTTAAGTAGGTACCTAATCCAAATGACTTGAATAATTATTATTTTAAAGTAAATATTTGTATAAATTGTTTAAAAACTTGTTTAGGATTGCTTCCTATTAAAATCGATAGGTATTCCGAGCTGGAAACAATGACTATTATGATGTTCTAGAATGTTCCAAATACTAACTGCCACCTAGCGAGGAGTAGCAATAATAGAAAAACTATTTAGGAAATTTCGTAACATAGATAGCGCTGCTAGCGCTATACTAGATAGCGCGGGATACTGACAATAGATGGCGCTGCAAATATCGAAAGTACTGTACTAACACCATATTAAACTAGATGGCAGGCCATTCGGCAGGTACATATGACGGCGACGCAGAAGTCAACATAGCATGAAACGCAAAAAGTAGAGGGTTCCGGACCAAAAACCCAATAGCATCCGGATCTCCCCGAAACGAGAAAAATACAAATTCTATATGCTATCGACTACACAAGGTCCGTGTCGACCGCTATCACTTGCGTTGGTCAGAAGTATGCAACAAATATCTGTAGCTGAGGTAGAAACATCTATCACAAAACTTAAACCAAAATGCTCGATAGGCCCGATAGCCTCCCCCATATATAATAATATCAATATATACGCACAATCCAAAAAAATAAAAAATCACGAGCTGTCCCAATTCTAAAAACAAAAGATAAAACACTGGTGGAGAACTCAAAGTCAAAATCTTTTATTCATTAAAATCACAAGGATCACTTTGAAACGTCAATTTTACTGCCTGTTCCTTCGCGACCAAGCCAGGAAAGAAAGGCAAGAAAACAAGGCTGGTTGTTTTTTTTAATGATCCTTATAGAATACATAACAATACAGGTAATAAATTACGTCTAAATTGTAACATTTCGAACGAGTTGGAGCAATTTCAATCCCAAGCTTCTCTATCATCTAAATAATCCGATATTTTATAGTAGGCTTTTTTATAAAGATTTTGTTTAATTGCGTTTTTAAATTTGTTAATTGTCAATTTTTGTACATCACTTGGGAGTTTGTTATACTTAAAAGCGAACACCTTGCCCTTTAAACGATTTACTAATAGACAGATTGCCATTTCATCATCCCCTGCCAAGATTTTCGAGAGTGTCTTTCATGCTAATTTGTTTTGTACAAACAGGTTGAACTCTTATCTTAGTGATGCCCAAAATGCATTTATGAGAGGTCGCTCTCACACTGGTAGAATCGCTGCAAAACTTGACACATGCATGCGTGAGAAATTACGTTATCGGTTATAATTTTGACTAACGGGTGGTACAAGTTTTGAAAGATACCTATATAAAATAACTTTTACCTACAAATAAACATAACAAAGCATGTCCTATTAAATTTGCTTATGAGCGGCACAGTTAAGATAATACTAACGGATTCATCACGTTCTTTCCAAGTTACGAAACTAATTTAAATTTATTTTTCAGCCTATTAATTTCATCGCATTCGCGATGGAAACTTGTGTATTTTCGGATAACACAAGCCGTTGATCGCTTTACATAATAATTACATAGCTGCCAGCGTGCCACCGGCGCGGACGGGGCGGGGTGCCTGTATTTTTTTCCCTTACCTGCCAGGCGCCCCACCGATGGCACGGAGTTTCCGGTAGACGGATTAGCACGTTAAAGTGGGCAGGCCATATAGCGCGCAGTACAGATGGCCGATGGGGCCGGAAGGTTCTCGAGTGGAGGCCACGGACCGGCAAGCGCAGCGTAGGACGTCCACCTACAAGATGGCCAGACGACTTGGTAAGAACCGCAGGTCGGCGTTGGATGCAGGCCGCTTCCAACCGCAGTTCCTGGAGACCAATGATGATGGAGGCCTTTGTTCTGCAGTGGACGTCCTACGGCTGATATGATGATGATATATATGTTAAAATTTCTCCATTTAATGAGGTACTTTTACCAAACCACCTAAACACGTATATCATTGCTTTGATTAATAAATTACTATTATATTTATGTATAAACATAACAGTGCCGAGTTCGTTGTTATAAAAAACTATGGCTAAGCTATTTATAAACACAGACCGTAATAAAGATCATTGGGCGGTTTTGACCCACTTTTTTTTTTCGCGCACAGTGTTCAAATCACTTTTAAAGTAAAGTATTCAATTCCACTTTTCTAAATATGTAAATTTTTTTTATGTATCTGCTGGAGGAAAAATGTTATGTAACAGTATGTATGTGAGTCTAACTATAATTCTATTAGACTAAAAACTAAAGATTTTACTGTCAGCATTGTGAAAATGTATGTACAAGCATAAGAAAAATGTTTGTATCGCATAACAGATTGTATGTCTCTCTCGCTCGCACTTTCGACAGGTAGAAAATAACAGTAAGGTATCGAAGTGCGCGTGCGACGCGCCGCCTGCGCCCCACCCGCTCTGACCGCCCCGCAGTCGTACGTCATCCTTCGTTTCGATCTGTGCGTTTAAACTCGTGTTTCCGATTTTTGCATTTTATTGATTACTTGAGCGTGTTTTATGGACCCCTGATTTTGCTTGACGATTGGTTTACATTAACATGGAAAGACAAAATAGTTGCGTGTCGTGTAATCGATCTGTTTTACGTCGACGAAAACACATATTGACAGTTCTCTTTTTGGAAAGACAAAGGGATCTTGTAGATTTATTATTGCAAGAAATAATACCACGTGAGGTAAGTACACTACACTGTCATCGTATGTGTATGACTCGTCGCGTGCTCTTGATTGTACAAATGTTGCTTTGCTCAATGTAATGGCTCATTTTACTTCTTGATAAATGGAGGAATATATATTTTTTTTTTTCAATTGTTTCAGATTACTTTTAATGGCTCACGGGCCATGTGCCATGCTTGTTGGTCAAGGTTAGATCGTCGTTTACGGAATCAACCCGTACAAAATGAACAAGTACAAAATATACCAGTACAAGATCAGCCAGTTGAAGAGCAACCAGTGCAAGATCAAGTACAATTGCAGCCTAGTTTTGTTACGCCTAGAGGATATAAGCGAGCATCGAATACAGCGAGACATTGTATTTTTACAAACTGTAGAAATGTAGTGGCCCATAATGTTCCACTATATGCTAAGTTCCAACTCTTACACAATCACAATTTTTATATACCAGAATTAGCTCGGGTTTGCAATGCTCATTTTATGAGGAATGATTGGGTAGACTTGCTCAACACTACATCCCACGAAAACTTTGACAGTACTCATGTTGTTGGTATGATGAATTTATATAAATGGGGTATCGAACAAAGAAGCAACCTTGATTTCGAAAATATTGAAGAAATAGAGGACAATGAATTTCACTTTTGGACGGGACTAACAAAATATCAATTTAATGTTATTTTGAACCAAACGCCTTCACTGGGTGATCGATCAGTTCATCCTGCCACAGTTCTTGGAATTTTTTTAACAAAAATAAGAACCGGTGAACCAGATGAGCGATTAGCCACTAAATTCAATATGTCGAGGAGAACCCTAGAAAGGAAGTTGGCGATAGCAAGAGAATGCTTAAGTAATGATTTTGTTCCACAGCATTTGGGCTTAAATCATATTACTAGGGAAGATGTGGTGGCCAAGAATCTTGCAATTCCAAGCCATTTTTTTGGTGGTAACTATAATGAACCGGCGGCCATTCTCGTATGTGATGGAACATATATTTATCTACAAAAGAGTTCGAATTTCCTTTTCCAGCGCAAAACTTACAGTCTTCATAAGTTTCGGAACTTAGTAAAACCCTTCCTTATAGTATGTACCGACGGCTACATAGTAGATGTTACGGGGCCTTACACTGCGACTACTTCGGACGCAAGCATTATGCGTGACCTGATGCAAGAAGATTCTCCGATTCATGGGTTCTTGAGAGTTAATGATGTTTTTATATTGGATCGTGGATTTCGGGATTCGATTGATAAAATTGAGGAATGCGGGTATAATCCTCACATGCCGCCTACAAGAGTAAGAGGAGAACAACTGACGACACTAGATGCTAATAAATCTAGATTAATAACAATGATCCGGTGGGTAGTGGAAACCATTAACGGCAGATTCAAGAAAGATTTTAAAATCTTCCGCCATGTATATTTTAACGTTGCCATGAGAAACATGATGGTCGACTTCAAAATAACTGCGGCCATAATTAATGCTACTCGCCATCCATATGAGGACCATATGTATGCGGAACAATTCATAAGAATTATAAATGAACGAATGAATGAACCCAATGAGATGGCAGAATATGTGATTAACCATAATTTAAACAGGCAGAGAGTAGCGTTTGTGCGACTCGATGGCAATGATCCGGATTTTGATGACTTTCCTCGGCTTACATTTGACGAATTAATATTGTTTACGTTGGGATCATACCACTTGAGAATCGCAAGATCGTATTGCCACGAGCACATGCGTGAGGATGGTGTATACACTATCGAACTATACCGGCACCAAGAAATGATTGAAAATAAGATATTGATAAGAGGCAGAATACAGTCACGACACGTCCGTGCAAAGCAGTACTACACCTATATTTTAGTAGATCCTACCCATATTGGAAGAAATAGCATCCAACAGTATTACTGCTCGTGTATACACGGCCGTCGCACTGTCGGAAGCTGTGCACATGTTGTAAGCGTCGTATACTTTCTGTCATGGGCCAGGCATCAAGACGTGATAGACGCGCCTGCAGCCTTTTTAGATGAATTAACTATAGATTTTGATAATGCAGAATAAAAATATTATTACCGCAAAATGGATTTTATTTTCGTATTCCTGGAAATTGTTCAAAACAACTGTTTTACAAAGTATTTTTACAGTCAGGCCAATAGTTTTTACTTAGTTCATTATAAAAATGCTATAATAATAATTTAAAAATGCTATAATAATTATTTTAAAAATGCTATAATATTAATTAAAAAAATTTTTTTTGCGGTTCTCCCATATCCTGCAATAATGCGACCCATACCATTAAGTAACATATACATTTAACTACATACCTAGCCCTGTTTCGTTTTTGTGCGCCGTGGGTCATATGTCCGAACAAAATGCCCAATGACCTTTCAACCTCTCACACACTACTCAAGTACCATAACAATTATCAACAAAGGGTCGACTCGGCTCAATTTTTTGCTGTGTTGCACGCGTGTGGTTTAGGGTTCCGTATTTATAAGTTAGGTTCTCTTTGTATATTTTTTTGATTGAACCTTATAAATAATATATTAAGCTATCAAAACAAACAATATTTACATATGAGGGGTGTAAAAGCAAAGTCGACTCTGTCCACTTTTCGTCTATTTTGATCCTTAAATGCAGTTTTACTCTATGGTTGTTTCTCTATGGTATGGTAAAATATGTAAGCAGCAAATTCGACTCAATCGTACTATAAATTGAGTTTAAAAAATGCATTTAGAAGCAAAACCAACTCTGTCCATAGTTACATTACAAGCAAAGTTGACTCTGTCCTTTTCGACCAATCAGACGTCGGTATTTGATTGAAAACTGTCGTGGCGATCACAAGTTCTTTGGCAAGTTTCATGGTGGATTTCGTGTTTTATAATAGTGATTTTACGCGATAATATCAACTTTTCCAAGCAGAAACTATAAAATAATGGAAGTTAACGTAGAAGAGGTTGCACAAAACAAAGCAAGGAAGAGAAAACGTGACCCTAAACGGTGGAAAAGAGCTGTTGAAAAAATGGCACGGTGAGTACCGATAGCAGAAAGATGCTACTTGAGTTTATTGTGGGTTGCAGAAATTTATATAAAGTACTAGTGATTACCCGCGGCTTCGCCCGCGTGGAATTCGTTTAATAATATGACGTGTTTATTAGTTTCCGGGACAAAAAGTATACATACGCTACTTGAGTTTATTGTGGGTTGCAGAAATTTATATAAAGTACTAGTGATTACCCGCGGCTTCGCCCGCGTGGAATTCGTTTAATAATATGACATGTGTTTATTAGTTTCCGGGACAAAAATTATACATACTTTCTAACCTCGTTGAAATATTTTTTTAATTACATTGTGTATGTTGATAGGCTATTGTTTAACATTTTAAATTTTGTTTTAGGTACGAAGCAAAAATGTTGCCTACACTGCCTAGATGCAATCATAACTCACAAAGTTACAAATGTGCAACATTAACTATGGCAGATATAATGAAATTTTTTAGAGCTTTCTACGCATTAAAAACTAAACCAGAACAAGATGCATATTTATTGAAATTTTGCAAAGTAAATGATATTAAGCGGCGACGTGCCCGAGGCGAGCGTACAAGAAAAGCTGTCCAATATTCAACAAAATTGTTTGTCAAGCAATGCGATAAAAATCGGTTAATTCCCGTATGCCAAAAGACGTTCATAAACATTTTGCACATTACAGTGAACAGGATTCGTAGTGTGGCCAAAACATTTAAAATAACTGGAAGCATTATAAAAGAAAATAGGGGTGGGGATCATTCTTCGCAGAATAATGCCATGAAACTTATAGCAGTAAAAAGATTCATCAAATCGTTTCAGTGTTTAGAATCACATTACTGCCGATCCTCAGTTGAACGGAAATATTTACCGGCGACACTGAATATTCGCAAGATGTGGAAGATGTTTAGTAACCAGACAGCGTTAAGGGTAAAAGAATGTTACTTTCGGCGAGTATTTAACTCTTGCTTTAATATTGGTTTCGGCTCGCCAAGGACTGACACATGCTCAAAATGTACTGAATTATTGGAAAAAATTAAAAATGAGACCGATACAAACCAGAAAAATAGACTGATCATAGAAAAAAGAGTACACAATTTAAAGGCAAAGGCATTCTATCACCTCTTGAAAGAACAAAAAGATGGCATGATAACATTTAGCTTTGATTGCCAAAAGAATCAGCCTCTACCTAAGGTGCCTGATCAGGCTGCCTACTACAGTAGGCAGTTATATATTTATAATTTTGCAATAGTACAATCAGTCCCATCTGGTAAATTAAACGAAGAAACTGTCTTTTTGTATTGTTGGACAGAGGACCAATATAAAAAAGGAGCAAATGAAATTGCATCAGCGGTTTTTCATAGACTGAATGCTCTTAATATCCCAAGTGATATTAATACCATAAGACTAGTTGCAGATGGGTGTGGGGCACAAAACAAAAATTCTATAATGGTGGGTATGTGTGCCACCTGGCTCGCTGCAGCTCCAACACATGTTCAATCAATAGAATTTGTGTTCCCCATCCCAGGACATTCATTCCTTCCCGCAGACAGAGTTTTTGGTATCATAGAAAAGGAACTTAAAAAAAAGGAAGAAATCTTAACTCCAGAAGAGTATGAAGAGGTATTTAAAACTCGCGGAAATATGGTTAAGTTCAGTACAAATTTAGATTGGAAGACAGCTCTTAATGACATTATAAAACCACCTGGAAACTGGCACTTCCAGTTTTCATCATGTAAACGTTACTTTTTATTGAGGACAGAAAATAATAAAGTTTTGGTGAGAGGAGAACAACATTGAACCACCATGAAAATGGTGTGTACAAATCTGTATTAAAACAAAGAAAATCGTTTCACAATATTGAACCCAATGAGATTGAGAAGGACAAAGTGATTATTAAAGATGCCAAATTAAAGGATGTTGATAATCTTTTAAAAAAACATTTTGGACAAAACTGGAAGTCTCTATCCAATTTAAATTTCTATAAGAAATTGATAGACAATCCTTCGAGGCGCGCAGAAGACGCCGATGATACTATCGAAATGTGTGACGCAGCTCCTCCAGAGTCTGATTTATGTATTTAACTATTCTAAGATTAAAAGTTAATAAACTTTGTACTTAAACAGGTTGTACTTTTTTTGCAGTCATTACCTAAGTCCTATTAAATGCAAAAGCAGCTCTATCCTGACAGGTCAAAAGCAAAAACGCCTATGTCCAAAGGTTAAAAGCAAATTCGCCTATGTCCAAACTTTTGTTCTAAAATTAGCATAATAATCCTGCAATATTCACATTTACTTTTATTGTGTGCATACCATACACGTTATTGATTAATATATATTCTTAAAACTTTTCATAAAAACCACCATTGGATTTAAACTGGTTTTTGGCACTTAAGTCAGTTTGACACTTCATGGACAGAGTCGACTTTGCTTTTACACCCCTCTTATATAACTGTTATATTTTCTAAATCATAAGAATTTTAATCAGAAATTCAGGAATTTTCTATCTGTGTTTTTTATTACAATTTATTAACAAAATGGCATAAAAGTTATACCTTCAGAAATCCCATTTTATCTAGATTTTAGTACAATAATATTTTAATACAGTGCTGATAGAAAAAAATTGAGAAATCTTAGTCCAAACGCAGCGCGAATTTTTTTTCTTTGCGCGCGATTTTTTTACGCCTGCTGGCAAGCATGTGTTTTTGTGCCTTTTTTTTGGCCCCCCAGAGGCGGAGGTAGAGGTACCTATCTACACCTACTTGCTATTTTTTGACATGTCCGGTTCGTTGTGGTTGTAATATTGAAGGGCTTTGAAAATCAGATTTTCCGTGTTACTGATGGGATGGTGTTGCTTTTTTGAGTTATTTGCGGAGGGGAAGGTGCAAAGCTTGACATTCGCGAAGCGGAGGAGGTGGACATACCTACACACATCAACATTGTCTAGGGATATTCCATTTTGAAATTATTTTCTTACAAACTATTTGCTTTTTAGCAAAAGTTTATAATTATATGGAATTAAACCTCTTTTGTTCCCTTTTCAAAATTTGGAAAAAAAATAAAAATCCGTTCTATTTTTATTTTTTTTAATAAACAAAAGATAGAATGGGGACTGCGATTTCAATAACACAACGTTAATTTTACCTAAGTTAAATTAACTTTTATTTATTTATCAATAAGTGCTATCTAAGTAATTTTTAATTTAAACGGATCTTGTGATATTCGTAATGTCATGGAACGTCGACATTTAAGCTGAGAAGAAATAATAAGAGCGATAGGCATGTTACAAGCCGGTGCTATCCAACGCGTGATACTCCAACGGCCGATTATACTCCTCGGTCTTCTGTATAATCTGGCGTAGCGTGTGGATGTGGTCTATGGTACTAAAGCCTTTTCGAAAACCGGCTTGTTCGGGAGGCTGGAAGTCATCGAACCTGCGTGCGAGACAGTTCGTAATCACACTCGAAAACAGCTTGTAAACGTGGCTCAAGAGCGAGATGGGCCTGTAGTTCTTTAATAAGGTTTTATCACCTTATTTAAAGAAAAGCACCACCACGCTCTTATCCCACGCTTTTGGCGTGGTTCCTTCAAAGACGACGGAGTTAAATAACTTCTGGAGGACTTGAAGTACCGGTTTTCCACCCGCTCTCAGAAGTTCTGTCGTAACTCCATCCTCACCTGGTGCCTTGTTGTTTTTAAGCTGTTTCAGAGCGATCCTAATCTCGTACAGGCTGATGTCTGGGATGTCTTCGGTATAGTGTCGGGTTAGTTCTCTGGTGTCCTGAGCCAACTGACCAACGGGGTTTTGTGTTGAGGTATACATCTGTCCATAGAACTTTTGGACCTCTCTCAGAATCTCCGGTTTCGACGAAATGATAGTGCCGCTGTCGGTCTTCAGCTTAGTCATTTGGCTTTGCCCTATAGACGAATGCTTTGCGAACACTTTTGAACCTTTGTTCCTTTCTATTGCGACCTTAATACGAGATGTATTAAAGGTACGCAGATCGTGTCGCATAGATTTCGAGATTCGTCTATCAAGCACGCCGTAGGCCGACATATCAGCTGAAGACTGCAATCTCATTTCATCCCGGTCCTCCATTAGCTTAATGGTTTCATCTGAGAGTTTCTGGTGCTGAGTTCGGCGGGGGACCTTAAAGAACTTAGATCCCACCGCTTGGACAGTTTCCACCAACCCGTTGTTTATCTCGTCAATATTATTGCAGCTGGCTAGGCACTGGAAGCGATTGTGCAGTTCTAGCTGAAAGCTCTCGGGGTTTTGAATTTGGGCAGGATTTGGACGGAGCGCAGACTTCATCAGACGTGCCCTTTCAAGCTTAACATCGATATTCAATGTGCCTCTAACAATGCGGTGATCGCTCCCGGTTTTCACCCAGCTGATCACGGAGGCATCATCAAATATTTGCTTGTTGGTCGTCATAATGAAGTCTCATCTCATTTCTAGTGAAAGCGTCGGGGCTTATCCACGTCCACTTTCTGGCTGGCCGCTTCTCATAGAAGGAGTTCATCATGAAGAGGCCCTCCTTCTCCATGAAGTCGGCCAGTCTCTAACCCCTTCGGTTCCGCCGCCCGAATCCAAATGGCCCCACTCTCAGCTCATCGTCTTTCCTTGTGCCTAGCTTTGCGTTGAAGTCCCCCATTACAACCGTGAAATGAGTCTTGGAAGTATGTATGGCCTCGGAGATCTCCTCATTAATGGCTTCCACTTCATGGTCTGGGTGTGTCGAGGTCGGCGCATATACCTGTATGACCTTCAACGAATACCTTTCGGTAATTATGAGTATAAGGTATGCTACCCTGTTCGACACACTGTCGACTTTTGTCACGTTGTTAACGAGGGACTTGCGAACGAGAAACCCGACTCCACCCTGGGATAGTTGATCTCCCTCCCGGTAGAAGAGCAAGTTACTGGAGTTAAAGATCATCGTCTCCTGACCCTGTCTTCGGACTTCCGACAATCCTAGGATGTCTCAACGTAGCTTGCTCAGTTCTTCTCCCTATATAGCTCGATTACCACTCACTCACTGATTGACTGACTCATTGACATCCTTCTCCCAGATGCCCCCTCGTAGGGTAGAAATGTTTGGTAGCATCGTCTATAGGTAGTTTCGATGAGTTGTCCCCCTTTTGTCCCCCATTCGCTCCCATCCATCTCGTATCTCGAAAAGTACAAGTCTTAGAGCATTAGCGCCAAAACTAATGTTGCTCAGGACATTTTTTTATATCCGGATCCATTAAAAAAAATCGTCTTTCATACAAAAAAAATTTGTCCCATACAAAATATTTTTGTGTGAATACCGTACACCGTATGTTTCGTTTGCCGTAAGTTTCTTACTGGTTTTGTAGGGAGCCAAACGGCGTGTGGTTACTATAACATTTATTTTACTGTAATTTTATTTATTGGTGGAGGAGCATGAGATATCTATATTTTCAAGTTTATTCGATATCCATCATCATCATTTTGGAAGTCCATTGTTTTTTTTAGTTTTTGGAGGGGCATAAAGCAACTTGCTTAGTAAATTTTCATATTTATGCGGCATCCATCATCTCATGATTTTGGAGGTCAATTTTTTTTTTTCTTCTTTACTCGGTTTTGGGAGCGAGTAGGGAGGCGTTTGGTCTTGAGGGAGAGCGCAGGTCGTGTAGATCCTCAAGGCAAGTCTGGTGGGGTCGTTCCTTCTCGCGGTTGCTGCCTGCTATTGGTCTATTTCCATCAGAAATAGACGTAACTGAAACCACCAGGCGCCGGCACTTTGTCGGTGGGGTTAGGATGGGGAAGCTTCTCCGCGCGTCCCTCTGATTAGTAGAGGGCGCAGTGGAAGGAGCAAGGACGGGCTAGTGGATCCGTCATAGAGGGAGGCATTGTTGGTTTAGCGTCTTTTTGCTTGGGTTTCCGTGAGTCGGCTGTATGGGTCAGCTTCCTTTCGGGATCCTGAGTGGACTGATGCTTCGCCGGCAGTGTGGTTGGCGTACAGCCATAAGGAAAGCATGGACGTGCTCGAAGAGCAGTCTGGTTGAGATAGAGGAGTCGTCTGAGGATCGGAGGGATGGTAGGTAGTGACCAAATCTCAAGGTTTCGGCGCCTGCCGAAGGGAGTACTGCGTGTGAGAGTCCGGATGTGTGTTGCTGCTGCTCATACACAACCGCGTTTTGCAGTTGTTTGTGGGTGGCTACGGTACGTGTCTGGGCTCTCACATGCAGTATGGTCGGGGGGAACCCGGCCGCTAGGGCGCCCAACACAGGGGACCTCACCCCTTTAAAAAGAAAAAAACTATGAAAATTATGACGAATCGAAAAACACTACCTCAGGCGGGTACCAGCTGCTCCGCAGTTGGAGAATCCCGTAGCGGCGTAGCGTCAGCTGCGTCGTTGTCTCCCAATTCGTATTCTGAGGGGGGGGGGGGGGGGCGATCTTCTTGTAGTGGAAGAACGTGGGTCTTCCGATGCTTCGGCTCGGTCGACGTGTAAGGTAGATAGGGAAACGGAAGCAGTCACCTCCCGCGCTTCGGTGCGGAAGACGGCTGCTTCAGTTTTGAAAGAGGCAGGTGATGCGGGTGTAGCGAAAGAGCTGTCTTCGGGGAAGACGGCGGGTTCTTTCGTGAAACCGAGGACTTGGTCGTACGCGGCGAGCGCCACGAGGGTGGCAAGTGCCGCGAGCGTGGCGAGCGCGGCGGTTGCGGTGAGTGATGGAGGGGAGGAGTCGGACTGCTCTATTATGTCCGTCTCCTCGTACGCGTCGACAGCGTCGGACATGTCCCGTGCTGTTCGAAAGCGTAGCAGTAAGGCAGATGGCGCATCAGATTCACAAGGGTCTAAGCGCGCCATGTTCCTCAAGGACAAAGAGGGGCCGGATGAGGACGATGTCTTCGACCCGTCCGTCCTCCCCTTGAACTCGAGGATGAAAAGGAAGCTGCCAAAACCAGCTGACCTAGAGAGAGAGATGGAGGTGCAGCCGACTGAGGATGTAGTCGCCGCGATCAAGGTCATCTTGGACACGGTCGAAAAGATCGCCGACAAGTCCAAGAATTTGAGGGGCGACTACGTTCACGGTCTGCGTTTGGCTGTGAGGAAGACGATAACTGGCGTCCTTGAGTTGACGCAGAGAACGTCCTCGGACGCCAACGTGGAGCGCCTAGAAAAGGAGAACGCCGAACTGCGTGCGCAGATGGCGGCCCTTTCTACAAAGGTGGACCAGCTGACGGATGCGATCCGTGAGCAGACCACTTCCCAGGCCAGCGTAGTGAGTGTGGCAAAGCCGACAGCATTATCACCTGCTGCCGGTGGGAAAGACTGGGAGGGCCAGTTCATGGACCGCATTGGCGCGCTCATGGATAGGAAGTTGGCAACGGCTTTTAAGGTCCAGCCTTCGACCTCTCAGGTCAGTGCGGTCTCCGTGGCTTCAGGCCCTTCTAAGAAGGGCAAAGCCAAGGGCAAGAAAGAGGGCAAGGGGAAGCAGTTGCAGCCGGCACCGGATGTCCCTGTGTCTGCAGTGCAGTTGCGGCTTTCCGAGGTGCGGGCACCGCTGGCACCGGAGAACACGTGGGCAACCATCACGAGGAAGAAGGCGAAGAAATCTTCGTCTCCTAAACAGGCAGTACCCCCCCAGTGAGGCCTGCCCCAAAAGCTGGCCCAAAAGCTGGCTCCAAAGCAGGACGTCCGCCGAAGCCGATGCGGCTACCGACATCTGCGGCGATTGCGGTGACAGTTCCGGAGGGCTCGGATGTCACCTATGAAGCGGTGATGGCGGCAGCAAAGGCCCGGATTCAGCTGTCCGAAGTCGGGTTGGACACGGTCGGCATCAAGCGAGCTTTAACGGGGGTGCTAATCATGGAGGTGCCAGGTCCCGACTGCACCTCCAAGGCAGACGTGCTAGCTGGTTGGTTGCGTGAGGCCCTCGTCGAGATGGGTGTGCGCATTTCGCGTCCCGTCAAGACGGGGGAGCTGCGGCTTAAAGACCTGGACGACAGTGTCACTTCGCAGGAGGTGGCCGCCGCGGTGGCTAGGGCCGGGTACTGCTCGGCCGACGATGTGCGGGTGGGTGACATACGTCGCTCTCCCACTGCCTTGGGCACGGTGTGGGTCCGATTCTACTGGCCTGCATTCGCAAGCTAGTCGCGGCAAAGCACGTTACTGTCGGATGGGTTTCGGCTCGGGTCGATTACCAGACCTCAAGGCAGCTGAAATGCTTTCGGTGCCTGGAGTACGGGCACGTGCGCACCATGTGTCGCAGTACGGTGGACCGCACAAACTTGTGCTACGCGTGTGCACGCGTCCGCGTAGGTGTCCGCTGTGCTCTGACCACGGCTGTAAGGCTGACCATAAGATGGGTAGCAAGCGTTGCACTCCTCCTAAGGCAAAGAGGAAACCTCCTCCAGACCCAGCACCGGGAAGCAAAACGGCCCCACCAAAGGAGACCGTTGAGTCGGGTAAAGCCCCGCCACCCCAGGAGGCCATGGAGGCCTCTTAATGGATCACACCATTAGAGTTCTCCAGTGCAATCTGAACCACTGCCGAGCTGCGCAGGATCTCCTCCTTCAAACGCTTGCGCAGTGGTCAATTGCAGTTGCCGTAGTATCGGAGCCCTATCGTATCCCGATTCATCCTCGCTGGTTTGGGGACGACGGGGGCTCTGCTGCTATCTATTGGGCGGTGGTGAAGGTGGCCCCCACTGCGCTCTTACTGAAAAGGGCGAAGGTTTCGTTGCTGTCGAGTGGGGTCACATAGCCGTTGTGGGCTGCTACGTCTTCCCCAACTGTACTCTTGCCGCTTACGAGGTGTACCTGGACGAGGTGGGTAGCTGCATTCGCAGATGCCTGCCCCGTCCTGTGCTTGTCTTGGGTGGCTTCGACGCTCATTCACGCGAGTGGGGGAGTCCCCAAGACAACCCAAGGGGAGTAAAGGTTGTTGACTGGGCGGCGGGTTTTGACCTCCGGCTTTTAAACCAGGGGTCCGTAAACACGTGTGTGCGGTGGCAGGGGGAGTCGATCGTGGATTTATCCTGGGCGACTCCTTCTGTCACACACATGGTGTCGGGATGGAGGGTAGCGGAGGAGATGGTTACACTTAGCGACCATCGCCACATCGTTTTTGATGTAGCTCTTCGCCCTCCCGACCGTGTGTCCCGCCGCAGTAGTGGCAACCTGCCACGACGATGGGCCCTCAAACGGCTGGACAGTGATCTGCTGAAAGCCGCAGCCATCGTTGCGGCCTGGCCGGAAGTCGAGGAGGATCTGCCTGATCCTGAGAGAGAGGCATCCTGGTTCCGGACAACGATGACGTCTATTTGTGACGCATCGATGCCCCGAACCGGGCCAACCAAGCGTAGGGCGGTGTACTGGTGGTCGAACGAGATTGCAAGGCTACGCGAGGCGTGCCTGCGTGCTCGACGCCAGTACACCAGAGCCCGGAGAAGACGGCGAGCTCTTGCCGAAGAGACGCAGAGAGACTACGTGGTTTACCGACGCGCTACCAAGGCACTCCAAGGCGCTATTGCCGATGCTAAGTCTCGGTGCTGGAGTGAACTCCTCGAGGGGCTAGACAGGGATCCATGGGGGCGCCCGTACAAAACTGTACTGGGTAAACTCCGGCCCTGGGTTCCACCGCTGACGGAAACCCTGGACCCTGCTTTTGTCGGGAGAGTGGTAGACACCCTCTTCCTCAGGGTTCAGGATGGTCTCTCATCCCCCGAGTTACCATCGGATCCAAACATCTGGTCTGATGAACTGGGGGTGACTGAATAGGAGTTGCACCGAGCTGTGAAGCGCCTCGGGGCACGTAACACTGCGCCAGGCCCGGATGGAATTCCTGGTCGGGCGTGGGTGCTGGCTCTATCCGCCGGACTGGGGAACAAGCTGAGGCGGTTATTCAATAGCTGCCTCCGCTCTAGCACGTTCCCCAAGGATTGGAAGGAGGCGAGGGTGGTCCTCTTGAAGAAGGACGGCAGGGATGCGGATTCTCCCTCTGCGTATCGTCCCATATGCCTACTGGACGAGGCTGGCAAATTGTTCGAAAGAATAATTGCCGCTCGTCTATGCACTCATCTGCGGCAGGAAGGTCCTGACCTGTCGGAAAACCAGTTTGGTTTCCGACGGGCGCGTTCGACAGTTGACGCGATTCTTCGCGTCCAGTCACTGTCGAAGCAGGCCGTGTCCCGGGGCGGGAAGATGTTGGCGGTGTCTTTGGATATCGTCAACGCGTTTAATTCCCTGCCCTGGAGGGCGATCAGAGAGGCGCTCGTTTTTCACGGAGTGCCCCCCTACCTGCAGCGCATAGTTGGCGCCTATCTGCGCGACAGATGTGTGCAGTATGTGGGCCGGGACGGTGCATTGCACCAGAGGGAGGTGTATTGTGGGGTTCCGCAAGGGTCCGTTTTGGGCCCGCTCTTGTGGAACCTTGCATACGATGTAGTCTTGCGCGTCGATCTTCCCGTCGGCATTCACGTTGTCTGCTACGCAGGTGACACTTTAGTGTTAGCTGACGGGGACTCCTTCGACAGGGCCAGAGAGCTCGCCGAGCTTGGGGTGGCTTGTTTCGTGGACAAGATCCACGAGCTGGGTCTGCGGATAGCCCCTCAGAAGACCGAGGCGCTGTGGTTCCACAAATTCCCGAGGGTAAAGGAACCAGCCAGCATATCCGTTCGCGTGGGTGACGTTGATGTTCAGGTGGGGCGGTACCTCAAGTACCTGGGCCTTACCTTGGACAGCCGCTGGGGATTTGAGGAGCACTTCAGCCGTGCGGTTCCCCGGATCCAGAGGGTGGTGGGTGCTCTGCACAGACTGCTGCCCAATCTCGGGGGACCAAGGGAGGGGGTTCGCTGACTCTACGCGGGGGTCGTGCGATCGATGGCTCTCTACGGAGCACCCGTGTGGTCCAGTAGACTGACGGGTGTTAGGCGCTGCAAGACTTTGTACAATAGTCTGCAGCGCACTATAGCTATTCGTATCACGCGAGGATACCGTACGATATCGTATGAGGCGACAACTCTCTTGGCGCGGTTTCCACCCTTCGACATCTTGGCGGCGATGGACGCACGTGTGTACGTTCGTTTTCGAGAGGATGACGGGGGCGGAGCAACGCCGCTGGGGGTGAGGCATGAGGAGCGAAAACGTGCGCTCGTCGAATGGCGCGAGCGGTTTGACGAACCGCGGTACTCGCGCCAGTGCATCGTTGGCGCAATTCTGCCGAGCTTCGAAGCCTGGCTAGGGAGGGAGTATGGAAATGTCACCTATCGACTTACTAAGGTACTCACCGGGCATGGATGCTTCGGTGAGTACCTGAATAAGATTGGACGCGAACGGACACCGCAATGCCACCATTGTGGGAGGGATCGGGATTCCGCCCAGCATACGCTCGAGGAATGCTCAGCGTGGTGCGTGGAAAGGCGGAACCTGATCACCAGGATCGGGCAGGACCTCCGTCTGCCAAGCGTAGTAGCAGCTATGTTGGCAGACGAGGACGGCTGGAAGGCCGTGGCCTCTTTCTGTGAGACCGTATTGGTTCGGAAAGAGGCCGCTGAGTGAGATCGGGAGAGGGCCGATCCCGCTCGGAGAAGGCGGCGGCGGGGGGCAGGCAACGGCCGCCCCACGGCGCCCGCCCCATAAAAGTGCAGAGTAATGGTTTCCCCTGCCAAACAGGGGACCTTTCAAGTCCGTGGGTAGTCGGAGTGAGGGCTCTGGCCGACCCGGATAGCGGACTCAGGGAGGGCAGCCGCACAGTGTGGCATGTGCAGCTGTGCACCGTGAGGGTGCTTGGGGCAACTGCCCCCGGGACGTACTCTATATGGGCGATGCGTGAGAGGGGGCTCGGGTGCGTTTCGTGTGAGGTCTCAGAGCACTTTGACATGCATGGAGGCCGGCCACCGGGGAGGTTTTAGTGGGTCGTCGAGTTCGACAACCCCACATAACCCGTATTGTGCCCTACATGCAATACGGGTATCTGGTTGCAGATTTCCTCCCCGAAAAAAAAAAAAAAAAAGGTTAGGTTAGGTTCTTGCCCATGAGATGCTTCCGTTGCCTCGAGGCCGGCCATGTTGGGAGCATGTGCAAGGCTGAGGTGGACCGCAGCGGTCTTTGTTACCGCTGTGATAAACCTGACCACAAGGCGAGGGACTGCCAGGCTGAGCCAAACTGCGCTGTATGTGCAGCGGCCGGCAAGCCTGCGACGCACCCAATTGGTGGGAAAGAGTGCCTCTATACCGTTACCAGGCCCCAAAAGGGACGTCGAACGAGTCAAAGAGGCCAGAAAAGGAGGGGGAAGGTGAAAGCGGGCTCTAAAGCCGCTCAGCCGTCCAAGCGCAACTCCCTGCACGAGGCGGAGCAGATGGACACCGCAATTTAGATGGCGCTACCATTCCTGCAGAAGAACGTCATGCAATCTGCCAGGGCTCAGGACCTTTTGGTTCAGAGCATGGCAGAGTGCATGATAAAGGTAGCTGTGGTTGCCGAGCCGTATTTGGTCCCTCCACGGAATGACTGGGTGGGTGACTGCGATGGTTTGGTGGCTATCGTAGCACCGGCGGCCTCGAGCGCTCCGTCTATTGATCGGGTGTCCAAAGGTCGAGGGTACGTGTTGGCTGTTCTGAGCGGTGTGGCAGTTGTGGGGGTGTACTTTTCGCCCTCTAATCGAGGCCTCGCCGACTTCGAGCAAATGCTTGTCGATGTCGGGGCCTTGATTGGGCAGGTACCCTCCTACCCCGTGCTTGTTGCTGGAAATTTCAACGCGAAATCAACCGCGTGGGGATCCCCAGCAACAGACACCAAGGGAGATGCTCTGGAAGAGTGGGTGGTGTCCATGGGACTCACCCTTCTTAATACGGGGTCGGTTGACACATGTTATCGTTGGCGGCCCTGGTCAAGGCCATGGCCGAGAACGAGGAGGCTTGGAGTGGAGTAGCAACCTTCTGCGAAACCATCCTAACGCAGAAGGAAGCGGCGGAACGGGAGCGGGAGGAAGACACAAACTCTGTTCCGATTCGCCGTAGGCGGCACGGCCGGTGGCGTCTGGCCTACATACATAGCTAGAATGCCGCCATAACGAGGACCTACGGGCGACGGATCGGGGGGTCTGTCGCTCGCGCTATGAGGTCCTGAGCCGGAAGGCACCTTATGTGTTCCTAAAGTGCCTTAAGCGGAGTGAGGAAGGGCTTTTTTGAGCCTGAAAGAAGGGTCCAACAGGGCAGACGCTAAGGGAAGTGGCTACGGAAGAGTGTGGAACTTACCCGCGGCCCCGACCGGAAGCGAGAGAAGGAACACCCAGGTGGTTTTAGTCGGTAGGACGCGTTTAGCTGAGTCCGACATATCCTTTCCGTCCCCCGGCGGGAAGGAATCCATAAAGGATTTCCCCTGGTAAAAAAAATAAGAAAAAAATAAAGATAGTTTAGGTTAGGTTACGTTAGGTTGGGCGGGTCTGGGTTTATCCATTAGTAGTTGCTATGCCTAGCTTGCGTGCTTCGGCCGCTTGTAGCGAGTAGGGAGGCGTATGGTCTTGAGGGAGAGCGCAGGTCGTGTAGATCCTCAAGGCAAGTCTGGTGGGGTCGGCATTCTCGCGGTTGCTGCCCGTTATTGGTCTATTTCCATCTGAAATAGACGTAACTGAAACCACCAGGCGCCGACACTTTGTCGGTGGGGTAGGCTGGATTGGGGTTTCAACTTCTCCGCGCGTCCCTCTGAGTAGCAGAGGGCACAGTGGATGGAGACGGGATGGGCTGGTGGAGCCATCTCTCTAGGTGGTGTATAGCCTTCTCAGGCTTCTGGAGTAGAGGAGTCGGGCCTTGGTGTGCACTCACCCTGCTACCGGGCAGGCGGTGGGAGTTTTATTCCCTGCCACCGCTCCAAAGTCGTAACCCCGCAACACGGTCGCAGTCATGTTTTGCGATCTGGGCGGGACCGATAGGCCTTGGCTTGGTCGCCCGGGCTACGAGGAAGACAACCTCTATAAAAAATTACCCGAAGATAAGCGGCGGCGCAGCGTGAGATCTGGAAGGCTGGACGGAGTTTCAGTCGTTACTGTGACCCCCGCCAGGGAATTGTCGCTCCCCTGAGCGGGTTACGCTAGACTTCCCCGGTTACAGTGGGCACTGTCCGGGGCGACCCACCCTTCCCACGTACTCGTGGGATCAGTTATGGCTAAATATTTTAAAAAATCCTTTAGGTTAAGTGATGGAGAGGAGGAAGAGGATAGAGAGTGCGCGTCTGCGCAGAGTGGTGTTGAGAACGACGAAGTGGTGAAAGAAGCACGGGTTATTTTAACCCGTTGCGAGCAGACAGAGAGCAACGACGAAGATCTGCTCCTTGCTTCGTCGAAAATGGCGGATTTATCAGACACGGATTCTGATATGAGTTTCCAGACCGTGGCTTCAGAAGAATTGCCAGGAAGAAACCGTTTTTGGAGAAAGCGTCGAAGAGACGATGTGAGCTCTGATGTGGGGGGTGATGATGACTCGCAACCGTCAACGCCGGCTAGGAGGGGACGTGGACGCCCGCCCTCTACGGGAAAATACGTCGGCTTGGCCAAAGCTAAGGCTGAACGCGGCAAAAGCTGAGGAGCTTCGGCTGCAGGCTGAAATAGAGATGGCGGATGAGTTGAAGCGGAAAAGGAGGCGATAGCGGCCACTTTCCGTAAATCCCCGGATTTAATGAGGCAATCGAAGGAGGTGAGAGAGGAAACGGAATCGCCAGACCTAGTTAGGTTGGTGCTGGATTCAGTGGAAACCATCGAAAAGGTTGCTAGGACATCCGGCAACCTTAAGGAAACTTACGTTCGAGCCCTTAACAGTGCGGTGGAAACCATCAAAGTTTCTTTTGGGGCGTTGCGTTCTCGCACAATGACGGAGGAGGTCGCTCGGTTAGAAGCGGCGAACAAGCGGCTCACAAGTGAGTTGGCTGAGGTCCGGAAGGAGCTAATCCAGATGCGTCAGCTCACGAAACAGCGTGATCAGACTCAAAACCAGGCAGCAGCCCAAGCCCCAACAGTGGAGGAAATAGTGCGCGTTGTCATGGTTCAGTGTGGGACCATGATGAACGCAAGACTTAAAGGCTTGGAGGAGAGGTTACTTCCTGAGAAACGTTTGCGGCCACCATTCGCTGCAGACAAGAGGAAGAACCCAGCTGTGTCGGCCTCAAGTGTGGGCAACAAGGTCAACGCAAGATTAGAAGGAGTGGAAGACAGGCTGCTATCAGAAGAGTACATTCGTACACCTCTCGCTGCAGATAAGCGTAGGGATGCACAGTCTTCTGCAGCTCCTGCACTGGAAGAGACAAAGAAGGCTGAACAGCCGGCCTCTCAACCCCAAAAGGGCAAGAAAAAGAAGTCAAAGAAGAGTATAAGTGGGGCAGTCAATGCAACACTTCCCACTCATCAGCAGCCTGCGAAGGAATCGACCAATGAAAGTTGGGTCATAGTAGCTAAAAGAGGCAAAAAGGCGACAAAAACTCCCTTGGCAAGTGGAAAAACAGGGACTACCAAGCCAACCAGTCGCCCAGCCCTGGTGCGGAATCTGCGTGCCCCTCGAACTGCAGCAGTGGTAATTACTCTGCAGCAGGGAGCTATGGAGAAAGGTGTGACATATACCAAAGTATTAGAGGATGCCAAGGCAAAAGTTGATCTCAATAGCTGTGGTATCCCAAGTGTACGGTTCCGGAAGGCCGCTACCGGTGCCCGTATCTTGGAAGTGGCAGGTGAGAAGAGCGCGGAAAAGGCGGACGCTTTGGCGCAAAAAATAAAAGAGGTTTTAGGTGAGGATCTAGTCAGAGTTTCTAGGCCCACAAAGTGTGCGGCTTTCCGCTTGCTAGGTCTAGATGACTCTGTGTCTAAAGAAGACATAGTCGCTGCAGTTGCCCAGCGTGGTTGTTGCTCGGAGGATTCCGTGAAGGTAGGTGACATCCGAAGCACCTACCAGGGTACTGGAGCTACGGTGGTGAGCTGCCCAGTGACGGCTGCCAAGAAAATAGGAGAGGAAAGCCGCCTGTTGCTTGGTTGGGTTTCAGCCCGTATAGAGCTAATAGAACCCAGGCCATTTAGGTGCTACCGTTGCCTTGAGACCGGACATGTTCGTGCTCAATGCACTGCAGAGACGGACCGGAGTAAGGAGTGCTACCGATGTGGACAACCCGGCCATAAAGCCACAGCCTGTTTAGCTCAGCCAAACTGCTTCCGGCTTCACATAGGCTAGGCAGTAAGGTATGTGCCCCTCCAAGACCCAGGAGAAGAGGCCATAAGGTCGTAAACACCTCAGGCACACCGCCGGTAGTTGCGAGCAGTCCCCCATCACAAGTTGGGGGCGAGGAGGATCGCATGGACACTGTATAGGATGGCTTTACGGTTTCTGCAGGCAAACCTCAACCACTCCGCCAGAGCTCAGGATCTCATGATTCAGAGCATGGCGGAGTGGTTGATTGATGTAGCAGCAATCTCCGAGCCATACTTGGTCCCGCCCAGAGACAACTGGGTTGAAGATAAAGATGGGCTCGTGGCCATAATTTCCAAGAGTGGTACTTTTGATAAAGTCATGAAGGGCAATGGTTGTGTCGAAGCTCTCGTGCGAGGCGTAATGGTAGTGGCGGTATACGTATCGCCTAATAGGGTCCTTGCTGATTTCGAGAGCTTTCTTGTTGAAGTGGGGGCCCTAGTAGGACGGAGCCACCCATACCCGGTGCTTGTCCTTGGAGATCTGAATGCAAAGTCAACGGCTTGGGGGTGTCCTCTTACGGATCGACGAGGAGAAGTTCTTGAAGAGTGGGCCCTAACCTCAGGTCTGTCAGTTCTCAACAGCGGATCTGTACATACCTGTGTGCGGCCACAAGGTTCATCCATAGTGGACATTACCTTTGCCAGCGCAGCTCTGGTAAGCCGTGTTCGTGGTTGGGAGGTTGCAGCGGAGGTGGAAACGCTCTTGGACCATCGCTATATCCGGTTCGAGGTAGCTCCTCTGGTTCCGAGCAGATCTGACGGAGGCATGAGGCATAGTGCCAGTCCGTGGTGGGCACTTAAGCGTCTAAATCGGGACTTATTGGAGGAGGCCGCCATAGTTCAGGCCTGGGTAGCAGCGTCCAGAGAACAAGAAGAGATCGGGGTCCTGCAGGAGGTGGAGTGGTTTCGCGAGGCAATGACGCAGATATGCGATGCGGCCATGCTTAGAGTTGGGCCTCATTCTGCTAAGCGCCAAGTTTATTGGTGGTCAGAGGAGCTCACAATGCTACGAAGAATCTGTGTAAGAGCAAGGCGTAGCTACACCAATTACCGTCGAAGACGACGTAGGGATGAAAGCTTGGTAGAGCAGCTATACGGACAGTACAAGGATGACAAATCAGCTCTGAAACTTGCTATTATACAAGCCAAGAGCCAAGCTAGAGATGAATTGCTGGAAATCCTAAACCAGGATCCTTGGGGTCGACCCTACAGGATGGTGAGGGGTAAAATCCGTCCATGGGCCCCGCCTCTGACGCAGAGCTTAGAGCCTCAGCTCCTGCAGGGAGTGGTGTCAACCCTGTTCCCAAACAGCGAGGAGCATGTGCCGCCGGCAATGGCACCACCTGAAGATGAGGGCAGCACGCTCACAGAAGTACCGGAGGTGGATGAGGTCGAACTGAGGATGGCGGTTTTGCGGCTCAGGGCAAAAAATACGGCGCCAGACCCAGACGGTGTTACTGGTCGCGCATGGGTGCTGGCCATGAAGGCCGTAGGCCCTCGGATCCAGGAACTATTTAACGCTTGCTTGAGTCAAGGGTCATTCCCAGCACAATGGAAGATAGGCAGACTGGTGCTGCTAAAGAAAGATGGGCGACCGGCTGATTCACCTTCCGCTTATCGTCCCATTGTCATTTTAGATGAGATAGGGAAACTGTTCGAACGAATAATTGCAGGTCGCCTCATCAGGCACATGAACTGCGTTGGCCCGGACCTGGACAATAATCAGTTCGGTTTCCGGAAAGGGCGGTCAACAGTGAGCGCAATATTACGAGTGAAAGCGATCGCAGAAGAGGCAGTCTCTCGAGGCGAAGTTGTGCTGGCGGTATCTCTTGATATAGCCAACGCCTTCAACACCTTGCCTTGGAGCTGTATTAGGGAAGCGTTAAGATACCACCGTGTACCAAGCTACCTAAGAGGAATAATAGCGGATTACCTTGCTAATCGATTTGTGACGTTCTGCGGCCAAAACGGATGGATGCAGCACTGGATGTCGTGCGGTGTCCCACAGCGGTCAGTCCTTGGACCTCTCCTGTGGAACATCGGATACGACTGGGTGCTGCGGGGTCGTTTATTAGAGGAATTATGGTAACATGTTACGCCGACGATACTCTGGTAACAGCAAGAGCCAGCACGTATAGGGAGGCAATAATCCTTGCGACGGCGGGTGTGGCTCAAGCTGTTGCCAGAATAAGGCGACTTGGGCTGGAAGTGGCACTAAGCAAATCTGAAGCCCTCTACTTTCACGGACCTCAAAACAAGCCTCTGGAGGGGTCCCATATGGTAGTAAGCGGTGTTCGCATCGGTGTCGAGTCGACAATGAAGTACCTAGGACTTGTCCTCGACAGCCGATGGGATTTCAGAGCCCATTTTATGCAAATTGCACCGAAATTGATGAAAACGGCGGCTGCTCTAGGAGCTCTACTGCCTAATCTTAAGGGAGTAAGGGTAAGCGGTCGGTAGCTGTATATAGGGGTCGTACACTCCATGGCCCTGTATGGAGCTCCAGTGTAGGCCGATGCTCTTAATAGCCAGACTATCGCGATACTGCGAGGGCCACAGAGAGCGATGGCTGTAAGAGTTATACGGGGATACCGCACTATCTCCTTTGATGCAGCGTGCGTACTGGCGGGCTCAATGCCCTGGGATTTAGATGCAAAGGGGTTAGCATCAATCTATTTTTGGCGTGAAGAAGAAATAACGAGTGGACAACGACCAGCGTTAAGGGAGGTGGAGGTTCGAAAACGTCAAATTACCGACACACTGATCAGAGAGTGGAGTAGGAGGCTAGAGCAGTCAAATTCGGGCCTAAGAACAATAGAGGCGATTCGCCCCTTGCTACGCGAGTAGCTAACTAGAAAGCATGGATCGCTAACCTTCTGGTTCACTCAGATGCTTTCGGGACACGGTTGTTTCTCGAAGTATCTGTGTCGAATCGGAAGGGAACCGACTCCCGCATGCCACCACTGTGGCTGCCAGATAGACACGGTAGAGCATACGCTAACAGTGTGCCCAGCTTGGACAACCGCTCGACAGCGGCTCGTCAATGAAATAGGTGGTAACCTATCACATTCGGCCTTAGTGAGAGCTATGGTTGCGTGTGATGAGTCCTGGAAAGCCGGAATCACCTTCTGTGAAGAAGTCCTAATGCAGAAAGAAGGTGCAGAAAGGGAGCGGGAAGTCACGACGGACAACCCAATCCGCAGCAAGAGAGCAGGACGTAGGAGGAGAAATTTCCTCCAAGACATACGACCCCCGTAACAAGGCTTGGGCGGTGGCACTGGGGGGTGTCCACCGCCCACAAATGAAGCCTCGAGGTGGCGCGCGTGGAGGTTCCGCGTGCCTCTCGCAAGAAACATAAGACGGGAAGTGTAATTACTTCATTCGCAACAGATGGCGCTATTATATAGCCAATCGCCGTTAGAGCCATGAACGAATGCGAAAGCGAGCTCACAGCCCTAACAGCCGGCGTCCAGATAAAACCCCGTGAGTTTTTAGCCAGTAAGAGTCTGGCATAACCTTTCGCCTCCCCTAGGGCGGAAGATATCCATGAAGGATTTCCTCACGTAAAAAAAAAAAAAGGTTAGGTTAGGTTAGGTTGATATCGTCAACGCATTTAATTCCCTGCCCTGGAGGGCGATCAGGGAGGCGCTCGTTTTTCACGGAGTGCCCCCCTACCTGCAGCGCATAGTTGGCGCCTATCTGCACGACAGATGTGTGCAGTATGTGGGCCGGGACGGTGCATTGCACCAGAGAGAGGTGTATTGTGGGGTTCCGCAAGGGTCCGTTTTGGGCCCGCTCTTGTGGAACCTTGCATACGATGTGGTCTTGCGCGTCGATCTCCCCGTCGGCATTCACGTTGTCTGCTACGCGGATGACACTTTAGTGTTAGCTGACGGGGACTCCTTCGACAAGGCCAAAGAGCTCGCCGAGCTTGGGGTGGCTTGCGTCGTGGATAAGATCCATGAGCTGGGTCTGCGGATAGCGCCTCAGAAGACCGAGGCGCTTTGTTTCCATAAATTCCCGAGGGGAAGGGAACCAGCCAGCATGTCCGTTCGCGTGGGTGACGTTGATGTCCAAGTGGGGCGGTACCTCAAGTACCTGGGCCTCACCTTGGACAGTCGCTGGGGCTTTGAGGAGCACTTCAGCCGTGCGGTTCCCCGGATCCAGAGGGTGGTGGGTGCTCTGCACAGACTGCTGCCCAATCTCGGGGGACCAAGGGAGGGGGTTCGCCGACTCTATGCGGGGGTCGTCCGACCGATGGCTCTTTACGGAGCACCCGTGTGGTCCAATAGACTGACGGGTGTTAGGCGCTGCAGAACTATGTACAATAGTCTGAAGCGCACTATAGCTATTCGTATCGCGCGAGGATACCGTACGATATCGTATGAGGCGGCAACTCTCTTGGCGCGGTTTCGGCCCTTTGACATTTTGGAGGCGATGGACGCGCGTGTGTACGTTCGTCTTCGACAGGATGACGGGGGCGGAGCAACGCCGGTGGAGGTGAGGCATGAGGAGCGACAACGTGCGCTTGTCGAATGGCGCCAGCGGTTCGACAAACCGCGGTACTCGCGCCAGCGCATCGTTGGCGCAATTCTGCCGAGCTTCGAAGCCTGGCTAGGGAGGGAGTATGGCAACGTCACCTATCGACTTACTCAGGTACTTACCGGGCACGGGTGCTTCGATGAGTACCTGAATAGGATCGGACGAGAACGGACACCGCAATGTCACCATTGTGGGAGGGATCGGGATTCCGCCCAGCATACGCTCGAGAATGCTTTTATACAGCAAGTGATGTTAAGTACATATTAAATACGGTGGCGTGGCTATGATCCAATGGACAAGCTGAACGTTTTAACCAAACTCTTCTAAATGCTCTTTCTGCGAAGAATTTAAACAATGATGAGAGAGATTGAGATAACAATTGGGTCACATTCAATAGGAAATAATTAAAACAATCAGTTCTACAATTAAAAAAAAGCACCATCGGAACTATTAATTGGCATAAAGTTAAATAATGCGTCCGAGAATATATTGAATATTGTAACAGATATGTAATGAGTTAAGGTTAAGGAATGTTATGCAGGAAGCTGGTAAATATATTAAATTTTTTCAAGAAAAGCAAAAAGCGTTGTATGATGCTAACAGATTACCGGCTAAAAGCTATGAAGAATACAATGTAATAAAAATGGTTAGGTCTAATTTTAATAATGATAGTAAGAGCCGAAAAGTTTTACCTAAATTTGTAGGTAATTATAATTTTACTAATAAGTTAGGGAATAACAACGATAATATATCAAACAGCAGGGTTTCAGGCAGCATGATTGTATAATACCGTTGTTGCTACTGATCGAATGCGTCCATGGATTGTGATGGTTGATGCACTTTTGTGTTGTATTGTATTTATTTTTATTCCTTATTGATACTATGAATGTACACTGTGAAACGTCACAGAAGAATACATTGCAAAGCTAGTATTGATATACTAGCTTAATGATAAGATGTTATGATTAACATAAGTCATCAATGAGTGGAAATACGCATGATACACTATTTTGGCAACGTGTAAGTCGCTTAACTATCTTATGGTTTTAATTACATTAACAGCTGACTTAAGTTTATCTACTCGAATGACGATATGGCTGTTTCATGTCAACTTACTATCTATTTTAACTCCAAAAAATTTACATCATCTATAAAAATAATTGAATTATTAGTAATTGTATTTTGAGCTGTGTCAATACTTTTAGCACTGCCCAGTTAAAACCTCATAGTATTAGTCTTATTTACATTTAGTAAAGGATTGTTTGCTTTAAACTATTCATTGATTTTAAACAATATTTTATCTAATTTTATTATTTTTCAACCTTTTCTTTATTTTCTCACTGACTACGACAGTAGTGCAGTCTGCAAAAAGTACAATGTCAGTTTTCTTTTCTACGCATATTACCAAGTCATTTATGTATATAATGAATAGCAAGGGCCCTTCGATGGACCCTTGTGGTACACACATTTTATGTTGGAACCATAAATTCATATTTAAGTTTCTTTAGTAATGATACATCCCAAAGATCGCAAGAACTTTTACATTCAAAATTTTCAATTATTTTTACAATGTCAATAGGTGTAATATCTGTTAAATGAAATGTTTCGACACTTGGCGGAAAAAACTTTCGGATAAAAGATACAGCTTCCTCTTCTGATCTTATCAGGTATTTTGTCAAAGTGTCTATGATTTGAGCAAAGAAGCCATTAGAATGGCTAGCAATATCGGAAGGGGCCGTTAAAATTACATTATGTTGATCCTAATTTATGAAAATGATTAGAACACATTGTCAATTTTCTCATTTCTTTTTTTAATTATGTTCCACGTTGATTTTACGACATTGTCAGACGATAATATTTTGCTATGTATGTAAATTCTTTTGGCCACATGAGTACATTGTTTAAGTAAATTCAGTGGTTCTCGTCATTTGTCAGAGTTAGAAGGTATTAAAATAGCTTCATATTTGCTTGCGAGATTCTCAAGCCCTGAGTTGCCCAGTCATTAAATAATTTTTTTGCCTTATTGCGAACTGAAACAGTTACTGGCATAACAGAGTTTAGATCGAGAAAAAAAACCTTCAAAAGAAGATACACTTCGCTTTGCAAATTCTCCTCTAAAAATAGTTCTTAACATCTTTACCGAATCATTATACAATTATTAGCATTAGCTTGAATAATGACTGTAACAGCTAGATATTATCTGCGCGAAATGGTCAGACTTCACACCATCTCGTACATTTGAGTTCAGAACATCTGCAGTGGAAAAAATATTGTCAATGTAGATACCACTATGGCTGGTCATTCTTCTTACGTCTTCGTTCTTACGTCATTTTCTTACATACCTATATATCTTTTTCTTACGTATAATATAATTTGTAAATTTACATTAAAGTCTCCACAAAGTATATAAAGTAAAAGTCTTTGTGATTAAACGATTTGGCTTTTGTTAGTGTAGCTAAGCAATGTTCTAGTTTTTCCACAAATACACTAAAATCACTACTTGGAGATTTATACACAACAATAATAACATAGTTTTTCATTTCTATACAGTTAATTTTAAAGTCTTTTTCAATAAGTCTTTTTCTTAAATTCTTTCTTTTTTTTTTAATCTGAAAATTTCTTCGTTCATTTCATCACATTTTAGGGAACTTATTATAATCTTGTATTTTGTATTAAGAAGCTTTTTCTCCAGCAATTTTGGGTAAATGCTAAAGTTTCCGTAATTTTTGGAGTACCTGCTTATTAATAGTATAGCGGTATCATTAGTTTACAGATATATGGTCTTATTCTCAAAGACATCTAATATAGTTTCAGTAGGTACCTATCGGCGTCTGGTTGGTGAATTCTGCATTGATGTAAATACCTAATGATTCTAATGCTTCGTCTAGTGAAAGTGAATCAGATATTGAAATTGAAAATGATGAATTGAAATCCATTTTGACTATTTAAATATAAATTAAAAAAATTATTAAAGCATCTGTATAGAAATGTAAATAGATAAGTAAGAAAAGTTTGTTCAGATATATATAATATATATATTAATTTATAATATTAATAAATAATTATTATAAATATTAATAATTTAAATATATTAGTAATAAAAAGGTTTGTTAAATTGTGTTCATTTTGTTTTGACATGATAAACGTCTTATAAATCAATGAACGAAAAAACACGAAAAAGCATAGCATGACTCATTGTCACGTTCCACCTGAGCCAAGCGTGTAAGCAAGAGCGCGGAACTAGCGATAGAGAGGCACGATCGGCCTAAGCGTTCGGCTTGTGACGCATCTATCTCTCTCCTTATCACGTAAAATTGTCGGTCGTAAACCGACTTTATAGACAACCAATTTTTATATAATAATGTAGATTTTTTTTAATGTGTTAGGTATTTTTGTAGATAGAGTGTAAGAAAATTTTATTTATGATATGTATTTTAATACAATTGTTAATTTGGAAATTGAAACTCGAATGTAATGATTTATTTTAAGTTTGTAGGTACCTATGTGAAATTAACAAATATTGTTTGCGTCAAAATTGTAAAAAGTTTTAATCATTGAGTTGATGATCATTTTAAGTTGTAATTAGTTGGATAAAAAAAAAGATAAACATAAAATATATTTATAGTAACGATTTTCTACCTTGACTATCTTAGCTTAATAATGATTGGTGGTTAAGCAGCTTGTTGTTTTCATATTTAGTAATATTTTGTTACAGAAGGTAATGTTTTTGCATAATGTATAAAAAAAACAAAACCATATTTACAAGAATGTTACTTTCATAATAATTAGATTTAGTTAAATAACAATTATAAGTATTTTATATTAATGTTTGAAAGCTATTGATTTTTTTCATGCGAGAGTGCACCATGAGGTAGCACTGTTTCAGATGGCCGAATGTAATTAATGATTTGCTAATTATTGATTGAATATTTTGTTAAACTGTGTACTGTAAATACCTGACGAATTTATAAGAATACTTTTGTAATATAAATTATAAATCATAAGTAATTTAGGTATAATTAAAACATAAAATGGTTTTGTGATATTCAGTTGACATGTTGTAACGTGCCAATTTTATGTCGCGTTACATCCTTCATTTAACGTAACATATACAATAATAAACAATAAAACAATATACCATTGCACTCATATACAAACAACAGACCACGACATCTAGCGGTATGGCGGCGTACTCACTGCCCAAACACTCAATTTAAATATCAAAATTCAAGCGTCATCTCAACGCAGTTCGCCAAGTTTACCGCAGATGGCGTTGCATGTATCTTGTAGAAATCCACAACTTATTTTTATTGATTTATAATCAATTTTAATGATTAAAAACATCTTTATTTACTAAATTAAATAATCCTTTTCTTATTAGAAACAAAATATAAATAAAATTTTAAATAATAAAAGGCCGAATTCAATTAGTGTCTTTGACTGAAGCAAAACTGATGGAAACATCAAACTTTATCTTGAGTGACACCGTATGTGTGAGATTTTGCTATATGGTATCACCAAAAGTAATTGCATCATCTATTGCTAGAAGCCTTTGGAACAAATTCGATTTTAATAATCATTAAAGGCCGGTAGATTGTTATCGGGTATAAAAGGACAGTGTTGTCTGTGCTCGCTTTTTTTCCACGCCTGGACTCAACAGAAAAACTTCTCATCAACGTGCTACAAATTTATTCTCTGGACAGTGATTCCGTGGCTTTTTATTGTAAATTCGTGCAGACTTCCAAGTCGGGAAGTTCTTCACGGTGTTCGCTGCTGGTTTCTCCAATTACCTCTCGATATCTACACCTTGACGCACGTCGAAACCTAACACCGGAGCCGTCGAGAAGCGTGGTGTTTCTTCCGTCACCCTGCTGGCTGAACCACGCTTTCACACCAAGCCTACCGCCACGAGCTCGTTCGCCAAGCGTCCTGCTAGCTGCCTTGACAAACACCAGGGACCACGCCTGCCCACGAGGTCTACCACCCGGCTCAAGCCCACTCCATCTCTCCGAGCAGACGCCAGGGACGTTCGACGAAAATAACACGAGGTGTATCTATTCCATTTTTTTATCCGAGTCAAACCCAAGTAATCTTTCTCTCTCTTTTCTGACGCTAACTTCAGATGGCGCCCACTTATTTAAACTAAGACAAATCTGTTAGACCGGGTGCTCAACGTTCTGTAATTGCTGTACTATAGGCTATAAGCCCTAATACTCTAAGCTCTTCAAGCCAGCGTCTGTCTATACTACCTTCAATGTAAAATATTTAATCTATAATCTGTAAATCTCTAATCTAAGTATATATTCACCGTTAAACCAAGTCATTTGTGATTAACCTCTGTTTATCCTGCCACATGTGTAAGGAATAGAATCAAACGAACCTACTCGCTCTACCGACTTCTCTTGTTTTTATAATTATATGTACTGAAATCAAATCTAGTTTTATTTATCTCTAATATCTAAACATCACCGTTACAATGTTGACATTTTTTAATTTGTTTAGTTGAAACCAATGACGTTCAAAAAGTTGAAACCCGTTGGTGAGTAATGGGACAATTGTTATTGTAATACCAGAGTTTATTACCTATTGTGTTTGTAATTGTTATATCAATTAAATAAATAGTAAACTTATCTTAATATAAATTATGTAATGATGATCTAATTAAAAACAGAATGGATGGCGGGTGGCGCCAGTCACGGTGAAACGAACGAAACACGAACGAACAAATGAGTACGTAGTACATCTATAAGTGGTCTGTGCAAATGAGGTTCCGTGACTGACGAACGGCGGCCATTCCTCGTAAAACGTAGTGATTTAACATATACTCTGCCTCTTTTATCATGGATAATACCATATTAAATGTAACTGCGGCCAGGGCGTCATTCCCTGTGGGTTCCGTAGCGCAATTTTTAAATTTTGCGCAATGGAACTCGCAGAGCCTGATGCCCAAGAAACAAGAGTTTGAACTTTTATTAAGCCAAGAAAAGATAGGTATTTGTATATTAAGTGAAACATGGCTTCACCCTGATACTAATTTGCGCATAAAAAATTATAATGTTTTCAGAAAAGACAGAAATGATTCATATGGAGGTATAGCAATATTCGTTCATAAATCAATTAAATCACAAATATATTCGGTAGATGTTAGCAACAGAGGAATACAGATTTTGTGTTTAAAAATTTTCAATTGTACATATTTACAATATGTTGTATCAGTATACTGCCCTTCATCTGTAAAAACTACACAATGCGATTGGGATAACATTTTTTCTAAATTTTCATCTAAATCAATATTGGCTGGTGATTTCAACGGTCACCATTCTAATTGGTCATGTAAATCCGATGCTAGAGGATTGCAGTTACTGGATGCCTCTTTAGAACATAATTTTGTATCGATCAATAATGGGGAATTTACGAGGGTAAAGTTAGTTAACGGACATTTACAGGAGTCTGCGCCGGACGTTACATTTGTGACGACAGATATAGCAATTTATTTTGAGTGGCAGGTGACACGTGAGAACTTAGGTAGTGATCATTTGCTAATTAAATATTCTCTTCGCTATTGTGACTCACGTAGATTTGTAACGCGCCGAAACTTTAAACTAGCTGATTGGCATTTGTATCAGGATATTTTAAATGATAGTTTTAATGACATACTTATTGACGATGATATCCAATTGAGTTATGATTTATTCATAGATAAAGTTAATTCAGCTGCACGCAAAAGTATTCCTTTGATTAAAAATTGCACAGACCCTATACAGTCATTCCAACCCAAACCTTATTGGTGTCCATCGATATCTTTGGCTATAGCTCAACGTCGTTTGGCTTTGAAGACCTTTAGGCGCAATCCTACACCTGTTAATTTCGATGAGTTGAAAAGAAAAATTGCTGAAGCACAGAGGGTTCATCGGCGGGCTAGGTCTGCAAATTGGCAACAATTCTGCGGAAATGTAGACGAATCAATGACATCGTCCGATATGTGGCGGCGCATGCGCTGGATGAAGGGTCTTCGCAGAGATTTTGTGCGCGCTCCTAGTGACAAAAAGGAAGAACTTTTGTGCAGCTTAGCCCCAGATTCAGTGCAAACTTCACAACCAACGTATACTTCTCAGAATAGTCTTTTAGATAGAGAATTTGCATTTCATGAGTTTCAAAATTGTTTGAAAAAGAAAGATACGGCCCCTGGAGATGACGATATTACTTACTCAATGATTTATAATCTTCCCTTGAAAGCTAAGTTATATTTGCTTAAAATGTTTAATCAGATATTTAAACATTCTTTGGTTCCAGAACAATGGCGTAGTATTAAAATTGTACCTATTCCTAAACCGAATTCTAATACAATGCCAAAATTGCGACCTATATCATTGATATCATGTGTATGTAAAACTTTTCATCTCATGATTTGTAAACGTATAGAATGGTTTGTAGAAAAGAATAAAATTTTAGCCCCAGTCACTAGTGGATTTAGGAAAAATCAGTCGTGCATTGATTGCTTAGTTCGCTTAGTTACTCAAATACAGATAGGGTTTTCTCAAAATATATCTACGCTAGCAGTTTTCTAAGACGTTGAAAGTGCCTATAATAATGTGTTGACCGACCAGCTCACTGTGATGCTTGATAACTTAAATATAGGATCCAAAACATGTAAATATTTGTGGTCTTTCTTAAGCAATAGATCTTTGAAAATAAAGGATGATGATGAAGATCAAGCAATGGTTAGATGGACCGGTAGAGGCTTAGCTCAGGGTGATCCTCTTGCTCCTCTTTTATTTAATATAGTTACACATAAAATTTGCACAGGATATAATAATGTCAACACACTACAGTACGCCGATGATTTTGTCTTTTACACACAAAATATATGTAGATCCTGAGCTAAATGAGATATACATTCAAAGGGCTTTAAATTCTGTAGTAGTTAAGTTAGGGGAATTAGGCTTGGAAGTCTCGGTACCTAAAACCCAATGCTGTTGTTTTAGGAGAGGAAGGAAAATGGATCGAGTTAATCTATTAATTAATAGTAGTCATGTAACAGTAGTAAATAATGTCAAGTACTTGGGCATTTGGCTGGATAAGTCTTTATTGTGGAGTAAGCATATAAATGAGACCTCTGAAAAAACAATGAAAATAATAGCTTTGTTGAAGGTCTTGGCTGGTGGTTCATGGGGTGTGCATCCTAAACATCTTCGCCGGTTGTATATCGCCTTGATTCGTAGCAGAATAGATTACGAATGCTTTCTTTATGATACTGCTGCAAAGACGCATTTATCAAAGTTAGATAAGATACAAAATATAGCAATGAGAGTGATTGGTGGTTTTATCAGAACCACACCCATACATGTTATGGAGTGTGAGGTTTGTCTACAACCACTGCAGCTTAGACGACAATACCTTGCTACCAAATATTGTCTTAAAACCCAGTCCATTGCTAATAATATTACTATCGCTTTATTAGATGAATTGCAGAACCAACATCGGCAGATAAAAACTTTGCTTCTCGCTATTTTTGAAGAAACTAAATTAGAAACTATTAAGACTAGTAATCTATATAACATGTTTTCGCTAAATACTTGGACATCCGATATAAAAATGAATTTTATTGAGACTACGGTAGATGGAATTGATCATGCAAAAAGCAATTACAATGTTAATGAACTAAAAGCTCATACATTATTTATGATAAATGAAAAGTATAAGGATTGGCATAAACTGTATACCGACGGGTCTAAAACTGCTGATGGCGCTGCTGGTGCAGCTTTTTGTGATCCCAGTCGCAATGTGAAGGAAATATACAATGTTATATCTAAGTTTAATACTATTATGTCAGTGGAGCTTTTTGCAATCTCAGAGGCAGTATCATATGCAGCAGCTTTGAATTCATGTATAAGTAAGGTAGTTATATTGACAGACAGTCGAAGTTCCTTACAGCATGTCGCTCGTTGCGTGTCTGGTACAAGGGGTGCTTCAGTGGCGTATACGATAATTAAAAATATATTGTTTCTATTAAACAATGGTGTGGATGTGATATTACAATGGATTCCCTCTCACGTTGGCATGGTAGGTAACGAGCTGGCCGATAACTTGGCAAAACAGGCTATTATAGAAGGTTCAGAAACGTTTGTTATCCCTGAACATACAGAAGTGTTGTTAAAATATGCATATAAAATATATGAAAAATGGAAAAAACATTATTTGGTTGCATCAGAATCAAAAGGAATTTGGTATAAAGTAGTACAATGTGAACCTCCGCGTATACCTTGGTTTGTAAATAGTAAACTTAGAAGAAATTTGATTGTAATGGCTCACAGACTGCGCTCGGGACATATTCCTCTTGCTATGTTTAAACATGTTATGAAAATATCCGACTCCCCCAATTGTGCTACATGCGGAGTTACAGAGGATGTTCATCATCTTCTGGTGGAATGTGTTCGGAGCCAGTCTTTGAGAGTCCATATGCAGACTCAATATAATGTAAATCTGTTAGATGTTGGCGTATTTCAAAGTATCCTGTCTGCCCCGCTATGCGATCCGACCAGGATACTTTATAAAATGGTGTATGGTATAATTAAGTCTAGTTGTTAAGGATTTCATTGTAAGAATTAACAGGGCTGACATAGTCGCAAACGACTCAAAGTCCTTAATAAAATAAATGAAAAGAAAAAAAAAAGAAAAAAAAAACATATACTCTCTGATTCCTCGGCTGAATTTCAACGTGCTTAGTCGTAATTAAAATTAATCTGAAGTTTTCAATACAAGTAATTCAAATCAACATTAAGTATTTTATTTCATAATACTACGCGATTAAGACCTAGATTAGACCTCTTTATAAAATTGATTTAGATATTTAGCAGTACATGCTAAAAAGTATAAATAGTATTTAAATATCCGTTTTGCATTGTTAACGCATTCCAAGGGCCGAAACACATAACCGCGTTGAGGCACCGCGCCGCTGAAATCGGCAGTGGCGCCACTGCCGATTTCAGCGGCGCGGTGCCGCAACGCGGCTCAAATTCCAGGGTTATGTTATGACGTCATACTTGTTGACAATGATTCGTTCCGAAGAGTTTGATTTTTCTTGAATTAATCATTGTATTTTCCTAGGATTCCTAGTGCAATAAATATCAATAAAAAGTATTTGTTTTACTTTACCTTATAGTCAAGCCCAGCATTTCCAAAGCAGTAACAGGTTTCCTTCCTTTCATATTATTTTACTGTAGGTAGGTATATATTTTAATAACCCGCTTAGTATAGTCTAACTTTTTATTAGCTGCAGTAAAATGACGTTTTGTGGGTTGCCGGTTTTTGAAGAAAAATAAATAGGGATGTAGCTAAATGAGTGAATCATAAATGAATAATCAGTTTGGTTTTTTTTTTGAGATTTAATATTAAGTTGTTATGTATTTTTTTAACCTATTATTATTACTATACTAGAGGATTGATCTTTTTTAGTGGAAGTATAGGGAGGTACATTCAAAACGAAACAAAAACGTCATAATAATGTTATTTAATTAAATTTTGTGAACTGAATCACATCCCTATTGAGATTAGGCTGGCAACATTATTTTACGGAATGACATTTAGGAACGTCATTTTACTGCAGCTAATAAAAAGTTAGACTATAGCTCTTCAAATGATGATATACTCATTCTAAAGTAGGCGAACATTTTTTTTTCGTCTTTCATTAATGCCTTGTATTTTCGAGAAAAGTACTCGCCATCGGGATTCATAGCCTCATTAAATGGATGTATACAGTATCTTCTGTGTCGTATATTTAAAACAGAGTAATGTCTTCTTAATAACAAATAAGCAATAAGTTTCTTACGACGATCCATGCCAGAGACACGTCCATTCACAATAAAAAATCACGAGGAACTGGTTACCCTACCTACTTACCATACGATAGTAAAACGCTCTTTTTCGCGACGCTGCAACGCAAACTGCCGATTTCAGCGGCGCGGCGCCGCAACGCGGTTATGTGTTTCGGCCCTATGTAAAGCCGTTATCGTCGAATGATGTTGTCAGCAATGGCCCATACTCACGGAAGACTGGAGATAATAAAGCAAAAGTCAGCAGCGGGTGCGGACGGGCTGAAATGATGAATGACGATGATGACACCCTTTATCCTAAATCGACCTTTCTACAACCAGGTGGTTAATAAATGATACGAGTTAGATGGAAGTCTAAGTCATCATCTTTAGATTGAATTCTTCTGAACTGAACTTAATTATTAGAACACCATGGCTTAGCCACCTGAAATTTTCTAGAGGTTACCAGTCTGGCGTTTCCCAGCGAAAGGCGCGCCAAAAAATGACGGCCTCTTCAAAGAAGAAGATAATATATTTTATTTTTTACATTCAGTTGCTAATTTGAACCCATAAGGTAGCAGAGCATTTTTAGGTTACATTGAAAAATTTACCCGTATATTATAAAACGTTTATTTATATTAGTAGGTATACCCGTTCCCGACAGTGATTCCGTGGCTTTTTATTGTAAATTCGTGCAGACTTCCAAGTCGGGAAGTTCTTCACGGTGTTCGCTGCTGGTTTCTCCAATTACCTCTCGATATCTACACCTTGACGCACGTCGAAACCTAACACCGGAGCCGTCGAGAAGCGTGGTGTTTCTTCCGTCACCCTGCTGGCTGAACCACGCTTTCACACCAAGCCTACCGCCACGAGCTCGTTCGCCAAGCGTCCTGCTAGCTGCCTTGACAAACACCAGGGACCACGCCTGCCCACGAGGTCTACCACCCGGCTCAAGCCCACTCCATCTCTCCGAGCAGACGCCAGGGACGTTCGACGAAAATAACACGAGGTGTATCTATTCCATTTTTTTATCCGGGTCAAACCCAAGTAATCTTTCTCTCTCTTTTCTGACGCTAACTTCAGATGGCGCCCACTTATTTAAACTAAGACAAATCTGTTAGACCGGGTGCTCAACGTTCTGTAATTGCTGTACTATAGGCTATAAGCCCTAATACTCTAAGCTCTTCAAGCCAGCGTCTGTCTATACTACCTTCAATGTAAAATATTTAATCTATAATCTGTAAATGTAATGTAGCTGATTGGCATTTGTATCAGGATATTTTAAATGATAGTTTTAATGACATACTTATTGACGATGATATCCAATTGAGTTATGATTTATTCATAGATAAAGTTAATTCAGCTGCACGCAAAAGTATTCCTTTGATTAAAAATTGCACAGACCCTTTACAGTCATTCCAACCCAAACCTTATTGGTGTCCATCGATATCTTTGGCTATAGCTCAACGTCGTTTGGCTTTGAAGACCTTTAGGCGCAATCCTACACCTGTTAATTTCGATGAGTTGAAAAGAAAAATTGCTGAAGCACAGAGGGTTCATCGGCGGGCTAGGTCTGCAAATTGGCAACAATTCTGCGGAAATGTAGACGAATTAATGACATCGTCCGATATGTGGCGGCGCATGCGCTGGATGAAGGGTCTTCGCAGAGATTTTGTGCGCGCTCCTAGTGACAAAAAGGAAGAACTTTTGTGCAGCTTAGCCCCAGATTCAGTGCAAACTTCACAACCAACGTATACTTCTCAGAATAGTCTTTTAGATAGAGAATTTGCATTTCATGAGTTTCAAAATTGTTTGAAAAAGAAAGATACGGCCCCTGGAGATGACGATATTACTTACTCAATGATTTATAATCTTCCCTTGAAAGCTAAGTTATATTTGCTTAAAATGTTTAATCAGATATTTAAACATTCTTTGGTTCCAGAACAATGGCGTAGTATTAAAATTGTACCTATTCCTAAACCGAATTCTAATACAATGCCAAAATTGCGACCTATATCATTGATATCATGTGTATGTAAAACTTTTCATCTCATGATTTGTAAACGTATAGAATGGTTTGTAGAAAAGAATAAAATTTTAGCCCCAGTCACTAGTGGATTTAGGAAAAATCAGTCGTGCATTGATTGCTTAGTTCGCTTAGTTACTCAAATACAGATAGGGTTTTCTCAAAATATATCTACGCTAGCAGTTTTCTTAGACGTTGAAAGTGCCTATAATAATGTGTTGACCGACCAGCTCACTGTGATGCTTGATAACTTAAATATAGGATCCAAAACATGTAAATATTTGTGGTCTTTCTTAAGCAATAGATCTTTGAAAATAAAGGATGATGATGAAGATCAAGCAATGGTTAGATGGACCGGTAGAGGCTTAGCTCAGGGTGATCCTCTTGCTCCTCTTTTATTTAATATAGTTACACATAAAATTTGCACAGGATATAATAATGTCAACACACTACAGTACGCCGATGATTTTGTCTTTTACACACAAAATATATGTAGATCCTGAGCTAAATGAGATATACATTCAAAGGGCTTTAAATTCTGTAGTAGTTAAGTTAGGGGAATTAGGCTTGGAAGTCTCGGTACCTAAAACCCAATGCTGTTGTTTTAGGAGAGGAAGGAAAATGGATCGAGTTAATCTATTAATTAATAGTAGTCATGTAACAGTAGTAAATAATGTCAAGTACTTGGGCATTTGGCTGGATAAGTCTTTATTGTGGAGTAAGCATATAAATGAGACCTCTGAAAAAACAATGAAAATAATAGCTTTGTTGAAGGTCTTGGCTGGTGGTTCATGGGGTGTGCATCCTAAACATCTTCGCCGGTTGTATATCGCCTTGATTCGTAGCAGAATAGATTACGGATGCTTTCTTTATGATACTGCTGCAAAGACGCATTTATCAAAGTTAGATAAGATACAAAATATAGCAATGAGAGTGATTGGTGGTTTTATCAGAACCACACCCATACATGTTATGGAGTGTGAGGTTTGTCTACAACCACTGCAGCTTAGACGACAATACCTTGCTACCAAATATTGTCTTAAAACCCAGTCCATTGCTAATAATATTACTATCGCTTTATTAGATGAATTGCAGAACCAACATCGGCAGATAAAAACTTTGCTTCTCGCTATTTTTGAAGAAACTAAATTAGAAACTATTAAGACTAGTAATCTATATAACATGTTTTCGCTAAATACTTGGACATCCGATATAAAAATGAATTTTATTGAGACTACGGTAGATGGAATTGATCATGCAAAAAGCAATTACAATGTTAATGAACTAAAAGCTCATACATTATTTATGATAAATGAAAAGTATAAGGATTGGCATAAACTGTATACCGACGGGTCTAAAACTGCTGATGGCGCTGCTGGTGCAGCTTTTTGTGATCCCAGTCGCAATGTGAAGGAAATATACAATGTTATATCTAAGTTTAATACTATTATGTCAGTGGAGCTTTTTGCAATCTCAGAGGCAGTATCATATGCAGCAGCTTTGAATTCATGTATAAGTAAGGTAGTTATATTGACAGACAGTCGAAGTTCCTTACAGCATATCGCTCGTTGCGTGTCTGGTACAAGGGGTGCTTCAGTGGCGTATACGATAATTAAAAATATATTGTTTCTATTAAACAATGGTGTGGATGTGATATTACAATGGATTCCCTCTCACGTTGGCATGGTAGGTAACGAGCTGGCCGATAACTTGGCAAAACAGGCTATTATAGAAGGTTCAGAAACGTTTGTTATCCCTGAACATACAGAAGTGTTGTTAAAATATGCATATAAAATATATGAAAAATGGAAAAAAACATTATTTGGTTGCATCAGAATCAAAAGGAATTTGGTATAAAGTAGTACAATGTGAACCTCCGCGTATACCTTGGTTTGTAAATAGTAAACTTAGAAGAAATTTGATTGTAATGGCTCACAGACTGCGCTCGGGACATATTCCTCTTGCTATGTTTAAACATCTTATGAAAATATCCGACTCCCCCAATTGTGCTACATGCGGAGTTACAGAGGATGTTCATCATCTTCTGGTGGAATGTGTTCGGAGCCAGTCTTTGAGAGTCCATATGCAGACTCAATATAATGTAAATCTGTTAGATGTTGGCGTATTTCAAAGTATCCTGTCTGCCCCGCTATGCGATCCGGCCAGGATACTTTATAAAATGGTGTATGGTATAATTAAGTCTAGTTGTTAAGGATTTCATTGTAAGAATTAACAGGGCTGACATAGTCGCAAACGACTCAAAGTCCTTAATAAAATAAATGAAAAGAAAAAAAAAAGAAAAAAAAAACATATACTCTCTGATTCCTCGGCTGAATTTCAACGTGCTTAGTCGTAATTAAAATTAATCTGAAGTTTTCAATACAAGTAATTCAAATCAACATTAAGTATTTTATTTCATAATACTACGCGATTAAGACCTAGATTAGACCTCTTTATAAAATTGATTTAGATATTTAGCAGTACATGCTAAAAAGTATAAATAGTATTTAAATATCCGTTTTGCATTGTTAACGCATTCCAAGGGCCGAAACACATAACCGCGTTGAGGCACCGCGCCGCTGAAATCGGCAGTGGCGCCACTGCCGATTTCAGCGGCGCGGTGCCGCAACGCGGCTCAAATTCCAGGGTTATGTTATGACGTCATACTTGTTGACAATGATTCGTTCCGAAGAGTTTGATTTTTCTTGAATTAATCATTGTATTTTCCTAGGATTCCTAGTGCAATAAATATCAATAAAAAGTATTTGTTTTATTTTACCTTATAGTCAAGCCCAGCATTTCCAAAGCAGTAACAGGTTTCCTTCCTTTCATATTATTTTACTGTAGGTAGGTATATATTTTAATAACCCGCTTAGTATAGTCTAACTTTTTATTAGCTGCAGTAAAATGACGTTTTGTGGGTTGCCGGTTTTTGAAGAAAAATAAATAGGGATGTAGCTAAATGAGTGAATCATAAATGAATAATCAGTTTGGTTTTTTTTTTGAGATTTAATATTAAGTTGTTATGTATTTTTTTAACCTATTATTATTACTATACTAGAGGATTGATCTTTTTTAGTGGAAGTATAGGGAGGTACATTCAAAACGAAACAAAAACGTCATAATAATGTTATTTAATTAAATTTTGTGAACTGAATCACATCCCTATTGAGATTAGGCTGGCAATATTATTTTACGGAATGACATTTAGGAACGTCATTTTACTGCAGCTAATAAAAAGTTAGACTATAGCTCTTCAAATGATGGTATACTCATTCTAAAGTAGGCGAACATTTTTTTTTCGTCTTTCATTAATGCCTTGTATTTTCGAGAAAAGTACTCGCCATCGGGATTCATAGCCTCATTAAATGGATGTATACAGTATCTTCTGTGTCGTATATTTAAAACAGAGTAATGTCTTCTTAATAACAAATAAGCAATAAGTTTCTTACGACGATCCATGCCAGAGACACGTCCATTCACAATAAAAAATCACGAGGAACTGGTTACCCTACCTACTTACCATACGATAGTAAAACGCTCTTTTTCGCGACGCCGCAACGCAAACTGCCGATTTCAGCGGCGCGGCGCCGCAACGCGGTTATGTGTTTCGGCCCTATGTAAAGCCGTTATCGTCGAATGATGTTGTCAGCAATGGCCCATACTCACGGAAGACTGGAGATAATAAAGCAAAAGTCAGCAGCGGGTGCGGACGGGCTGAAATGATGAATGACGATGATGACACCCGTTATCCTAAATCGACCTTTCTACAACCAGGTGGTTAATAAATGATACGAGTTAGATGGAAGTCTAAGTCATCATCTTTAGATTGAATTCTTCTGAACTGAACTTAATTATTAGAACACCATGGCTTAGCCACCTGAAATTTTCTAGAGGTTACCAGTGTGGCGTTTCCCAGCGAAAGGCGCGCCAAAAAATGACGGCCTCTTCAAAGAAGAAGATAATATATTTTATTTTTTACATTCAGTTGCTAATTTGAACCCATAAGGTAGCAGAGCATTTTTAGGTTATATTGAAAAATTTACCCGTATATTATAAAACGTTTATTTATATTAGTAGGTGTACCCGTGCGCGATAAGTTGGGACCTGAGCGCGGTGACGTCATATTGGCGTGTTTGTACCGCCCGCATAAAAGCGAACATAACAAGCAGCCGCCCACGGCTTCGTCTTTGTTTTTTTTAACCTAATTTATTATGTTACTCAGGGAGGACGCTGCTTTTTGTCTAATCTTTTTTTTTAATTTTTCTTCTATTTGAATAAAATAAAAATACAATGTTTAAGTTTATACATTTATTTTATCTATTATTTACATTATCTCATCTTCGTCACTACTTAGTGGATTTATGCCTTCTAGGGGTTGTTCTTCGTCCTCAGTCTCACTATAATCACTTGACGAAGAGGTATCCGATAAATTTACAATTAATTGCGATTCATTCGTCTCTTGTAAGAGGTCATCGTCCCAATACTTTTGTCGAAGCCTGTCCACATGGTTGACATCTTTTTTCCAGACAACAAAACAATAACACAAACGAAAACTAAAAGAATTCCAGAGCGCGTCGTTACGTGACGTATGGAGATAGAAACTCGCCCGAAGGCTCCGAACGGATAGTTTTCGTTGCCGTGTGGTCAACTGCATTACAACTAAGTACACTTACATTCGCTTTCGTTTGGTTCTGCCCACATGCAGGTACCGAAACATAACGGGGGGCTGAGTCCGGCGAATCCGGTGCATGTTCCGGTTGCTCTAGGTACCTAAAACTCGGAATGGGAATGTATGGGCGTTTGTGCATTACAAGGAATTTTACCGTCCGGATGTCCGATTTTTTACAGTCCGATATGGCACGACATAATTAATAATAATAATGGCAAAGAAAAATATAAACGTCTTGTTGCCAATCCCATCTATCCATTCTGTTTTTCATACCACAAACAAGGAACAAGTTAATTTCTTAAATAAAACACAAATAGAGATTTCATAGTTTATTCATACAACTATCATCAAAGATTACAATAATCATAATTAAAAAATAGATCTACAACAGAATCCGCAATTACATTGAATCAAGCGTATTTATAAAATATTTTGTTAAATTGATTTTACTGCGCATCATACCGATACCGTACAGCAACTTCATTGAAATCCAAATGCATGTCATAATAAAACTTAACAAATTACCTACATAGTTATTGTATAACAACCACAAACCATATCTGGGTATGTCTCAATAGTCGTAATGTTACTGTTATTTTAAGCATACAACTCAATGTGTTATCCATATCACAGCACTTTCGAATAAAACTGCTAGTCAAAAGATGAAATTATGTACAAAGTAAAATTAACTCACACGGTAATAATAACCCAGACAATAACTGTAGGTAAACAGCAGCTATTGTAGTCATATTGCCTTAGTTTAATCGTACTCGGAGCCGTACTAACAGCTAGCCAAGAAATAACATTTCCGCTGCATTATCTACGTTGGCGGCGTTTCTTCTTGTTGCGTCCGTTGTTACCGTTGGAGGCGGAGGCGGCGGGCGGCGGCACCGGCGGCGACGCCTCCGCTACCGGCACATAGCCGCCGGACATGTTGAGACTCTGAGGCCTCGTGTTCTCTCTCTGCTGGTTATTATTGGCATAGTCACCTTCATTATTTCGAGTTCGAGGTGTATTACGATTTGTATTTTGGCTTCCGGTACGATTATTGGCCCTGCCGGCGGCGGCGGAAGCGGTCTGGGCGTTTTCAGCCCTACTGATCATATTTTCAATCATGTTCATTATTTGGCCAGGATGTCCGGCAGGATCGTTGTCTGCGGGTGCTGGAGGGGCGGAAGGGATATCATCCGGCATCAGGTTTTCCCCGAGCACTTGACGTAAGCGATGTCTCATTCTCCGGCGCGCGTTGCGCGACAGTGAGTGAGATAGGGCTGCCGGTTCAGGCGCAGGTTGTGTCTCGAGTTGGGGCGGGGGGGTGGCGGGGGCCGGTGGGATCTCGAGCCGCGTACGCATCCCTGCTTCGGAACGTATCAGCTCGTTAGCCTCGCGGCCGAGCGTGGCGAACGCGCGGGACAGTCTAGCTACGTCATTCTGTAGATCCAGAAGGAACGGTTCCAGTTCCTCGGCGACTGTGTCCTCGAAGGTGTCGCTGCGGTTGCTGCGGTTGGCGACGCGCAGCACAGCGCGCGGCTGCGCCTGGTGCGGGAGCACGTCCAGCGGCGTGCGGCGCACGGACAGCTTGGCGCTCATGGTGGTGGGCCTCAATAGCGCGCGCGCGTCGTGTCCCGTCACCGAGAGGCAACGCATCCTCTTCTTCAGGAAGCCTTCGCATGTGCGCACGGACCATACCTGCCATCAATGGAAATACTTTAGGATGCTGTCTCGCCGGTCAGTCTCGCGTAAGGCTAAGCAACACTAAGCTACGAGGGTTCTGGCTAAACCTTGACAAGAGTGTCGCAAGTGATATGCTCCGCGTGATGCGCAGACATCATTTTGAAATTGATATTTTAAGTATTTTGTTATTAGTTGCCTGAGCCAGAGGGCAATTGCCCACCCCTGCCCTATCGTGGCTACGCCTGCGGTGCCATTCCTTTTCTGACTTACTAAAATACTTACACAGTCAGAAAATATAGCTTCACGATCATTCCCGGATAATGTGAAGGTGTAAGAGAACTCTTCAGCTACCCTGGGGGATGATGCCATTACTAGCCATGCAAAAACAGAGTCATCTGCAAAAGAAAAAAATATTATATTGGCAGTAGCAAATTCACGAATGCAACATTTACATTAATTCCAGAACTAAAATGCCAGAGATTGGTTACAAAATAATTGTATATTACGGGTTATCTCAATCACGAGGAAGAACAAGCCCATGTCTGCGACGCGGACTGCCGTTGCGATTCTGCCTTCATCAGTGGAGAACTGCCACGCTTGGAGGTATTCCCCGTTTTCATCAGAACGACCCTGAAAAAATTATTACCATATGTGAGACAAACAATAATAATGGAATTTGTTTTCTACTACTATTAGCATGGATAAAATACAAAACTACCTTTTAAAAACCCCTAATTCTAATTCTAGGGTGGGGGAATAAGATCCTCACTGACGTCCGGCATTGGGGTGTATTGTGCATTACCCCCCTTCTAACCTGAGCCCAGCCATCTTAACTCCTGAAATAACTGAATATATTTAGCCCTAATATTACGTTAAGTAGCATGACTGGCTATTAAGGTGACCAACTGGCATATAGCCCACCTGATGGTAAGTATAGATATTGTAACGATGCTTTTAGTCTCGTCAGACGAATTCTGTTTTGGAGGTGTATTTGTCTGGATTTTTGGGCAGTAGTGCTGATAACTGTTGGGGCCTGCTATGCCATTTGTAAACATTGTTTTGGTTCTGACGTTTTGGTTAGGTCTTTGACACTGACAGTTCATTTGTTGTCATGCAATCAATCAACAGTTTTTTAAAAATCGTCTTTCTATTCGACTGTTTCAAAAAATCTTTACCGCATCACTGTTTTTGAAAAAACAAATCACTTTTCTCTCTGACACAATATCGTAGGGACTTTGTTTTTTTTTTCAAGATTAGTTTTATCAAATTTAATCTCCAAATTTTAGGGAGATTAATCATGTTTTGTGCTGAAAAATGGTTTGAAATGGCTTGGTGATATGCCAGTCTGAAAATTTTTGAATTCGATTTTAAATATGTTTTCTTCGTATTGGATTTTTGAACGTTATTGCTCGTTTGAGACTAGCCTTTCGGGTAACCCCACGCCTTAATTTTCCTATTATTTGGATACCTACCTATTATTTGGATTTAATTTAATTTACCTAACTCATTGGAAACCCCACGTTTTGAAGGACAAGATTTCCAATTTGAATTTGCAACTTCACTCTAGCTTATCATCATCATCATCATCATCAGCCGGCAGACGTCTACTGCTGAACATAGGCCTCCCCCTTAGATCGCCGCAACGAGCGGTTGGTAGCCGTTTGCGCCAGACGGCTCCCCGCCATTCTTACTAGATCGTCGGTCCACCTTGTGGGGGGCCGGCCTACGCTGCGTCTTCCAGTCCGTGGTCTCCACTTGAGAACCTTTCTTCCCCAACGGTTATCGGTTCTACGAGCGATGTGGCCTGCCCATTGCCACTTCAACTTGCTAATTTTGAGAGCTATGTGGGCAACTTTAGTTCTTCTGCGGATTTCCTCATTGCGGATTTTGTCACGCAAAGAAACCCCGAGCATAGCCCTCTCCATAGCTCATTGAGCGACCTTGAGCTTGGTCATGAGGCCATGAGTAAAGGACTACGTTTCAGTGCCATAGATCATCACTGGCAACACACTCTGGTTGAAGACTTTAGTCTTCAGGCTCTGGGGAATTTTGGACGAGAAGATATCGCGAAGTTTCCCGAACGCTGCCCAGCCGAGTTGGATTCTTCGTGCGACCTCTTTGTCGAAGTTGGACTTACCTAATTGGACAGTTTGTCCTAGGTATACATATCGACAACTTCGAGAGTATCGCCCCCAACAACTACCGGTACGGGTGCAACATGAATATTTGACATGATTTTCGTCTTATCCATGTTCATTTTAAGACCCACCTGTTGGGAGACCCTACTGAGGTCGATGAGCATGGTACCGAGTCCCTCGAGCGATTCGGCCATAATGACTATATCATCGGCAAAACGAAGGTGAGTGATGTATTTGCCATTGATATTGATGCCAAGTCTGTCCCAGGCCAAGAGTTTGAAAACGTCCTCCAATGCGTTCGTGAACAGTTTCGGAGAAATTACGTCTCCCTGTCTCACGCCTCTCTGTAATTGGATTGGTTCCGTACTCTGGTCCTGTAGACGGACTGACATAGTGGCGTTACTATACAAACACTTCAACACTTCGATATACCTATAGTCGATTTGGCATCGCTGAAGAGACTGCAGTACCGCCCAGGTCTCGAATAAATCGAAGGCTTTTTCATAGTCCACAAACGCTAGACATAACAGCCGATTATACTTCTCGGTCTTCTGTATAATCTGGCGTAGCGTGTGGATGTGGTCTATGGTACTAAAGCCTTTTCGGAAACCGGCTTGTTCGGGAGGCTGGAAGTCATCGAACCTGCGTGCGAGACGGTTCGTAATCACTCTCGAAAACAGCTTGTAAACGTGGCTCAAGAGCGAGATGGGCCTGTAATTCTTTAATAAGGTTTTGACACCTTTTTTAAAGAAAAGCACCACCACGCTCTTATCCCACGCTTTTGGCGTGGTTCCTTCAAAGACGACGGAGTTAAATAACTTCTGGAGGACTTGAAGTACCGGTTTTCCACGCGCTCTCAGAAGTTCTGTCGTAACTCCATCCTCACCTGGTGCCTTGTTGTTTTTAAGCTGTTTCAAAGCGATCCTAATCTCGTACAGGCTGATGTCCGGGATGTCCTCGGTATAGTGTCGGGTTAGTTTGGCTCTGGTGTCCTGAGCCAACTGACCAACGGGGTTTTGTGTTGAGGTGTACATCTGTCCATAGAACTTTTCGACCTCTCTCAGAATCTCCGGTTTCGACGAAATGATAGTGCCGCTGTCGGTCTTCAGCTTAGTCATTTGGCTTTTCCCTATAGACGAATGCTTTGCGAACACTTTTGAACCTTTGTTCCTTTCTATTGCGATCTTAATACGAGATGTATTAAAGGTACGCAGATCGTGTCACATAGATTTCGAGATTCGTCTATTAAGCACGCCGTAGGCCGACATATCAGCTGAAGAGTGCATCTCATTTCATCCCGGTCTACCATTAGCTTAATGGTTTCATCTGAGAGTTTCTGGTCCTGAGTTCGGCGGGGGACCTTTAAAGAACTTAGATCCCACCGCTTGGACAGTTTCCACCAACCCGTTGTTTATCTCGTCAATATCATTGCAGCTGGCTAGGCACTGGAAGCGATTGTGCAGTTCTAGCTGAAAGCACTCGGGGTTTTGGATTTGGGCAGGATTTGGACGGAGCGCAGACTTCATCAGACGTGCCCTTTCAAGCTTAACATCGATATTCAATGTGCCTCTAACAATACGGTGATCGCTCCTGGTTTTCACTCTGCTGATCACGGAGACATCATCAAATATTTGATTCTTGGTCGTCATAATGAAGTCTATCTCATTTCTAGTGAAACCGTCGGGGCTTATCCACGTCCACTTTCTGGCTGGCCGCTTCTCATAGAAGGAGTTCATCATGAAGAGGCCCTCCTTCTTAATGAAGTCGGCCAGTCTCTAACCCCTTCGGTTCCGCCGCCCGAATCCAAATGGCCCCACTCTCAGCTCATCGTCTTTCCTTGTGCCTAGCTTTGCGTTGAAGTCCCCCATTACAACCGTGAAATGAGTCTTGGAAGTATGTATGGCCTCGGAGATCTCCTCATTAATGGCTTCCACTTCATGGTCTGGGTGTGTCGAGGTCGGCGCATATACCTGTATGACCTTCAACGAATACCTTTCGGTAATTATGAGTATAAGGTATGCTACCCTGTTCGACACACTGTCGACTTTTGTCACGTTGTTAACGAGGGACTTGCGGACGTGAAACCCGACACCACCCTAGGATAGTTGATCTCCCTCCCGGTATAAGAGCAAGTTACCGGAGTTAAGGATCATCATGTCCTGACCCTGTCTTCGGACTTCCGACAATCCTAGTATGTCCCAACGTAGCTTGCTCAGTTCTTCTTCCAGCTCGACAATCTTCTCGTCAGCCCTGAGCGTTCGTGTTGTACGTTGCCAGGTCCAGTCGTCGGTGGTGGTAGCTGGATCGCTGCCGGGGATTCTTAGCACCCCCTGCTCCGCCACTGCCCTGGGTGCTACCACTTCCAGGGATGACGGAGCCGCCGGGGACTGGGGGCCGTGTGTTTGTTGTGTCTATCATAGGGGGGGTTTTGCCATAATCACTACGCTTGGCAGGCGGCTTGGTGATCGCAGTGGTTGGTGATAAGTACACAGAAGAATGCTGCTGCCCATTCCCTGGACACATCTCCCTTTGCCGGCTCACATAGCTCGCGCGTGATGAAAAGGGGTGGCCCTATTATTACGCCGGGACCACACGGCAAACTAGCTCTAGCTTATTAGCCACACATATTACTAGCCACTCTAGCTTATTAGATTTTAATTAGAATACACTAGGAGTTAAACCTTTATACTAGCCTTCTGCTAATTTCCTTTTTATTTTTATTGGATTGCAATAACGAGTCAACAACAGTTTACAACTTTGTTTAGTTTTTAACCTCCGACACCGTAGTTTCTAGGGTCTACTGGTAAATTTAGTACTAGTAAATTTAACTTCACATTGCCGCATACAGAGTTCAGATTTCCACTGGTAAAGACTTACAATAAACTCTAAAAATGATATTCCATCTTTTATTAGCCTATGGCATGGCGCCCGAGATTTGTTTGCTATTTGTTTTTGTATTTTAGTTTGCCTACCTGTACCTTTATTAGTTAGATTCACTTGGCACTTAGCCAAGAAACCAGAAATAAAATTCACCCACCTTATAAACATTATTTTTTATATTACAATTTGTCGCCAGTGTTCAGGGACTTTAGTGGATTTCTGAAACTTTGACACTGCTCGTTATAGCATCCTTTTGATTGTGTTAGACCTAAGTGCGTTTTTGTTTAACATTGGGAACATTTGTTTGAAATATTTTTAATCAATGTAACCTTTTTTTTCACATTGATATTGTTTATTCTGCTTTGACAAACAACAAAATAATGCAGTGCTACGGTTTATGTTGCATCCTCATTTAAGGATATTTATGTTAAAAACTTATCTTGTAAAACAATATAATACCATTTGGTTATAATTTAAAATGAAAAGCTTATTTTGTGAAGCAATTTGGTGTGTTCTACAACCATTTAAAACCGAAAAACTTACCTTGTAAAACAATTTAACATTGTCTTGTAATAATTCAATATTGAAAAACTTAATTTGTAAAATAATTTAGTGAATTTTAGCAATTTAGTGATTTGCTTAAAACATTTGATATTTAGTAATTCATAATAATAATTAATTCATAATTCATTTATTCATTTGCAAACATGGGTAAATATGTATAAAAACAGCTGACAAATACAATATATAGGTTCCAGACATGTTTTACCATATTAGTTGGCATGCAAATGCAGTTAATATAATATAACTTAGTCTATTAGAAACATTTCTAGAATTGAATTCAATCAAAGTCAAAGTTAAAAAAAAAACAGTCAAATCTTTAATGATTAAATAAATTACGCTATTATCGAGTTTGCATGTCTTTGTCCATAAGAAACTCATCCACAGTATAATAACATTTAATTCTCAAAAATATAAACAATTCATGCCTGAATTCAGTCAAATTTAATTGTTTTATTCTATTTGGTACTTTATTATATATTTTTGGAGCCATACCGCATACACTTTTATTAAGAAGAGCAGTGTTGCTTTTAACTAGGCACAGGTGGTATATGTCGCGTCTGCTGCGTAGTCTTTTCAAATAAGTCGGGATTCATTTTGACAATAATTGATATTTCGTAAATGTATAGTGAGGGTAAAGTTAAAATATTAAGTGATAGAAAGTAAGGTTTGCAGCTATCAGTTGTTTTCAGACCATACATTGCCCTGATACACCTTTATTGCGATTTACATATATTTTCTCTTTCTGTACAATTTCCCCAGAATATAACACCATAACGAAGCTTAGAGGACACGTAACTATGGTAAACTGTTTTAAGTACATCCAAACTGACTACTTTACGCAACTTATAGAGCATATACGCATATTTACTGAGTGCCTTACGTAAATTTTCGGCTTGTATAGACCAGTTTAGTTTGTCGTCAATGACCAGTCCTAAAAACTTTGTACTCTTAGCATTCTCTACGCGCTGGCTTCTGTAGGTTATATTCAAATTCGGTATTCGACAGCGTTGTGTAAAATGCATAATTTAAATTTTTTCTAATTTAACCTATAGGTCAAAAATCAAACCAGTTAATTATTTGAGATATGGCGTTATTTATATCATTTTCGTATATGTCACTGCTATTACATTTTATCATGGCAGTGCTGTCGTCAGCAGAAAGGACCATTGGATACTGGACATTTGAAGGAAGATCATTAATATAAATGAGAAATAATAAGGGGCCCAACACACTGCCTTGGGGGACGCCATAGGTAATGGTTTTTCCTTCAGACATGTATTTAATCTCTTCTTTTGCTGTTGTACATATATTACTTATTTCGGTACACTGTTGCCTTTTGCTGAGATAGGATTTTAAGAGTTTTAAAACATTTCCTCTTACGCCATATTGAAAGAGTTTGTCTATCAAAATTTCATGATTAACATAGTCGAAAGCCTTTGTCCATGTCCATATAGACTGCACAAATTGGCGTCCTTTCATCCATACTTTTAATAATTTTATTAATGAGGTCATATATGGCTATATTTATAGATTTGTTTTTATCTAAAACCATTTTGTTCTTTTACTAATATATTCTGTTTTTCCATATAGTTACATAATGTGTAATAAATTATTTTTTCGAAAATTTTTTAAAATATTGATATGAGTGCAATGGGTCTGTAGTTTTTCATGTCATTTTTATTTCCTTTCTTTTTGTATAGAGGCTTTACAATCACAGGTATCGGGACAGGACTATCGGGATAAATACCCTCAGCAATGCATAGGTGACTATATTGTTACGTTAACAATTGTTAAACACTTATAACAAATTTAAGGAATAGTTTGACTCGGTTATGACAATTTTGTGAGTGGTTACTGCAATTCAGGATTTGAAACCTTGAAAATATTTCTGACTTTTGAAAACATTATAAGATAACTTCAACATTTAAAAAAACTTTATTTAGGAAGCTTTAAACTAAAACTTTTGACTTTGAAAAACTTTCATAACTTTAATTTTGGAAACTTAACCTTTTGAGTGCTGCGGTTTTTTTCATCGCATTTCATAATGAATAAAGGAGTTAAATGTCCACCGATACCTGTTGACAAGGATAATCATGCTACTACTATTGAGCCGGAGGAGACTCATAGTCCTCTATTGAATTTAACGGAAGCTCAGGATCCTTTTTGTACCGTTGATAAGACCCGTTCACACTTCTTCTGCTTGCGCACACAACTTGCCTTCATTCAATACCATGAATGAACAAATTAAAACGAATTTGCCTTCTTCGAATAATAATTCAAAGCAAAGAAGCAAAATTGTTTTTGAAGGAAATACCTGTGTTAGAGTTCATTGTACAGGTTGAGGAGTACTTCTTGTACAAAAATGTTAATGAAAATGTATTAGTCGGTTCGTTCTCTGACCTGCTTTCTGGTTCAGCTGCTAAGTGGTTCCGTGCCATTCGCATCGACATCGGTCCATGGCAAGAGCTCAAGGTTGCTTTGCTCAAACGTTTTGACAAACTTGAGTATGACTACTTTTTGGAGTACGACCTTTGTACCCGCAAACAGAAACCTAATGAATCTCTTCCATATTTCATTACGGAAGTTATGGATATGGCTAGTCGTCTCGCCACTCCTTTGATTGAGTCAGTGTTGATCACCATCGTTAAGCACATGTTGTCAATTTATACACCTGATGTTCTGGGTAGACAGATTAGTTCTCTCGAATCTTTCATGAATTTGGGAAAAAAATTGGAAGCTTTTGTTAGTAGAAAATCTCTTAAAGATTCTCCTAAACCTTTCAAAATTAAAAAGATACAGTCTAACGCTGTTTCGTCAGACGATATCGCTTGTTTGAAGTGTAAGACACATATAAACACTTATAAAAGTTGTCCTTCGATTCCGGGTATGATTTGTTTCAAGTGTAAGAAGTTAGGCGTCATCACCAAATATTGTGATGTGTGCAATTCGGCAACGAAAAACTCTGCTGAGTCAAAAAACTGATTAGGTCCCATCGAGTACCGGTTTCTGAGAAAACTAAGGTTAACTCGATGTGTAAAAAAGTTAGTCACGTTATTAAGCCTGACGACGCAACTTGCAAGAATTTTCGGATTGGTTAGGATATTTGAAAACTTTCTTTATTTTATTGTCCATAAAGCGGCTCCTGTTTTATTAGTCAAAAATAACGATGCTAGACTCTTTTTGGAATTTTCAGTTTGCAAAAATATATTTTCAGGTTTATTGGACAGTGGTTCAAATAGTTGTATCATTGGTGATAATTATCATAAATAATTTTTGGATTGGGGTTTTAAAATTGATCGTGTACCCAACTACATTTCTAATTGTGCCTACGCTGCTAATGGTTCTGCTTCTCAAGTCATAGGATCCATTGATTTGCCAGTTACTTGTGATAACTAAAAATATTAAATTCATGATAATACCTTCTTTTGATCTTCCATTCATATTAGGATTTGACTTTTGGATAAAATTTGATCTTGCTAAATAACTTTAGTAAAATGTAAATTTTGTTAAAGATAATAATATCAAATCTTGTTCGGTCACTTGTGCCACAGAACTTACTCCTTCTGAGAAGTTAAAATTAGATGAAACTATTTCACTTTTTGAAGACATCTCTTATGAAAAGAGAGGCTTAGGTCTTACTCATCTTGTTCAACATAAAATTAACGTTACTGGCGAACCTTTTAAACACGAAATTGGTCTTTGAGTCCTGTTAAGAAAGAACTTTATGATAAAGTAGAAGTTTTACTTAAAGAAGGAATTATAGAACCCTCTAAATCTCCTTGGAGTTCACCTGTTTTGGCAGTAGAAAAGAAAGATGGTAGTAGTAGACTATGTTTAGATTCACGACGTTTAAATTCTATTACAATTAAAGACTCTTATCCCCTTCCTTATCCTTCTAGAATATTGGATAGCCTTCGAGACGCACGCTTTATCACAGCTATTGACCTTTCTAAAGCTTTTCTTCAAATCGCTCTGGAAGAAACGTCCCGCGAGAAGACCGCGTTCGTATGTACTGGTAAAGGCTTGTATCAATTTGTTAGAATGCCATTCGGTTTAACTAACGCGCCTGCTGAATTAGAGATTAGTAGATAAACTTTTCGGACCTGAATTTGATAACGTATCTTTTTGCAATCTTGATGATTTAATTTTAGCTAACAACAATTTTAAAGATCATATAAAGTATTTAAACAAAATTTATAAAGTATTAAAAGATGCTGGTTTAATTGTAAATTTAAAGAAATGTGAATTTTGCAAGGATGGACTTCGTTACCTTGGTTATATTGTGGACAGTAAAGGCTTACACACTGATTCTTCTAAATTGGATGCTATCGAGAATTTTCCAATCCTGAAACTGTTAAACCACTTAGAATCTTTCTTGGCTTGTGTTTTTATTATCGTAGATTCATTTATAGACTTGCCGATATTGCTTCGCCACTTACTGGATTGACTGCCGGTAGTAGAAATTCGAATAAATCTCTTGTTTGGAATGAGGACGCTGAAAAGGCTTTTCGAAATCTTAAAGAAGCTTTGATGTCATCACCTGTTTTAATTTGCCCAGACTTTAGTAGGCCTTTCTTTTTACATTGTGATGCTAGTTCTGTTGGAATTGGTAGTGTATTGAGTCAAGAAGACGACAATGGAGAACAACATCCCATCGCATTCTATTCTGGATCTCTTAATAAATGTGAACAAAATTATAGTACCCCAGACAGAGAATTATTAGCAATTTTAGATTCAATAGAACATTTTAGACCATATATTGAAGGAATGGAATTTACAGTAATAACTGATCATGCTTGTTTGAAATGGCTTTTGAAACAATCTTAGTAGACGTCTTGCTAGATGGACTGCTAGAATTTCCCAGTTTACTTTTCATATTATTCATAAAAAAGGTTCATAACATTTGGTTCCAGACGCTTTGTCACGAATTGCGGTGTCCACAATCTTAGTTTCTTCTATTGAAATCATTGCACCGGATGATGATGTTCATGATCCTTGGTATAAAAAAGTATTTGTTAATTGCCAGAAATTTCCTAGTAGATATAGAAATTACAGAGTTGATGACAAAACTTTATACAAATTCTGTAAGAATAAATTCAATCCTCATAGTAGATTAAATTAGAAAATTGTTATCCCTAAGGAACATATTTTGGATACAATTAAGTCAAATCATGATGATATTAAATCTGGTCAATATCATCTCATAAAACTTTAAAGAAATTAAAACAACATTATGTTTGGAACGGTATGTTTAATGATGTCCATAAATACATAAAATCTTGTGACATTTGTAAAGCTTATAAACATACTACGTCTCCACCTTTTGGTATTATGGTAAATCCTAAAAAAGTAGATCTTCCCATGGTTATGTTATCAGTAGACATTATCGGAATTTTGCCTAAAAGTTATTCTGGACATAAATATGTTCTTTCGGTTGTAGATGTATTTACTAAGTATTGTTGGATATTGCCGTGGGGCGCCGGCAATAGAATGTTGCCCCTCCGCTCTTGCCCGTGGATGCAGTAGGAGTCTGCTAAGGGATACCTCCGAAAGATGGGCAGCAGCGTCTTTTCGTGTTTCAACACCTATACTGCGCTCGCCAACCCGCCTGCCAAGCGTGGCGAGTATGGCAACAACCCCCTCATGGATTTACAACAGCCAGGCCCCGAGTCCCCGGCGGCCCCGCTAATCCTGGCTACGGTAGCAGTCACGGTAACGGCGGGGCCAGGGGTGCTAAGAATCCCCGGGAGACGATCGGCTACCAAACCCTACGACGACCACTGGCCCTGGTAACACACAACATCCGCACTTTGAGGACAGACGAAAAGATTGTTGAGCTGGAAGAAGAAATTAGTAGATTACACTGGGACATTTTGGGGTTATCAGAAGTCCGTAGAGAGGGCGAGGACACGATATCCCTTAAGTCTGGTAATCTACTATACTACCGGGAGGGCGACCAACAGTCCCAAGGTGGTGTGGGGTTTCTCGTTCACAAGTCACTCATCAACAACATTATCACCATCGACAGTGTGTCGAGCAGGGACGCGTACCTGACACTCAGAATATCTAAGCGAGATTCGCTGAAGGTCGTTCAGGTATATGCGCCGACCACTTCACACCCAGATGAAGAAGTAGAGTCTATGTATGAGGACATCAGTAGAGCCATACATACGAACAAAACTCACTTTATTGTTGTTATGGGGGACTTCAATGCAAAGCTAGGCATGAGAAGCGATGAAGAGTTGAGAGTGGGGCAATTTGGATATGGGCAACGGAACCCCAGAGGACAGAGGCTGGCCGATTTTCTGGAGAAAGAAGGACTCTTTATGATGAATTCTTTTTTCCAGAAGCCGCCTCACAGGAAATGGACCTGGATGAGTCCCAACGGTTCCACGAGAAATGAGATTGATTTCATCTTGACCAACAAGAAACGGATATTCAATGATGTCTCTGTGATTCACAGGGTGAAAACCGGCAGTGATCACCGAATTGTTAGAGCCACATTGAATATGAACGTTAAACTTGAAAGGTCCCGTTTGATGAAATCTATGCTCCGACCCACTCGCGCACATATCCAAAACCTCGAGAGCTTAAAACTCGAACTTGCAAATCGCTTTGACTGTCTAGAAGTAGATGCATCAGTGGACGAGATCAATAACAGGTTCGTAGAAACCGTCCATACGGTGGGGTCCCAGTTCTTTAAGACCCCCCGTACCAATAGACCTCAGAAACTCTCTGATGACACCCTTAACCTCATGGCTGAACGACGTTCTTTGCAACTGCAGTCTCCCGATGATGCTCAGTCACATAGGCAGCTCAATAGAAAGATTTGGAAATCCTTGCGGCACGATATTCGTACCTTTAATACATCTCGTATTAAAGATACGATAGAGCGGAATAAAGGCTCCAAAGTGTTCGCGAGAGATAATTCTATTGGGCAGAGCCGCATGACGAAGCTGAAGAGGGAAGATGGCAGCATAACGTCAAGTAAAGCGGAAGTGTTAAGGGAAGTCGAAAGGTTCTATGGACGGCTCTACGATTCGGTCACTAAACCTGTTTGCAGTGCGGCCAACGACCCAAGAGCCAAACTGACCCGACATTATACCGAAGATATTCCGGACATCAGCCTGTATGAGATCAGGATGGCCTTGAAGCAGCTTAAGAACGACAAGGCGCCGGGTGAGGACGGAATCACTTCAGAGCTTCTGAAAGCTGGTGGATCACCGGTACTTAAAGTCCTTCAGAAGCTTTTTAATTCCGCCTTGCTTGAAGGTACGACGCCAAAAGCATGGAACGGGGGCGTGGTGGTTCTGTTCTTCAAGAAGGGTGACAACACCTTGCTTAAGAATTACAGACCCATCTCGCTTTTGAGCCATGTTTATAAGCTGTTTTCGAGGGTCATCGCGAACCGTCTCGAACGCAGGTTTGATGACTTCCAGCCGCCCGAACAAGCCGGGTTCCGTAAAGGCTACAGTACCATAGACCACATACATACGCTGCGGCAAGTCATACAGAAGACCGAAGAGTATAACTTGCCGCTATGTCTCGCGTTTGTGGACTATGAGAAAGCCTTCGATTCGATCGAAACATGGGCAGTGCTTGAGTCTCTCCAACGATGCCGTATTGACTATCGGTACATCGAAGTGTTGAAGTGTTTGTATAAAAACGCCACTATGTCAGTCCGAGTACATGAACAGAGCTCGAAGGCGATTCCCTTAAAAAGAGGCGTAAGACAGGGAGATGTCATTTCTCCGAAACTGTTTACGACCGCATTGGAAGATGCCTTCAAGCTTCTGGAATGGAAAGGACTGGGCATCAATATTAACGGCGAATACATCACTCACCTTCGGTTTGCCGACGATATTGTGATCATGGCAAAGTCGATGGAAGAGCTCAGCACGATGCTCGAAGGCCTCAATCGAGTCTCCCAACGGGTAGGACTTAAAATGAACATGGACAAGACGAAAATCATGTCAAATGTCCATGTCGTCCCTACCCCAGTTATGGTTGAGAACTCGGCTCTTGAAGTTGTCGACGCGTATGTATACCTAGGACAAACAGTCCAATTAGGTAGGTCCAACTTCGAGAAAGAGGTCAATCGTCGAATCCAACTCGGATGGGCAGCGTTTGGGAAACTTCGCAACGTCTTTTCGTCCAACATACCTCAGTGCCTTAAGACGAAAGTCTACAATCAGTGTGTGTTACCAGTGATGACATATGGAACCGAGACGTGGTCCTTCACTATTGGCCTTATGAATAAGCTCAGTCGCTCAACGAGCTATGGAGAGGGCTATGCTCGGGGTTTCTCTACGGGATCGAATCAGAAATGAGGAGATACGTAGGAGAACTCAAGTCACCGACATAGCCCAACGGATTAGCACGTTGAAGTGGCAATGGGCAGGCCATATAGCGCGCAGAACAGATGGCCGATGGGGCCGAAAGGTTCTCGAGTGGAGGCCACGGACCGGCAAGCGTAGCGTAGGACGTCCACCCACAAGATGGGCAGACGACTTGGTAAGAACCGCAGGTCGGCGTTGGATGCAGGCCGCTTCCAACCGCAGTTCCTGGAGATCAATGAGGGAGGCCTTTGTCCAGCAGTGGACGTCCTACGGCTGATATGATGATGATGATGATGTTGGATATTTCCAATGATAAAAGCAACAACTTTAACCATATGTAGATTATTTGAAAGAGCGATATTCCTTAAATTCGGTTGTCCTAGAGTTATGGTTTGTGATAATGGTACTCAATTTACTGCTAACTATTTTGTAGATTTCATGAAGAGTTACAATATAACAAAAATATTTTATAATACATTGTATACTCCACAAAATAATCCTGTCGAGAGAAATAATAAAACTGTAGAAACTTGTATTTCCTGCTTTGTTAAGGATGATCAACGCACTTGGTCAAAATTATTGCCTCATGTTCAATTAGCTTTGAATAATAGTGAAAATCTTGCTACAAATTTCACACCTAATTTTCTCATGTTTGGGAGGTAATTAATTTTTGATGCTTCTTTACACCGTTTTAGTAATTCTTTGGATAATTTAGATCAACTTGAATTTGGTGAAAGAAATTTGTTTGCATTTTCTCTTAAATCACTTAGTGATATTTTTGTTAAAGTTCAGGCCCACTTATTGAAAGCGTATAAGCGTAATGCGCGATATTATAATTTAGGGAGAAAGGTCATTTCTTTTGATGTAGGTGATATCGTTTGGAGGAGAAGTTTTGTACAGTCTGTGGTGTATTGTGGATTGTAGTCTTGGTAGATTATTGGTGGAGGGGAGATTTCGTATTACGAGTCAGTTCAATAGATCCCTGTTACAGGCTGGTGCTGTGTTTCATTTGCTCCCGGAACAAAGACAGTGGCGAAATCGCCACTATTAACTATATACTATTAATAACTTTTATCGAGGATAAAAGTTGTTGTGCGTGCATTTATAAACAGTGATAAGCAATGTCTATCGATAAATTAAAAGAATTTGACCTAAAAAGTGGCACATGGTCGTCATATACGGACCGGCTCGAGATGCTTGTCGAAACGAGGCGGAACCTTTAAAAGAGCTGGAAACGGTATTTCAAAAAATGTTAGATAGCGGGTTACGTTTAAAAAAATCTAAATGTGTCTTCCTGGTACAGGAGGTATCTTATTTAGGGTATATCTTATCAAAAGATGGGCTGAAGGCAGATCCAGCGAAAATCGCGGCTGTATCTGACATTGCGAAACCACAGAATGTTTCAGAACTACGTTCGGTTCTAGGACTATGTAATTTCTTTGCTAAATTCATAAGAAATTTTAGTCAAAGATTAATCCCGTTGTATAATTTATTAAGAAAAAGTAGTCAATGGAATTGGTGTAGCAAATGCGAACAGGCATTCAGGGAATCTAAAAGAACACTAACGAGTTCAAAGGTTTTAGCTCATTATGATCCTTCCAAACAGCTGATTGTGACATGCGATGCCAGTGCGGCGGGAGTGGGAGGCGTTCTGTCCCAGCCGGATCGATACGGGACCGAGCGACCGGTCGCTTTTGTGTCGCGCACTCTTACCGCCGCGGAAAAGAATTACTCACAAATACACAGAGGCGTTAGCGATTATTTACTGTATGAAGAAGTTTCACCAATATGTTTATGGCAAAAAAAAAATTCTTAGAACGGATCATAAGCCTTTAGTTTCAATATTTGGCCCTAATACGGGCATTCCTACAATGACTGCGAGCCGTATGCAACGTTGAGCTATAATATTATAAGCATACAGTTATGATATAGAATACGTGAGGACGGACGCGAACAGTGCACACGGGTTGTCGAGGTTGCCATTGCGTGATAATGATAAGGAACCGATTTCGCGCGCGCTCCCGGAGCAGACGTATTTACATTTTGCTCAGGACGCTTTTCTGTTAGATTATAACGAGATTAAAAAGAATACCGCTAGAGATCCTGAGAGTGTCTTGTTAGAGTCTGACGCATAGGCAGACAAGGATCTCTTTCAAGATGCAGAGAATGGTGAGGAAGGTGCAAGGTCGGAGCCGGTAGCCAAACGTGATTCTATTCAGAGCCCAAAGAGCCCGTGAATCCGCGCCAGATCCCCGTGATCCTCCATCGGACGTGTCACCTAAAATCTTATTGCCGAAGCCTCGGCCCATAAGGCAATATAGATTGAATAAACGTAATTAAAGATTTTAATTGTAGCGACTTCTATCGCATACATATAAGAACTACTCTGTCATCATTGCTTTTGATATATTGTTATTCTCGCTTCCGGTCATACTTATAACACATACACATAACAATGCTTCTTTGTCTTTAATATATGGTTATAGAGAACAGAGAACTTGTTAGAATAGAGATTTTCATAAAATTGTTAGTTAAGTAGTTATATTGTTATGACTTAGGTTAGTTAAATTTATTAAAGAGGAATGTGGTGTATTGTGGATTGTGTTGGTAGATTATTGGTGGAGGGGAGATTTAGTATTACGAGTCAGTTCAATAGATCCCTGTTACAGGCTGGTACTGCGTTTCATTTGCTCCCGGATCAAAGACTTTACACAGTCTAATGCTCCTACCTATTTTTCGGCAAAACTTGCACATAAGTTTGTTAAATGCGTAATTATTGTAAAGATTTCTAACAACGTTTACCTTTTAAAAGACCTTAACGTGCCTGCGAAACCAGAGCGCAACTTCAATTCGGCCGCGTCAAAAACTTCGTCCTGAATATCACTATCCCTGTTTAGTGACGAAGTTTAGCCACGCAGAGCGACAGGGATAGCAATAGAAAGATTCTAAATTTGATTAGATTTTGACCGTGTTCCGTAATACCAAAAATGATGACTGAAAACTTGTTGTATTTTTCTCATTGTGTTGTTATTATGTAACTAGACAATATAATCTATGTTCCCATGACTAGGATACGTAAGATGTTGTTGTTTTTAATACGAAACAATTAGGTTGAAAACAGGTCTTTTATGACGTAAAAACATGCAGAATGCGATACGCTTCTATTTCATTTTAGGTAAGTATTTTGGTCTAATATATGGTTGGGAACCTAGATAAATACTATTCAAATTAAAATAATACCTTATTAAGGTAGAATTATGCTCCAATTAGAAATGATCTTGGTAGTACGTGTTGTATGGGCGGTTGTCCCTCCGGTGTCCCTTTAACAAAAACACCTCTGGTCGCTATCACGTTAAAGATATAATTAAATATTAAAATTAATTTCACACTTTTTGGGCTTTTAACTTGGTTCTGTTATGTTTGTTTGATTCTGCTTTTGTAGGCGATGACTGTAGACTGATGTATGTTAGGATATAGTAGTTTGTATGAAGAAGAATGAAGGGTAACCAAACTTCCTAACATTTCCTTGAATTTAAATTTCTTAACTTAACTTGGGTCATTTTGGTTTTTAAAATTTTTGCTTTATACATTATATTTCCAACATCAAAAGATCTTATGTATAGTTAGTATATTTTTGGATAACTTTGTTTGTTGTTCTCAAACTTTTGTTTGTAGTAAGTCTTTACAGACTTATATTTGTTTGGTCACTTTTTGTGACATTTTTGTGGTTTGTTTGTATTTGTCTAAAACCTAGATAAGTTTACATTTAAGGTTCTCGGATTTGACATTTTGGTACCACCCTGATTTGACATTTTTGGAATTGCATTCCTGCCATTTTTTGGAATTGTATTCCTACCATTTTTTGAAACGGTTCTCAGATTTTCCCCTCTGGTTCTGTTAATTTTGTGGTATTGTGCCCGGAAAGTTGGTGGAGTTATGCCGATCACAATATGCACAACCATTTTTTCCCAAATGTGACTGTGCCTGGTAAGTTGGTAGAGTTGAGCCGATCACAATACACAAATATTTTTTGTGTTTGCACATTTGGTTGTGTGGAACATATTTACATTATTCACTCTTTTCCGTTTGAATACTGTATTTGTCCTTTTGTCACATTGTGCCCGGTAGTTCGGTAGTGCTGTTCCGATCACGATGCACACATTTTTGTGTTTCGATTTCTAAAACTTAAAATTTTCAAGCTTGAGTCGACGACAACTTTTGTCCAGTCGCACTTTTACAGCGCTTTTGTTGAGTTTGTTATTTTGCATGCATATTTTTAACTTTGTACTTAACTCAGTTTTTGAAGAGTTCTTTTTTGTACAGAATTTATTATTGTTTGTCTAACTTGTTTAGATCTTTCCAAGATTTAGTACATTTGATAAGTCTTGTGTATTTTTCACTTCGTTATTTTCTAACATTTTTTGTTTAGATTTTCCAAGATAGTAGAACTATCACGTCTTTTTGTAGAGTCTTTTGTAGAGTCTTTTGGTAGAGTCTTTTGGTAGAGTCTTTGGTCGAGTCTTTTTGTAGAGTCAAATTTTTTTGAACATTTGTGTTTTTTTCAATTTAAATTCTTATCTTTTGGGCATAAAAGAAATAGTCCTTTCTTTTATTTTTTCGGGAAAAGATGTAATGTAACGATGCTTTTAGTCTCGTTACACGAATTCTGTTTTGGAGGTGTATTTGTCTGGATTTTTGGGCAGTAGTGCTGATAACTGTTGGGGCCTGCTATGCCATTTCAGTTCAGTTCAGTTCTTGATTGTGGCATTTGTGACTAGGGAGTGTCACAATTCCGCCAACGTCGATGTCGCGATATTTTCATAAACTTAATAGGAGCTAATGTAGGTCAAGAATATGACCGGTATTCTAAATTTGGAAAAAAAACCTTTGATAATTCTAATAGAAAAGAAACATCACAATATTAGTTGTTAGTACTGTTATAGATAATGTGGGTTAGTGAGCTAGTAAGTAATATATACATTTACAACCTAATGTTGTTATCATTTATAAATTTACATAAAATATAATTAATTAAAGGGGAGAAGGTAAGGGTTAATAAACATTTAAAGGAGGTAGGACGAGGGATTTTAGGAGGAAGGATTTCATAGAGGGAACGCCGCAATCTGTGACAGTCGAAGAATATGTGGTCCACGTTTCCTTCGTCCAGGCGACACTCACATAGGGAGTGGTTCCTAATCCTAAGTTCGGCCAAAAATACAGGGGTACACGAGTGGCCAAGTCGAAGACGACAAATTGTGGAGGTGGTAATCTTACTAGCCTTCCGGAGTTTAAAAAACCAAGGAGTTCGAGGAATATCGGGTTGGATATCTGCATAATGTTTACCCTTATCTTTTTTGGAACGATTCCAAACTTCAGTTCACGATTGTTCCAGTTGTGATTTGGGAAGAAGGCATAAGTCATGTGAAAAGGATTTGAAATGTTCAAGGGAACCTATCTGAGCAGCATCTTTTGCGAAAGAGTCAGCTGTCTCATTACTAGGAATTCCAGCGTGCCCTGGAATCCAGGAAAGAACAACTTTTATCCCAAGATTGTGACATTCAAAAAGGGATTGCCTAATTTGAAGAATAATAGGGAAACGAGATACAGAACGGAAAGGGTTGGATATAATAGATTGCAGACAGCTTTTAGAATCAGAAAATATAATAGAGTTGTTTAATTGGTGGGATTTAATGAAACAGATGGCTTCTAGAAGCGCAACAGCTTCGCCAGAAAACACTGATGTCGAGGAGGGACATTTAAAACTAAGGGAGATTTTGGTGAATGGAATCCACACAGCTGCTCCCACGACACTGTCTGTAGATAGTTTTGAAGCATCAGTGAAGATGGAGTGCCACCCATTAAATTTAGCATCCAGGTGTTCATAAAATTTTTCTCCGGCATTGGAAGATTCCTTATCTATACCAAAGGACAGGAGGATATTAGGCTGAAATGTTAAAGCTTCATAAGAAGTGAGATAAAGTGGATGAGTTGGGAACTGAATTACTGGGTTAGGAAGTTGGGAAAATTGTTTGAAACTACGGAGGAGACAGGGGATTTTATCAGGATTGTAATTATCAAATAAGTTAAGCAGGCGAGACAATTTTGGAAGAAGTGGGTAATTACAGTTTTGTGCTAATTTAAAAAAAACCTATCAGATAGGAATTGTCTACGCAAATACAATGGAGGCTCACCACACTCAAACTGCATAGCATTGATGGGGGATGACTTCATGGCTCCAAGAAATATACGCAAGCATTTTGAATGAATTTTGTCTAACTTGTCTAAACCAGATTTATTACAAAGATTCAGAAGGAATGTTCCATAATCAAAATGACTCCAAATTATGGCGTTGTATAGAAGCTTTTGAGAATACGGATGAGAACCCCACCAGACACCCGAAAGGGAGCGAAGGATTTTATATTGAGGGATAATCTCTTGGTCAATGAATAATTGAATAGATGGGGAATTTCTTTTTCTGGAAAATATTACAACATTACTTTTGGGAGCAGAAATAGATAAGCCGTGATCAAGTAACCAGTCGCTAAGGTAGGACAATGCAGAATTCAGTTGGTTACTTGCCTCTTCTGTTGACACGGATGTGATATACAGTGACAGGTCGTCAGCATATTGTAAAACCTCACAAAAATAATTCACAGATTGCTCAAGGTCATAGGTGTAGAGGCTGTAAAGAAGTGGGCTCAGGACAGTCCTTTTCAAACCGTCTTAGGAGGGAAGAGGCCTTGGTGGGATTTAATAACAACAGACCTTTCCATCAATAGGTTGCATATAAAACGAACCAGCTTCTCAGGTATTCTCAGCTGAACGAGCTTACTCCTGAGAACCGGAAGCAGGACGTTGTCATAAGCTGATGCGATGTCCAAAAATACAGCAACGAGAAATTTATTTTCTTTGAACGCGATGTGGATGTCTGTTGTTAAGAGACTAAGGCTGTCCATGGTACTCATGCCCTTTCTAAAGCCAAATTGGGAATTAGCAAGTAGTGAACGATTCTCAACCAACCACTCAAGACGGAGTTTAATCAAGTGCTCCATAACCTTAGCCATGACGGAGGACAAAGCTATTGGTCTACGACCATTAGGGTCAGATGGATCCTTTCCAGTTTTCAGTACCGGGATGATAATTTAAGTTTTGCATTGATCAGGAATTAAGCCGGTTTCAAAGAAGGAATTAATAAGAAGTAAGTAATATTTTTTTGTGTTTTCAGAAGATTTCGTGAGAAAGGAGTAAGGGATACCATCGATACCGGGGGAAGAGTCAGTCAGTCCGTCTAGTGCAAGGGTCAATTCATTAAAACAGAAGGGGCGATCAAAACAATTTTCAGAAGGGATCGAGGGGAAGGAGGAAATAGATGGGACTGAAGGAGAGGCGAGTTTGTCCGAAAAGGCCTCGAGCCACGATGAAGGTTCATTAGCTGAAATATTTTCGATATTACATGATCCTCTGAATCGTCTGATCTGGTTCCAGATGATATATAATGGTGTTCTAGGCGAGAGGTTTTCGCAAAACCCAATCCATCCCTGTTTTTTCTTTTTAGAGACCAACTTTCTGAGTTTTGCTGAGGATTTTTTATAGACTAAAGTTTTCTATAGACATAGATTCCTTGTAACTTTATTCAGCTTCTCTCCGTTCCGATACAGCTCTGTTGTGCACTCAGAATCCCACCACGGGGTAGAGATTCTAAAATCTTTGGAGGGCTTTTTAAAGGGAATCTGGAGATCAGCGCATGTAGTAATATTATCAACAAAGGAGTTATATGCTGCAAGGGAGTCATTATGTTGAATGTGAGTGGAAGAATCTATTTTAAGATCAAGTGAAGATGAATAAGCTGACCAATCAGCTCCAGAAAGTTTGTATTTAAGAGAAGGACTAGGGTTACGGAAAGGGTTCGAAAAATTAGCATGGATAGAAATTAAGATAGGGAAATGGTCACTTCCATAAGTCGAAGGAAGAATTTTCCATAAAGTCAAAGAGAAAAGAGATGGAGAGCAAAGTGAGAGATCGACAGCGCTTTTCGGATTTTGAGAAGGAAGTGCTCTCCGAGTAGGTGATCCATCATTGAGTAGGCACAAGTTGACTTCATCAAAGATCTCTAATAGGGAAAGACCAAACATATCGGAGTGGCTATTTCCCCAGATAGTGTTATGGCCATTAAAATCACCCATGAGAACCATGGGGGAAGGAACAGATGATAAGTGGAGAAGGAGATCGGGAATCAAGGAGGAGTTGGGATGAGGAATATATACAGATATAAAGGAAATATTAAGGGAACTGATACCAACAATGTTGATATCAGAAGGATGGGAAGGGAGAGTGATTTGGGAAAAGGGAAGGCAGCGCCTTACTAACAAGGCGCTGCCGGTATGCCCGTCAGCCCTGTCGTCCCGCAGACAGGAGTAACCTGAAATCCGATAACGGGTTCCAGGCTTCAGCCATGTCTCCGAGACGGCAATGACTGACGGGCGGAATTTTGAAATTAAGTGGACCAGTTCATGCTTTTTTGCACGCATGCTCTGGCTGTTCCACTGCAGAGCGACTACTGGATCCATTATGACCAGATAGTGAGACTAATTGAGTAAGTTTAGAGGCAACGTTGGACGGTAGGGGATGAGGGTTCATTAGTAAAATGTTTATTATTAAAGTTATTAATGTTTCTAACATATTTTCGTTAGGGGAAACTCCTAACGGTTGGTTATTACCAATGGCACAACCATTGGGCATAGCGATGTTGGGTCTGTGACAATCTCTCGGTGGGCAGCCTTGTCATAAGACTTACCCAGTGGAGCTCGCGGGAGGGGGTTGGCGTAGACAGTTTTAACATATGACTTAGTGGTATGGGACTGAGATGAACCTGCAGAATAATTATTCTGCGAGGCTTGGTATGGAGAAGGCTGGGAGTACATCTCTTGGGCAACCTGTGAATATGAGCGAGATACCTGAGGAAACTGTGCAGCTGATTCTTCGTATGAGATGTTGTTCTGGGCCATAACTGCTTTAATGGATTTTTGTCTACCTTGCTCCGGACAAGATTTGCTTGTAGCAAAATGTTGTCCTGAGCAATGCAGGCAAGAGGCTTCAGCCTCAGGGATGTTACAGCTATCACCAGTGTGATCTTTGGAACAGCGGAAGCATCTGGGTTTTGATCTACATTGAGCCTTAGTATGGCCATACCGGCAGCATGTGTGGCACTGAATTGTGGGGTACTGGTATAGCTCAACTGGCAGGGAGGTGTAGTAGAGGAAGACCTTGGAAGGAAGGAGCTGACCTTGGAAGGTCACAACAACAGTTTGGGTTGGCACCCATATTACTGTGCCTTCTGCAACAGTTTTTCTATTTAGACGGCGGGCTTTAATAACAATACCACAACCAGAGTTGAGAACAAGGGACTGAGAAAATTTGTCCATTGAAAGATCAGTTGGCACCTGGCGAACTAATCCCATTCTTGTCACATTATAAGTGGGGATGGAAGCTATGTACTTGCACATTGGTAGAATTGGGGAGGTGATAAATTTGTTAGCATCATCAGCTGAAAGAAATTCAACTGATATTTTATTGCGACCTCTTAACAACACCTTCAGCACAAATATTCGTAAATTTGTGAGTGGTCAAAAATTTACCAAACTTAATTGGTCTGATCGTGGTTCCAGCGGAGGGTTCTGGTTCTGATCGAAAAACGTGGACAACATATGGACCCTTATCCAAAGATGAGTAAGCTTGAATAGCACCAACTACGATCGATGGGTGAGTGTAGACAGTTTGTATAGATGGTACGTCTAACTCAGTAGACGTCACAGGTTTTTTAGGTGCAGATTGTTCGGCTGATTCTAATCGGCGTTTAGATCCTGTTGCTACAGAAGGAGTAACAGGGTCCGGGGGATCAGGCGGGGCCGGCAGGGCCGGCGTGTCGCAATCCATGCTTGAAGCTTACCAAGCTCAAACACAGATCTTTCGACTCTTTTATGAAAATAAATACAATTAGAATAGTTTTACCACCACCTTAAAAGGACAACACAACACATAGATTTATCAAACAGTTATAAAGTTAAAGAAATGAGGCCAAAATCGTTAAAATAAAGCACAATTTTCTCCGTTCGGCTTATTCGCTATCACTCCCAAAATAAAATTCCTGCTATGCCATTTGTAAACATTGTTTTGGTTCTGACGTTTTGGTTAGGTCTTTGACACTGACAGTTCATTTGTTGTCATGCAATCATTCACCGGTTTTTTAAAAATCGTCTTTCTATTCGACTGTTTCAAGAAATCTTTACCGCATCACTGTTTTTGGAAGAAAAAAAATCACTTTTCTCTCTGACAGAATGTCGTAGGGACATTGTTTTTTTTCAAGATTTGTTTTATCAGATTTAATCTCCAAATTTTAGGGAGATTAATCATGTTTTGTGTTGGAAATTGGCTTAAAATGGCTTGGTGATAATGCTGGTCTGAAAATTTTGGAATTCGATTTTAAAGATGTTTTCTTCGTATTGGATTTTTGAACGTTATTGCTCGTTTGAGACGAGCCTTTCGGGTAACCGTACACCTTAATTTTCCCTGGTTTTCTTACCTATTATTTGGATTTAATTTAATTTACCGAACTCATTGGAAACCCCACGTTTTGGAGGACAAGATTGCCAATTTGAATTTGCAACTTCACCCTAGCTTATTAGATTCTAATTAAAATACACTAGGAGTTAAACTTTTATACTAGCCTTCTGCTAATTTCCTTTTTATTTTTATTCGATTGCAATAACGACAGTCAACAACAGTTTACAACTTTGTTTAGTTTTTAACCTCCGACACCATAGTTTCTAGGATCTACTGGTTTAATTAATAAGTAAATTTAACTTCACATTGCCGCATACAGAGTTCATATTTCCACTGGCAAAGACTTACAATAAACTCTAAAAATGATATTCCATCTTTCATTAACCTCCCTGGCCTTGTAATTAGAAGCTCAATCTCTTCGGCAGATTTATCCAGGTAATTTGTTTATCAAAATTCAAGTAGCCATGGCGCCCGATATTTGTTTGCTATTTGTTTTTATATTTTAGTTTGCCTACATGTACCTTTATTAGTTAGATTCACTTGGCACTTAGCCAAGAAACCAGAAATTAAATTCACCCACCTTATAAACATTTTTTTATTTTTTATATTACAATATTTATAACATACAGATGAAAAGTCTACCATATGTCTCCCACCAAAAGAGAACACAGTAATGTGATCATTAAGTACTGCTAGTAAACTCAGAACCAATACAAAAATCTTTACCTCAATGAGCTCAGGAGAATGGAAATATCGTAGGTGATTGAGCAGGCGAGCAGAGGGAAGCCTCTCAGGATTGATTTTGCAACAGAGGCAACGGAACAGCCCTCTGCATGGTCGAGGAGGCTCCAATAAAGTGCGCTAAGGAAAATTATCATATTAATGTACATGTTTAAAAAGTTGTTTTATTTCTCATAGAAAATATATAGTATTTACAATCACAACTTATTTAGAGTCGCTGGAAGTATCATTTGCAGATATTATAAAAACCTGGAAAAGCTATATCTAATAACTTTATAAGTTTTTGACAGTGTTGCACTTATAGCAACGGAATTTGTCTGCATGTCTGCTTGTGAGTTGTTAATTAAATTCTTAAGGGTGCTTGGCCAACCACATTATATTAGCAGCATTGCCATATTACCAACATATGAGATGATCCAGTCTGTATTAAAAAAAATTATATATTATTTAATGTGTCTTCCATGAATTATCATAAAACTTACATTAGCACTTAGAACACTTGAACCGTCATCCTCATCATTGTTAGTCGACTCATTTTCTTCCGAGGTAGATTCCTTTGCTTCAACATTTTGCTGTTCAGGTGTTGTGTTCCCAGTGGTGACTTTACCACCTAATTTCTGCAATTTCATAATGATCTTATTAATGGTTTTAATTTGTAATGCAATAAAATTGCAATAAATTTAGGTTAATTGACATTTATTCCAGTACATAATTATCTAATGCCTAAAATAAAATGATTTAAATTACAATGTTTGTTGGCATAACAAAAAAATGAAGGAAGGATGTTAGTTAACTCCAAACTTTTTGTTAGGACATTCTATGAAAGAAAACTCTTTTTTCCACCTGTTGAAATCATATGCTAGAAAATCATCGCTTTAATTTTAGTTTATCTGTAACCATTGCTGGGCCTCTAAAGGTATGTCTGCTTTACACCATTTTGTAAGGTCTCTCGTGAGTCAGATTCATTGGCCCCCAGCTTTGTTGACATTGCCATTTGCCTTATAACCATCTAGTATTTTATTTTGTTTGTTAGGTAGCCTGTCTCGTTTCCCTAAGGCCTTCCAACTATCCCTATCCTTCGATAATGACCAGCATCCTCTTTCGATGGTGTCGAGATCCGACTTCTGGCATCCATGGTATAGCAGTACTATATCTAAAACATTACTTACAAAAGCATGCAGTTTGCGAATGTTTGCAATGAGCTCTTCCATTGCATAATTCCTTGTCCCGAAGAAGAATGCTCGGCAAACTGGGCAGACATCGAGACGCAACTTACAGCGACCGCAGACATGATGGCCCTCATTGCATTGGAAGATCTGAGCCGCTGGTATTTCATAGCATACAGGGCATTGCAGCAAGTCGTCTAGGTCAGCCATGGCAATAGCCTACAAAGAATAACAAGTAGCTTTATTTAAGCAACTCTCGACTTATCTACTTTTTTAGCCAGGACCTCTTAAGATCAATTCTCAAAAAAAAATGTTTAATAAAGATTTAAAATTCATTTATTATTCATTAAAATCACAAGGATCACTTTGGAACACTCTGAACAACCCTTTACTACAGCTAAAAGTTCTACTAGTGGGCAGCCATCCAAGTAGTGATCACATTAGTGACATTGCTTAACTTAGCTGATCTGTTGAGAACAACTAAGCAAGGCATAAACACTTCTAATAAATACTAAGATATTTGTTCTGGGTCTGTATGTTTTTTTCTTTTTAATGTTTTTAAGAATTCTATTATTTATATGGTTCCTATAGTACAAGCTCTGCTTAGTTTGGGGCTAGATAGCTCTATGTGAAAAGTCCAGCAATATTAATTTATTTATAAGTACAATATAACCAATCCTACAATATTACCAACCCTTTAGAAGGTCAAGGCATTTGTATGAAAAAGTAAAGAACATAAAATAAGCGTCTTAATAGGTATATTTGTTTTACTTAGTCAGTGTGGCTGTAAAATGTGTGAAGGCTGTATTACAATGCTAGCTTGCAAAATGTGTTTAAATATATTATCATTATTTTGCAATTAGTAGCAAGTTACTTAACAGATTTTTTTATATCCTTCTAGAGTTCCTATATGTGAATAATTTGGTATAACAATAAATATGATAAGCTTAGAAAATCTTAATGTTTATTTACTAGGTAAAGTACTTACATTTGAAGGGATATCTTTATTTGGCAAAAAAAAACGTTGATGAATTTAACTTTATTATAAACTTATTGAAAGCAAAATAACAGTAGGTACTCAAATAGATGCAGATAAATTGGCGTAAAATATAACGTGGATGAAAAGTTCGAAGGTTTATTTTAACAATCAGCTGAGTGCTATGAAAGAAAGCATCAATGGAAAAATGAGTGTTATTTTCTTAGATAACGTGCGTTATTTTAGGGACAAACTTTGCCGTTAAGAATTTTAAAAGGTTTTCTCGTTGGCATTGTTTTATCTTCAAAAATCAAACCGTTTGAACTACCTACCTTTATCTACATAGGTAAGTCGTGAAACAAATAAAATGGAGACATAGACCTACTGCCTTCCAGATTTATTGTAACGCGTACCTACTCCTACTTTAATAGAATAAAGTTTCGTCAATCTACTGTAGGAAAAGACGGGTGATATATAGTTAGGAAATATTTACTCTGAAATATCGATTACAATTATTACAGAATAATGGAAGAAATACTGAACCAAAATCCAGCTGATGAAAATACATACCTTGGTAACCACAGCCTTTTCCGTCATCGGGTATATATTCGTGGGTAAAATTGATACCAATCAAATTAGCCAGGTACAATACACACACAACAAAAATAACTAGCCTAGCACAGCTGGCGAACAAACGGAAGAAACAAATGGCGTCATTCATACGTTTAGTAAGTAAATGTCAGCAGTAGTCAAGTCAGTACCATAAGGAACCATAGCCACCATATTTGTTTTTAGGGTTGTACGCTGGGTAAAAACTCGATAGTAGTTTGTAATAATAGACACGATAACTCGATTTTCTTATTTACAAAAAGGTCGATTAATTGTATTCCTGATTCAAGTTTCACGTCACCGATGAACAACGTACCAACGCAGTTCGCCAAAATGCGGCCTAGTGGCCATCGAAAAGTGTTAAAGTTTGCAATTTGAATTGATAAAGAGAGTGGACTGTATGTGGAGTATGTATGGAGTGTGTATGTGTGATGTGGAGGAATTCGAAAATGGATAAAGGAAGATGCTCACCAATCGCTGCCGGCTGGAAGCTTTGTCAAGTCGGAGGGGCGCCCCTTGATAGTTTGTGTTGGTAGCACTCCTTTTTTGTCGTTATTCGTTTGATTTATGGTTGGTTATATGATTTGATGATATTGTTTGAGGACACGGTGGAAGTGAGGAAAATTCTATCTGTTAACGCGGACGGAAAAAGTGTGGAAAAAGTAATGAATGAATGAATCAACGAGTCGGAGCGGATGTGTTCACCAGTTCAACAGTTCACTCGTCGGTTGATCGCGCATGAGCGCGTGAAATATTGCGCGGAATATTTAAATGACTTGCTTTAACAAAAAGTTCTGACTAGCCGCGTTGGTAAAGAAGGCCTCAAGGAGCTGCTAAACTTTCGCTGAGAGACCCAGAAATAAGTACCTAAGTTTCCACCTCAGAAGATTATCTTGTTTTGGTTATTATTCTGAGGTCTCCACGAGTAGATGCCATTCTGCCACCAGGGCTACCTTCCTGTCTACCTGCAGTTCACTCTCACGCAGCAGTGCCACAACCTAACCCTGGAGAGAGGGATATCGCTTTAGCGCTGTTTGCAGATGACAAGGCTTGCTTTCTCGAGGAGCTCGCTTATCTCCGCCTGGCGCATGCTTAGGCTCTCGACTTCCTTCGACCACCCTAGCTCACATGTGGCGCATGGACGTCAACGTCGCGTCGGAAAGTCGTTGTGTTGCACCATCGCCGTCAGGCTACCTTCCACCACCACTACTACAACAGCTCTGGGGCCAAGATGTAGAGTGGAAAACCACCTCGGCCTGGTAGGTACCTCGGCAGCGGGCGCGGCGCGTTGAGATCGATAGGTTGCTGAGGATGGTTCCCCAGGTAGAACGCGCGGTCCAACAATCTTGAAATCAGGAGTGTTCCAGAACGTTGCCATGTGAATGTGCACAGGAGCCAGTTTCTAGCCGAAATGTAAAAATCTTTCATATAATGTTTTTTTCTCATTTGTGTAAATTAACAAAACAGATTTTTTTCAAATGATCGATGATATTTATTTAATAGTGTTCGAGTCAGGCGTATTCGAGCATCCCTACTTGACATTTCTTGTTTTATTGACAATGAGAATGGCATCATCCTGAAATTAACATGACTAAAATGTCATCTACAGCGCAGTCCAGTCAGTGCTGCCAGGCCGTACGATAATTATGAAGGCATACGGTAATTAACCGATGTACGACAGCATTTATCTTCAATGAGAGGGGTTCACGGCCATGTTTTTATAACTGCTCACAGATGGCGTTGCTCTGTCATGCTCTGATTTACAAAGGAAAGTGAAATATCAATGTCAATTGCCGTGTCAACATTCTGTTCCTAGGAACTTGAAATAAAAAAACAAACATAATGTGTTTGTCAATCTGATGAAGTGAGATTGTTTTAGACACAATTTGATATTGTTTCTTTGAGATTTTGGTATATAAACAATATTTTCTGGTGGCACATCTCCAGATACTTCCATCTATTACGCTAGTTGGAACTAGCTTTTTCTTTTTAAATCGAAAATAAAAAGCCCTCGTAAGTTAGATGTCGGTAAGTACGACAAATTTGAGCATTGAATAAAAATAACATATATGCATAGAAAGCTCAGAAGCAAAACGCATTTGAGGATAAACTAAACGCAAAAACAACAACAGACAAGTTTATCTCTCCCTCACTCGTATTATACACATGACTCGTTTGTAACAACGAGAAAACAACAATCTAAGTATTCCGTGGTCTAAATTAGTCTAAATATAACAAAAATAATATATTTTATTTGTATCATAGAAAAGGTAGTTACCTACTATTCGTTGGTTGGGATGGCACCAAAAAAACTGTATTTGTACTAGGAATGGAACATTTCACAAGTAGCATGTGAAATATCTTGATTTTTTACATGCCTGATGATTTTCTAAGAAATGCGAATAACTGCGTTTTGTAGCAGACCGGTAAAAGTACCGTAGTCATATTACCTAGCGTCGCTATCACTAGTCAGGCCATCCCTTTCACACGTGAGGTACGAACTGTACGTGTAAAAGGGATGGCCTGACTAGCGATAACGACACGAAAGCAATTTGGCTTAGGTAGGTAATAAGGGGGGCGAATGACTGCGACCGACATACGATGAAAACTGAAAATTATTTCATTTGATCGTTCAAATGAAACCACAATCTGCTCCTATGAAATCACGGTCGCAATCATTCGGGTCTGCTACAAATCACAGTCATTCAAATTTCTTCGGAATTTATTGGGTGTTTTCGTTGTCCGTGATTTTTCACATGTGAAATAGCACTATCAAGAATAGTAAGCGTGACATTACGGCATCATAATGAAAAATCACAGGCAATGTGACTTTTCACATGTGAAATAGTAGTGATAAAAAATTGATTGTCTGTAAATCGGTTTACGGATAATTTTACGCGATAACTAGAGAGATAGATGTGTCACAAGCCGAACGCTTAGGCCGATCGTGCCTCTCTATCGCTTGTTCCGCGCTCTCGCTTGCACGCTTGGCTTAGGTGAAACGTGACAACGATTCATGCTTTTTCGTGCGTGCAGCCGGCGTTCATCGATTTATAAGACGTTATCACGTCAAAATCAATATGAAAATGATTTAAAAACAGCAATCATTTCCATGCCTACGTAATTTATACACACGATCAATGAGGGCTTTTCATTTTCAATAAAAAAATGTGGTGCGGCTGTGTCATACGGCCGTGTGTTGTACGTAAATACGTGTACAGGTTATATTTTCTATATAAAATATAAAATTCGCTATTTTATGTATGTTTATGTTAAAATCATCCTTCGGTCTTAACAGTTCTATCTTAGCGTAACGAATTTTTTGGTCCTTTAGCTATCCACTGGTGTAATTAAATTTTGAATGGAAATGATGGGTAGCTGCAACACCAAACTGTATTGTTTTCCGATTATAATGTCATTCGTTTTTTGAATTGCCTTTTAATATGGAAGAAATTTTAAAAACGTATTCACGTAAAAACTTGTCCCTACTAGAGTAATAGATGGCGCTGTCTGAAATAAGATGCCGAAAAGATGGTGTAAATGTAGATGGTGTAAATGTAGATGGTAATTTTTTATACGACTTCAAGAGTGAATTGCCTGTTAGGCACCTTAGACACGTGCCCTACGATGCACTGCCCTGCGTCCTTCTACTTGAAGCATACACGTGTAAATCCATGTTATGTGCCCGTAATTTCAGCGGCAATTATACCCTTCGTTTCAATCAAACGATAATTTCGACGATAAAATTCGATAATTTGAACTATAGTTAACACACTAAGAGGTGGCAGCACTGACTCCAGCTGATTGTTTTTTTTTTGTGTAATTGTGTTGTGAAATTTATTTATTAGACTGACTGACGCTGACTGACTGATTAATTATTTGAATGATCGTTCGTAAGATCATAAACACGTACTATTATGTACATCTAGTTACTCTTTGATCCTAAGAAATAATCTAATAAGGCAGCAAGTGATCAGCTAAGCTTCACAACATTCTAGATATTTACAAAATGCTGCACTGACACCATCTACTGCAACGGCATTCCAAATCCAGTCTATCAAAATGATTTTTCTCATCTATGTTTCGCTATTGTTCTACGGGCTTGTTCGTAAGTTCACAAATAAGAAGCTAAATTTAATAGTAGTTTTGTTACTTTAATAATTATGGCACTTCTTTTTTAGTCATAAACTGTGAACGACTCCATGAACAGATCTACTCATCAATTAGTGGTAGCAATGCCTGCTTCAGAAGATTAAATGGTACACATCAAGCAGGCTGTTCATGTATGTATTCTCTGATATTCGATGATTTACAAAAACATCTAACCACTCATGTATCTACTTGATAAGACCGCCAATTGTACTATCGCGTGTCTAGTTTTAAGAATTTTAATTATGATTTGTTAATTTAAGTGTGGTGTACAATAAAGCGTTTTCTATCTTCTATCTATCTACTTGATATGTTACTGAATTGACAATTTACATCACTCAAAATGGTTTTACTAAACTAAATCTTTAAGCATTTGACCCAGTCCAGCCTAACTGAGTTTTCTGGCAATGCTTTTTGGTTTAACTTTCTTGTTTTTTTATTTGAGAAAAAAAAAAGAGAGAATTTACATAAAACTAAAAGTATAGGTAGTTAAGTTAGAATTAAATCAATTTAGATAATCAGATATATGCTGTACATACAGCATCATATTAAAATAACCAACACCTTCGTTAACCTGCCAAACCCAGGATTAAAACATAAGTTTTAATATAGATTTTAATTAGTTTTATATCAATATCTCGTCCAATATACCTCAGTGCCTTAAGACGAAAGTCTTCAATGAGTGTGTGTTACCAGTGATGACATATGGAACCGAGACGTGGTCCTTCACTATTGGCCTTATGAATAAGCTCAGAGTCGCTCAATGAGCTATAGAGAGGGCTATGCTCGGGGTTTCTCTACGGGATCGAATCAGAAATGAGGAGATACGTAGGAGAACTCAAGTCACCGACATAGCCCGACGGATTAGCACGTTGAAGTGGCAATGGGCAGGCCATATAGCGCGCAGAACAGATGGCCGATGGGGCCGGAAGGTTCTCGAGTGAAGGCCACGGACCGGCAAGCGCAGCGTAGGACGTCCACTTATAAGATGGGCAGACGACTTGGTAAAAACCACAGGTCGGCGTTGGATGCAGGCCGCTTCCAACCGCAGTTCCTGGAGATCAATGAGGGAGGCCTTTGTCCAGCAGTGGACGTCCTACGGCTGATATGATGATGATGATCTCGTCCCCCTATCTGTGTCCTAGGCCTCATTAATAACATAATAAGTATCTATTAACATCTTTATTTGCATCTCATCAACAGCTTCTATAGATGGTGCAGTTGGTGTGGTTCAGATGATAAGAGACATAGATGATGCAAAGTGGCTAATTACGGATGCTGCTGCAGGCCCATACATGGCTGTTGTAAATACATCACTATTTAACGGTGTTATTGAACTGTTTATGGATAACCCTGAAAATATTGCTGGAGTGTTGGTTTATGATAAGAAGGATAATGCAAACAGGTGAGTTGCCATACCCACTATTATATAAATTTGTCTGTTTTATTTTTGTAGCATAAACCCATGGCATAGCTCTGGAAAGTGTAGCTTATGATGGCCTCTCTACAGATGGAAATAATCGAATAAAGTTTGTATAAGCTAGGAGCTGTTGGATGCAGGTGGCACAAGTTTGGCTGCTCAGGAAAACTATAAGGGAGGCCTATAACACAAACAAGATCAGGTCAAGTCAGTAGAACGGTTTTATTCAGAGATGCATCTATGTGTGCCGAAAGCTTGTAATGTATAAAGGCCTCAGGAGATTAATAAACATTCTGTGTTAGCCGAACATCATGGATGTGGTTGCAATAGTTAGGCCTTTTTTAAAGTATATCATAATTGTTTAATTAGGATCAGGTATGTCCCTACATTGTGTATTTCTACAATGATTTGACTTGTTTTTCAGAGCTATGTCATTTTCTTTAGAGTCACAATGCCCAAATGAATATTATACCTCAGATTCGGAATACCAGTGTTCTTCAACAAAGCCTGGTAATACTTTATGGAATGCACACGGCTCTGGACTTTTACGAAGAGACATTCCCTTTACTATATTATTCTCACCAATTGAACATAATGAGGATATTGATAAGATCGAAGAATGTTATGAAAGGTAAATAATATTGTATTTAACACGAAAATAGTATATAGTAAAGTGGCGTCATTATAATATAAAAATTTTATTAGAAAAAATATATTCCTTAGCATAAAAAAATAGTATTAAACATTGTAACAAGATTTGAATAGGATCTATTCTACATCTTGTAATAAAATGCAAAATCGTAATGTTTTCAAAACTATATTTCAAATACTGTTGATTTTTAATATAAGCACAAAAATGAAAGGGGTTATTTTCATGAGCATAATAAATAAATTAGTGATATGTTTACCATAGAAATGAGAAATTTATTTTGGCAAGTAAAAACAAACACTTAAATTTATGTTGTGCTTTTGCATAATGCTTGCCATCTAACCACAGATACTGTATTGGTGACGTCTCGAGATATCTCTTGTTGTCCCTTTCTAACCCAAAACCCGTAGCCATTTCCAAAAGAGATATCAAACTGGCCTTTATTTTTGGATGTCGATTGCAAGAGTAGGCAGTAAGTTTTAAATCGAATTAATCACCTAAACTTAGTCGATTTTCTTTAAAATTTGATAATATAACTAGTAGTTTTTTTAGAGAAGTGTTTTTTTATGTTTTGAGAAACCGTCACTTGAATATCGTCACCAAACATCCTGTATATAAAATGCGATTTTTGTTATTAGTAGCTGTTTGCACTAAGGCGTGTTGGCAGAAGCCTAAGTTAAGCTTCAACATTATTACAAAGCTCAGGATAGTTCGGTTTCATTGTCACAAACTATAATCCAATCCTGGCTTAAAATGCTACAGTTACGACTGTTGATAATATCTTCCTTTACAGGTTCAATACAGACAGAAATAACCAGCGAGGCAGGGCATTATGTTCACTACAAATGGATGCTTTTATGATGGCGGCAGTGAGCAGTGAACTTTGCATGAGAAGGTTAGTTTATTTGTTTATTACTTGTTATTAAAGACATATTAAAAGTGAATAAAAACATGTCAAAAATAAATAAGGATAATTAGATTTAGAATTTTCAAACTATTTCTCTCTGTACTCCAGACTTAGATTAGATTAGACTATTCTTTATTGCACTAATAAAATAATACATAGGCGAACTTAGTGCTAAATAGCATTTTCTTCCAGCTAATCTTTGTGTAGTGTGGATAAAGTGGTAATGCCAGAAAATAGATACCTAAACAAACTTTAGCTTAGGTATCATAAAATAAACTTACAAAAAATATTCTAATAACATACATAAATATACCTACATAAAGTGCAATGACTTACAATGAGGACCTTCTGAAAATAAGTCACAGGCCGGGTTAGTCTGTAGAACAGCGTTGAGCGAAGTGAGGCAATGCTTCGTTCAATACACAGAAATCACACCTGAATGTTGTGTGGTTTCTGTGCAATATAAATAAATACATATCTAATCTAATCTCCACGGTGGATTACCTCAGATCTCTTGCTGAATGAGCATAGCTAGGAGATATAGATTTCCACCATGCAGAATAAGGTTGCAAGATTGTATTGTATGTATTTTTCAGATCACTCAGCTCTTCTTGGACGACATCAACTAGAGTGTGTGATCCTATTGGTGACTTCAACGTGTACTATTCTTTATTTCCACGTGCTCAGGTTCGTAAAGATATTATTTTTTCATCACTCATGCTTTGAAAGTTGGTCATTGTTAGCTCGGTACCGGATGCGTATATGCGATTTACCCCCCTAGGGCCGTAAGTAAATTTGAAAATAGAATAAGGCTCATTGAATTCATAGTATACTAAAATGAAATACAACCTTTATACCTTTATACCCTTATACCTAGTCAGGTCATAAGTATTGTCACACAATAAAAACTTTTCTTTTAGAATGCTGGCCACAAAAAAGTTTACAGAATTCGAAATTCGAATTGTTCATGAAAATAAAAATGTATACTTTTTAGAATTTTACTCATTTTTAAATATGGAGTGGACGCTTAAAGAAGACCGTGTTGCAGTTATTGCGTTGCATCGTTGCGGTTACGCGCCAATTCAAATTTTTGACATACTGAAAAATTTGAATATAACCAAAAGATTCGTTTATCGCACCATCAAACGATACAAAGAAGACTCTAGTGTAGATGACAGGTCAAGAAGTGGTCGCCCTCGGTCTGTTAGGACTCCAGCAGTGATAAAAGCTGTGAAGGCGCGAATTCAAAGAAATCCCAAACGTAAGCAGAAACTGTTGGCCCTTCAGATGGGGTTAAGCAGAACCACGGTGAAAAGGGTGTTAAATGAAGACTTAGGGCTTCGGGCATATCGAAGAAAAACAGGACATCGTTTGAATGCTCGTCTAATGGACCTGAGAATGAAGAGATGCCGCGCTTTGTTGAAGCGGTACGCGGGAAAAAAATATCGCGAAATTATTTTTTCGGATGAAAAATTTTTACCGTAGAAGAGAGCTACAACAAACAAAATGATAAGGTGTACGCACACAGTAGTGAAGAAGCGAGCAACCGTATTCCGCGTGTCCAACGAGGTCATTTTTCATCCTCGCTCATGGTATGGTTGGGAGTTTCTTATTGGGGCTTAACAGAGGTACATTTTTGTGAGAAAGGTGTAAAAACGAATGCAGTTGTGTATCAAAATACAGTCCTGACGAACCTTGTGGAACCTGTTTCTCATACCATGTTCAATAACAGGCACTGGGTATTCCAACAAGATTCGGCGTCAGCTCATAGAGCGAAGAGCACACAAGACTGGCTGGCGGCGCGTGAAATCGACTTCATCCGGCACGAAGACTGGCCCTCCTCCAGTCCAGATTTGAATCCGTTAGATTACAAGATATGGCAACACTTGGAGGAAAAGGCGTGCTCAAAGCCTCATCCCAATTTGGAGTCACTCAAGACATCCTTGATTAAGGCAGCCGCCGATATTGACATGGACCTCGTTCGTGCTGCGATAGACGACTGGCCGCGCAGATTGAAGGCCTGTATCCAAAATCACGGAGGTCATTTTGAATAAACTTTAGTGTCATAAGAATCTATGTTTTGTTAAATTCATTTTGGTATATAAATGGTTACATAATGAATAAACTTGTTTCAATTATTTTATATTAAACATGTGACAGAATTTATGACCTGACTAGGTAAGTATTCTATCAGTTAACTCGTTCCCATAGTACAAGCTTTGGTTAGTTTGGGGCTAGATGGCGCTGTGTGAAATGTCCAGAATTTTTTATTTTATTTTAACCTCCATGACTAGTCCTTATTTTTATCACACTAATATTATAAATGCGAAAGTTTGGATGTTTGTTACTCAATCACGTCGTAACGGCTGAACCGATTTCGATGAAATTTGGTATGTACGTAGATTATAACCTGGATTAAGGCCCAGAATTATGTCGCTCAAATTTTAGTTTTCAACCCCCCCCCACTTGACCCCGCACGCGCCACTAGATTTACGCCAAAGCAAAAACTAGAGACATTATCACAAATAAAATTTGCTGAAATTTGCGGAACTAAACATATACAAAGTACTGTTAGTTACTCTCTAATATACTAGCGCCATCTGCTTAGGGACGAGGGAATTCAATGTTGTGTTTTTTAAACTGGATAGAATTTCGTTTGACCACAATCTCACCTGATGGTAAGCGATGACGTGGGCTAAGATGAAGCTCGAAGATCTAGAAGAAACCTATTTACTCTTACCTTAAAGAGGCTCGGATTGGGTTCTTTGGGAAAAACAGATGACGGTGTTTGCTGTTGGCGTTACTATTTGTTAATAAATAAAAAAAAAATGCAAATTTAAAGTTAGTTGTTGCTACGGTAGTTAGATAAAATAATTTTTTTCTAACATTCAACTTTTTGCTAACAGAAAACCACGTTTAACTCATTTAAATTCCTGTATTTTTTTTATTACAGATAAAGGATAACAGTACAAGGGAGAATATCACTATGGTCACCGCCAGAATCGATGCTGCATCATTATTTGACTGTATGTAACACCATTATATCATAAATAAGTACCATAGGGCCTTAGCCACGAATATTTACGTTAGCGAGGCGATAGTTATATAGTTGATATGATTGGCTAAAATGTTACTATCGTCTCGCTAACGTAAATACTCGTGCTACGGCCTCTGAAGAGGATAAAACATCTTCATACAGTACAGAGTGCGAGTTTGTCGCCTGTGTTGTCTTTCACCGCTATTTTTATATGTAATACTCATTATTTTTATTTTATTTATTTCGGAACAACAAACAGTTACACTATAAAGGTTAGGTAAGATACAGTATTCATGCGATAGAAGTATTAATAATGTAACCCACTACGTTATTCACATATTGGTGAGACAGACTCTGTCTTGTAATGTAAATGTAATGAAAAGTAGATGCAACTAGAGGGCCTGAAGGGCCTTTTAACTATTTAAAACAAAACTATAATTATATAAGAAAATTAAAAGTATACAAAGTAAATATAGGAAAAGGAAAAAGTTAAAGGAAAAGCACAGAACGGAATTACGCTAAGACAGAAGCGAATGAAGGTCGTGTTTTGAAAGTACAGGGTGGGCCAGAGTAAAATTCACTTTTGAAACCTTTATAAAAATAGACTGATAGTACTTAAAGATTTTATTTAAAAAGTAACTTAATGTAACATTACAGTAATTTATTTCTTGAAAATAACATCGTCTATACGTCGCCGCGTAGAGAGTTCCGCATTTTGCTCAACAGATTGATTAACCTCCTGAATCGCTTGCTCTGTGCGTATAGTGCGGGGACGTCCTTAACGTCTTCTTGGAAGCGTCGAACCAGTTTCTTGGAACCTCTTCAGCCATTGCTTAAGTAACTGAGTGCTAGGACACTGGCGGATATTCGATAAATTAAATTTAACTCTAAACATACGCCGCACAACAATGTAAGAATTACCATTATCGTAAAATGCTCGAACAGCGAACGCGCGTTGCTCCCCCGTGAACGGACTCATGGCGACTAAAAATGCGAGAGACGCGTGACCCGACCACACCCCGCGCACCCCGCTACTTGCCGCGGGCAACGTTCTATTAGACAAGGGAAAATGAACTTTAATTTGACCCAGCCTGTATTATAGACACTAAGTTCTTAAATTGATAAGTTGAGCATGCAAATATGTCTACAGCCTCGAATGACGTATTGTAAGACTCAACCATACGTCGGATGGGCGCGCGCAGTCCCGAGTTAGTGCAGCAAGTGCCAGTTGCAAACGGAACGAGAGCGAACTGCTCTTAGATTGCACGTTCTGGGAACTACATAACACAGCTTTTTCACTAGTTCAATGCAGTCATAGTTGTTATGAATGATGTTGTACAGGGTAACGGCCTCGAGATATTTACGTCTAGATTCCAATGTTAATAAATTGTATTTAGAAAGCATTTCGGAATATGATAAGTATGTGCGGTAGCACTTGTAGGTAACTGTACGCAGGTACTTACGTTGAACCCTCTCATGTATTATTACCTCATTGCGCTCAAAACACTGAACGGATTTCAATGAATGAGGTATCATCAGAATCGTTTGGACCCTCGGAGTGACGACCACCGTTTCGCGCGCAGTGGGCTAATAGCCGGCTGAGACGCAAGTGGTAGCGGGTTCGATTCCCGCCGCGGAGCAAATGTTTTCATGATCTAATACTTTCACACAAAACAGAATAGTGCTAGGAGAACTTAATGCTAATAGCATTATCTACCAGTCATTCTGGTTGTGCTAAAAGAAGGTAAGGCCTGACAAGAAAAAAGGTATTTCAAAGCGAATAATAAATACAAACCCTAAATGACTAAATAAGAACATAGGTAAATAACCAATGCCTAAAGTATTTGCAAAAAAAAAACGGTATACATATAAATATTCTATGAGTTATCTGGTTCCCATATTACAAGCTCTACTTAGTTTGGGGCTAGATAGCGCTGTGTAAAATGTCCAGCAATATAAAAAAAAAATTAAAAGCAATTATAGTGGCCCCAGCGCGCATTAATATCTGAAATAAAATCGGGGCCGGTAGTATCGCTACACTACCGTAATTACTTAATCATGAAAATTTGTTGCTGGCCGTCACGCGCCACATCTTATTATTTTTTCTGCTTAGCAAATATTTTGTAGCACCTCAATACGCGACGACGACAAATAACTAATTCCTCCTGTCTTTTTAACAAATTTGTATTTTTTTGTGTAGACGTTTCTCCCGGCGCGGCCAGCTCTGTGGTGGGATTGACCACATTGGTCTCAACAGCTATTCTTTTATCGAAGATGATTCCAGACACGGACGCCGATAAATATAGTAAGTATTTTATTTAGTGTCTGATGGGCTTTTTTTTATACTTCTTATATGGCAAACGAGCATGCAGTCCACCGGATGTTAAGTGGCTACTGCAGCCCATGGATATCCACATAGAATTCAACACAAGGTATTATGTTGTCTTGATCTCTATGTGGATACGTTGTCATACTATACTGGACTTAGCTGTAATGCCTATGTGCCAGTAATTACAGGTACATACCATTACCATCTAACCGGAACACAGCAGTACAAGTACTGCTATTTGGCGGCCGATATAGGTAAGGCGGTGGTGCCCACTTCCTCGAGCTCGTTCACAAAAGCTCTACCACCAGTAAAACAAAAGGGCTTTTCAAGAACAAAAACTTTTCAGGAAAAAATGACTTGATCACACGTTTGAATTACATTTATATTTTAATATCTAAATCAAGCGTTTAGGAAATGATCGCTTAACACGTTTTTATTACAATCTTCAAACAACCGTCTTAAGTTAGTTTAGTGTAAAACAGTTTAATTTAGTATTAAGATAAGATGAACAACACAAGAACGAAGTGTCTTACCCTTAAATAGAGACTAAGGAAAGTGCCAATGGACACATTCTTCAACATACTTATATTATACATTCTGTAGAGTTCCTACCTAGGCATTAAAATTAAAATGAAATGAAAAACTTAAACGAAAGGATAACTTTCGATGCGTTTATCCGATCATCGTGAAAATTGATGATTTAGCTCGTTTAGTCACACGTCACACCAAAATTGTGCCATCACCTTCCTATGGTATATAGGAAGGAGATGGCACAATTTTGGTGTGACTAAATGAGCTAAAAATGTGAGGGGGGGGGGGGGGGTGTTTTTGAGATATTGGGGTTCAAGAGGGATAAAAAATACCCACAATGGGACTATCCGGTCAAGTGGCACATTTAATAAAATGCCTTTGTAAGTACATTTCGACCCCGTTTTTATTTGAAATTTAAACCTTGTAGTTTTTACCGGTGACTCCACAGTGCTGAAATTTGGTATGCGTGTAGCTTTAGTGACACAAATATAGTCAAAAGTCTGAAACCCAGAATAACTGCAATTTCTACCCCAAAAAAGTGTATCCAATTAACATGAGCTTCCGTTACCTGTAATTTGAATGAAACTGTAGGTCTACTTGGTTTTGCATTACGTGGCACTATTTTGATAAGCAACGATTACAAATAATATTTTTTTGTTTTTATGGGAGACTCGCGAGATCTCATTTCGGGGCGAACCACTAGTAAAACTAAGTTAGCTTTAAATTACTCATTAGCTCACTTGGCTAGATTGTAATACAATTCGAGAACATTGAAAATGTAATCTAAATAAAAAAAAATGTGTCCGATGGGCTTTCTAAAGTGGAATGGAAGATGGCAGAACACCGAAGTATCCAAACGGCCGGATACCCTAGGCACAAATTAGATAGGAACAGATGTAAAGTTTATGTTCTGAAAAAACACCGAACCACTCAAAAAGCTTTTCGCGATAAGACCGCCCATTGCACCGTTATTTACGTATTAACGGTATTTCATTCATTCAACCACTTAAAAATCAAATCAAATAACATTTATTTGTCACAACAACAACTATACGAACAGAACAAACACACACAGGAGACAGACATAACAAAAAGAACAAAGTAACAAAGCTTAGGTAGATAGATAGATAGATAACTCTTTATTGAATTACCACACAAACAGAAATACTAAAAAAAATAAGTACTGGGTTAAAATAAATAAGGCAATACAATGGGCGGCCTTATCGCTAAAAGCAATCTCTTCCAGGCAACCTTTGGATGGAGCGAAATTTTTAAAAATTACGGAGTGCGGTGTACTTTAGCGGATACATTACATTTACACATAATATATTCTAAGATATAATAATAATATGAAGTTTTAATCCTAATACTTAATATACTTATAAAATAGACTAATATATAGGTATATACATATAGCAAACTATACTAACAGATAAAATAAGTACATAAATAGTAAATAAATAACGCTAGGAAGATGACATCGTCAGGTAATGATGTTTCACCTTCAATTTGAAGACGTGTAAGGACGATGACCGTCTTACTTCTTCGGGCAGAGCATTCCACAGCTGAACAGCCTGGACAGTAAAAGAAGCGCTGTTAAAGGAAGTGCTGTGCGAAGGAGTTCTGAGTATCAAGTTTTCTGATGACCTAAGAGTATAGTTATTTGAAGAATGGAGAAATTCAAATCTATCTTTCAGATAGTGAGGAGAGAAGGGATTGAAAAGAATAGAATAGAGAAGAGAAAGGATATGCGTATTCCGACGAAGACGAATCAGAAGCCATTTAAGCTTTGAACGGAAGGGGGGCACATGATCATATTTACGGAGGCCAAATATAAATCTAATACAAAAATTTTGTAAACGCTCGAGCTTGTTAAGCTGTTCCTCAGTGAGGTCCAGATAACAAGCATCAGCATAGTCTAGTACGGGATGTATAAGCGATTGTGCAAGCGCAGTCTTGGTGGACGTAGGCAAAAAGTTTCGTAGTCTCCTTAGTGAACCAGCTGACGCAAACAACTTCCGGCTGGTTAGTTCAAGCTGAGCCTTCCATGAAAAGTTGCGGTCAATGATGATACCTAAATTCTTAACGGTTTCGCTGTATGGGATTGCTATTCCGTCAAAGACAACTTGTGGGACAGTGGACCAATCAATTTTGCTAAGCGTTCTTGAACTACCTACAATAATGGTTTGCGTTTTAGGTAGGTACACACTACCCGTGCGAAGTCGGGGCGGGGCAGCTAGTGTTTTTTATGCCTAGGGCACAGAATAGGCACTTAAAACTTAGTACAACGAGCGAAACAACTACCGCCGCCCGCGGTTACGCACGCGTTGTGTGTCTATAAAAACATAATCCTCCTGCGTAGTCGGATAAATAGTAGCCTATGTCCTACCCCGGATATTATCTATCTGTATATCAAATAACCTGGTAGTCGGATAAAAAGTAGCCTATGTCCTACCCCCGGATATTATCTATCTGTATATCAAATAACCTGCGTAGTCGGATAAAAAGTAGCCTATGTCCTACCCCCGGATATTATCTATCTGTATATCAAATAACCTGCGTAGTCGGATAAATAGTAGCTTATGTCCTACCCCCGAATATTATCTATCTGTATATCAAATAACCTGCGTAGTCGGATAAAAAGTAGCCTATGTCCTACCCCCGGATATTATCTATCTGTATATCAAATAACCTGCGTAGTCGGATAAAAAGTAGCCTATGTCCTACTCCCGGATATTATCTATCTGTATATCAAATAACCTGCGTAGTCGGATAAAAAGTAGCCTATGTCCTACCTCCCGATATTATCTATTTATTTATCAAATAACCTGCGTAGTCGGATAAATAGTAGCCTATGTCCTACCCTCGGATATTATCTATCAATATATCAAATAACCTGCGTAGTCGAATAAATAGTAGCCTATGTACTACCCCGGATATTATCTATATGTACATCAAATAACCTGCGTAGTCGGATAAAAAGTAGCCTATGTCCTACCCCCGGATATTATCTATCTATTTATCAAATAACCTGCGTAGTCGGATAAATAGTAGCCTATGTCCTACCCCCGGATATTATCTATCTATATATCAAATAACCTGCGTAGTCGAATAAATAGTAGCCTATGTACTACCCCGGATATTATCTATCTGTATATCAAATAACCTGCGTAGTCGAATAAATAGTAGCCTATATACTACCCCGGATATTATCTATCTGTATATCAAATAACCTGCGTAGTCGGATAAAAAGTAGCCTATGTCCTACCCCCGGATATTATCTATCTGTATATCAAATAACCTGCGTAGTCGGATAAAAAGTAGCCTATGTCCTACCCCCGGATATTATCTATCTGTATATCAAATAACCTGCGTAGTCGGATAAAAAGTTTCAGATTTTCAGTTCCCTCCAAAAAATATTTTTCTTCCTGGTCTGAAAAATTATCGTTAATTGCTGTCTTTAACTCTTCATTGTCGGAAAAATGCTTGCCTCGAAGTTCTTTTTTGAGATTTGGGAACAGAAAGTAATCACTAGGGGCTAGGTCCGGGCTGTAGTGTGGATGATTGATTTCTTCAAATCCGCAATCCCGCACAGTAGCATTGGCAATGCGCGCCTTGTTAACAGGCGCGTTGTCGTTCAGAAGCAATACACCTGCGGTCAATTTTCCCCGTCGTTTTTCTTTTATTGTCTCCTTTAAGTTGCGCAGGATGTTAGCGTAAGTTGTGCCAGTAATACTTTCACCTTTTTTTGTGTACTCAATTAATAAGATTCCCTTGGAATCCCAAAACACTGTGGCCATGAGCTTTCCGGCGTGTGGGCTGACTTTGAACTTCTTCCGTGGGGCTGTTCCTTTTTTATGCCACTGCCTAGACTCTTGCTTGCTCTTAGGATCATAGTGATGAACCCACGTTTCATCACCAGTAACAATCCGATCATAAATACTTTGCGGATTTTCACTACAGAGCTCCAAAAACTCCTTGCAACAATCAACTCGCACTTCTTTCGAAGCGCTGTGAGCATTCGCGGCACCCATCTTGCACTGACCTTTGACAAATTCAGATAGTCATGAAGGATAGTGTGAATGATACCCACGGATAGCTTGGTTCTTTCTGCTAATATTTTCACTCTCACAAGGGCATCTTCGAGTACAAGTTTCTCAACAATTTTTAGGTTTTTTTCAGTAGCGGCACTAACCGGCCCACCCGCACAAGGGTCGTCTTCAATACTCTCTCTACCCCGTTTAAATTCACTTGACCACTTCTGAATTGTAGATGATAATGAAGGGGCATAATCTTGGTAAACAGCCATCATTTCTTCGTGAATTACTTTTTTAGTCTTTCCTTGTTTTGTGAAGAATTTTATCACTGCGCGATGCTCGATTTTTTTCAACATTGTCGTATTCATCGTAGTTGCCTTTCCGAAACGATATTCTGAATACTAATGGCGACATTCAAATAAAATTTTGTATTTATACCCTCAATGAGTGTCATAAACTAATGAGATAATTTAATTACCCTCATCATTAGTATTTACCCCGATACCGAGAATACATTGAACTGCCCTCGTAACAAGAAAAGTTGAAGCAAATCGTTTGGTACGGCAAGGTGGTATTCCGACCAAGTATGGGTGGTACTATTTGGTACGTCTGCTTGTCTGGTGGCGGAAGGGAGAAGGAGGGATAAGGTAGGGTTTCGGATTTCCCGGGTTTTTTTCGTTCCCGGGAACCGGGAATAATATTTTCAATTTCCCGGGAATCCCGGGAAACCGGGAAATTTTTAAAGTCCTTAATTTAGTGTTTTTTAACTACAAAAAGTCAAGAAAACACAATGGATTAAACAAGCTATTTATTTGACTCAGAAATGATTATTTCTTCCTAATAACATTTTTGATCGATCATAAACAGAGGTAGTATAATAGAAACTTAATTATTTGTTTCAGGCATGCAAAATCAAACTTATAATATAAAACTTCTTAGCACACACAATGATATAAACGTAATATAAACGGAGTAATTAAGTATTGCGAAACGCTCTTATGATAACCAACAAACTTTGCCATCGATGTGTGGCGGCTTTACAAGAGTAGATAAAGTGTTATACGTAACTGCACATCATTAAGGTATGTAAACACGAGAGTAGTTTATCAAAAGTAGCGTGACCGATTTTAATTTAACCATAAAATGATTCGAGTGTTTAAATACCTTAACTCTATGCAGCAGTTACGTATAATATTTTATTTACTCTCTTACAGCGGCCACACATCTATCTGTATGTCAAATAACCTGCGTAGTCGAATAAATGGTAGCCTATGTACTACCCCGGATATTATCTATCTGTATATCAAATAACCTGCGTAGTCGGATAAAAAGTAGCCTATGTCCTAGCCCCCGATATTATCTATCTATTTATCAAATAACCTGCGTAGTCGAATAAAAAGTAGTCTATGTCCTACCCCCGGATATTATCTATCTGTATATCAAATAACCTGCGTAGTCGGATATAAAGTAGCCTATGTCCTACCCCCGGATATTATCTATCTATATATCAAATAACCTGCGTAGTCGAATAAATAGTAGCCTATGTACTACCCCGGATATTATCTATCTGTATATCAAATAACCTGCGTAGTCGGATAAAAAGTAGCCTATGTCCTACCCCCGGATATTATCTATCTGTATATCAAATAACCTGCGTAGTCGGATAAAAAGTAGCCTATGTCCTACCCCCGGATATTATCTATCTGTATATCAAATAACCTGCGTAGTCGGATAAAAAGTAGCCTATGTCCTACCCCTGGATATTATCTATCTGTATATCAAATAACCTGCGTAGTCGGATAAATAAACCCTATGTCCTACCCCTGGATATTATCTATCTGTATATCAAATAACCTGCGTAGTCGGATAAATAAACCCTATGTCCTACCCCCGGATATTATCTATCTATATATCAAATAACCTGCGTAGTCGGATAAAAAGTAGCCTATGTCCTACCCCCCGATATTATCTATCTGTATATCAAATAACCTGCGTAGTTGGATAAAAGTAGCCTATGTCCTACCCCTGGATATTATCTATCTGTATATCAAATAACCTGCGTAGTCGGATAAATAAACCCTATGTCCTACCCCCGGATATTATCTATCTGTATATCAAATAGCCGAAAAAACGTAACAAACAGACAGACAGAGTTAGTTTCGAATTTATAATATTATTATGGATAGCACTGAGGTTTATCTACCTACTGTAACTTCCGGTCAGTGAAATTTACATTATCGGTTACTTGTAATTTCTGAAATTACGTCTACAAAACAACTTACAAACATACCTTTGTACGATTTTTATAAGTGCAATAAAGTATTGTCAATCAATTAATCTATAAATCAGGCAACCTTATAATATTGGTATAGATTTAAGTTATTTTTTAATCGATGATAGCCAAGCGCTTGACCTCTACCTCACCTGATGGTAAGTGACGGTGTGATCGAAGATGGAGCACGCTTGCCTAGAAAGAACCTGTTCACTCTGGACTTGAAGGCTCCGAGATTACACTAGTCCGGAAAAACATACGCCGGAAGTGAGTTTCGCTCCTTACTCGTGCTACGAGGGGCGTTCAATGTATTCTCGGTATAGGCATGAAAGAATAAGCAGAAAATTTTGAATAAAATTTATTTTTCAGTTCCCTCCAAAAAATATTTTTCTTCCTGGTCTGAAAAATTATCGTTAATTGCTGCCTTTAACTCTTCATTGTCGGAAAAATGCTTGCCTCGAAGTTCTTTTTTGAGATTTGGGAACAGAAAGTAATCACTAGGGGCTAGGTCCGGGCTGTAGTGTGGATGATTGATTTCTTCAAATCCGCAATCCCGCACAGTAGCGTGTTATGTGGAGTCAGATTTTGACTTTTCTGGAAATAATCGGCGAAATAGCTTCTCAGCATAGCGTATTATTATTTCTTTAGTTTCAACACTTTGTGATAAGTATTCATTGCGTCTAATTGTTGGGGTTTAAAGAAAAAGCGTTAAGGTATATAGAGTAGAATCCCTCCTCTCACTTATTCTTTGCGTTAAGAAATCTGAAAACTCTAAAGCAATAGGTGACTCCAACTTTTTCAGTCTTACTAGAAGTGTCGTAATGATAGCTTCACAGATCAAGATATTTGCTTTTCGGGAGCTCAGTGCTTCAACTGCTAATTTGATGTGATTTAAAATTTTAAGTAAATCCTCTAAAACAGCCAAGTTCTCTTCGTGCCATAAATTTGCGGTATCTAAATCAATCAAAGCTTTTTTGATACAGTTTTTAACTTCTACGAACCGGCTTATCATTGTTTCAATGCTGTTCCATCTCGTTTTAACGTCGCGACACAATGATTTTTCCCTGTTATGTTCTGATCTTACACATTCTTGAAGTTTCGCATTTTTTAATGGACTTCTGCGAAACAAATTGACTATGGTTCGTGTATCTTTCAGTACTTTCTTCAGATCTGGTCGGATATCATGGTTTCCTATTTCCACCGCTGATTGTACTAATTCTTGATCACAATCGTCGTATGAGTCGAAGTCGGAGACGTCGGAGTCTGATTCTTCGGAATCCGTTTTACTTTCTTTGGTGGTCTTTTCTCTATAAAGAACATCTGTCACCGCCAAATGAATAGCATGATTCATGCATAATACCATTTCTGCTGGACTTTCGCGGCCAAACTTTTTCATCACATTTGGACCATCACTTGTCACGGCTACAATGTCTCTTTCGAAGTTTATTCCAAATTCCGTCAGGACTGTATCAACAATTCTTCTCATTTCTTGTGCTCCACATTTCCCCGGTATGTATATCAAACCCAAATTATACACTTTTCCATCTCCGCTGTGTAAGTTTATGTTGAAATAGCGTCTATTTCTGATACTGGTCCATTCATCGAGCGTGATACTGAGCCGTCCATGATTTTTCACGTGTTCATTTAAGATTTTCTTGATATCTTCCTATTTTTCTTCAGCAAATTCTACAATTATCTTCATAACCTGCGACTCGCATTTTGGAATATTTAGGCCAGCTTGTGAAACAAGGCTTCGAATCACTTCACTGTGCGTGATCATCCGAATCGAAAGTCCATCACTAGATGCCAACTTCGAGACGATTTCAGCAATACTATAGGGCTTCTTGATATGTTCAACTATATTGATATGTCTGTGTTATGTGGCTCTTCCTTTTTTTTGGTGGTTGTGGTGAACTTGTGGAGGTACTTGGTGCCGGTGAAGATGCCAACGCCCGTGTTGTTTCAGAGGACGCTTTATTGGGTTGATCTTTTAAATTTATGCTATGCACCATTAACAAATGCCTTGCAAGTCCACTGGTCGATGAGCCTTTACAACTCAATATTTTTGGACAGCGATTACATTGTGCTTTATCTAACCCTTTTTTCTTGAAATGATTCCATACTTCGGATAAAAGTCGACCTTCCATGTTGACCTATAACAAGTTGAAAATATTAAATGTACTTATTGTATATGTAGTAAATTTGAATTGACAAAACAATCAATTCGACAGGGTTTACTTACCAGAGTTTCAACACACACACAAACTTTCACTAACAAAGAGATATTACCGGCGAACGAATGCCAAATGTCACTTAATTTAATGGGCACGGACACCACACTGCGCTGCGCGTCACTGACTGGTCGGTCGATCTGATAAAACAACAGAACCAGTTTGTTTAGCTACACTTAAATGCGCAAGGTGAAGGGGGAGGGGAAGGGCGCAGACAAAGAAACTTAAATATTATAGGTACGCATAATTAAGCAAAAAGATCGTTATCGAAATTGCACAGCACCTGCGTAAAAACAAAGAAGAGTGAATATAATAGAGAGAATGAAACAAAGAAATGCAAATAGGTGTTATCTAGTTTTTTCTGACAGTTCTATAAAGACAAAACAAAGGAAAAACATTTTTTTCTCCTCGAAAAATTACCACGAAACTACTCATCTGCAAAGTGATGGCTGGCTGACAAGCTGTAGAAAAAATTGAAAGGTTTTTTTAAGAACAACATTGAGTTTAATATGACTATAAAATACAAAGTTTTAGACCTATCACATACTTTAGAAAATTCCCGGGAATTCCCGGGAAATCAGAATTTTTTTCCCGGTTCCGGGAATTACATTTTTCCCGGGACCCGGGAACGAAACCCTAGGATAAGGTCATGAAAATCCGCACATTCACCAAAATGGATCTTGTAAAAAAGTGAAAGTCTGGCTACTCGGCGTCTGTGCTCTAGACTTTGTACATTGGCTTCCACTACGGAGTTATCAACAATGAGCCCAGCAGCACGTCGCCCAATCGAATCGAGTGCTTCAACTGAAGTACATAATACGTTAATTTCAGATCACAACGTCCTCTTCACGCTTTTCAACGGAGAAGCGTTTGACTACATCGGTTCGCAGCGCATAGCCTACGATATAAGCCTTGGGCGCTGGCCCGAGCAGGCACCGCTAGCGCCGGAGAGCATACAGCTGCACGTCGAAGTGGGACAGCTAGGCGGCTCGCTGCTGAACCGCACTACTCAAGCACCTAACGCAAAGTGGCCCATGTACGCATTCACGCCTAACGATCAGACCAATACTAATGTGAGTAGACTACTTACATTATACTGGACATTTCACACAGAGCTATCTAGCCACAAACCTTGCATTTCTCGCCCAGGGAAATGCTACCACCATATCTATTTCTGCCGCCATGCAGCATTGCTGTGTTTCGGTTTGAAGGATATAGTTGCCGGTAAAAGTAATAGACACCTCATTCATTAAAATCGGATGAATATAAAATTACTGATTAAAACGGGTATGTACCTATATATGTACCTTTTCTATGTGTTATCCCGATGTTTCGACTATGTTGCAACAGCCGTGGTCGCGGGCGGACGCGATAAATACCTGTTTTAATCAGTAATTATTTATGTATGTATTATAATTATAGATGAGTAGTTTAGGCACCACGGTGAAACATACATCCATAGACTCCTAAAACATAACCTTTCCTCTTGCCGTAGTCAGATAAAAATGTAGCATATGTCACCCGCACCATGATAGCGAATCGATTGACACCTCATTCATCGAAATCGGATGAGTAGTTTAGGCGCTACGGTGGAATGTAGGTAAATACAAACATACAGACGTCTTGCCCACCTCTTATCTATGCTTATATTATTAGGAGGTAAAGTTTGTGAATTTCATTGTTTGTTGTTTGGATGTAGGGGATAATCCCCGAAACTACTGATCCAATTCTGAAAATTATTTCACTATAGTGTGACCATTAGTGCTGTGCACTCCCAGAGGTAAGCGCGCGGCGAGACAGGGGGGGGGGGGAGAATCGGCTGCTGCGCTCTGTCAGTTCGCCGTCAACGCTCGTGGCGGCAGGTATTGTTATTTGTATCGGACTGTCTATGTCAGACGCACATGACATAGACAGTCCGATACAAATAACACTACCTGCCGCCACGAACGTTGACGGCGAACTGACAGAGCGCAGCAGCCGATTCTCCCCCCCCCCCCCCCCCCCCCCGTCTCGCCGCGCGCATACCTCAGGGAGTGCACAGCACTAATGGTCACACTATAATAGGAAGCTACATTATCCCGCTGTGGTTATTTTCTATTTTTCCTTTCGTATTATATTTTTCATAAGTCCAATCTTGGGGTCTGCCAGAGTTAGACTCACAGACCGCATAAAAACACCATGCGCTCTAAGACAAAAATCGCCGATGTCACGCAAAAAACAGCTGAATTGAAGTAGGAGTGGACTAAGATAACCACCGAGCGGGTCCCACATGACCGCGTGCCCGGCCCGGCGGGACGAACTTGACGCGCACAGTGCGAACTGGTCGACAGAAGCCCTAGACCGGGATGAATGGAAGTAGGAGAACTTATCCCATCAGTGGGATTCAGCGGGCTCTTTAGATTATATTATATTTTTGATTCCTTTCACAGCTGTTAGAGTTCATAAATGAAATGACGAGGAACTACAATCAGTTTGAAGAGACTGTTTTCCCGAGGTTTACTACCGAAATACCGCCCTCGTCCATCCACTCGTTCCGAAGAATCCTAACTAACTACACGAGCACCCAAGCGCTGCCAGAACTAGTGCTGGTGGACCACGACGAGGAGTTCACTAACATGTACTACAACTCCGCTTTGGACGAATACAATCAAACTGGATACAATTATCGCAATATCAGCATTGGGAATAATGGGACATGTAAGTATTTATTGAATAAAGAACAGCGGATGAGTTTGTAACAGTATTCGTTAGACGATACAACACAATATATACACTGAATGAAACTATACATTTAGCAATATAAGTAGTCCCATAATGAAGCCCTTAGGGAATCGAACCCGCGACCTCCTGTGTCTTAGCCGGCTATTCGCCAACTGCGCCACAAAGGTCGTCATTGGTCCTGAACAAGCACTGTTACCATCCTTGGGCTATGCTATCCCACATTTACGAACCTATTAATCCTCCAATTTTAATAATTTCAAGATGGCCCCCCATACGAATCAATGTCTAAAAAGTATTTTTTTAAATATCTGGTTAGTTTTCCATTTCTTTAGTTATTTTTTAACCCCGACGCAATAAGAAGGGTTTTATAAGCTTGTCGACTATGTCTGTCTGTCTGTGCCATCGTAGTTCGATCGATTTGGACGCAGTTTATTTTAATAGAAAGCTGGTTTGACTAGTATGGATCTAAATTATGTGTGATGAAGATAAGGGGACCAATTAACGTAATACAATTTTAAAAACATATCGACAGTTGGCCTGAATGAGATTGGATTATGAATTGAATATATTTTGGCATTCTGCTTCACTAATCTTACAACATTAGCTTGATATAAATAAAGTGTATAATCGCACATCAGTCAACTCATACCATTGTATTGTCAGTTACGTGAATACCATTAAGGAGGTTTAACATAACGAGGCTAGATCGATACTCGAATTTTACTATTTTACGTTACGTGAATTGGCCTCCTGGTCAGCCGATCCAAAGATTATCAGCACTTTTCCTGTCTGGTGAAGGGAGCTCAGGTGTTATTATCCATCAATGGAAGTTTATTATCCACGGGTTTTTACGTCTCAGGGATGTAATTTTTATTTATACTTGTACTAGCTGACCCGCCCGCGGCTTTGCACACGTTTTTTCTTAAAACATTACCCTCCTGCGCAGTCAGATAATCGATCTTTTCAAGATATACAATTCCGTAGTTCTACATTAATTAGATTAACCTCGTAAGGTTTAGCTAGCGCTTGCGATTTAAGCGCACAAATAGTTAATTGTTATACAAGAGTGCAAAGTTGCTTTTTAACCGCGTGCTCAATTTTGATAACCGAGGAAGCGAAGGATTCTAAAATTTCTAAAATTTAAAAATTAGAATCCTGAGCGTTAGCGCTCAGCAATCAAAAGAGCACGAGGTGAAAAATCTTTTCACTCGAGTGCAACACGTAACTTTTCATCCCACCTCAGCGAGGAAATGACTAAATGCAAAAAAAAAACGTCAAGAAGGTTCGGAGTCGTGAGTTTTTAACAAATTAAAAAAGGGTGTATGATAAATTCAGCACCATGGAGGTAGAAGTAAATAGGTTTAATGATGTTTTGAATTCACAAACTTAGTGCACACGATGTTCTAAATTCAATTTACTTTATCCTCTAGCGGATAAAAACGGCTTTTGCACTCAGATATCGAAGAGCAAAAATACTCTTTCCGAGATGGGGGGATGAAAAATATATTTTTCGGCTTTTCTGTACTATAATATGTATGTATTATACAGATAAACCTTCCTCTTGAATCACTCTGTCTATTGCTGAAAACTGCATTAAAACCCGTTGAGTAGTTTACAAGATCTAAGCGAACACACACGATGTTCTAAATTCAATTTACTTTATCATCTAGCGGATAAAAACGGCTTTTGCACTCAGACATCGAAGAGCAAAAATACTCTTTCCGAGATGGGGGGATGAAAAATATATTTTTCTGCTTTTCTGTAATATGTATGTATTATACAGATAAACCTTCCTCTTGAATCACTCTGTCTATTGCTGAAAACTGCATTAAAACCCGTTGAGTAGTATACAAGATCTAAGCGAACAGATAGCGGAAGCAACTTCATTACTATGTAAAGATTATGAAGTGTTGCCGATAGATAGTCAGCCACAACACTCCACTGCCCATTTGATTATGATGTTCACCGACATTTACGGGATTTATTTACGATTAAAATGGAATCCCATCTGGTTTGTAATTTTAAATGTATTTGTTTCAGTCTTATCCACCGAAAAGCTGATAGAGAGTGGAGTTATGAACGAAACTGATATGCAAGTGAAGATATCGCGACTTGCGACGGCGTTGGCGCTCACCTTGTACAAGAAAGTTGTTGACGCAAATTACACTGGCCCTCTAACTGCGTCCGCTCATTTGGTAAGGAGTTTTGTTTTACGCCCACAGAAAAGTTATACGTAGAAGAATTAAAATACAATAGAACATTTATGTACACACGGCTTCACATCAAGCTATACATTTCCAGTATAAGCTGACCTCTCATTCGAAAAGCCTACACAATGCGAGGTCAGCTTATCACGGACTTCACTGGACGCGCAACTCGGGCGTTTTCGCCTTTACCCCTCTTGCCACGAACTCAGTCATTTTGCCATAGTAAACGAAATTGTCAGTGTAACTTTAGTTCTCGAGGACAAAATATAGTGAAAAAAATGACGAAGTGAGCCGTATTATTTTGTAAAAGCTATAGTAGCCGAGCAGTTAATATTTCTTTTCACCTGTGAGTATAATTTTATCCCATTGAAGCCACTATATTTTCATAAAATCAAATAAATATGATACGATTACTGCAAATAATACGCCATTTTAAAAGTACTCAATTTTTTGGGCAGTGTAACCGAAATTGTGGTACACCAAAATGAGTCGGATTATAATGTCATTTAGTTTTCATTCTTCATTACGTTCATTCTAATCATATGGTGATAGGGCTTGACACTATCGATAAAAAATATCGATATGAATGAATGAACGAACTCACACACTTTCAGATTTTCAACTGATCCATTAAGAAAGACAGAGTGGGTGAAAGCAGTCCGCAGAGAGCAGGCTTGGATTCCAAGAAAACATAGTTATATAATGCAGTTTACGTTTTGAACCTGAGTGTTACAATAAAAAGTCTAACAAATAAAGGAAACTATGTAAAGATGCTGTTCCAAAATTAAATTTGCCAGAATTTGTAAGTAGAGCTCAAATACCGGACACAGCTCTCCTAATCATCATCATCATCAACATAATGATGGTGATGTTGTTTTACATGGTGGTTATCCATACTAAATAATAAATTCAAAAGTAACTCCGTGTCTCTGTCTGTCTGTTTGCTACTTTTTTATACATTTGGATATGGAACAAGCATATGGTTCACCCGTTACCACGACCGACGTTATCTTTATAGAAGATGTAAGTACCTGTTAAACTGACTAAGCGTCACCATCGCAATCGCGCAACGGATTTACGTTACTAAAATTGTTTATTGAAATATTTCGATTATCGGATAAATATTCTAACTACCGGTATTAAACCTATGGGACCTGAGTTATGGGATAAAAGTAGCCTATGTGTCAATCCACGTCACAATCTAAGTATATACTTAAAACAAATTAATAAATAAACAAACATCCATACTTTCGCATTTATAATATTAGTGTAATAAATTTTGATTTTGTAATTTCTTTTTACCAGACTGCTAAAACAGAGGGTGTTTTTTTTATTTTACTTGAATGGCTGACTTCTTCTCCATCTAAATAAAAAATATATGAAATGTTAAATGCTTTAGTTATTTTCTTGTGATTTTCTACATTCCTGAATGGTTAATGACACGCCATCAACGCATGCAATGCTAACAAACTGCAAACACCTAACCTGCAACTCTTTATTGTTACTTCCACCGTTTTGGATTTTTGGTGACGTCATAATGTAACCGCAAGCAGATTCAAATGAGCCCCACTAGTAGCCTAGTTCACTAGTATCCACTCAGAATGTACATTATCTAGCATTCGTCTCCATTATGAAACCACCTCCATGGTACCAAATTATTGCATTGTCACCTAAGTCACGTTTTATTAAGGGGACACCGGAGGGACAATCGCCCATACAACACGTACTACCAAGATCATTTCTAATTGGAGCATATTTCTAACTTAATACAGTATTATTTTAATTTGAATAGTATTTATCTAGGTTCCCAACCATATATTAGATTAAAATACTTACCTAAAATGAATTAGAAGCTTATCGCATTCTGCATGTTTTTACGTAAAAGACCTGTTTACAACCTAATTGTTTCGTATTAAAAACAACAACATCTTACTTATTTTAGTCATGGGAACATAGATTATATCGTCTAGTTACAGAATAACAACACAATGAGAAAAATACAACAAGTTTTCAGTCATCATTTTTGGTATTACGGAACATGGTCAAAATCTAATCAAATGTAGAATCGTTCTATTGCTATCACTGTCGCTCTGCGTGGCTAAACTTCGTCACTAAACAGGGATAGCTATATTCAGGCAGAACTTTTTGACGCTGCCGAATTGAAGTTGCGCTTGGGGTTCGCCGGCGCGTTAAAAATTTCAGCTCAATTGGTGGGGGGAACTGGTTTAAAATTCAACAAACATTGCAAGTTAAATAAAACCTTCTTATAATTTGATCATGATTACAATTTTAAAAAGTAGGTTAGTCATACTCTTTAATTTTTCGACATTAATTCAATTTTATCGATACTATTTTATCGACTGCACCAAGCACTAGTGTTCAATCTACAGTAACTGTTAGACAGTGACAACGCTATAAACAGAAGTACACCAGCAATAGATCACTCCCCCGAGCCCCGCAAAAAACGGTCGACGGTGATTTAATTAGTTTTAATCACGTTACGCGTCCCGTGAAGTCCGTGCAGCTTATATTGGAAATGTATAGCTTGATGTGTAGCCGTGTGTACATACACAAAGTTAATTTTTTTTTCAGTGTTACACCTATTGTTACCTATATTTATGATACATTTGCACGCTCACGAAGCAAAAACATGTGCTCCTCACTTATACATAACACTATAAAGTATTCTACTGTGTTTTAGTAAATAAATTGATGTCATTATATTTCATTATATGGTACCTACACCAAAAATCAAACATATTAACGATAAAATAAATAAATAAAATATTGGTGGACAATTCACACAGCGCTGTCTAGCCCCAAACTAAACAGAGCTTGTACTATGAGAACCAGATAACTTATAATATATAGAATAACATCCAGACCCGGAACAAATATTTGTAGATAATGCAAACATTTGTTCCGCGGCGGAAATCGAACCCGCTACCTCCTGCGTCTCAGTCGGCTATACGCCTACTGCGCCACGGAGGTCGTCAAAATAAATGTATTATATCGAGAAGTACAATCTCGGGATATAATATATGCTAGTTGTCAGTGCGCAGTGGTTGAAATTCGATCGTATTTCATATTTTTTTGTATGCTACCCTCATTCTCTGTGTAAACTTTAACCATGCCAATCTCACTATCCTCCGTGCGCGCAATAAGCTTAGAAAACCGGCCAAGTGCGAGTCGGACTCGCGCACGAAGGGTTCCGTACAATTATCTATAAAAACGGCAAAAAATCATGTCTGTTGGGAGCCCCGCTTAAATATATATTTTATTAAATAGCACAATTTTATTTATTTACCATATTTGCGGTTGGTGCCGATTAAGCTAGTCCTCTAAATTGTATGAGCGCCCATACAACTCAGAGGACTATCTTACTTGGCGTGAACTATGTATGTATGGGGACACGCTTTAATTTTCAACTTTTTTTATTTATTGGATTTTTTCCTTTATTTGCGCCGTAAGACTTTGCTTTTTGCCAAATTTCGTGATTCTGGTCAACGGGAACTACCATATAGGTTTTCGACCCAAAACCTATAGGGTACTTCAGTTTGACCCAGAATTATCAATTCTGGTTAAAATCAAGGTCTTACAGCACAAGTAAAGGGAAAATTCCGAAAAATAAAACAGGTTGAAAATTAAGGTAAATTTTGGTACTTACAAGTTTTCGCGAAAATCAAAATTTGTTCATATCTTTTTGTCGTGTTGACTCAGGACCTTGATTTTTATACACCTAATAGGGACTATAGACCTCAGTATCTGGTATAAATTTCAACTTTCTAGCTCCACCCGTTCCTGAGAAAATCGGTGGTGACACACGGACAGACGGACAAGAGAGTTTTTTTTTATTGATGATAGCCAAGCGCTTGACCACTACCTCACCTGATGGTAAGTGAAGGTGTGATCGAAGATGGATCACGCTTGCCTAGAAAGAACCTATTCACTCTGGACTTGAAGACACCAAGATTATACTGGTTTGGAAAAATACACGCCGGAAGTGAGTTCCACTCCTCACTTGTGCAAGAAAAGTTGAAGCAAATCGTTTGGTACGGCAAGGTGGTATGCCGACCAGGTATGGGTGGTACTTCTCGGTTCGTCTGCTTGTCCGGTGGTGGAAGGGGGAAGGAGGGATAAGGTCATGAAGATCTTGCGCACATTCACCAAAATGTATCTTGTAAAAAACTGAAAGTCTGACTACTCGGCGTCTGTGCTCTAGACTTTGTAAATTGGCTTCCACTAGTGAGTCATCACCAATGAGTCTAGCAGCATGTCGCTCAATCGAATCAAGGGCTTCAAGCTGGTACTTGGCAGAGCCATCCCAGAGATGGCAGCAGTACTCCATACATGAGCGGACTTGTGCTTTGTAGAGACTGAGCAGCTGTCTCGGTGAGAAGTACCGCCGAACCTTAGCTATGATGCCCAGCTTCATAGCAGCAATTTTGAGTGATCTAGGGTTCCTTTTTTTATCTTTTGAGGTACGGAACCCCAAAAAGTTTTCTCCTCACGTATTTATACATATTTATATTACTTTATACATTATTTTATTTAGATTATTGATTATCCCCCGCAATTAAAAGCAGAATTTGGTTTTAAGTAGTTTATAACAAAAAGCTGATATTATTATTTTTAATAAATGGCTGATTAGTAGATTGATAACTTATTATGTCGCATAATGGTTTCACCGAGTGTTTTGGTATACATTTTGTTCTTACCTAGTTATGTTGCTAAAAAGTGGCTATACGTGAAAACATATAATTGGCTTTCTGTTTTGTACAAGTAAATTTTTAAGTTAACTAAATACAAATACATTTATTTACCAAAAGTTTACAAAAAGTATAACTCAGTAGGATAGGCTACGGCCGAACCTGCGCGACCAAAGCGACTGCGAAGCGGGGCGGGAGCGTCTACCGCGCGGCGGACGCTCCCCGTGTTTATATTGACTACCTCCGTGGCTCAGTGGGCGAATAGCCGGCTGAGACGCAGGAGGTAGCGGGTTCGATTCCCGCCGCGGAACAAATGTTTGCATGTTCTACAGATATTTGTTCCGGGTCTGGATGTTTTTCTGTATAAGTATAATAAGTATGTATTTACAAAAAAAAGTATATATAAGTATTCTATCAGTTATTTGGTTCCCGTAGTACAAGCTCTGCTTAGTTTGGGGCTAGATAGCGCTGTGTGAAATGTCCAGCAATATTTATTTATTTATTTATCTATGGCGCCTTGCACACCTACGCGACCCTAACGCGGGAACACCGCGTCGGCTGAGCGGGACGCACGCCTTGTGCTCAGACGCGTGTACGGTTATGATTAGAAGGGCGCTAATACGGGATCCTATCCAGTAAGTAACTAAGTAAAGTTAGTGCTGTTGGTCTTCCATAAATCACACTAATATTATAAATGCGAAAGTTTGAATGTTAACTCAATCACGTCGTAGCGGCTGAACCAATTTCGATGAAATTTAGTATTTACGTAGATTATAACCTGGATTACCACATAGGCTACTTTTTATTCCATAAATCCAGGTATTAAAATGGAGTGTCAAAGTTTCTATAGAAAAATGATTTTTGTCTTCCGCTGCCGCTGGCGGGTCAGCGAGTAAATAAATAAATTTTAAATACAGGTGGACGAACTTCTGTACTGCTACACACGAAGCCAGGCGTGTCCGCTGATGAAGGCAGCAGACTTCACATCCAATCCCCCCGACAGCCTGCCGCCGACTGCGCCGCACATGTACGCGAGCGTCGTGCACCACACGAGCAACCCGGCCGCGTTCACCGCACAACTGCTCGCGCTCCTCGCCGGAACTGATATGGAGGCAGACAAGCCTGCTTGCAAGAACTTACAAAAACCAGTGAGTATCCATCTCAACTTATTATTATTACAAGCTTTTATTTCACTTGCAATGTATGTATGTTTGTCCGCCATCTTGGATGGTCCGCCATATTGGAATTAGAATAACGTCACATAGTCATCCAAAATATACGTGTATACCAAATTTCAGCTCAATCGGTTAAAGATAGGCCGGGTGGAATCTAAAATCAGTTATCTTTAACCGATTGAGCTGAAATTTGGTATACACGTATATTTTGGATGACTATGTGACGTTATTCTAATTCCAATATGGCGGACCATCCAAGATGGCGGACTATTTATTTTTTCTGCACTACCACAGTATGGGTATCAAATGAAAGGGCTTGCTGAGGAGAACACGAAAACTAATACAACGTCACATTAAATCCATAATATGGGGACCATCCAAGATGTATACTATAAATCCAATATGGCGGGACCTACAAGATGGCGAAAGATGTTTTCTGGTGTTTTGAAGAATTTTAACAAAAGTATGCCTTGGTCGACTTCATACTTTGACTTGTGTAATTTGTCGAGATAGGCGTTAACAGCATTGGTTTGCTATCTATCTAGGAGAAGGATATTACTATAAAGCCGAATATATCCAAAACGCCTATACTTTGTGCTTACAAATTAAATTTTTGGTAGGCATGCTTCCACGGCGTGCCGTGCATGCGTTTGGACTTATTTGAACCTGCTTGCGGTTCTGATTATGAATTTTATAAAAGCTTGTTTTGAAAAAGTAATTTTTCAACAGAAATAAACTTATAAGGTACGATTAAAGACCTTTGTCTCCAAACACTGAGGTATTTTGGACGAGGATATTACCGTTATTATTTTGATTTTTGTTTCATTTTTCATAATTTTAGATCTTTATTAGAATGTAATGCAGCTGTCTGTCATAATATTGTATTATTGGTGGTTCAAAAATATTGAGTCGCTTCATAATTACGGATTAAAACGGGTATTTATCGCGTATGTATCGTTTTTATTTGTTATCCCGACGTTTCGGCTGTGTTGCAACAGCCGCGGTCACGGGCGGACTGGACAGTGTCGTAATATGACCGAGGCCATTTATAATTCTGAAGACCAAGTGGGGGTGGTTGCTGCAGCTGCCATCACTTCTCGACGGTAGCTCAAAGTACTGCAGTCCGCCCGCGACTACGGCTGTTGCAATATATTGGAACGTCGCCGCGTCGGTATGACAAATAATAAAGGCGAATACGCGATAAATATCCGTTTTAATCAGTAATTATATTGTTTTTGACATTGAAGTATGGATTATTTTTCAGGGTTACAATTATTACTGGCTCAGAGGGTGGAACCACACTGGTGTCTGTCTTCAGACTTCGGTGAATATGAGCGATGCCCTTAGTCCCGCTTTTTTAATTGATGGTTAGTAATCAATTTATGTTTATAGAGACTAGCTAGACTATACAGGGTCATTCAGGCACCATGGTCCAAAAGGATCAGCGCGATGGGGGACCCTGTGCCCGAACCGAATCACCCCCATGTATGTTTTATGATTTGTTATATTCAATGTTCAATTCAACAGCTGGTGTTCTTATTTCGATAATTTTCGTAGGAAAAAGGTTTGCTTAGAAACAGTTTCAACTGTTAAAAAACAATTCAATCCACAAGGTGAAGCCAGAAAACCAATAGAAACTGTTTATTTCCGAAATAAAAACGCATATTTTGACGACCTACGTGGCGCAGTGCGCGTATAGCCAGTTGAGACGCACGAAGTAGCGGGTTCTATTCCCGCCGCGGAACAAATGTTTGCATGATCTACAGCTATTTGTTCCCTGTCTGGGTGTTTTTATATATAGGGTGTTTGATAATATACGCACAAAAATGAAAGGGGTTATTTTGATAAGTATAATAAATAAATTTGTGAAATGTTTACCATAGATATGTGAAATTTATTATGGCATGTAAAAACAAACACTTCATTAAACTTATGTCGTGCTATTGCATAATGCTTGCCATCTAACCACAGATACTGTATTGGTGAAGTCTCGAGAAATCTCTTGTTGTCCCTTTCTAACTCAAAACCAGCAGACATTTCCGAAAGAGATATCAAATCGGCCTTTATTGTCGATTGCAAGAGTAGGCAGTAAGTTTTATATCGAATTAATAACCTAAACTTAGTCGATTTTTTTAATTTGATAATATAACTAGTAGTTTTTTGTAGAAGGCTTTTTTTATGTTTTGAGAAACCGTCACTTAAATATCGTCCGTTTATTACCAAACACCCTGTATATTATAAGTATGTATTTACAAAAAAAAAAGTATATAAGTATTCTATCAGTTATCTGGTTTCCTTAATACAAGCTCTGCTTAGTTTGGGGTTAGATAGCGCTGTGTCCAGCAATTTTTATTTATTAATTATTGCAATATTTCAGACTACGACATGAAATCGGGCTTGTACTCGTCATGGACGGAATCAGTGTGGCGAGGATTGTCGGCGCGCGTGTTCGTGAGCGCGGGCGGCGCGGGCGCGACCGCGGCGGCCGCCGCCGGCTTCTGCGCCACCTGCTTCGCAGCCTTCCTCACTTACTGGATGAACAAGTACAAGGATGTAGTGTTCGTGAATGCTGCCACTTTTACTCCCACAGACAACGGCCATTCAGGGTGAGTACATCCATAAGAGCAGAGTCGACTCGATATCGAGCTTATAACAATTGTAAATCTATTGTTTTAAACCTGGATGAACCCCTTGACTCCCGCCGACTCGATACCGAGCCTATAACAATTGGAAATCTATTGTTTTAAACCTGGATGAACCCCTTGACTCTCGCCGACTCGATACCGAGCCTATAACAATTGGAAATCTATTGTTTTAAACCTGGATGAACCCCTTGACTCCCGCCGACTCGATATCGAGCCCTTAACAATTGTAAATCTATTGTTTTAAACCTGGATGAACCCCTTGACTCCCGTCGACTCGATACCGAGCCTATAACAATTGGAAATCTATTGTTGTAAACCTGGATGAACCCCTTGACTCCCGCCGACTCGATACCGAGCCTATAACAATTGGAAATCTATTGTTTTAAACCTGGATGAACCCCTTGACTCCCGCCGACTCGATACCGAGCCTATAACAATTGGAAATCTATTGTTTTAAACCTGGATGAACCCCTTGACTCCCGCCGACTCGATATCGAGCCCTTAACAATTGTAAATCTATTGTTTTAAACCTGGATGAACCCCTTGACTCCCGCCGACTCGATACCGAGCCTATAACAATTGGAAATCTATTGTTTTAAACCTGGATGAACCCCTTGACTCCCGCCGACTCGATACCGAGCCTATAACAATTGGAAATCTATTGTTTTAAACTTGGATGAACCCCTTGACTCCCGCCGACTCGATATCGAGCCTATAACAATTGTAAATCTATTGTTTTAAACCTGAATGAACCCCTTGACTCCCGCCGACTCGATACCGAGCCTATAACAATTGGAAATCTATAGTGTATTATTTCCTCGTATTCAATTAGTTAAACCACTTTTAACACGTTCAACGCCACGTGTATACTATAGTATACACCGCAGTACTTTTGTCTCAGGCCGGTGTTCAACTGGATATTCATTTACATACCTAACTTCAAAGGCGTTTGAAAGACCTGCCCTGCCAAATTCGGTTGCTACTTGTGGGTAGCAACAAATAGAGACCCTCTATCACAGGTATTTCATACTTAAAAGAGGGTCCCAAACCCATTAAATGTATCTGTTACCCGTGCGCGATAAGTTGGGACCTGAGCGCGGTGACGTCATATTGGCGTGTTTGTACCGCCCGCAAAAAAGCGAACATAACAAGCAGCCGCCCGCGGCTTCGTCTTTGTTTTTTTTAACCTAATTTATTATGTTACTCAGGGAGGACGCTGCTTTTTATCTAATCATTTTTACACTATTTGAATAAAATAAAAATACAATGTTTAAGTTTATACATTTATTTTATCTATTATTTACATTATCTCATCTTCGTCACTACTTAGTGGATTTATGCCTTCTAGAGGTTGTTCTTCGTCCTCAGTCTCACTATAATCACTTGACGAAGAGGTATCCGATAAATTTACAATTAATTGCGATTCATTCGGCTCTTGTAAGAGGTCATCGTCCCAATACTTTTGTCGAAGCCTGTCCACATGGTTGACTTCTTTTTTCCAGACAACAAAACAATAACACAAACGAAAACTAAAAGAATTCCAGAGCGCGTCGTTACGTGACGTAGGCCAGTACGAGACTAAAAACCCTAGTAAAAAATAGTGATGCGAACGGTACAATACGAGCGCCATCGGGGAAGTGCAGGGGAAGCGGTCGGAAGTGCTAGGAGTCATTCCTAGCAGGTCCCAAGTTATCGCGCACGAGTAATATATTAAGTTTACTGAAATACTTAAAAGAGGGTCCCAAACCCATTAAATGTATCTATATTAAGTTTACTGAAATTAATATATTTGTATTTGTGGGTTGTGAATATCACAAAACTTTAGAAATCGTTAGTTCGTTGAAAATAAACATATATTTCATTTGAATTTTAGTTTTAACGTTACAAATCAAGCCAAGATCACGAGCCTAATTAATTAAAATTTTAACTTATCTTTATGGCATGGTCTGCAGTAAAAATGTTTGCAGATGCTGCAAATGGTTTTCATTTGAGTAGTACATTTTCGTTGCCCAGGAAAGGCATTTAGCATGGAAAGAAAGGCAAGGATGTTCCTGGGCACTCTCTGCATTTGTTTTGTACACGTTGAAAAAAAAAACGTGCGAATCGTAGCGAAAGTTGAGATTATTATAACCATAAGGTTAACACACGGTTATGTGAGATGTTTTGGTAGTGGAACAGTGTTATTGATCAGAATCTGCAAATAACTAACAATATTCCCTTTCCCGTGCCTTAGAAGTCAAAGGTACCATGGCGTTGAAAGGGTTATGTAGTATATCAAAATTTTACTATTATTTGCAACTAAATCTAATTCGGTCCGGGTGTTTCGGAATTTATTGACTAAAAAAATCTCCACTACATCTACAAACTTTGACATTTCAGAATGCTTCTGTTGATTTTATTATTTTTTGTTTCAGTATTTTGAGGACAGTTAACTGTTGAGCGCAGCCGAAGAAGTTTTACAAAGACTGTTTACAGTGTGACGAATTTGAATCATTCCATCTTTGCCTGCAACTTGATATCATACATTACTTTCAAATAATTGTACCAGATGAATCTTAGCCCAGTTAAACTTAGCCAGCAGTATTTAACAAATATTTGAAAATAACATGTAAATCATTTCCGATGACAATTTAAATTATGTATTCATCTAGTTCTTAGGTATGCGTTAAGTAAGAAAATAAAACATCTAAAATACTAATTTAACTTTTTATTGAGTTAGTTTTAGAAGAGAAAATAAGAGCGTGTGAACTACATAACCTCCTAAATGTGCTAAAAACTTGCTGTATAATGTACTAGCTGACCAATCCGCAGCTTCGCACGCGTAGTTTTTCAATAAAAACATTACCCTCCTTCTGCGCAGTTGGGTAAAAATTAGCCTATGTCACCCGGGGATAGTGTAGCTTCCCAACAGTGAAAGAATTTTTGAATCGGTCCAGTAGTTTCGTAGCCTATTCAATACAAACAAACAAATCTTTCCTCTTTATAATATTAGTATAGATGAGATTCAATACACGGAATTTAACTGTTTTGCTATCAAATACAGCTTCATTTAATATGGAGTTTAAACACGGTAAAATGGCGGTTAATAAAAATATTAATATAGTTTGACCGAAACCGCTGTACCGCTCCTGAGGTATACGCGCGGCGAGGGGGGGGGGGGGGGGGGGAAGTGTCGGCCGCTCCGATCTATCAGTCTGCCGTCAATGCTAGGTATTATATTCTCTTTGTTCAACGCTCACGGCGGTAGGTAGCTTTTGTATCGGACGGTCTATGTCAGACGCACACGAGATAAATATCCAAAGATCTATCTCGTGATGTCAAGACCGTCATTTTTAATGAAAACAATTACTGGAATCGCGATAGTAGATTTGATATTATTATCGATCCATTAATAAATACATTTGCAGAACGACTCTGATTCAAGTTCCTATGGTGAAACAGAAGTTGAAGCAGAATCTGTGTCAGAATATCTGTAGATAATTTAGTTATAAAAAAATATAAACATATCGTTATAAAAAATAACCATATCGTTTACGATATCCTAAGATATATCCGACAATATCGATCTCATATGTACTCTTGCTCTCTATTCCTCGGCCCCCACCTCGCCGCACTGTCCTAAGGAGCGGTACATCGCTTTTGGTCAAACTACAATAACATATTAAATAAAAACTTGCAAGTAAATTTTATAACGAATTTTGGTTTATTAATACAAAGTTTTTCTATACTTCTAGACGATGTTCGTGATTCCTGCTTTTGTTTTACATCCTGTAACATTTCTTGTATCGAATTAAAAGTTATTTCGACCAATTTCAGTATATAATGGATATCTATTTCTGTCGCAGCGAGCGCATGCATCGTAAGACGTGCTAGCAATGTGAAGTTGCCTTTTAGATTTTTGTTAATGCGATATTTATATTCGCTATACTATTGTGATGTTATATTTTCCCAAGTTTATCCTGAGGTAACTTTGTTACCTTTGTGGAGAAAAAGATTGGCTTGTGTAGGGAGTTTTCAGACAGATTGATGTTTCCAGAATTCTATCATTAAGAAGCCGACGAACCCCGAGCGCAACTTCAATTCGGCCGCGTCAAAAACTTCGGCCTGAATATCGCTATCCCTGTTTAGTGACGAAGTTTAGCCACGCAGAGCGACAGTGATAGAATTGAACGAGTCTAAATTTGATTAGATTTTGACCGTGTTCCGTAATACCAAAAATAATGACTGAAAACTTGTTGTATTTTTCTCATTGTGTTGTTATTCTGTAACTAGACGATATAATCTATGTTCCCATGACTAGGATACGTAAGATGTTGTTGTTTTTAATACGAAACAATTAGGTTGAAAACAGGTCTTTTATGACGTAAAAACATGCAGAATGTGATGCGTTTCTATTTCATTTTAGGTAAGTATTTTGATCTAATATATGGTTGGGAACCTAGATAAATACTATTCAAATTAAAATAATACCTTATTAAGGTAGAAATATGCTCCAATTAGAAATGATCTTGGTAGTACGTGTTGTATGGGCGATTGTCCCTTTATTTTTGCTAATTCGTTTTACATTTCTATAATTTTGATTTGTGTTTTATGCGATGGAAATATGTAGAGGTCTTTGGAAACAGTATTTTCCTATTGTGTTGCTCGTTGCGCTTAGATTGTCTGGAGTTTGTTTGCGTATGCATATTGAACGACTTCATCTCGTCTCTTTGTATAATTTTGTAAGAGATGTGTGTATTATAACATGGGAAGGTATTCGCACCTTGGAATGATATCGAAATGTTAGAAAGCGCTATTTTATCTGAGCAATCCTTCCGTGCTTTGGCAGGGGCGTTCAGTCAATTCTCAGTTAGGTATTACTTACAGTCGTTATGCTTTAAAGGAAGTCTGAGGACGGCCTATCAACTCCGACAACAGGGTTAGCCACCTATCGTAGACGAATTTACTGAGCTGAACAAGAGAAAATCTACGCTAGTCAAGCTGTGATCCAAAAAGCAGTTCTGTGCAAGAAAATATTTAAAAAATACCTACTGACGATGTCAAAAACAAGATAATAAATTACATTTCCGATTCTCATAAACATTGATTGTGAAAATTCTGCATTTTTTATAGGATTGTAGGTACCTATACAGTTTTTCAGTTTTGTCAAAATTTCGAAATACGAATTTTAAATGGCACTGACAACTTTTATTAAGTAGTAAATATGTGCGTAACCTGCGCAGCTGCGAGTAGAGCTTAGTGATTTGAATCCTTTTTGGCAGGAGGTCGGGCCAGGCAGAGGAATAAAAAGGAGTCGCTAAATAAAGCAAATACGAGAACTATCTCTTAGCTTCTATCTACTTTATGAGTTGCACTCCTGGGGAATGGAAGTATAATTTTACAATCTACCATGCCCACTACAAAAATCATCACACAGCGTCGCAGAGCAAAAAATGCTTTATTCAGTTGTTGTAACATACTCTTTTCTATACTTTTTTGAACTACTTACCGGAAACGGAGCGTGCGTAGACGAAACCCTGAGGTTATTTTAATAGTAGTATCACCGGAAATGGTACAATGAAATAGAGAAACCAATGTTTCCGTTAAGTTATTTATTTTGTGTTCTGTGTCAATGTTTGCTGGCAATACTGGCTGTCATAAATATTTTTGACACCCTGTTGAACATGAGTTGCCAACAGGACAGACAGGACAGTGATGTCCATGTGCGTGTCCAGGCTTCGATGCATTATTTTGAACTCGATTAAAAATGAAAATGTATTTGAATTTGAATTTACAAGCTTTAAACATAAAATTGATTTATTTCTTTATGTGTAATGTCCGATTTAAATCAAATTTCTGGCGATCATATTTTGCACTTTATAGACAGCAATGTAAGCCAATCTAGACAATTTGATAGAATAAAATAAATCGATTGTAAGGTAAACTTGATAAATCAAATACTTGCAAAAAAAGGCCAAGATATGTTTTTTTCTAATTATCAGTCAAACTAAAGAACTTAAGTAATATGTAGTTTTAGTTTTGCGCAGGTAATAATGTAAATGAATACGATTATTGAGAAAGAAGAGACCTATAACTACATACCTACTTGGTAATGAGTACGATAGAACTATTTTGAATCTCATTTTACATTGTTAGATAATCTATTCTGTAAAGAGGGGTTTTCACGGTCATGTTTTTAGAACTGCATAAAGATGGCGCTATTCCATTAAGCACTAGGGATGGAACGTTTCACGATTGGCATGTGAAAAATTCATATGTCACATCACACCTATTATTTTCCTTTGTTTAGCCTGTTAAAACTAATTTCAAATTATATCACTTTCGGTATTCAACGGATATTGGTTGTTATCATTCGGGTCTGCTACAAATCACAGTCGTTCGCATTTCTTCGGAATTCATCAGGCGTTTTCGTTGCCCGTGATTTTTCACATGTGAAATAGCACTAGCAAGAATGTGGATCACAAAAGAACATTGATTGCCACCCACACACAAGACGAAACAAAAACGGAGTGAGCATGTTCTTTTATAAATTTTGTTGTTGTCTTTGCGACTTTGATAGTTTGGCAAGTTTAGAAATATATGTTTTAGCGGAGCATGTTTCGGGTGCTTGTTTAGACGGCGCCATCTATTACGCTAGTTGGTCCTACTTTTTTTAAATCGAGAATGAAAAGCCCTCATTCATATATTCATATTTCTTAGGTATAATCTAAGAGAATTAAAAAAATACATTCCAAAAAATTCAATAAACGCAATCGAATTATGTAATCTTAAGTCATTTGATCGAAAAATAGAGTGCATCACTAGTCATTCAAATAATGAATCGTTCATTACCCTTGATAACCGGTGCTATTCGCTACTGTGTGTATTGTAATGCTTCAAGACTAGCGGTATCAACAACAGCGGCAAGAGGAAATATTATATATTTACATCGACAGTGGTCTCGAAGATATTCAGTGACTCCAATAACAGCTCCAAAAAAAATGGCAGCGTTGACTGAAGTTTTCAAGTATGTGGACAAGAATGCAAAGGCTTACAAGGAACTCTTGAAAGAGGCAGTAGCCATTCCATCAGTATCCTGCGATATAAAGTACCGCGATGATTGCGTCCGTATGGTGCACTGGACTCGGGAAAAATTGAAGGAGGTTGGAGCTTCAACTGAACTCAGGGAAGTTGGTTTCCAAACCATTGACGGAGTACAAGTTAAACTCCCTCCTGTGCTTGTTGGTGCCCTAGGAAATGTAAGTCGCCTACACAACTCTTTCTGTCTTGCCTTACAATAAACCAATCAAATTATTACCCAGAAATATGCATTAACAGTGTTTATAAGTTACTGTACCCAATACATTTACTTCATAGGATCCCCAAAAGAAAACAATCTGTATCTACGGTCACTTGGATGTTCAACCTGCTCTGAAATCAGATGGTTGGGCTTCAGAGCCTTTTGAACTTGTGGAACGGGATGAAAAACTATTTGGCCGAGGCTCAACTGATGACAAAGGCCCTGTGCTTGGTTGGCTGAATGCCATCAATGCTTTCAAGGGTGTTGGTGCTGAGGTGAGTCCACATTTTTTAATTTTATACTCTTATTAAGGAAATTCACAATTAGCTTGACAGTCAAAGTAGGTAATAATTGAGCTATTATTATGATTATTTTTTTTGTTAAAAATTAAAATAATGGGCCATTGTAATAAACGGAAAAATAAATCAGCTCCATTATCAAATTTAATGTTAAAGTAGTCCATTATTAAAGTTCAAGAAAATTACTAATGCCTACATACTGTTCTATTTATAGAAATATGTATAATTTTTATAGTTTATAACTCTATTGATTTCAAAACTACAAAACTTTTATCATCATTTTTTCACAGCTCCCAGTAAACCTTAAGTTTGTATTTGAATGTATGGAAGAATCAGGTTCTGAAGGTCTTGATGCCCTTCTCCTGGAGCAATTGAAACCCGAAGGGTTCTTTAAGACGGTAGACTATGTCTGTATATCTGATAACTACTGGCTGGGGACTACAAAGCCCTGCCTGACTTATGGGCTCAGGGGGATCAGTTACTACTTTGTGGAGGTTGAGTGTGCCACTATGGATCTACACAGTGGTGTGTATGGAGGCACAGTTCATGAAGGTAAGCTTATAACTCTAGAGATTAGTTTAGTAGTATGTATTAGAGCTCCTTGTTAAACAGTTCGTCCTGATAATTACTACCCTGTACCAATTTCTGCTGCCAATGTTTGGCAGTAAAGCCCAGTTTGAAGGGTATGACTGCCGGGAGTAGGGATAGGCACATCAGACTCTTGCATGTCTGAAGGTGCAATGTAATGGCATGTTTACCAACTCTTTAAGTTGGATGTAATCTCACCACTGTAACCGCTTAACATCAGGCAGGTTCATGAGCTGATGCCATTAGAAAAAAACCTCGAATGACTAAAATGTTCAGTACATTATGACATAATATTCATAACACTTAAGCTTGCTATGCTATTAAGCAAGAAACCACATAAATTTTAGTCTTTTAATTGATTAAAATATAACTTTAAACATTTTAAATTTTCTAGGGATATGTAAAGAGCCCTTAATTGCCTGGGAGAGATATGTCTCAGCAATAAGGCCGCCCATTGTATGCCTTTTTAATTTTAGTTTAGTGTTATATATTTGTGTGTGGTAATTACAATTAAGATTTATCAAAAACTAAATATATTAAATATTTTGGCTATGCAACTAGGCTTATCAACCATTTTGAAAAGTCAAGTATCTACAAATAAATGTAATTAAATGATAAATTCAATAAAACATGGGCAACAACTCAGTTATCTGTTATAACACCTATCTAAATACATAATACCTACATTCCATTATTATGATAAGGCACGAAATGGATTGCTTTGTACGCATTGACTGTTGCCAACTGATAATTACTTATATTGAAAATGTGTAATACTCATAAACCTAGAGTGTTATGTTTATGCATATGTTTTTGACGTGATAACGTCTTAGAAATCGATGAACGCCGGCTGCACGCACGAAATAGTGTCACGTTCCGCCTGAGCCGAGCGTGCAAGCTAAAGCGGGACGAACGAGAGGCGCGATCGGCCTAAGCGTTCGGCTTGTGACGCATCTATCTCTCTTCCACTCGTTATCACGTAAAACGTCCGTAAACCGACACAGACAACCAACTTTTTGAATAAAATCAGCTTACAATCCTGTTAATAGCATAAGTGACTTCTCTTATAATACAAAATATTGTATGAAGATTAACTGTTTTAAAATTGGTTTTGTAATTTAAGGAGAGGAGGCAATTCATCCCATGAAAATGAATAACTTTCCTGATAAATAAATTTCAATTTCATTTTATATTCATGTTAATCTATGCATGCCTATAAATCTGATGTACTACTGCATTGCGGAACTTGCGTTGTTCTTTACGAGGTCGGTTCTATAATGTCTGCTCGTAATCAATAGGTACAAATTTTCAAATTCTTTTTATTCATTAAAATCACAAGGATCACTTTAAACGTCAATTTCACTGCCTGTTCCTTCGCGACCGAGCCAGGAAATAAAAGCAATAAACAAGGCTGGTTATTCTTGTTTTTTTAATTATCCTTTTAAAATACACAACGATGAAGTTAATAAATTACGTCTAAATTGTAACATTTTTAAACGAGTTGGAGCAATTTCAATCCCAAGCTTTATTATTATTTAAGTAATCCGATATGTTATAGTAGGCTTTTTTATAACGATTTTATATGAATTACGTTTAAAATTTGTTAATTGTAAATTTTTACCATCACTTGGGAGTTTGTTATAAAAGCGTACACCTTGCCCTTTTAACGATTTACAGAAAGCAGCCTCTAACTGGTAATTCCCTGTATGGTTGAAGATTGGAATAAAAATGTAATAACGATTCCAAAAATTAAAATTTAAAAAAATAAATTTTATTTAAATACATGGTGTGGGAAATACTTATACAACAGAACTTCTTGCTTTACCAGACCTTATGTGGACCGATAGAGTGCATCTGATGTTTTAAAAATTTGAGACCTAATAAAACAGTTTGTGAATAAACAAACAATGTACCATCATTCCGAATTGATAGTTGCCACAAGACATTTTATCCTAGCAATAGATTTAAATTCATTTGTCCATGACCATTCGTATCGAAGTCAATGCAGCAGGTAGGTATTTTCAATTGAAGCGAATCACATACATAATCTTTCTATTAACTTTACTGAAAATGCTAAAGTTTAAACAATTAGATGTATAGTTTTCGGTTCTGTCGGTTCAATAACAAACATTTAAATTATAAATGTTTTTTATTAACAGTGGCTAAGGCTGGTTCTAGTGCGTCGTCAGTTTGTAACGTTCAGTGCTCTTCTGACCAAGCAAACTGGCCGGACTGGTACAGTCTCAAACACGTGCACGAATGATACGCGCATCCGTACGGTCGGTCCACCGATCGGTGTCTTGACCGACGGTCCTCGTACGCAGTGCGTAGCAATATACGCGTGCGTACGGTCGGTCGAGCACTGTCACGACTTCACTATTGGTTGTATGGCCTCTGTGGTAGTTGTTGCCACAATTATGCCAATGTCAAGTTGACAGGTTAAAAACGGTAAAACGATGAAGTTCCGAGTATTGAAATGGTTGGCCAGTGTTTACAGAGGGAGACTTAACCAGAATTTAGACTACAAGGTGATTTATTTATACTTAAAAAGCAGAGACAACACAATTAAGGACATGCAAAACACAAATAAATATGTATATGTACAAATACAGAACATATAAACATAGAATTAGTCTGTCACGACTTGTGAATTTTGATACAAATGACAAGCGCGACCGACGTACGCACCGACGCGACGGTCGGTCGAGCACTAAAACCTGCCTAACCAAAATTTTCTCTCAACTTAATTTAAGTATTAGTTTTCCATCTATTATTTAATTTTAAATTGAGGAATAGGTAAATCTTTTACAGAAGTCGGTAGTTTATATTTATATTTTTTTATTAATACAAGCTGTTGCCCGCGACTTCATACGCTTTACACTACTAAATGTGTAGGTAACCTAGAAATAAAGCTACACTCGCTGTTGCAACTTGACACCCCATTTTTATCCCATGGGAATTGATTTAGTGCATAAAAGGTATGTGGTAATCCAGGTTATAATCTACGTATATACTAAATTGCATCTAAATCGGTGCAGCCGTTACGACGCGATTGAGCAACAAACAAATAAATAAACAAACATCCAAACTTTCACATTTATGATATTAGTGTGACTAGCTCACCCCCATAAAATAGCATAGGTTTCAATCAGTAAAAGATCGGTTCAGTATCTTCTCGAGATTACCCCCTAAATCAAACATAAAAACTATCTCTACACGTTGTCCTTTTAATCACTGTTTTCCCAGAACAAACGTTGTTCAGACCATGGTCTACTAACTGCATCAAACAAGAGAATTAAAAAAAATCTAGACCTCAAATAAGTCTAACGTTGTTCAAAAACTAGCCGTGACATAAAGTTCATTGACACGCTAGCCGTAGCGTACCTACTATTATTATATTTGTGCATGCGGCATGTTGTAGGGCGTAACGTTAAAATAGACGTTTTAAGAGTTGACTATACCTCAGCCCAAACTCGAATTTCACCCCCGCTTCTCCGCGCGCCGCTGCACGTCCTATCTCGCCGTGGTTCATATGTTTGCCGGTTTTTTTATCATTCAGTCTCTTCATTATCTTGTTGTGCTTATTTCTCATTACTGCGTCTTTACAAAAACCAACTTAATATAAATTCGACCTAAGAATTACGTGTTCGTTTGGAGCGACAAGCGTCACGGGTACCCCGTCTGAAAGCCGAGGCCAGACTGAATCGCGGACCGGGCATCCGGAGCGAATAGTTTCATTAGTGCAAAACTTAGATATATTCATTTTATGGTAAAATCAAAATGTATTTTGAAAATTTAAAACACAGGTGCCCTTATTTATGTTGTGTAGAATTACTGTATAAAGTTTCAAGATCTAAATTGAAGTATTCATCGCATAAGAACGGTTTTAAGATAAATTTGCAGTCATCTTTGGATTTTTTTTCTAGCGAGAAAATTTTACGGAATCGTGTTTTCACAACACAGGCGTTCTAGCACGTATCCTTAACTATAACATTTATGAATTACAGATTGAAAGCACACAATTTGTTGAACAAAATATTGTTTCTCAATAAGCGATTTATCGACTAGGTATAGTGCGCCCTTAAGTTCGCAACTTTTTATGTTTTTCAAAGACCGATTTCGTTTTGTTTTTTAATTTGATGTTATAAATTGTTATTAGACCATGGTCTGAACAACGTTTGTTCTGGGAAAACAGCGATTTAAAGGACACTGTGTATATAATATTAGTATTCATGTCATAGAGAGTGCGACACATGGCAAAACAATTATTAACAATTTTTTTAGTTATACTTTCCAAATATTCGTATATTTAATTCTATATTATTTGCAAGAAACCAACCTACTGCCATCCAGTGTAACCAACGTGCCTACATGCACTGGCTGGAAAAACTGTAGGGCAGTAGGTCTTTAGGTATTTTCCACTTACGTCCATTTCTTAAACTGTTAAAGAAGAAAACGTCTTATCCGTGTACTGTTATTTAATTCTTTTAATATCCAACATTATTATTTATGTATTGAAATGTAAAGTATGCGATCCTTATCGTAGATTTTGTTTCTTTCAGCCATGTCAGATCTGATTTACCTGATGGACCAGTTGGTAGACAAGGATGGTCATATCCTTATTCCGGATATGTACAAGTCAGTCCCAGCTGTAACTGAGAAAGAAAAACATCTGTACACATCTATAGACTTTGATACAATTGCGTACAGGTATACCTATTTGCCATAATATCTTGATCAACTAACTAGTACTTATCTACTGATTGAAAAAGCAGTTATAAAACACATTAATGATTAGTCTCGTTATTTCGCTAGACTTCACGCAAGTTGGTTTTTAAATGAAACAGTCCCATTTAAGTTTAATTGGGGACAAATAATTTAAAAGTGTTTTCTATTGAGGTAAAGAGGGGATCTATCCTATCATCTATCTATCCAGCCTCCAGCACCCACTGTTGGGTATAGACCTCTATGTCGCCGGTCCAATCGGACTGGCGACATAGAGAGGAGGCCTGAACGGAAGCTGAACAGCAACTTCCGTTACGAGGGCGGATGAAAATAGTACATTACTGCAGCGGTCATCAAAAGAAGCAATGATGGACGAACGTGTAAATGTGGGCCAAGGCGAAGCCGAGGCTCATCATTGCCTAGTTGTGACCAAGGCATTCTCAAAATGAAATATAAAATACAATTACTTTTCAAAATCAACGACGAACCACAATAATTTTTCCCGAGTTAAAGTGTTCATTTGTTTTTTTCAATAAAAGTAATATAAAAATTCTAAATTTAAATAAAATCTTTGATAAGTTACCTCCTTGTTTGCCATGTTTCGGAGTAAAAGATCGTTTCATTTTTAGGGTTCTGTACCGAAAGAGTAAAACGGGACCCTATTACTTAGACTTCGCTGTCTGTCTGTCATCAGGCTGTATCTCATGAACCGTGATAGTTAGAAAGTTAAAATTTTCACAGATGATGTATTTCTGTTGCCGCTATAACAACAAATACTAAAAACAGAATAAAATAAATATTTAAGGGTCGGGGGGGGGGGGGGGGGGGGGTGGGGGGGGGGGCTCCCATACAACAAACGTGTTTTTTTGCCGTTTTTATAGATAATGGTACGGAACCCTTCGTGCGCGAGCCCGACTCGCACTTGGCCGGTTATATGAAATTACACGACAGATATGAGTTTACTATGTAATTTATTTGGCCGCTAAACCGCGACAGATATGGATTTTCATACAACTTTTGCCGGCCGCTGCTCGCATGTATTTGGTACTCTTTTTATGTTATTTGTGGGGAAACAGGTTTACGGCCCACCACACGGTAAGCGGTCACCGTCGCCTATTGACACCTGTAAAACCCGGGGTATTGTCGATGCGTTCCCTACACTGTAGAAACCTCTTTACATTTCTCTTGAAGCGTGCCATGTCGTAGCCTAATGGGAAAACCTCAGATGGTAGCTCATTCCACATCTTGCAAGTATGGGGTATCAGTAATTTCGATTTATCTCGAAGAAGGTTGTAAAAATAATGCTCAAATTTCCAAGCATGTTTGAAGCATGTGTGGTATTGTTGGAAAGCTCTTAAGAGTTCCATATCCGATATTTTTTTTCGATTTCTTTTATGAAGTTATATTTTTGTTTAAAAGTAACTTGTATCTTCTCTCTACTCAGACGACCTCCGTGGCGCAGTGAGCGAATAGCCGGCTGAGACGCAGGTGGTAGCGGGTTCGATTCCCGCCGCGGAACTAATGTTTGCATGATCTACAGATATTTGTTCCGGGTCTGGTTGTTTTTCTGTATATTATAGTATGTATTTACAAAAAAAAAAAGTATATAAGTATTCCATCAGTTATCTGGTTCCCATAATACAAGCTCTGCTTAGTTTGGGGCTAGATAGCGCTGTGTGAAATGTCCAGCAATATTTATTTATTTATTATTTTATCTTACAGAGATGGAATTGGCGCTTCGCGACTCGCCTTCAATGGAGATAAGGAACAAATTCTAATGCACAGATGGCGATACCCTAGTCTATCGCTCCATGGAATCGAAGGTAACAAGTCGTATACAAATTAGAGTAGACTATATTTTTAAAATTAATTAAAGACTAAATTTTTCGAATCTTCAAATTGGAGAATCGACAATTTAAACGTTAATAATAGCTAGTATAGAATAGAGTATTTGCCATAATAAATTGTGGGTTTTTGAATTTATCCCCCGTAATCATGGCGCATACAAATTTCCTGACCCTCTTAAATCATTGTAAATAAGTAGGTACTTCCCGTTTTTTTGAGTAAAAATAATGTTCATACATAACACTGATAGTTTTAAAAGTTTCCTTTAGAAATACTAAAAATACGTAAATTTATATATTTGTTTAGTAAACATCGAACATATATAGAAAGAGAATTATTATCTGTGTTTAATGTAGAGTATAGAAGAGAATACGAGAATAGAATACGAAGAATAGAGAATCTACATTTATTTTTTTGGCTGAATAGGTATTCTAGAATTTTATAAGATAATTATTTGACGACCTCCGTAGCGCAGTGAGCGAATAGCCGGCTGAGACGCATGAGGTAGCGGGTTCGATTCCCACCGCTGGCTGATCAAATGTTTGCATGATCTACAGATATTTATTACGGGTCTGAATGTTTTTTCTATGTATAAAAGTCAAAAGTCAAAATCTTTTATTCATTAAAATCACAAGGATCACTTTGGAACGTCAATTTTACTGCCTGTTCCTTCGCGACCAAGCCAGGAAAGAAAGGCAAGATACAAGGCTGGTGGTTTTTTTATTAATCCTTGTAGATTACATAACAATACAGAAAATAAATTACGTCTAAATTGTAACATTTTTAACGAGTTGGAGCAGTTTCAATCCCAAGCTTCTCTATCATCTAAATAATCCGATATTTTACAGTAGGCTTTTTTTATAAAGATTTTGTTTAATTAGGTTTTTAAATTTGTTAATTGTCAATTTTTGTACATCACTCGGGAGTTCTAAAAGCGAATACCTTGCCCTTTAAACGATTTACTAACTTTATAGAGTCTACAAGTGGCAACAGCGAGTTTATCTTTAGTTCTAGTATTAAAATTAATAAATAATAAGTATTTATTAGTAATTAATAAATAATAAGTGTTTATTAGTAATTAATAAATAATAAGTGTTTATTAGGAATTAATAAATAATAAGTGTTTATTAGTAATTAATAAATAATAAGTGTTTATTAGTAATTAATAAATAATAAGTGTTTATTAGGAATTAATAAATAATAAGTATTTATTAGTAATTAATAAATAATAAGTGTTTATTAGTAATTAATAAATAATAAGTGTTTATTAGGAATTAATAAATAATAAGTATTTATTAGTAATTAATAAATAATAAGTGTTTATTAGTAATTAATAAATAATAAGTGTTTATTAGGAATTAATAAATAATAAGTGTTTATTAGTAATTAATAAATAATAAGTGTTTATTAGGAATTAATAAATAATAAGTGTTTATTAGGAATTAATAAATAATAAGTGTTTATTAGTAATTAATAAATAATAAGTGTTTATTAGGAATTAATAAATAATAAGTGTTTATTAGGAATTAATAAATAATAAGTGTTTATTAGTAATTAATAAATAATAAGTGTTTATTAGGAATTAATAAATAATAAGTATTTATTAGTAATTAATAAATAATAAGTGTTTATTAGGAATTAATAAATAATAAGTATTTATTAGTAATTAATAAATAATAAGTGTTTATTAGTAATTAATAAATAATAAGTGTTTATTAGGAATTAATAAATAATAAGTGTTTATTAGGAATTAATAAATAATAAGTATTTATTAGTAATTAATAAATAATAAGTGTTTATTAGTAATTAATAAATAATAAGTGTTTATTAGGAATTAATAAATAATAAGTGTTTATTAGTAATTAATAAATAATAAGTGTTTATTAGGAATTAATAAATAATAAGTGTTTATTAGGAATTAATAAATAATAAGTGTTTATTAGTAATTAATAAATAATAAGTGTTTATTAGTAATTAATAAATAATAAGTGTTTATTAGTAATTAATAAATAATAAGTGTTTATTAGGAATTAATAAATAATAAGTGTTTATTAGTAATTAATAAATAATAAGTGTTTATTAGGAATTAATAAATAATAAGTGTTTATTAGGAATTAATAAATAATAAGTGTTTATTAGTAATTAATAAATAATAAGTGTTTATTAGTAATTAATAAATAATAAGTGTTTATTAGTAATTAATAAATAATAAGTGTTTATTAGGAATTAATAAATAATAAGTGTTTATTAGTAATTAATAAATAATAAGTGTTTATTAGGAATTAATAAATAATAAGTGTTTATTAGGAATTAATAAATAATAAGTATTTATTAGTAATTAATAAATAATAAGTGTTTATTAGGAATTAATAAATAATAAGTATTTATTAGTAATTAATAAATAATAAGTGTTTATTAGTAATTAATAAATAATAAGTGTTTATTAGGAATTAATAAATAATAAGTGTTTATTAGGAATTAATAAATAATAAGTATTTATTAGTAATTAATAAATAATAAGTGTTTATTAGTAATTAATAAATAATAAGTGTTTATTAGGAATTAATAAATAATAAGTGTTTATTAGTAATTAATAAATAATAAGTGTTTATTAGGAATTAATAAATAATAAGTGTTTATTAGGAATTAATAAATAATAAGTATTTATTAGTAATTAATAAATAATAAGTGTTTATTAGCAATTAATAAATAATAAGTGTTTATTAGGAATTAATAAATAATAAGTGTTTATTAGGAATTAATAAATAATAAGTATTTATTAGTAATTAATAAATAATAAGTGTTTATTAGTAATTAATAAATAATAAGTGTTTATTAGTAATTAATAAATAATAAGTATTTATTAGTAATTAATAAATAATAAGTGTTTATTAGTAATTAATAAATAATAAGTGTTTATTAGGAATTAATAAATAATAAGTATTTATTAGTAATTAATAAATAATAAGTGTTTATTAGTAATTAATAAATAATAAGTGTTTATTAGTAATTAATAAATAATAAGTGTTTATTAGGAATTAATAAATAATAAGTATTTATTAGTAATTAATAAATAATAAGTGTTTATTAGTAATTAATAAATAATAAGTGTTTATTAGGAATTAATAAATAATAAGTATTTATTAGTAATTAATAAATAATAAGTGTTTATTAGTAATTAATAAATAATAAGTGTTTATTAGGAATTAATAAATAATAAGTATTTATTAGTAATTAATAAATAATAAGTGTTTATTAGTAATTAATAAATAATAAGTGTTTATTAGGAATAAATAATAAGTATTTATTAGTAATTAATAAATAATAAGTGTTTATTAGGAATTAATAAATAATAAGTGTTTATTAGTAATTAATAAATAATAAGTATTTATTAGGAATAAATAATAAGTATTTATTAGTAATTAATAAATAATAAGTGTTTATTAGGAATTAATAAATAATAAGTGTTTATTAGTAATTAATAAATAATAAGTGTTTATTAGGAATAAATAATAAGTATTTATTAGTAATTAATAAATAATAAGTGTTTATTAGGAATTAATAAATAATAAGTGTTTATTAGTAATTAATAAATAATAAGTATTTATTAGTAATTAATAAATAATAAGTGTTTATTAGTAATTAATAAATAATAAGTGTTTATTAGTAATTAATAAATAATAAGTGTTTATTAGGAATTAATAAATAATAAGTATTTATTAGTAATTAATAAATAATAAGTGTTTATTAGTAATTAATAAATAATAAGTGTTTATTAGGAATTAATAAATAATAAGTGTTTATTAGGAATTAATAAATAATAAGTGTTTATTAGTAATTAATAAATAATAAGTATTTATTAGGAATAAATAATAAGTATTTATTAGTAATTAATAAATAATAAGTGTTTATTAGTAATTAATAAATAATAAGTGTTTATTAGTAATTAATAAATAATAAGTGTTTATTAGTAATTAATAAATAATAAGTGTTTATTAGGAATAAATAATAAGTATTTATTAGTAATTAATAAATAATAAGTGTTTATTAGGAATTAATAAATAATAAGTGTTTATTAGTAATTAATAAATAATAAGTATTTATTAGGAATAAATAATAAGTATTTATTAGTAATTAATAAATAATAAGTGTTTATTAGGAATTAATAAATAATAAGTATTTATTAGTAATTAATAAATAATAAGTGTTTATTAGTAATTAATAAATAATAAGTGTTTATTAGTAATTAATAAATAATAAGTGTTTATTAGGAATTAATAAATAATAAGTATTTATTAGTAATTAATAAATAATAAGTGTTTATTAGTAATTAATAAATAATAAGTGTTTATTAGGAATTAATAAATAATAAGTATTTATTAGTAATTAATAAATAATAAGTGTTTATTAGTAATTAATAAATAATAAGTGTTTATTAGGAATTAATAAATAATAAGTATTTATTAGTAATTAATAAATAATAAGTGTTTATTAGTAATTAATAAATAATAAGTGTTTATTAGGAATAAATAATAAGTATTTATTAGTAATTAATAAATAATAAGTGTTTATTAGGAATTAATAAATAATAAGTGTTTATTAGTAATTAATAAATAATAAGTATTTATTAGGAATAAATAATAAGTATTTATTAGTAATTAATAAATAATAAGTGTTTATTAGGAATTAATAAATAATAAGTGTTTATTAGTAATTAATAAATAATAAGTGTTTATTAGGAATAAATAATAAGTATTTATTAGTAATTAATAAATAATAAGTGTTTATTAGGAATTAATAAATAATAAGTGTTTATTAGTAATTAATAAATAATAAGTGTTTATTAGGAATAAATAATAAGTATTTATTAGTAATTAATAAATAATAAGTGTTTATTAGGAATTAATAAATAATAAGTGTTTATTAGTAATTAATAAATAATAAGTGTTTATTAGGAATTAATAAATAATAAGTGTTTATTAGTAATTAATAAATAATAAGTGTTTATTAGGAATAAATAATAAGTATTTATTAGTAATTAATAAATAATAAGTGTTTATTAGGAATTAATAAATAATAAGTGTTTATTAGTAATTAATAAATAATAAGTATTTATTAGTAATTAATAAATAATAAGTGTTTATTAGGAATTAATAAATAATAAGTGTTTATTAGTAATTAATAAATAATAAGTATTTATTAGTAATTAATAAATAATAAGTGTTTATTAGGAATTAATAAATAATAAGTATTTATCAGTAATTAATAAATAATAAGTATTTATTAGTAATTAATAAATAATAGGTATTTATTAGTAATTATGAAATAATAACTATTTATTAGTAATTAATAAATAATAGGTATTTATTAGTAATTATTAAATAATAACTATTTATTAGTAATTAATAAATAATAAGTATTTATTAGTAATTAATAAATAATAAGTGTTTATTAGGAATTAATAAATAATAAGTATTTATCAGTAATTAATAAATAATAAGTATTTATTAGTAATTAATAAATAATAGGTATTTATTAGTAATTATTAAATAATAACTATTTATTAGTAATTAATAAATGATAACTATTTATTAGTAATTAATAAATAATAAGTGTTTATTAGGAATTAATAAATAATAAGTATTTATCAGTAATTAATAAATAATAAGTATTTATTAGTAATTAATAAATAATAGGTATTTATTAGTAATTATTAAATAATAACTATTTATTAGTAATTAATAAATGATAACTATTTATTAGTAATTAATATATAATAACTATTTATGAGTAATTAATAAATAATAACTATTTATGAGTAATTAATAAATAATAACTATTTATTAGTAATTAATAAATAATAACTTATTATTAGTAATTAATAAATAATAACTTATTATTAGTAATTAATAAATAATAACTATTTATTAGTAATTAATAAATAATAAGTATTTATTAGTAATTAATAAATAATAACTATTTATTAGTAATTAATAAATAATAACTTATTATTAGTAATTAATAAATAATAACTATTTATTAGTAATTAATAAATAATAACTATTTATTAGTAATTAATAAATAATAACTTATTATTAGTAATTAATAAATAATAACTATTTATTAGTAATTAATAAATAATAACTATTTATGAGTAATTAATAAATAATAACTATTTATTAGTAATTAATAAATAATAACTTATTATTAGTAATTAATAAATAATAACTTATTATTAGTAATTAATAAATAATAAGTATTTATTACTAATTAATAAATAATAATAAGTATGTATTTAAAAAAAAGTATTTAACTATTCTATCAGTTTTCTGGTTCCCAAGTACTGCTTAGTTTGGTGCTAGATAGCGCTGTGTGAAATGTCCAGCAATATTTATTTGTTTATATATTATAGGTGCCGCATTCCAACCGGGGGCGAAAACTGTAATTCCTGGAAAAGTAATAGGAAAGTTCTCGATTCGCATCGTTCCTAACCAAACACCCGAAGAAGTGGAAAAACTCACAATTGACTACTTGAATAAGAAGGTAAGTTACAGAACATTACTACCCTGTTCCTTATAAAGTCAAAAGACCTGTCAAAACTGTCAACCTGACTTAACAAGCACATGTTCGTGTCAGAGGGCCAATTCCCGTAACTTAAAATAGTTAAAATTCTAGTATCGATCTAGTCTCGTTATGTTAAATCTGCCCTACTAATAGTACTTGCAGTAATCGTAATTATTAGGATTTTCACTTATTTTAAACAATTACATCTCAAGAGGGTAGTCTATAAATAAAAAATTGTTCTCATGATTTTTTATTATAAACATGCTGTTTAAATAACGAGAAACGCAAGACTTGCACAAAATATTGCTTTTTCTAACACAAAAAAAAATATGTTTCCCGCGTTCTTCTGCAAACCGCCATTTTGCACGTACTGCGTTTGCACTAAGGAGGGCAGAAATGTCCTAAACGGTATTCACGTAACTGACAATACAATCACAGCGTAAATAACAAACAGTGGGACATCGCGTTTGAAGTCGCGCGAAATGCCGCTTTTGTGTAGGCATTCGCCATTGCTGTAGGGTTGTCACAATATATATATATGTATTACCCGTGCGCGATAAGTTGGGACCTGAGCGCGGTGACGTCATATTGGCGTGTTTGTACCGCCCGCAAAAAAGCGAACATAACAAGCAGCCGCCTGCGGCTTCGTCTTTGTTTGTTTTAACCTAATTATGTTACTCAGGGAGGACGCTGCTTTTTATCTAATCTTTTTTACATTATTTGAATAAAATAAAAATACTATGTTTAAGTTTATACATTTATTTCTATTATTTACATTATCTCATCTTCGTCACTACTTAGTGGACAGGTAAACAAAACTGTTTGTTCCGTTTTTCGTTTTCAAAAAACTCTAACACTTTTAGCACGAGGTTTCTTTCTCCGCTATGCAAAGGTTTACCCTTCATAATGATAACAAAAACACTTAACAAGAACTATAACAACAAAAACTACAACAACAAAACAATGACACAAACTATAACAACAAAAACTACAACAACAAAACAATAACACAAACGAAAACTAAAACAATTCCAGAGCGCGTCGTTACGTGACGTAGGCCAGTACGAGACTAAAAACCCTAGTAAAAAATAGTGTTGCGAACGGTACAATACGGGCGCCATCGGGGAAGTGCAGGGGAAGCGGTCGGGGAGTCGCATTCCTAGCAGGTCCCAAGTTATCGCGCACGAGTAATATATTTATATAATCTGTTCTACATTTTGTGTATTCGTAGTATATGTATGTAGAGTATCGAGTTTCGTATGAAGAAGCGTACTTTATCATCTAAATATATTTGAGCAATTCCACACATCTTCTCAAAACGTATCCGCATTATGTACAAAAATGCGTTTTCCTCAGACAAATCGTAATTAAGACGCATATTCGGAAGTATGTCGTGGGACACGACAGTTGTTGAAGTTGCGAATACAGCGTTATTTTTAAAAAAAGAATGGTATTTAATTAAAATACTATCAAAATCTTCAGTACAATTTGTTTCATTAGTTCCCAAGTAAAAACACTTATAACAATCAAATTAAAAAGCGTCAACCCGGACTGACGTGACCCAAGCGAGTGAGTGGCAGCTTGGGCTCGCTACCGCCCCTCTCACCCCGCACACCCCGCACTATTCCTCTGTCTAGACGTGTCCGTTGGCCGACTGTAAGGTTTCATAGACTGTGATACAATGGTATGTGTTGACAGATATGCGATTATACACTTTATTTATATCAAGCTTAGACATATTTATTAAGACTTTATTTATTTAAAAAAAAAGCTAATATTGGTGGCGATTCTGATGTTTACGCAGACTAACTAAAATTGTGTAAAATACGAACGGTCTTATATTGTTTACGCTAAAGATCAAATTAGTGACATAAATAGTGACATTAAGTATTTTTTACTAAGATGGCGTGTTTGCGGGCTAGTTTTAATCAACATCAATTTGACTGTTGACTAAAACTAGCCCAAATAGTTAGTAAAAAATACTTAATTTTAGAAATGTCACTTTAAATGTCATTCTAATTTGATCTTTAGCGAAAACATAATAATACCGTTCGTATTTTACACAATTTTAGTTAGTCAGTGTAAACAACAGAATCACGACCATTGTAAGATTAATGAAGCAGAATGCCAAAATATATTCAATTCATAATCCATTCTCATTCGGGCCAACTGTCGATATGTTTTTAAAATTTTATTACGTGAATTGACTCCCAGGTGTAAATCCTCGTGTGCCTGTAATTTCACCGGCAACCATACCCTTCAAACCAAAACACACGGTTACCTTTGAAAATCGAAGTAATCCTGCATTTTCTTCTTCTAACAAGTAACTTTTTAACAAAAATATATCTGACTTCAGATAATCACCCTAATATGATGATGTGGATTTTTCACCCAATGTGCAGATTCCTTTCCAATTTGAAGAGTTTGATGATGTTATCATAGATTCCATCAACAGATCTTGACCAAATTTATATGGCACCCCTTAGGTTACTCACCTTTCTAACAAATAAATAATCTGTTTTTAGGGTTCCGTACCCAAAGGGTAAAACGGGAAGACTCCGCTGTCTGTCTGGCTGTCTGTCTGACTGTGTGTCACCAGGCTGTATCTCATGAACCGTGATAGTTAGACTGTTGAAATTACACAGATGATGTATTTCTGTTGCCGCTATAACAACAAAAACTAAAAACAGAATAAAATAAATATTTAAGGGGGGGCTCCTGTACAACAAACGTGATTTTTTTGTCGTTTTTATAGATGGTGCGGAAACCTTTGTGCGCAAGTCCGACTCGCACTAGGCCGATTTTTTTTTACTATGAACATACTTGATGAATAAAATAAACTTAGTTGATAAACTAAACTAATGTAATGTAAAAATAAGTTTTTGTTGAAAAAAAAAACCTTATCAAAAGAAGCTTTTTAAAATTCATATTCGGAACCGCTTCGAATTCAACTCGCGGATTCAAATAAGCCCAAACACTAGTATAGCTAAAAACTATAGTAGCCTACTATAATCGATTCAGAAGTTCCGTTGTCCGTCTCCATCATGAGACCACTTCCATTGTACTTTACAGCCGATTCGTCGGCTGAGACGCAGGAGGTAGCGGATTCGATTCCCGCCGTATTATGTTTAGCAAGCTAAGTGCATAAAAAGCATTACTATAAGTTCTAGATTTACAACGTGAAATACTTATAAATAACAATTTTGTCAAAAGACTTTTAGAGGCGCTCCAGCCTGTCGAGTCAGTGGATTATTAGATGTTTAAAATACCTAGACTGTGTTTAGCGATATTTTGTTATTTATCAATTTCTGTTAATAAAGACATTTGAAAACAAACAGCGGGTTCGATTGCCGCCGCGAAACAAATGTTTGCATGATCTACAGATATTTGTTCCGCGTCTGGATGTTTTTCTATATGCATATTAAAAGTATGTAATATGTATTACTCGTGCGCGATAACTTGTGACCTGCTAGGAATGCGACTGCCCGACCGCTTCCCCTGCACTTCCCCGATGGCGCCCGTATTGTACCGTTCGCATCACTATTTTTTTCTAGGGTTTTTAGTCTCGTACTGGCCTACGTCACGTAACGACGCGCTCTGGAATTCTTTTAGTTGTGTCATTGTTTTGTTGTTATAGTTCTTGTTAAGTGTTTTTGTTATCATTATGAAGGGTAAACCTTTGCATAGCAGCGTCCTCCCTGAGTAACATTATAAATTAGGTTTAAAAAAACAAAGACGAAGCCGCGGGCGGCTGCTTGTTATGTTCGCTTTTTTGCGGGCGGTACAAACACGCCAATATGACGTCACCGCGCTCAGGGTCCAACTTATCGCGCACGGGTAAAGTACATTTAGCTAGGCTTGGTAAGCACAAGCAAAAAAAAAAAGTATGCTACCAGTTATCTGCTTCCACAATAGTACAAGCTCTGCTTAGTTTGTGAGGCTAGATAGCGCTGTGTTAATTGTCCATCAATATTTATTTATACTAATGAATTGTCACCAAAGTTACATATGTATTCCAAGTTCCAGCTCAATCGGTAGGGGAGAACTGGTTTAATATGCAGTTGCAGGATTTGACCTAAACTAACAAACTTTGCAAGTTAAATAAAAGCTTCTAATAACATTTGAATGCATTTAATTGTCCAGTGGGCAGAGCGTGGATCCCCGAACAAGTTGAAAGTGAGCGCTCAGAGTGGGCGAAGCTGGACCGAGAACCCCGACCACCCTCATTACCAGGCCGCGGCGCGCGCCATCAAACTTGTCTTCCACGTAAGTTGATGTCACCATTTGTTTGTCCATTTAAAAAAATCCATGGAATTGTATTTTCTTTACATTTTCCTTCGTACTTATGATTATGACTGTTTATGACTTGAACAGGTTAATATATTGCAGCTAGCGGTAATAACCACACCATGTTTGTTTACTGATCAAAACGGGTATTTATCGCGTATGTAGGTACCTTTTTTATTTGTTATCCCGACGTTTCGACTATTTTGCAACAGCCGTGGTCACGGGCGGACTGGAGTACTCGGAGCTACCGTCGAGAAGTGATGGCAGCTGCAGTAACTACCCTGACTTGGTCTTCAGAATTAGAAATGTCCTCGTTCATATTATCATCATGTCACTACACTAACCGTATCTACGCACTGAGACGACCTTTTTTTAATTCTGAATTACATTAAATTATTAAAATCAAAAGACACTAATTCTGAAGATCAAGTGAGGGTAGTTGCTGCAGCTGCCATCACTTCTCGACGGTAGCTCCAAGTGCTTCAGTCCGCCCGTGACCACGGCTGTTACAACACAGTCGAAACGTAGAGATGACAAATAAAAAAGGTACATACGCGATAAATACCCGTTTTAATCAGTAATTACGTACAGTGATCGCGAAAGTATGAAAAATACGATGTTTGTTTGTTACTCAATCACGTCGGCTGGATTGATTTCAGAAGATGATGAAAGATTATGATAGTTCAGAATGATGTAATAGCCAGTGAAATGAGGAAACAATTATTTAAAAAAACATTATAATACTGTACTTCACAATATAGGTAGTCCTATCAACTCGTCTGCTGCGCGGATGTTATCATAATATGCTTTTGGATTTGGTTCATGTAATTTGTTCTGCTCGTATTTTGGTTGAGTATTCTACCAGTCACTTCTAGCTCACCCTTGAATGGTTCTGGTGTGTGACTCACAATAATAGTGAAATATTTACGTGCAAAAATGTCCTTGTCCCCATTGGGGACCAGCGGGAAGATTTTTGAAGTAAAACTTTTTTACGCACGCTTGACTTGGAGAGTAAGCTGGTGAATGCGTTACGAAAAGTGCGAACGGAAGTTGAGAGGGAGATATAAGTTAGTGAAGATATAAAGAGAGAGAGAGTTAAGTTTCGTATATTACTGTAGGGGCAAGATATATTCGTCGTATATATCTCCTATCCCAAATTAGCCTTAATTATACAAAGTGTAAAAACAAAACACTCCTTCATTCTGTATAATAAAGTTCATTTTGCTATAGATAAAAAAAGTATTTACAACGTTTCGTATTTTGAATCTACCAGCTTCGATTTACGAAAAAGTTCAGCTATTCCACAAAAGATGGCAGGCAGCAGCAGAAAATAACTTATGTACTTTCTGTATGCGCCTGGATGGAGCTAAAAAAGTTTTACTTGAGTCGTGTGGTCTAAAGCACACTCGTTTTTTAGTAGATAGATAGATAGATAATTTCTTTATTGCACACCATTAAATACAAACATATAAAAGAAAATACAATTTTAAATCATAGGTACAATGGGCGGCCTTATCGCTAAAAGCGATCTCTTCCAGGCAACCTTTGGATGGACAGAATCTATATGAACAAATAAGGACGGCGGCATAAGATTTTTTTAGAATCAGTTTTTTTTACAGTTTAATCAGTCGTTTTTTAGTAGCTTTAATTGTTCCCTCTAAGTAATTTATTTTTTAATGCGTTTTTCATTACTAGGCATATAAATAAATTCAAAATTTTTTCTTATTACCCCAAAAAATGCAGTGTCGCAGGGACTGAAGTTTAGTCACTGTTTATACTTATTACTGGAAAACAATGTAGGTACTTCGTCTGCTAATTGTGCGTAAAGTCGATAAATCTTTATTAATCAGTGTTTTTCCGACAACATGAATAACATTATAATGTTCTTGTGTACATGAGTACGGACGGACGAGGCGGACATAGCGAAACTATTTATAAGGGTTCCAAATTCGACTACGAAACCCTAAAAAATACTTATTTGGTTATAAATACGTCACGCGTCGGATAAACCGTTTTATTTTTCACTAGCTGACCGCCGCACGCGTGGTTTATCAATAAAAAACATTACCCTCCTATTGCGCAGTCGGGTAAAAAGTACCCTATGTCCCGATACCGGACTTAATCTATTGATATATCAAATTTCATCGAAATCGGTCCAGCCGCTTAGTCGAGAAAACATAACAAACACGAGACACAGAATTATTTTTGAATTTACAATTTTTTTTTTAACATGATAGAACTTTGTTTGACCACAATCTTACCTGATGGTAAGCGATGATGTGGTCTAAGATGTAGCACGAAGATCTAGAAGAAACCTATTCACTCTTACCTTAAAGAGGGCCTGGATCGTATTTATTAGGAAAAATAAACGACGGTAAAGTGTTCCACACCTTAGCTGTACGCATCAAGAACGTAGAACCAAAACGATGTGTGCGAATGGGTGGTATATCAACTAGGTAGGGATGGTACTGAGCCGTGCGCCTGCTTGTCCTTTGATAGAAGGGGGATGGTGGGATTAGATCGTATAGTTGCTGGGAACATTCCCCAAAATGTATTCTGTAAAAGATCGATAGGCTTGCAACTTTACGGCGGTGTTCGAGACTTTGGGTCTTAGTCTCTGCTATATGTTGTTCACCTATAAGCCTAAAAGCCCTTCGTTCTATCGAGTCTAAGGTAGCGAGCTGGTATTTGGCCGAACCATCCCAAAGGTGGCAGCAGTACTCCATACCAGACCGGACTTGAGCTTTGTAAAGACTAAGAAGCTGTCCTGACCTTGTTGAGGATACCCAGCTTCATGGCAGCTGTTTTAGCCTTAGACTCGATGTATGAGCTAAAGTTGAGAGTAGGCGTGAGCGAAACCCCTAGGAGCTCGAGGATATTTGAGCGATAATCGTAACAATTGTGTGTCGATGACATCCACAAGTAGTGTTGCCAGGTGCCCCGCCCCCTTATTACCTAAGCCAAATTGCTGTCGCGTCGCTATCGCTAGTCAGGCCATCCCTTTCACACGTACAGTATACTGTACGTACACGACAGCAATTTGGCTTAGGTAATAAAGGGGTGGCCCCTTTATTACCTATACGATTTTCAGGGGTCTAGTGACACGTCCCGATTCACCCTGAATCGGCACGCCGAATGTCCCGATTTTTCACTAACCTCCTTAGTCTGTATTTACTCTATGTACCTAACTAAATTGTTGGATAGGTCTGTGCAGGGGAAAATAAATACCTACTTTTTACATGGGATACATTTCTTAACAGAAATAATATACAATTATTTATGTCTATTAAAAAACTAACCACCCGATAAAAATAAATGGTAATTCACAAAATCCTGTTTTTTTTAGCTATTTTAGCTGGTCCGATTTGAAAATCAATATTCTGATTATTTAAATCTTTCGTTCTGAAATTTGCCCACTAGACCTGGCAACACTACACATGCCACATTGCATCCTGCGTTATAAACTACGATTATAATACGCTAAATCATTTGTTTTCGTCACATTCTTGTCATTTAATGTGGGAAGAAACTGACTCCCGACATACAGCTCTCGCTAGTTCAGGAGCCAGGGCTGCAAAAAGAATTGTAAAAGTTGTTTAAAACAAATGAAACATTTTTGATTTTGTTCATAGACTGATCCCGATATGACCCGCGAAGGCGGCTCCATCCCCGTGACCATCACCCTGCAGGAGGCGTCGGAGCGCAATGTGCTGCTGCTGCCGATGGGCGCCGGCGACGACATGGCGCACTCGCAGAATGAGAAGCTCAACGTGCGGAACTACATCGACGGAGTGAGTACATATCTACACACTAGGAATATTGCTGGCGGTGGTTCAATGAAGTAGTTTCAAATAACACTTGATTTTGACTTCATTGTCCAAATCAAAAACAGATAACTTTAATTGTAACGCCGCACGAAACAGATCAAATAATCTATATTGCGTTACAAACAACAAATGAAAGAGTAATGGAGGAGAGAAAGCGCGCGGGGAAGGGGATTCTCAGCGTGGAAGTTCCGACTTATCGGAGTCGGAGTCGAAGCTCCGTAACATCTCTGCTACACACACACCAACGGCACGTTTATGGAGACGCAGCGCGTTGTGCGGTGCGTCCAACGCTTCTACATGCACGCTCTCATACCTGCTCATATCAGTGATCATATGTTCGACGCGACGCGGCTGATAATTCATATACCGAATAGTCGTTACTACAAAAATCTCACACAAAAGTCAGGCTACCATGACCGCCCTAGAAAAGCTTATCTCTACGGAAGAATACAATGACATTTTAACTTAAAGAGTTACATTCTAATATAATATTTACGAATATATTATGGTCGCGTATCTACTTTCTCAAATCTCATTTTATGTTTTTGCTGGGTTTTTGGCAATTGACAAATTACTTAAATACACCAGCCCCATACTTATCAACACCCCATTACACACACGTAATTTTAATTCTGCAACTGATAAAAAGAAATGAAATTGATTTATTTGCTAGATATGTTATGATTAGATAAGTCAATGAATTGAGAGAGAGTGTGTCCTACCACAATTGTGCATGATGATGCAATCTATACGTTATATTTTTCTTAAAATAATTATTTGAGGCAGTCTTTCTCCCCTAAAATATAGTTGGTATCGCCAACTGCAAACTATCAGGGTACTAAATAGTAGATTATTAAACGAGGGGATAAAGAAGTGTCTTGCATCACGTTATATTGAATCCCGAACGTAACGAAGGATTCTAGAGTTAACTCACGAGCGGAGCGAGGGAGTTACTAGAATCCTGAGTACAGAGAGGGATATAAGCACGCCCAAGATGCAGACAGCTTTATCCACGACGATAATACTCTACTTTTCACACTGTCTGTCAGACAATAAAAACCAAATCTAGGTTGGTGCATTCTGTGCAGAGGTTAGTTCGATTTACGAATAAGTTCTTATCGTGTGGGTTTCTTTGGTTAAAATTTTAATACAGATGAGGTTCCAAACTCAAATCAACTTTACTCCCGCCTCAGCCGTAGGGATTTAATCACCTGCTTTCAGTGAGGTTTACATAACATAATTGACATATAATTTGACATTAACGAGCAGGTGGTGTGAAAAAGTATTTGCTAACTAATAATTAATAGAACTCCTGCTTTATCTAATGAGACTTGATGTGTCTAAAGTTGAGTATAAACTGAAACATTTATTTGTAACATAACATCGAGCCGCTCTAATGTGTCAGTTACCCTTTCATGTAACGAACATTCGGCACGGTGGCGGTGCTTCGACGCTTTGTTACAATTCAATTTTACAAACCAAACAGCGAATTTGTGTAACATTTGATCGAGCAAAGACACGAGCGCGTACAAAACGTGCGTGCGACATTTCAACCAAGTGTAAACGCAACATAAAAAGGAAGTCGAGCGTTCACTGGAACGTTACATTAAATAAATATTCCTGGACATGTCACACAGCGCTATCTAGCCCCAAACTAAGCAGAGCTTGTACTAGGGGAACCAGATAACTAATAGAATACTTATATACTTTTTTTTTTGTAAATACATACTTAACATATATAGAAAAACATCCAGACCCGGAACAAATATCTGTAGATCATGCAAACATTTGTTCCGCGGCGGGAATCGAACACGCTACCTACTGCGTCCCAGCCGGATATTCGCCCACTGCACCACGGAGGTAGTCATTTCATGGAAATGCTCGAAATAATGCTCTTGTATATATACACCTTAAGAAAACCCAGTCAAAAATTCATCACCGTCACTATAGACGATATAGCTATGATAAAAACACTGATATTAATTTATTCTTTAGTATGCAACCTTGCAGCAAAATAAAATGTTACCTACATTATTACAGAGAGCTTTTGCTTTATTGACTGCGTTGTACCTTTGATTTTACAGATTACATCATTATTTCTCACAAAAATAACACTAATGATAAACCAAACATAATTGAAGGGCAAAGTTCTGAGATAAAGTGCTCAGCTTATTCCAAACGCAGCTTGCTTACTTTATAAATAACTAGCTGTTGCCTGCGACTTCGTACGCGTTATACTCCTAAATGTGTAGTCTACCTAGAAATAAAGCTAAACTCGCTGTTGCAACTTGACTTGACTCCCCATTTTTATCCCATGAGAACAGATTTATGGGATAAAAGGTAGCCTGGTAATCCAGGTTTTAATGTACGTATATACCAAATTTTATCGAAATCGGTTCAGCCGTTATGACGTGATTGAGTATCAAACAAACAAATAAATAAACAAACATCCAAACTTTCACATTTATAATATTAGTGTAATGCATGACGTTATTTGTATGACCTGGATTACCTCGACAAGTTACACATTGGATTTTTTATTTACCCTTTAATGTTTTATACTTGGAAGGTCGAAGTATAAAATTATGAATAACATGAGAACGTGCTTTTTTCACGCAATCACCTGATGTATTATTAATTAAACACAAAACTTTAATTAGGGAAATAACGAATTTTTAGTGAGCTCATTCCGTTAATACTATTGTTAATATTCTTCTGTGATTTTTTTAGGGATTCTTTTTTCCAAAACGTACCCTTACAGGATCACACTTATAGTATCGAGTTGGAATTAATATCGAATACTAAGGGTATACGGTCCCTTGAAGCTGTAAAAAAACCGGCCAAGTGCGAGTCGGACTCGCGCACGAAGGGTTCCGTACCATTATCTATAAAATGGGCGAAAAAAATTACTTTTGTTGTATGGGAGCCCCCTTAAATATTTGTTTTATTTTAATTTAATTATTTATTTTTAAAGTGAATATATAACTAAATATACTGTGAATATTTCAAGCGTCTACCTGTTACCCTTATCAATATCGAGAAAAAACGAGCAAAATAATCACGTTTGTTGTATGGGAGCCCCTTAAATATTTATTTTATTAAACTGTCTAACCATTACGGTTCATGAGATACAGCCTGGTGACAGACGGATAGACAGACAGACAACGGAGTCTTAGTAATAGGGTCCCGTTTAACAATTTGGGTACGGAACCCTAAAAAAAACAAGCTTCTTAGTCAACGCAATCAAAAAATACGGTCATTAATGCCGAATATTTTGACTTCCAAATAACACCCCATCTTGTGGAGTCTCATTGAATAAGTCTTTTAAAAATCTTGTAAGGTTTCCTCAACACTTTGTTGATACTAGAGCCCGTTTACGAAATATAGAGCCCCAATGTTACCATTTTCGTAATAGTCGCGTGTCCTCTCTTCTACCGGCCAATATGCTGTTATTTAAAAAGTATCCACAATAGAAGCATTTATACTGTAGTTGTAAAGATGATTTATCAAAGCCGAGTAAGCTTTATTAGTTTACGAGCAGTAGTCGACCAACTTGTCTGTAGTTGGATTTGTAAACAGTTCATATAATAAATAAATAAAAAAAAATATTTCAGATCACATAAATATATAAATTGTTAGTATGTTACTTATAGTGTGACCATTAGTGCTGTGCACTCCCTGAGGTATGCGCGCGGCGAGACGGGGGGGAGAATCGGCTGCTGCGCTCTGTCAGTTCGCCGTCAACGCTCGTGGCGGCAGGTAGTGTTATTTGTATCGGACTGTCTATGTTATGTGCGTCTGACATAGACAGTCCGATACAAATAACACTACCTGCCGCCACGAGCGTTGACGGCGTACTGACAGAGCGCAGCAGCCGATTCTCCCCCCCGTCTCGCCGCGCGCATACCTCAGGGAGTGCACAGCACTAATGGTCACACTATATAATAACCTGCCTTTATACAGTCAATTATACAGTATACAGTACATAATAACACAGTAATAATATATGTACTACGTGCTATTACTAGTATTTTATTAAACTACAGGCTTCACACGAGTGGTATGTCAAAGTTGCCTATGTCTCAATCCAAGTCATAATCTGCACACCAAATTCATCTGTAACATACAGCTTTGAACTTTCGACATCATAATATTAAGTATGATAACTGGTGTTGAAAAATGAGGGATGGTTTTCAGCTGTTTGTTTATATTATAATGATATTATCTAATAATGCTGGACATTTCACACAACGCTATCTAGCCCCGAACTAAGCGAAGCTTGTACTATGAAAACCAGATAACTGTTATAATACTTATATACATTTAGCTTTTGTAAATGCTTACTTATAATAAGAGAAACATCCAGATATGGAACAAATACCTGTAGATCGTGCAAACATTTGTTCTGCGGCGGCAATCGAACCCGCAACCTCCTGCGTCTCAGCTGGCTATTCGCCCACTGCGTCACTGAGGTCGTCATAGTCCAGGATCAGTAGTGCGTTGCCTAAAAAGATCCAGGCATAAATGCACCTAGAAAGTTGTTGTCTTTGTCTCAAATATTCCAGGTTTAATTTTTTCATCACTTTGCTCTGGAAGTCGGTCATTGTAAACTGGATAGGTAACAGCTCCGTAAATGCCATTCACGGCCCTGGGGCCGTTAGTAAATTTGAAAATAGAATGAGGCTCACAATGCAATAGTGTTAAAACTTCCTTTATTGTTTCAGATTAAGCTGTTCGCCGCTTACATGTTAGAGGTATCGAAGCTTCCGTAGACGCCCATATCAATATTGCTCAAGTGAAAGAACACTATCTACCATACTTGTAGTTTTAAAGTAACATTACTTTATTAGCTCGTAATCTAACTACGAATGTATTCTGTGCATAATCTGACATAATAATACTTCTAGGGTGCCTTATATTAAGTACTTGTTAAAGTGTCTCCTACGGAACTTATGATTTAAATGTTCTACTAATACGAGCTTAATAATAGGTGTATTTTAAATAAATTTAAGTCGAATGTTCTAAAGAAATACAAAGCGGCTGCATTTTTCTTTAAGTATTTTGAACAAGTATTTATATTTTGTTTATACTGTTTTGTTTACACAATAAATGTTGGGTTTAAATTAGTTTTTTTTTTATTTAATTGAATCATTTAACTATAGACGCACCCAGCTGAATATTCTATTCACCCCGTTATTTATCGTTCGGCCGCCACCAAGATCCCCTAGACTCATCCCCTAGGGATCCCCGTGAACTCTTCGGTTTATACATACTGCTTGAATGGAAAAGTAAGTGCCGTTTTCTAAAATACATTTATACTGCATTAGATACTCTTGTCTCTCGGACTGGAAAGCGCAGTGTAGGAACCCCCCTTTATTTTTATAAAAACTATATTTCTTGACACTTCTTTAAATTTTTAACAATTTTTCGTCTAAAATAAAATAAATAAATATTGCTGAACATTTCACACAGTGCTATCTAGCCCCAAACTAAGCAGAGCTTGTATTATGGGAACCAGGTAACTGATAGAATACTTATATACTTTTTTTTTGTAAATACATACTTAAAATATATAGAGAAACAACCAGAACCAATACCTGTAGATCGTGCAAACATTTGTTCCGCGGCGGGAATAGAACCCACAACCTTCTGCGTCTCAGCCGGCTATTCGCCCAATGCGCCACGTAGATCGTCAAATAATATTGTCTCACAGTCATTATATGAAATCTCCTGTTTTAACCGAAATAGAACCATTTGTTAATATAAGTAGTCTTAAACATTTATCAATAAATAACAAACAATTCTTTTGAATTTAATAACTTTCTGTGGGGGATTCTACTTCTAAAGATTTGGTATTTTATTGGTTTCACATCTTTGGCAACGATGAGTTCGGATACATGCTTTCGCATCAGTTAACCGTAAAGGGGCCATCATAAATTTTGAAAATAAAGGATTGTTTGGATTCTGTGTTGAAAATATAGTATTTTTGCGTAATATAAATTTCTTCAACAGTATATAGTACGCAGACTCGAAATATAGTACGATACTATATATTATAGTACGGTTGGCAACCCTAGATGTGGTTAATATGGTGATGATGATGATATTCTGTTCCGTTATCATCACTGACAATCTTGCTTTTTCCTACACAATGTTTTGTGATCAGATTATGAATGGGTGTGGCGCTTGATCAATCAGCATAGCCAGTAGGTCAATAGCGCTGGCTCCGATGGTCGTTGCTTCGATATTTTTCGGTATGTAGGACCATTTCTATTGTCCCGCTTTCACTATTTATCTATTGTGATCTTTCAAATTGGCATATTTTATTATTATTATGAATGCATCATGGAGGTCATTTATTAATTACTAGCTGACCAATCCGCAGCTTCGCACGCGTAGTTTTTCAATAAAAACATTACCCTCCTTTGCGCAGTTGGGTAAACAGTAGGCTATGTTATTCAGGGTGAATGTAGCTATCCATTGGTTAAAGAATTTTTGAAATCGGACCAGTAGTTTTTGAGTTTATTCATTACAAACATACACACAAAAATACAAATCTTTCCTCTTTATAATATTAAGTATAGACTAAGACCCGAGTATCGAAAACGTATGTTTTTTTTAATGGCGTGCGTACGGCAAATTGGGACGTACCGTTACCGGTCAAAAATCTTATGCAAAATCAACAGGCTTTTAGGATTAGGTACATACATCAATTGCCTTCCAACTCTTAATAAAGTAGTATTTGTTTCGGTGAATCAAAATTAAGATTTTAATATTTTTCATTCAAGATTTCGATCAAAGATCAATGGATGTGATTCTTAGAGAATTATAATAACAATAGATATGGTGGAAATTGGTGGAATTTGTCGTCATTTTGTGGACTACTTTTTTGGGAATCAAGCTTCACCAAGAAAATTACCTACATTTTCCATAGAAGCAACGCTAGGTCATACCTACTTCACATACTCAATTTTATATGTGTTTTTCCCTATTATGTAATGCTGATTGCGGGTTTAATCTGTTTACAAACTTAAGTATTGTACGTTATGTAACGAAAATCGAGAAGCTCACTATTTTTTTAGGTATTTCTGAGGACATAAAATAAAATAAATCTTGGTATAAATAGATAAGACTTACCTAACTCAGTTTTAGTCCTACTTCAGGTCAAGTGTATTTTAGCATGCATAGCTGGGTTCAACCACAATCTAACAATATATAGGTACGATTATAATTTTAAGACGATACCGATTATATGCGTTTCTTTAAACAAAATGTACATCTTTATTTTAATCTGTGTCATCAGTGCAGAGCTTGTGCAGAAGTATACCTACCGATAGTAGCCTAACATAAAGGGGATAGCGACCGGACGTCATTCAGTCAGTCTGTGAGAGTCGCCACAGCGTAGCTGACGTGACGCGGGATTACTTTAACAACACCTGTGCTTTACCTCTTTTCTGTGGCAAATCTACAAACTACATTGGACGAGACAAACGAAGCTGAAAAGGACTACTGATTCAGTACTGGTATCTGTAAGTAGTTTGTTTTGTTTATGTAGTTTATACCGGTTGTGGTTTAATAATACATAGAACAAGGCGCATTTTTGCTTGCACCGTTTAGGCAGGCTACTCCGACAAGACGATGTTTTCTCTACCTGGGAGTCGGTCTGTACCACTTTCTGCCTTTGCACAAAGAGCTTGCGAAGAAACTTTTTTACAATCTACGTAGTCTTTTGTGTTGGATAACATTTCATTGAGTCACCAAACCGCCATCGTTTACAGACGCACGCTTTCTAATATACTATGACGAATTTTCCCAACAAGTGGAGTACCTACGCATTCAATATAAAATCGGTTAGATTCGCTGCACATGCATTTGTTTTGCAATTATGGTAATAGACTAATGGTTCGCTCCGAATTGAGCTATCGCGACTGAATAAAAATCCTAATCAATTAGTAGTTCATATCGCTATTATTTATTGATATTTCATATATTTGTATCTTACTTACAGCTTAGAATGAACCCCGTAAGGGCGCTGCATTAGGGTTCAACCCCTACTATCTCTGATAATATCTTATTCTTTCTTTAGATACTTAGAAAACAGAGGGGAAGAATGATATCTTTTTTCGCTATAACTTTTTGGTCAATTGCCCAAAAGAAACGCAGCCCCCAAATGATGCCCGCAAACTATTAGGTTGAGGAAAAAGTTTCTTCGCATTTTTTAAGAAAAAATCAAAACATTTTTAATATAGTTTCTTTACATTTAACTGAAGTATGTAGGTACCATTTTGTTCGATAACTTTTTGCCATCTTGTAGGTAGGGACATGATCCCATTGCTATATAAATTTTGAGGCTTCTGATCAAAATATACAAGTAGTTTTGGCAGTCATCTCGTGATGTTAACCTGACACTGCCTAAATAATTCTGAAGAGACCGAAACAGGTGGAAATCTGAAGGTGCAAGGTCAGGACTATACGGCGGATGCATTAACACCTCCCAGCCAAACTCTCTTAATTTTTGCTGAGTGGCTAAAGATGTGTGAGATCTAGCGTTATCATGATGAAAAACCACACCCCTTCTGTTGATTAATTCCGGTCGCTTTCTCTCAACTTTTTGCTTTAATCTCATCAGTTGTTCGCAGTAGAGTTCAGAATCGATGGTCCTGCCTGGTGGTAACAGATCATAATGAATAATGTCCTTCCAATCCCACCACACACACAGCATCGCCTTGTTGCGAGTTAACCCGGGTTTCGCCACAGTCTGTGAAGCCTGACCGGCCTTTGACCACGACCTTTTTCGCACGTTCTTGTCGTACGTGATCCACTTTTCATCACCAGTTATCAGCTTCTTCAAAAATAGTTCGGTTTCATTACGTCGTAATAAAGAATCACAAATGAGTACACGGCTCATTAGGTTTGTTTCAGTGAGCTCGTGGGGTACCCAAATATCGAGCTTTTTTATGTACCCAGTTGTTTTCAAATGCGCCAAAACTGTATTGTGGTCAGTTCCCAGTTCTTCAGCTACGTCGTAACTACTGATATTCCGATCTTGCTCCACTTTTTCAAAAATGGCATCAATTTTATCCATAATAGGGCGACCAGATCGACGTGCATCTTTGACATCAAAATTTCCGGATTGAAAACGCTTTAACCAAATTTGTGCTACTCTCACAGACACTGCACTAGGTCCATAAACATCGCAGATTTTTTCGCGGCGTGCGTTGCATTTTTACCTTTTTTTGTAGTAAAGTTTTAAAATGTATCGAATTTCTTCATTAGATTCACTCATCCTTACAGTACGAAAAACAAATAAAAAATCACACATTTTCCTAATTTGAATTTGGAATGTAATAATCTTTAAAATGTAAACTTTGAATGATACCAAAACCAGCCAGATACAAATAGTATAGCCAAAGAGATTTTACTACAAGTTCATACATACTGTAATGCGAAAAGACTTTTTCCCCAACCTATTATACAAATCAAACCATGACTCCACCATTATCTTTGACTATAAAAATGGTGCTTTGTTAACTTCACGATCAAAATAACTTGACCTACATTTTAAATATGTACAATACAGTTTGACCAGTACAGTTACATTTATTTGTTTTTTTATTTCTTTCTTACTATTGTTGTGTCTAGCTTGTAAGATATAAATCACTTTGTTTTCTTAAGAACCTAACATTTTTAGCTAATTTAGTTACACCAGGATTGTGCTATCACTATCTAACTATAAAAGTACTTACCAAATTTTACAAAGATCTGATTCACGCTTCGAAAGTTATCCTCGGACAAACAAACATACTTATATACATACATTCCTACGTACAACGCCGATTCGTCCTAAGCGATTGGGTCCTAAGCGTTATTAATTGAACTGAAAAGAAGTGACAACAACAAGCTTGCTAATTTTGTTAATACCTATGTATATATTTTTTGTAACATTCTAACTTTTACTTTTATCGAAATTAACAAACAAAATAACTGCACATACAGTAGCAACTAATATTTTTACACACACAATATAACTGGTGGATAATGGTACTATCATTAGGTAAGTCCTAGAAATAATTTACCTGAAAGTATTATATAATTACCTAACGCGTTATCCTCGGAGAACTAGATAATTACTATAAGTATTTACTTATCATTATCTAAGTATTTTTCTCCCTAACGATAGTTATTTCATCCACCTGTTACGATAGTTATTTCATCCACCTGTTACGATAGTTATTTCATCCACCTGTTACGATAGTTATTTCATCCACCTGTTACGATAGTTATTCCTTAATCAAATCATCTGATGTATTAAGTACTACTGTATTATTATATTATATATAGCTCGATTACCACTGACTCATTGACATCATTGTTCTCCCAGATGCCCCCTCGTAGGGAGGAAATGTTTGGTAGGATCGTATAGAGGGAGTTTCTGTAAGTTGTGAATAAATCCTAAAGTCCCCCTTTTGTCCCCCATTCGCTCCCATCGACCTCGTATCTCGGAAAGTACAAGTCTTAGAGCATTAGCGCCAAAACTAATGTTGCTCAGGACATTTTTTTATAACCCATTCAAATCGTCATTCATACAAAAAAAAATTTGTCCCATACAAAATATTTTTGTGTGAATACAGTACACCGTAATTTAGTTTGCCGTAATTTTCTTACTGTTTTTGTAGGGAGCCAAACGGCTTGTGGGTAGTATAAAATTTATTTTACTGTAATTTTATTTATTGGTGGAGGGGCATGAGATAACTAAATTTTCAAGTTTATGCGATATCCATCATCATCATCATTTTGAGATGTCCGTTTTTTTTTAGTTTTTGGAGGGGCTTAAGGCAACTTTCTTAATAAATTTTCATGTTTATGCGCCATCCATCATCATCATTTTGAGACGTCCCATGTTTTTATGAGATTTTGAAGGGACATAAGGCAACTTTCTTAGTAAGTTTTCAAGTATATGCGACATCTACAAGGATCACTTTGAAACGTCCAATATTTTTTTTTTAGTTTTTGGAGGGGCGTAAGGCATAGTAAATTTTCAAGTTTATGCGACATCTACATGGATCATTTTGAAATGTCTAAATTTTTTTTTTAGTTTTTGTAGCGGCTTAAGGCAACTTTCTTAGTAAATTTTAATGTATATGCGACATCCATCATCATCTTTTTGAGACGTCCTATTTTTTTTTTAGATTTTAGAAGGGCATAAGGCAACTTTCTTAGTAAATTTTCAAGTTTATGCGACATCTACAAGGATCATTTTTAACGTAAATTTTTTTTTTGTTTTTTAGGGGCATAAGACAACTTTCTTAGTAAATTCCATTTCGATACCCTCTTTAATTTCTGCTTTCTTTCGAATTTCCCCTTTGATTGCTTCTTCCATTTAGATAAACTCTTTGATTGCTTCATCCACTTGGGTATCCTCTTTGATCGCGTTTTCTAACTTTAAGCGCTCGTATCTTCTAAACGGAAGCAAATAGGCATAGTAAACTTTTACAAAACGGTAGTACAAATTTTTGGTGGAATTGTTTTTTTATTGTTATTGTCGACCTTGATTTCCTTTTCGGTATCATCTTTGATCGTGATTTCTACTTCGATATCCTCATTGATTGCTTCTTCCACTTCGATATCGTCTTTGATTGTGTCTTACACTTCGCTGGCCTCTTTGATTACTTCTTCCATTTTGATACCCTCTTTTATTTCTGCTTCCACTTGGATAGCTTCTTTAATTGCTTCTTTCATTTAGATAACCTATTTGATTGCTTCATCCACTTGGGTATCCTCTTTAATCGCGTTTTCTACTTGGATATCCATTTTGATTGCATCTTTCTCTTTGATATCTATTTTGACTGCTTTTTCCACTTGAATATCCTCTTTGAATGCTTTTTCCATTTTGATATCCTCCTTGATGATTGCTTCATCCACTTCCATATTCTCCTTGATTGCATCTCCGACTTCGATATCCTCCTTGATTGCTTTTTCCATTTTGATATCCTCTTTGTTAGATTCTTCCACTTTGATAACCTCTTTGATTGCTTTGTCATCTTCGATATCCTCTTTGATTGCATTTTTCTTCGATATCCTGTTGATTTGCGTCTTGCATTTCGATATCTTCTTTGGTTGCTTCTTCTAGAAACAGAAAAACACGCGAGCTGCGAGCAGCTCGTGCACCATGCGACCTCTAGTCTATGAATATGTTTAAATACATACCTATCCACGTTTTTATCTTTAGAAGAAAAAAAACTATAGTGCAGAGGTTATCTATGAAAGATTGTATTGATTTCTTTACTCAATGCGAACCGAAACAAATGTCTATAGAAAAACCCGTTATGTACTGTTCGAACGTACCCATTGGTTTTTGACTTAGAGTAATAATTATTCTATGGTTTTGGTTTCTCAGTAGCCAGTTCATTTTTCTATGCTCTATCAATTACTGAGCCAATTTCAAAAAGCAGTGCTCGAAAGTTTCCAGTCTAATATTATTAATACTATACTACTACCTAACCGAGAGTTTATTCATAAAACATCTCTACATATTTTAAATTTCAGAAAGATTGTATCAGCCATTACCCCAAAAAAGGTAGGCCTACTAAAGGTAGGTATCCTTGGACAACTCTTACTACAATGCCGGCCCACTTGGAAAATATTTTTAAATAGTTTTCCTTGCACTTGCAATACAGGTGGGCCAGTCTTGGGTAGATATTTATAACTACTACGAAATTCAACCGTGATTCATAATTTTTTTATTGCATCATTATTATTTTTTTCATCATTATTTTTTGTATCATAATTTTAATATTCGCCCCTCCTTCTCATAACTCATAATTAACTTAAATTATTCCAAATCTGATACTCCTCCGTGCGCACAATAGGCTTAAAAAAAGGAATTTCTTCTTCTCTTTTTGTAAATAGATTACAATTTTCAAGTCTATGGCTTAGGTAGTTGCTTTGATAATCAGCTGTGACAGACTGACGGACAGACGGTCAACAACGGACACAATAAGGGTTCCGTTATTACCATTACGGTCAGGAACCCTAAAAACGTGTGAATACTTCAGCAATAGTTTCCTACACCTACTGTACGTAGTTCTATAAAAAAATAAAGATAGAGAAATATAGAGACGAATAAAAACTTTTAGGTACCTAGTACAATCATTAGTATTTCTCTATATTACAATAATAATAATAACAGAGATATACTAGTGGTTCGCCCCGAACTTAAATCTCGCGAGTCTCCCATAAGAACAAAAAACATATTATCTTTGACTATCAAAATAGACGGCTGTGTTACAACAGTCGTGGTCTGGGGTTGACCCGATACCATGACCGTTGCAACACAGCCGAAACGTCGGGATAACAAATAAAAAAGGTACATACGCGATAAATACGCGTTTTAATCAATAATTATGTACAGTGATCGCGAAACTTCGAAAAATACTATCAAAATAGTGCCACGAAATACATAACCAGCTTACTTGACCTACAGACAGTTTCATTGAAATTAGGTACAGGTATATTTTTTGGGGTAGAATTTGCAGTTATTCTGGAATTCAGACTTTTTCCTATATTTATGTCACAAAGCTACATGCATACCAAATTTCAGGACTGACGGGTCACTTCACATCCAACCCTGTGAATTTTGTTAAAGTTCAGTTTTTATTATGGCTAATAAATAACAAAAAAACTACAATGCTTAAACTGAAAATAAAAACGGGGTTGAAATGTACTCACCAAGAACTTTTATTAAACGCGCCATTTGACAGGATAGTCCCTTTTTTTTACCCCTCTTGCTACCCTATATCTGAATACCCCCCCCCCCCTCCCCCCCACAGCTTTAGCTCATTTAGTCACACAAAAATTGTGCCATCACTACCTACCTACCTATATACTAAAATTCACGATGATCGGATAAACGCTTCGAAAGTTATCATCGGACAAACAAACATACATACATACAACGCTGATTTGCCCAAGTTGATTTAAGTCGGGTTCCTCTAACCGTCAGTAACTGACTGCTCCTCGTATCTCCTTGAAAAAAAGGGTCAAACTAGTGTCAAACTTTTGACAGGTTTTCAAGGATGAAACTAGTCGTAGCTGTTTACTGACGGATATAGGAACCCGCCATTAGAGATCTCGCGTCGCTCGATTAATAATATGGTTCGTCTGACAATTGTCTATAGAGAAATACTAAGAGATAGACTGGCAATCATAGAGAAATGCTGACAGAATGGGAAACAATCGTTCGTCATGATATCTAAAGTAGCTTTACTTGGAAGTTAGGATACTAACTACAAGCATAAGATAAAACTATACTAGAATTACGGGCTGGTAAATAATACGATGTTTACCTACTGGTAGTCGAAAATATAAAAAGTAGAGACATATCTGACTTGGTCAGTATTGTTATCAAGCGTTTTGTTGATAGGTAATTTGGTATTCTTGTGTGGTAGCGCCTCAATGCGAGGTTATTATGTAAACGTTACGTCGCTAACTAAACGTATTTGTCCTCAATAGCCTCGAGGATTCTGAAAACAGACCAACTGCAGTCCGAGGTCGACGAAAATCCGGTCAAATCAATACGAATATTTTAAAATAAACTCAGTTCTTCTGCAATACTCTTTTGTTCGCGCGCATCCTCAATTGCCGCAGCAAAATTTATGCAAGTGTAAAGGAGAACGGGCATAAGTGTATGGAAGCTGGTCTACCTTGCAATAAAAATGAGTCATATGTCAATATAAAGGTAATTCTATGTATTTTCATATGTAGAAAGTCGCATTTCTCTAAGTATTGTCCGATCTGAGTTCTACTAAAAATTGAATCTGATAATATTTAGTGCCAAACATTGAATTTGACGTGACGTAGCCACTCACTTGATGCGATGCGACTGATTATTGTAGCCGTCCGGCGCGGCGCGTACACAACCGTTCCCCTCCCCCGCGTACGCATCCCTCTCCCCACGGCCCTTACATCGCTCTTCTCCCTTCTCGCTCTTGCTACTGCATTGTATAGGAGCCTTTATGTATGGATATAGTAATCGTGAAACCGTTATTTTATGTTCTTTAAAACAAAAAATGCTGGTGTTTGCATAGCATGGCTGTAACTCAAAACGGACAGACTTTTGGGGAAAGTTCCAATAGTATATTTTGATGTACTATTGTATGCCAATTCGAAAATGTGCTGCTCATTTTTATTGGACTGTAGACCAGGATGCCCGTTCTCCTTTGTCTGTATCGATCGGTGCCTACAACACCGTTATGCCGCAGCTACACAATTTGGTAGCAACGCGCTGCGGGCAGCGCCACACATCCGGTTGTGAGATGCGATTATATGATGTGAACCGATAACGTAACTGGAAATCCTGTTAACTTTTCATGCATTATGTGAGCATAATGGTCTGTTGGTGCACAATTCGCACGTACGTTCAGGTACCATGTGTTTAGTGCCTGCGTAAAATTTCCAGTTTGTCTGAGCACCTAGACCTTGGGCTCTACCTTTTACCAGTATTTAATACTATTACGGCTGTGGACTAAAACAAAAAACTACAAAAAAAATCTGGTTTTTATAAATCATACCTAATGCTATTGTAGATTTAGTATTGGCACGCGTGTGCTTGTAGTCCGGTTGTTGTGTAATATGTAGTTATGTCGAGGATGACGCGTGGCTGACTTTCGCTGACTCCCCACGCACCGCTGCTATCCAAGGGAATCAGAGCATTATGCCGCGATTCCACTTCATTGGTACAGATTCATTGGAACTTCCAAGCCAGGAATTCCCTATGACGCACGTGACTGGTTTTATCGAGAGTTCGCGACTCAATATATTCCACCAACCTATAGAATTATAAAGCATTGCATAAAATATTTCATTACTTTTATATCGTGGTTATAATATGTGCATTTATATATGGACCGGTTGAGTTTCTATATATACACCAATTACATCTAAATGCAACAAGTATAAATATTATAATTATGCTAATAAGGTGTTATAAAGTTATTATTGCCCTAGATCCAGGTTGTACAGTAAAAAATAACATGGTGCTTTGCCGGGTTCTAATGAGTCGATTATCACCTTTGCAGTAGGTTTTAGGTAGACCTTCTAAATAACGCACTAATTCCATGCCAGATTATTCCATTCTATCACTATGGTGAAATTCATCAGAAGACTCCTTTACCAAGGCACTGACTCGTGTATCGTGTGATTGTGTCGTTAATAATGATCGGGCAGACAAGGGTTTTCCCAGCTCAGTACATACCTACAACACAGTTTGCAATCAGCCTCGGTAGAGTCGTAGCTGGCACGCATTCTCTGTCATTGTTGAAGGTAAATAGCTAAACGTTTAGTCGCACGGTAGTTTTATTTGTAGGTACCCTGAATAAAACTAAGAGTAGTGGTGTTCCTCAATCATCTAAAGTTGACAAGACGCTGTCGAAATCGGTCAATTAGCATATTAAGATCAAAAATGTTCCAAATTCACTGATTATCCGATGCCAGTAACTAGTCAAGCTATCAGAAAAACTATCAGAACTCGTTATTTTTTCTGATCGGCCTGATGCAAAATGTTGTGAGATTATTATTTTGGCAAACTTGAGAGCTGTCGTATCGAATATATAGGTATATTATATCAATGGGAAGGTGGTAGCAATATAAGAGTATTTAAATTTTCTGGAGCAAGCAGTTACTAAGTAGGTATATTCTGTTGTGAAGTAGGATGGTCGCAAGACATAAGTACCATCCAACTGTGACGATGATGCAAGGAAGGTTGGGAAACGGTTGTTTAGCCCTCATTATGATTCATACGTGTGTGACTCCTCACGGACCTCCGCAGTGCCACTTTCCATAAGATTAAATACTTGGAAAACATAACAATATTTTTTTAGGATGGTGTTTTCTTTAAATTATACATTTCTGAATGATTTTAAACTAGCGTTACTTGAGCCCACAGACACAGCCTGGGTACTAAACACTAATCCGAGTCACAAAATGCGATATTGATAATCAAATATACCCTCGAAGTAATTATCATCCGCTTTCCGACTTCGGTCCAGCGGCGAATTGCATTACATTAACAACAAATTTAGACAAACTCGTCATGAATGTGAAGAGTCTATACTGAGTTCAGTGGCCATTCCGAATGAGGAGAAAGTGCCCGACGACTGACGAAGCAGTCTGACCATTTGCTGTTCAAAGATCGAGACATGTTGGTGACCTCGTACCTATGTTTAAAAAATTATAAACATGTCAATATGAAATTATGGAAGGACGACCTCCGTGGCGCAGTGGGCGAATGGCCGGCTGAGACGCAGGAGGTAGTGGGTTCGATTCCCGCCGCGGAACAAATGTTTGCATGATCTGATGTTTTTCTATATATTATAAGTATGTATTTACGAAAAAAAAAGTATACAAGTATTCTATCAGTTAACTGGTTCCCATAGTACAAGCTCTGCTTAGTTTGGGGCTAGATAGCGCTGTGTGAAATGTCCAGCAATACTCATACTCATTTATTCAAACCGTAGGGACACAATGGAACACTTGGTTACGTCAATAATAGTACTTACTTAATTACATGTCTTTATCTAAGTAGAGGTGCCAGAAACAGACAAGCATTTCATATATACCTATTTATATTTAAGCTTAAAAATACTGACTATTAACTATGTAGGTACATAAGATTATAGCTGCTGTAGAGGGGCATTGTCAAAGAATTGATTATAATAGTACCTATTTTGAATTCTAAACATGGAAGTATTATGTACTACGTACAACGTAGTACGTAGTACATAATACTTCCATGGTTCTAAACTGCAGCTTATATCAGTAAGTAACATTAATTTTATTAAAAACATTGAATTGCATTAGTCATTGAATAAAATATAAGGAATGTCAATATATGCAATAAAAAATGACAAATCGTAGCTGCTGTAAAAGGGCATTGTCATCTTACCTAAATAAATCATAACAAAAAAATGTATATTATTATATACTCGTATATATCTAAGTACATAGTCTGCCATAATAACTAGTACAGCGGCTAATATCCGTGGAACTAGCACAGTTTGAGGTATTATGAAAAATTAAAATCGTGTAATTTAAGGTCATATAGGTAAAATGCTCTGAAAGCCTTGAACAGAAAACTATCTGTCCAGCAAACCTTGGGAACGTAGTAAATAATATACATTTGTATGGAACTACATTTAGGTTCTACTAATTAATAATATAAATACTTATGATACTCAGTAAGTCGAGTTTAATTTCAAACTGAAAGGTGTATGAATCTTTTTTAAATAATTTAAGAGAAATATATGTATACCTATAATGATAGACGCAATATATAATTAGACGTCTACTAGGCCCATAGAGTTCCAGAGCGACCGATCTTGTGTGACCTGCACCCAACGGCCCCCAGCAACCTTTATCAGGGCCCGTAGCCAAGTTCTATTCAGTTCGGATCGATTCGATTTCTACATAGGTTTGTTGTCGATATCTCTCTCTCTCTCTTCCCAGCTATGTATCTCACATGGTGGTGGGGTCAGCTTTCCTGGTCGTTCTTCTCCACTTCGCTCTATCCTCGACGTCGTCATCATAAACTTGGCACTCTCTCATGTCTTTTGACAGTACATCTCTCCACCTTGTCTTGGGTCTACCTCTGGATCTTCGACCGGGGATGGAAAGTTGTAGTGCCAAATTCCCTACGTAGTCAGGTGGCCTCCTCTTCACGTGACCGTACCATCGCAGCCGACTCTCCTGCATCTTGTCAGCGATGTCGCGCACCCTCAGGCTTCCTCGCACGTACTAGTTACGGGTTTTATCGAGCCTGGTGACGCCGCACATCCACCTCAGCATCTTCATTTCGGCGACTTGGATGGATATATCACGTGATATTTCCATAGCATATGTCAGATCCCATACATTTTCGGACTTGTCGACTAGCGTCATCGCTAATCGAATGTAACTTCGCTAAGCCCTCTGGTCGTCTATTTATATAGTAAACTAGCTGACAAATCCGCAGATTCGCACGCGTAGATTTTCAATAAAAACATTACCCTCCTTCGGCGCAGTTGGGTGAAAAGTAGCCTGTGTCACCCGGGGATAGTGTAGCTTCCCATTTATTATTAATTTATTATCTATCATTACTTATTTATTTATTCATTTTTTTATCAAATAGCTTACGTCTGCAAAAGCGAAAAGCAAGTCGTCGTTAGCGTTTATAGTTGTCCACCGTACACACGGCTACACATCAAGCTATACACTTCCAGTATAAGCTGACCTCACATTGTGTAGGCTTTTCGTTGAAAGAGAGGTCAGCTTATACTGTAAATGTATAGCTTGATGTGTAGCCGTGTGTACAATAATTAGCTTACTAGTGCAAAATCAAATTAATGGCGGGTTCCTATATCCGTCGGTAACCAGCTACTGGTTTGACACTTTTTCAAGGAGATAGAAGTCGTAGTCCTTTACCGATGGATATAGGAACCCGCCATAAGGCACTATAGAGCTTGTAATCATTTTACTTTAGTAGGTAATACAAGTACCAAAATACGAATCATATTAATTATTTATCTCTATTTCCAGTAGCCAACATGCTGAAATTCATCGGAGTCGTTTTTCTGGTGCTCTCGACTGTCAACAGTCAGTGTTTCTACAAAGATGACACTTCTAAGAAGCTGGATCCAGATGCCCGAACCACATTGTACAGAGGCCAGCTAACATTCACGCTGAACCTCTTCAACCGAATCAATGAAGCCGTTCCAAATGACAACATATTCTTCTCACCCTTCTCCGTGTACCATGCGCTGTTACTGGCGTATTTTGCCACCGGGGAACAAACTGAACAGTCTCTGAGAAGGTCTTTGCAACTTGGAGAAAATACGGTAAGCTACTACACAGTATGCAAAAAGTGAGCGTGTATCAAACGTAATGTTTGGTCTTGCCTAGACCCACTTGCAGGGTCGGATTATCCATTAAGCGGATTAGGCAACTGCCTAGGGGCCCCGCACCGACTTGAGGCCCACGGGGGCCTAGTTGATGCGGGCCACGCACCGAGGAAAAAACGTTTCATTCGTTACATTCCCCATTATTTACATTCGGTAATGTTGCCATCGTAAAAATATTTTACATAAAGGTTCAAGATGTTTTAAACGATTTTGTATCTAAAAAAGTTAGAAGAGTTGCTCTATACACTTATTGTTCCTACTTAACAAGAATATTTTCTTTCGTATACAATATATTTTATTGCATTTAACAAGATTAAATTTAAAATAACCGCGTCACATCTCATTTATCTTTCCTACTCCATCATGTGACCTGGATCATAACACTTATCTATAACTATAATCTATTCATTATCTATTCATTATATTATATCTATTCATTTATATTTGGAGTCGTGCTCGAGCCGTCGTACAGTGCGGACGTCTCTGGGGCGTCGTTACGCTGCCCGTTGAATATACGAAGATTCGATCGTCGTTAGTGGTCGAGGCAACATCGCCTATAAAAGGCTCCTCAGATCGCGCGGCACGCATTCGATCGTCGTTAGTGGTCGCCGCTATAGCATGCAGCGGCCACACCTTAGGAACCTAGGCTGGTAGAGGGGGGCTCGAGTGCCGAAACACTTTGTTGTAGCAACGGCGTGTTTCGGCCCTCGAGTCGGCACGGTCACTCCCCGTGCTAGTGCTCGTTGCTTCGGCGTCAACGCAATCCACCTCAAGTGGCGAGGCAACCAGGCAACTGTAGAAGGCCTGAAGGTAGCGATAGGAGTTTTTATCGTTGCCAGATACTGCGTCCTGTTCCCTTCCAGTCGTAGCGGTTCTCCGTTCCACTGGGTCAAGGGGAGTAAGGAGGAGAGGGTGCATCTGTGTACGGCGCGCACACTTATGCAACTTAATATATCCTGCGCATCTGACTTGGCTTTGTCATTCCGAGTTTAAAAAAGTCCTGGGCTTGGTCTAATACCTGGACACGGGTGGCCTAAGGAGGGGAGAGTGGTCGCTCTAGCACTGCATCGGGGTGACAGTGTGGTTCGGCAGCACTCTTTGAGACAAAGCAGCTTTATTTAGAGAGGCACTGCTTTCCTCGCTCAGCCGGGGAGGGGGCTAGAAAAGGTGCCCCAAACAAACGCTCATTCCTCGCAATAAGAATAAATCTAAAAACATGCAGATGAATATGACTTTTGGTGCGTGGAATGTACGTACTCTTTTAGACCGACCCAACAACCTCTGCCCAGAACGTAAAACCGCCATTGTGGCTCGCGAGCTCAAACGCTATGACGTCGACATAGCCGCTCTCAGCGAAACACATCTAGCTGACGAAGGTGAGCTTGTTGAACGTGGTGGTGGGTACACTTTCTTCTGGAAAGGCACACCAGCTTCTGAGCCTAGACGGTCAGGAGTAGGCTTTGCTATTAAAACTACTTTAGCCTCTAAGTTGGAAGAACATCCAGTTGCTATCTCTGATCGTGTCATGTCCTTACGTTTCCATCTTCGAAACAATAAATACTTAAATGTTATCAGCGTATATTCGCCAACACTCGACAAAAGTGATGACGTCAAGGACAAATTTTATGAGGAAGTGTCAGAAGTGCTGACTAAAATCCGGCGCTGTGAGAAAGTTTTGCTTCTTGGCGACTTTAATGCTCGCGTCGGACGTGATTTTGAAGCTTGGCCTCGGGTGATAGGGCGACATGGCATTGGTAACATGAACAGTAATGGGCAACTGTTACTAAGCCTCTGTTCCCAATTTCATCTGGGTATTACCAATACCATGTTTAGACTCCCAAATAAATACAAAACTACCTGGATGCACCCAAGGTCCAAGCATTGGCATCTTATTGATTATGCTATAGTCCGTCAACGGGATATAGCGGATGTCAAAGTAACGAGAGTAATGAGGGGCGCAAACTGTTGGTCGGATCACCGACTTGTTGTTACAAAACTATTTTTGCGTCTTAGCCCTTGCCGTAGACCTCGCAGGGCTAAGCCTAACTGTCTTCATCTGAAAAAGCTAGAGTCTGCTGAAATATTGGCAAATTACAGGGAAGCTGTCAATACCTTTACAGCAGGCATACACCCCGAAGATGAACAGTTAGACGAGGGCTGGAAACTGTTAACTACAAATACCATCAATGCGGCTACTGAGATCTTAGGCCAAAAACCTCGTGTCTGTGAAGACTGGTTTGACGAAAATGATAATACATTGACAGTCGCCCTAGAAAAACACCGCCAGCTCCTTCGAAAGGGAAATCAGACAACTGCTTCTGAAAAAATAAAGGAGAGTACGAGCCAAATAAGGAGACTAACTCGAAACGCAAAAGATGAGTGGTGGCTGAACAAGGTTCGCTATATTCAGTGGCTTGCTGATTCGAATAGACTCGGCGATTTCTTTAACGAGATTAAAAAGTTAGTAGGAAGTCCACATCGAGTAAACGTACCACTGAAATCACTTTCAGGTACCCTCCTGGTAAGCAAAGGAGAAGTTCTTACTCGCTGGGCAGAACACTATAACAGCTTACTCAATGTGGATCGTTCTGCTGACATAAACTATTTAGCATCACTTCCTGCCTTACCACAAGCCGTAGATCTGGATCAGCCTCCTTCTCTTGAGGAAGTTATCATCGCCATCAAAGCGCAGAAAAACAATAAGGCTGTCGGCATCGATAACATACCAGGAGAACTATTAAAATATGGCGGAGATGAGTTGCACTACAAGATTTGGCAATTTTTCCAGCGCATGTGGGAAATGGAGTTCGTTCCTCCTAGTTTTGGCGTATCACTAATTTGCTCTTTGTATAAAAATAAAGGTGATCGATCTGTTTGCAACTCTTATAGGGGTATATCACTTTTGTCTACTCCAGGAAAAACTTTTGCCAGAGTACTCTTAAATCGTCTTATGGAGCTCTCTGAAAGTATATTGCCTGAAACGCAATTTGGGTTTAGACCCAATCGCGGCACATGCGAGGCCATATTCTCTCTTAGACAACTGCAAGAGAAAAGCAGGGAACAGTGTCAACCTCTGTTTCTCTGTTTTGTTGATCTGGAGAAAGCTTTTGACAGTGTACCTCGCGAAGCTTTGTGGATTGTGCTTTCGAAACTTGGTTGCACCGACAAATTTATACGCTTGATAAGACTTCTTCACGACAACATGACTTGTTGCGTAACCGTCAATGGTGAGCAGACAGAGCAATTCCCTGTCACTTGTGGTGTAAAACAAGGCTGTGTATTAGCACCCACTCTTTTTGCTCTGTACTTTTCCGTTGTCGTGAGGGAGACTTTACAAGCCAACACCGAAGGGATCCGCATACGTTTTCGCACAGATGGCAGTATCTTTAACCTGGCTAGGTTAAAAGCGCACACAAAGGTATCGTATGACCTCATTACCGAATTGATGTATGCTGATGACCTATGTTTCGTTGCGGAATCTTCTGAGGGACTCCAGGACTTGATGACTCGGCTTGACGCTGCGTGCTGTAGATTTGGCCTCAAAATTAATATTACAAAGACAGAGGTGATGGCCATGGACACTGTTAACCAAGCTCCACTGAATCTGCAAATCGATGGAAAGCCCATAAAACAGGTCGATACATTCAGATATCTGGGAAGCAGCATAACAACAAAATGCGACCTTGACTCGGAGATCAACAGCAGACTTGGCTCCGCTATGGCTGCTTTTGGTAAACTACGAGTCCAGGTATTTCGCTCCCATAACATCAAATTGAGTACCAAGATTAAGGTGTATATGGCTATTGTACTTCCTAACATCTTGTACTCGTCAGAGACATGGTGCCTGTATCGCAGACACATACGCACGTTAGACAGATTCCATCTGAAATGCCTCCGCGACATTCTTAACATCAAGTGGTCGGATCGGGTCCGTAATGCCGATGTTCTACGACGGGCTAATGTCTGTGGCATAGAGGCATATTTGATGCGGCGTCAGCTGCGTTGGTGCGGGCACCTGTCTCGGATGTCTGATGAGCGAAGGGCGAAACGCATTTTCTTCTGTGAACTAGAACATGGTAAGCGGAAACGCGGAGGTCAGTTCCTACGTTTCAAAGACGTACAGAAGAGGCACATGAAGAGGTGTTGTATCGATCCGTCGCGCTGGGAGGCTCTCGCTGAAAAACGACCTGAATGGAGGCGTCATGTTCAGGACAAAGTGTACGAGTTTGAAGAAGAAAGGAGGCAAGAACTAGACTTAAAACGAGATCAGCTTAAAAGTCGACCGCCGGCTAATATCAATTACAACTACATTAATGGCGCCTTAACTTGTGTTCATTGTAACCGAACTTTTAGCGCAAAAATAGGGTACATCAGCCACATACAGGCTAAACACCTAGGCCAATAATCACAAAGTCAAGTCTCTGTAGCCGAAATCGGCTAGGAGGATTATTATTACTATTCATTATGATAATTTCAATGAAAGCAAAAAGCAGGAGTCGAACTGATCGACTCGACTTTTGTAATAGAAAAAAATATATTTTAAAAGGTAAGAAAAGGGTAAAGGAAAGGGGCCCCGAGAATTGCATTCCCTATGGGCCCCGATATAGTTAATCCGGCCCTGCCCACTTGTGAGATATCTTCAGGGGTCTGCGTATGAAGACTGTCTGGAAGAGATCGCTTTTAGCGATAAGACCGCCAATTTTACTATTGCGTGCCTAGTTTTAAGTGTTTTAATTATGATTTGTTAATTTAAGTGTGGTATACAATAAAGCGTTTTCTATCTATCTATCTATCTATGAGAGCATAACAGGCGCTAAGTAAGAGATCCGAGGATGTCCTACATGGGGGTTAATGTAGTCGTCGGCTTTATTATTATAATGTATGTTAATAAACAAGTAGGAGGGAGCACAGGGCAGGGAGCGCTTCTATTGGAATTTATCTAAATGTAAGTATGTGTATTACTCATTGTAAATCCTTAATAAATAAATTAAATTAATAAAATTAAAAGTGTGGAGTCAAAGACAGTTTAAATTTTATTTTACAAATGTCTAAAGCTCTATTAATTTAACATGTCTAACTTGATCTATCTTAACGTATCTAAAGATCGTTTGCAACTGTTTTGAGATGATTCATCTATTTATTTTGTATCTTTGTAGAGTATCCATACTAATAATACAAATTCGAAAGTAACTCTACTAACTTTTTAAATTTTCGCGAACTATACTCATATTTGAGTCTGTCGTGACCACAGACGATGTAACTTGGCCGAAACGTCGAGGTTAGTCAAAATTATGATTTTGATATAAATCTGTGCGCGAAAAGACCCGTTTTGTCTTAAAAATATAACTCTAATCTGTCTGTATGTCTGTCTGTTTATTACGTTTTCACGACTAAACGGCCTAGTCGATTTCAATGAAATTTGTTATATAGATAGATTATGACCGGAATTGAGATATTGGCTTCTTTTTATCTGACTGCACAGAAAGAGGTCAATGTTTTATTGACACAACACGCATGCAAAACCGCCGGCGAATCAGCTAGTTTTGTATACAGCGTCTATCAACTGAATGGGCATGAATGACATCCTAAATGAATTTAAATGGTTTTCTGTATCATTCTAGGATAAAGTCAACTTAATGACAGCATACAAGGTGGACAAGCGGTCCCGTGCTACCAACAACAACAGCGATAGCTATGAGTTCACCAGCGCCAACAAGATGTTCGTCTCTAACGAGCTTCAAGTGCGCCAGTGTATGCTGGACATCTTCGGTGAAGACATCGAAGCTCTGGTAAGATACTGTTAAAGCAATTTGAATTGTAAGCACACATGCAAGTGTTTGTTTGTAAGGAGATGTAAGTGCGACAGTATCATAGTCTTTGTAGACTAGTGGTTCGCCCCGAACTGAGATCTCGCGTCTTTCTGGTACTAGCACTTAGTATACACGAAGGTTAGGTTGGCCTATGTATTAATTGATTAGTGCAATAAAGAATTTTTTAATTCTAATACAGGATACGACAAAATTTTACCTCATTACCTCATTCAGTTAGATGGATTGAAGAAACAAAACAACTGCAAATTCGGATTTTTGAAAAATATTATTGTCAACCTAGAAATTTACATTTGTCAAATAAACCCAGTTGGTCTCAATCGACTCTATTTAGAATAGAACAAACATTCATTTGCAACCTCACAGTAAAAACACAAAAAAAAGATAAGAAAAAAAAGATGAAGTACGAAAGATAACTTAAAACTAAACAATCTAATGTCATAAGTTGCAAATAAGACTCAGCATAATGCGGGTTGTAATAATTCCCACTAAAAATACATTTCTTAAAGTGCTCTCCAAATTAAATAGTAATATTTTGCTAAAATAACAAATAAAGTTTTCCAAGTGAGAATTTTCGTACAGCCCTGTGTCCTAAGATACAGTCGTACTGATTACGGAATTATTTACTGTGCGACACGTGCTTGACGTATTATTTAAAATACTGCTGTGTGGTTTTGACATGTAGACACACTTAGAATAATAAAATTATACAGATATAGTTATTCTATCTCACGAAGGCGGGTTGAAAATTAATAATGATGGCGTAAAATATTTGTATTTCACTACTAATCCAAACGAAACACAAATCTTACTACTGGAATTAACTGATTGATAATTACCTGTTTAATTCAAGTAGTAAGATTTGTGTTTCGTTTGGATTAGTAGTGAAATACAAATATTTTTCGTGATTTATATTTATTTTCAACCCGCCTTCGTGTGATAGAACAATATATAGGCAATATATAACATTAGGTGTATTCTGAGTGGAACATATTATTGTTTACAATGAGATGCTTCACACATCAACACGATGACACATTTTGGCTACAGAACAAAATATGCTATTGTAAAAACTCACGTTCTATCGATCGGTTTCAGAATTACCGGGAAAATCCCGAGGCTGCCCGCGAATACATCAACAACTGGGTTTCCCGAATCACTAAAAATAACATCAGAGACTTATTGCCTGAGGATGGTGTCACGCAAGCTACTAAACTGGTGTTGGCAAATGCGGCATACTTCAAAGGCGTTTGGGCTTCAAAGTTCCCTGCTGAGAGAACCAAGAAGGAGCCTTTCTTCGTTTCTGAAACCCGCCAGACTCTGGTGCCTTTTATGAAGCAAAAAGGAACATTCCATTACAGTAAGTTTATTTAGAAACAGCTTATTATTTGAATAGGTAATTGTTTTGCTCATTATTAAGGATAAATTGAGTTAATATCGCGCAATTGTGTGAAATCCGTGTCTGTTTTAGAACATGATTTTAAAAGGAAGTTTAATTCATTTATATTTTTAGCGTAACGAATAAAGGTAAATTTACCGATATCTCACTATTCTTGTTCGTATTGTTTCTCTAGATTAAATCGAAAACGACTGAAAATGAAATGAAAATGATAGTTTGATTGTTATAGAGGAAGTAGGGTTTGGCAGGGAGAAAACGAGCTTGTACGTTCTAGTAATTCGAAAATAACTCTTGTCTCTCTGTCTGTCCGTAAAGTTTTCTCGAGTTGATGAAACTTAACATGGAATGGGATGACATCACAAGAATGACAATTATTTAGGAAATTCTAAATTTTACCATACAATTTTGAAATCAATCAGAAGATAAAGATTGAACCGCACCACAGTTTAAATAATCTTACTTGAGAGGGCTGAAAGTGCGTTAGTTTTAGTACATCTTCCTTGGTTGAGAGCCCGTCAAGTTTTATTTTTCCGAACTGTGGTCGTGGCGGACCAAAGTGTTCGGGATTGGCGCTGTTATAATATACCTAGTCAGGTAATAAGTATTGTCACATAGTAAAAACTTTTCTTTTAGAATGCTGGCCACAAAAAAATTTATAGAATTCGAATTTCGAATTTTTCATGAAAATAAAAATGTATACTTTTTAGAATTTTACTCATTTTTAAATATGGAGTGGACGCTTAAAGAAGACCGTGTTGCAGTTATTGCGTTGCATCGTTGCGGTTACGCGCCAATTCAAATTTTTGACATACTGAAAAATTTGAATATAACCAAAAGGTTCGTTTATCGCACCATCAAACGATACAATGAAGACTCTAGTGTAGATGACAGGTCAAGAAGTGGTCGCCCTCGGTCTGTTAGGACTCCAGCTGTGATAAAAGCTGTGAAGGCGCGAATTCAAAGAAATCCCAAACGTAAGCAGAAACTGTTGGCCCTTCAGATGTGGTTAAGCAGAACCACGGTGAAAAGGGTGTTAAATGAAGACTTAGGGCTTCGGGCATATCGAAGAAAAACAGGACATCGTTTGAATGCTCGTCTAATGGACCTGAGACTGAAGAGATGCCGCGCTTTGTTGAAGCGGTACGCGGGAAAAAAATAACGGGAAATTATTTTTTCGGATGAAAAAATTTTTACCGTAGAAGAGAGCTACAACAAACAAAATGATAAGGTGTACGCACACAGTAGTGAAGAAGCGAGCAACCGTATTCCGAGTGTCCAACGAGGTCATTTTCCATCCTCGCTCATGGTATGGTTGGGAGTTTCTTATTGGGGCTTAACAGAGGTACATTTTTGTGAGAAAGGTGTAAAAACGAATGCAGTTGTGTATCAAAATACAGTCCTGATGAACCTTGTGGAACCTGTTTCTCATACCATGTTCAATAACAGGCACTGGGTATTCCAACAAGATTCGGCGCCAGCTCATAGAACGAAGAGCACACAAGACTGGCTGGCGGCGCGTGAAATCGACTTCATCCGGCACGAAGACTGGCCCTCCTCCAGTCCAGATTTGAATCCGTTAGATTACAAGATATGGCAACACTTGGAGGAAAAGGCGTGCTCAAAGCCTCATCCCAAGTTGGAGTCACTCAAGACATCCTTGATTAAGGCAGCCGCCGATATTGACATGGACCTCGTTCGTGCTACGATAGACGACTGGCCGCGCAGATGAAGGCCTGTATTCAAAATCACGGAGGTCATTTTGTATAAACTTTAGTGTCATAAGAATCTATGTTTTGTTAAGTTCATTTTGGCATATAAATGGTTACATAATGAATAAACTTGTTTCAATTATTTTATATTAAACATGTGACAGAATTTATGACCTGACTAGGTATATAAGACAATTTAAGTCCACGCAAACGAAGTGGCAGGTAAAAAGCTCTTTCCAAAATGCCATGTTTCTGTTATTTCCAGTGGCCAGTGAAGAACTCGGCGCGCAGATCTTGGAGCTGCCGTACAAAGGCGAAGACATCAGCATGTACATCCTTCTACCCCCCTACTCCATGAAGCAAGGTAAATAGACGGTTGCAAACAAAATTAATGTTAAGACAGTTTCTCTGTATTTGCTTCTGCCCCAGATAAAAAAATACACACTGTATAGATATGGCTCTACCAAAGTCACATTTAACAAAAAAATTGTTACTTTAGGAGTTACCAACATCATCGCCAAACTAACGCCGGAACGCCTTGCTGCTGTGGTGGAGGAGAGCTACATGGGCCGTGAGGTAGTCGTCGAATTCCCCAAATTCACCATCGAAAGGTCACTGCCACTCAGAAGTGTAAGTTGCAAAACATTTTCTTTTACATATAACCGGAATTTCCCTCTATCATTTGAAGTTGCTTTATACAACCTAGTTCAGGACGCAACTAGAGCTTGGGACAGATTTATATATGGGATTGGCTTGCCCACCAGTCCACCACCTATACTTACCATCCTCTCAGTTTAGTATTCTACGAGGTGAATTCAGTATCAGTTCATACATTGTTCTTATACATCAATGTATGTAGTTTAAACCGTGTGCTTTTAAGTGTTGCTATTTGGTTATTTTCTTATTCTTAGATATCACATTTTAAATGAGGCCGTTTGACACCTTTTTTTAAAATGAGATCTTCATCATCATCAAAAGATGTGTTCACTTGAAAAGCTCTATAGGTATTCTAAGTAACTAAAGCATAGTATTTTATTTATAGTGTTATCCGAACACATACGGAAAATTCCAAGATTTTTAAAATCATCTCAAAAATGTCAAGCCTAGACGGGACTTGAACCCGCAACCTTCCTCTTGATACGAGGATGCACTATCCAACTGTGCTACCAGGCCAATACACGTCTAGGTCGAAATTAGTGAGATGATTCAGAATTACGGCTAAAGCGCCGTTAGCTCCATCTACAGGAAAACTTATGTAGTTTTTTGTACCTGCTCAATGCCAAACGTTGCAGTTCAGTACATTGACAAGAGATGTCGTGCATCCTCGTATCAAGAGGAAGGTTGCGGGTTCAAGTCCCGTCTAGGCTTGACATTTTTGAGATGATTTTAAAAATCTTGGAACTAAAGCATGGTTTAGTTTTAGTAAAATGTAAAAGTTATTATACGTAATGTATGTATTTTAGCAAGAAAATACTTGAAAATATTCTACAGATGTTATCTAAGTAGGGACCATTCTATGCATGTTGTCAAAATTATCATTGTTATTCCTATAAATATATACATAAATAAAACTACTCATTGTAAATTCGGCTCTACTCGTGATTGGTGTTTATCTCAATTCAATATTGTTGTTAAAAATCTAGTTTCCCATACAAAACCCATTAGAGCCAATCTTCAAATTCTTATGTACTAATAACTAATTCATCCTGGTACGCTAGAAAGAAAAGTAGTTCAACTATAGTAAAGCATCCATCTCAATGGACAAGGGACAAAACAGCTAGAATGCTAAGTCGTCGGTTTTTGTTCAGATCCTAGAAGGACTCGGCGTCGGTGACCTGTTCAATGTGACTGCTGACTTCAGCACCCTCACCGAACAGCATGGCATCCAGTTTGACGACGCCATCCACAAGGCCAAGATACAAGTTGACGAAGAAGGTAAAGATGACGTGTGCAAGTTAGTAGTAGAGTTCTTTGTAAAAAGGCTTACTCGGAACGCCGTCGGAGTACTACCACCAACCTACTTCTGCCGCCAAGCAGCATTGCTGTGTTTGAAGGGTATTGCTGGTGAAATTACAGGCACATGAGGCTTTACACCTGTATGCCTCAAAATGATGCACGCAGAGCAGCGAATCGTAGGTTAAGTTTCTAAGGTGTACCTACGAGACAATACTTTGGTATAGTATAGGCGATGGTGACTACTTAACACCAGGTGGGCCATAAGTTTGATCCATCTCCAGGTCGTATAAAAACAAAACAAAACGGTGCCCTTTCATCATCCACAGCCCATAAGTACCCACTGCTGGGTATAGGTCTCCCTTTGTAAACGCCACCCTTCCCGGTCCTGTGCTGCGCGCATCCAGGAGCTGCCCGCGACTTTCTTTATGTCGTCGACCCACCGCGCCGACGGACGTCCTGGATTTCTTAGGTCCGTTCTTGGCCACCATTCGGTCAAATTTTACGCCACCTGCCATCACCTCGTCTAGCCAAGTGTCCTGCCCTGTTCCACGAGTTCCAACACCCTTGTTCCGACGTCTTGGACTTTCGTCTGGCGTCGGATTTCGGTATTAGGAACTCGATCCAGCAGGTTGATGCCAAGCATGGCGCGCTCCATGGCTCTCTGTGCGACTCGTACTCTGTACACAGTTTCCTTAGTGAGCGCCCATGTTAGGGCACCGTAAGTCATTGTTGGCAGGACACATTGGTTATACAGACGGGTTTTCAAGCATTGTGGGATCTTCTTTGACCGAAAAACATCTTCAAGCTTTTCAAATGCAGCCCACCCGAGTTGTATTCGTCTAGAGACCTCCGTCGTGCCCTTTAGCAGGTGATAAGTAGGAAAGTGTCCACCAAAGACAACGGTATATATGACCTAACCTTAGTCCTAACAGGTATTGTTGGGTTAAGAACACACATGATGCGATAGATCTCGCTAAGCCTTCGTTTGTTTTTTCGGTAGATATATCTAACGTTCACCCTCTTATTCCTGGCGCCTACGGTCCAGCAACTGACTACTAATTTCTTACGACTATATTATACTTCACAGGTACGGTAGCAGCAGCCTCCACAGCCATATTCGGTTTTCGCTCGTCGAGACCCTCAGAACCGACGAGGTTCATCGCCAACTTCCCGTTCGTCTACATCATCTACGAGCGGCCCACGAGCTCGATCCTCTTCATGGGCGTTTACAGAGACCCTAAGAAGTAAATATATTTACTAAAAAAAGTTTCGTGATTCATATCAATCATTATTATAAATACGGGACTTATTACGTTCCGTTTTATCGGAAGACTGCATCCAATGCCGGATTGATTAAGGTAGCTTGATGCCCTAAGCAATCTTCCCCTGTGGGCCCCTTACAAAAAAAATCTCTGGTAAAACCACCTACGAGCGAGTGAGGTCATGACTGCGACTCCGGATTTTGAAATTGCTTTCGTTTCTCGGTTGACTCTGGTGCCCCCCTAGACGGGATGTCCTAAGCAATTGTTTAAATAGCTTATAGACTAATCCAGGTCTGACTGCATCCGCACACTACACGCACACTGGTCTCGTCTCGTACCTAACACAACTATTTATAATAATGCGTGAAGGAACACCTGTTACGTAGTAATTAGTAAGATACTTCACTCTCTCGAAAATGTTTCGTACTCCAGTTTAGTTTGTAGAGTGATCTAACAACTTAAAAATTACTAACAAACAAATTAGGGTTAAAACTGTACAATTTACTTGCTAAATACTCTGCAAAAACACTATACCTACTTGATTCTGATACATTAACCTTAGAAGTATGTAAACTTATAAACACTCATACGGATAATATATCTCAAGGATTTGAAATAAAAGCCTTTGTGTACATAAGAGTATAATTTTTAATTGATAAAATACTTGCAAGGCTGGTCAGTAAATGTACTTTCAAATTAACAAAGCTCTGTATAAAAGAAAAAAAAATGAAATAAGACACAATTTTTTTGTTCACGTAAGAACTGCTTTATTTATTAATTTTATATTGTTTCCTTAGATTTAAGTTAACGTAGATTAATTACAATAAGATAAAAATTATTTAAGTACCTAGTTTTATTAAAAAGATAATGAGTTTAGTAAACATTTTTAAGGTTTTGTAGGTAATGAAGATTTTCCACGCACCTAAAATGTATAAAAGAACGAACGAATAAAAAAAAAAAAAAAGTTTTTATTTGTAACGGCATTCAACAATAAGCGAGACACAAACATAGGAAAACATAGAAAGCACATACAGAAAATAAAAGTCTAATAATATAAGTACTAAAGTAATTATATTTATCTATCATATCTAAGAATTACCACAGAATTACCCACCTACAAAGTATAACTTTATGGGTGTGGAACCTGCATAATTAATTAAGCACACCTTACCCAATGTTCCAAAATATATTTTGTTAAACTGATATGAATATTTATGTTTTTTTTTTTACCCATCCATATCACTTATAATACAGGGTGTTTGGTAATATACTGACGATATTCACGTGATGGTTTCTCAAAACATAAAAAAAGTCTTCTCGAAAAAAAAAACTCCTAGCTTTATTATCAAATTTTAAAGAAAATCGACTAAGTTTAGATGACTAATTCGATATAAAACTTACTGCCTACTCTTGCAATCGGCATCCAAAAATAAAGGCCGATTTGATATCTCTTTCGGAAATGGCTGCGGGTTTTGGGTTAGAAAGGGACAACAAGAGATATCTCGAGACGTCACCAATACAGTAGTATCTGTGGTTAGATGGCAAGCATTACGCAATAGCAAACTTAAGTATAATAAAGTGTTTGTGTTTACATACCAAAATAAATATCACATTGCTATGGTAAGCATTTCACAAAAGTATTTATTATGCTCATCAAAATAACCCCTTTCATTTTTGTGCGTATGTTATCAAACACCCTATATAAGATACCGCTAATAAAAACGATCCTGTAGAAAATACTGCATTCTCAACCCTTTCGGCCGCCTATCAAGGCATGGTACACTACAATTTTACAGTCGTTATAATTGGAAAATATTTTCAGAATCAGGGGGGCAATCGCGCTAATTTTGAACGATAATACCAAAACAAAAACGTTACGTTATTGCATATCTCGTATCGCGCTGACACGCGTGACATCAGTCAAACCAACTTGAGTTTCAAAGTTAGACACGTTCAAAATTAGCGCGATTACCCCCCAGGTTGGTTATCAAATTAATTTAGGCAAACAGCTCGCAAACAACTAGAATGTTTTTTTATTTTTTGACCTTTATTCATTCTGATTTTATATCACAAATCAGTTGAATCAAAACAGTTAATTTATGTTAAAAATCCACTTGTGATTTCTATAAATATTTCAGATGATTTTTTTGTAGTTTTCACCTTGAACGTCAAATGGTTTGAAGACGGCTCCCTTACCATTATATGTACAACGCGGTCACATTAACTCGACGCATCGCTGGAATGCGGGTCCCCGCCCGCTTCCCACCGTATTCCCTTTTCCCGCCCCGCAAGTGTCAGTACGGTCAGCAAATATGAGAAAAAGGGAATTGTATCCAATAATAAAAAAGGCAAAGCAGCCGAAAAGAGCAGGTTTTTTTTCCACACCGTACTTGAGCACCAAAATGACGTCACATGGGCATGCGTCTAGTTAATGTGACCGCGTTGTACGCGTTGTAGACATATAGAGAAACGAAAGGTTTCATATAGGCAAGCTGTAAAGTGGCTAGGTGGTAAACAAGCAGATTAAAAAAATATTGGTTAGATAGATAGATAATTCTTTACACCAAATTATACCTAACCTAGAAAACTTAGACTAATATATGGTGGTATAATGGGCGGCCTTATCGCTTAAAGCGATCTATTCCAGGCAACCTTTGTATGGAATGGATTGAAAAACGTTACATTTGGATTGGTTAGGTACGTTACAGTGGCTACTTCCTCTTTGAGATGGTTGTTCAATTCAAGTTTTAGGTATAAACATTTTTGTACTCCAAGGTATAAAAAATAGTACCTACCTATTTATTTCTATATGGTACTACAATAACACGTGTATAGGTACCTAGGTAGAGTACAGTAATACCCCAGACTTACGCGATAGGTGGGACCGAGCGATAACCGTGTCGAATTCGCGTAAGTCAGGGTTCAAATTTTTGTTCTTTTGGATGTCATAATTAAAGGCTATCAATAAAACGCACTGCGCACATAAAACAATACCATGTGGAACACGTTGAACCTGTCGTAAATGGAACACTAACAGGGCGGAGTGGGAGAGCTGCTGCGCGCGGCATCAAAAAGAAAAACCGTGTATCTCCGAATCCGCGTAAAACGGGGTAGCGTAAAAGTCGGGGTATAGCCCTGTATACTTGTATAGCCAATGCCATGTAATCTTGACGACATCTGTCAGATGACCGGCTGAGACGCAAGATGTTGCGGGTTCGATTCCCGTTGCGAATCAGTCGTTTGTATGATCAACAGATACGGGTCTGGTTGTTGTTCTATATATAATAAGTATGTTCATAAGAAAATTATTTATTTTACTTAGAAAACTTTCGTGATTAATTTCAATCATTATTATAAATACGGGATTTATCACGTACCGTCTTATCGGTGTTTCGACCGACAATGTTTCGGTTCAATTCGTGAACCTTTATCAGGGTGAGTGCGATCCGCTCCGAATAACGTCTCGCCTCGCACTCCGATAAGACGGTACGTGATAAATCCCGTATTTATAATAATGATTAAAATTATTTATATAAATATTCTATCAGTTATCTGGTTCCTGGGATGGTACTATGGAGTGCAGTCGCAAATTTTACTTCACAAACATTATAATACTAACTTACATGCATAAATAGTAGCTCTTATGAATGCTGTACGATATTCAACTGTACGAATTCTTAAATGGCTCTCAAATTAAAGTTTGTGACTGTACAATTTTGGCTTTGTTTGGGGCTGGACAGCGTTGCGTGAAATGTCCAGCTGTTTTTATTACCTACTCGTCATGACTGAACACTTTGATTTTATAGAAGAAAGAAGTAAACTTCTCAGAATTCAAGTCATGCCATTATTATATGAGTGAAAATAGCGATTGATCAATTGCAAACACACATTGTACCTACTTACGAGTAAACGTTGCAGATCATTTTACATTTGTTTTATGGCACTATAGCTTGAGGACAGATATTACATTTGTTTTATGGCACTATAGCTTGAGGTCAGATATTACATTTGTTTTATGGCACTATAGCTTGAAGTCAGATATTACATTTGTTTTATGGCACTATATCTTGAGGTCAGATATTACATTTGTTTTATGGCACTATAGCTTGAGGACAGATATTACATTTGTTTTATGGCACTATAGCTTGAGGACAGATATTACATTTGTTTTATGGCACTATAACTTGAGGACAGATATTACATTTGTTTTATGGCACTATAGCTTGAGGACAGATATTACATTTGTTTTATGGCACTATAGTTGAGGACAGATATTACATTTGTTTTATGGCACTATAGCTTGAGGACAGATATTAATCATAGAATAAATGTAGGTAATGAAAAATACTAAGCAAATGAGAAAGCAGTCATTTTGTTAGGTCTTTGACTTTAAGTTCCAACCTTACGATAATTACTCCAAAAGCCTATGTCCAGCAGTGGACTAATGTGGGCTGATGATGATGATGACTCCAAAAACGATGTGTCTCCACCTGTCCAACAGTCGGATCGCATTGTTTTAATGCTTTGACACTAGCAATAGTCTCGCCATTTCGTCAGAGATGCAGAATGCTTAGTTTTCACTCTTAATGTACAATTTCCTGTAGCTCAGCTAATGATGTCTGGTTACGTTGCACACTAGCCTGTTGTTTTCACTTCAGCTATCATTTATCATACGTTAAATGTTTAAGTTGAAAATAATATTTAAATGAAAGCTCATATTTTAACCGGCGAATACATTTTTTCTATGATAAATCATTTTCACAGGTGATTAAAATTTTGAGAACAAATTATGTAAATAGGTATGTGAATTTTGATTGTTAAGTTTATGATATGTACGTAAGGTTCACTTGGATGTAAATGAATATGTTAATATGAAATATGAGCTTTAAATGTAGTGAAGTGATAACTGGAAAATCGTCTCTAATTTATGATGATTGACGGCCCATCTGAAGGAGAAAGTTAAAGTGCCTCACAATATTCACATGTCTGTTTACATTAAGTATGGTACAAGAACTTGCATGTTTTCTTTTTATATCGATCAGGTTTGATGGATAATCTTGAACTTACGGAACGGACAATTTTTATAATAAATACGAGTGCAAAATAACGAGGGAAGGTCAGCCGCTACACTTCCGTTTGTCAGCAGCCTGCATTCCATGCTTTCTTGTGCTCGTAACATAACATTTGAATATCTGCATTAGGTATAAATGGTAATGGCTAGGTCGGTGGCTTTGCAACTCCATAAACTGTGCTCTTACCTATAAAGCATGTTATGACTTTCATGGCGGATTGCGAAGGTTTAATCATCTGAAATATATTCATATCGCGACTGCCGCAGGCCTTACCACATAAACACGCACCAAGTCCATGAACCTACCCGAACTAGTATCCCAACTAGGTGATACAATTTCATTATTAGATTCTATTCTGAGAACGCAGGATCTAGGCTGAGACGCAGGAGGTAGCGGGTTAGATTCCCGCCGCGGAAAAAATATTTACATGATCTACAGATATTTGTTCCGGGTCTGGTATATTAGTACGGGTCTCTATGTATTATTAGTGTGTATTTACAAAAAAAAATGTATTTAAGTATTCTATCAGTTATCTGGTTCTCATAGTACAAGTTCTGCTTAGTTTGGGGCTAGATAGCGCTGTGTGAAATGTCCAGCAATATTTATTTATTTATTCATTTCTATTATTTTTAGTATTTTTCAAACTTTCGCTATCACTATACATAATTATTGATTAAAACGGGTATTTATTGCATATGTACCTTACCTGAGACCATGACTGTTGTAACACAGCCGAAACGTCAGGACAACAAATAACTAAGGTACATACGCGATAAATACCCGTTTTAAACCATAATTATCTATTATCTTTGTTAGGCCAATGCAACGCTAACAAATATATTACCTACGTTGATCGAAATCTAGCAATGCCTCATCGTTTTTGCATTTAAATTAATGTAGACATAGGTCAATCACATAGCGATTAATACAGCCTTGCGAACAATGAGTGGAAAGCAGGTACGTAAATCCATCGGAAGTATTTGTGGAGGAGATAGGATCTTGAGTCCACAATGGAACTAATTACCTACCTACACTCAGGACGGCGCGCCGGATCTGCAAACAATAGCCACGCTGTGGACGGCTCGCGGTCAAGCTGTGATGTGTGCCTTTGTTCATCACTTGTTATTCTATCTAGAGGAGCAATGTTGTTGTACTCATGTAACATTAGGATACAGACAAAGGGGTAGGAAGATTTTAGTTTATGTCGCATAGTCGTGTGCTTTTTAACCGGTTCTGTCAATTCGGTTGTGTAGTCTAACTTTTTATTAGCTGCAGTAAAATGACGTTTTGTGGGTTGCCGGTTTTTGAAGAAAAATAAATAGGGATGTAGCTAAATGAGTGAATCATAAATGAATAATCAGTTTGGTTTTTTTTTTGAGATTTAATATTAAGTTGTAATGTATTTTTTTAACCTATTATTATTACTATACTAGAGGATTGATCATTTTTAGTGGAAGTATAGGGAGGTACATTCAAAATGAAACAAAAACGTCATAATAATGTTATTTAATTAATTTTTGTGAACTGAATCACATCCCTATTGAGATTAGGCTGGCAACATTATTTTACGGAATGACATTTAGAAACGTCATTTTACTGCAGCTAATAAAAAGTTAGACTATAGGTATGTTATTTTACGTAATTTTTCTCAAACCTGCGGTGAACAATAAAACTAGATCAGGGTATATGAATGTTAATAAACTAAACCAGACACGATGGGAAGACGACATTATAAAAACAGCCGGCCCAATCTGGGGCCAAATAGCGCAAGACAGAGACAAATGGCCATCTTTGGAGGAGGCCTTCGGGGGCTTTTGCAAAATAAAAAATTAAATAAGAAACATAATCAATAATAATTAAATAAAAACTAAATACTAACCAATAACTTAACTTACCTAACAATTTAAAATTCCTAATTAATAAGTCACAAGTGTAAAAATTCAAGAAATATTTTACCTATAAAATATATAATATAAAATGATATAAAATGTTTTTCTATAAGGTACAAATACAAATACAATAGAGTTTTTAATTATTTTTATTGTTTTTTATACGATCTGGAGATAGAACAAGCAATATGGTCCACCTGATGTCAAGTGATAACCATCGTCCATCAACTCGAGACATATAGGTGTAAAGCCTCAAGTGCCTGTAATTCACTGGCAACCATACCCTTCAAACCGAATCACAAGAATGCTGCTTGGTGGCAGAAGTATATAAAAAGAAGAAGAAGTATATGTGATGGTACGAGTAGTACTACCCCGGGTCATTATTTTTTAAATATCTCTAGATCATACAAACATTTGTTTCACGGCGGGAAACGAGCTCGCAACCTACAAGTTCGTCATAACCGGCTATTTACCCATTGTATCACGGTGATATCATCACTATACCAGCTTCTCCCATACTAGGATTTCTAACCCTTTATCACTTTTTTCTTTTGATGTTTTTTTTTGGAAACTAGTGTCCACGAGCAGGGTTTCCTATATGCGTGCAAAACTCTACCTACTGATAATAGGTTAGTTCAAACATTTTGCGAAATAAAGCTTCGAGAAAAATCCGTAAAAAATAATAATAATAATATTAGAGTTAGTAACACTGCTCCAGGACAATGCAATGTTAAAATCTATTGAGCAAAGTAGACAAAATGCCCATTAGCAAATTCGGCCTATTATTACGTAGATAGGGCGACTTGCGCAACGACGCTTACCTAGTCGTATTTAGAGCCTATATTTTAATATAATTAGTACTGTTGTCGAATCACACTAATACATCAAATTTAAACATGTTTTTAGTCGCTAATTACGTTTACTGATCGTTATGTAAGACGGGCTTCGTGTTTTAAATAACTATTGATGAGAAATATGTGGTGCTTGCACGATAGAAAGCTGAACTTAGACCCGTTATACCTATGAGCTGAGATGTGCACCGGCTGGCTAATGGGTAAACTAGGGAAAATACTTAGTAACCAAAATAAAATAAAACGTACCACACTATATTCAAAACATTTTATTAGCAAACTAACATAGGAAAGTAAAAATATAAGAAATTCATTATAAAACTGTAAATCTTTATAAAACTATGGTAGCTATAGGTATTCTATGTTACATACCTTTCAGTTTGATACTGATTAAAGGTGACCAGATAATCTGAACATCTGTCTTTACTCAACGGAACGAGACGCAATTCTTATGCTATTACATACAGTAGTACTTATAAACTAGGAATAACAGTTAATTTGATGTGGATTCTTAAAAACAATATGTATAGCTTACTATAGCAAAATAAGTCAAGTCTGTCCAGCATTTTTATTATTGTAAGTTTAATCCAATCATTCTTAAATTTAAACACAACGTCTGCATTATTCTCTATCTATAGTAACACTATTAATTTGGACAGTGTAGGTTGGTACTGTGCTTAAAAATATTAAGATTCGTATCGAAAGCGCTACGCCCACTATGTTCACGTCTCGTCCCGGAAAATACAATCTAAGGTTTTGTCAGATTGCGGTGCCTTTGCATCGGTTTACTGATGCACACTACATGACACCAATTGCCTCTATATATTTATTTATGATCGTTTACTTCTCAACTGAAATTAACGTGTTACATTTTGATGTTTTTTATTGGAATGCTTATTTTATTCTATATTTAATCCAGCACAATTTGTAAGCACCAATTCAAAGTCTGACTATAAACCTCAGAAATTGTATCAGTGACACAGTCGAGCTATACTAGCTACAGTAAGCAATCATGTGACACCGTTTAACAATTACACAGAATACAAAAATCACAGCTCCGGTTAATCAAAATAAAATATTTTTGTTTTCCTCGTCATCTTAACATAAAATCTCTATAATAAATAATGAAATATGTACTTAATGTACAGGACGGCTTCAGTGATAAGGATAATGTGGACGACTCCTTAGCTTAGGGTATATTATCTGTGAAATACTTTCTTATTCATTATTTAATGAAAAGCACTTTTGCTCGTTTTAAGATAATTTGAAGCATCAAGAAATCATCATTGAGCATTACCAAATTTTAAATGAATTTTCATTTCTACATTCTCTTTTAAATCAAATTGTGTTGACGATCAATTTCGTCCACGATATCCTTAATCCTACCTTCTATTAAAATTAAATTACACATGCACAAATCATTATAAATTGTAAAATCCTAAAACAAGACATATTTATCAATAAAATCTATTAATTAACTCAGGAACAAATGCATTAATAAATCGTTCAATATACTACATAACTTTTAGAGTCACAAATCTTTTTTTGAAATATTGACCTCATAACCAACGTATTTTATATCTCAACATATTTGTCAATATATTAACAACCATTTATGTACTCACAATAACTTATCAAGGTAGCCGTAACATCTTAAAGAGTAAACTGGTAAAATCTCTCAAAGACTATTCTTATTATTTACTTAACATTCTATAAATTCGCTAACGTTTAAATATAATACGATCTAATGAGATTCAAGTGGTAGAGTATAAATTTTCTCAAATTATGTTTTAATTTTATCATATAAATCTGTTTTATAGACACAATATTTACAAATAATGAGTATTGTCATTAAATATCCTCAGACTTTAAAACTATCTTTACAAATTACGAATACGGAGTAGTTTGTTATAAAAAAATATCTACTTTGTAGGATATAAAGAGTATTTAAAGTTAGATTATAGTTTCTGAAATATCATTGATGTCGATCAAGGCGCATATATATAGTAATGTTTATAATTACCTTACGATGTGTAAGTACGGGCTAGCTATCTCTATATTCTGTAAAAAGCTCTGGCAAGATAGACGGAAGTCGGCATTGAAATGAAATGATTCAACATTTTCTGCTTAGTAAGTAGTAATCAGCTAATCATAAACGTATAGAAGTGTTGACTATTTGAGAAGGCATTTGTCTCCGTGAAATTTTACTAAACAGTACCTATATTGAGTGTATTTATTAAATTTCATATGACTTTGTAAACACGTGAGACCCACAGTAACATTCTAAAGATTAGGTAGGTACAGTTTTAACCTAGAAATTCAAAATCTATTTAAAATACTTTTGTATCATGTGCAACAACTAAGCTTTGAAAGCCCAAGTTTCTATTTTTAAGTTTTTATTAAATGTTTTTCATCTTTACGGGTAAAAATAAAAATAAATAAGGTTTGTAAGGTGGTCATTTTTTTCGGCTATTGATTGGTTTTGCAAAACTATTGCAATGATCCATTCTAACTAGATCCATTCTTTGTATAGTCGATCGCAAATGCTGTATGTATTATTATCATTAGTCAAAAATAGAGCACTAATTGGAAACAAAATATTGAAATCCAATTCGCTAGGTCATTCTGAAACGACATTGCTTTTTGATGTGAGATCAATACGCGTTTGACGTGCGGAGGCCGAAATATCGACCTTGATGCATTCGGTGCTTTGATTTAAATCACTAACCCAATTAAACTGTTGCTGTATCTGTTACACCAATACCGTGTCCTTATTATCTTGAAAACATTAATTATTATTCTGTAAATTATATTTAACTAGCGGCCGCCCGCGGCTTCGCACACGTTTTTGTTAATGAAAACATTACCCTCCTTCTGCAGTCGGGTAAAAAAATAGCCGAATCTCGTTCATAATCTATCCTTAAGCAAACTTTATCAAAATCGGTCCAGCCGTTTTTTCGTGAAAATGTAACAAACAGACAGCGAGACAGAGGGAGAGAGAGAGAGAGAGAGAGAGCGAGTTTCTTTCGAATATTATAATGGAAGTATGAATAAAATGGTAAATTTAATTACGCAACATAATCTCAAATTTAAGATTTAGACAAAAACATTCAACATAACAATTAATAGATAACTAGCCCAATCATATAGCAACTGTATGCGGTAAGCACAATACTACGAGTAGATGTGGTGTAGGCTTGCCTAGAACCGGAAGAGATGCCGGAGCAATGTCAGATGGCGAAGGTCTCTTAACTTAAGTTGATTTAGTCTCCCAATCGATTTTGACAAATCAGTGTAAATATTTGACGATCTCCGTGGCGCAGTGGGCGTATAGTCGGCTTAGACTCAGGACTTAGCGGGTTCGATTCCCGCCGCGAAACAAATGTTTGCATGATCTACAAATATTTGTTCCGGGTCTGGATGTTTTTCTATACCTATATTATAAGTATTTACAAAAAAAACAAAGTACGTATATAAGTATTCTATCAGTTATCTGGTTCCCATAGTACAAGCTCTGCTTAGTTTGGGGCTAGATAGCGCTGTGTGAAATGTCCACCAATATAAAAAATATTGGTGGACATTTCACACAGCGCTTTATTTTATTGGTCCAAATATAATTTAGAATTTTCGTGATAGTTAAGTTTAGAGTAGGTACGTGTGAACTGTTTGGGTGTTTGTTGAAATATAAACATATTGAAAACCACATAGTATGGGTATTGTTATTCTGAGCCATTGCTCTTGTATATTGAAAAGCCAAAATATTATTGTGATGTTTTAAAGAGGATATTTAAGTTTTTTTAAGTTCTTCTGCATACCCAAAAGCAATTTACTACAAAAATGTCAACTCATGTTACCTAGGTACCAGTGCTCACAGAAAACATTTCGATATTTTTCCTTGTAGAGGTACACCGTAAGTACTTGAATTTTAAATCTCAAATCACAGAGCTCAGATAATAATAGACCCCTAATATAAAATTGACTAATGATTTTTGAAAATAAAATGACCACCCATCTTTCGTGAGTCACGAACCCAAAGGAGAAGCTTAATATTTACCTTCTATCGAATATTGCAAAGCAGGTCGAAGGTGCTTTTGAATTGAGCTTAGAAAGAAAGCGTTGGTAGGGAGTAGGTTTATCAAACTGTATACCTAATAACTGGGCAGGGCACCACGTTGTAAACACAAAGAAAGGCCAATCTGTAGACGAGAAAGGGAACACAATTTTAAAGACCGCCATTGGAACACCACTTGTATTTCTAATTTATAGCAATCTGAGGGCAATCAGGCCTCTCCCTATATCAGGTGAAAGATGTAATATTGGGAATGAGAAACCGTTCACTGTTACTGATATGGATGGTCAAATAATGGACGTGGTCGCTACAAACAAGTTATTACACTGAAATTTCTAGTACACCAAACATAATGATAGCAGCTTTTTCTTATAAAAAATATGTATCTAAAAACATCAAACTTTAAACACAAATGTATTTATTACACAAAAGCATGTACAGGAAAAAATTTAAGCTTTTATTTCGCTGTTTATAAGTATCAGAGCTATACAAACTGGAGGAAGACAGAGATTTGATAGTTGAGCGGTGAAAGATCGTGTTTCTGAATGGTCGTTCTTTTACTCTGATTTTTTTTATTATTTTTAGAAAGTTTAGTCGGTCGCGCAGCCGGAGAAATTACGGCGGCGAGCTGTAATCCCAGCGCTGCTCATCATTGTTAGCTGTTTAATCTGATGATCGTTATTAGTATTAATACATTAGAAAATAACAATAGACAGGGTTTTCTGTTCCTTCTAATATCGCGACCTACTTAGTATCCAGTAATTAGTTATATTGTAAATTAATATGTGAAAACGTGATTTTTTATATAATGCTAGATGTGATATTTTGAAAACTAAGGAACCAAAAATACCCAGTGATACAGGTACAAAAATGCATGTAAATACAAATTATCAGTATTAATATTTACACAAATTAACTACTAACGAATATGGGATATTGAGTATTGTACTAAAAACAAAAGCATCATCATAGCTTAGCACGCTAATAAAAAGTACGGTAACGGGTGGAATTATAGACAAATTAACAAAATAAGATACGGCCGAGAACTTTCACATCATTCATTTGTAACGTCCTTACTTTCCTAATATTACCACTTTAATTATTAGCACCTTACCAAGTCCACCTGGGATATTTCAGCCTTATTTTGAAATAACTTATCACCATGAGAAAGTTTATTTGACTACGACAGCGACGGGTTGCGAGGGGCGGTTACCTCTTGTTGGGCTTCACGGCGCCGTTGGCGGCGGCGCTCTTCTGCGCGATGTGCGTCTGGTAGTGCTTGGCGAGGTGCGCCTTCTGTCGGAAGCTCTTCCCGCACAGCGAGCACGCGAACGGCTTCTCGCCCGTGTGCGTCCGCACATGCACGTTCACAGAGTACTTATCCTTGAACCCCTTCGAGCAGATGGAGCAGTAGTGGAGAGACCTCTCCTTTCTGACACCGTTCGACGTCGAGGTGGCCGCCTGAATGTTGGTGCTCGACTGCGTCTGAGTCGTTGGGGGCGAATTTTTGTTTTGTATTCTTTTGTATTTTTTGTTCGCCGTTTTTGTGCTCGTCACGGTGGGCGAAGCGGTCATAATTTGCAAATGCTGATTCAGTTGCACATCTCCGGCGGGGATCATCGTCACCAGCTCGCCGTTTACGTGGTGGATGTTGTAGACGCTTCGCGTGGGGTCCAGGGCCTCTACTGTACAGTACGGCTGCATACTTTCGCCAAGCTCTGATGTTATTCGCTTCAGTTTTTCGTAGTCATCGGGATAATTCGATAGTATGTCGTCTACGCTTTGCGTTGACGTTGGGTTCTCTCCGTTTGCGATAACGGTGGCGTTTTGATTGTCTAGTAAGATTGAGATGTTTACGTTCCCGCTTTGTGGTGATAACGCCATCAATAGTTCCTGACTGACCTCTTTGCCATCTTGATACATTGAGGGGACGTCTGCTTTGTTATTGTTGTTTATAATTACCCTCTTTAATTCTGTGCTAGAATCGGTCTTTGCTTTTTGAATGGTACTATATCTAATAAAAGCTTTGCCTTGTAACGCACTTCTTAGTAAAGATTCTTTTGACTCAGTATTTTGATCTGTTATCTTCCAATCATTGTTGTTGTTATTGAATTCAACTTGACTTTCTAATAACGTAGGAACAGTAATGAGAGGGTCGTCTTTTTTATCATTCTGAAATTCGCTGTCATCATAAGGGAACGGTTCAACTTTTACTAGATTACTCGTGCTCAGATCAGTGTTTTGGCTTTCTGAATCTGCATCCTCGTAAATTAAGGCTTCTACTTTTTGTAAATCTTGACTGAATTCATTAGGGAAGCCGTTCATGTTCAATATAGACTCCAGGTCTAAAGATGGCGGTTCTATGTCCGCTGGACTCGAGATGGAGACATCTTCTTCTTTAACCCAATAGCGACTCGAACTCGTTTCGTTAATGTCAGGGTTGAGGACCGTCAATGTGTATATTTGGCCGTCGGTGTTGTTGATTAGCTTATTCGATATCGTGGTATCCGCGCACGCGTGTGCACCGTTGATTCCACTATCATGATTCCAGTAGAATTTGTTGAGATCTTCTAACATGCCGGAGTCACGCTCTCGGTCTCGGTCCACGTTCCATATGGAGTCAAAGCTCTCCAGCGTAGTGGGGGCGCTAGCGGCGGCCATGCCACTACCAACACAAGCCGATGAGCCTGACACGCTCAATAGGCTGTTGTTGTTCTGTTCCTTGGGCTCCTCTGAGAGCAAAGGATTTGACCGTGAGTCAGGAGATTCCATGAACACATTCACCGAACGCATCTGCTGTTTATACTGAGCATCGGTAACCTCATTCGACGTCACGAAATCAAAGAAATCCGACTTTGACAGTTCTGGGGCAGTGGCCGTCATGACTACCGTTTCGATTTGAACCGAGGACGATTACTCGGTTATCTCTCTCGTAAGGTTTGCTTCATCAAGCTCTTCCTAAGTATTTGTGTTGTTCTTGTTTGTACTACTGTATAAATATATCTTATTATAATATGGATAACCCGATATGACTTGTACTATATTGGCAGTTGCTAGAGCGTTGGTAACTGATATTGCGGGTGCAGGGGCGTGGGCTGGGGTACTAGTCGAACGCGGCCGGCGTGCGAGTCTCTATCGGCGGACCAATCGAATGTGCGAACTTGATCCGTACGTGCCTTTTTCCCATTATTCACCCCAACCCAAAACCGTGCTCCTGAAGAACTTAGTTCTGGAGGCTACTGCCAAGATGAACTGTGTGGTTGGTAAAATTTTCCATGTTTCCAATGTCGTATTGACGAGCGTTAGAGTCACCAATATCTGAAATAGAAGAAAAATATGAATAAGTATACAATAATTTTGTTTTCCTAGATCTAAGCTAAGTAGACATTTCGCTATAGTGGTTGTGTAAAAAATGGTAAGGTAATAAAAAAATTGTAAATATTATAGTCGGTACGTTTATAATTAGGTAGGTATGCAAATTAATCTAAGAATAAAATAATTTCTAAATTAAATTAGTATTCACAACATGAAACTACCTAGGTACTAACATCATACACGAATTGTTGTTTTATTCTTATAATAATTAGTGGAATTAGTGTTTTCAAGGATATTGGCGGTGGTTCAAGCTTTAATAAGATCAGTTTGGTCGTGTCTATAGATCCTGTACGAAACCAGGGCGAACGAGTCACGCGTCGTGCCTATCAGGCATCGCGGCCCGCGCCAGCGTCGGTGCTAGGGTTGCCACACGTCCCGTATTTCACGGGACGTCCCGTATTCCAGACATAATTTTGAACGTCCGTATTTCAACCCTAGTTCCAACTGCTTTGTAGAGAGGTTTTTTTTGCAGATGGCATTAAAGCGGACTGATGTGCGCAACAAATGTACTCCGGATTTGAGAGAGATAATAAATGACCGTTTTCAAATATGATTATAGCTGCATTGTATTTTACAAAAATGTAAAATCAAACAAAAATATGCTAAACATTACACGATCTTCTTTAAAATATACCTAACTATTAACTAGCAATTAAATTTTTTTTTTTCATTTGTCCCGGGGAAAAATATAAATCCCGTATTATTTTGCCAAAATGAGCATTTGCCCCTTTCACAAATCTGGCAACCCTAGTCGGTGCAGTTCCTACCCACCGCTACACCGCACCTCTTGCGGCTTTTAGCTCCAACATTAAAAGCCACACCAAACGTTACATTTTATTGAGATGAAAGCAAAAACGAGAACATTTCACGCATTATGAATTCTAGTGCTGAAGAAAATTTCAGTTACTTTCTATATTATATTTATGCCCACTTAGTGTTAAGTATTGTGTAAAACATTATTTATATATTAATACTTAAGGAGCTGATTTCCAGATTATGTATTCGCTATACCTACGTGGTAATGTAAAATGAGAAAGGTCTGTCAAACGACACGATGAATTGGAGCAAGCGCGAGGGACCGAAACATGGTATTATGTTACCTACACCTGACAGCTGATACAATTGTAACTCGTTGATATTTGACGAAATATTATACTTATAGGTAGGTACCTACTATATTATTTGCGCCTACATAATGCACTTTACTAGTTTCCATAGTTGGGTTGACAGGATTAGTAAAAAAATATATTAGGTAAATTATAAAGTCGGTTAAAGAAGCCGAAATAAACACCAAAGTTATATTTAATTGTATCTCATTATTTTTTTTAATGCAAAAATTCCTATATTATTATATTACCTATGTTTTACTTGCGAATTGCTCATACAAAATATACACAATACTATAAAAATAAATAAATAATTAATTAATATTGCTGGACATTTCACACAGCGCTATCTATAGTCTAACTTTTTATTAGCTGCAGTAAAATGACGTTTTGCGGGTTGCCGGTTTTTGAAGAAAAATAAATAGGGATGTAGCTAAATGAGTGAATCATAAATGAATAATCAGTTTGGTTTTTTTTTTGAGATTTAATATTAAGTTGTAATGTATTTTTTTAACCTATTATTATTACTATACTAGAGGATTGATCTTTTTTAGTGGAAGTATAGGGAGGTACATTCAAAATGAAACAAAAACGTCATAATAATGTTATTTAATTAATTATTGTGAACTTAATCACATCCCTATTGAGATTAGGCTGGCAACATTATTTTACGGAATGACATTTAGAAACGTCATTTTACTGCAGCTAATAAAAAGTTAGACTATAGTCCCAAACTAAGCAGAGCTTATACTATAGGAACCAGATAACTGATAGAATACTTATATATGTATATACATTTTTTTTTATAATACATACGTAACAACCAGATCCGGAACATATATCTGTAGATCATGCAAATATTTGTTCCGCGGCGGGAATCGAACCTGCTACCTCCTGCGTCTCAGCCGGCTATTCGCCCACTGCACTACGGAGGTCGTCAAGCTATGGTAGATAACTATAGGTAAAAGGTTTATTTTGTTATACTTATGAGGGTTATGGTTTTTAAAACGAAGCTTTCCCTTTATTTTTTACAATTATATACTACAAGATCGTTCCCCAGGGGATCGTATAACCTCTCTCCTTGCCAAATTTCATTACGATCCGTTTAGCCGTTGAAAAGGTAACAAACAAACAGGGTTACTTTCGCATTTATAATATTAGTATATACATGGATTGTATAGATATCACTATATACTTTTCGTAATAAGTACGGAAAAGTTTATCAACATTAGAATTCAAGAGTTTATTATGAGGAAACAGTGTTGCGAATGTCAGGGAATCTATAGGTCTTAACTCATAAAATACTGAATTCAATCAGCGCTTTTACAGCCATTGCACCACACAGGCTATTTTAAACTGAATTTATACCTAAACGTAAACATCGTACATTACTTTAGACAATGTTTGCACGTCAAAATAGTTACATAACTTCCTGTTTATAACTATTTTCTAGAAAACTTGTCAATATAGGAAACCAGACAAGTATTGAAATATTTTAATAAATAAATGCGAGTCCAACTCGCAGACTTGAGTGTATATTATTTATTTTTAAAGTGACGATTTACGGATGATAAGCCCAGTTTATCCAAAGACTGCGAGACTATTTAGTTACCTGCATCGCCGTTAAATGTATCCTGGTGAGGTCGCTTTTCTCAGAACAAGATCTGTAATAGCTTCATAAGCCATTACTTTAACCGCTTATTGTTGCATTTGGTTCGCTTTACGTTCCAATCAAATCACAAAAACCTTTTTAAATTTTATTTAACAAGGTAATTACCTATGCGAAGTTCTTTTACTGCACTTAATTAAATGGATGTTCTAAGAAAACTTAACATACTGGATCGTAATAGATACCTAAAGTTAATATTTTAGAGATATTACAACCTATAATCCCTTATTATGGTTATTATTATCATAAGGTTTTTGTTTAATAAATGTATATAATATTTAAACAAAAACCGCTATATGCAAGCGTTAGCTTTCGTAGTAGTGTTGCTTTTTTGGCTGTATGAATGTACATGGATTGCCATAGATACATGTATTGAAAGAATTCAAGGTTTGTTCCAAGCATCACCGTGTCGTCGTGGCTGCGCGGGCGCATGTGGGTTAACGAGCGGTTGCGCCACGCCGCCGCGCCGTTGAATGCGCCAGCGAGCCGCACATAGTACTGCCGATTCACCAATTGGATCACGATTGTGTTATGATCGCTATTACTTTGTTTCTCGGTATCTTTGATGGAAAATATGAGTCTTTTCGCACGGCTAGCGTAGCGAGGCCATTCATTGTCATATTATTACTGGGTTACCTCCAAGCTAATTTAGCTATTTGCGTTTTAACAGGCCGCAATAATAAACTAAGACTTATCAACACAGATATCAACCTCCCATTTAGATTAAGATAAAATTTGGTATCTCCTTCGTGATCGCACTACCAAACTAAATATCTTACTCTATCAGTGTAGAGTATAGATTTAGCTCGTTATCTTTAATTAACGTGAAGTAAACGGCCTCAATATTGCAACTACAATGCCCGACTTTATCTTTGAGAACCATCGAATGATGTCTACAAATTGCGTTATATTTATTTACTACAAAATTAAACGGACAATTAACGCTTTTAAGCCGATGTGGGTGATAGAGGCCGGGGGGGGGGGGTCCGCTGTCGACCCAGGGTGCTCCGATTCGATCCGCGATACTCTCAACAACTACAAAAGCCTTTAATTAGCACTTTACATGCATTACTTTCAAAATGTATATTGATTTTTTGACATACACGAGCTCCGTCTGCCTCATATAGTTTATGTAATAAGCACTCTATTTCAAAAAAATTCCGATATGTAACAATTTATGCTAGGCGCACTAATGAACAGTGAGTTATGATATGACTATGAGATCAACTAACGCGCCATTATGGAACGAACTATGGGAAATAATGCAGATAGTGACAGACAGACTGGCTTCGGCCAGCACAAATCGACGTTTGAACTCGAGGAACTCGTTTGAACCCCGCATGCAGACATGCCCACATGCCTGGTTAATTACCGCAAACTTCGTTTGCTAACACAGAGATACACAAGAAACATGTAGCAGTAATTGGTGATCTGTTTCATATTGATCGGAATCTGCTCGGTTACCGTAAATGGCAGGTTGGTCGACGCATACCAGACCGCCGTCGGTCCTCGCGTCGCGTCGGTCGCGTCCGCGCGCTGCCTGCCTTGAGCTCACCTCTGACATTTCACTGAAGATGACCGTTTGCTGCGTTCAGCCTTTGATCTCTCTCATACACCTGACTGTTGCAATTTTATGCCAGATTATAATACACACAAGTTAGATAGTATATAATAAAAGTGAAAATTATAATAACGTATAATGGTTTAGACCGCCAGCCTTCTCTCGGATACCTCGAATGACACGCGGTTAATTGCGGTTAACGCAATTAAAGGGCTTGTCGAGAAGAATCTCGGGGAAATTGTCTTATAACTAATATTAATGCTTCGAGTAAAGGCATTAAAATTTTGCTCCATCCAAAGGTTGCCTGGAAGAGATCGCTTTTAGCGATAAGGCCGCCCATTGTATTGCCTTATTTATTTTAACCCAGTACTTATTTTTATATTATTTCTGTTTGTGTGGTAATTCAATAAAGAGTTATCTATCTATCTATCTATCTATCATTAGATCACCTTATGTTACCTAGCACACTTGGATAGCTAGTATGTCCTTACATTAAAATGTTTAGTTTTGATTGACACTTTACTGTATAATGAAGATCGGTATTAAAGCGCTGTAGCTCATAAAACATTTTATCTAAACGTAGTATCTCCGTAGATTTGATGTTATTACATTTGCAATTTAATCACCGACTGGGTATAATTAGATAGGAAATCTGCTTCATAAAATTTAGAGTATCAGCTCTAATAAAAGCGTTGGCAGTGCAGCGAACTCTTGGATGTTATAAATGCAAAATTGGCAATGCAGGTTGGTTGCAAATGGCAGGCAGATTTATGACACTAGGCACAAGGGGACGCGGACGGTGCCTGCAAGGATGCACAATCTAGTCGTGACATTAATAGTGCAGATTATTTACTTACGCGCAACTAGACTGCGTCGAATTCTGGTAAACTATAGTCATGTGACTATACCAAACATTTTCGAAGCCAAGTTTCCCACGGACAGAGCTACGAGTATGCCGCCGCGCCGCGCCGTCGCAGTGCAGCCGGCAAATATTGCCTATGCAAATTTGAACATTTCTGTATATATTTTAGTGTACCCACTAAATTGTAACAATAATATATTTAACTGTCATGGCAATACAAATAATACGGATTGTATTACACTGAACGACTAAACTCGAGATGACATTAGCCAATTTGCATGAAATTTTCGGTAAATTGAATATCACACTCCCAGAATTTTTGTGTAATGAGCGGAATAATATTCACAAATGAATACAAGCATGAATTTTATAAGTAAGTTTATTCCACAGTTTTATTTAAAGTCAACAATGTAAAATATGTAAGAATTGCAAATTTGAATTCACTGGGTCAGCATGGTTTGTGCCTTACAAACCCTGCTGACCCTGTGAATTGAAATTCCCAAATATTTTACAAGGGTAACTTATATTTATGTGTATTCTAAGTATTCTTATAAAGCTTTAAGTTATAAGAATTCATAATAATGATATTCCTAATATAATAACATTTTTAGAATACATAGAAAATACATACAATAAGTACCTACCTGATGTTGAACCCCGTTTATTGTATCTAAGTAGTACATAATAATTAAAACCCAGTTTAGCGCACTATTTTCACATAATTATGCTTTCAGTCACGAAGAAACAGCTTAAAAACATACAGCATTGTATGAATGAAATAGATGATGGTTGCAGCCAGCCGGGTGCGGTGTGGTACGTACCTGTTGCACAGGTTTGACTTGACTAGCCATCTAATTATGCGACTACGATCGCTTTGTCCTATTTATAAACACGACAGATCGTCCAATCGAACATTATTACGCAGATTACGTAATCCAATTTACGAAAATCAATTTAGCAAATAGGTCATCGAGTAAGTATTTTTGTTGAAATGGACATTCAATGATAAAATATTTCAAAAGTACAAAATCATTGTGGTGAAGATAATTGAAAAGTCATGTTCAGGTGTAGGTACTTTAGAACCCGAGATAAAGCTGAGTCACGGACACCTATAAAACTTTTGTTACATATACCTACGAATATGTATTAAATTCTGCTACATTGATATAATATTTTGACATTTCTTAGTTTTGTCTAATTCGTTCATATTCATATCATTTATTCATCTTTAGGCATGGTAACATGCACTTAGACAAGTCAATGGTTTACAAGTTAATATTATCTATTACAGATTAAACTCTTATAACACCTAAGATTTCAGTTCTTATAATTTACAAACTAGATAAAATAATGTTACCAAACATGCAATAAATTTTCTGCAATAGCATTGTCAAATGAATAGAGTAAAAAATAATTCATAATTAATAAACAAATTGAATAATAATAAAAACATTGCAAAAATTAAAATTATTAATAAATAATTTCAACAATAAAATAATAAAAAAACTTGACCAAAATTCTGTTTTCAATTAATTATTTTGTATTAAATTTGAACATTTGCATGCTACTAGGGTATACATAAATATGCTTAACTTATATACTAAAACCTACTGTTGTATTTACTGCGTTCTAGTAAATAAGCGTTATTTATTTATTTATATTATTTTATTGAAAAGACCAACAGCTACAATTAAAGAACAGCTCTAAAATTATGTTTTTACGACTTTACAGCCAATCAATTATCAGGCAAAATATCTTATCTTATCTTGAAATAGTTAGTTGGAAAGTGAAAACAAACTATAGATACCTATGAGATACCATACCATAGTAGGCAGGTATATATATCTGAATCGTGAATCGTTATATTCCACTTTAGAAAACCTTCTCTAGTTTTTTTTCTGTCATTGTGCTCTTTAACACTGTCTGTATGTGAGTACATTTCTTTCCATGGCATATGTTTACGAAGGCGCGGTATGTGAAACGTATGTAAGTAAATGATCGGTCAGGTAACAAAATAATTTGCCCGATATGCGTCAATCAAGATTGCGTTTCGAAATAAGGCAAGATTGCCCTACATCGCAGGTGCATTCACAAAAAAGAGAAACTGCAGTTTTGCGGTGTTCGAAAGAAAATCTTATTATCGACATAAGGGGCGATATTCGAGACGACCGCCTGCTCCAGTTTCAGAACGCTCCCTCAGATTTGGATCCGGTTCAGTCTCGTTTCGTGCGAGCCTACCTTCACTCTCATGGTGTTTTAATTACTAGTATTTAAAGTGATTTAACGAGCAAGATGAAGATAAAGTTGACATTGTCATGTAAATATTGTCAGACGGCTTCCGTACAGATCGTGTGTGCACACACACGCCGCCGCAGCATTGCAACCGCACTCTTCTCACATCATTGAGTGCGAAAAGCATAAGCTTTTATTATTTTTAAAAACCATGTCAATAACCAACCAGTGGAATCAATTCAAAAAGAGAGGTCCTGAAAAAACCAGATAATAATAATCGTAATTTAAGGTACTGCTGGTTATTAGAACTAACTAGATAAACAAAACTAATAAAATCGGTAGCATAATTTGACGTTTGAAATGCAATCAAAAGCTTTTGAAAGTGCTTCATCACCACAAGTAAGACATTGAATTAATTTTCCGTGCATTCAGTCAAGATTTAGACACATGTAAGTATTACTCGTGCGCGATAACTTGGGACCTGCTAGGAATGCGACTCCCCGACCGCTTCCCCTGCACTTCCCCGATGGCGTCCGTATTGTACCGTTCGCATCACTATTTTTTACTAGGGTTTTTAGTCTCGTACTGGCCTACGTCACGTAACGACGCGCTCTGGAATTCTTTTAGTTTTCGTTTGTGTTATTGTTTTGTTGTTGTAGTTTTTGTTGTTATAGTTTGTGTCATTGTTTTGTTGTTGTAGTTTTTGTTGTTATAGTTCTTGTTAAGTGTTTTTGTTATCATTATGAAGGGTAAACCTTTGCATAGCGGAGAAAGAAACATCGTGCTAAAAGTGTTAGAGTTTTTTGAAAACGAAAAACGGAACAAACAGTTTTGTTTGTTCCGTTTTTCGAAGAGACGAATGAATCGCAATTAATTGAAAATTTATCGGATACCTCTTCGTCAAGTGATTATAGTGAGACTGAGGACGAAGAACAACCTCTAGAAGGCATAAATCCACTAAGTAGTGACGAAGATGAGATAATGTAAATAATAGATAAATAAATGTATAAATTTAAACATTGTATTTTTATTTTATTCAAATAGTGTAAAAAAGATTAGATAAAAAGCAGCGTCCTCCCTGAGTAACATAATAAATTAGGTTAAAAAAAAACAAAGACGAAGCCGCGGGCGGCTGCTTGTTATGTTCGCTTTTTTGCGGGCGGTACAAACACGCCAATATGACGTCACCGCGCTCAGGTCCCAACTTATCGCGCACGGGTAATACAATAAGCGTCAGACAAAACCCAATGTACCTACCTACTTAGATATTAATTGTTGCTAACAAGGCTGATTAAGTTGAAGCTTGTATAATGTGTAAAGTTATTCATTATGTCTATTGGCTTTGAATATATTGACGTGTAGATTGAGACATGCAATTAGAATGAAAAGGAAAGTTGCCGTTTTTAAAGTTTGAATAAACGTTTTGTTAAAATTGTTGATATGTACCATTATCGTTTTTAAAACTCTTTGTATAAATAGTTACGTTCACATTCTCAGTCAATCCTAAGGTGATTTCACTTTCATTTAAGATACCAATAAATTACTCGCTTCATGAAATATAAAGTAAAGACAGCCAATCAAATAATACCAATACAAAATCGGTTGGCTGCGTATTTTGCAGCAATTAAAGCGAAACATAAAATATCTAAGTACAAAAGTCAATGTAATTATTCGTTCAGTATTAAATCTATCATAAATAAATGTTACGAGCTATTGCGGCATGCTAGTAGGTACCTACCTGTACCTAAGTCGCCATTCGGGAAGCAAATTGTAGCATGCATAAACACTAATGTTCCAGTAAAACTCCACAGCCACATAGGTATCAGGTATTTTACAGAGACTAAGCTATAAGCTATGTGTTCACTTAGTTCTTTGTTATATAAAAACAACACAAAATTAAGCAATTCAAATGTTATACGTGCGTGAATAATGATAATCGAATTTGACCAAGTTTGGTTAATATTAGGGCTTGCATTATCCGTAAGATTTTGGGTATCCGAATAATTCGGACAGTAGTGAACTTTACTATTCGGATATCCGGATAATTCGAATAATTTTGGGAAAAGAGTTAAAAACGAAAATAATTGTTATTAAAGTAGCTATAAAGAATGTTTAAGTTATTCCATCATTTACCATCTAATATATAAAATTCTCGTGTCACAGTTTTCGTTGCCATACTCCTCCGAAACGGCTTGACCGATTTTGATGAATTTTTTTGTGCTTATCCGGTATCTATGAGAATCGGCCAACATCTATTTTTCATCCCCGTAAATGTTAGGGGTAGTCCACCCCTAAATTTTTTTTTTTATTTTTTAGACAAAATTTCTAATTTCTATTTTTTTATGATACAACATACAAAAATACATACAATTCTCAATTTTCACCCTTCTACGATCAACCCTTAATGGCAAAACAACGTTTGCCGGGTCAGCTAGATATAATATAAATCATTTTTGACCGTAAGGAAACTCGATAGGTATACTTTAGATCACGTTTTCTGTCACAAAATGCGACAAATATTAAAAGTAAAGGATAAACAGTGTTTTAAATTTAGATTACTTTTTAGATACATGCACTTACTGCACATAATTATGAAATTTTGGTTTTGATGTAGTTAATTTAATGTTTAAATCGTGATTTTTTGATGAATTTTACTATTTGTTTTATTTGAATATATTGATCGTCACTATCTGGATAGTAAAACCACACGGATATCCGAATAATACGGATATTCGGATATCCGAATTGCAAGCCCTAGTTAATATGATACTACTTTAAAGGAAAATGATGGAATCACATACCGTGTATGGATTGGTATACAAATACAAATAAAGTGATTTAATATCAGTATTACAATATAATAAAATATGTGTCGCAAAATATTTAATTATCAATTGTAGATCAACTGATTGCAAAAAATAATTAAAAAATGCAAGTCACTGCTTTCATTTTTAAATTTAAACAATTTTCTAAATTATTTTTAACAATTTGATAAGTTTCCCACGCATAAAATTAGAAAACTCTGAATAGATAACGCTTCTCATTAAGATTCGAAGGCTGATTATTTAGTAGGTAAAGTTCTACGCAAAGCTAATTAAACACAAAGTCTGTTTTATGATAGCGGTACCTAATAATGTCATAATTCAAGCGATAGTTCACGGTTCATGATATTATGTGGTTATAAGTAAGGATAGCACCTTCGTTGAATTAAACGAGTTGCATATTCGTTTCATGCAATTAGCTACGTGTAAAGCCGGCACGTAAGCTTTGAGAGATATAATGTCTATTTACTTTGCTCATGCATAAGTTAATCGTGCTCTCTGTTGTACATACATATATAACTCAGTAAGGATAGATTGTACAATTTATTGATGTACTTACATGATGTTTCACATAAATGTTATCTTTGTAATACCAGATTATTAATATGATTAATAGGATCTATTTAACTTTTCACACCACCTGCTCAACAATGTCTAATTATTTGTCGTGTAAAACGTACTGAAAGCAGGTGATGAACTAAGTTATTTTAATCGTAAATAGAACTAGTCTCTGCACAGAACGCAAAAACAAGAAAAAATAACGCTTATGCCGCAAAATGCTAAAACGCTTTTATTTATTTATAATCTTACTAGTTTTGATTTTTATATTGTCTCTCAGAAAGTGTGAAAAGTAGAGTATTCTCTTCGTGGATAAAGCTATCTCTACACTTAGGATTATAGTAACTCGTTCCGCTCGCGAGTTAACTCTAGAATCATTTGTTACGCTCGGGATTCAATATAGCACCCGTGATGTAAGACAGTGCTTTATCCACTTGGTTAACAATCTACTATTGTTCCTGGAGATCTTATATTACACTGATCATATACTTTTGATCATATTAAAATATCATAATGTTGATATAAAAGTACGAGAATGGTATTGTGGGTTATACTTATAGTTAGGCAGTGTGAGAACTGAAACATAATAATGTAATTTTAATTGCTTTACTTAACTTATTGTGTCTGGAATTAGTTTAATGAATAAGCACGTAATATAATACTATTGTATTGATTAAAACAAATGAAATCAAACTAATAATAATTATTAACTAATAATAAAAAAGAATTAAAAAAATATAAAAATAATTATCCTTGAATTAAGTTACACAGAGGTTATTTTTGGATTTACAGACAGGAGAAGAATAAATCTATCAGAATATAGTTATATGCACGTCTACAGAGCTGTTCCATTCCATTCCAGAGCCATTCCACAGTAAGTTCCATTTACTGTCTATTAAAATAGTATACAGATACTATTGTAATAGACAGTAAATGGAACGCAATACATGCACCGATAAGTAGGCACTTACCGAAGTATACAAACGTGCGACCGAAGCTTCACACGTTTGCGTCGACCGACTTTGGTTTTCACAGTGAAATGACTTCAAGTTAATAATTTTCAAGTCGTGATCTTACATCAATTTATTTCGCCGTTAATAGTTTGTCCTTATTTATAGGTATTATCTCGTGTATCGGCGGTTTCGTAACGCGGTACTTGCAGCTTAGCATCATTTGCATACTCTGCTGGTCCGCTGTCGATGCGGTTCGTGTCCTACATCGACCGCTCGCCGTATTATTCACAGGAATCTAGACACATGGCGGTGTAAGCCTTCTTAAAAAAGTGATCTTCATATGATGATTTTCTACAAGTCCATTCATATTCCAATATTGAAAAGTCTGAATATCACATTATAATACTGTTAGATTACCTACGCACAAACATAATTATTCATCATATACTTATATATATATATATATATATTATATTTACTCGTTTATAAATATAAAAATATTATACTAATAACTTATTTTTTTTTGTATAAGTTTGTAAGTACAAAACAAGAGTTAATCTTCTTCAGTAGGAGTGTTATTCCGGCGGGAGGCATAGGCATGTCATATCACAGGTCTTCCTAGTTTGGGTGCCTATGTTTCTCTTGCAACTAGGTTTTAATATTTGACTAAAATACTGAATCTGATGTACCTACCCTAGGGTTGTGAAGTTTGTTATCAAATAAATTATCTTTAACTTTGGATTACGAGGGGTAAGTGGGAGTTAATTTAACCCACGTAACTACAAGTTTTATCCAAAAACTAAAAATTTCGGCAAAAATAAGGTAAAATTATCAATTGTAATAAATCAATTTGCAAAAAATATGTTTTATTGTGTAAAAATATATTTTATTTTGAGTACATTAAAGAGCTATCAAATCAAATCTTATTAGATGTAGATTGATTGGAATGACGATCTAATAAAGGTTGGTGGGAGCCGTTGGGTGCAGGCCACAAGGTGCACATGGTCAGTCGCTCTGGAGATCTATTGGAGAGGCTATGATGATGGTGATGATTGACTTTTGTATGGGCATGATACTAAAAGGATATTGTGATAGGAACGCGAAGGACACGACGAATAATAAGACGATGGCAAAGCATCGGTTTCAGCAATAGTTCGCGGATGCTGGGATGATCCAGATTCGCGATCCTTTCACCGCGTAGCCTTGAGCACCGTCCCAGGAGTGACCATTACCGACGCTCCGCTTTAACGTCCTATCGATTAACATAGATCTGTACCGAAAGATTTAGTGGCCATCTGTTTATTTATAACCCGAGCCTATTGTGAGGCATATTTGTGAGAGCAAATGTTAAGCCGGTCCCAGGCCGCTAGCCGTCGAAAAACGCCGGACATTCTCGCCAATTAAGCCTCGTCAAGTAACGAAGACGCCGAATCCGGCCGGGTGATGTGACTGACGAGCTGTTTTGCAATTTAAATCGAAAAACGAGATAGTTATTACTGCTTCTCCTAATTGGTATCTTACAATATTCTTCTTTTGTATTGATGGTATGTTAAAGTCTATTCTAACAGCTGAGCCAGAATTCAATCACATACCGATAACTAGGTTAAAATTGGCATGGAAGATTGAAAAATGATAAAATTTGATTATATTTGGAGTCAGTGCAAGTGGAAGAAATATATGACATAGGTCACTAATTACCTAACTTATTTGAATATAATATTTTTTTATTGTTAAGGGATATAATAAATAATTGTCACACTATCACACTTATATTATATTTGCGAAAGTTTGGATGTGTGCTATCTATATAATGTGTGCTGGTTTGTACTCAATCACGCCGTAACGGCTGAACCGATTTCAAAGAAATTTGGTACATATGTAGATTATAACCTGTATCAATACATATACTACCATTTATCCCCTAAATCAGCTCTCATGGGATAAAAATGAGTTGTCAAACCAAGGTGTAACAGTGAGTTTAACTTTATTTCTAGGTAGTCTACACATTTATCGCGTATGAAGTCGCGGGCAACAGCTAGTTTATTATATATTAATAATCGATCAATTTATAATGCAACAATCAAAATTAATCAAACAATTAGTTAACGATTATTGTCATAAATATCAACAATCCAAGGAATTTTGTCAGACATTAAATAATTAAAACCAAATTTTTATTAATATTAAAAACTTAAAATTGCAACTGTAATAACATCGTTGCATTAACCTAATGTAACGGTCAGTTTGTTCGTGTTTAACATCTCTTTATTTGCTATTCAAGGTGTAAGGCTGATCTGGTAGGCCGACACGTCCATCCCCGTCGCTCGACCACACGTGAAGCCGTCCAACCAGACGTCAATTATTTCCGCATGATGATCGTAAAAGCACATTTAAAATGGCATCTCAATTGTTATTTGTCTGTGACACTTACGGAGCCGCTTTCGTAATGTATATAGCCAAATTACAATTCATAAGAAACACAAGTACTCGGTACCTACCTATATGGTTGTGGACTAACCGGAATCATACGTTTTAATTGAAGGGTTCATTCCTCGAGCCGTTTATCAAGGTAATTTGGGGCTGGTTTTAAGTGAAACTTTCCTTTAAAGTGCTCTATATATTGACATTTATCGAACAGAAGTCATGCATGTTAAAGTTATAACTACATAGAACTTCTAGAATTATTTGAGTTGTTATTAGGAAGATGTATCAGATGATGTTTGACTGGTGCGATGTAAGGGTGCAAAGCTTAAAATGATGAAAAGCGTTCGAATAACAATAAATTCTTCTAAAAGGGAATAATTAATTATGCTGATTTAGCCTAGAAAATCTATTCTTTTTAACCCACTTTAAAAAAGGAGGAGGTTCTCAATTCGACTGTATTTTTTTTTGTTGGTTACTTCAGAACTTTCGACTGGGTGAACCGAATTAGATGATTTTTTTATTTGGAAGTTGGTGCTTTTCTTGTGGTCCCATTTCCATTTGTTTCAGTTCTGACAATTGCATCCATGAGAAAACCATATGTCTCAAATTTGTTTAATTTTTATGTTATGTTATGTATGTTAGCTCAGAACTCCGTCATTTATCAACCGATTTAGATTTTTTTTTTATAATTTGAAAGGATATACTTTCTGATAGGCTCTTTAGAAATTTCATCGAAATCGGTCTTTGGTTCGAATTTGAGTTTGGTTTTAACTTTTATGTTAAAAAACTGTTAAAGGATGGTTTGTGTGTGTACCATTAGTATTTAGTAGCTGCTGCCTACGATAGGATGCTCAAGATTAATTTCAGACAACTGAATCAAAATTTGTCATTAGGTATTATCGCCATATGGAGATTACAGAGTGGTGTGAGCATCATAGCTTCATCACTGTAGCATAGCATAAATGCCCGAAGGTATCTACTTGTACCAATGCTTGTTTTCCTATTAATTAAATTAATTATTAATAATAAACCTAGCTATTTCGATATTCGAAACTAAAATAATAATACTGCAATGCAATCGTTATCTAAATATTGCGGGCATATAATATTGCTAATATGTTGTAGAGATCACCAAACGATTTACCATAATGTACACTCTCACTTAACTAGCAATCGTAATCGATGTGCGATGGAGTCCGTGCCGGGTCGAGTGTGCACTGCTGGTAATTCACGTTATGTATGCGCCGTTCACGAACGCTATTAGCCTATGTACACTGCTGAAAGTGACAGATTAGGGCTTATGCCCGTCTGCTATATTCGAACTAACAATCAAAGTAACAGTTCAAAGTTTCATTGAAAAACTACCTAATTTGCATTTTGACGACCTCCGTGGTGCAGTGGGCGAATAGCCGGCTGAGACGCAGGAGGTAGCGGGTTCGATTCCCGCCGCGGAACCAATGTTTGCATGATGTACAGATATTTGTTCCGGGTCTGGATGTTTTTTCTATATATTATAAGTATGTATTTTTAAAAAAAAAGTATATAAGTATTCTATCAGTTATCTGGTTCCCATAATACAAGCTCTGCTTAGTTTGGGGCTAGATAGCGCTGTGTGAAATGTCCAGCAATATTTATTATTTATTTATTTATCAAAATAAACGTTGGAAGAACTTGATTAAATTTATTGTCTTCAATTTGGCTTACGCAAACAAATTGTTGATGTGTGTGGGCTTCATTAGGCTAAACGATATTTTGAGTGACATTTTAGTGCATTAATTTTGAGTATTTCAATCTATTTTAACTTTGCTAATGAATAACTTCAAAGTAGGGCTGCCAGTATGTTCGATTTGCGATTCATTATGTACGTGCATATTATACTCATAAAGTGAACAAAACTGGAATAAAACTATCAAGACCTGTATAGGAGTAAAAACCGCCTCACTGCAGTGATTATGCCATTATTCCGATTCTTTTGAAGCGATGTTTATGGGAAACGAAAACAAAAGAACACTATTCTTTATTCGAAAAGCAAATAAGTTATTCTTTACCACACTAAATGTAGAGGTTGTATTTCATTATAGCATATTAGGAATGTAGCTTCTTTTATTTTTAAATTGAAATAAGGATTTGTCATAGAGATTTCATTTTAGCATAATATGAATGCAATGAGCTTCATTCTTTTTTCAAATTTACTTACTGCCCAAACCCCGTAAATCACATTTACAGAGCCGTTATCGAAGCGCAGGAGTTATGAAAAAACTGTTTAGACTATATGTATGTTCTGAACTCAACGATGTTGTTTATGACTTAAATATAATTTCTATTTAGGACTTTTCAAAATATCCCGGAACGTCGGACACAATACCACGTAAGTCACGTTCTATGCGGTATTGCAGTTGTAATGTGTAGAGAACTTGATCATGTTATTTATGGACGGGATTGGTACTTGCAACCTGGTTCTAAACCTACATCTCCGGTATAGCCGAACATATTACACAGACTAAACCGATGCGCACTTGAGATAAGCTGAACACGGCTTACTCGCGAACTAATCTAGCTTAGAACAGCAATCATTTTTGCGAAACTACCAGTCCCCTCGTAAATCCTTAATGGATTAGGCTTCAGAAAATGTATTCGCTAAAATACAGCCCCATAAAACTACGTGTATACGATACAGTCATATTTAGTACGCATCTTACATAAAACACGTCTAATAGCGCTATTCATAAACTGGGAAAAGTTAATGCATAGAGCCGTATCATATCTAATTAGTAAAGCATTATGACGGTTCATAGAGTTTTAAAGATGTACATATATAATAGAATAATACGTGGTGTATCTGGTTACGGTTTCGTGTCCCCACTGCACTTGTGATTCCACAAGTGGAGCCAAAATCTTGTTATAATATGACATGCGCTGACAAATCATCAAGCCCTTTTGTTTTGCTTTCCATTACCATAATATTGAAGATAAAAAAATAAATATTTTAAGAACCAAAATAATATATTGCATAAGTCTTATAATAATCTCATGTTGTTTATTGGTCACTTTCAAACACAGGCAAAAACAACAGTAGTTTCTCTTATGATTGACAAAGATTGAGCGTGTTTGTTAGTTCGCCGCTCTCATTTCAAGCGTATACCTATCATGTTTTTAACGCCTCGATCGCGTATCTGAACTACGATCTAAGAAACTGGCAAATTGTAAAGGCATACCTCTCAAGACAGCAAGATATAGTTATATCGGAGATATATCTTTGACGACCTCCGTGGTGCAGTAGGCCAATAACCGGCTGAGACGCAGTAGGTAGCTGGTTCGATTCTCGCCGCGGAACAAATGTATGCATGATCTACAGATATATGTTCCGGGTTACGTTGTTTCTCTATATACATATCTCTATATACTCTCTATATATAGTCAGGTCATAAGTATTGTCACACAGTAAAAACTTTTATTTTAGAATGCTGGCCACAAAAAAGTTTATAGAATTCGAATTTCGAATTGTTCATGAAAATAAAAATGTATACTTTTTAGAATATTACTCATTTTTAAATATGGAGTGGACGCTTAAAGAAGACCGTGTTGCAGTTATTGCGTTGCATCGTTGCGGTTACGCGCTAATTAAAATTTTTGACATACTGAAAAATTTGAATATAACCAAAAGATTCGTTAATCGCACCATCAAACGATACAATGAAGACTACTGTAGATGACAGGTCAAGAAGTGGTCGCCCTCGGTCTGTTAAAACTCCAGCAGTGATAAAAGCTGTGAAGGCGCGAATTCAAAGAAATCCCAAACGTAAGCAGAAACTGTTGGCCCTTCAGATGGGGTTAAGCAGAACCACGGTGAAAAGGGTGTTAAATGAAGACTTAGGGCTTCGGGCATATCGAAGAAAAACAGGACATCGTTTGAATGCTCGTCTAATGGACCTGAGACTGAAGAGATGCCGCGCTTTGTTGAAGCGGTACGCGGGAAAAAAATATCGGGAAATTCTTTTTTCGGATGAAAAAATATTAACCGTAGAAGAGAGCTACAACAAACAAAATGATAAGGTGTACGCACACAGTAGTAAAGAAGCGAGCAACCGTACTCCGCGTGTCCAACGAGGTCATTTTCCATCCTCGCTCATGGTATGGTTGGGAGTTTCTTATTGGGGCTTAACAGAGGTACATTTTTGTGAGAAAGGTGTAAAAACGAATGCAGTTGTGTATCAAAATACAGTCCTGACGAACCTTGTGGAACCTGTTTCTCATACCATGTTCAATAACAGGCACTGGGTATTCCAACAAGATTCGGCGCCAGCTCATAGAGCGAAGAGCACACAAGACTGGCTGGCGGCGCGTGAAATCGACTTCATCCGGCACGAAGACTGGCCCTCCTCTAGTCCAGATTTGAATCCGTTAGATTACAAGATATGGCAACACTTGGAGGAAAAGGCGTGCTCAAAGCCTCATCCCAATTTGGAGTCACTCAAGACATCCTTGATTAAGGCAGCCGCCGATATTGACATGAACCTCGTTCGTGCTGCGATAGACGACTGGCCGCGCAGATTGAAGGCCTGTATTCAAAATCACGGAGGTCATTTTGAATAAACTTTAGTGTCATAAGAATCTATGTTTTGTTAAGTTCATTTTGGTATATAAATGGTTACATAATGAATGAACTTGTTTCAATTATTTTATATTAAACATGTGACAGAATTTATGACCTGACTAGGTATTATATGTATGTACATATTTACAAAAAAAATGTATTCTATCAGTTATCTGATTCCCATAGTACAATATCTGCTTAGGTTGGGGCTAGATAGCGCTGTGTGAAATGTCCAGCAATATTTATTTATTTATATGCTGAGTGGTGACCGTTTAGGTCTATAATTTATACTCATTTGTCTAAGCTGTAATTAATGTACACTTGTGATGAAAAAAAAACATTTTTCTATCCTATTCTATATCTGTTTTTATGTGAATGCAGATACAAAGTAATACTTATGTATAAAATATTTAATAATTTAATGTATTGATATCATCATCATCGTATCAGTGAAATGACGTCCACTGCTAAACACAGGCCTCCCCCATTGATCTCCACAGCGACGGATCATGCGCGGCCTGCACCCAACGGCTCCTACCAACCTTTATTAGCTAGGTATAGAATATAACTAATAACCTAAATCATTATCCTTACAAATCTTCTAAAACGGGGACAATTACAATAAATAATAAATAAAGAGGTAACTCAAATGACAAGAAAGCTAGGCATTAAGGTAATGCTGATTTAATCTCAGCTTAAAAGAATGATGTGAAGAAGCCCGTCTAATTTCCACATGCAAAGTTTCACAGGCGCACTGCTTCGACAGTGAATGATTTCCCGTAGAAGGAACTAGAATGTACGGGTGTTTCGAGAGATAAGTTTTCCGATGACCTGAGAAATAAAGTATTGGAAGAATAAGCAAACCTTTCTTTAAGCAAGGGGAGAAAAGATTGAATAGAATAGAGAAGAGACAGAATATAAGAATCACGGCGAAGTTGACTATGGAACCACTTGAGAATAATGCGATAAAAGGAAACATGGTCATATTTGCGCAACCCAAATATAAACCTGATGCAGAAGTTCTGGAGACGCTCAAGTTTATCTAGCTGCTCTTTTGTCAAATCTAGGTAGCAAGCAACCTGGATTATGTAGGATGTATTGATATATCGCATAAAATTTAATGCGAGTATTATCCATGTGACACTTTCAACATTTACTTATAGTTATGCAGATGCTAGTTACCATAACATTTGTATGAGAAATCACACTTTTGCAACTATCCAATCACGAATGAATCAAATACTGAAAATGGCGGTAGTTCGCATTATCTGTACATTACATCAATAATCATAAAACGTCGAAAACCTGTTGTAACTCAATCTGAATAGGTTTGACTTTAAAACTTGGTATTTGAATAGCTAGACAGACATAAAATGTTTTCTTTGTACTGCCACTCCCATTTCAAAAGTGCAACACGTCGATGTAGGTATACCTAACTATGAATTATTAGAAAATCAAAACACATGACCCGCCGATGAACTCAGAACCCCTTTCTCAGACGTCTCATTATGTCCATTGAATAAAAATCGACCGGTGATTTAAATCAATAAATATCTAAACAAAATATTTTCAGTGTTAAATTAATTTCTCTTTTGAGAAATTGAAAGTGTAAAAATTTGCAATGGTTTATAATAAATGTTGCATCAACTCTCACTAATATTTTGTAGTGGGTGTCCAATGTATATATAGGTATGTTTTGTAGATAGTAAAGTATAGGTCGTAAGTTGTAAGTATTTTTTGCTCATACATATACTATTAAAGAAGTCAAGCAGGAACTATCATCTTTTATTTATAATGTGAAGAATAAGTTGACGTACAAACCGTGCGCCGGTTTTTTAGATAAATATTTGTGGGGGAAAAAGAATACAGAAACCGACATCGTGGATGTTCCAGTAACACGTAAACGTAATAGATTTAAACAGTATATTTACCTACTTTGTGTTTGTGTGCGCCGCCAGTGCAGTACGCAATTTTGCTAACACCATGAAAAAGATTTACTTAATCATTTCATTTTGACTACCTCCGTGGCGCAATGGGCGAATAGCCGGCTGAGACGCAGGAGGTAGCGGGTTCGATTCCCGCCGCGGAACAAATGTTTGCATGATCTACAGATATTTGTTCCGGGTCTGGGTGTTTTTCTATATATGATAAGTATGTATTTACAAAAAAAAGTATATAAGTATTCTATCAGTTATCTGGTTCTCATAGTACAAGCTCTGCTTAAAGTCTAACTTTTTATTAGCTGCAGTAAAATGACGTTCCTAAATGTCATTCCGTAAAATAATGTTGCCAGCCTAATCTCAATAGGGATGTGATTCAGTTCACAAAAATTAATTAAATAACATTATTATGACGTTTTTGTTTCATTTTGAATGTACCTCCCTATACTTCCACTAAAAAAGATCAATCCTCTAGTATAGTAATAATAATAGGTTAAAAAAATACATTACAACTTAATATTAAATCTCAAAAAAAACCAAACTGATTATTTATTTATGATTCACTCAATTAGCTACATCCCTATTTATTTTTCTTCAAAAACCGGCAACCCACAAAACGTCATTTTACTGCAGCTAATAAAAAGTTAGACTATAGTTAGAGGCTGGATAGCGCTGTGTGACATGTCCAGCAATATATATTTATTTATTGTTTATGTTTCAGTTACTTTTCTTTTCGGTGCATTTACCTAAGTAATTATGCTAAAAAGGATACAAAGCAACGATTAAAGAAAATCTCTAAATTTAAGACTTTAGCATAGCATGCATTTAAATGGTTATTTGATTGTTTGTCAAACCAACTAGATAAACCAGTATAATATAATAGATAGACCAAAAATTAAAACAGGATTCTTAGTAGGTAAATTCTGTGACCAAATTAACATGGAATAATGTCAAAGACATAAAAAGCATCGTCCAGCCACGTGCAAAAAGTTTTATTTAATATACCTAAAGCCGGTTGTCATTGGCGCTATCGTTCGTAGAGGGCATTCAGACGACAACTTTGACTTCCGGGCCCACATCTCATGACAAATGATGACGATGTTCGTGAACTTTATTTAGGTTATCATTTAATATGATTTTAAAAACAAACTATAAATAATTTATTCTTCGTTCAACTTTGCGTGATTTTGTATTGAGATGAAAATAATTGTATCGACAATAGAGTCTTTTACGTATATAAAAAACTTGCACCTAATTCAAAGAAGAAAAATATTGTTGTTGTTGTGTCTACTTTGGGTTAAAATAGACGTTTACCTATTATAGATTTAACTCAAAACAAATTAACGAACTGAGGTCGAGCGCGTTGATGTCTTTTGTACGAAAAAAATACGCGATGCACAAACAAGAAATAGAAACTCGTAGACGCGATGACACAATTGAATATAAAATTTATTCATGAATCGTGGTTAGACTTGCAACTTATGAGTATTTAGGCAGCCAAATATACCTACCTACCTTATGCAAGTTACGCGAGTGGGTGTAATCATCCCAAGATAAGTATGTGCAGGCCTGTATCAATGTGCTCTACTTACGTAAAAGTACCTATTAAAATAATACCTGGAAATACGCATGAGCTGAAGGTAGTTCCGTGTCAGTAGACGTCCGGCAAACCTTCAATATTTCCGAACAAACACAGTTGAATCACCCGCGTGCGTGTTGTAGAGGGGTTAACGCGAGGCGGGGGCGCGGGGTGGGAGGAGGGGGAGGGGGGAGAGGCTCGGCGTGCGAACATGCGCTTGCGAGGTCGGTGTCTTTTTACTCTCTTTACCTCCTGACATTCGAACTTAATGGAGTTGCTTTATTGAAATTTAAGCAGAACAACTACCGCCGTAATGGAATAAAATTAGGTTATCGTAACGAGAAAACAGTCTTCAAGTGGCCATCTTTAAGCTCTCAGCGCGAGCGGTCCAATAGGAATTCGAAAAATTTAGCATTGGACGTGCGCTTCCAAAGGCTACTCGTCTCGCTCGAGACTCTACAATATTGAGCATGTAAGAAAAGAACAGATATAGGAATGGTCTGCTATCGACGAATACTCATTGTTCTTGGTCGTAATGGAACAAAATAAAGACAGAACAGCGGTTTTCGTGACTGTGAGACGAAATTACTTAACTGAAGGAGTGAGAGGGAGATACAAAATAAGGTTTATAGGGTCGATGGCCGAGCGAAAGAACTTAAAATTGGATTTTCTTTGGAATTATGCTTTATTAAGGACACATCTATCATAATCACATAATCGCGTGGGCCAATTACACGAAGCGATAACTTGACTTTAATGTTTAAACTGCAAATTTAAAATAGATATATTTTAGTTTAAGCATGGATTGTCACTTAAATATCTATATCTATAAAACGACTAATTTAGTAAATAGAACTTGCTGCACCTAGGTACTGAATAATAAAACCTCGGTGTTTTGTGTTTCAACATGGTTTCAACCCAGGTTGGGAAAATCGAAACACTAATTTTTCAGAATTAATACTAAGATCGTTACGTTGCGTGCTCTACTTGTGAGAAACCCATAAAGAGTAAACTTGAGTTATAAATAGATGTTGTCATGTGGCATACCGTGGCAGGAGGGGTATCCCGGGCGAGTGTATCCTGCTTGACTCCTGCAGGCACGCGCAGTGACGCGCGTAGCGGGACTGCGCCCGCCGCGCCCGCACCGTTACGCCGCGCCCGCGCCCGCGCCGGCGTCCTTGGCTGAGTTCTTTCTTGCGGGCGCAGCAGGTCGCTCCGAACTCGTTCCACGGCTGCGCTGTCGGTACCACTGCGCACGTGTGCCTCCCTGTGTTAGTTCATTTCTCTATGTGTGCACGTGCACTTGTATGTTACTATCTTTACTACGATCGTTCTAGTGTGCTCTGGCGATGTGTGTATTGGATTAGTCCTAACGGATATTACGGAATTTTAGATAAATGCCTCAAATTCAAGTAGCAAGTAAGAAATTACTTGAAGGTGCGCCGACTGTGTGTCCGTAGAATATGATCTTGAGAAATATTTTAATGCAATTCTTAGATATGATCGAAGTTGTCACGCATAAATTAAAATGATCTACAGTGTTTCGCTAATCACTCGTTGCAAGGGAAGTTTTTATTGGAGCAGTTACTTAAATTAAGCGATAAATATGTACCAGTCAGTGCTAGGTTATTTTATTTATACTTATGAATACTTAGTTGCATGAAACTTGGATTTCTCCTTCCCACATATTTGTCACCTCGTGTTAAAAAAGAACCTTGACCATAATGATACTTACTTATATTATCCGACTCCGGCAGGAATGAGTTGTTTTTCTATTATTTATGAGTCATCAAATATTGTACGAGCTTGCTTGGCTAAGAACTTTACTAGAATCTGTAATTACATTCCTAGCCTAGGTATTTCTATTACGTCTTCATAACTACTCGGAGAAACTGAATCGATTAAATAATCAAATTATAATCGTGCTTTTGTTACGTCAATGGAAGCATTTATCTATAACTTGAGTTTGCGACCTTGCGCAATATAAGCTGAACAATGACATGCATTATTATATAGATCCCTAGGTACTTGTTCAATTTGTTATGTAATACAAGTAAAGACTGAATCGTTGTCAGTGAAGGCAGTACGTGGTTCTGGGATCTTGTTTTATTCTGATAAGTACTTAAATATTGTATTATATTTAATTGTTTCAGCAACGTTTAATTTTTATTTTTCGAGACTTGTCAAATATCCTTTCATCTAACTGAACAATAATCTAAGACATTCAGATTTAAAAGACAGATTTAAATTGCAAAAAAAAACATCAAACCTAAAAATGTTGCAAACACAAAATCTGTAAGATAAGGAATTTATCGAAATTCGAAGTACCTACTGACTTCTTTTATGAAACCTACTTTTAAGAATCTTGTTCGTAGATGCCGTAAAATGGCTTAAAATATAAATTCAAACAAGAATCTTATTACTAGACACTTATAAATAACTTATAAGAATCTTAATTGCAGACACATTCAGTTTTCTTACAAGATTTCCTATGGTATTTTATTTCATATATTATTGGCGTTATTGTCATACAGGTGGTACGCAATACTCTTTGCATGTACTCGTTATCTCGTACAATAAATTTCGAAATTGTAATTGACAAAGGTCAGCTATCAGTGCTAGAGGCTCTCTTGCTCAAATTCACAACTTGAAACAATTATAAACAGCAAATAAGACAGCTATATACCTTTCAATTTTAGGTATGAACTGGGAGTCTACTGTACCCCTGTTGGTGAGATAGAGCACGTCTTCTTTTTGTCCTAGCAATAAAAGTTCTCAAAATGATTCAGATTTAAACTTTATTCACTTTACGAATAAAAGCGGAGAACACTATGATCTGCAAACAAAATATCTTAAGATGATTCACTTAATGTAGCCACTTTAGACCCCTTGTGCTCACATTAGGGTACACCTGCAGAGATATAGAGTACCTGCTATTGTTTGACATACTTAAGTCACACATATTTGTTTGTGCTTATGCTTTGTAGTTTGTTTGTGCTTTTAGTATTCTGAGATTACAACAGCCTTTAATTGTATTTTTTATTTTCAGTTTTAATACGTGCACTAAAAACTTTTAATGCGATGAGGCTAATGTGGCGGTGGTAGGTATGTAGGTAAGTGTTGGGCAAGCGGCAAAGCAAGGACGCACGCGGCAGCACGAGAGATGCCGCAATGATTGGATATTTGACGTTATGATGGGATCAAAAATCATCACTAAACATATATGTTAGAAATGATCTGTTACATTTCAGATCTGGCACCAACATTTTGAAGATTTTAAACTATCACTCTTCTTAAACCAAATGGTAAAATAATACACGTAACTATTAAAAGTGTAACTATCCACTAAAACTCTGGACAGTAAGTATACAAGGATTATTTTCATAGCAAACCATTGAAATATGCTTCTATTTGAAGCCGCAACAAAAACTGGATATTCCAAATGTTTGAGTCTAAAATAAATCTGTACTGAAAATGATAAAGTAAGCTGCACAAAACATGCGCCTTACCTACCTATACCTATAAAATGACATGAATCAGATTAATGTACGAATATACATTTATTAGACGCACACGTTGAAATTTTGTGTATTTATATCGTCTTGTCATGTGACTGTGTGAGTAACTGAGGTGATTTGTATGTGTGCGCTTACTCACAAACGAAGGCCTGAGGTTCAACGTACCAGTCACCACTACGCGAGTTCCTTGTTCCACTTTACCACTGACACTATATTATTATTTTTCCAATGGAGTTTCCGAGTTAAGGCCTGTTGGTCTAAGGAGCCTTTTTTATATGTCCTTAATTTTATAACTCTACGAGACGGGTTAGGTATCCGAACCCAATACGGATGTTAGTAAAACTGTATATATAAATAGCATGAACGCTAAATTAACACACATTACACGCTGTATCATAATATGTAGATTGAGAATGCAAGTAACATACTTTTTTGAAATTCCTATCGTAATTATTTTTGGTTTTATTGAAGAACGCGTTGTTAGAATTGAGGTTTTGGTCCGATGCGTCATCAAGTTTTGTTTCTGGGCCCAGAATATTTTTTATAAGCAATGAATAATTTCAACCGCAAATAAATGTAGGTCAACAAATTAAAAATAAATTGTTATATCGATGTTTTGTAATTTGCAACAGATATCTCTTTTGAGGGCGCGCTTTATAAAACTTTAGTACAGCAATAACTCCTTCGCGTCGTAAAACGATTCGTAGTTATAACACAACGATTATGCCTTGTTATTAAAATAAATGTCAAGTAACAAGACACAAAGAACTGCCAGAGATAAATGCCAAATTGTAGGATTAATTAACAGAGTTTGCATACAAGACGTCCTACATAAGTGATTCTAGAGTTTTTAGTACAAAAGACATCAACGCGCTCTCTCCGTATGCGGGTTTTTAGGCATTTATTTTTGTATAGTACCTATATTTATGTGTGTTTTATAATATCTATGTGTTGTATTTATAAATGGTATATCTAAATTTAAATATATATTTATTTACAGAAAAATATACAATTATTTACATGACTATAAAATACATAAGAAACAGTTGAATCATCTAAAGACCGTTGCAAACGATCTGTAGATAGTTGACCCTGGCTGCATTGCCCCGCTGAATTGCATGAATTGCAATGGGTATACGTTGACCTAGATCTCTCAGATCACACGTTGCTTCTACCAGTAAGAATTTCGAAAACACGATGGATATCCTATGGTTGGTGTCCCATGGACCCCGAGGCTCGACCCCAAATGGCTCAAATACGTAAAAGCTCCATATCTTCCATATTTGCACCTCTTGAGTTGATCTTCGACTGAATTTGCTACCGCGCCGGCCCTAACTGCTGTACCAGACAGATGAGATGGTGCAAGGGTGTCGACGCCCTTGGCGGCCCACACCAAAACGTAGGCCTTCTCCCAAAGTACATGAGTAATACCTTCAGGCCGCTTATCATCGTCACGTATCAGATCGTTCGATTCAAGAACGGCTGGTACGTTGCCGCTACAAAAAGCCCGGCGTGACGCGAAATCCTACCGGCGGCGGCGCCCCTGATACACGATAATCCATAGTGACCAACTGTTCAACTGCCGCATTGCACTGACACTGGTGAGGGGCGCAACACCGCATACTCAACCGTAAAGAAGTTCCAAACTCATATGGTTTATTTGCATAATTATCATACCCAGTTAGTTTGATACGATCCATAATTCCATATTGTCATAAAAACGACTTCCATTTTCCAAAGGCTAATTAATTTACTGATGTAGAATTTTATGAAGGTAATAAGGAAGCGACATGTAATCAGTTTCATTTAGTAGCTGTTGTATAACAACAAAATCAATGATGGTTCATGTTGATTGTATTCGATCTCGCCATTTAAGTTTTGCGAATACTACGAAATCGTAAAATAAGTACAAATACTCAGTGAATATAAATGTACATGAAGCGTAGCTTGTTGTCACATAATCACACGATTATATTATAGAAATAGTCTGCGTTCGCAATAAAATGATTCTTTTACAATGTAGTGATCACATCTATTACTTCTTCTTCTTCTTCTTCAGGCCTTCTCCCATTTTTATTTGGGGTCGGCTCTCCTAATCATTTGTCTCCAGATATGTCTTTTCTGGGTCGTCTTTGGGTCTATATTGTCATTGTCCAGGTCTTTCTTTATTACAGATCAAATCTCTTACTAAATATTTTTAGCTATCGTTTTACATTCATACAGTGTGCTGTCTACGTTCATTGCTACACACGTTGTTGTTTTAAATACACTATTTTTAAACTAAACTAAGTGTCCAAGTGGTACGTGCAGCTCGTAAACTCATAACTGGTTTCAAAATGCGCCTCTAGTTAATATCAGACCGACAAAGTTTTAGTTTTATGTTTTAGCAGCTTATTGGTAGATCTTATATTCATAAAATTATATATTTTCCTATATATCAAGAAATATTAATGACTCATGATAGACGTACATTAAACAGTACTCTGTACAGATTATAATGACTTCGCCTTTTTTATATGGCGAGCGGAATATAGGTTTTAAAAACCTGTTATTATATTTAAAAAGTTAAACTGAAATATGTAGTCTTTATATAGCAGAATTTGAAAAGAAAGTTTATCATAATCAAAGTATATAAAGAAGCAAAACATGCATCTAAGAGACCGCGAAGTCGTCTCGCTCGTCGCGTCCTGAGATATTTATGTTTATGAGTTGCAAAAGTTTAGAGATCTATAATTAAATTTAAAAATTAGATAAATTGTTTTACATATTGGTCCGATACACTCATCTGCGCGATTGCATACTTTATTATATCCGTAGAGTATTTTAATCGAAGACATCAATATGTCCAATACAACATGGATTGAGCTGTCAAACCCTTCCATTAAGTTGTACCCTTTTTAAAGATTTACTTCCTCATTGATTATTTATTTTGTGAAATTGAATCATTTATCTTTTGTCTTATGAGTTTTGTTTAATTTTGTAGTACTTATTGCTTCTCAATATAAAGTATCTTGCAAATAGTCGACAAATATTGGGAAATGGTCCTGTCAGTAATCTGTGAAAACCATGTTTATTTTTAATCTAGTTTTCAGTCTAGTTAGAAGTTGAAAATCAACCGTTCCATACAAACCGCGTTGTATAAATAAGTTGCATTGTATGAGAACTGTATGATAATTGTATGAGACTCATTACAAATTCGCCTGTATACATTTTGCGTGGATTATCATTTTGCTAAATTTCTCTAACAAATAACAAAGAGCTTTTAGATGTCGATAGATTTTAACCCGCTTAATAGCAAAGGTTAACTATGCATGTCAGAGTTGTCAGCCATCGTCCGTCCGTCCGATGGCTTTGATATCAGCCGACCGACATCTGTGACGTCTTGCCCTTGACTTTTGCCCAAACTAAAATCACGCTCGAAATAATACGATACCGGTATATATATACCCAAGCGGCATACTCAAGATATTTATCTATAAGCGGAATATTTACCGTGTTCAGGTGCATCTTAAGTTACGAATGCGGTTAATGTCTTTTTAATTTAATTTATGATGACAAGTCAAAATTAAATTCTTTTTCTTGTGTTTCCTTTAAAAGCTTTTTTAAAGCTGTATTTTTAACACACCTACGTTTTAAAAAAAGTGGATATTAATCAAAGATTCTAGAAGATTCTAGCTCCCATTGAAATTTTATCATATTAAAATGTAAAATAAAAATACTTTGAATACATACATACGGCTTTACACAGATTTTATTTTTAGTAAAAGGAATTTAAAAAACCACCAAAAATCAAGTTATAAAATGTTTAGTGAGTTGAAAACCGCGAAGCCTTAGCAATAAATATAGCACGGTTTCTACATGGTTTGCGGTTGACAGCGTGGAGTGCTGTTGAAAGGCAGACGGCCGACTCGGCGTTAATAATCCATTTACACTATTCATTAGTTCAATTTATTGAAGACTCTATTGAACAGGTAGTACCGGAAGCAAAGGGTGCATACAGACGAGATGTCTTGCCGCAAGTGACTTTCACCTTCGGTGCAAAATCTTGCAGTGCTCGCGTCATATTGTGTGCAGAAACTACAGTGTGATGCAGACTCTGATAACTTTACAGTTAGTACTCATTTAGAAATTATAGGATCTTACCTTATAGCTCTGCGATGCTGAGGTGAGAATGGAACGCCTTTTTGTTTCTTCTGTAACAAAAGATAACATTGTTTGTTTACTAAATTGTCAAGTTATCCCATTTAGTCTTCTGCATATCTACGATATCTCTATAATTGTTTAAAACTCTACTATTTCTTGCTACATTCACTATTCGAATAAATAAGAACCTATAAAGAAAATTTGATACAAATGTAAAAAGTTAAATGAGACGGGCTTATAGATTGGCATAAATTGTTAAGGTGCCTGCACTGGACAACACATGTGAAGCTATTAATAAAACTTCCAACAAAACCATTTCAGTTCAGTTTATTTGCAATGTCAATCAGATTTGCGTTACAATTTACAATGTTGCAACCACCAACCAGTTGCAAAACCGAGAAGGCGGAATTTAAATTTAAAAATCTATATCGTGTAAACGAGTGCGTCAAGTTATAAGGTTGTTCGTTTTGCATGCTTGGAAACTGGTGCAAACTGCAAAACAAAGTGGTTCAAACCGCAGAACCAGTCCTGCGACAGGAAGCGGCCTCGGCGACCCCCCCCTCGCCCCGTGCCTGCCGACCACCTGATCCAGACAAAGCGTGTCCTTCGCTAGTGACGCATGCAAGTGCATTGCACTACTAATAACAACTCCTTTCCATGTCCGGTAGGTAACACACAATATTTACCTACGTACGAGAACTACTGGAACCTGCTACTGAATTGAGTGCACTCGTAATTGCAGGCGCTTATTATACTCTTCTAGATACTCTACACGTAATACTCAGATGATTTCAATTAAATAGCACATCTATTGTATAAATACACTAAATGCTTATAGAGAAAACTAAAGGTTGGTGGTGGCAATATAATAATGATCAGTAGGAACCATGTCTTACAGGCACATAAAACAACATACATTACGGGCGTGCTGCAACCAATCTTTTCGGGCTGACCAAAGAAACGATCTCATAGAAAGTAGAGCAAGTCATTTATTTATGCAGTGCAGCGGCCACGGCGGCGGCGGTGCGAGCTGTGTGTGAGTATCTGCGAAACGGGCTTATTAAAATAAAAATCCGATTTTCGAGTGCAGCTCGCGCAGCGAAATAAAAGTTTCTGCAGAATTTGCTCGAGTTATTCCAAAAAAGGCTCGCGAAACGCCCCCTTGGACGAGATCGCGAGATACAAGTGCGAGGTGAAACCGACCGCAATAGCCTCCAACATGCACGCATTCTGCACAGCCTCACGACCGCATTCACGTTTACTTTCGATTGTCAACGACGCAAGCCATATCAAATAGCAATAACGATGACACATTAACGTACCTACAGGTACGGCTAAATACATAAAAGCTGAACTCCTTTTTTATCTGAATGAGTAGATTTTCTTTTCCGCATTACGATGACTGTTTTCACTGTAAGAAGCGAGCTATTGTCTGAACATTACGCAGCTTAGCGTTGCATTAAGCGCACGATACAATGCAGCTCTATAATCATAGCCACGAGTCACGTTATCCGCACGCGAATTTGCTATGTAAATAGCGCCATGCACGACATACCGCCGACCGATAAAATATAAATCGTTATAAAATTCACAAACGTGTTTCGAATTCAATTTCAAATACACATTCGTATCGATTGCAAAAACTGAACGCTCAAATAGTGTCGGCAAGTGTCCTGAATTCTGAGGACAGAACGCGTAACTATCAACGATTTCTGTAATTTAATTATAATTTAAGAGTTTTCTCGTGCGGCTCTCTTCATCAGCAGGGTTAATAGCGGGTGCAGCGTGACTGATATTTCCAGAGCGCACGTCAATTACATGCGCAGAGTTAACGAAAACCTGAAAGAGACGATGCCTTTCACATTTCAGTTCGTTCTAGCTTTTCAATTAATCTTGGGATTAACTTGATATTTTGCTGAGACGAAATCGCATTATAACATAATGGCACATAAAAATGAATTCAGACAACAACGACGCATTTGTGTGTCAATTATTTCGGAAATACTTTTATTAACGTAGGTAATAAATAATTAACTGTTATTTATTCGATTTAGCAACATGGATAACCCACTTTTTGATGTGGTATATTCGGTAGGTACTTCTGACGACGAAATATCCGGCTGAGACGCAGGTAATTGCGGATTCGATTCCCAACGTGGATCAAATGTTTGCATTATCCACAAATATTTGTTCCGGTTCTAAGTGTGTCTCTAGATATTATAAGTAAGTATGTACTTACATGTATTCTATCATTTAACGTGTGAAATGTGTAACATTATTTATTTATTCTAGACATCTATATCCCAAAACTATAAAAATGCTTATCTGTAAACAAATCTGACCTCTAATACTTTGCTTTTATGAGATTGAAACGCGCAGCGGTGAATCCAGGCTAAGGTTTGGTGAGATGCCATGTCAGTCATCCGGTGAAACGGATCTAAATTTGCCTTACATTTGAACCTATTTCACTTGCGCTCGCTTTGAGTGCTTATTATATTAGTGTGCCAAGTTTCACAACTCGATAGTAATTTTCAGACGAACTCGTACAATGTAAAAAGTGTATGTTTCTCATTAGTAAATTCAAACACATTTACCTTAAGTTACACACAAACATCGACACAGACCTACATGTGTGAAGCCACATCGTTGACAGGTAGCCGCTTTGCTAAACAAACAGTGTCAATATAACTTGTGTTTAGCTCTTACAACAAAATCATCTCAATCGAAAGTTACCAATGTGTTAACAATATCCGTGATAGAGTAATCAGTAGGTACGGTTATACTAGTTCCGTATGGCGGGGTTTTCCCGGAACTGAGTTTATTGTCACAAGGATATCTACAAGGACAGCAAAAAATAGGTTGGCGGCGCCGTAGTTATAAATAGACGTCAGAAGGATATTCATTCGGCCGTGGGTTTCCCAGGCCCTTAAATTGTATTCTTGATAGTTTCTTATTGGAACTTTCGCAATTTGGGTTTCTCCGCAATTGCACTTATGCCTAAAGTTTAAAATCAAATCATAATCTTTTCAAAAGATGCCAGTTCCTTGTCTTCCAATTTTAAAACTAGACTTCACTTGGGCAAATCTTCATAAGTACATTAAATATTCACAAAGATCTAAATATATCAATCATCAATCAATATATCAAAGAATTGCCTATTACCATAAGTAAAAACATGTTCAGCACTATCGAAAGAATTTGTACCATCTAGCCATAATGTAAAGAATACCTAAAAGTTTCTAACAGCTATTAGTATACAGCTCCTAACCGAATACAAAATGGAAACACGGTCAAGTTTGAAACGGACCACGCGAAATTAAATACTGAAATCTTTTTAGTGTATAGGTAGGCGTTTAAATTTAGTATAAATAGAATAGAATAGAATAATCATTTATTTGGCACACACAAAATGACACATGAAATAATTTAAAGGAACAGTAGATACAATTGAATCCAATAAAACAAGTTCGACTCATGTGTCTGCGTACCAAAATGGCGTGCAGCTCAGCATAATGTTGGATGTTAAGCGCCCAATGCTGAAATAGGAATTATAATTATAAATAGGACATTCATTTCTTTGTTATGGTAAATTTTACGTATTGCATTATGTTAGAAGTCATGCCAGAAATAATAGTTCTATTGTAACGTAGGGAATTGATATTTGAAAGCAGGCTGGCTACCGACGCGACGAAAGCTTCGTGTACACATCCGCCATAGAACTGTGATCAGGATCGGACTAGTCACGAAGCCGCGGTTTGCGATACAAATAAAATGCACTTAACATTGTGTAGTGTCCGGCTGCTTGCATAATCCACGTCGTCAATAGCCACAGTTAGTACCTGCCACAACAACGCGGGCGTTACGTACTACCATTGCTGTGGATTAAATAATTGCTCCTCCATTAAAAGGTCAAGAGAGCGCAAAATAGAGCGCCCACTCGGTTCCTACACCGTTTCTTAGCGGTAAACAAACATTTATGCACATTTATTTATTGCTTGCAAACTTGCATTCGCTTGGTCTTATTTCTTTTATACAAGGAAAACAAATCGCACAGTTTTGATGTCAGTATCAGTTTTAATGGACGGAAAGAGACGTGCTGGGCGAAGAAAGAAGTCATGGCTCCGGAATATCCGGGAGTGAACCGGTATTGCCTCCGACAACAGCTGTTCCGGCAGGCTGCTGATAGAGATGAATATAGGAAGCTAACGGCCAACCTTCAGGATTGAAGAGGCACTGGAGGAAGAAGAAGAAGAATCAGTTTAAATCGTGCACTTTAATTTTCACCCGGCAGATTTTTCAATTGATTAATCTCTATTATTTTTTGTGCTGTGCATATTAAAGAGTAGAAAACCCTACCTATACAAAACCTTGAAAACAGTACAGATATTCTTTATATCTCAAAAGATTTTAAATAAATCGCTTACTGATAATTTTATTTTTAAAATGGTTGTTTTGAATGCAGAGAGCAGTACATATAATTTATTTAAGTATTTTATTATATACATAAAAGCACTATATAATGCCTTCCTGGATCTACTAATGTCTGAATGCATATGAAATCTTGAACGTCAACGATTCTTTGCGCAAGCATCTGTGGGTAGAGTTTGTTCAAATTTCTAGGCATGCGCAAGGCTTGTGTAAGCTTCTAGGGGAATATTTTGTTAAAATTTCTAGGCATGCGCAAGACTTGCGCAAATTTTTGACGTGTGTGGGCTCCATAGAGAGTCATAGAGGTACTTAAGGTGTTGTCAAATGATTTATAGGCAATGCTTTCTTAACTTAGAACAAGAACACGATACGAGTCGCGTGTGGGCGCCTGATCGGCTAACCCGTTTCTTTGCATATCGATGTGAACTGCAATGGTAAATTCCATTGTAAGTGAGAGTAGCCATGTGTGGACTAGTAGATGGTGTTTTTGTCTTTACACATTAAGAAGCTGTAAGACCAGGTTTCTCTTCAACACATTTTGACAAACGTAATACAGCGGAACCTTTATAGTCGACCTAACTTCAATTCTTTAATTTACACCAGCAATTTGTAGGGGCCTTACACAATGACGTTAGCGAGACGATAGGGGATTCGACGACAGTATTGTGTTCAAAACACTGATGTTATTGGCTAATATTTGTCATTTGGTATCGTCTTGCTATCCTTGCTATTGTAAATTATTCGTGCTATGTCCTGTCTGTTATTTTCTTTATACCAGTTGGAGATGGAACAAGCCTATGGCCCACCTGATATTAAGTGGGCCATCGCCTGTAACAAAGTATCGCCTCGTAAGTCACGCTCCTTAGGAACGTGCCCTACGATGCACTACCCTGTTTCCATCAACTTGAGGCGTACAGGTATAAAGGCTCATGTGCCTGTAATTTCACCGGCAACCATTTCCTTCAAACCGAAACACCGCAATGCTGCTTGGCGTTGTGTTCTTGTTCTGTCTGTATCCTACACATAACGGCTGAAATATCAGTCACCGTTATTAATTACCAGCTAATTTATCAGCTTAACGTAAAACTAACCTCAACTTCTTCTCTACTATAGGTATATGTTACTACTAGTTGACCCGCCGAACTTTGTACCGCCTTGACATGACATGTATTGTAGAATTGTCAATTGGCCATTATTATGTACGAGAAAATTAATTTTCTTCATCATTTATTTTTACGTAATTTTTTACGATATTTTAATAGTTATTCTGCCATTCGGGACGGAGACAAATCTAACAAATCAATGATCATCAAAATCGGTCCAGCCATTCTTGAGTTATAAATGGTGTAACTAACCCGACTTTGTTTTAATATAGATAGATTACAGTTATCATATGGCGGCCACTAACTGACTATTCTAAAGGTATCCAAAAAGACAGCAAGCTTTTACAATATTTTCATGACTTATTCTCTGAAAGTTGGTCATTGTAAACTAAACAACAGCTCCGTAAATGCAAATGACGGCCCGAGGGTCATAAGTAAATTTGCTAATAGAATGAGACTCATTACAAATCCTTATTTCTATTTAAAAAATAAAAATACCCTAGTTTAGTACTGAAAAGAAAACAATGGATACCGGGGACGCAAATTTTATTTTTAGCAGCAAACTGTTATAAGATTTTTTTTTAATTTCCTCGCATTCGTGATGAATAGTTATGAATACTTTTCGATCCTTAGGGACCCCTTTACTCCCCATTATCTTAAATGCAAATTTTCCTACCTCTCTGACACCCATGACCAAAACTTCAGATCCACTGATTCTCTCCTTCTCGCTACCCCGAAACACTCAACCGCCTTCCGTGGCAACTCTTTTGAGGTGGTAGCTGTCAGTCTATGGAACTCTCTCCCTACTCGTATTAAAAAGGCGCCTAGTAAACCGGTTTTCAGACGACTAGTCTATAGTCATTTCTTGCAGTTCTCCACTGGCTGTTAAAATATATGAAAACGTAGTACCTATGTGTGTTGTATGTAATAGTATTTTTTGTTTTATATCCATAAATATATATATATATATATATATATATATATATATATATATATATTTGTTATATTTCTCATGTATATATTCTATGTATTATTATTGTTATATCAAGTAGGTTTATGTATTTATTCTAACTGTGATCGGAGTTTATTGTTATTTGTGTTTCTTTTGTTTTTTTTTAATAAACATTAATATTGTTAAAAGTTAGCACGCCAACCTTTTTTGTTAACTCTGAGGTTGGCAGGTAGAAAATGCTATTAGCATTAAGCCCACCTTTTGTACATGTAATTTGTATTTTTGTGTGTATTAAATAAATAAATAAATACTCGGGTGAAAGCGATCAATAACAGCCTCAATATAAAACATCTCAGGGGTACAATGAATCGCTTACAGCCCTCGTATAACAATCTACTATTCCGTACCGCAGTGGTAAATTCCATTGTAAGTGAGAGTAGTGGTGTTTCAAGTAGATAAATCTCCGTCTAGGTGTTTTTTTTTAAAAAGCAATGCATGAAACTAATTGCCAGTATGAATCTGCAATTTTGACTATATTTCAACGAATTATGCCGTTTTAGGTGAGAGTAGAAGTGCGGATGTATGATGTTTAACTAAATAATGAAAGTATTTCTTTTGTTGTTTCATCTGGATGTTCTTTTGTATATGAGTTGTGACTTTTACTGCAAATAGGATGTCCAAAGAACTAACACAAGAAATTATATGAGAATGACTTCATCTAAAAACATATTACAAAAGTAACAAAGCTCTCATTTGTAACCTATCAACAATATTTATTGTATTGATAAATCCATTACTATTCGAATTTTTTATATGTAGCCTCTAGGCTGGCTTGTCATTGAATTTCACTTGCCCACTCAAGATACGCTTAAAGAAAATTATGTTGATTGAATTGAGTAATACAGTGGTTTTATTTTACCCAATTAGCTTTCTAGACGACAGGCACTCGTAACAATTCGTTAATTAAGATAAGTGCTATTGGCGAATAACTCGCATGTGTTCAATGGCTCACAAACTTGTTATTTTTGAGAGCTACTTCGGTATTAATATGTATTAAGCTGGTATTATGGAAACTGGTGGTGATCTATGAAATAGAGTGCAAAATAAGGCAGAGAGGCTTATATTACCCGTGCGCGATAAGTTGGAACCTGAGCGCGGTGACGTCATATTGGCGTGTTTGTACCGCCCGCAAAAAAGCGAACATAACAAGCAGCCGCCCGCGGCTTCGTCTTTGTTTTTTTTAACCTAATTTATTATGTTACTCAGGGAGGACGCTGCTTTTTATCTAATCTTTTTTACACTATTTGAATAAAATAAAAATACAATGTTTAAGTTTATACATTTATTTTATCTATTATTTACATTATCTCATCTTCGTCACTACTTAGTGGATTTATGCCTTCTAGAGGTTGTTCTTCGTCCTCAGTCTCACTATAATCACTTGACGAAGAGGTATCCGATAAAGGAGAACGGGCATCCTGGTCTACAGTCCAATAAAAATGAGCAGCACATTTTCGAATTGGCATACAATAGTACATCAAAATATACTATTGGAACTTTCCCCAAAAGTCTGTCCGTTTTGAGTTACAGCCATGCAAACACCAGCATTTTTTGTTTTAAAGAACATAAAATAACGGTTTCACGATTACTATATCCATACATAAAGGCTCCTATACAATGCAGTAGCAAGAGCGAGAAGGGAGAAGAGCGATGTAAGGGCCGTGGGGAGAGGGATGCGTACGCGGGGGAGGGGGAGGGGGACGGTTGTGTACGCGCCGCGCCGGACGGCTACAATAATCAGTCGCATCGCATCAAGTGAGTGGCTACGTCACGTCTTGTTACGATAGTGCTGTGTTTGAACTTCTTTCTCTGTTTTTACTGACCCTGGCTTGCTTTTGGACCCTGTTTCTTTCCCTAATGTGTTAACTTTGGCTCGACTTATTGACTTTTGAACTGCCTACCGATAATGGAAGTTTTTCGAAACTGTGTGATGTGTCGTCGAGGACTTTACCGCGGACGGTACCAGCAGCATATCTTGGCTGATAACCTGCAAAGGGAACGACCAGAATTCGCCGCGTTTATACAACAACATGCTGTGTTGGAGGTTAGTTACCTTTTGTTTTTATTATATTGAGTAGTTAGGCATAGGATTTATTTATTTTAAGTATTAATTGTTATTATTTTCAGGTGGTGTTCGACAGTACTCGAAGCTTGTGTCACCGATGTTGGCAGAGGACTGAGCGTGATCATAGACCTGCACAGCAAGCGGCGCGAGCGCCTGGTACATTGCACTCTCAAGAATACACGAGGGCACCGAACACTTCGGTGCATTGTATTTACAACAACTGTGCTAATATAACCCGTAATCATATACCAAACGCGATAAGAATTAATGTATTTTGTGAGAGCAAGCTTTTTATTCCTGATAGCGCTAGGGTGTGTACAGAACACTTACAAAATAATGAATGGAGCAACCTGTCACAAATGTGTAATGTGACACATGATTTTAATGACGCTCAGTTTACATCGCTCTGTGACTTGATGAGAATGGCTGCTAACAACCAGCACAGAATCGACTTCGAAAACAGAGGCACCTTGTCTAATGAAGAGATGCACTTATGGACTGGGCGCACTTACGATCAGTTTGAAGCTATATTAGAACAAACTCCGTCACTAAGTGAACGTTGTAACCAGCCTAGAACTGCATTAGGCATCTATTTAACAAAACTTAGAACTGGAGACTCTGATGAGAGACTGGCAACGTTATTTCATATGTCTCGTCGAAAACTAGAACGTTTTTTGCCTATAGTTCGAGAATGTCTGAGCAACGATTACGTTGTGCTGCATCTAGGTGTGGACCACATTACCAGAAATGATATCCTTCAAAGAAACTTAACAATTCCAAGGGCTTTATTTGGAAACGATGAAAACATCAAAGCCATAATTATATGTGACGGTACATATATATATATTAACAAAAGCTCCAACTTTTTGTTTCAACGGCTGTCATAAAGCTTACACAAATATCAAAACTTGTTGAAGCCGTTTTTAATGGTATTCACGGACGGCTATATATTAGATGTCAAAGGGCCATTTGCCGCTACCAGAACCGATGCCCAGATCATGAGTGAAATAATGAATAACGAAGATGAGCCGCTGCATTGGTTACTCGAACGTAATGATGCGTTTATCCTAGACAGAGGATTTAGAGATAGTTTGCAGGATATAGAAGCTTGTGGCTACGAACATCATGTGCCACCAACTAAAGACAGAAGAGAAAATCAACTCACTACAGAACAAGCTAATCAGTCTCGTTTGGTCACCATGTGCCGATGGGTGGTGGAAGTAGTAAATGGGAGATTTAAGCGAGATTTTAAACTTTTGCGTCAAAACTATTTTAATAAAACGTTGCCAAAAATGTTTGTTGACTTCAAAATAGCTGCAGCCATTCTAAACCACTTCCACGCCCCCATCGAAGATAGTTCACACGCAGCAGCCTTTTTGAATTCAATAAGAGCTAAAATACACATACCAAACACATTGCACAATTATGTGGAAGCAAAGAGATTGAATTATAGGAGAGCAGACTTCATGCGAATCGAAGCAAATGAAATAGAAAACTTCCCAAAGCTTAGTGAAGAACAAGTCATACATTTTGCCTTGGGAACTTACCAGTTAAAGCTCGCTCGATCATATTGTAGCGAGCACTTACAAAATGGTCTTTATATAATCGAGACGTATAGAGATAACGCTCTAGAAGACTTGGCACAATATGATATCAACGAAGAGGCTTGGCTATTACGTGGACGTATACAGTCTCGACATGTCCGAGCCAGGAAATATTTTTGTTATATATTAATCAATAATATTAATAACAATATTACACAATATTATTGTACCTGCTTGACAGGGCGACGTACTATAGGTACTTGTGCCCATGTACTGTCAATTATATGGTACGTAGGTTATGCCCGTCATGAAGGGTTCAATGAACCTGCATTGTTCCTTAACAGTATTCTCATCGATGATGATGATGATGATAATGTTTAATAACATATTGTTTTGATTTTTTAAGAAGATGTTGTTTTTATTTGTATTACTACTTACCTAACTTAAATAAAATCATTACATTACACAAAATGTTTTTTTAATTACCACGATATTCAATGTTTGGCACTAAATATTATCAGATTCAATTTTTAGTAGAACTCAGATCGGACAATACTTAGAGAAATGCGACTTTCTACATATGAAAATACATAGAATTACCTTTATATTGACATATGACTCATTTTTATTGCAAAGTAGACCAGCTTCCATACACTTATGCCCGTTCTCCTTTACAATTAATTGCGATACATTCGTCTCTTGTAAGAGGTCATCGTCCCAATACTTTTGTCGAAGCCTGTCCACATTGTTGACTTCTTTTTTCCAGTCATTCTCACTTATGCTGGTAAAACTACAACAACAAAACAATAACACAAAAAATAGTGATGCGAACGGTACAATACGGGCGCCATCGGGGAAGTGCAGGGGAAGCGGTCGGGGAGTCGCATTCTTAGCAGGTCCCAAGTTATCGCGCACGAGTAATACGTTTGTATAAGTCAACCCCAGAGTTCACATGCCTTCCAAGGCCCTGCAACATGACTTTAACGATTGACAACCTTCGTGGCGCAGTGGGCGAATAGCCGGCTGAGACGCTGGAGGTAGCGGGTTCGAATCCCGCCGCCGAACAAATGTTTGCATGATCTACAGATATCTGCTCCGGGTCTGGTTGTTTCTCTATATATTTTATATGTATGTATTAAAAAAAATGTATTTATGTATTCTATCAGTTATCTGGTTCCCATAGTACAAGCTCTGCTTAGTTTGGGGCTAGGTAGCGCTATCTGAAATGTCCAGCAATATTTATTATTATTATTATTAGGACCGTGCCCCTATAGTTTGAAACTGCTTATCTATTAAGCCAGTAATAGCTATCCAAAAACATACTGACTGCTAAAACGACTTAACAAAACACTTATGTACATCACAAAAACGGTTTTTTTCGAGTCGATAATTGTATTAATATATGACTACACAATCAAATGTAACTAACTGTCAACACTAAATATTTTGACATTATTGGCAGAAGTGGGAAATTGTGACGAAAAATCGCTGTACCTGCGCGTAATAACTAGTTTTCCGTATAAATCCTTCTGCAAAAGGTGAAATAAGTTCATATGGATTCCAATAACTCTTATGAATCATGTGTCGTTAACTTCTCAGGTTTAATCCCCCCTCTTTTTTATTCACATCAACAACAGTAATATAGATGTACTCGATTGGTCTGTTATAAGTGGTGTAAGAATAAGATAAACTTCCAAATGCATAAGATTCCTTATTAGATACCTAACACTCTATTTAGAATTAATGTCATTTTCTATCATATTATTTACGTACATCCAGTATAAGCTGACCTCGCATTGTGTAGGCTTTTCGTAGAATGAGGGGTCAGGTTATACTGGAAATGTATAGTTTGATGTGTAGCCGTGTGTACATACTATAAAGCTGCTGTGAAATTACTTTGTGTTTAAAATTGTATAGTTACTAACTTTAACAACGGTTGGACTAGTATGACACTGCAAACGCGAGTCTGTTGCCTTGTAATGTAAAAGGCGATGTTCTTGTCTTCTTCTTATTTCTTCTTATATCTTTATGTATTTATAAATCCTTTGCCATACAAGATGCTTACTGAATGTAATAATGTACTTAAGGTAAGTAATTTTATGCGCAAACGCTTCGACATGATGTTGGCGCTAATCAAGGATTCGCAAAAAGTGAATCGAGCCAAATTATGTGGCATCTCCATCTTTGAACCGTCTTGCGAGGCAAGTGGTGCGTATCTTAGACGTGAAATACTGCAGAGTGCAGCCGGTAGTGGTATGAACGGCAAAACTATAAAGGTTTTGCGATCAAGTAACGCTTTTTATTCACAAAATATTTAAATCTATAGTTTGCCTAAACACAAACAGAAACAAATTAACCTCAAGATAATCAACTACAAAATTATGTTCTTTTAAACTATTAAAGGCACACACCTTAGGACGACAAAAAAGTTAAACAATGTTTATCGCGTGTTTAAATAAATCCTTACCAGTTTTTGCATAAATTTTTTCAAACAGTGTTCAGCGGGTAACTTTTTTATGGTAAGACCCTTCATTTTAAATAGGTACCTACTCGAAGATTTTCATAAAGGTTTGTGTCTCGATAACTTTTCAGTACTAAAGATATCAAAACGCTCGGTCCACTTCACCTGCACTCGTATTTTGAGTAGATTAAGTTTTTCTTGTGAAACAAGTAACTTTTTAACAAAAATATAACCAACTTCATATAACTGTAAAAACCAAACTACGCTACCAATTTTGATGAAATTTCCACGACATCAATTAAAAAGTATATTCTTTTAAATAAATAACTAATTTTTCAAATCGGTTGATATATAACGGAGTTCTGAGCTAATAATATAACATAAAAATTAAACAAATTTAAGACTTATAATTATGGTTTTCTCATGGATTTCATTGTCAAAACTAAACCAAATGGAAATGAAACCATACGGGAAGCACCAGCTTTCAAATAAAAAAAATAATCATCAAAATCGGTTCACCCAGTCGAAAGTTCCGACGTAACAAACAAAAAAAAATACAGTCGACTTGAGAACCTCCTCCTTTTTTGAAGTCGGTTTTTTTTCCTAACCTATCTCGTCCCACTGATGGGCAAAGGTCTCCTCCAAGTCCCTCCAAGCATCCCTATCTGTCGCTATTTCCCACCATCTTCTTTGGAAGGTGTCGAAATCGTCCCGCCAACGCTTTCTTGGTCGGCCCCGACGTCGCCTTCCGTCTTCAGGCGTCCATGGTGTTGCAATATGGGCCCATTTCTCGGAGTGCATTCGGGCAACGGAAGGAAGGCGGTTAGTAAAATTAATTCTAATGTTGAGAAGTACAATGGAATGGGAATTAGCCCTAAGCTTAAGCGATGGACGGACAAGAAACACGATGACCTAGAGATGGAAGTCCAAATCTACATTATGCAATTGCTATGATGAATGAAATCTACATATTTTTTATTTAATTTATTTTATTTTAAATATATAAACACATGTGTACAAAACAAGGTATAAAAATTGCAAATTTGGTAGTGCACTTACCTCCACTCGAGGTAACTACCTGTGTTGTGGAGATAAGTTCTCTTCCATTCGCAAATGGTACATCCAGATATAAACGTAAATGTGTTTATGTATGAAACGGTTCAAATGTGAGTGAGTGTGATAGTTTGCGGGTGTATGAGTGTGATCGTGTGTTGGGTTGTGTGTGTGAGCAAACATAGGTTTCATTCTTTTCACTATTAATATCAAACATTCAACTAAATACCTAAGTGAACAGACTCCGTCAATAGAGTCACGATCCTCATCGACGAGGAGAGTAAGTATTTTAGTAATCTGCTCGTGAATATTATTTGTGCCCTACAGTTTGTTGTTTTTATTCTCGGATACTCTGTAATGGGTTCAAGCCCATAATAGATCATTATAACACCGTTATTGTTATTTTATTAAGCTTTTAGTTTAAACGTTTGCATTTGTGAGATCCGTGATTGATAGAATATAAGGTAAGTGATACATAACCACAAGTGGATGGCAGCAGTGGTGCGTAGGCAGCGTGTTATTGCCTTTGACATAGCAACGGTGCATATGTATACAGGTAAACTTACCATTTTTATATAAAAAAGAACGATCAAGTGCGAGTGAGACTCGCTTGCCGAAAGTTTCGTTCCTACCTAGATTTATGTTAATTTAGCAGCGCTATCTAGCTTTATGATCGGTATACTCAAATAAAATGTTAAGGCATATTTCTAAAAAACCTTTCTGGATAGAGACTTTGTTTTTAGGGTTCCGTACCCAAAGGGTAAAACTGCACCCTATTACTAAGACTCCGCTGTCTGTCTGTCTGTCCGTCTGTCACCAGGCTGTATCTCATGAATCGTGAAAGTTAGACATTTGAAATTCACAAATGATGTATTTCTGTTGCTGCTATAAGAAAAGATACTAAAAACAGAATAAAACAAATATTTAAGGGGGGCTCCCATACAAGAAAAATGATTATTTGCTCGTTTTTGTTCGATATTGATAACGGCAACATGTAGAGGCTTGAAATATTCACAGAATATTTAGTTTTATATTCGCTTTAAAATTAAATAATTAAGTTAAAATAAAAAAAATATTAAAGGCCCATACACCAAACGTGATTTTTTTTGCTCGTTTTTGCTCGATATTAATTACGGCAACAGGTAGACTATTGAAATATTCACAAAATATTGAGTTATATTATTCACTTTAAACTTAATTATATTAAAATAAAATTAATATTTAAGGGGGGCTCCCATACAACAGACCTGATTTTTTTATCGTTTTTATAGATAATGGTACGGAACCCTTCGTGCGCGAGTCCGACTCGCACTTGGCCGGTTTTTTAGTTTCCTGTAATATTTGCATTATCTATTAGGTACCTCTATATAGATTTTATAACAGGGTAAACTTTATGAGTTTGTTTGTTTGGATGTAATGTGTAATCTCCGGAACTACTGAACCTATTTTGAAAATTATTTCGTTGATAGAACGCTACACTGAAAAAAAACTTACAAAGTCGAGCCGGTCATCTTATATATAATATACATATATAAACCATATATTTTTCAGATTTATTGCTATTAAAGTTCGAAGGCCATATAGCGCGCAGAACGGATGGCCGTTGGGGCCGGAAGGTTCTCGAGTGGAGACCACGGAACGGCAAGCGCAGCGTAGGACGTCCACCTACAAGATGGGCAGACGACTTGGTAAGAAGGTCGGCGTTGGATGCAGGCCGCTTCCTACCGCAGTTCCTGGAGATCAATGAGGGAGGCCTTTGTCCAGCAGTGGACGTCCTACGGCTGATATGATGATGATGAAAGTTCGAAGGTAAAGAGGCCCTGGAACTGGTATTTTTTGACATTTACCATCATACTCGTAACTCCCTGGAGAAACTATACATAAAAGAAAATAAAAAAATTAGTTTGTTGCAATATGCAAATTTTACCTGCATTACAGGTGGGCCCGTACAATTTATAACTAATCCAAATTTCAAGTCGTTTGTTTTATTAGTTGAGTTAAGATAATCAGCTGTGCTGAGACAGACGGACAGATGGACAGAGTTGCACCATAAAGATTCCGCTTTTACCATTTTGTCCCGAAACCCTAAAAATATAGCAACTTACTAGAGATATGTCAGCTAGTCATTTTCCTTGTTTAGCATAATAAATAGGAACAAAAGAGTACATGTTTGTTAGAAGCCATTTTAACATTAACTAGTGGTTCGCCCCGAACTGAGATCTCGCTAGTCTCCCATAAAAGCAAAAAAATATAATATGTAATCTTTGACTATCAAAATAGTGCCACGAAATGCAGAATCAACCAACTTGACCTACAGTTTTATTAAAATTACAGGTAATGGGAGTTCATGATATTTTGATCAATTTATTTAGGGTACAAATTGCAGTTATTCTGGATTTCAGACTTTTCCGTATAGTTGTGTCGCTAAAACTACACGCGTACCAAATTTCAGCACTGTGGGGTCACTGGTGTACCCTGTGAGTTTTGTCAAAGTTCAGTTTATATTATATAATGTTTATGATTCTTGTACACGCACCTACCTTTAAAATCATCTCTCTCTCTAGCCTTAAAGGTTTGCTGAAAGAAAAGTCTTCTTAAGGTTAAACTCGCCTTTGTACATATCCTTTATATCTGTACATTTTAATGTATTTTCTTGTGTACAATAAAGAATAAAGTTTTAAACTAAAAATAAAAACGGGATCGAAATGTACTCAAAATACCTCTTATTAGATGTGCCACTTAACCGGATAGTCCTATTTTGTTTTTTTTTACCCCTCTTGAACCTCAATATCTCAACAACCCCCCCACATTTTTATCTCATTTAGTAACACCAAAATTGTGCTATCACTACTTACCTATATACCAAATTTCACGATAATCGGATAAACGGTTCGAAAGTTATCCTCGGACAAACAAACGTACACGCATACAACGCCAATTTGCCCAAGTTGATTTAGAGGTATCGCTTGGCTCGATCAACAAGTTAGGTTAGTCTCGGTCGAGAAAACAAGAAATCCCAAGCTTCTTATTCCCAAGTTTCTTAAACCCGTGCCGAATAAGGAAAAACATACCATCAAATATGCATCTAATTTAGTGGCACCACTCCGACCACAACCGGATGTCTCTCGCCAAATGCACAATCACACTAACACAAACTCTCACGAATTTTTCTCCCAACGCTTTCTCGTCTTCCACTAATTATTATCCACTTTATCGGGCATCTTCAATTTGATTTACGTCTGGCTCTTACACAGCTCAATTGGTACACTTTTTCTTTTCGGTCAGGTAATTTAAGTGTAGGTTAGATCCGAGACGTACCAAATTACCAATAGAAATAGTAAATCAGCGACCTCCTTCCGCGCACTATTCCTACAAACTGGGGATAATTAGTTGCCAACAGACGATGCCATGCGCAACACAACACGTACAGACTAATGAAAATTTTGAGCTTAATTGCGTATTTTACTCCGATCGTTACTTATGGATTCGCGGTGTACAGCAATTGAACGTTTACGAATGAATGTTATTACAAAACGTTATTATATGTATTGAGGAGGATCTCTCTGCAGTTTGCAGTTGTTTCTGTGAATGATTATCGCTAATGATCAGTATAATGGAGATTAATTATCGATCGATGAATGACCCAATGATTGACAGACGCAAATGTCTGAGCATGCCAAAAAAACTAATAATTCCTACATCATGGGTTCACTAAGATGCTTAGTAATACAAAACTGATAAATATTCAGTAACTACAATATTAGTATAGGAGCCCCCCGGAGTGCCTGTCTTATCGTGCTAAATTATTTTAAACGAATTAGTCTGCTGTTTACACTACCAGATAGTACTAAAGCCAGTGTCTACAGCCGCAAAATCCATTATCATCAAACGTATGACACTTGGTAACATTAGCTGTAACATGCCTTATAAACGTGCGGAGTAAAATATGAGCACGAAACTGTTTTTCAATGTGAATATCAGTACTTACGTGTATGCACATGCGATCGCCTGAAGAGAGCAGGAGGCTCATTAAAACGACTAGTCTAGAGCAAAATTGAGTGTGCAAAAACTCATACCACATATTTAATCAACATTAGCAGAAATAAAAGTGAACAATCTCAATTCTCTAGTAGTAAATGTTTACGATTCACTGCATAACAGAATATTACTAACTACATATTTATATTCACTTACCTAAAACTCTATTCGTAGCAAACATGGCCAAAAATGGGCCAACTGCAACTGTAAAGTCAGGACTTCACATACATTTTATTTTTTATTGTCTAACATCGTTATTTTATATGTAATTATTATGTTAGACAATTCCAAGATTTACGATTCCATTGTGATAGCATAGCACCAAGAAGTAGTTGCTGAAAAGTACACATTATTTGGATCATATTACGATAAATGGCCTATACTATAGGTTCTTAAGTTTTATACATCTGTATACAGTATGGCGGCTTTTTAGCCGCTGGCTGTACTCTGAGCACGCCATCCTTCCTCGCTACATTGAGTGAGTCATTACCATCAAAGATTCCACTTCTGGCGTGAGAGCGGCATCAAACTGAACGTGACGTGTCTACTTAATAGCAACAGCTCTATTTTGAATTAAATGAGCCGACATTATTTAATGATGTTTTAACTTTCTTTCAGGGGCAATTAGTAGACACGTTTCATGCGTTTTTGGGATCGATTTAAGAAACTCTATGATTTAGGTTACTATTTTAAAAAGTTTTAGTTAACAAATAACTTCCAACAATAAGGACAAAAACTTCAAACTAAAAAAATACAGGTATATTTAACAAAAGTTAGGTTTGGTGAAATTGATTTTGGTTGCGGTATTTATAATGCCCTCTTACTGCCATAAACGAGATCTTACAGTCCAAGCACATTCAGGCAGACAATGAGACCCTCTCAATAGCGCCGCTGACCCACCTACTTTCGGACTTGTAAAGTCGGCTACGATCACGAGCGTCTCTGAATTACTAACACAAATCGAAATCAAAAGTATGCAAATATTATGTTATTATATATGCGGTACGGATATATATTTCTCCAAAAAATTGCGTTTTTATGTTTATAAATGACACTCATGAAAACCAACTAATCTCAGGTTTTTGTTATACTTATCACGTTTCAAGTTTAATTTTTTGCTTCTAGCTCCTTCTCTGAAGATGGCAGCAACACACGAAGGACACATAATTCTTGTCTAGATTGGGTAAGGTGAGATGATTTATTAAGATTTCCCCTTTTTTTTTATACAACTTGTTAACCAAATAATAATAACAAAATGGTACAGTATGTCAAGTGTTAATTTTAGCAGAGCAAAATAAGGCGTGGGCGCAACCGCGGCGCGGTGCTTGCGCGAACCGGATCTAAGCTACAGATAAATCATGCTGCGAACAAACCTCGGGCTGCGCTCCCCGTACCCCTCACAGTCTACTCACGGCGCAGACATCATCTTGCTCGTTTAACCTATTTTCAGTTACAATTGAATAAACGGTGTTTTGGCAGAATTGGCCCAAGCATGAGAGCCGTAGACCCGACCTACCGGCCACAGCGCCAGCGCCATTATAACAGATAGAAAAAATAAACGTCTCGAATTCAGCATAATATCGACCTTTAAAATATCTATTGTACGAATATCGTGGCTCAATTTGATATTGTTTCACTTCCACGAGCTCAACCATACCAAATACCAGCGTAGGTCACTAAGCTACATAAATATGAACAAAATTAAATATTTAATTAGTCATCATCATCATCATATCAGCCGTAGGACGTCCACTGTTGGACATTTTAATTAGTAATTTTATCGTTTTACAGAAAATGTCATTAACTTCTTGAATGTGTGGGCGTGGGTGAAATAAAGGCAAGTAAGTGCAAGTCAGGCTTGAGGGTTCGTAAAGCAAGACAATTATTTACGTGCCTGCCAACTTAAGTTAATTAGAAAATAGCAGTTTGTCACTAAAGCGAAATTCTTAGCATTAGGTAAAGCAGTGTGACTAGACTAGACACACAAGGCAAGAGACGAGTGTGTGTCGCTGTGGTCGTCGCCCGGCAGCCCGGCAGCCGCCCGCGACGCGGCCCGGCCACTGCACTCGCTTCGATTTCACTTTTATTAGCAATCCACTTAATTGGATACCGCTGTTGCGGTTTTATTCATTTTGCAGATTCATCTGGGCGGGGGCGCATTTTTGGAGGTATGGTGGACGGAGAATATATTAATTGGAAGCTAGACAAGAGAAATCTTCATTCTTTATTAGCAATCAGTACGTTGTTATACAAGGGCTGCAAGCGATCTATTGTACACCGGATATATTTTGGGATACGAGCAAGAACGCTAATCGAGGATTTTATTGATCGCTTACACCAGAGCATTCATGATGAAGATACACATAACTTTTCATCATGAAAACGAGGAAAACAAAATTTTATTTAAAACAAATATATAAGTATTTGTCCTGGAGATTGGATTTTATTTTATTAGCATCTAAGAATGTGGCCTCTTTTATTTTCAACTAGCTGACTTGACGAACTTTGTACCGCCTTGACATGCATATGACGCGGGCTGCCAATATACGTCAATCGGCCACCATTAGCTGCATCTAGGTATGAGAAAATGAATTTTCTTGACATTTTTTTGCGTGAATTTTTCCGATATTTATATAGTTATTCTGCTATTCGGGGCATTCAAGATCATCAAAATCGGTCCAGCCGTTCTTGAGTTATATATGGTGTAACTAACCCGACTTTGATCTATTTATATAGAAGATGTAAAAAGGATTTGTCATGGAGATTGTATTTCATTTTAACATAAAATGAATGCAATGAGCCTCATTCTATTTTCAAATTTTCCCTAGGCCCTATGGCAGTAAACCGCATTTACGGAGCCGTTATCAACTTTACAATGACCACTTTTCAGAGCACGAGTGATGAAAACACATAGGTAAGCGAAGTGTGCGTTGATTGATAAGTATCGCATGTGTAAGATAATCGTAATATATTTTAAGTGTGGTAGTAAGTAATTAAGTAACACAATAATCATACAATAATCATTAATAAAAGTCGGATATCTTTTTCAACAACGTTCGTAATAAAAAAATTAAAACTCAATCAATGCAGTGAACAATAGCTTCAGTTCGTTCGTGTAAATTAGGTGCGGGCATGACAAATGCTCTGGCTTTATCGGTTAACTTGAAGGCCGATCGCTGGAAAAGTACGAGATAATTTAAAACTTAATTTATACCTAAAACTGTGCTCTTAATCCCACGCTCGAGAGCTCGATTAAATTACTGTAGTTTTTTCATGCGCTTTTAACATTTGACACTACCAGCAAGCAAAGGAGACTTTTATTTGCATTGAGGAAATAATAAAATAAAAAAATGTGTATTCTAAGAGCCCACTGCGTTTATACTAATTGGATACACAAATTTAGGCAAAATATACGGGTTTATAGAAGGAAGTAGTCTCAAGGACGTCTGCGACGTTACATGCATCTTATAATATTTGCTAACGTTTGATTCAAATCACGTAGAATCCTAGGCTTCTGGAAACAAACGATGGTAGATGAGATGGTTGAAATAGACATGAGCTCATGACACCTTATAACAACGTCCAGTTTAGTTAACAAATAGGTACCTACTGAGTTGTTATTGTGTCTGTATAAAGGCCTACTATTAAGTACGTACTGTTACAGTTTGCCTGGTGCATGTCGAATATATTCGAAGGTAATCATTTGGCCATTTAATTTCCGCGTCGCCGTATTGCTGAAGGATTTTTGTAATTAGTTCGTGTTTATAGATCGATTTAGAAATTAAATTGTGAAATAATTATGGTTTCTGCAATAAAATTAAACATTAAAGTAAAGCAAATTTTAATGGCATCGTTAAATATTTTACATAAGTCTATTTATTCGAGAGTAGCTAAATAGAAATAATAGATAATAGGTTATAATAATAGATTTCTTCTAGGCAAGCGTGTACCATCGTAGACTGCATCATCGCTTACGCTTATATGGAAACTATACCTTCACACAACTCTCATGACGTCAGAGACCGCGTTGCCGTCGGGTATATTTTCAAAACCAGTAAACTAAAATCATTTCAATAAAGCGTACCTTTATCTAACATTTGTGACGTCACTGTCGCGTGTTGATATCGGGTATACATTGAGATTTAGTATACGCCCCGCGTATTTTAAAACATACCCGACCGCAACGAAGCCTACAATAAATAATATATTTTAACGTAGCGGCAGGCAGCAGACACACCGTGCGACAGTAGGTCGTTAGGTTTTTTTTTTTTTTTTTTTTTTTAATATAATTTATTTATTAATAACAATAATAATCTATAATAAAACGAAAGAAGTCGTTATGTAAACCAAGACTGTAGACTCAGAGAACACCCCCCCCCCCCCCCCCCCTCCTCCTCTGCACCTCTGCGCCCCTGGCGCGGCGGCGAGAACGCAGAACTAAACGAAAGCATAACTTAGGCCAGAATGTTAAAATGAATTAAATTTTTAATTTTATAATTACCTACTTATTTTTATAGTAACTAATAAACGTTTTTTATCCACTTTTGTTCTCGTATAATTTACCTCAATCCCTAACCTATAAAATACACGTCCCTTTATCTGATACCTACCCCAAACGGATGTTGCGGTCGGGTATATTTTGAAATCCTTAACACGACGGTTCATATTTTTAAAGTATCCCCAAAACGAATGTTGCAGTCAGGTATATTTTTATGGTATACCCGAACTCAACACTATAGAGCGTTGAGTATAGGTATAGATTCTATATAAGCATCGCTTACCATCAGGCGAGATCGTGGTCAAATGCTAGCCTATAATATATATAAAAATATGTACGATCACGTAAGTACACTGTCAAAATAAACAAATAGGAAATAAATATAATAATAAATAAATAAGGCAACAACAAGGTTTTTAAGTATAGAGGTAAGTACATTTACGGGACATAAATTTACAGTGCATTTATACATTAAATAAAATAAATATAGAAACATTTTGCGACTCGTTTCAAGGCAATTTCAAGTTACAAGAATGAAATTAATCGTGATTTTATTTTAATATAGGTTTTTAAAAAATAATAATGAGAGTCATTTTATGTAATCAAATAACTAATTAAAGTTAAAATCTATGATAAACCGGAACTGTTTATGTGTACGTCGATCTTGACTTTCACTTGCACTCTATCATCGGATATTCCAACAAACCAGTTCTTGCAATTTGAGACCAGTTAGAATTCTTTCTACATATCATTTAGTTTATTTTTATATTCACTTCTGACTAGTGTAATATTAATTTGTTATCACACCGAGATACGCTCATATTTGATTCCAAATTAATTATAACGATTGACAGCGTTGTAAATGAGGATTTAACGGTAGAAAACATTTAATTAGAGGCGCATCATTATCAATATTTATCTGATCTCTAAACCCAATACATGTTTCTATAATCCGCACACGCTGTCTGCACAATGCTAGGAATAGTATTCTTAAAAATGTTAGGATTAACTTGAGGCGTCGTCACCGAAAACAAACAAGGTTTGCGTTATTGCAGTACGCCGCTGAGTGACAAAGATGATCAGAGAACAACAAAAGAGTGTTGTTCTGTATTTATGTTACCTAGATTTACTTGTTTAAAATTATTAGCGCTTTAAGGCTGAAATTTGGCATGGTGATACGTTTTAGTGACGCCTAGTAAGTTACAAAATAAAATGAAACAAAGCTTGTTTTTTTTAGGGTATATGGAAGTAGGGGGTGATATTCTTTTTACTCACGTACTCCATCGTATGGGATAGGTATGCTTAAAAACTATAAGGTTTCATGTCACTTTTTTTTTATACAAGAGCCCGTTTAAAAATGCCTGTATGCACGTAAGAAGTTATACTTCTTTTGCGGAAATAAATAGTATATTAAGTATTTTGCGCCCCGCTTAGATAACTTCAGGCCGGAAAAACTAACTTCTTGGTGTGGTACAAAAGCGTGCGCAATTTTCGTCATCTGCTTCTCATAACGCGCCAAAAGAAGTAAAACTTCCAAAATCATTGTATTTGTTCTATTTCGTTGTGAAATGGCTTTTATGGCAGGAAAGTTAGATATAAAGAAAATCTTAAAGCCGGTCATGGCTGCCGCTATGAAGTTTAACAAGTTTATGCACGGGAGAATTTCAACTTTACATATTGATTATGTGAGTTAATCGTCATTACTAACCAATTAATTAGCTAAATTTCTTTTAGAGATAATGAACTGTAAACTTATAAATGTATTACTCAAGTTAACTACATTTAATATGATTAGTGATTTTTCGTATTACGAGTATCATGATATTTTGACACAGTTGCATTCGCAATGATCTTTGGGTAAACCTAATCCTAAAAAATATGTGCACACGCGAGCTTTTTAAAGCTTCTGTTGTTTTTTGTAAAACCAATTATCGGCTGCTAGAACCACAAATTTAGAAAATTCACGTTCAAGTAGGACATCCTGGAGATACCCTCAAATGCCTGTTTTTAGGTTAGGACAACTTTTTTAGGTAGCGTTGACAGGGTACTAACAAAGAATAGATACTCATGATCATATGACCATAGGATGTTCACTGCTGAACATAGGCCTCCCCCATAGATTTCCAGAGCGAGTGATCTTATTCGGCCTGCACCTAACGGCTCCCACCAACCTTTATCAGCTCGTCTTACCATCTACTGGATCCTACGCTGCGCTTTCGAGTGCGTGCTCTCCACTCTAGAACCCTTCTGCCCCAACGGCCGTCAATTCTGCGAGCTATGAGCTATTAATATGTAAAGAAGCGACTTAGCTCAGTCCAACAGTAAATTCTCACACAAATAAACCGTGAACAGACAGGCCACTGCGCCTGTAGAAGTAGGTAAAAGGTAATTCAATCAGTTCGTTTCTATAGTGTCAGTGGCCTGGTAGCAATATTTTAAAGGTACTCATCGGTAACATTGATAGCTTTAGTCATTTTCACTCATTATGTAAATAAATAGATTTCGTCAAAGTTAAATACACCTACTTTGAGAAGTATTTTTAATGTTTGAAATTGATATTACCTTGGAATATTTAAAAAAGTTTCCGAGTTCTGTTCCAAACATAATGTTCACTGTGTAAAATAATAGAAATTTATGTAAAGTAAAATTACTAGGTATAAAAATGCAGCCGTACCGAATACATGTTAATTTGTTGCGGAATCTGAGAGCAATAACCGACGGTCACTAGCGGTATTCGGCGGTTTCCTCGGCTCCGCGACTCTTCCACAAAAACATCCAGCGGCAGCGTGTATGTATGTGTGTACGCATTAGGGCCACCAACCGTCGCGTATTTTCCGGGAGGTCCTGTATTTTTACCTGACTGCGCAGGAAAGTAATATTTTTAAGGTGTATGACTATAACCAACATCAGTAATGATGTAACTATGTTCGTCATGCAAAATCTCTCCCTATCTTTAAAAATATGGTCAGACAACACTTTCTGTCATCCATCGCTCACTAGGCCATTTATTTATTCATACATTTTTATAATTTATGTATGTAGGTATGGCAATATATATATATATATATATATATATATATACAAGCATATATTACAATTTATAAAAAACATAGATAATATAAAATAAAATGCTTAATTATATTATATAATATAATCATAAAATTACTTAAATATTAGATAATATATATATATATATATAATAAAATAATAATATATATATATATATTGTAATATATGCTTGTTTTTGGGATTCTAAAAAAAAATCTTATGCCACCGTCCTTATTTGTTCATATAGATCCTGTCCATCCAAAGGTTGCCTGGAAGAGATCGCTTTTAGCGATAAGGCCGCCCATTGTACGTATGATTAAAATTTTATTTTCTTTTATATGTTTGTATTTAATGGTGTGCAATAAAGAAATTATCTAATCTAATCTAACTTAACTAATAATATCTGTGTGATGACACTACAGTTGCGATATTATTCATGTTCATTTTAATAGTCTCTTCTTACGATTATCATAATGTGCAAGCTTGTTTACCTCTTTTCAATTTGTTTGGCAATCGGGTTTTATATTTTCTTAAATAATATTTTGATTTCCGTATCGATACTCACTATAATTTAATTTACTATATTTAATATAAAGAGATAAAATTTGCGAGTTTGTTTAGATGTAGGGGTAATATCCGGAACTATTCGTACTTGATCCGATTCTGAAAATTATTTCACTAATAGGAAATAATTCTTTTTGACTTTGTTCCGTTTATATTTTTGTCTATTTTCATTTCGATTAATTCTAAGTTTTTCTTTTCATTTTTACTTTACATTATACATGAGTGCTACAGGCTATATTTATTTTTGATAAAAATCCGTCCGATACGTGGTCAGTATTATACAAACTGTTTTGCTATGTACGACATTAATTTAAAACACACATCCGGAGTCGTGTTAACTGATTTCTTTAGAGGTGGGTTTTATAAATGTAGCTTGAATATTTATCCAGTTATCGATGTATTTTCAATACACAATTTTTAACGTAAATCGGAGCCTCTGTAACTTTGCGACAATGCCGCTTAGTCAGTTAAACAGGTACCTACTTACATTATGAATGAATATGTCAGTGCGAGGCGAGACGTTATTCGGAGCGGATCGCACTCACCCTGATGAAGGTTCACGAATTGAACCGAAACATTGTCGGTCGAAACACCGATAAGACGGTACGTGATAAATCCCGTATTTATAATAATGATTGAAATCAATCACGAAAGTTTTCTAAGTAAAAATGAATGAATATGATTTGTTAACCTATTTTATACACAGTGGTGGTCATATGATTACAGACACTGGCAGCATATTAAAATAACTAAGCTACTCCTCTGTACATTTTTTATCAGTCTGCCATTAGAACTCGCTACACAATAAAGAAATATTTGTGATGATACTGTGTAATGTTAGAACGAAATATTTACAACAAAACATGCCTGTTCCTATCTTTTATTCGGTTTATTTTATTTGTAAGCAGTGTTAACTTAAGAAAGATCTAGTCATATAATTAAAAACTCTCCATTTGCTTAGAAGAAATAAAAAAAATAGAGCTATTATTGAAATTATCTTTATTACATAAGATTTCAAACACATTTTATAAAACATTCCGGTACAAATCAATATTTGGTCGCATGTCCTTTTACAGCAATAACAGTACGACATCTCTTGGGCATGGAAGCGATCAATTTCGTACGAGCGTGTAGCGGAATTTGCTCCCATGCTTCTGTAAAAGCTGTGTAAAGTTGATTGGCGTTTGATGTACGCTTTGTCGCCACTGTCTTCTTCACCTGGTACCACAAATTTTCGATTGGATTTACATCCGGACTGTACGGGGGCCAATACAAAACTGTCACAGACTGATTCCTTAAGAAGTCTTTTACTACTTTTGCAGTGTATTTCGGACCATTATCCAGTTGGAAAGTCCAAATGATCGATAAATTTAGCTCGGCATAGGGCAGCATGGTTTCTTCTAAAATATTCTAGTACTGGTATTTATCCATATTGCCTTCTATCTTCCTGACAGGTCCGACACCAAGTCCTACTAAAAAAAAGCCCCACACTTTGATATTTCCGCCTCCATGTTTGACTACTTTTTGGTGTACTTTGGATTCATTTCTTTGTTTGGGGGGCGTCTAACGTGTTGTTTTCTTTCAGAATTAATCATATTAACTCTTGTTTCATCCGAAAAAAGCATATTTTTCCACTCTCGTTCAGTCCAGTGTTCATATTTTTTAGCAAACGTTAACCTTGCCTTAACATTTTGCTTTTTCAAAAGTGGCACCTTCCGAGACACTCTTCCGTTCAAGTCTGCCTAACATAGTCTCCGTCTAATTGTTCTTGCAGACACACCCGTCGACCCTCCTGCACCAAATAATTCCGAACGTATCAGTTCCGACCCTTTGAACGGTTCTGTTTTTGCCAATCTAGTTTTCCCGCGGAGTAGTTTTCCTAGGTCTCGCTTTTCTAGATACGTTTCCGGTCGTATTGAACTTCTTAAAATGTTTTATAGCATTAATAACTTTGTCCTTAGAACAGTTTAAGTGGTTTGCAATATTTCTGTATGACCAACCTTTGATATGAAAGTTCAAAATAATATTTCTAGTGGACGAATCGCAACTCTTGTTTTTTCCCATATTTATTGGTTTAAAACTTTAAAACGTATTAATTTTAATACAAAAAGTGAAATTTTATAAGTAATATCGACGTTTTATGAAAATGCGCGACAAAACATGGCAAAAAACAGAATGTAGTGTTTTTTTTCTTTTGTTAAATTCAGAACACAGCTTTTACTGTCATTAATTAGCTGGCCAGATACAAGCACTTTGAAAAAGTTTGTGTTACGTTCCCATAGTGAGTAGTGTCTAAACTACTAAGAAACAAAGTAAGGAACACAACTTTTTTGTCCCTCAATACAACGTCATGTATGATTTAGTAACAATTACATTATATTTAATACCTATTTTAGCTAATAGTAGTACCATAATCAAGATTTTTGTGACCATTAGGAGGTGTCTCTAATTACGTGACCACCACTTATATCTAAAAAAATAGGCATTATTGTCGTAAACTAGGGTTTTTTAAAATTCGTTACCATAAAAAATTTAAACACAACAAACAACCGTAATTATATATACATATATAGTTAATATGTTTCATTGATATTTTAGGACTTGAAATTAAGGTTGTTTGTTGTGTTTAATTTTTTTATGGTAACGAGTTTTAAAAAACCCTATTTTACGACAATATTGCCATTAACCACATCCGTGTTTTCATTTAATGTCATACATAACAAAACACGTAGTTTAAGAAGCGACTGAAAAGAAAAGATGTCATCTTACATGGCGAGAGAAAGATATAGAGTGCACTCTGCCCGGTACAAAACTCATGAACAATTTGCTCGTTAATTGTTTATCTATTGTTATACTGATCGTAGATAAAGCTTAGAGAAAATAAGTTATATTCCACCGGGACAGGGGCTTTTCCCTATCTTAATGCCAGTTTGCAAGAGTGTTACCAAGAGGAACATCAAAACCAGCCTACATTTAGCCATAGTCATTTTTACATAAACATACAAAATTTTTCACTTAAAATTTTAAGAATATTTACAGAATACACTGAAACAAACTTTGTTTACGATTAATGAAAAAACATGTACTTTTAAGCATTTTTGATTTTTAAAATATCTTTTGATATATTAGTGTAGCTCTTTGTAAAAGGAAGTATTACTATCACACCTTAAAACCGAAACTCGGCAAGAGTTTCAGTTTGAGGGGTATGAGGCTTTACACCCGCATGCCTCAAGTTGAACGCCGTGGTAGGGCACTTTAGATAGGTGCGTGACCTTACGTGGCAATGCTTAGTTATAGGTGATGGTTACCACTTAAAATCAGGTGGCCATTTGCTTGTTCCATCTCCAAGTAGTATAAAAAAACATTTGTCCCGTAAATACAAGATATTGGGTTACCCTTACATGTATGCACCAACACAAATCTGTACGTATGTTTACTTTGAGTATATTTCGACATATTAAGCTTAATGTGCGGATTAGTCACGGCTCGGCCTTTAAAAAAGCAAAGCCGCATACTTGTCTGTGGCGGATATTAACATATAATCACTACGCAAGATGTGTTGAGCCATGCTATGTTATTGTCCTAAAGATTTTATTTAATTATCAAATAATATTACTTATAATAGCAGGAAATATTAAAGGCAATATTCACTTTAATCGGTCAGGCAATTCTGTTGGCACATACTACTTTTTTGTCTCATACGGAGAAAGAGTGACAGTTGTAGTTTTGTAATTTTAGTGCTGGCAACACTAAGTTTAGTTTGTGCCAATAAAATGGGCAATTCAGAGAGTGACAGGTTCAGATCAGTTTTTTTTAATTGAGTATAATTTGTAGAAGTACTAAGTTATATTACAAGCGGGTATCAGACCACGCACAGTGAACTTAGCTAGTACCGATGTATCTTAGTTATTTTAAAATAAAGAGATAATTTTGCAGTTGATTTCGATATTTTTGTATGAATATTTAACAAACAGTTTGCAAACCCAACTACTCACAAAGTTTGTCGACTACTGCTCATACACTGGTGGAGTCTATTACTCAGCTTTGATAATTCCTCTTACAACTACAGTAAATAAGTTACTATTTTACTATTTTAGGTATACAAGAATAGAGCCATAGTTAAGTTGAATGATGAAGAGACAATTGGGTGTAATACACTGACATGACGAAATAATAAGAGTTCCGATACTATTTAATTCCGAAGATAACCCTAAAATGATATGTTGTATATCATTCAGTATTGGTAAACTAACAAAACTACTAGCCTAACAGTAGTCGCATATGATGTGTAACATCTGACCACCGCGCGCGCTCATTGCTCTAATCAAATAGCGCGCGCTTCCCCGGTATCCTGTTACACATTTCCGCCCCTACTCCCAAAGTCACTCCCACAAACCGAGAGGAAAGATGTTACACATCAAAACACAATCGTAGACCACAGGTACTGTTATTAGCTAAAGTGTAGGTATATAAACTTTTCAGTAAGTACTAAGGTAAAAAGCTTTCGTAAAGCATAAAAAAGTTAAGTAGCAATTTAATTATAAATAACTAGCTTCCGCCAGCGGTTTCGCTCGCGTTGTTTGTAAGCAAAAAGTAGCCTATGTTTGAAGCCAGGTCATAATCTATCAACACACTAAATTTCATGAAATCGGTTCAGCCATTACGATGAGCAAAGACCAAATAAACGCGAATTGTGCCAGTAAAATTACACGCAGATGAGACTTTTAACCTGTAGGTATGTTTCAGGGTAATGCGATGGGTGCAATGCAATGCAATGCAAGAATAGTAGAGTTCTCTATGTCTTTCCTAGCGAAACTATAAAGATTCGACTATGGAACCCTATAAGCAACCCGGAAAATAGTTTTCTTTCAATCACTTTTTTACACGCATATCCAGATTTATACATTTTCACGACAAAAACAATGTTGTTAATTGTTTGTTTTTATTTCAGGGGCAAAGGTTACCGTGGTAATGTCACAAGGACAAGCACTTTCTGCGCAGGAGTGCGTCGCGGTCGAGCGCGCACTAGCCTTCCGCATAGAGCCATGCCGCCGCGAGCCTCACGCGAGAGGTCAAGGCGCCACGATGCCCATTTCGAACCAATTTATTTGTCTGATACAGCGCAGTCACTTCTAAAGCAAGTAGCAGCAGTCGACTGTGACTTTTATTTCTACTAAAAATAAGAGTGTAATATATTTTTTGTATAGGTAGGTTATTAGTTATTTTTGGCGACTAACAATAGAATAGAATAATTCTTTATTGTACACCAGGAATACTTAAAAAAACTAATTTATCCTAAATATAGTACAATGGGCGGCCTCATCGCTGAAAGCGATTTCTTCTAGGCAACCAACGGGCAACAAAGGCAATTTTTATTACTCATACAATTGATAGACTGTAACCTAAGATCTTTAGTTCATTATTTTGATTGATAGGCGTTGAGTTAGTTAGGCGCGAACATAAAAATATATAAAAGATATGGCGTGCCTTGTTTCACGATAAACAAAGTATCTACTAACTGTTCTCTTGCTAACTGTTGTTATTTTCTTGGCCATAACTATTGGATATAGTGCCACCAGTATTTAAGGGGACACCGGAGGGACAATCGCCCATACAACACGTACTACCAAGATCATTTCTAATTGGAGCATATTTCTATCTTATAAGGTATTATTTTAATTTGAATAGTATTTATCTAGGTTCCCAACCATATATTAGATCAAAATACTGACCTAAAATGAAATAGAAGCGTATCGCATTCTGCATGTTTTTACGTCATAAAAGACCTGTTTTCAACCTAATTGTTTCGTATTAAAAACAACAACGTCTTACGTATCCTAGTTATGGGATCATAGATTATATCGTCTAGTTACAGATCAACAACACAATGAGAAAAATACAACAAGTTTTCGGTCATCATTTTTGGTATTACGGAACACGGTCAAAATCTAATCAAATTTAGAATCGTTCTATTGCTATCACTGTCGCTCTGCGTGGCCAAACTTCGTCACTAAACAGGGATAGCGATATTCAGGCCGAAGTTTTTGACGCGGCCAAATTGAAGTTGCGCTCAGGGTTAGCCGGCGCGTTAATGCTATCTCAAATGGCCAAAATTATAGTTTTTCTCAATTGTTTCATTTTTTAATAAGGCCATAAAATTTTCAGATTGCAGAACAATGCACCTATAACTTCATGTGAGGATTCAAAATGCGACAGAAAGACTGAATTGTACGCGAGCTCATACTCGTAAGCGCTGGTAAATAACTAGAAATCTGTTTTCTATGTAAATGTGGTCTATAAACCTGCTCCTGCAGTAATTACTTTATAATGAGAAGATATTTGTCGTTACAAAAACCCAATTGTATTCTTGTGCAATTGTGTGCCAAGTTCGACGCGATTTAAATAAAGCTTTTAAGTGTAATATGCTTCTTAATGCTTTTTTTAAAGTAGAGTACTTATGAGTACCTACAAAAATTGGATAATTACACAAGGAGTTTGAAAGGCTTGTTGTGCAGGCCCCACAAGAGCAATCGCTCAGACAATATATTGTGGAGGCCTATATTCAACAGTGGACGACCTATAGTTTGATATGACAACGATGCAGCCATGATGATAGAAAGATGATGATGCATGCCGGCCGTGCAAAAGACAAAAGTAAATCTTGTAGCAAATGTTGCATGACGAACGACCGTACTAAAGACTTCAACGCGCTTCTGTCTACGTGGCGCTACGCTCTGGACAAATATTGTCGAAACTCTAAAATGTGCAAATAAGTGTTTTAAGCAAGTACTTATATAGGTACATATTTTTTATGAAACACGTTATTTCATGTGTTCTCTAAAATAATTCAAAGTAATCATTCTTTCACTTTTTATTACATATCACATCACACTAATATTATAAATGCGAAAGTTTGGATGTTTGTTTGTTTGTTACTCGATCACGTCATAACGGCCAATTTCGATGAAATTTAGTATGAACGTAAATTATTACTTGGATTAACACATAGGTTACTTTTTATCCCATAAATCAGGTCCCATGGGATAAAAATAGGGTGTCAAGTCAAGTTGCAACAGCAAGTTTAGCTTTGTTTTTAGGTTATCTTACCTACACATTTAGTAGTGTAACACGTACAAAGTCGCGGGCAACAGCTGGTTTTAAAATAATTAAAAGAATAACACTGAACATTTCACACAGCGCTATCTAACCCTAAACTAAGCAAAGCTTATACAATGGGAAACAGATGCACCTGATTGAATACATAAATACATTTAGGTATATATCAAATATATATTTTTGGTGTGAGTATCTGAGTATTTTCACTAAAAATAGATTTTCCTTCTTATTTCTTATTTTCATAAAGTTGTAAAAACATGACAACTTAATTAGAAATCAAATAAACATAACTTAGTGGTTCGCCCCACTGATATCTTGCAAGTTTCCTATAAAAACAAAAAAAAACTAATTCGTACCAAATTACTTGACCTAGAGTTAAATTACAGGTAATGGGAGTTCATGTAAATTGGTAGTTTTTTTCAAGTAGAAATTGCAGTTTGCTGGATATCAGACTTTATCCTATATTTGTGTCACTAAAGCTACACTCATACCAAATTTCAGCACTGGTGGGGTCACTGGTGTACCCTGTGAATTTTGTCAAAGTTCAGTTTTTATTATCACTAATAACTTAAAAACTACAAGGTTTGAACTAAAAATAAAAATATTTCAAAAAGTACTCACATAGACCTTTTATTAAACATGCCATTTGATCGGATAGTCCCATTTTTTTTACCCCTCTTGCACCCCAATATCTTAACAACCCCCTCACATTGTAAGCTCATTTAGTCGCACCAGGATTGTGCTAACTACCTACCTATATTAGGTATATATTTCGCAACGATCGGATAAACGCTTCAAAAATTCATATAACGCCGATTCGTCCAAGTTACATTGGAGAACTCGCTTCATTTGATCAATAACATATATTTTCTATAAACACACCCAGGTACATTATTTTCTCGAAGTAATTGAAAAACTGTAATAAAATTTCGCGCGCTCGAACAAAAGACTTCAACGCGCTACCTCGCTATTTTATGGAGGTAGTATCTACGCGGCGCTTGTCTTGTAAGAATTTTACTTATATGTACCAGATATAACGACTTTATTATTATTTGAATTTTCTCTTGTTCTAATATCTCTTTTATGCTGTATTTTTATTATTATTTGCAAGCAAACGAACGCAATCGTTAGGTAAATAATTAATTATATATGAACGCTCATTTATTTCCTTTTGATTGATTAACTCTCCATATTGAGTGACATAAGTTATATATACTACTTTCCGCTCGTGGTTTCACATGCGTGGTGTGTCAATATAAAGTAGCCTATGTTTCAATCCACTTCGTAATCTATCTATATACCAAATTTCATTGAAATCGGTTCAGCAGTTTTCGACGTGATTGAGTAACAAACAGACATCCTAACTTTAGCATTTATGATATTAGTAAAATAATAATCAAGTTCTTAAAAACGTATTGTTTTATAAATGAACACCCTACTTCATAAAAAGAACCAACAATGACACGATTTTATTATTTCAATCAACACAGATCTCTATAACACTTACGTAGATGATTGCATGCAATGTCGATCGAGTAATATCGATCGATTGTGATGTTATCTGGCGTTGGAATTGGAACACAATTAAAAAGGACAAATCGTGCCGCATTTATGGAGCCCAGAATAATATTGCATTATTGGCAGAGTGCGAGTAATGGCTTGCTGAATTGTGGCATCAATGTTGCATACTCGCTCACTGACTAAGACCCTAAAGGTTTCTTATTAAATTTTCAATAATACAGAATTTGTTTGTATAATTTCACTTGCTTTCAGCTGCAGCGGTGTTAACAAGAAATACGAAAGAAATATCACCAAAATAGTTCACCTAATAATTATCAGCCACAATAATTATCCATATATTTTCAACCTTGTTTCAATCATTGTATGGTTAACTTCTGACAGCCAAGTAGTACTAGGCTAAACACGTGCCAAAAGTGTGCATCTAATTATCTAATAAAATATACCATGGTTATTGCATTAATTTTTGTTGCAGTCGATTTTATTCCTCTCACTGGCTATAAAGATATTTATTGTAAGACCAACTATGTAACGACCTGAATAAGTAGGTTTCAAGACAAAGAATGATACCAGCTTCGAGCCATGAAATGTTATAACTTCCTTTGTTGAGAACAATACGCGAAACGCCCCTAACCGCATCCTTCGCTATTTAGCTATCTCTATCAAACATACGTGAATTACAATTTAGATATGTGCATTTTTGTTTTATTAAATAATGAATAGGTGTGTTCTTTATTTGGTATGTACGTAAACTAAAAGAATTTTTGTATTCTCAAAAACTTTTGTATTTAACATAGGACGTCTAATGCTGAACTTAGATCTCTGCATTAATAGAATAGAATAATTTTTTTATTGTACACTAGGAATACTTAAAAAAACTAATTTATGCTATATATAGTGCAATGGGTGGCATTATCGCTGAAAGCGATTTCTTCCAGGCAACCTTTGGATGGAAAGTAATGAGCGAATCAGTAATGGACAGCAGTGCACAGAGTATATTTAATTTTAAAATGAAAGAAATAAAAAAAATATCTAATAAAAAACTGTACATATAATCATAATACATAAATAAATACCTAAAGATATACCCAACTAATAACCTAACTAATTATTCTTACAAACCGTCTAAAACGTGGACAATTAAAATAAATAAATAAATAGGTAACTCAAATGACAAGAAAGCTAGGCATTATGGTAATGCTGCTTTAATCTCAGTTTAAAAGAGTGCTGTGAAGGAGCCCGTCTATTTGATTTCCAGAGTGACAGATTTTGTGCGACCTGTACTGCACGCACCCAAAGACTAAGTTAATAAATTATCTTCTGTTATAACTATCAAATTAAAGACGCATCTGGTTAGGGACCCTAATCACCTGAATTGATTTAAAATTAAACAACAATCTGAAACATACAGCCAACACAACATAACCAAATTAATTTTTGCCTGCAAAAAAAACTATTTTGAAATCAATATTTTAACAGGATACAATCCGTATAGCTACTTAAAGCCCGGTTTGGCTTGTACGTCATCAGGTTTTTCTTCCGTTAGGTCTTGATTGAATTTGCATGCTGGTGGAGTAACTGCAGATTTTGAAGGCATAACGCTGTTTATTTTTTTGAGTTTTTCCAGACAAGGATTGCAAATAAAGCCATATAAAAATAGCTTTGCGTTATTTTTATATGGATCTAGTAAAACGCCTTTGCCTCTTTTTATTTAAGCTTTCTTAATTTAATGTGAATATATAAAATTAAATTTAATCCCAACAAATAGGCAACTCAACATTACAAGACTTTATTTATCATCTTATACAAAAATCTACAAAATATTATAATCCTATCAACTTGTACCACACGTCGAGGAAGAAATTCCAAACAAAAGCTCATACATATATCATTTATTTAACATGCCTGCCTATGTACGGTAGGTATCTGTGTCAGCCCGCACTCAATTTCGAAGTTCGACGTATCTAGACTTTTCAATTGCGAAAAAATAATAACTAGTTGTGTTTAAGATATAGACACTAACATTTTTGAACCTTCAAGCAACAACATAAGGTTAAATATGGCTTAAAGGCTGTCCAAATATTCGGCTCAAATATACCTATTACAGTTTGGCAATCATATAAGTTTATATGTTGTACTTGCATGCTTTGTTGAGTTACTTCTTTTGGCATGACCAACATAGCTTAGTGAGTGATACAACAAAATATATTCAAGAATGTATAGTAAGATTTTTACAAGGTTCTAACAAGGAATAATCTTGGGACTTAACTAGTACGAGTATCTGGATGACCTTCGTGGTGCAGTGTGCGAATAGCCGGCTGAGACGCAGGAGGTAGCGGGTTCGATTCCCGCCGCGGAATAAATGTTTGGATGATATTTGTTCCGGGACTGGTTGTTTCTCTATATAGTATAAGTATGTATTTACAAAAAAATGGTATATAAGTATTTTCTATAAGTAACTTATAGAACTGTAGATAACTGTTATCTGGTTCCCATAGTACAAGCTCTGCTTAGTTTGGGGCTAGATAGCGCTGTGTAAAATGTCCAGCAATATTTATTTATCTTTAGTACATAAACATATGGTTGCTCCTTACGCTAAATTTCACACAATATGTGATACTCCTATAAGACTTCAAATACTTAAGTATTTCTAACGTTCAATTCAAATTATGAATTGAACATGTACTTCATAAAAAATGTTCTTCAATTCCCAAGTCTATACCTACTCGTCTCTTATTAAAAATAATCACCAGAACTTGACTGAAAGTTTTGATTCTCAATACATATCGGCTCGGATATAAATCACGTGGAATGAAAAAAGCGTAGGTTTACCTATACAGAATTGTTAAACTTCAGTCGAGAATTATGAAATGCATGTTTGATTAGGTAGTCCTGAAACTAGCAATATCTATTAGTAGATTTTATATAGTTAAGCATAAAGTATTAGTCATATTATATCTATTAAAACAGTAAGTAATGTTATTCAGATAGTTTTTAGCACAATGAGATTTGGGTATTACGATACAATTAAGTTAGGTGAAATCAACAAGTGGAGCTCACCTCCGTCGACGAAGAAGCGATCCAATAAAAAGTCAGATATCGGATTAACACTGCAGTGAAATAAGCACGAGCACTTTGTCTCTGAGTGTAAGAACAAGATTAGTCCATAAACACCCGTGTAGCACTGGAGGTCCAGAAGTCCTGAGGGTGTAGATGTATTCCAGGGGGTGAATGCAGGCAGCTGAGAGCTTCGGGTGCCGGCGGCGCGCGGGTGGCGGTCCAGCGTCCGGCCGCACTACGCGCCTCACAACGGTAAACTGGCTGGCAGCGCCAACACAGCCTCTCCCTCGCTTGTATGAGTGCCTCGAACCTCCCTCCAGAACGGATAGTACCGTACGCCGCGCTTGCGTCTTGCTAACATTTATTAAAGTTACAGTGGTGTGGTGTCGAGACTGCGCCTGTGTGGCATCTTTTTGGCACACAGACGCGATGCATACCGTGTTCCGTGAGAGTGTGGGTGTTGGAGTAGGTAAAGTAACTACCTATGCGTGCTTTGATCTTACGATTCGGTATGCACGGCCGCGCGGCCGCACGTAGCACTGTGGCTATACCTTACTTCTCTAATATCTACTCAATAATTTTAGTTTGGGTTTGTGCAACAACACACGTCGCGTCGCGTCGTGCCGAGCGAAATATCTGGGCTAGGCACCGGTACAAAGTACTGCCGCAAAATGTATCTTCTCTTTACAAATACTTAAATACCTACCAGTACTTTTCGATTGGTTACTTGTATACTTAGCTATGGGAGCTAAATTATTTATTATAGATAGTAGCGTCGGTCGTTAGCATCTCCGCGTCTATCTAGGAGGAGGGTTCTAATTTCAACCCTGTGTAAACTCGTGACGTTATAACAAACCCGATTTGACATCTGTCATGTTTCTCGCCGTGATAACTTTGAACGAATCTCTACAAGAAGACGAATAATCAACCTTATGTCATGCCAAAATTATTATAATATCCGACGCTATTCCAATGTTGTATGTTGTTGACGACCTCCGTGGCGCAGTGGGCGAATAGCCGACTGAGATGCAGGAGGTAGCGGGTTCGATTCCCGCCGCGAAACAAATGTTTTCATAATCTACAGATATTCATTCCGGGTCTGGATGTTTTTTATATATATATTTTACGTATGTAATTACAAAGAAAACGTAATAATTATTGTATTACCTAGTTATCCGGTTCCCATAGTACTACTTATTTTGGGGCTAGATAGTGAAATTGTGTGAAATGTCCAGCAATATTTATTAAGTATTTATTGCTTTACTTATTTATGTATCATTGGGTTCAATGCCGTAGTGTTGCGATCAATTAACCACTTGGGAACGAAACAAAAAATCTAAATTTATAAAACCAGAAACGTATTTTTATTTTATTTTTTACTAGCTGACCTGGCCGCGGCTTCGCACAGATGGTTTTTCAATAAAACATTACCCTTATTTTGCGCAGTTGGCTAAAAAGTAGCCTATGTCCTTTCCCAGGAATAATCTATCTCCTTGCAAAATTTCATAACGATCCGTTCAGCCGTTTAGTCGTGTAAAGGTAACAAACAAATTAACAAACAAACAGAGTTGTATGTACATATGTATTATAACATAAACTTTCCTCTTGAATCATTGTATCTATTGCTGAAAAGTACATAAAGATCCGTTGAGTAGTTTAAAAGATCTAAGGTAACAGACAGCGGAAGCGACTTCATTTTATACTATGTAAAGATACATAAGAATCGAATATAGATGTTGATGCATCCACAATGATTATAGATAGATTTAAATCATTATTTTAACAGTACAATAAAATCAATTCGAATCTAATCAACTTATTATTATCGTCAATAATTTCTTAAATGAAAAATGATACAAATTATGTATGTAGTCAAGCTAGTTCTATATTAAGTTAACCTAAGTTACAAGTTAAACTAAACGATAACAAACCAAACAAAATTGAAATGGTAACAAATCACTATATGTTGCTGTCTTAGTATGGCCAACTAGCAGCTCAGATTTTAATCCGATAGAATATCTTTGGTGCAAATATATTTTTTAATTATTTATCCAGCTTCAATAAGCTTCAATAATAACAATAAACAGTGCGTGAGATGTACCAGATGATCATCACATATCACCTATATGACGTCCACTGCTGAAAATGGGCACATAATGTGCGGCCTGCACCCAACGGCACCCACCAACCTTTATAATGTTGTCTTTCCATCTAGTGGGGGATGTATTAGATGAAAGTTTTTAATCAATTTACATTAGGTAGGTATAACAAAAAAGGCAAGTTAATACTTTTTCTGTTTTAAATTAATAGGTAAGTACTTAGAGGCATGCCCATGTCCAAGGCTCTGTAATACTTTCGCCACCCAGCCGCCAGAGTGGCATTGATTTAATTTATTTTTTTATTTTGCAAAAACTTGGAGTTCCATTCCTCGTCGTACTATCTTAAATTGCCATATTATCTATTTGAAACCATTTTCTTTACTTCGCAACAAAGATATTCTATCGGATTGAAATCCGAGCTGCTAAGACTGCCAAGTTGGCCATTCTAAGACAACAACATATTATAGTGATTTGTGAGTCGATGAATTCCTTTAATGAGCGTGCAGCATGCTTAGAATCATTGTCACTCTGAAACATCCAAATGACCTCTACAGCATAAGGTAAAATGGTATTTGCTTTAACTTCAGTATTTTTTGTATAGAAACTGATCCAGCCTCGATCCCAAACCTGACCTTCCTGTCAGAATGTTGACCAAAAATACTCCCAAATTTTCACGATTTGCCGCCATGTTTTAATGTACCTATCTTTTGTATACGTAGGGTCGGATGCTTAGGTGAGTCGAGGGTGCTATTCACAGAACATAAAAAACAATAGAACTAGCATGATGACTTTTTACTAAGAAAACCAGTGTATCTAAACTCACACATGTAAAAACTAGCACACTTCGAAATAAAAGTTATAATTGGTTGAAAGAGAACGTTTAAAGAGGCCTAAAACCATAAAACTAATTTAACGGATATAAAACCTTAGCTACTATGGAACATGGTTTAAAATTCAATAAAATAAACAGTAACAAAAAATTAAAGTTTACTTCTTCTACGTGCTTTAGAAAATATTTTTATTTTAGTCTCTATTAATTAGAAATAAAACTGATAATGCAATGGCTGTTACTTGATTACCCACAAAACAAAGCCACTCAACAACAGATGGCGCTGTCGCTAACGATTTTTGTTATAGTCTCTAACTGCAAAGAATAAGATTGATAATGCAATGGCTGTTATTCGCATGCTCAAATAACAGCGCTACTCACTTAGTGATGTACCAATGAGCATACGAGACGAATGTATCGATATCGATTATCACCTACCTACTACGGGTAACGAAATAGGTACGTCAGGTTATATTTGTGGTGGTCGAAATAAAAAGCTTTTCTTTTCTTTCTTTCTTAACATAATCACAGGTATCCAACTCATAAATACTTAAAAAAATATTATATACTGAATTATTATTTGAGGGGCACACTAAAAGTTTCCGGAATTAATAATAAAAAAATACTAATAATGGTCAAATAGTAGATTATTAACCAAGGGGATAAAGCAGTGTCTTCTGTCGCGGGTGACGATTTAAATCGCGAGCGTAACGAAGGACTCGAGGTTTACTCCCGAGCGTAGCGAGGGTGTTAAAACCTTAAATCACAAGCGAAGCGAGAGATTTAAGACGAGTCCTGAGTGTAGCGAGGGATTTAAGTTCGCCCAAGACTAAGACAGCTTTATCACCGAGGAAAATATTCTACTTTTCGTACCATTTGCGAAAAAATTAACACAATAATAATATGAGATAAGCATTTATTAAAATAATGACAATTAAAAGTAAAAGTTAACATTCGAAACATTCGTCCAATTATTGATAGAGAGAGTTACATTTTTGTTTGGTACATTTATTGTTGATGAGTTGATGTGAGTATTTTAGAACATTAACTTATTTATAAAAATAAATTAAAATAAACTTAACGTTTATGTATTTGAAGAAAACCAAAACGCGGCAAATTTCTAGACTAATATTTTTTTGTCGGAAAAGCAAAGGCTCATACGGCCTCGTCGGTTTTCGTAATTTTATTTAATAATCATAACTGCATAATAAATGCGTATTCCTTTTTTAAAAAGATGTATAATGCTTCATACACAAACTCAATGGTGTAAACACAGATGTAGTTCAGTATAAATTTCGGTAAGTATTCCAAATTTAAATCACATTCTCCCCCTAGAGGATGAATGAAATTCAGTACAATTTTCTTTCCCTGTTTTTAACAGATTAATAATGACTATTGTTATTTTCGCTTTTTGTGGCATAGAATGTCACTTTTTTGAGCAAGTGGTATGAAAAATGAATTTATTGTTTCTCAAAATATTCTCCTTCTGCGTCAATGCACTTTTTCATAAGATTGAACAAATTATGAAAACATTTGTGCTACTCCTCCGGTGGTGACGTCAGATACATGTTATTCATACTCTTCGACAGCCTCTTCTGGTGATGAAAACCGTTGATCGGGTAATTGGTTCTTAATTTTTGGGAACAGAAAAAAGTCACACGGTGCCAGGTCATGACTCTGTATGCGGGATGACTCATAAGTTGTACGTTTTTTTTTTTATGTCTTGCGCCTTGGGGAAACTGAAAATAGAAGTTATTATATTATTTCAGACCATAGGTCTAAAATACATTCAGAAAACCATCAATAAAACAACAAGGAATTAACGCCTTAAAACTTATACACCTTTTAATAGGGGGTAACTAATTAAAGCTATCGATAACACATTCATCAGTATATTGGGGTCACATCCCTAATTGAGTAGCTTAAGTTGAGGTTTAAGAGAAACGCGACCTTAAAGAGTAATTCACAGTCTATTTAGTTTGACGATTTTGCATTTTAAACAAAACTAACAAAAAACAATAAAAAAATACTTACCGGTAATAGAATACGCCCCTTTTTGTTACATTTTTGGTTCGGCTATAATATTTACATTCCAAAACTGCACAATATGGCATTTTTATATTTTTTTGAAGTACGTTTGCCCCACAGTAATTGAAACACGACTGAAGTGAGCGAAGCTTGTAGTACGCGGAACTCCGCGTACTCCGCGTTACGCGGGCCGTCTACTTACGACTTCTATTGCTTTTTGTGTTCTGTGGTGCTATTGATCACTTACACCTTAGACATAACTTCACATCGTGAAAGCGAGGAAAATTAAAAAGTCTTCGACCTCCGTGGCGCAGTGGGTGAATAGCCAGCTGAGACGTATGAGGTAGCAGGTTCGACTCAGGCGGAACAAATGTTTTCATAATCTACAGATATTCATTCCGGGTCTGGACGTTTTTTATATATATATTATAAGTATGTATGTATTTACAAATAAAACGTATATAAGTATTCTATTACCTAGTTATCTGGTTCCCATAGTACTGCTTATTTTGGGGCTAGATAGCACTGTGTGAAATGCCCAGCAATATTTATTTAACAGTTTGTTGGTAAACAGAAAATTTGGGTGTCTATTTTTTACTACTTATTAATCTATGACCTCTTTTATATTAATAGATAAAAGAGATTTTTTCTAATGAAATAAGGATTTGTCATGGAGGTTGTATTTCACTTAAGCATTATTAAGGATGGAGCCTCATATTATGACGCTTTTTTAAACAGAAATAAGGATTTGTCATGCAGGTTGTACATAATTTTAAATAGTAATAAGGTTTTTTCATGGAGGTTGTATTTCATTTTAGTATAATAAGTGGAATGAGCCTTTTTCTATATTTAAATTAACTTACGCCCCTAGGGGCGTAAATCGCATTTACATATCCGGTATCGAGCACAGTATAGAGAAAAAAACAGAAGACGCCTTCAGCTTTGATTACAAGCCATGTGTCCGTCCATAAAACAAAATCCGCGTCCTGCGCCCACCTCACCCCCACTCTCGTAATGTTGCTAGCTTAGTCATTATTTACCCGTTTTGGGGTAAATGTTTTGGGTAAGATACAACTAATTAAATTTAAATTATCTAATACTACACATGTATCACAGGTATATTTTATATCTCCTTACCTGATAGGATAGGATTGACATACAAAAATATTATAATAATTACTACAACTATAATACACAGGGTTATCTGTTTGGGGTGTACTAAGCCGAAAAGAGGGTCATTGTAATAAAAAAAGCTGTTCAAAAGAATCGGGTGTTTCAAAGAACGTTTTCATTGAGACGCATGCCAAAATCTATATCTATTAGGTTGGGGAAAAAGTTTCTTCGCATATTTTAAGAAAATTCAAAACATTTTTAATATAGTTTATTAACATTTAACTAAAGTATGTAGGTACCATTTTGTTCGATAACTTTTTGCCATCTTGTAGGTAGGGACATGATCCCATTGCTATAGAAATTTTGGGGCTTCTGATCAAAATACAGCGACAAGTAGTTTTGGCAGTCTTCTCGTGATGTTAACCTGACACTGCCTAAAGAATTCTGAAGAGACCGAAACAGGTGGAAATCTGAAGGTGCAAGGTCAGGACTATACGGCGGATGCATTAACACCTCCCAGCCAAACTCTCTTTATTTTTGCTGAGTGGCTAAAGATGTCTAGCGTTATCATGATGAAAAACCACACCCCTTCTGTTGATTAATTCCGGCCGCTCTCTCTCAACTTCTTGCTTTAATCTCATCAGTTGTTCGCAGTAGAGTTCAGAATCAATGGTCCTGCCTGGTGGTAACAGCTCATAATGAATAATGCCCTTCCAATCCCACCACACACACAGCATCACCTTGTTGCGAGTTAACCCGGGTTTCGCCACAGTCTGTGAAGCCTGACCGGCCTTTGACCACTACCTTGTTCACACGTTCTTGTCGTACGTGATCCACTTTTCATCACCAGTTATCAGCTTCTTCAAAAATGGTTCGGTTTCATTACGTCGTAATAAAGAATCACAAACGAGTATACGGTTCATTTGGTTTCTTTCAGTGAGCTCGTGGGGTACCCAAATATCGAGCTTTTTTGTGTACCCAGTTTTTTTCAAATGCGTCAAAACTGTTTTGAGGTCAATTCGCAGTTCTTCAGCTACGTCGTAATTACTGATATGCCGATCTTGGTCCACTTTTTCAAACATGGCATCAATTTTATCCTTAATAGGGCGACCAGAGCGACGTGCATCTTTGATATCAAAATTTCCGGATTGAAAACGTTTAAACCAAATTTGTGCTACTCTCACAGACACTGCACTAGGTCCATAAATATCGCAAATTTTTTTTCGCAGCTTGCTTTGCATTTTGACCTTTTTTGTAGTAAAATTTTATAATGTATCGAATTTCTTCATTAGATTCACTCATCTTTACAGTACGAAAAACAAATAAAAATCACACATTTTCCTAATTTGAATTTGGAATTATCTTCTTTAAAATTTAAACTTTGAATGATACCAAAACCAGCCAGATACAAATAGTGATAAAAAGAGATTTTATTACAAGTTCATACATACAATAATGCGAAAAGACATTTTCCCCAACCTATTATCTCATCTTAAGTGACAGCTGATTTTTTCGTGATTTCAGTGTTGGTTGGCCTCATATGAATCTTAAGGAACAGCTGATTTTTTTCGTAATTTCAGTGTTGGTTGGCCTCATATGAATCTTAAGGAACAGCTGATTTTTTTCGTAATATCAGTGTTGGTTGGCCTCATATGAATCTTATGGAACAGCTGATTTTTTTCGTAATTTCAGTGTTGGTTGGCCTCATATGAATCTTTAGGAACAGCTGATTTTTTTCGTAATTTCAGTGTTGGTTGGCCTCATATGAATCTTATGGAACAGCTGATTTTTTTCGTAATTTCAGTGTTGGTTGGCCTAATATGAATCTTAAGGAACAGCTGATTTTTTTCGTAATTTCAGTGTTGGATGGCCTCATATGAATCTTAAGGAACAGCTGATTTTTTTCGTAATTTCAGTGTTGGTTGGCCTCATATGAATCTTAAGGAACATATGATTTTTTTCGTAATTTCAGTGTTGGTTGGCCTCATATGAATCTTATGGAACAGCTGATTTTTTTCGTAATTTCAGTGTTGGTTGGCCTAATATGAATCTTAAGGAACAGCTGATTTTTTTCGTAATTTCAGTGTTGGTTGGCCTCATATGAATCTTAAGGAACAGCTGATTTTTTTCGTAATTTCAGTGTTGGTTGGCCTCATATGAATCTTAAGGAACATATGATTTTTTTCGTGATTTCAGTGTTGGAGTCAGTCAGGCATTGTTGCGCAAATCGCCCTAAGAACAATATTTTTTTTTTGTTTTTTGGGAGATTCGCGAGATCTCAGTTCGGGGCGCACCACTAGTATAATTTAAAACTACAACTAATAAAAGTTTTCAATCTCAGTATTCTACAGTAGGGAAAATCACAATTCTCGATATTTGGCAACACCAGCAAAATGGAGGATCATTATTTACGACAATTACAAACCGAACAATTTATTCAATAAACAAATAACACAACATATAAATGCGCTACTTACGTATGAAATGTGATCCCATCTTGTTTTGTTTTTGAGCTCAGCTGAATTTTTATACGTTGGGACGATACAAGAAGGCATAATCTAATTAAATTGATCACTGAAATACGTCACGCGTGACGACGGTCACAGACTAACTAATGGCGTTCGCTCTATTCTACTCCATTTTGGAGTAGATTTTGACGCTTCAGTATTAGGCGCGTTCATTTCTTCTCGTGTTTTCATTATTCTGAGGTATCGAGCTAACAATGACCAACTTTCAGAGCATGAGTCATGTAAATAATATTATAAAAATTAATAATAAAAGATTAAACAAGCATTTGTATAGAAATGGCCCTTATTGTATAACTGTAGAAATCGGAGTTCAGAAATAGAAAAAAAAATTATTTTTTTCCCTGAACTCTTTGTGTACTCATCTAAATCTTTGGTGGTTTTCAATTTCCTACCACTGCAGCACACCACCTATTAGAGTAGATAAAGCTAGTAGAATATACCCATCAATCATGGACAATGAACAAATTACTTACACGCTAGGTATACCTACATTCAAAGCAGATGCTTTTGTAGCTCGTAGCATGTGCTACGCTACGAGGTAAAACTACTCAAAATGATCACAGTGCTGCCGTAAATTCACAGCCCCGGATCTAGATTTTTTCCTAACCAGGACAGAAACTAGACTGAAACTAGAACTGTGGCGCCCGCTCTCCTTCAGCGTTTGAGAACCCCACCCCCCTCGGGGGGTGTTTAAGTTTGAAGCGTTCCAAATCAAATTAACCAGTGCAGTGGTTTGCTTCGAACTGAGATCCCGCGAGTCTCCTATAAAAACAAAAAAAATATTACTTTGACTATCTAAATATTGAGATGAAATGATAACCAAAAAACTGGACCTACAGTTTCATTCAAATTACAAGTAACGGGAGCTCATGTTGATTGGATATCCTTTTTTGGGGTAGAGATTGCAGTTATACTAGATTTCAGACTTTTCCCTATATTTGTGTCACTAAAGCCATACGCATACCAAATTTCAGTACTGTGGGGTCACTGGTGTACCCTGTGAATTTTGCCAAAGTTCAGTTTTTGTTATGGCTAATCAAGGTTAAAACTAAAAAAAACGGGGTCAAAATGCCGTCATATAGACCTTTTATTAAACTTGACCTGATAGTCCCATTTTGGTTGTTTTACTCCACTTGAACCCCAATATCTCAACAACCGCCAACATTTTTAGCTCATTTAATCACACCAAAATTGTGCCCTCACTAGCTACCTATATACCAAATTTCAAGATTATCGGATAAACGCTTCGAAAGTTATCCTCGGACAAACATACATACATATAACGCCGCTTTGCCCAAGTTGATTTGGAGATCACGGTCAGGGCGTGGAATAATCGATAGTACGACGTGCACTGGATGCTTAGCGCTTTTTAGAGCAAGTTTTTTTTTAATAAAATCCTTTTTTAATATAGAATTTAGCGCCCCCTTTAATTGCCGCCGGAGGCATGTAGGTACCCCGGTTTGCCCCACATATTAAAGAATTCATTCATATTTTCTGATTTGTAGGGTTCCGTATACGTTTTTGTAATCCCTAGTAAACCTTATTTGTACTAAAAACGGAATATTTACCCTGATTTGTGAGTTTTTGACTACAAATAATGTTCATAACGTAGACAATACACACAATGAAGTCCGTGGTTCATAACCATGATAATTTCAAAAGTTATACCTATATTAATAGTATTACCTTAAAGTAAACCTTTCATCATCATCATATCAGCCGTAGGACGTCCACTGCTGGACAAAGGCCTCCCTCATTGATCTCCAGGAACTGCGGTTGGAAGCGGTCTGCATCCAACGCCGACCTGCGGTTCTTACCAAGTCGTCTGCCCATCTTGTGGGCGGACGTCCTACGCTGCGCTTGCCGGTCCGTGGCCTCCACTCGAGAACCTTTCGGCCCCATCGGCCATCTGTTCTGCGCGCTATATGGCCTGCCCATTGCCACTTCAACGTGCTAATCCGTCGGGCTATGTCGGTGACTTGAGTTCTCCTACGTATCTCCTCATTTCTGATTCGATCCCGTAGAGAAACCCCGAGCATAGGCCTCTCCATAGCTCGTTGAGCGACTCTGAGCTTATTCATAAGGCCAATAGTGAAGGACCACGTCTCGGTTCCATATGTCATCACTGGTAACACACACTGATTGTAGACTTTCGTCTTAAGGCACTGAGGTATGTTGGACGAAAAGACGTTGCGAAGTTTCCCAAACGCTGCCCATCCGAGTTGGATTCGACGATCAGTAGTAAACCTTTACTAAGAACTAAATAAATCTTGTTGTAATTTTTTATAATTTATAGGCCAGCGTTTGACCACGATCTCGCCTGATGGTAAGCGATGATGCAGGGGGGGATGATTTGTAGGGTACCTCCCTACATGAGAAGAGCGGGCCTCCTCGGCGGGGAGGGTTTGTTTTAACGGGGGTGTTTTTTTACTAGCGCTTTCTACCATCGTTAAATAGGTGGGTAGGTCTTACAAAAATACTATAAAATATAAATAGTATATATACCTAAGCTCTTGTTTCAAAAGAGTATTAATTTTTGATACGAGAGCTCTATGAAATATAAAGCTTTAAAGTGGTAATTTTAAATTATCGTCGTATGTGTGTGTGTCTCTACCATCCAAACTGATATTCTTGTCTATGTACCTACCTAACTAAAAAGTATCAACAATAGTACCTACGAGTACAATCGTAACTCGCACATTGCTGTAGTTGTAAGAAGAATTATCAAAACTGAGTAGACTCTTTTATTAATTCGTCCAATTATTCATAATATTTTGTATGGCGAAATGTCATAAGGTCCTCCGCGTCTAGCAGCTAGATACACACACACGCAAGCAAGATACATTTTGGTCTTCTTTGTTGTGGCCAATGGTTTTGTTGTTAAGATTGAACAAACGTGTCTGAATGTACAACTGAAGCTATTCTAGACTCAAGCATCAAGCAAACATTTGAAAAACGATCTTCCAAGCTTGACTCAAGCTAAAATCAATATGATTGATTTAGGCCGCCGCTTGATTGTCTCAGAAGTCACATCGGCCACTGCAAAAATTTTTTTTGACAAACCTGATGAAGCCAAGTTACATTCGATTAGCGATGACAGTAATCGATAAGTTCGAAAATGTATGGGATTTGACACATGCTATGGAAATATCACGTGATATATCGACAACAAACCTAGGTATCAGTGGCGTAACTACCGGAGGGCTAGACGGGGCAGTGTCCCAGGGCCCCCAAGCTCAGGGGGCCCCTCGGACTCTGACTTAAACTATAATTTGAACTAGTGCATATTTCTCCCACATTCGGAGATTAAATAAACCAGATTCGAGGACTTTAATAATGGCAACTTATTTGAAAAAATACAGAGGAATTCCCAACTAGTCTCGAACATCTTTGTTTGAAACTTGAGGGGAACTCCCATGCAAGGCCGCCGTCGAACAGCGCGTTTCAACAGCATGCACTTGACGCAAGGCTGACCAACAGCGTGACTTTAAAACGCTACTACACTGTAAAAAACATAGCTTGATCTCTGCGACCTTTGTTAAACTGACATTCCTAGGGTTGTTATGATACAGAAAAAAATATCGATAGTAATTATCGATAGAAGCTTTGCAGTAAGACCAATTGTTAGACTTTTGAGGGCTCCAACAACCCGTAACGACTGCCATTAGATATTCGTATGGCAGCCGGGACCGACGGCTTAACGTGCTTTCCGAGGCACGACCAGACCAGTGCAAAAACCCATATTCATGCATACAAATATTTGCACTGAGCGAGGATCGAACCCGCGACCTCCTGCGCAGCAGTCGTGTTCACTACCGCTTCGCCACGAAGGGTGTCTGCCATAATTATATGTACCTAGTCAGGTCATAAATTCTGTCACATGTTTAATATAAAATAATTGAAACAAATTTATTCATTATGTAACCATTTATATACCAAAATGAACTAAACAAAACATAGATTCTTATGACACTAAAGTTTATTCAAAATGACCTCCGTGATTTTGAATACAGGCCTTCAATCTGCGCGGCCAGTCGTCTATCGCAGCACGAACGAGGTCCATGTCAATATCGGCGGCTGCCTTAATCAAGGATGTCTTGAGTGACTCCAAATTGGGATGAGGCTTTGAGCACGCCTTTTCCTCCAAGTGTTGCCATATCTTGTAATCTAACGGATTCAAATCTGGACTGGAGGAGGGCCAGTCTTCGTGCCGGATGAAGTCGATTTCACGCGCCGCCAGCCAGTCTTGTGTGCTCTTCGCTCTATGAGCTGGCGCCGAATCTTGTTGGAATACCCAGTGCCTGTTATTGAACATGGTATGAGAAACAGGTTCCACAAGGTTCGTCAGGACTGTATTTTGATACACAACTGCATTGGTTTTTACACCTTTCTCACAAAAATGTACCTCTGTTAAGCCCCAATAAGAAACTCCCAACCATACCATGAGCGAGGATGGAAAATGACCTCGTTGGACACGCGGAATACGGTTGCTCGCTTCTTCACTACTGTGTGCGTACACCTTATCATTTTGTTTGTTGTAGCTCTCTTCTACGGTAAAAATTTTTTCATCCGATAAAAGAATTTCCCGATATTTTTTTCCCGCGTACCGCTTCAACAAAGCGCGGCATCTCTTCAGTCTCAGGTCCATTAGACGACCATTCAAACGATGTCCTGTTTTTCTTCGATATGCCCGAAGCCCTAAGTCTTCATTTAACACCATTTTCACCGTGGTTCTGCTTAACCCCATCTGAAGGGCCAACAGTTTCTGCTTACGTTTGGGATTTCTTTGAATTCGCGCCTTCACAGCTTTTATCACTGCTGGAGTCCTAACAGACCGAGGGCGACCACTTCTTGACCTGTCATCTACACTAGAGTCTTCATTGTATCGTTTGATGGTGCGATAAACGAATCTTTTGGTTATATTCAAATTTTTCAGTATGTCAAAAATTTGAATTGGCGCGTAACCGCAACGATGCAACGCAATAACTGCAACACGGTCTTCTTTAAGCGACTACTCCATATTTAAAAATGAGTAAAATTCTAAAAAGTATACATTTTTATTTTCATGAACAATTCGAAATTCGAATTCTATAAACTTTTTTGTGGCCAGCATTCTAAAAGAAAAGTTTTTACTGTGTGACAATACTTATGACCTGACTAGGTATATTGGATTATATTATGATTTGGGTAATAAAATGAAACGAATAATTTACTACACACATTTATTTATTCCAAAGGAGTACACCCCAAATCAATATCCGAATCACTTAAAGAATCACTTCGCAAATATTATCAAATCGAACGTCCCGCTCCCAATCTTCTTCCATTAATTTTCTGCATTTGGTAACTACCTTTTTCCAATCTTCTACAGATACATTTTCAACTGCAGTGTTTAGTAACTGCAACCTTTTATTTGCCGTGAAAGGCGGTGTTGTGTTATGTCTAGCAGCGTAACCTTGAAAGAAAAACATATTTTAATATCATAGATTATACAGGAGTTAATACAAACCTTTTACTTGGGCCCAGATAAGCTCGATCGGATTATACTGGCAGTGATATGGAGGCAGTCTAACGACGTTATGACCCTTTTCTTGGGCTATCATCTAATACAAACGTTGGTGTGCTGGGTTTGTGCAGACCAACGAGTCTCAATAATTCGTTTATAAGCATTGTTTCATTGGCCTCTATTCCTTTTTCTTGAAGCCATGCAATTATTTCTAACTTCCTGTTTGCCGAAGTTGGTGGTTTGCCTTTTGGACCGAATGATATGGGGCGTTATCCATAATTATGTAATGTGGCTCCTTCAAATGATCTAATAATTTTAAAATCCACTCTTTAAATTTTTCAAAATTCATTTTTTCATGGTATTTATTGGTCTTCGTAGATTTGAATGCCAATAGGCAATTAGGCACAAAACCAGATGACGTCCCAGCATGAGTTATAATTAATCTTTGCCCTTTGCCTTCGGGTACTTTGGTGGTCGATTGTGCCGTATCATCGGTCCAAGCTTTGGATACGGTATGATTGGCGTTTAGCCATGTCTCGTCTAGAAAGACAACTTTGTCCCAATTTATATTTTTTTTGATTTTCCGGAGAAAATTCACTCGAGCAAGAGCAATGTCGGTTCGTTCCATTATAATTTTTCTTTTGTTACTTTTTTTGTAGGAAAATCCAATATTTCTCAAAATCTTCGATATTGACGGCAAGCTTCCTTTAAACAAGTCTGCGTCTTTTAGGGACGCCGCCAGTTTTTTTAATATAAGTAATTCGACCCGTGTATAATAACCATATACATGGTTGCGAATCGCAGCGGCGTCAAAGTCGTCAATTTTTGTGACAGGAGCAGCCTTTCTTCTTTTTTTATTTGGCGCTGAAAGCTTTTTTCCTCGTCTTCAGTCAATACTGCGGTTGAAGATTCGCCATAGTTTTCTTTACTGATGCGAATTACTGTCGCACGTCCAATGCCAAGAGCATCTGCAACTCTGTCACAAACTTTTGCCATGGGTAATAGCGGTCCACCATTTTGGTTTTCTCGCTCAAAATATTCACACAAGCGAATCACAAACTCACGACTATGAAAAAAAAAAACGTTTTCTTCTTTTCTTTGGCATTATGCCAACAAACAATAACAACAAAGAAACTAACAATAATAAATAAACGTAACAAATTAACAGCAATAGTAACAAAAACAAAGTGATGAAAACGGAAAACACGTGGCGTATACAAGGCGTTAGCACTCGTGCTGAGGAGAATGGGTCATGTCAAACAAGATGGCGGCGCGTTGGCGCCATCTTGCGGAAGAAGACACGCCGGGCCAAACTTCTCTCGAACCCCAAAGTTGTCGGGCGTGGCCCACGCCCACGCCCACGCCCACGCCCACGCCCACGCCCACGCCCACGCCCACGCCCACGCCCACGCCCACACAACGCTTATTTCAAATAGTATTTTAATTTATAGTGTTATTAATTCCAAGATTTTTAAAATCATCTCAAAAATTTCAAGCCTAGACGGGACTTGAACCCGCGACCTTTCTCTTTATACGAGAACGCATGGTTGCACAGATGGTAGTGCGTTCTCGTATCAAGAGAAAGGTCGCGGGTTCAAGTCCCGTCTAGGCTTGAAATTTTTGAGATGATTTTAAAAATCTTACCTATATATTAGTTAATCTATTATTTTCAACTATTGATGTGTATTAATAGAAAGTACGTTTATTGAAAATACTCTATTTGATGTTTGGTACCTATGGGTATTATTATCAATATAACTTAGTCTTATTATATCTTAACTTTTTCTTTGCTACATATGTCATGCACTAACTACGAAAATATTTTTTCCACACTACGCAAGGGTTAACTGGAAGAGAATGCTGGCTAGCACTAAATTCGCCCATGTACAGATTTTTTATTTTTATGCATTATAGAATTTTCAAAATATCAATCAAAGTACGTATTCAATTTCCAAAGGCCATTAAATTCTTGTGCCGCTAAAAGTTTTTATAATTAGGTTACACCATTTTAGCCGAAATTACAATGGATTTTAAATTTAGTTGTTCTATATAGTAAAGAGGATTAGTGCTCGAATAAAAAATTATAAGTCTGTAAGCAGGCCGTTAATTATGTTTATCCACATTTTTATGGTGAAAACGTGACTATGGGCTTACATTTTGTAGACGTGGGCAAGGTGCTGATATACTAAAATTCATCGAAATCGGTTTAGCCGTTACAACGTGATTGTGTAACAAACAAACGATTATATAAACAAACATCCAAATTTTCACATTTAAGATATTAGTGTGATAGTTTATATATAATTACCATGTAACGATTTTTATTTTTTTTGTTACATGCTTAAGAAACAAGTTCTGACCAACCTGATGTTAAGTGGTAACCATCGCCTATAACAGAGAATTGCCACGTAGATCACGCTCGCTAAAAATATGCCCTACGATGCACTGCCTGCGTCCATCAACTTATTTCCTATAAGATCTTAACTTCTTTAATCTGTGATCTACGAACCAAAAGCAAAGTTTAAACTATTGTGCGCGCCAAGAGCGAGATGACACACGCCGATACACCTACTACCTTACTAGAAACGATTAACGGTCGACTATGGACGTCCGGAGTAAATGAGTCAAAGGAATAGAGAAATCATTAAGAGGAGAATACATTCACTTTGAGGAATAAAGAGTACCCATCTCTATACTTGAAAAAACATAGCTTGATCTCTGCGACATTTGTTAAACTGACATTCCTAGGGTTGTTATGATACAGAAAAAAAGATCGATAGTAATTATCGATAGAAGCTTTGCAGTAACACCAATTGTTGGACTTTTGAGGGCTCCAACAACCCGTAACGACTGCCATTAGGTATTCGTATGGCAGCCGGGACTGACGGCTTAACGTGCTTTCCGAGGCACGACCAGACCAGTGCAAAAACCCGTACTCATGCATACAAATATTTGCACTGAGCGAGAACCCGCGACCTCCTGCGCAGCAGTCGTGTTCACTACCGCTTCGCCACGAAGGCTGTCTGCCATAATTATATGTATATTGGATTATATTATGATTTGGGTAATAAAATGAAACGAATATTTTGATACATACCTACATTTATTTATTCCAAAGGAGTACACCCCTAAATCAATATCCGAAACACTTTCAGAATCGCTAGAGCGATCTTGTAAATTTATAATGAACTCTTGTTCGCAAATATTATCAAATCGAACGTCCCGTTCCCAATCTTCTTCCATTAATTTTTTGCATTTGGTAACTACATTTTTCCAATCTTCTACAGATACATTTTTAACTGCAGTGTTTAGTAACTGCAACATTTTATTTGCCGTGAAAGGCGGTGTTGTGTTATGTCTAGCAGCGTAACCTTGAAAGAAAAACATATTTTAATATCATAAATTATACAGTAGTTAATACATAATTTAATTAATTAATATTATTATTAATATTATAATAATTATTAATTAATTCGAGCAAACAAACCTTTTACTTGGGCCCAGATAAGCTCGATCGGATTATACTGGCAGTGATATGGAGGCAGTCTTATGACGTTATGACCCTTTTTTTGGGCTATGTCATCTAAGACATACGTTGGTGTGCTGGTTTTGTGCAGACCAACGAGTCTCTATAATTCGTTTTTAAGCATTGTTTCATTGGCCTCTATTCCTTTTTCTTGAAGCCATGCAATTATTTCTAACTTCCTGTTAGCCGAAGTTGGTGGTTTGGCTTTTGGACCGAGTGATATGGGGCGTTATCCATAATTATATAATGTGGCTCCTTCAAATTATCTAATAATTTTGAAAACCACTCATTAAATTTTACAAAATTCATTTCTTCATGGTATTCATTGGTCTTCGTAGATTTGAATGATAATAGGCAATTATGCACAAAACCAGATGACGTCCCAGCATGAGTTATTATTAATCTTTGACCTTTGCCTTCGGGTACTTTGGTGGTCGATTGTGCCGTATCATCGGTCCAAGCTTTGGATACGGTATGATTGGCGTTTAGCCATGTCTTGTCTAGAAAGACAACTTTGTCCCAATTTGTATTTTTTTTGACTTTCCGGAGAAAATTCACTCGAGCAAGAGCAATGTCGGTTCGTTCCATTATAATTTTTCTTTTGTCACTTTTTTTGTAGGAAAATCCAATATTTTTCAAAATCTTCGATAGTGACGACAAAGCTTGTCGTCACTATCGAAGATTTTGAAAAACAAGTTCTGAAAAACAAGTCCTTTAAACAAGTCTGCGTCTTTTAGGGACGCCGCCAGTTTTTTTTAATACAGGTAATTCGCCCCGTGTATAATAGCCATATAAAGGGTCTTTCAACAAGGACGGGACGATGTTAAAATTGAATAAAACAAGATGTGTGTGAGATATTAACGAAATTTATTTTTTATTTAAAAGGCCTATTTATGCCATTATGGATGGAATATGACATCGTTCAAATGTCCGCCGCGGCGTCGTATGGTGGCGCGAATCCGAGAGGTCCAATTTTTAATGACTCTGCTGCATAGATCCGGCTGAATCCGAGCGATGGCCTGCGTTATGTTGGCTTTCAGGGCAACGGTCGAATGTGGTTTATTGGCATAGACCTGCAACTTCAGAAAACCCCACAAGAAAAAGTCTAGCGGAGTCAAATCACACGATCTTGGTGGCCAATTCACGTCACCTCTGCGAGAGATAACTCTACCCTCAAACCGTTCATGCAGAATGTCGATTGTGTCGTTCGCTGTGTGGCAAGTAGCGCCATCTTGCTGGAACCACATGTCGTTCACGTCCATATTGTTCAATTCAAGCCAAAAGAAATTGTTTATCATTGATCTGTAGCGCTCGCCGTTGACGGTGATGGCCTCACCAACGTTGTTTTCGAAGAAGTACGGACCAATGACGCCGCCACACCAAAATCCGCACCAAACAGTAACTTTTTGTGGATGCATTGCCACCTGGTGAACCTCATGTGGGTTGTGGTATTCCCATATACGGCAATTTTGCTTATTAACAAAACCATTCATCCAAAAATGTGCCTCGTCGCTAAAGATTATTCTTCGGCCAAAATCGGGGTCCTCTTCCAAGCGTTCCGATGCCCATTCAGCGAACACACGGCGTTGTCTATGGTCATTAACTTTGAGCTCTTGGGTCAGTTGGATCTTGTACGGATGCAGACCCAAGTCCCGACGCAAAATTCTCCAAGTTGAGGTCTGCGAAATGCCGAGTTCTTGAGCACGGCGAGAAATCGACTGCCTCGGAGTCTCCTGAACACTCTTACGTACAGCGGCGATGTTCTCGGCCGATCTGGCGTTCCTTTGACGTAAAGGTGTTGGTTGGTTGTTTTAAATTTAGTCACCAACCGGTCGTTTTAAATTTAGTCACCAATCGTTGGAGAGTGGACTTTGAAGGGCCACCGCGTCTGCCGTAAAATGGGCGCAATGCGCGCAACGTTTGCACTAACGAACACTCATTTTGATAATAAAGTTTTATCATTTTCAACCGTGTAACTTGCCATGGTGATTTGGCATCAGTGACTGAATAAGAAAAAACAGATTTGACAGATGCCGCCAAAACAAAATGGCCGCCATAGATTATTAACATCGACCCGCTCTATTTGAAAGACCCTTTACATGGTTGCGAATCGCAGCGGCGTCAAAGTCGTCAATTTTTGTGACAGGAGCAGTCTTTCTTCTTTTTTTATTTGGCGTTGAAAGCTTTTTTCCTCGTCTTCAGTCAATACTGCGGTTGAAGATTCGCCATAGTTTTCTTTACTGATTCGAATTACTGTCGCACGTCCAATGCCAAGAGCATCTGCAACTCTGTCACAAACTTTTGCCATGGGTAATAGCAGTCCACCATTTTGGTTTTCTCGCTCAAAATATTCACGCAAGCGAATCACAAACTCACGACTTTGACTGTTCAAAACAGTTTTCTTCGTCCTCTTTGGCATTATGCCAACAAACAATGAAAACAAACAATAACAACAAAGAAACTAACATTAATAAATAAACTTAACAAATTAACAGCAATAGTAACAAAAACAAAGTGATGAGAACGGAAAACACTTGGCGTATACAAGGCTCACTATTGTAAATAATGTTATTTTTTTAAAATATTCAATAATGTTATTTTTTTAAATTAAAAGATAAATTAATTTTGAATTAAGTTTTATACAAAATATCGATAGTTTATAGTCTGTGGTCACGATGATTCATCGCAGTCATCACTATAATTAGCTCAGCATGCCCATAAAGTATGACATTGACTGGTACGTTTGTCCGTACTATTAAATTCAGAACTTCATAGGCGCGATTTTACTGACAGCTGTCCCAGAGATCAAGCTATGTTTGTTCTAGTACAGTGAATTTACAAGCACTCGAGTCTAGTGAATTTACAAGCGCGCGCGTCTGGACGACCGACGGCATGACTGTGAAACCAGCCTTATATTGCACGCTGCGAAGCGGTGGCTACACATCAAGCTATACAATTCCAGTATAAGCTGACCTCGCATTGTGTAGGCTTTTCGTAGAATGAGAGGCCAGCGTATACTGGAAATTATAGATGGATGTGTAGCCGTGTGTACCTACGTATAGTAGACGGATTTCAAAAACGATAATAAACGCTCACTTTAAATATTAAGTCCTTATTTATGTTGTCGCACACGAAAAACCGTGGAAATAAACTTAATTATAATAAACGGTCTATAAAAGTAATCAGATAAGTAAATTAAAACTTAATTCAACAAAAAACCTTTTATAGCTAACTTTTTCTCATTTTTAATTGTTTATTTTTTTCGTTTAACTATTACTTGAAAAATGTTTTTACTTGAGAAGCGAAACGCTTTTCTTTTACGACGAATCTGGAGTACTTACGTCGAATTCGGAACACGACGAATACAGAACAAACGATTTAAAATAGTTTAGTTGGGGCCCTAGTTTATTTTTTGCCCCAGGGCCTTTGGTTACCTAGCTACGCCACTGCTAGGTATGTAGAAATCGAATCGATTCGAAGCGAATGTAATTTGGCTACTGGCCCAGTCTAGCCTCATAATATGTATTCCATTCCTCTCCCGATCCTTTACTAATTTTGTTTAGATATTTCCCGGATTTTGTGTTTATGCTGTTTCCAATTTTTTTTAATTTTTCGTGCACACTATCAACATATCATATCTCAAGCCAACCAACTCCTAGGCTTCGTCTGCAGATCTACGAAAGGGTTTAAACAGCCTCGTAGCCTCTACACACGGCTACACATCAAGCTATCTAATTCCAGTATAAGCTGAACTCTCATTCTACGAAAAGCCTACACTATTCGAGGCCAGCTTATACTGGTAATTTATAGCTTGATGTGTAGCCGTGTGTACCTCTTCTTTGCACTTGTACGAAGTATTTTAGTATATGGCAGTCCGATATGGTCTCTGAACTACAAGATTCATAGCACTGATGTGGAGAGAATTCAAAGAAAATTCAATTTTACATGACTACTAATACCGTCACTATTTCCGATGCACTTGCACAAGTTGCACAGACACAGTAAACCATAGACCACTACTGCCATCTGTATTTTACACACGTATAACTTAGATGTAGGAAACTTACACTATGGTAGGGAAACTAGATAGCATTGTTGTTCGAAACCATCCAAATATTAAAAAGTAGAAACCATTTGGTAAACTCTTTAAAAAAACATGGTATTTCGAGAAAATAAAAAAAACCTATATATCTTCTACGCTTTTTTTTTGAAACTTGGCAAACCCTTTAGTAGATCTGTGGCTGCTGTGCTATGTTTTTATTTCATTCTGGCATCCCTGCCGGGTGTGTGAGCTGCGTACGATTTGTGTATTTTGTAATTTACCAAAATTTAGGTGTAAACAATGATTTTTTTTAAGTATAAAGTGGTGAAATCATAAAGCAATTATTAATCTCCTCGCTAGTGTTGTAATTAAGTGTTTTATATGCTTTTTATATTGATGTGAGGTTCTCGTGCTTTGTCTTCGTGTGTGACAATATACTCAAAATGGCGCATCAACTTGCACCGTCTGTAAATTGTTCATTAGACGACATTGACCTCAGCGCTCTAAAGGTAAGCTTTTGAATTATGATATTTGTATTAAATGCTCGTGTGCTTAAAACCTAGTACTTGAGGATTAGCGAGATAAAAGAACTGATGAAAGGGCAATGATCTCACAGGGCGTGAATCATAGTGAAGGTTCACTTTGCATTGGCATACATCATAGGTTTCTAAACAGAAAAATTGTGTGATTTTCAGGACCCAGCTGGTATTTTTGAACTGATAGAAGTAGTCGGAAATGGTACCTATGGGCAGGTGTACAAGGTATGTACTACATGATCAAAATCGGTGTTTTTAGGGATCAATTATCATAGGTACATACTAAAGAAATAACACTATCTTCCTTCTCTTTAGCTTCTAAACTCATATCGATGTGGGTGGAATATTAAGTATTACTCAGTAACTAATTGACTGTGCCTCCCTATTACTAGAAATTAAGTCTAATAAGGTTCAATAAAACATATCAATTAGGTGCAGAGGGAACAATGTCAATGAACTTTGTTCTTTCTCTACAAATCTTTTATTTTTATGAACAATGACCACTTATTTTATTACTGACTTGATTATGAATAATTAACTTGATACAACTCTAATCTCTAGTCTATATCTCTAGTATAATTATGTAAATTTTACATTAGATATAAAAACTAACCTTCGGTTTTATTTATTTAGTAGTATTTGTCTATAGATACTGTGTTTAGTAGTTGAGTGGGCAATGCAGAAAATAATTCAAAAAAGTAATGTCCATAATCTTTTTTCTACAAAAGTCAAAATATACAAATAAAAAATCATAGTAATTTGGGGGAAGTACTAACACTATACTTATTTCTACCGCCAAGCAGCATTGCTGAGTTTTGGTTTGAAGGGTATAGTTGCTGGTGAAATTACAGGCACATGAGGCTTAAAACCTGTATGCCGATAGACCCTAGTCAGTGCATCATAGGGTGTTTCTGAAATGCGTGATCTATGAGGCAATACTTTGTTATAAGCGATGGTACTTAACATCGAGGGGGCCATAGGCTTGTCCCATCTCCAGGTCGTATAAAAAATATCTTAAATAATCTAGGCCAATATTAAAATTACTTTTATGTTCAATTGGAGCTATGCTGATAAGTCAAGTCTTAAATCACAGTAAAGCTAAAAAGGAGTCATCAATGTTATAACCAGTGATCGGAGTAGGTAGAGCTGTTTAGGTTCATTAAACGCAAACATTGATGTTAATATGGATATTCCATTAGATTCCGACTTATCCTCCGGAATTGCTTGAAGCTGCATCGTATTATAGAAAATATCATGAATAAATAATGAATGTTGTTTCTCGATTAAACAGCTTTGAATCAATACGAAATGCGAAAAATACTCTAGAAAAAGAAAATCTACAGAATCAATTAGTGTATATAGAAAATCATTATACGATTATTAAACTTTCTTTAAAAGAGTTGCAGAAACGAAATTTAACATTAAGCGACTCATTTTTGGCTTTTGATCAAGTCAGAGCTGCTTTAAATGAGTGTGATTCTGATAGAATAAAAATTGTAAAGTTTTGGATAGGAATCCTGACATTGATATCCTCAGAGGATTTGAAGAAAAATTGACAAAAAATGAAGTAAATGATGAAATTTTGTCATATAAATTTGTTCTACTAACATCCACAGATGTCGAACGCTCCTTTTCTACATATAAATGGGTGTTAGATGTAAAAAGAAAAGGAGCGTTCAACATCTGTGGATGTTATTGGAACAAATTTGTAGACAAAATTTCATCATTTACTTCATTTTTTGACAATTTTTCTTCAAATTCTCCAAGAATGACATTTTTTGTTTGAATAAGTAAATTATTGTTTAACGTGTTGATCAATTTAATCAGGATTTTATTGTAAATACATACCTAGTCAGGTCATAACTTCTGTCACATGTTTAATATAAAATAATTGAAACAAATTTATTCATTATGTAACCATTTATATACCAAAATGAACTTAACAAAACATAGATTCTTATGACACTAAAGTTTATTCAAAATGACCTCCGTGATTTTGAATACAGGCCTTCAATCTGCGCGGCCAGTCGTCTATCGCAGCACGAACGAGGTCCATGTCAATATCGGCGGCTGCCTTAATCAAGGATGTCTTGAGTGACTCCAAATTGGGATGAGGCTTTGAGCACGCCTTTTCCTCCAAGTGTTGCCATATCTTGTAATCTAACGGATTCAAATCTGGACTGGAGGAGGGCCGGTCTTCGTGCCGGATGAAGTCGATTTCACGCGCCGCCAGCCAGTCTTGTGTGCTCTTCGCTCTATGAGCTGGCGCCGAATCTTGTTGGAATACCCAGTGCCTGTTATTGAACATGGTATGAGAAACAGGTTCCACAAGGTTCGTCAGGACTGTATTTTGATACACAACTGCATTCTTTTTTACACCTTTCTCACAAAAATGTACCTCTGTTAAGCCCCAATAAAAAACTCCCAACCATACCATGAGCGAGGATGGAAAATGACCTCGTTGGATACGCGGAATACGGTTGCTCGCTTCTTCACTACTGTGTGCGTACACCTTATCATTTTGTTTGTTGTAGCTCTCTTCTACGGTAAAAATTTTTTCATCCGAAAAAAGAATTTCCCGATATTTTTTTCCCGCGTACCGCTTCAACAAAGCGCAGCATCTCTTCAGTCTCAGGTTCATTAGACGAGCATTCAAACGATGTCCTGTTTTTCTTCGATATGCCCGAAGCCCTAAGTCTTCATTTAACACCCTTTTCACCGTGGTTCTGCTTAACCCCATCTGAAGGGCCCACAGTTTCTGCTTACGTTTGAGATTTCTTTGAATTCGCGCCTTCACAGCTTTTATCACTGCTGGAGTCCTAACAGACTGAGGGCGACCACTTCTTGACCTGTCATCTACACTAGAGTCTTCATTGTATCGTTTGATGGTGCGATAAACGGATCTTTTGGTTATATTCAAATTTTTCAGTATGTCAAAAATTTGAATTGGCGTATAACCGCAACGATGCAACGCAATAACTGCAACACGGTATTCTTTAAGCGTCCACTCCATATTTAAAAATGAGTAAAATTCTAAAAAGTATACATTTGTATTTTCATGAACAATTCGAATTCTATAAACTTTTTTGTGGCCAGCATTCTAAAAGAAAAGTTTTTACTGTGTGACAATACTTATGACCTGACTGGGTATAGCTTGTTCTGTTTGTATATATTAATTTTTTGAGGAACAAATAATTTGTATGGTAATATGTTCTTGTACAACTTCAGAATGATTATGTTAAATGATTGTTGAGTCTTGTATGAATATAAGAAATTGTTACTAAAAAAATATATGTGGTTTAATGAATCAAGTTTCTATCTATTTAGTATACTATCCTTAAAACCGTCCTTATACTTGCCCGTCGGAGAGGAAGTGTATTCTTTCATTACTCCTTAAGGCGTAAATAGCTTTTTATTATTTTTCTACTTAAAAAGCAAATCTCGGGATTTTGGGAATATCCATATTATTCTTACATATGGCAAGTACACAAAATAGCTCTACCTAGTCCGATCACTGGTTATAACAGTAAAGTTTATACTAATATTTTATGTAGCATATTCATTGTTGTCTATACATAATTCCATTGCTTTCTGTTTACTAGGAATTGTTTATCGAAACCCTTATCTGTTTTAGGGCCGCCACACAAAAACAGGCCAACTTGCTGCCATCAAAGTTATGGATGTTACACAGGATGAAGAGGAAGAGATAAAGCTAGAAATCAATGTGCTAAAAAAGTATTCAAATCATCGTAATATCGCAACATACTATGGTGCTTTCATCAAAAAGAGCCCACCTGGGAAAGATGATCAACTTTGGTTGGTTATGGAGTATTGTGGTGCTGGTATGTGTTGTTACATTTTCTACAATTTTGTGTTTAATAGCTTATTTTCTGATAAGTGCCTGGATCTTATCATAATTTTAGGCAGTTACATTAAAATAATACTGTTCTCTTTCAGGATCTGTGACTGATTTAGTAAAATCTACTAAAGGACAGTCGCTCAAGGAAGAATGGATATCATACATTTGCAGGGAAATCCTGCGGGGTCTCAGTTATTTACACTCCAACAAAGTGATACATCGTGATATCAAAGGACAAAATGTCTTGCTTACAGACAATGCTGAAGTTAAACTAGGTAAGTATAGTAAAATCGGTTTACATGGATTACTGTTAAACATATGAGCAAATGTATTAATTATGTATTAACTATGCTTCACAGTTGACTTTGGTGTGTCTGCACAGTTAGACCGAACCATAGGTAGAAGGAACACATTTATTGGTACACCTTACTGGATGGCGCCTGAAGTAATCGCCTGCGACGAGAACCCTGATGCAACTTACGATAACCGCTCCGATCTGTGGTCTCTTGGCATCACTGCCCTGGAAATGGCTGAGAGTCAACCACCCTTGTGTGATCTGCATCCTATGAGAGCTCTGTTTCTTATCCCAAGGTATATCTACTTCCAATCTACCAACGCGTTTACACATTCGCGCTAGCTATGAAGCGAGTGACGTGACTAGGCGTGTAGCGAACGCGAGTGTGTAAACGCATTACTAAATATTGTTTTGTTGTTTTTTTTTAAATCAAGTAGATATTATAAATTTATTTGTACTTCTGGCTCTATCTAAATTTTTATTTATAAATGTACCTTTTCTAGAAACCCACCTCCGCGACTCAAGTCAAAGAAATGGGCTAAAAAGTTCCACGGTTTCATTGAAACTGTACTTGTGAAGGACTACCATCAAAGACCCTACACTGAACAGCTTCTGAAACATTCATTTATCAGGTAAGATGACTAGTACGTAAGATCAGTTTACCCGTGATCATGGCGCATGCAACTGCGCAGAAATATCGGGATACTCAAATACTCACAAATCATGGTAAATATCCCGTTTTTAGTATAAATAGTACGTAAGATACTTACTCTGAAATAAGTTCTAAACTGATATTGCATAGTAATATGTACAACAAAATGAGAAACAAGTAAATGTATAATGGGCGGTCTTACCGCTGAAGAAAGCGACAAGTAGGTAATAATATATCAACCCTTGCTATTTGAGATCACTATCAACCTGCCTCTGAGAGAGAACAAGCAAAATTTTACCAGAGCCAAAAAAAGAAAGATTTTGTAAAGAGCACCATTACTGAGATGTAGGGAGACTTAACGTTCATCATCATCATATTCATATCAGCAACATAAACCCCCCATAGATTTCCAAAGAGACTGATCTTGTGCGGCCTGCACCCAACGGCTCCCAGCAACCTTGATCAAGTCATCTTTACATCTTGTGATGGGCCATCCTACGCTGCGCTTTCCAATGCGTGGTCTCCACTCTATAACCTTTCTGCCCCAACGGCCGTCAGTTCTTCGAGCTAATCCTCTTGGCTACATCTGTGACCTTTGTTTGTCTATGGATCTCTTCATTTCTGATTTGATCTCGTAGATAAGCACTAAGCATAGTCTTGTATGGTAACTTTTTTGTACTGTTCTCAGAGATCAACCAACAGAGCGGCAAGTGCGGATACAGCTCAAGGATCACATAGACCGGTGTAAGAAGCGGAAGCAGGACAGCTCCGTTCGCGAGGAGTACAAGTACTCTGGCTCCGAGGGGGAGGAGGAGGAGAATGCGGTCGCTGGCGAGCCCTCCTCCATCGTGCACAACGCAGCCGCGCACCAGGGCGGGGACACGCTGAGACGCAACTTCCAGCAGATACAGGAGGGAGTGAGGTTTGTATACTGACTCTCTTTACTACCTACTCATTACGTGTTTTGCATAAAATATATTCCATTATGTTGATGACAGACTTGCAACCTGTCATATGGAATGCTATAAATAAGTACAACTTTTTTTGAGTAGCTTTGAAGATGGTTATGTTTATTGGATTGCCTATTAACTTTGTATTTTTAGAGCTTAATGAGCGGTGGTCTCATTCCCTTATTTAAATCCGCGCGATTAACGCAATCGCTTTGATCGCATTGGTGTGAACAAAGCATAATCCTCTGCAATGTCGGCTTGTTTATAACTGTAAGGTTGCTCCCTCAGTAATGGTGTGTTGATATTAACGGTTTCTCTAACACTAGACCTGCCGAGGCCCAGCCGCAGCCTCCGCCCAAACGCAACAACAATAAGCGCGAGGAACGTGACGAGATTCCAGGTAATAACAACATAACTTTTCCACGTTTTTTCTAGCAGACACTTGGCAAGTTCGCAAAAGCGCTTCCTTATACTTTATTTTTGCCAAACTTATTAGCCTCTCGGTACGTTCGGATTCCTTGACTGGAGAAAGTGTCAGTCATCCAATAAGCTTAATTTGGGTTAAGTAACTTGCATAGTGTCTGGACTTGCATTTTTGTGTAAAATCAGAGTCTGTCTAACACGTTGTGTTGTTTGCTAGAACCTGGCCCGCCGGCGAGGCCAACCATTCCACAAAGACTGATCGTTGTGCCCGACCCACAGGCGCAACAGCACAATAGATATAGGTAATGTTAACAAATTACTAATTCTAATACATTTTTCCTATTAAAATCTATGGTTAAGAAAAACTTAGTTGTACATGCAACTGGCGTTTGTACATACCTACCTCGCATATCTCATATCTCTTAAATGTAACATGTGTAATCAACCAGGTAATAATATGTATGCTAAGAGCGCTTTAACAATATTTCGTTGGTTTTGCATAAAACGTCAAAGACATTCAAAATTTTAATTATTTTTTTATAAATTACCTCTGATACATTTAGGACTTTATGGACAATGTGAAGAGTGATTTCTCAAAATGGAAATACCAATATTACTTTTTTTTTAACTGAGTATGGGGTCTTCAAACCATAAAAAGGGATAAATCGTCTAAAAATTGCATTTAACAAGCTTCCGGTTAAAATGGGATATTTACAGTATCAAAATAGTCCTCTTGGTTTTTCTACATTGAGTTATTTTCATTTACTGAAATAAATGTTATGGTTCCGATATCCCCTATTGATAAGTTTGATTATACATGGGTAACTTTTTTTTTTGTTGATAAATAAATTTAAAAAAAAGTCACCCATGTATAATCAAACTTAAAAGTCACTCGTACACTTAAAAGTACAGACGTGTATAATGAAAGTTCAAATATTGTCCAGGCCTCTGCCCCCCACGCCGAAGTCGTCGGGATCTTCGAACAGCTCTGGCTCCAACAACGGCACCCCGCCGGCCAGCGGGCCGCAGCCACCGCAACGAAGCTCCCACCACCTCTTCAAACCCATGGTGCGTTCTAAAGCTCTTACTTATCTAGAGATCCGAATCCAAATCCATCCCACTTTATACTATAAATGTGGAAGATTGTATGTTTGTTCCTTTATCTATAACGCCAAAACATCTGAACCGATTTGGGTGAAATTTGGAACATGTTGATGATAACCTGGTATAGAGCATAGGCTGCTTTTCATTCCATAAATCAGTTCCCGTGGAATGGAAATGAGGTGTGCGAAGACACGGGCGATAGCTAGTATACCTACTAATGTAAATTCGAAAGTAACTCTGTTTGTCTGTCTGTTTGTTACGTTTTCACGACTAAAAGGTTAGACATTTCAATTAGAATTGGTACGAGTATATAGATATATTACGACCGGGATTGAGACATAGACCACTTTTTACCCGACCGCGCAAAAGGAGGTTAATGATTTTATCGACAAACCGCGCGTGCGGAGTCGCGGGCGGAAGCTAGTCAGTATATAAATATAAGAAACGCATTGAAATATATTATGCCAAGTTCCTATATTCATCTGTAATCGATTACGACTCGTATCGAACGTTACGTATCGTAACGAGTCGTAAGTCGTAGTTGTCTGTACATGGATAGTGTTTGGGTTTCCTTGGATACCTCTGTGTCTGAAATATAAGGTCATTTTGAGCTTTAAACTTGTAAAGGAAACCCTTTATGAAGCTCTACCACGTACCTACTCAATTGACAAATATTGCTAGATATTTGACACAGCGCTGTCTAGCCCCAAAATAAGCAAAGCTTGTACTATGGGAACCATATAACTAATAGAATACTGTATACATATTTTTTTTCGTAAATACTTATAATAGAGAAACACCCAAGCCCGGAACAAATATCTGTAGATTATGCAAATATTTGTTCGGGGACGGGAATCGAACCCGCAACCTCCTGCGTATCAACCGTTCCACTGCGCACCGGAGGTTGACGACCTACATTTGTGTGATAAGGTTTTGTGTTGTCTAACATGTAATTTATTGGCTTTTTTGTTTTTATTTTCATGTCACGCTGTTTACATTTATTTGCACACCTGATTACTGCAGCTTCCACCGAGAAGGCCTGAGGTTTGTTCTCGTTTATACTTTTGAAATTATAGTATTTTACATTACAAAATATAAAATTATACATTTTTATTGTTTATTTTCAGGATTTGGATAAATTAGCTGCGCAACTCAACGAACTAGGAGTAGTGTCGGGCAACGAACCGCCTAATCGGCCTCCGCGGGCTCCTACTAATGGACAAGGTTTGAACCAAAAAATAACCAGTTTACATGGAAAATTTATCTTTAACAGATTTAACTGAAAATTATTCTAAAAGAAAATAACGTAATGGCTCCTCTTAACAAAACAAGAGAACTGCCAATTGTCGTTTAAATTCCTCCTGTAATCTCAGATTAAGGAATATCGGAGAAACTTGTGGTTTTTTAATGATAATTAATATTATAAAAATGAGGAGATACGTAGGAGAACTCAAGTCATCGACATAGCCCGACGGATTAGCACGTTGAAGTGGCAACGGGCAGGCCATATAGCGCGCAGAACAGATGGCCGATGGGGCCGGAAAGTTATCGAATGGAGGCCACGGACCGGCAAGCGCAGCGTAGGACGTCCACCTACAAGATGGGCAGACGACTTGGTAAGAACCGCAGGTCGGCGTTGGATGCAGGCCGCTTCCAACCGCAGTTCCTGGAGATCAATGAGGGAGGCCTTTGTCCAGCAGTGGACGTCCTACGGCTGATATGATGATGATGATGATGAATATTATAAAGAGGTAATAATTGCAGTTGTTTGTTAGTAGTTGGTAATTTAAGAAACTACTAAACCTGTACTATAAAATATATCTTAACCTATTCTGTCCCCCTGCTGGGCAAATGTCTCGCCCAGTTCCTTCCACTTGCTTGCCCTGCCTAGTCCTCACCACTCCATGTCGAAAGCCACAAGATCGTCCTGCCAAATCGGGCGACCACGAGGCCGCCTTCCCTCAAGTACCCAGAGTGTGGTGATGCTAAATCATATAATTAACTAGCTGACCAATCCGCAGCTTCGCACGCGTACTTTTTCAATAAAAACATTACCCTCCTTCTGCGCAGTTGGGTAAAAATTAACCTATGTCACCCGGGGATAGTGTGGCTTCCCAATAGTGAAATATTATTTTTTAATCGGTCCAATAGTTTCGGAGCCTATTCAATACAAACAAATCTTTCCTCTTTATAATATTAGTATAGATTATCACACTTATATTATAAATGCGAAAGTTTGTATGTTTGTTTATTTATTTGTTTGTTGCTGAATCACGGCGTAACGGCTGGACTGATTTCGATGAAATTTAGTATGTACGTAGATTTTAATCTGGATTAGCACATAGGCTACTTAAATCAGGTCCCATGGGATAAAAATAGGGTGTCAAGACAAGTTGCAACAGCGAGTTTAGCTTTTTCTCTAGGTTACCTACACATTTAGTAGTGTAACGCGTACGAAGTCGCGGGCAACAGCTAGTTACCAATAAATCATTGTAATAGGGCCACCAGTGGAGCGAACAGAGCGGGTTGCTCCGGAGCCGACGTTCGACGATTCCGATACGGACTCGGACGCAGAAGAGAGCGGCGGCCGCGTCCGCAACGACGGCACTCTACTCGCCAGTGATCCGCCTAAACCGCTGTGAGTACCTCTACATCCTCTATAACCGATGACAAGGGTTGGATTTCGTGCTACAATCATAGTATTTGTACTACGATTTCAGGCTTCGTACATTGAACTATCTATATCTAAGGATTGTACAAAAAATACTATAATTCCATTAGTATTACCCGTGCGCGATAAGTTGGGACCTGAGCGCGGTGACGTCATATTGACGTGTTTGTACCGCCCGCAAAAAAGCGAACATAACAAGCAGCCGCCCGCGGCTTCGTCTTTGTTTTTTTCCCCTAATTTATTATGTTACTCAGGGAGGACGCTGTTTTTTATCTAATCTTTTTTACACTATTTGAATAAAATAAAAATACAATGTTTAAGTTTATACATTTATTTTATCTATTATTTACATTATCTCATCTTCGTCACTACTTAGTGGATTTATGCCTTCTAGAGGTTGTTCTTCGTCCTCAGTCTCACTATAATCACTTGACGAAGAGGTATCCGATAAATTTACAACATTTACTATAACAACAAAAACTACAACAACAAAACAATAACACAAACGAAAACTAAAAGAATTCCAGAGCGCGTCGTTACGTGACGTAGGCCAGTACGAGACTAAAAACCCTAGTAAAAAATAGTGATGCGAACGGTACAATACGGGGAAGTGCAGGGGAAGCGGTCGGGGAGTCGCATTCCTAGCAGGTCCCAAGTTATCGCGCACGAGTAATACGTTTATATGACGTACATAAATCCAACCCTGCCGATGACTCGAGGCGTCTCAGAGCGCACCAATCTAACCCAGCAGGAATAACCTGCTTGGAGGACATCACCATCAAATCTGAACAATACATTTGATGTAAGCAAGTGACTATTATATTAGATATTATATTTTGTTTATTCGGGTATTACGTTTAAGTATTTCACATCCAAATTTAAAGCATAGGTTTAGATATGCGAAGCTAAAATTGCGCATGCGGTGTAGCTGCATCTACTTGAAGTTTGTTTATTATTTTTGCAAACAAGCGTACTACCCACCTGATGGTGTTAAGTGTACTCCCAGATGTTTCAAAATGTTCCTTATGAAGATTGCTTGCTTTTGAAGTAATGTAGCTGTGGTGCCCACAATTTAAGGCTGAAACATCTCAATATCAGTTAGGGAATGCGTGGAGTAATCCGATCGCAAAACTGAAATATGGTTCAGGCATATGGATAAAATACTTGTGTATATTTTTATTATATCCATGTACCCTATAAAGAAGAAACATAATGAACACAAATGATTATTTCTCAGAATTATTTAACAGTGAATGAAATATCTCGATTCCGAGAACTGATTGGTGTTGCGTTTATGTAAAGTGATAAGTTATCGAGGTCACCTAAAATTGCGCACCCTTGACTATAGAAGAGAATATAAAAAAAATCTACCTATATTTATTTGGCCATGTATTATTTATTTTTATTTGCCTTTACGTTAATTTCTCCACATTTGGTTGGTCCCTTCCCGTCCGTTTGGTTTGGTTTCGCTTGTCAGTCCCGAGTTCTGCTACAGGCCGGGTCTGAGCGCGGTGTCCGAGGACGGCGGTGGCGGCGGCGGCGGCGCGGGTGCTCCCACGCGCCCGCTGCCGCCCACGCCGGACGACGACGACGCACACGGCGACAGAACACTCGTCATGAAGCGGGTAAGATTATACCCACAGCCGGTCATATAACCTCAGGACAGGTATAGCTCTGCAAATATAAACAAAACAATTCCTTATCAATCGTTGGTAGGGAATTTTTTAAACGGGTGTTTAACTTTTTTCTGGTAAGGCCCGAAGAGTTTTTATCCAAAATGTGGTAGAAAAATGTTTATTCTCTCACAGTATCGTAGAGCTATATCTATACTGTGCCACGACATTGCTGTTTTGTGCTAACTATGTAAGCTGACATCCCTCTCTCGATCGCACCCACCGGGCCTCGCCTGTCGTTGATTTTATGTCCTATTTATTTTCACGCCAAAGTAAGATTAGTGAGCATTGTTAGTTGCATTTTAATTCGATTACATTATTCATGTGTGTTTTTGTATGGGTCACGAAAACGCCAGAGGGAAAATACGGAGGCTGATAAGAGGCAGTCCGATGTTGACGAAGCTGTTCTGCTGAAGGACTGGGACTTTGCACGATTCTTCCCGTCTAAGAGCGCCGAAGCCAAGGAGGAGAAACAGAAGGCTGCTAAAGAGGCTGAACAGAAACGAGTGCAACGACAGTCGCGGTTGGAAATGGAAGAAGCGTGGACCAAATACAAAGCGATCGCCACACCTCCCGCGAGGCACAAACAACTCTTCCAGAAACCAAACGAAAAATCCACTCAGGACAAACTCGCCGACCTCATGAAATACAAGAAGGATCAAGACGCGGAATTGAACTCTCCAAATAGATTCTTTAGAGGGTTCCGAAGGGAGAATTCCGATCTTTTTCCACTACCTAGTACGCGGCACTCCGCGATATACATCCCGAAACATGAGAATCCAATAGGAGCACAGAAACAATTGAGGTCCAGTGGCATATTCAACAATTCTCGGAAGCAGATCATAAAGCCACCGGCATCTGGAGAACCAATTTTGACAGACTTCATAAAAATGAACGATAGTTTGAAGATGTCGGCGCAGGGCGAGATCAAAAAGCACGACAAAAGAATCGCTAATAGGAAGATACAGGCCAATAATCCAATCGATGCTTTGAAAAACGTCGCCGCTCTGATTAGACAAGACAGCGAACAGAGCAACAACAACAGCAGCCCGAGTCGACAAAGCAGCGTGAACAGTAGCGACTCGCCCTCGACGAGTATCTGCTTCGCCAGCGGCACGACGTTCGAGAAGGCCGGCACTCCTGACTTAACCGCTAACACTCTGGAAAGCAATCAAATAGATGAATCTTCGTCAGATGCAAACATGCGCATCAAACCTCGCAGAGAAAAGACTGAATCCGATATAGTATTTCGCAGAAACTCCCAATACAATCGGCACTCAGAACTCTTGGCAAGTGGGCAGGAAGCGGTACTCGCTCAGGATCAGGTAAATTGCTCCCCGCTCAGGACAGTTTGATTAATATTTTTTATACTTACAATCTGGTATGAGGGATCTATTTATTCTAACATAGAATCTAACATCCATATTTATTGTACTGTTAAATGCTTGATTAAAAGGAATGGTATTGAGATATAGAATTGGTACTGGTAATATATTAACATAAGTATGTATAATATGCGTGGGAATGGTTTAAGGTTTTGAATGTGACATAACAACGTGATGTTTTTTCCATATATATGTATACGTAAAGGTAATAACTTCATTACTATAGATATTTGCTCACACGTCTTACATTTTGGCGTGATCCATTATTTAAATAATAGTTGAATTTTATAGTAGTTCTTGTATTGTAAGAGATAAAATCGTGTGTGAAGCGAGGAGACCGGCTCCATATAACAACTAGTGTCCGACCGAAACAGGTTTTTAGCCGAAACCGAACCTTCGGCCTTGCTCTCAGTTTCGGCCGAAACCGAAACTTACTTAAACATATTTAAAATTTCTATTGCATACTGAAATCTAGTGCATTTTTCACACATTTATTTGCATATACAATGTATATGTATACATGCAGACATTTAAATAGTGTTACAAGTAAAAACATAAGAAATACTTACCTAAAATCATTTATGTGCAAAACCTCAACTCCATGCAACAATGGACGGCGGCGCGGCGGGCGAGCACGAGTTAGCCGAACAACGCACGATTATTCACACAAGAATTCAAGTTTCGGTCATTTTTTGGCCAAAACCGAACTTTCGGTCGGTCCACAAACAACCAAGTTTAATCATTTAATTGTTCATCTGATCGTTTTTACACACGCCTTTATCATATCCTTTGCAATAATGTATTCGAGAAGGTAGAATCATCATGATAAATACCAAATATAACAAATTAAAACAATATTTAGAATTACATATGTAGAATACAGCTTATTTGTTCTAATCCACATTTTCACCCAAGCTACTAACATAGTTATGAGTAAGCATACACACGTTATCTGTGCGAATACCGACTTCCTGCCGAGAGAGGAACGTAACCGCGCCATCGACACGACCTAACATTAGGAATGCCTAACGAACATCCGAAGCTGAACCGAACTCATCTGATTGTGAATGTGTTGCATGCTGGCTGCCGTTTGTGTTTGTCGCGCTCTGTTTCTCGTTTTGTTATTAATGCTATACAGCTACACGTCATTGTTTGTTTTACATCGTTTGGTTTTATTATTAACTATAACCACATGAATGAATTTTATTGTCACCATTTTTTATATTGTTTGAATCAGAAATCATGAATCAATTTTGTTGTTAATTTTTCAACTTGAAATTTGTCTTGTAACAAATATAAACACCTAGGTTGTATCAGTACAGTTGCTATAGTTTTTCCTTATTAGCGATAGGTTCAGTCACTCGTAAAATTGCAAAATGCTTTGTTTCAGATTTGTACCTAGTGTTACTGATTTTTGTTTTTCATGAACTGAACATTCTTTCGTAAGAATGTAGAGATTAATCTTATAAGAATGTTTCAGAAGGTTAATTTATTTTGGTGCGTCTAGGGTCGATCAAGTGGCGCGAACGAAGGCAGCGGATCGCGGACGAGCTCGGTCCTTCCGGATCTGCTGAGTCAGGCCGGGCAGCCGACCACGCCCCCGCGACTCGACAAGTCTACCAGCGAGGAGGTAACATCATTACTCTACTACCCTTGCACAGTAAGACCCGACCTAGATATGCGTAATACTAGATCTCCATCGTAATATAAGCTGTCAGTAATGCTCTTCAGCATTGATAGGTCATGCTATTTCAAATAATTACTAATATTATAAATTCGAAAGTAACTCCGTCTGTCTGTCTGTTTTCACGACTAAGCGGGTGGACCGATTTCGATGAAATTTGGTATACAGATTAAAGACTATTGAGACGTAGGCTACTTTTAACCCGACTGCGCAAAAGGAGGGTAATTTTTATTGACAAACAACGCGGGCTGGCAGCTAGTTTAATAATATCAAACGTAAAAGTCACGATACATGAATATAATCAAATTGTATTTGCATAAACATAAAAATTGTTTTGTCGTGTATAACTTAAAATTAATATAGAACTGAAACGAGAGATAACATCTAGAATTAAACATATCAACAGGTTACAAAATCACTTTGGTTTTGACCAAATAATGCAAATATCAGATATACTTGCTCCGGTTACCCAGACATTAGATAAACGCGTCTGGGGCACTTTACATCACAGCTTATGTACACACACACTTTCATGAAAAAGCTTCCAGATTATAATAGGTACACAAATCTAGTGCTTCAAGCTATTAGGCAGGTTACCTACTTAGAAATAAATCATTTAAATTTTACCATTGAGATAAGTAACGCCACCTGTGCATTAACTTGTGAATTTTAGATTTACTTTTAGTGGCAATCACCAAACATGTGCTTACATGGGATTTAATGACACTGATATTTTACCTGCCTAAGATCATCAGTAACGTATAGAGCTTCCAATGATAATATAATAAGAGGCATCGCTTAAATATAACGTGTTTTCCCTTACATTTGCTGAACTATCTTTACATTCAGTTTCCCCCCACTCGACATGATGCCTTGTTGGAAGCTCTAAGTACGGCTCATTGTGGTGTCTAGCTTCTGGTCTTTTATTAATATAAATGGTTGTCAATCATGCGAACACCACGGAGCCGCGGCGCCGCCGGTCGGCCGACACCGCTCTCGCCGCGTAAGTATTCAATGAATTGATGCAAGCAAGAAGACATGCTTACCTACTTATAAAGGTCCTCATAGATTGTTTGCTGAAAGTTAGAATTGTATCTTCTTCCTATCATGCATTATCTAGTCCGCTTTCATTATGTAAGACAGTTGATCATCGAATGCAGATCGATACCTCAGCTTAAGGTAGTTGAGAAAGCTTCAATAACCGTAATGAGGTCGGAGGGTCTAATCAAACGCTGTATACCTACGCCAGTAATCATTTAATAAACTGAGAGTAGAATTAGATTTCCCTGTGAACAATTTGAAAAGCAAATTCAAATTAGATGAAATTGTCAAGGTTGTTATAGAAGAAAATATGAGGATGATTTTGTAGTTCAGTACTTTTGCTGTTTCTCTTGTACCTCTTTGTACTTTTTGTGTATAAATATACTGTGGTGGATTTATGTCTAAATTAACTGGTTTATGCCATTTAAATTTTGAAAAGAATTTGTACTGTTATTATTAAATGAATTGATTGCCTGCATCATATTCATGTGTCACACACGAATGAAGTAACTTCCATGTAGATAATCACCATCAAGCAAATAACTTTCCAATGTATTTGGAATGACTAATCACTGGGAGATGGACTTGACTAACCGATCACCGATTAATGTTTAAAATGATCAGGCCATGAAAATATTGCGAGTGTATTTGTTCCGTGGCAGAATAATATTGTATGTCTTTTTCTTTTTCAGTACAGGCAAGCGATTGCCGGCGGCACCCCTCTGTCCCACCATCACCATCACGTCCCGCAACCGTCCTCGGTCCAATCCACTCCGTCTAAATCGTTCGTTGCGAGCGTGACGTCACCGCATCCTTTACAACACTCTCCTTCGAACTCGTCTGTGGGCTCCCAACATCAGTTCCTTCCGTTACAACAGAAGCAGCGCTCGTTCCTTACGTTCGGGTTCGGCGCCGGGTCGACGGGCAGCGGCGGCGGCACGGGCGGCTCCGGCGGGAACGCCTCGCGCCGCGAGAGCCACGTCAACGTGAACGTGACGCCCACCGGACACGACGTCTCCTCGGACACGCCGGAGATACGCAAATACAAGAAGAGATTCAACTCTGAGATTTTGTGTGCGGCTTTATGGGGTAAATACATTTTACTATTATACATACCTAGTCAGGTCATAAATTCTGTCACATGTTTAATATAAAATAATTGAAACAAGTTTATTCATTATGTAACCATTTATATACCAAAATGAACTTAACAAAACATAGATTCTTATGACACTAAAGTTTATTCAAAATGACCTCCGTGATTTTGAATACAGGCCTTCAATCTGCGCGGCCAGTCGTCTATCGCAGCACGAACGAAGTCCATGTCAATATCGGCGGCTGCCTTAATCAAGGATGTCTTGAGTGACTCCAAATTGGGATGAGGCTTTGAGCACGCCTTTTCCTCCAAGTGTTGCCATATCTTGTAATCTAACGGATTCAAATCTGGACTGGAGGAGGGCCGGTCTTCGTGCCGGATGAAGTCGATTTCACGCGCCGCCAGCCAGTCTTGTGTGCTTTTCGCTCTATGAGCTGGCGCCGAATCTTGTTGGAATACCCAGTGCCTGTTATTGAACATGGTATGAGAAACAGGTTCCCCAAGGTTCGTCAGGACTATTTTGATACACAACTGCATTCGTTTTTACACCTTTCTCACAAAAATGTACCTCTGTTAAGCCCCAATAAAAAACTCCCAACCATACCATGAGCGAGGATGGAAAATGACCTCGTTGGACACGCGGAATACGGTTGCTCGCTTCTTCACTACTGTGTGCGTACACCTTATCATTTTGTTTGTTGTAGCTCTCTTCTACGGTAAAAATTTTTTCATCCGAAAAAAGAATTTCCCGTTATTTTTTTCCCGCGTACCGCTTCAACAAAGCGCGGCATCTCTTCAGTCTCAGGTCCATTAGACGAGCATTCAAACGATGTCCTGTTTTTCTTCGATATGCCTGAAGCCCTAAGTCTTCATTTAACAGATGGGGTTAAGCAGAACCACGGTGAAAAGGGTTTTCACCGTGGTTCTGCTTAACCCCCATCTGAAGGGCCAACAGTTTCTGCTTACGTTTGGGATTTCTTTGAATTCGCGCCTTCACAGCTTTTATCACTGCTGGAGTCCTAACAGACCGAGGGCGACCACTTCTTGACCTGTCATCTATACTAGAGTCTGCATTGTATCGTTTGATGGTGCGATAAACGAATCTTTTGGTTATATTCAAATTTTTCAGTATGTCAAAAATTTGAATTGGCGCGTAACCGCAATGATGCAACGCAATAACTGCAACACGGTCTTCTTTAAGCGTCCCACTCCATATTTAAAAATGAGTAAAATTCTAAAAAGTATACATTTTTATTTTCATGAACAATTCGAAATTCGAATTCCATAAACTTTTTTGTGGCCAGCATTCTAAAAGAAAAGTTTTTACTGTGTGACAATACTTATGACCTGACTAGGTATAGATTACATATGTAATTCCTTTAATACACACCAAAAAAACAATACAGCTAAAAAGAACACCGTAAAACTATGTGATTCAATTGGCGGTCCTATCGCTGAATAGCGATCTCTACCAGACAACATTTGGATGGATGGATTATGTGGACATTACCTGGGGTGTAATGTATATAGTCAATTTACAAATCCTTTTGCTTCTTAATTTGATACGTCTCTAGATGACTTCTGTAGAACAGAGGGATAACGACTAATAAAAACGATTGTCTTAATGACTTTCGCCCATTTGGTTAGAAAAATCTAGACCATATAAAAATATGAAGTATTGATTGTGTTTGTTTTAGGAGTGAACTTGCTTATCGGCACTGAGAATGGTCTGATGCTGCTCGACCGTTCGGGACAGGGAAAAGTTTATCAATTGATCTCACGACGCCGCTTCCAGCAGATGGAGGTGTTGGAAGGGCAAAATATCCTAGTGACGGTTTCTGGGAAGAAGAACCGCGTGCGCGTCTACTATCTTAGCTGGCTCAAATCCAAGATTCTTCGGACTGATGGACTTAGCGATGTAAGTACTTACAATATCTTTTGAACGATACAAACCCTGATGGAGTAACTTTTAAACTCGCTTTAGCTTCGGAATAGGTGCGCCGCGTTTTGTCTCTTTTCATAGGATTAAAAAAAATGTTACATATACTTTTTTGAAATCGTCTCACTAAGGCATTTTGAAAGCCATAATATTTGGAAGATAAAAAAAATTTGTTTGGTGGCAGCCATACTTGTTTGACGCTTCTTGAACAGTCAGCGTCAGTAGATGACTTAGATGGAATTCGGACATGAATTATTAAAGAAGCTGATGAGTAGTTTCATGACTCATCCATTAACTATTTGGAACTCTGTCTATGGTAGCTGCATCAAAAAATACACAATTTTACAAGCTTTTTATTAATTGCAATGTATGTTGTATGTTTGTCTGGGTGGAATCTTGCAAATGAAATATTAAACCCGTTCCCCACAACCGATTGAGCTGAAATTAGGAATACATATGTAACTTCGGTGAAAATGCAATAATATGGTACCTTAGAGGTGGTCTCATGATGGAGACGGATGCTAGACGACAGAACTTCTGAATGGATTATAGTAGGCAACTAGTGTTTGAGCTCATTTGAATCTGCTTGCGGTTCCGATTATGAATTTTATAAAAGCTTGTTTTGAAAAAGTATTTTATCAACAAAAAACTTATTTCATTGATAAAACACTGAAGCTTTTTTCAAATGTAATTTACTATGGTGTTTTACCCCTTGACAGCAAGCAGAGCGAAGAAACGGTTGGATTAACGTGGGCGAACTGCAAGGCGCTGTGCATTTCCGCATTGTGAAATACGAGCGAATAAAGTTTCTTGTTATTGCACTTAAAGACTCCATTGAAATTTATGCGTGGGCACCCAAACCTTACCATAAATTCATGGCTTTCAAGAACTTTGGTGAACTACAACATAGGTAATACAACTCAAAATTTACCTTATTGCAATTGATTACAATATAAAATTGTATATCAATGGAACTGTTGGCCTTTGAATAAATGATAAAAATAGCATACACCAATGAAAACTGCATTTTAAATTATGTACTACTTGCTGTTGCCCGCGATTTCGTACGCGTTACACTACTAAATGTGTAGGTAACCTAGAAATAAAGCTAAGCTCGCTGTTGCAACTTGACATCCCGTTTTTATCCCTTGGGACCTGATTTATCTACTAAATTTAACTTTAAAATTAACTTTAACTGCATACTAAATTTCATCGAAATCAATTCAGCCGTCACGACGTGATTAAGTAACAAACATCCAAACTTATTTACAATATTAGTGTGATTAAGCAGCTCACGCCTAGAACGAGTTTGCGTGGCGCGTGACAGCTCATCCAAGCGAGCGAGCAACTAACAAATTACCTATTGTAGCAGTTTCAGTTCTATGTTATTTATTTGTTGTTCGAATGAGTATGTATTTCTTGTTTTATATTTTTCAGGCCATTATTAGTCGATCTAACTATTGAAGAAGGCACAAGACTGAAAGTAATCTACGGGTCAGCGGATGGATTCCACGCTGTTGATCTTGACACTGCCCAAGTTTATGATATTTATATTCCAAAGCATGTGAGTTTTTTTTATCAAATTATATACTTTTTCATGTTATTTTACACATTGTACAAACATTATAAGTACCTATCTAAAATGTTCTGTTTTGAAATTTCAGGGCGCAATAATTCCACATTGCATTGTACCGCTTCCAAACTCAAACGGCGTCCAGCTATTATTATGCTATGATAATGAAGGAGTGTACGTAAATACTTATGGACGCGTCAGTAAAAATATAGTCCTCCAGGTAAGCCAAAACTACCGATGCAACGATACCGATAAACGTAAACCGCAGGTTACGGATAGGAAGCATCGGTTTTTGCTCTATAAAAATTGGCCCACATGTATTTGTACGTCAAACCAGCTAATGTGGATTCAGAAATATTGTTTTCCACAGCTAGTTTCATCCACACGAGTCTCAGGAACAGACTGAAACCTTCATTGAAAAATATTATGTTCTGAACAAAAATTACGTGAAATTAACTACGATTATTAACTTCTAGCTGACGAATCCGCAGCTTCGCACGCGTAGTTTTTCAATAAAAACATTACCCTCCTTCTGCGCAGTTGGGTAAAAAGTAGCCTATGTCACCCGGGGATAGTGTAGCTTCATAACAGGGAAAGATTTTTTAAATCGGTCCAGTAGTTTCGGAGCCTATTCAATACAAACAAACAAATTTTATTAGTATAGATGTCTATCTGGAACTCAAGAGTGGATAAAACAATATTTAATTATCCTAAAATTTTAAATTATATATTTTGATTCATGTAAATAAATAACGAAAGGGCTTTGCTCGTAATTTCTCTGAAGGATAGAATCCGAAATGGGGTTATCCGACAGAGAACCAAGGTGATTGACATAGCTCAGAGGGTCAGCAAGCTGAAGTGGCAGTGGGCCGGTCATATCTGCAGCAGAACCGATAACCGTTGGGGTAAATGTGTTCTGGAGTGGAGACCACGTCTAGGCAAGCGAAGTGTAGTGCGCCCTCCGGCTAGATGAAGTGACGATTTGCGCGCTATGGCTGGCAAGGATTGGCTGAAAAAGCTGAAGATCAGGCTCAATGGCGCACCCTGGGAGACACCTACGTCCAGCAGTGGACTGCACTGGTTGATGATGATGAAATAAATTATCCCGGTTATTGGCTAATTGGGGCCACTCTTCATGCTATGCAACTAGTTCATCCCTCCACCTCCGCCTGGGCCTACCATGCGGCCGCCGCCCGTATGGAATCCACCGGGATTCGTGAAAAGAGGGAAGGGGAGGCTTTTGCCCTGCAGTAGGACTCTACGGGCTGATAATAATAATAAAAAAACGAGTGTGCGTTAGACCACACGACTGAAGTAAAACTTCTTTTTTAAAATATAATAATAATAAAAAAACGAGTGTGCGTTAGACCACACGACTGAAGTAAAACTTCTTTTTTAAAATATAATAATAATAAAAAAACGAGTGTGCGTTAGACCACACGACTGAAGTAAAACTTCTTTTTTAAAATATAATAATAATAAAAAAACGAGTGTGCGTTATAGTGTGACCATTAGTGCTGTGCACTCCCTGAGGTATGCGCGCGGCGAGACGGGGGGGATGTGTCGGCCGCTCCGATCTATCAGTCTGCCGTCAACGCTCACGGCGGTAGGTAGCTTTTGTACCGGACGGTCTATGTCAGAATAACTTTCGTTAGAATATATAATTGTTTGTAAATATAAAAAATGTTCAATAAAACAAGTCCTTTGAATTATAAGTTTAGTTCTTATTTATCACCTGCATATTTTTAATAAAATATGAGTATATTTAAGTTACATTTTAATCAACTAAGTAAGTATAATATATTACAGATAGATAGCCTCCGACCATCGTCCCGCCACAAGTCTTGCCTTAGAAATGCAAACTGATATCGTAAGATATGTCCGACATGTATTGATCTCATGTGAACTCATGCAGTTTTTTCTTTGCCTCCCACCTCGCCGCGCATACCTCAGGGAGTGCACAGCACTAATGGTCACACTATAGACCACACGACTGAAGTAAAACTTCTTTTTCAAAATATAATAATAATAAAAAAACGAGTGTGCGTTAGACCACACGACTGAAGTAAAACTTCTTTTTCAAAATATAATAATAATAAAAAAACGAGTGTGCGTTAAACCACACGACTGAAGTAAAACTTCTTTTTCAAAATATAATAATAATAAAAAAACGAGTGTGCGTTAGACCACACGACTGAAGTAAAACTTCTTTTTCAAAATATAATAATAATAAAAAAACGAGTGTGCGTTAGACCACACGACTGAAGTAAAACTTCTTTTTCAAAATATAATAATAATAATTTTTATTATAATAAAATAATAATAAAAAAACGAGTGTGCGTTAGACCACACAACTAAAGTAAAACTTCTTTTTCAAAATAAAATAATAATAAAAAAACGAGTGTGCGTTAGACCACACAACTGAAGTAAAACTTCTTTTTCAAAATATAATAATAATAAAAAAACGAGTGTGCGTTAGACCACACAACTGAAGTAAAACTTCTTTTTCAAAATATAATAATAATAATAATAAAAAAACGAGTGTGCGTTAGACCACACGACTGAAGTAAAACTTATTTTTCAAAATATAATAATAATAATTTTTATTATAATAAAATAATAATAAAAAAACGAGTGTGCGTTAGACCACACAAGTAAAGTAAAACTTCTTTTCCAAAATAAAATAATAATAAAAAAACGAGTGTGCGTTAGACCACACAACTAAAGTAAAACTTCTTTTTCAAAATAAAATAATAATAAAAAAACAAGTGTGCGTTAGACCACACAACTAAAGTAAAACTTCTTTTCCAAAATAAAATAATAATAAAAAAACGAGTGTGCGTTAGACCACACAACTAAAGTAAAACTTCTTTTCCAAAATAAAATAATAATAAAAAAACAAGTGTGCGTTAGACCACACAACTAAAGTAAAACTTCTTTTTCAAAATAAAATAATAATAAAAAAACAAGTGTGCGTTAGACCACACAACTAAAGTAAAACTTCTTTTCCAAAATAAAATAATAATAAAAAAACGAGTGTGCGTTAGACCACACAACTAAAGTAAAACTTCTTTTCCAAAATAAAATAATAATAAAAAAACAAGTGTGCGTTAGACCACACAACTAAAGTAAAACTTCTTTTTCAAAATAAAATAATAATAAAAAAACGAGTGTGCGTTAGACCACACAACTAAAGTAAAACTTCTTTTCCAAAATAAAATAATAATAAAAAAACGAGTGTGCGTTAGACCACACAACTAAAGTAAAACTTCTTCTCCAAAATAAAATAATAATAAAAAAACGAGTGTGCGTTAGACCACACAACTAAAGTAAAACTTCTTTTTCAAAATAAAATAATAATAAAAAAACAAGTGTGCGTTAGACCACACAACTAAAGTAAAACTTCTTTTTCAAAATAAAATAATAATAAAAAAACGAGTGTGCGTTAGACCACACAACTAAAGTAAAACTTCTTTTCCAAAATAAAATAATAATAAAAAAACAAGTGTGCGTTAGACCACACAACTAAAGTAAAACTTCTTTTTCAAAATAAAATAATAATAAAAAACGAGTGTGCGTTAGACCACACAACTAAAGTAAAACTTCTTTTTCAAAATAAAATAATAATAAAAAAACGAGTGTGCGTTAGACCACACAACTAAAGTAAAACTTCTTTTCCAAAATAAAATAATAATAAAAAAACGAGTGTGCGTTAGACCACACAACTAAAGTAAAACTTCTTTTCCAAAATAAAATAATAATAAAAAAACAAGTGTGCGTTAGACCACACAACTAAAGTAAAACTTCTTTTTCAAAATAAAATAATAATAAAAAAACGAGTGTGCGTTAGACCACACAACTAAAGTAAAACTTCTTTTCCAAAATAAAATAATAATAAAAAAACAAGTGTGCGTTAGACCACACAACTAAAGTAAAACTTCTTTTTCAAAATAAAATAAATATAAAAAAACGAATGTGCGTTAGACCACACGACTGAAGTAAAACTTCTTTTTCAAAATAAAATAAATATAAAAAAACGAGTGTGCGTTAGACCACACAACTAAAGTAAAACTTCTTTTCCAAAATAAAATAATAATAAAAAAACGAGTGTGCGTTAGACCACACAACTGAAGTAAAACTTCTTTTTCAAAATATAATAATAATAAAAAAACGAGTGTGCGTTAGACCACACGACTGAAGTAAAACTTATTTTTCAAAATATAATAATAATAATTTTTATTATAATAAAATAATAATAAAAAAACGAGTGTGCGTTAGACCACACAACTAAAGTAAAACTTCTTTTTCAAAATAAAATAATAATAAAAAAACGAGTGTGCGTTAGACCACACAACTAAAGTAAAACTTCTTTTCCAAAATAAAATAATAATAAAAAAACGAGTGTGCGTTAGACCACACAACTAAAGTAAAACTTCTTTTTCAAAATAAAATAATAATAAAAAAACAAGTGTGCGTTAGACCACACAACTAAAGTAAAACTTCTTTTCCAAAATAAAATAATAATAAAAAACGAGTGTGCGTTAGACCACACAACTAAAGTAAAACTTCTTTTCCAAAATAAAATAATAATAAAAAAACAAGTGTGCGTTAGACCACACAACTAAAGTAAAACTTCTTTTTCAAAATAAAATAATAATAAAAAAACGAGTGTGCGTTAGACCACACAACTAAAGTAAAACTTCTTTTCCAAAATAAAATAATAATAAAAAAACGAGTGTGCGTTAGACCACACAACTAAAGTAAAACTTCTTCTCCAAAATAAAATAATAATAAAAAAAAGAGGGTGCGTTAGACCACACAACTAAAGTAAAACTTCTTTTTCAAAATAAAATAATAATAACAAAACAAGTGTGCGTTAGACCACACAACTAAAGTAAAACTTCTTTTCCAAAATAAAATAATAATAAAAAAACAAGTGTGCGTTAGACCACACAACTAAAGTAAAACTTCTTTTTCAAAATAAAATAAATATAAAAAAACGAATGTGCGTTAGACCACACGACTGAAGTAAAACTTCTTTTTCAAAATAAAATAAATATAAAAAAACGAGTGTGCGTTAGACCACACAACTAAAGTAAAACTTCTTTTCCAAAATAAAATAATAATAAAAAAACGAGTGTGCGTTAGACCACACAACTGAAGTAAAACTTCTTTTTCAAAATATAATAATAATAAAAAAACGAGTGTGCGTTAGACCACACGACTGAAGTAAAACTTATTTTTCAAAATATAATAATAATAATTTTTATTATAATAAAATAATAATAAAAAAACGAGTGTGCGTTAGACCACACAACTAAAGTAAAACTTCTTTTTCAAAATAAAATAATAATAAAAAAACGAGTGTGCGTTAGACCACACAACTAAAGTAAAACTTCTTTTCCAAAATAAAATAATAATAAAAAAACGAGTGTGCGTTAGACCACACAACTAAAGTAAAACTTCTTTTTCAAAATAAAATAATAATAAAAAAACAAGTGTGCGTTAGACCACACAACTAAAGTAAAACTTCTTTTCCAAAATAAAATAATAATAAAAAACGAGTGTGCGTTAGACCACACAACTAAAGTAAAACTTCTTTTCCAAAATAAAATAATAATAAAAAAACAAGTGTGCGTTAGACCACACAACTAAAGTAAAACTTCTTTTTCAAAATAAAATAATAATAAAAAAACGAGTGTGCGTTAGACCACACAACTAAAGTAAAACTTCTTTTCCAAAATAAAATAATAATAAAAAAACGAGTGTGCGTTAGACCACACAACTAAAGTAAAACTTCTTCTCCAAAATAAAATAATAATAAAAAAAAGAGGGTGCGTTAGACCACACAACTAAAGTAAAACTTCTTTTTCAAAATAAAATAATAATAACAAAACAAGTGTGCGTTAGACCACACAACTAAAGTAAAACTTCTTTTTCAAAATAAAATAATAATAAAAAAACGAGTGTGCGTTAGACCACACAACTAAAGTAAAACTTCTTTTCCAAAATAAAATAATAATAAAAAAACAAGTGTGCGTTAGACCACACAACTAAAGTAAAACTTCTTTTTCAAAATAAAATAATAATAAAAAAACGAGTGTGCGTTAGACCACACAACTAAAGTAAAACTTCTTTTTCAAAATAAAATAATAATAAAAAAACGAGTGTGCGTTAGACCACACAACTAAAGTAAAACTTCTTTTCTAAAATAAAATAATAATAAAAAAACGAGTGTGCGTTAGACCACACAACTAAAGTAAAACTTCTTTTCCAAAATAAAATAATAATAAAAAAACAAGTGTGCGTTAGACCACACAACTAAAGTAAAACTTCTTTTTCAAAATAAAATAATAATAAAAAAACGAGTGTGCGTTAGACCACACAACTAAAGTAAAACTTCTTTTCCAAAATAAAATAATAATAAAAAAACAAGTGTGCGTTAGACCACACAACTAAAGTAAAACTTCTTTTTTAAAATAAAATAAATATAAAAAAACGAATGTGCGTTAGACCACACGACTGAAGTAAAACTTCTTTTTCAAAATAAAATAAATATAAAAAAACGAGTGTGCGTTAGACCACACAACTAAAGTAAAACTTCTTTTCCAAAATAAAATAATAATAAAAAAACGAGTGTGCGTTAGACCACACAACTAAAGTAAAACTTCTTTTCCAAAATAAAATAATAATAAAAAAACGAGTGTGCGTTAGACCACACAACTAAAGTAAAACTTCTTTTCCAAAATAAAATAATAATAAAAAAACGAGTGTGCGTTAGACCACACAACTAAAGTAAAACTTCTTTTCCAAAATAAAATAATAATAAAAAAACAAGTGTGCGTTAGACCACACAACTAAAGTAAAACTTCTTTTTCAAAATAAAATAAATAAAAAAAAACGAATGTGCGTTAGACCACACGACTGAAGTAAAACTTCTTTTTCAAAATAAAATAAATATAAAAAAACGAGTGTGCGTTAGACCACACAACTAAAGTAAAACTTCTTTTCCAAAATAAAATAATAATAAAAAAACAAGTGTGCGTTAGACCACACAACTAAAGTAAAACTTCTTTTCCAAAATAAAATAATAATAAAAAAACGAGTGTGCGTTAGACCACACAACTAAAGTAAAACTTCTTTTCCAAAATAAAATAATAATAAAAAAACGAGTGTGCGTTAGACCACACAACTAAAGTAAAACTTCTTTTCCAAAATAAAATAATAATAAAAAAACAAGTGTGCGTTAGACCACACAACTAAAGTAAAACTTCTTTTTCAAAATAAAATAAATATAAAAAAACGAATGTGCGTTAGACCACACGACTGAAGTAAAACTTCTTTTTCAAAATACATATTAATTTATAAAATTGTTCAATAACAAAATTGTCCACACGTCTGTAGGTCAATCAGTCTATGTTCATTCTGGACAGACGCAACTCGCACTCGCACATTAACGTTTAAAAATATACGAAACGTAACGTCCTCTCTTTCTATCATCACTAACTTATATCTCTCTCTCAACTTCCGTTCGCACTTTTCGTAACTCATTCACCAGCTTACTACCCAAGTCAAACGTGCGTAAAGAAGTTTTACTTGAATAAATTATCGTTGCGCAGCTGTTATCACATCCAAATATATCGTAATGGTTTTTACAATATATTCTACATTTGTATCGGTATAGTAATAGAGATATCGTTGCAACCCTAGTTTCTTTTTACATAAAGCTAAAAATCGAAAGTATCTTTTACTCTTGTTTTTTTATTGAAATAATTTGTTATTTTTACAGTGGGGTGAAATGCCAACATCGGTAGCATATATAGGAACGGGACAAATCATGGGGTGGGGCAACAAAGCTATCGAAATTCGCTCCGTGGAAAGTGGACACCTTGACGGCGTGTTCATGCACAAGAAAGCACAACGACTTAAATTTTTATGTGAGCGTAATGACAAAGTATTCTTTTCATCTGCAAAGGGAGGGTCCTCCTGCCAGATATACTTCATGACTCTCAACAAGCCCGGCATGGCCAACTGGTAGTGCCGGGCTCGTCCTCTACGCATGTACAAGCAATGCCCAGTAGTATAGTCAATAAACATTACAAACATGTACTTTGGCCATTCGAAATTCAAAGACTTGTGATAGTGACAGATTGTAATATATGCTCAAAAGACAAGAAATCCACAAAACATGATTGCATTCAAGTTTGTATTTGAGGACCCCTTATCTTAAAGTAATTGTGGCATTTTGTACTGATGATAGTCATCAATACAAGCTACTAAGGATCATTATTATACCTAATTAAGCAATAACCTCTAGGATAAAAGTTTTGATATTGACAACTATGCATAAGTAAGTTAATGTGCTTAGTTTTATATTATGTTGCAATGTTTATTTCTATGAAAATGTAATTGAAATGGAACTACATTAATAATTCATATATGCCATATTATATTGATTATGATGTTAATAGTTGGGTGATGATTAATTGGTTACATAATTATGTTTTGGATGCCATGCCTGACATTATTTACATTCTTATATCATGCATAAAATACATTTATTATAGAGATAAATGTTAAATTTTATTCTTTGATACTTTGTAAAGCCCAAACTCACCAAATCGGCATTTAGTCAAGTCACTTGTATCATAATTATCACGCAATCTATAATTTTATTAATGGACAAATCCAAAAAATTGGTACTATTTATTATTTATTTGTTATGTACTATATTATTTACATGTATAAAGGTGTAACTGTGCATATTGAAAATATATATTTGATGACTTTTTATTTGATGAAACCTTAGCCTAATAAAAACTTAAAAAATAAGCTTTCGTTATTTACTTTAAATTTCATTATTGATCCTGAGGTAAGTATACAAGCTTTTTTTACTTTGTTATGGAGTTTATGGAAGGTTAATTTTCCTTCTACCTTACTTAGTATCTTTAAAGCTACATCTGAACATAGTCTGAGACTAGATTGCAGGGATATTCTTGTGGTCAAAAAAACTTATTTAATGTACACAAATAGATTACAGACAGAAACAGCTTACAAAATGGACATGTACAAAGGTGAGCTTAACCCTAATAAGAGTTTTCTTCCAGCAAACCTTTGAAGATGTAGATAGTTGATTATAGTGGTGGGTACATGCACAGAATAGGACATCGGAATAAAATACTAATAAATACCTAGTTATACGTAATATATATACTTACCATAATAAATACAATATTTATACACATTCAAAATAATACCTATAAACTACCTACATACATTATAGATAAACAATAGAATATACTTATTATACATACCTAGATATAATAACCTAAAAGTTTACAAGGACAGGTAATGCTCTTTGACTGTAAGCTTAAATGTGCTTTGTGAACTTACTCTGATTTGTCCAACAGGACCATTCAGTGCCGTGCCCGCCCATCAGCGTGTGAATCTTTTTAACTGACACAAAGCTCGCCCATGGGCGGTTCGATTTCAAACTCTGATATCTAAGCCAAAAACCTTTTGAAAAAAGGAAGATTTTGTGGAATGATTTGTTATACTAAAATTGATTCGTAACCAAAACGGCCTGCAGATATCTAAGGTTTTGAATAAAGTCAATTACTACCTTTCATGCCGAACCCGCCCATAGGCGGGCAAAACGCTTGTTCAGGATTCACAAACCTACCTTTTTTTCACGCAATTTTTATAAGAGAACTATTTAATAATACCTGGATGACCGAGCTTTGCTCTGTATTTTTTTTTTTTGGTTAATTGTTTAATATTTTATTAGAAACAAATACTTAATTTTGTACAGTTTATCAACCAATTACGTAAGTATATATATATAAACACCAACTCGGGCACAAAGTTGATCCTTCCCGACTGCCGAGCATTCCTGACTCCACCTTTTTCGCCTCATTTCATTACTCGACTCCGGTTGCATTTATTTGTGACGGAGTGGCAAAGTTGAGAGCGACATATTCATCAAGAAAGAGATATACGTGACGTTTTTAACATTGCAATTTCGAACTAAACCGACTCCGTAACGGCTAAAATTCTGAAATGCATAAACATTTATTGACTTCAGTTTGTATATCGTTTCCTAAGTCGTATGTTGATCTGTGTCGAAAAACAGCGTTTAAGTGGCTCCATTTATATTATCAAAAGTAGAGCTTAATTTGATCCGACAAAACGAAACTATTTTAAGTAACGTAGGTATACTTTTTTAATGCTCTTCAGTATTTGTTGACTCCGAATATATATAATGCTTGCTTGTGCCCACGGCTTCGCTCGCATGGGTGTCGGTTATCGCGTCAAATAGCCTGTGTTATTCTGATGTTTAAGCTATATTACTGTAGTTTCATAAAAAATCATTTAAGAGTTTTTGCGTGATAGAGTAAAAAACATCCGTCCATCAATAAAATTTCATCCCCGATTGCAACCCCTTTAAGCCTTTTTTCGCGATAAAAGGTAACTTTTGTCCTTTCACAAATTATAGTCTATCTCAATACTTACCGAATATCATCAAAATCGGTTCAGTGGTTTTCGACAATGACGAACTTCAATTCAAAATTTCATCCCCTTTTTAGCGATAAAAGATAGCCTATGTCGTTTCCCAAAGTATAGTCTTATCTCTATACCGAATATCATCAAAATCAGTTCAGTGGTCTTCAACAATGACGAACTTCCATAAAAACTTTCAAATTAAAATTACCTACTTTATTGGTGGAAATACGGGTACATATATTTAACAGGTCTTAGGCTAAAGTAAGGGTCAACCATGTTTCGCCTTCTTGAAGTCATACAAATATTATATAAGTATATAATGATCACGCCTTTTATTCCCCGAAGGGCTAGGCAGAGGTGCACACATTAAATGTAACACCCACTTTTCGCTAGTTACGTTATGAGTCCCATGTAATATTAATATTAATTAACTAATCATAATAACATGATGGGAAAAATAAAAATAAGTAACATCTCCTGTTGCAACCCCTTTTCGTGATAAACGGTAGCCTATGTCCTTTCCCAAGGTCTAGTCTTATCTCTGTACCAAATATTATTAAAATTGGATCAGTGGCCTTCGACAACGACGAACTTCCATACAAACTTTCATCTCCTGTTGCAACCCCTTTTCTGCGATAAAAGGTAGCCTGTGTCATTTCCCAAGGTCTAATCTATCTCGTACCAAAATTTCATCAATATCGGTTCTGTGGTTTTCGACAATGACTAACTTCGATACAAACTACATACCATATTGCAACCTCTTTTTCGCGATAAAAGTAGCCTTTGTCCTTTCACAAGGTCTAGTCTATCTACTTACATAAAATCACACCTGGTTCCCAGAGGTATAGGCAGAGATTACGGATATCCATTTGCTACGTTCCTGATACACCTCTTGCACTTCATTTACTTTCATAACATTCCGCATACATGCTCGTCGATTTAGTCTTTCACTATCACTGTACCAAATATCATCAAATCGGTTCAGTGGTCTTCGACAATGACGAACTGTCATAAAAATTTTCAATCCCTATTACAACCCCTTTTTCGCGATAAAAGGTAGTCTGTCCTATTTAAATGTCGTCAAATTGATAAAATTAAAAGGCGTAAAAAGAGTCAAGAAGTGGAGCGATGCTGAAATAGACGCAGTAATGCATCATCTAAAAAAAATTATTGTAATAAAAAAGAATCCTGGTAAAGCTATTTGTGAACAGGTACTGCGAAAGGAACCAGTACTTCATAACAGATCATGGATGCAATTAAATACTTGTCTTACATTAATAACATTTATAAAAAAAGCCTTAACAGATCTATCATAAATAAAAAAAAATGTGTTTGCGGCCGTACGTTGGTACTGTAACTTCATTATCATCATCATCAGCCGGAAGACGTCCACTGCTGAACATAGGCCTCCCCCTTAGATCGCCACAACGAGCGGTTGGCAGCCGTTTGCGCCCAACGGTTCCCCGCGATTCTTACTAGATCGTCGGGCCACCTTGTGCGGGGCCGGCCTACGCTGCGTCTTCCAGTCCGTGGTCTCCACTCGAGAACCTTTCTTCCCCAACGGTTATCGGTTCTACGAGCGATGTGGCCCGCCCATTGCCACTTCAACTTGCTAATTTTGAGAGCTACATATGTCGGCAACTTTAGTTCCTCTGCGGATTTCCTCATTGCGGATTTTGTCACGCAAAGAAACCCCGAGCATAGCCCTCTCCATAGCTCGTTGAGCGATCTTGAGCTTGGTCATGAGGCCATGAGTAAAAGACAACGTTTCAGTGCCATAGGTCATCACTGGCAACACACATTGGTTGAAAACTTTAGTCTTCAGGCTCTGGGGAATTTTGGACGAGAAGATATCGCGAAGTTTGCCGTGTGGTCCCGGCGTAATAATAGGGCCACCCCTTCTCACCCCGCGGGAGCCGTGTGAGCCGACAAAGGGAGATGTTCCAGGGAATGGGCAGCAGCATTCTTCTGTGTACTAATCACCAACCACTGCGATCACCAAGCCGCCTGCCAAGCGTGGTGATTATGGCAAACCCCCCCTATGATGGACACAATTACTGTACCTGCTGTAACAAAATAAAAAGTAACTTTTAATAAAACAAAAGTTTTTTTTTTAAACGGGCAAGTTCCTTTTTTAATATAAGCTAACTACAACAAAAACACCTAACGCTAACTAAACAAAAGTTGTCAGTAAATTTTTGAACACCTCTATATATCAATTACAATTATTATGAAAAATCAGAGCGATGGATCCGCGCTCATGTAGTTCTGCTAGAAATGTATCAAACAAACAAATCTGCTAGAAATGTATTATATATTATTATAAAAATAGCAGCGAAACAAAATGGAAATGTTTGGTGTAGTACCTTTACACCAATTCAAACTCGCGATGTAGATTTTCAGCAGATGCATATTGAAAAGAGTTTTTACTCGAATCTATTGTTGATGGTAAAAATAACAAAATACTGTAAAAAATTGGCGCAAACTGCTTCACTGATCGCTGAAACAAATAATGCACCGTTTAGTTTCGTTTTTAAACCTCACGTACGTGTGAATAAGTTAATAGGTATAATACCCCCATCAACTCAATTGCTGAGCTCGTCACAATTAGTGGGCTCTGATTGGCTCATTTGAATCGGATCAACTAGTGTTCAAACACAAAAAAGGTAGATTTGTATAAAAAACGCGTAATTATTGCGCGAAAAGGTTTGATGACACGACTGATTTCAATTTTCTTTATAATTATTCACAAGAATTTCGACGTAATTTAGAAATTCAATTAGATGATTGTCTGGCACATTCTCTATTAGTTTTCTAATGGAAATAGCTACCATATTTTTTTTACAATTACATGGAGACAAATCAATATCTTCTTTAGTCTGGGTACTTGCATCATTTGTTTATCTACTGCTAATCTTCCTCATCTTCGCTTTTATTAGTCGTTTGACTTCTTCCATATCGTCTTTCTTATATTCAGTTTTATTGTCTGAAAAAAGAAAGAAAATAATTTATTTTTGTCTAAAATAAAAAAGAAGGATAAAATTTTAATTTTAAATATTTTCATAATATACCTATTTTTAACTAATTTAATGTAGTAGGGGTACAAAAGGTTGACAACACCTGACTTTTTATAAAAGCCTATAAATGTAGGCTTTTAAAAGACATTTTAGATTTCTTTATACAAATATTAGCTTAATTGTATCTGATACACAGGTTTACATGATTTTCCTTCATCTTAGATCAACTAACTGAAAGTTATGACTTACCTTCATGCTCCATTACTATTTCAGCTAATAACCAATAAAACTGTCACAATTTTGCCACAAATATCGCAGAAAACTAAACATACACCCTTTTAACACGGTACAGTAAATGGAAACTGAACATATCAAACTGTTTATGTCGAAATCTACAGCTTCATGCCGAAAACGCCGATGGGCGGGCAAGGATACTTAATCGAGATGCCCGGACCGCCGATGAGCGGGCTGTAATCACAGTATGGCGGCATCTGGATATTGTCGTTACTTTTCAGGAAGGCCGTGAATGGGTTAATTACGTTGTGGTCTAACTGTTGGGTTAGATAGGTCAAGCTGAGGCTAAAGAATAAAGCAACTTTGTTAGAAAAACAAGTCACTGCCATCCAGTGGCAGTAGGTTGTAGAATTTTTTTTCCAACTAGTTTGACCTCAAGGAAAATTATTCCTGTTGGACCAACCAGTTTCCAATTTGACCACGAGGAGGAAGCTAAATAGCACGCAATCAAAGCAGAGAATTGGAACTATTAACTCATGTTTTTAATAAGTACTTTTTAAGAGTAAAAAAATTAAAAACAAAAAATTGCTATTATTATGATTTATTTATTTAATCAGATAACAATGGATCTATTTTGTTAGTAAAAAGCTTAAATCTAGGGGAGTTAGTACTTAATTACTAATTGCGATTTAGTCCTCTGCGTGAGTTTCCACATCAGAGGACAGTAGATTTTGTTGGCGATGATGTTCAGGATGGTGTTGCTACTCTCGCGTACCGTGCGCAGTTACAACCAGTTATGCCATCATAAATGAAGTGAACATTTTTAATCATCCCACAAAAAATATATTAAGTTCTTCAATTAGCGAGTATCATGATGATATTAAACCAGCTCCAGACAATCCTTCAGCTTCCTTATGAGACATGGGTACAAGCATCAGACCAGGCACAGGCGGCTGCATTTCCAAGTCTCGCAAATTATTGACCTTTACTCTAAGATCTGAACGTAGCTTATTTACATCAATGTTGAGTTGTTTCTGGTCAGCTTCCAATAGACTTTTTGTAGCGTCTAAATTATGTTTTATAAGCACAGATCCAACTGTAACCCAGCATTTATGTTGTGATGATTTAGATATATCACGTAAGGCTTCACGGTTTTGATTTCTTCGCTTGTCCAACATTATTATTTCACGTTTATCTGCTAGTATCTCTTCAGCTAACTTTTCAACAGCAACCAGGTAACTGAGAACTTTTTCTTGCTCTTCCATTTTTTATAAGTTTATCTAAAAACTCGACGAATCGTATGGCAAAAAGAGAATAAAATAATAAACATAAATTATAATAAAACTACAGTTTGGTATGGGAGACAGACACGACGCGCATGACGCGACCAACCAAACAGAAAAAAAACCTAAATAGTAAACTAACAGTCATGCCATGCCAGCTGGCTCGCTGATGGTGTCACAGTCAACTGTCAGGTACAGTGTTGCCAGCACCTCAACCAGAAAAAGGCCGATTTTCGGCCCTAAAAGCCGAAATTGAAATAAAAAAACGTATTGCAACTAAAATATATATTTCAATGGTGCAAAAAACAAAAACTAGACACTAACAACTTTACTTATATATTAACAATCTTTACTTTTATTTTATTTTAGAACTTCTCATTTCTTGCGATGGCTCGAAATTTATTATACCACCACAGTTTTCTATACCTGCAGGGGTAGTCATTATAGAAGCTATCGTCTCCGTATTGAGACGAGTGCGGCTTTCAGTTTTTATTCTCTTCAGTTTACTAAAAACCCGCTCAACACTCGCGTTAGAAAATGGGAGAACCAGCAGTAAGCCAATTAGTTCATGTAAATGAAAAAGTTGACGATTTCCTGCTATATTTTTTAGGAATTTCTAAATTTACCATACCTTATTTTTATTTTTAATAATTGTAAGTAACATTTTTATTATTGGCGGGTAAAGGCCATAAAAAGGCCGATGGCTGCCAAGGGCCGACATAATTTCCCAAGGGCCGATAATCGGCCCCGTAGGGACCGATCTGGCAACCCTGGTCAGGTAACAATATTATTATGTCCATGGGTATAATGCGCGCAGCCAAAGATGAGACTTGACGGATCACGTGGTCATACCTGCGCAGTAGATAGTTTTCAGGCCATTTTGGCGGTATGCGATGCAAGCGGGGAGGGACGGCGAGGTATGGCGTCCGCGCATGCGTATTCAATCGTGTGTCGTTCTTCACAACCCGCGCACACGCCGCTGTGATCCCAAGTACTAACGAGTGAAAAAGTTGATTGTTGTGTTCGTTATTTTTTTGTTATAGTTTTCGTTATCGTTTTTTGTTGACTATGCCTAACCACCGCGTTCTTAGATTGCCCCCATATCATCCCGATTTAAACCCTATCGAAATGGCCTGGGCAGCAATAAAAGGTCATGTTAGCAGCAAGAACGTGAAATGGAATATTAATATAAATGGAATACAGGAGTTATGGAGTTGGTGAAGGAAAAGGTGGACCAAATGGGTCCAATTAAGTGGAAAGCGTTATGTGAAAAATCTAAAACAATTGAAAGTAAATATATTGAAAGTGATTATATTATTGACGATTTGACTGATCGGGAATTAATAATATCGTCCGACGACAGTGACAGTGACACGGAAGACAGCGAAAAGAAAATAGCTCTAACGAAGACGGACCAGTCGCACCACTAGTGCAAGTGGGACAGCTCGTGATAGTGGTTGCCATCGCACCCACGAATATATAAGTGGTGTTCGTTTTATACACGATGACGACAGCGATAATGATTTCGATGTTCAATAAATATATTAATAATCGGAACTCATTATTTTATTTAATTATTTTGAGCGCGACTGTACCTGCGCGAAACCCCCTCTACTAGCATCTGACAGGTCTCATCTTTGGCTGCGCGCATTATAACGATGACGGCAGAGCTGCCTACTGTTTTCCAGTTTTTAATTTCTTTGATATTAATGGTGATGGGTCTATGCATCATTAAAGGAGGCTATGGTCTATGTATTTATTGATAGAGCGAAGCGAGATCTCTAAATCAACTTTGGCAAATCGGCGTTGTATGTATGTTTATTTGTCCGAGGATAACTTTCGAAGCGTCTTCCGTATCCGATCATCGTGAAATTTGGTTAAAGGTAGGTAGTGTTGGCACACAATTTTATTGTGACTAAATGAGCTAAAAATGTGTGGGGGGGGGGGGGGGGGTGTTGTTGAAATATTAAGGTTTAAAAGGGGTAAAAAAAACAAATTAGGACTCAGCATATTCATTACCCAATATACCGCAATGGCTAGGTATCCACGAAACATTAACAGTAAATCCTTTCGCATTACATTGTAACAGTTTCATCCAGGCTTCTAATATAAGTGGAAAGTGTAGTTTAGAGCGAAAAGGATATTTAATAAGTGATTGTAAATAACTCATAGAATCGCTAAAAATAACAGTATTTTGAGTTTCATTAACAAAACATATTCTAACGCTTTCACAATGCCGTAGCATTCGCCAGTGAAGACAGAAGTCTCGGACGGAAATTTAATTTTTTGAACATTATTGAACTGTTTGTGATAAACACCTACACCAACACTACCTGACTGTGAAGGCTTGGAAGCATCAGTATAAATTTAATGCCATCCATGCCATCTTTCATCGACAATTGAATTATAGTGTGACCATTAGTGCTGTGCACTCCCTGAGGTATGCGCGCGGCGAGACGGGGGGGAGAATCGGCTGCTGCGCTCTGTCAGTTCGCCGTCAACGCTCGTGGCGGCAGGTAGTGTTATTTGTATCGGACTGTCTATGTCAGACGCACATGAGATAAATATTCAAAGATGGGTCGTGCGTTATCTCGTGATATGAAATGGAAGATGAAGTTGAAACAGAATCTATGTCAGAATAACTTTCGTTAGAATATATAATTGTTTGTAAATATAAAAAATGTTCAATAAAACAAGTCCTTTGAATTATAAGTTTAGATCTTATTTATCACCTGCATATTTTTAATAAAATATGAGTATATTTAAGTTACATTTTAATCAACTAATTAAGTAGATATTACAGATAGATAGCCTCCGACCATCGTCCCGCCACAAGTCTTGCCTTAGAAATGCAAACTGATATCGTAAGATATGTCCGACATGTATTGATCTCATGTGAACTCATGCAGTTTTTTTCTTTGCCTCCCACCTCGCCGCGCATACCTCAGGGAGTGCACAGCACTAATGGTCACACTATAAAATAGATATTAGTATATTTGTCACCACGATCAACATTCAGGTCAAAATAAACATTAGGGAGCATTATTACGGCCTGGAAGTTGCAATGGAAAATGGGCAGAAGTACTGATCGATGGGTTGGGGCTGAAAAGGTTCTATAAATTTGAAAACTATAAATTAGATTCGGAGGCAATTTATGATTCCAGTACGAAGATGAGCGAACAAGCTTTGAAAGTTGCCGAATTCTAGGAACTAGCTGATGATTAGACGTTTATAGGACACGGAAGAAGAACCCGTTTGGCAAAAATTTACGTCTTAAATGTAAAGGTGGGTCGCCACATTCTATCTGCAACGCATTGATAGGACTGGATCTCTTTGCTCCCATAATTATACGCATTGCTCGGGATTGGATAGAATCTAAAGCAGGGATTCCCAAAGCAGGGATTCCGATATCGACCCCAAGGGGTCGATATCGATTTCCTAGGGGTCGACATGAACGAAAACTGATTTTGGGGGTCGACGAGGTCTAAAAATCGACCCCTATTTAATTAACACAAGTTCTTATTTAAATATTTTATTTAACTTTTTTTTAGATAGGTAGATGGTACTGTATTGTTTATGTTGTGTTACGTGTACTAAGAATAATTAATATTTTTGTAGGAAATAGCATTGTTGTAGTAAAGTCTCAAGTTCGTACAAGATTAAAAACTCGGCAAGTCAGTGTGGACAAGTTTGTGCAAGATAATGAGTTCGAGCGTGTCTTTCAGGCGCGTTTTGACTTGCTCTCTATTTGACGCTTACGCGATTAAATACGAACGAATTCATGATCAAGTTGCAAGTCCAAACATGTTCCCGATATTTTACTATTTAACGAGCTTGCACTTAGGTTGAAAGTTCATTTGCGTTTTGAAATTCGTTGGAGCTTGAACGATAATAACTCATATAAGTACTCATATATTTCAAGAGATTACAAAGTTATAATATAGCTAAATTAAGTGAAGTAAAGTGATTGAAAAAGAATTTACAAAATGCTGAGCTCCCTACGCGAGTTAATAGCGTAACTATACAATATCTGCAGTTTATGAAAAATTAACATGGTAAGTACCAAACAGTTTTTATCCGGCACAGCGCATCAGCATTGCCCCACTGTGTGATAGTGATCAGTTGAGCTATGTGTAGATTGTTTGCAACAGTTTGCAGTTGCCTCAGTTGTTTCAATTGTAAAAAATTACCAGTAAATTTAACAGTTTATTATTGTTTTTTTATTTAGGTAGTTTCTTATTTTTTTATTTGCGGGATTGCTGAGAGTTTTATGATGGCGGACACGAAAAAAAAATGCAGACAATACAGTTTGGACTACTTGAAGTTCGGATTTATTGCATCTCCATCAAATCAACACTTGCCGATGTGTCTCATATGTGAAAAAGTATTCAGTAACGATGCCATGAAGCCTTCAAAAATGGATGACCTTTTATCAAGAGTACATGCTGACAAAAAAAGTAAGCCCTTGTCATTTTTTCAAGCACTTAAAGAAAAACTAGACAAAAGACCATCCATAAGATCGATGTTTGCGTCATCATCTATTAAAGACGATGATGGTTTACGAGCGTCCTATAATATATCTTTACTAATAGCGAAGTCGGGAAAACTCCACACAATTGGAGAGCAGCTTATCTTACCAGCCATTGCGGAGGTCCTTAACAATGTATTGCACAAACCCTCACATGATATTTTAAAGAGAATACCTTTGAGCAATAACACCGTTCAGAGACGCATAGACGAGATGGGACGGGATGTGGAAAACATTTTATGCAAGTTCTTACAGACCAACAGATTCTCTCTCCAGTTGGACGAGTCTACATTACCCGGCAATGAAGCTCTGTTGTTAGGATATGTTCGATATATCAAAGATGAAAATATGTGCCAAGAACTGCTTTTTGCTACATATTTAGAGACTGATACCAGAGGAGAATCGATTTTTCAGGCCGAGGAACATTTTTTTACTGACAAAGCTATTCCATGGAAAAACATTGTTTCTGTTGCGACTGATGGTGCACCGTCTATGGTAGGTCGTCATCGTGGTTTTATAGCTCACTTAAAGCGACAACTGCCTGATGTACTGGTCATTCACTGCGTGATTCACAGGCAGCATTTAGTAGCAAAAAAGCTGCGTCCTAGATTGCATAAGTCTTTACAATATGTAATAAATGCTATCAACAAGATTCGAAGCAATTCTTTGAACTCTCGGTTATTTGCTCAGCTATGTGAGGAAAACGACGAAGTCTTTACTCGATTACTTCTGCACACTGAAGTTCGCTGGCTATCAAGAGGCTCTTGCTTAGAAAGATTTTCAGGCATTTTTGAATCTGTGTTGGAGTTTTTACAAGAAAAAGATCCGAATTTGAAAGAAAATCTGAACAACTGTACAACAGATATTTATTACTTACTTGACTGATATCTTTGGAATATTCAACAAAGTTAATTTGCAGCTGCAGGGTGACGATCTTAACTTGATTAAAACAAAATCAATAATATCGGCCTTCGTGGGTAAACTAATCCTTTATAAACAAAATTTAGGCAGAAAAGAATATTCGCAGTTTCCGCATTTGTCAAAATTACCAGAAATGCTTCAAGATGATGACATTTTATTATATGTCACTCACTTGGACGCATTACACAATGATTTTACGGAGAGGTTTGAGGATCATTTAAATTTACAAATTCCTCAATGGATAATAAATCCGTACAATACCACAGCCATAGAAGAAGCCAATGTGATAATGCAAGAAGAGTTGATTACCATCAGCACAGACGAAGAGCTTAAGCAGAAGTTCAACCAAGGCTATCAGAAGTTCTGGTTGCAACGCAACATTGAAACACAGTATCCTACATTGTGGAACATTGCTGAAAAATACCTTATCGCTTTTCCATCATCATACCTAGTTGAAAAAAACTTCAGTGTGGTAACAAACATTTTGACGAAACAAAGAAACCGTTTGAAAATCAACGAACGTGGAGATTTAAAGCTACAACTCACCAAATTGAACCGGATGTAGCTAGATTGGTAGATAGTCACCAGGTTCATCCATCACACTAAATGTTTTTTTTCTCTTTGCGAATTAATACTTTTTTAAATATAATTTCCTACCTACTTAAGATTATTTAAGTACTTAATTTGTAATAATTATTATAAATTAAACTTGATATTTACTGAATTGTATGTCTTTTTATTTTGTTAAATTTTTATGAAGTCAACTTTACTCACTTAACCAAGTGCAAAGTTTTCCAATTGGTACCTTAGTACCTAGGAATTTTGTATCAATAGGAAAAAACGAAAGATAGGCCCCCTTATTCATAATAGTCTGCTAACTAATTTAAAGCATTGCTAATTCTCACTCTGTCTTTTTCTATTGACCTAAGTCAGAATGAAAAATAACACTCTGTATCAGCTGTTTTAAGTTAGCGGACCATTATGAGTAAGGGGGTTGATCTTAAAAGTAGGTAATTTGGCCATGGGGGTCGAGGTAACAGTTCATTTTGGAAAAGGGGTCACTTGTCCAAAATAGTTTGGGGATCCCTGATCTAAAGTCTTAAATGCAGTAACTATACCAGGCTCTAACAAATAAGTGCCATAATCAAGAGTGCTTCGAATCAAAGCATTGTACACCAATTTTAAAGAGAATGGATGGGCACCCCACCATACACCAGTGAGGCATCTTAGCAGATTAAGATGTTTTACACATTTTTCTACAATATATTCGCAATGTGGATGACCAGTAAACTTAGAATCTAAGATGACGCCTAAAACTTGGCATGGCTTTTAATGGGTATAGTAATACCATCGTACTTAATATTTATGGGCGGTGGGTTAAGCTTACGACTCAAAGGAACCACGGTGCTTTTTGCAGGTGATAGTTCCAAGCCGTGTTTATCTAACCATAATTTTAAAAATCTCAGAGCAAATGTTATATTAGATGCAGCTATATCCATGAAACTACTTACGGAGTATATTAGCAAATCATCAGCATATTGTAATATACTAATTGATAATTGTGTCACTCACAGACGCTTCCAAATCATATGTATATATATTATAGAGAAGAGGGCTTAAAACAGAACCCTGAGGCAAACCTCTCCATGCAACTCTGGAGAGTTCTGTAGAATTTAAAATAATAACTCTACCAGTTAACATATTTAAAGTTGGATAAAATATATGGGACCTTTAATATATTTAATTTGTTTATTAGTAACTCAATTAAAACATTGTCATACGCAGCTTTTATATCTAAAAATGTTGCAACAACGGATTTATTTTGTGAAAAGGCCAAGCGAATGTCTGTTATAAAAACACTCACGCTATCCATTGAACTCCTACCTTTCCTAAAGCCATATTGGCTATTAGGTAAAATATTTTGATTTTCAATGTACCATTCGATTCTATTTTTAATTAGATGTTCCGTAATTTTTATAATAACCGGAGACTGTGCTATTGGTCGATATGACATGACATCTGAAGGATTTTTAATTGGTTTTAATAGTGGCAATACAATTTAGATTTTCCATGTTGAAGGAATGTCAGCTGTCAACATGACGGAATTGATAACGTCAAGAAAATATTGCAAGGCGCTATCACAAAGATGTGTATAGAATGATTAAGGAATAGGTACCATCTTTACCAGGAGCCGTATCATATGTTTCTGATAAAACACCCTTCAGCTTCAGCTCGTTCATAGAAAAAGGAGCGTCTAGGCCGTAAGGGCAAGTGGAAATAGTTGCAGGGATTGAATAAATAAATAATTGTTGGCACTGTCGGTGGAGCCAAACGGTCTAGAAAACTATCATTCAGAGAAGGTGGCTTTGTTACAACAGTTGATGGACTAACTCCAGATCTGTAACGTCTTATATTTCTCCAGACTTCGGACGTTTTGTACTCAAGCAAAATTTTCTCCAACCTTGGAATTTCTTTTCCTTGAGTAACTTTTTAGTTTTCGCTACAATGTCAGTCAGTCTGTCGAAATTATCCTCGGACATATCGATATTATAAGTTAACTCTGCCTCCTTTCTCTGAGCAACAGCCACACTACACTCTGCATCCCACCATGGTGGAGATGGTAGCTTGCCTGAAGCACTATTTTTCAACGGATAAGTTGAATCAGCAGCTTCTATTAAAATTTTAGTGAAACTATCCGCGCAAGTAGAAACACCTTGAGAAATATTCGGTAACATGTTCACATTGTTTTCAACATGACATTTAAAGTCACTCCATTTATCCTTATTAATTTTGTATCTCATTCTAGGTGGGGCACTTGGAATGTCATTGAGTTTAAATTCAGAAAAACTAAGGATGATGGGAAAATGATCACTACCATGTGTGTGGTACTGTTTTCCAGGCAATAGAAGATGCCAAGCTAGGGGAAGCAATGGACAAATCAACAGCACTCTGATTTATTAGTGGGTTTGTGAGACGTGTTGGAGAACCATCATTTAATACACAGAGGTTTTGATTGTCTATCACCTCTAGGAGGTCTTTACCATGGCAGTTAGAAACTGAGCTACCCCATGACCTATGATGAGCATTAAAATCTCCCATAACAATACAGGGCTTTGGAAGATATGCAAGTAAATTTTCAACTTCACTAAATATTTGGATGGAAGGATGTGGAATATAAATAGATACAAAACATATAAACTATCAAACAAGCTACAGCAGTAAAGTTATCATTATTATGAGAAGGTAAAGGAAAATGAGAAAATATAATAGATTTTTTTATAAAAAAGAGCGGCTCCTCCCCATCCATCAGGTCTATCATCTCTGAGGCAGGAGAAGCCACTCAATTTAAACACAGAGCCTGGCTTGAGCCAGGTTAATTAAATATACAATTTCAATTTTCTTACTTTGTACACTCCTGCAGTTCCACTGAACTGCGGATCTGGTGTGATCCATTATGGGTGTTGAGAATACTAATTGTGTCTGTTATTATGGCTGCGTTGGACGGTTCTATAATTTTGGATTTTAATAATGCATTTAATAGATTAATAATATCTGATATACTTAGTTGCTTATCTGAAAGAGGAACCTCTTAGAGCGCAACCATTTGTTAGGGTCGGGGATGGTTCATTAATAAGATTGCGGTGCTCTTTCTGGTTTATATAACCTAACTGGTTTAAAAGGCAAACGCGGTTCATGAATATTGTCTTTTTGTAAGAGGAAGGCTCGATAGAAGAAAACTGATTAGTTTTGCGGAGGTTATTAGATGAAGTAGAGTAGATTTTTGGATGTAGCTAAAATTTCAGCATAAGATCGAGACAGAGGTGGGTGAATCCTGGAAGCTTCCGCGTAGGAAATACACTTATCAGCCATTGAGAATTTAATCTTTTGTTGTCTGGTATATTCTGGGCATGATTTGCTAGTTGCAAAGTGTAGGTATTCCCCCGCATGTGCAGCAAGAAACACACTCCTCATCAATATCACATGAGTCACCTGAGTGCTCCTGACCACACTTGTAGCATCTACATTGTAACTTAGTGTGTCCAAAACGACAACAGTTATAGCATTGGATGGTCGGGTAGGTATATATTTGAACTTGTAAGGCATTATAGCACATATAAACACGGTTAGGCAACACTTGACCATCAAATGTTACAACCACCGTCTGAGTTGGTTTCCACACTGGAGCTCCATTAATAATTTCCTTGTAATTGATACGCCTAACTTTTAATATCTTCCCACAACCGCTGGGAACCGTGGTGCATTCCATCATCTCCTCTGGAGAGATGTCTGTGGGCACTCCGCGGACTACCCCCATGTACGTGAGACGTTATAAGTTGGTATAAATGCTTTGAAGTTGTTGCTGCTTAAACTGTCAAAGTTAATAAAAGCATTAGCATCTGTATAATTTTCAAAAGCCATTGACACTCTATTTCTTCCTATTCTCTTAACACTACCATTCACAACATTATACCTAGTCTTGCCATAAACACTGTAACAAAGAAAATAAAAATTATTTTTGCAAATAACATTTATTACTTTTACAGTGTGTTAGTTTAATACATAAAAATAAAACAATTTAAAATATAAAAAAGCTTATTCAAAGTGGTCTCCATTGGCTGCAATAGTTCTTTAAACGTTGAGGCCAGTTACCAATAGAAACACGCACTCTTTTCATGGGAAAATTCTTCACTGCCAATCGTATGGATTGTTTTAGGGACTCCAAATTATCATGGCGTTTAGAGCAAGCCGTACTCTCTAAAACTGACCTTAAATCATAATCTAGCGGATTAAGATCGGGACTAGACGACGGCCAGTCTTCAGCTCTGATGAAGTCTGAAACGTTCGTTTCCAACCAAGACTGCGTAGACCGAGCTTTATGATCCGGCGCCGAGTCTTGCTGGAAGGACCATTCTGGTTATTGAACATGGTGTTGTTAAGGGGCTTCACTACCTTCTCAAGAATCGTATCTTGATACACTTGTGCCGATGTTTTGATACCTTTTTCATAAAAGTATGGCTCAGTCACTCCATCATAGCTAATACCCTACCAAACCATCACTGAAGTCGGATAATGCTCACGTTGCACTCTGTCGACTAATTGGGAAGCTTCCTTAGAGCTATGAGCATAGATACAGTCATTTTTTTGTTAAAATGTTGCTTAATTGTAAAATTTTTCTCATCCGTCAACAAAACTTTTCTGTGACCTCCCTTTGCGTACCGCTTTTAGTAGGTAGTCAAGTAGATTTTGCGAATATACCACCCTATTCTTTTTTAAATTATTAGTTAAGAAATGACCAGTACGTCTCTTATAGGCTGCAAGTCGTAAGTCATCTTTTAAAATACGCGACATGGTTCTAGGTGCTATCTTCATCTCCCGAGATAAAATCTTTTGCTTTCGGACAGGATTTCTTCGAATTATTTCCCTTACTGCTTTGACCACCTTTTTCGTACGAACACTATGTGAACGGCCAAATCTTTTTCTGTCACAAACAGAAGAGGTCTCATTGTTTATATTAATAGCCCGGTACACAAACATTTTACTAATACCAAGCGTATGAAGTTTTAAAAATTGCATTTGGCTTCATACCTACCTACTTTGTGTAATGCAATCACAGCGATTCGGTTCTCTATATCACCCCACTCCATTTTAATATCGCAAAATTTTGTACAATGTATTGGCGCCATAATGAGAAAGCACATTGAACAATCATATAAAATTGACAGAATCCAAATTCAAATGTAATTTTTTGTTTATTTTTATTTGTAACAGTATTTATGGCCAGACTAAGTATATACTGTTACCTTTCAGGAATTTCCCAAAGATGATGGGGTGGAGTGTGGAGCCGTCATTAGACAGTCAGTAACTTGTTGCACATGTAGGTACAATAAATGGGGCATTATCTGTAGAGTCATACTGAGCTCTTGTGGCTGGCGGCGTCACCGTTATGGCTGGTGGAGATGAATTTAATAATGCAAGAGTAGATGAATCGACTGAAGGAGAAACGGATACTGGAATAGGGTCATTATTATCACTACTCAGTGATATATTTCCATCTTAGTTACAACCTTAAGACTCATTTGAACCATGTTTCCGCTTCCTTTTATTACAGTGCTTGTACGTCACTTTGTTTACACGATTTCGTTTACGACATTTCTTTGAGTTTGAAACAGAAGTGTCCGTGTCCATACCGGACTCATTTGATGCAAGTTTATCGAAACTGTTGGAGATTGTTACAAAGTTACTAGCCGGAGGGACCGTGCCCCCGGGGTCCGGTGGCTCCTCCAACAACATCGGACAAAAAACGATAAAAAGACTTACCAACTAATTAAAATATGTAAACTACACTATAAAGATTAAGATAACAAGTAAATTACACTTTCCTGATCACTTTATCAAATAAAATTGTTATTAAAATTTAGGAAGGAATTTTTAAGCTGCCGCCTTTTACGAAGTTTCCCGCCTTTTTCTCCAATCTTGTATTTGTAGAAGAAACCTCGTATAGTTGGCAGCCCTGAATGACAACATAGTTACTGGTGTTGCCATAAATAGTAGATCAGAGGGCTTTTTTTAGATGAAAATTTTTTTTTTCAAAACAAATAAAAAAAAACTAGTGTAATAGATGGCTCTTTCTGGAGATAAGCCACCGAAAAAGAGGGTTTATATGCCAAAAAGATCCAAAGACACAATACTTAAATTAATTTGAAACAATCTTCATCCATCCAAAGCACGGACTTCACTGGACGCGCAACTCGGCCGTTGTCGCCTTTACCCCTCTTGCCACGAACTCATTTTGCCATAGTAATCGAAATTATTTGTCAGTGTGACTTTAGTTAGAGTACTATAAATTATTACTAGTACTTGAGGACAAAACATAGTGAAACAAATTACGAATTGAGCCGTATTATTTTGTAAAAATATAGTGACCGAGCAGTTAATATTTCTTTTCACCTGTGAGTATAATTTTATCCCATTGAAGCCACTATATTTTCATAAAATCAAATAAATACGTTACGATTACTGCAAATATTACGCCATTTTAAAAGTACTCAATTTTTTGGGCAGTGTAACCGAAATTATGATACACCAAAATGAGTCGGATTATAATGTCATTTAATTTTCATTCTTCATTACGTTCATTCTAATCATATGGTGATAGGGCTTGACACTATCGATATGAATGAATGAACGAACTCGCACACTTTCAGATTTTTAACTGATCCATTATGAAAGAGAGAGTGGGTGAAAGCAGTCCGCAGAGAGCAGGCTTGGATTCCAAGAAAACAGTTATATAATGCAGTTTACATTTTGAACCTGAGTGTTACAATAAAAAGTCTAACAAATAAAGGAAACTATGTAAAGATGCTGTTCCAAAATTCAATTTGCCAGAATTTTTAAGTAGAGCTTCAAATACCGGACACAGCTCTCCTAATCATCATCATCATCAACATAATGATGGTGATGTTGTTTTACATGGTGGTTATCCATACTAAATTATAAATTCAAAAGTAACTCTGTGTCTCTGTCTGTCTGTTTGCTACTTTTTTATACATTTGTATATGGATCAAGCATATGGTTCACCCGTTACCACGACCGACGTTATCTTTATAGAAGATGTAAGTACCTGTTAAACTGACTAAGCGTCACCATCGCAATGGCGCAACGGATTTACGTTACTAAAATTGTTTATTGGAAATATTTCGATTATCGGATAAATACGACGACCTCTGTGGTACAGTGGGCGTATAGCCGGCTGAGACGCAGGAAGTAGCGTGTTCGATTCTCGCCGTGAATCAAATATTTGTATGATCTACAGATATTTGTTCCGGGTCTAGATGTTTTTCTATATGCTTATTATAAGTATGTATTTACAAAAAAAGTATATAAGTATTCTATCAGTTATCTGGTACCCATAGTATAAGCTCTGCTTAGTTTGGGACTAGATAGAAATGTCCAGCCATATTTATTTATATATATTTATTTATTTAATATTCTAACTACTGGTATTAAACCCATGGGACCTGAGTTATGAGATAAAAGTAGCCTATGTGTTAATCCACGTTATAATTTAAGTATATACTAAATTTCATCGAAATCGGTTAAGCCGTTACGACGTGATTGAGTAACAAACAAATTAATTAATATACAAACATCCATACTTTCGCATTTATAATATTAGTGAAATAAGTTTTGATTTTGTAATTTCTTTTTACCAGACTGCTAAAAAGGAGGGTGTTCTTCTCCATCTAAATAAAAAATGTATGAAACGTTAAATGCTTTAGTTATTTTCTACATTCCTGAATGGTTATTGACACGCCATCAACGCATGCAATGCTAACAAACACCTAACCTGCAACTCTTTATTGTTACTTCCACCGTTTTTGATTTTTGGTGACGTCATAATGTAACCGCAAGTAGATTCAAATGAGCCCAAACACTAGTAGCCTAGTACACTAGTATCCACTCAGAATGTACATTATCTAGCATCCGTCTCCATCATGAAATTACCTCCATGGTACCAAATTATTGCATTGTCACCTAAGTTACGTTGTATTAAAAATTTCAGCTCAATTGGTTGGGGGAACTGGTTTAAAATTCAGCAAACATTGCAAGTTAAATAAAAGCTTCTTATAATTTGATCACGATTTCAATTTTAAAAAGTAGTGTTGTGGACTGTATTTGGTAAAAGTTAAACCTTCGATCACTGTTAATTAATATTTATTTCTTAGAACTGTTCAAAGCGAAGTCACAATGCTGAATAATTTTGATTTTTTTTTTTTTTTTTTTTTTTTAGAATGGACTAATCTCGCTGTTGGCCTCTGAGGCCGTGACAGCTTAACCGAACTTTTGGCGAGCGCAGATGGCGCTCAGCCCTGTAAGTTTTTTAGGCAACTAGCGCAAGGGCACCACTTAGGTACGAACCTCGGCTTGGGCTGTTGCCGGGATGGGGATAGGAGAGAAACGCCCGGGTACATGTCTGTACCTCGTATAAGCGGCGACTGAAGGGACTCGTCGACCTCGCCGGCGAGGTCGGTGTTTCTGTGAAGTGTTTGCTCTGTCTGATATAGATGACTCACCTTCCGCATTAGCAGAGGTGATTTCGTCATCCGGGTGAATAATTTTGAGGGCGGGCGCCGCTGCCTTTATAGGCCGGTATCTGCAATATAATACTGCCGATCCGATAGTGTGGGAGAGGGACGGGTTGCGCCCTCTCGCTCGCACACTATAAATATACAAAACGGCGGTGCCCGGCTGCTGCGCCCAGTTCGGCAGCAGCGACCTTATCGTTCGCCTCTAATATCTACATCTATACAATGCAATGAAACATAACATTTTCCTAAATTAATCTATAGCTCGGCGTCCGCTACAAGTAGGTTAGTCATAATCTTTAATTTATCGTCATTCATTAATTTTTATCGATACTATTTTATCAACTGCACCAAGCACTGGTGTTCAATCTACAGTAACTGTTAGACAGTGACAACGCTATATGTGGAAGTACACCAGCAATAGATCACTCCCCCGAGCCCCGCAAAAAACGGTCGACGGTGATTTCATTACTTTTAAGCACGTTACGCGTCCCGTGAAGTCCGTGATCCAAAGGTTGTCTGGATGTAATGGCTTCTAAACGATAAGACCGCCTATTGTACATGTTCCTTTCTGATTTTTTTTTTGTGGTGTACAATAAAGTATTTTCATTCATTCATGCATCAGTTCGTTCGTTGTATTTTGTTTATATGACATAAATACATGTTGCTCTGTGAATTTTTATTTATTTGTTTGTTTCTTAAATAAATAAATAAATAATCTAAATACCTACCACATCAAATATCAAAAATATTATCCCCCATCCCCCAATTGATTTTACTGATGTTATTAGTGAAAGAAATAATTTGCACTTGAATCTCAAACTCGAAATGAATAGTTTCGTTCGAGTCTGAAAATATTTTTTCGGCATCCAAATTCCTATAATTCGGCTTCTGATTTCGTTTCTAATTTTTGCTTATGCGAACGAACCCTCGTTTCAGTTATAAACTTCGTTACGAGTTATTTATTTATTTTTCTCAATATATTTTATATTTTATATCCGAAATGCAATAAAATATCAAAAAGAAAAATAAAATCATTTCCTCTCCTCTCTAGCCTCAAAGAAAACTTTTTATAGGGTTAAGCTCGCCTTTGTACATGTCCTCTATTTCTGTACTTTATAATGTTTTTTCTTGTGTACAATAAAGAATAAAGAAAAGAAAGGTTTGAAGTGATATTTCATTGGTGCATTCGACAATTACTGCCTTCTAATAACGGTACCTACCTACACGAAATTGAAATATATATTTTTTTCACTAGGATAGGGTGCGATTTTCAACAAAGTTTATTTATCAGTGTTGGCAGCGCCGCAGCGGAGCACAAGGGGTACCAGTTTTTCGTGTTCAATACCAGCTTTCAGCTAGCTCGGTACAAAGATTACTGAATGGCCGTGTGACATCCCTGCTCTATTCATGGATCTACATGGAAAAGTACTACTTACACGTAGTACTCCATTTGGATCTAGGTATTACTAATTATTGTCCCTAATTTTTTATTTGCCAATGGCACATGCAAAAAATATTGCGACGCCAAGTTTCATTCATTCATTCATTTTTCGCCGATTCACCGTACGTACCACAGAACACAAAAAACAATAGAAGTCGTAAGTAGGCGGGGCCCGCGTAACACTAAGTACGCGGAGTTCCGCGCACTACAAGCTTCGCTCACTTCAGTCGTGTTTCAATTACTGTGACGTACTTCAAAAATATATAAAAAAGCCACAATATAGCTTTTTTGAAATTTATAAAAATTATTATATTATATTTATAAAAAAAATAAAAATGTCATATTGTGCAGTTTTGGCGTGTAAATATTATAGCCGAACCAAAAATTCAACAAAAGGAGGCATATCCTATCACCGGTAAGTATTATTTTTTGTTAGTTTTGTTTAAAATACAAAATCGTCAAACAAAATAGACTGTAAATCATACTCCTTAAGGTCGCGTTTCTCTTAAACCTCAACTTAAGCTACTCAATTAGGGATGTGACCCCAATATACTAATGAATGTGTTATCGATAGCTTTAATTAGTTACCCCCTAATAAAAGGTGTATAAGTTTTAGGGCGTTAATTTCTTGTTGTTTTATTGATGATTTTCTGAATGTATTTTAGACCTATGGTGTGAAATAATATAATAACTTCTGTTTTCAGTTTCCCCAAGGCGCAAGACATAAAAAAAATTAAAAAAACGTACAACTTATGAGTCATCCAGCATACAGAGTCATGACCTGGCACCGCGTGACTTTTTTCTGTTCCCAAAAATTAAGAACCAATTACCCGATCAGCGGTTTTCATCACCAGAAGAGGTTGTCGAAGAGTATGAATAACATGTATCTGACGTCACCACCGGAGGAGTGGCACAAATGTTTTCAAAATTTGTTCAATCTTATGAAAAAGTGCATTTACGCAAAGGGAGATTATTTTGAGAAACAATAAATTCATTTTTTGTCCATTATTAGTATTTTTTTATTGATTCCGGAAACTTTTAGTGTGCCCCTCAAATAATAATTAAGTATACAGTGTTTTTTTTTTAACGGTAACAGTACGGCAGTACCCATAACCAGAGGATATACAGGTGCAGTTTCTTTTAAAACATCAGCTCGTTTTCGAAGAAAAACATTTTGGCATTAAATTTTAATATTGTAAGATAAGATAAGATAACTCTTTATTGTACACCAAAGTAAAATATAGAACATAATTCTTACAAATAGATTTAGTACAATGGGCGGTCTTATCGCTAAAAGCGATCTCTTCCAGACAACCTTTGTATGGACAGGATAAAAATGTAACACATGACGGCGGTGCATCTATATAAATTTAAAAACATATCTACATACTATAAACCTAAATTACCAGTAATAACACAAATTCAATTTAAATAAGCAACTCTAAAAGTGGTTATGATGAATTAACAAGCAGCTACAACTTCAACACAAGGACAGATAATGGGTGTGCACTTTTGTTTTAAAATTACTTATAGACTTGGATGTTCTTATAGAGAGGGGCAAAGCGTTCCACAATCGTACGGCTGTTACAGTGAAGGATCGACTATAAAACTCTGTCGTATGGACAGGAGTTTTAAGTTGGAGGGAATCTGAAGAACGCAAATTGCGATCATTAGCCTGGTGGAGAAACTCAAAACGCTCCTTAAGATAGAAGGGCGAAGAAGGGTTAAAAAGGATGTTATACAAAAGGGACAGTATGTGTGCATTCCGGCGAAGACGGATGGAGAGCCACTTGAGCTTTGTGCGAAAATCAGAAATATGGTCATACTTGCGCAAGCCAAATATGAACCGAATACAGAGGTTTTGAAGGCGCTCAAGTTTGCTCAGTTGGGCTTCAGTGATGTCAAGATAGCAGGCGTCGGCGTAGTCCAGGATTGGAAGTAAAAGGGTATGTGCAAGCGTAACCTTGGTAGCAGTCGGCAAGAAGTTACGAAGTCTCCGTAAAGATCCAGATGATGCAAATACCCTGCGGCTAATTTCATTGATACAGGGAACCCAGGTTAAACAGGTATCCATCTGTATTCCTAGATTTTTCACTGACTGGGTGATGTCTATAGGTGTTCCGTCAAAAACTATGGATGGTAGTTGTGCAAAATTGATTTTGGAGATCTGTATGGAGCTACCAATTATAATGGCCTGTGTTTTGTTTGGGTTGACTGTAAGGCCAAAGGATTTACTCCAGTCACATATCCGGTCAAGGTCAGTATTTAGTAAGCCAATGGCTCCGTCAATATTTTCAACTGTAGCTTGAGTATAAATTTGCAAGTCATCTGCGTACAGGTGGTAGGAAGAAGTTAAATTTTGTGAGATAGAATGAATGAACATAGCGAATAGGAGAGGGGATAAAACGCCACCTTGTGGGACACCGGCAGAAAGATTGCACCACGAAGAGTAAGACTCTTCAACACGGATGCGCTGACGGCGCCCAAACAAGTAACTATGAAACCAGTCAATTGACATTGGAGATATGTTAAAGGAGCATAAAATACCCAGAAGTACATAGGTCGAAGTCCACATTATTGAAAGCGCTGTTGAAGTCAAGGAGTATCATTGCTGTCAGCTTCTGACTGTCCATCCCAGATCGAATGTCGTCTGTTATTTTAACCAGGGCTGTTACGGTGCTATGACCTGGACGGAAACCAGATTGAAAAGAATTTAACAGGGAGTTTTTGGAAAGGAAGGTACTTAACTGTTGATGAATAAGGCGTTCAAGGATTTTAGATAAGTAAGGAAGGATTGATATTGGACGGTAATCAGCAAAAGATGTTGTAATGTAGTTTATTTGTATTAATACTTCTTTAATGTGCAATTATAATCTAATAAAATGTTTGTAGAAGTAATTTTGTTTGTCCTGTTGTATGAGAATACTTTTTATCAAATTGGATTATCTTTCGCTGTTCAGATTTTTTTCATCCGATACAATAAAATGATCCTTACAAAGGACGACATCGATCGGCATCAAAAAAAAAAATTACCAACTTGATTCACTTTAAGGCGCTACTCACACTTGACCAAAAATAATTGAATGCAAAAATGTTTTTCTTTGAAAACGAGCTGATGTTTTAAAAGAAACTGCACCTGTATCTCCTCTGGTTATGGGTGCTGCCGTACTGTTACAGTTAAAAAAAACACTCTGTATAATAGTCCAGTAATATAATATTTTATTTAGTTAGTATTTATGAGTATTATGTTAAGAAAGAAAGAAAAGAAAAGCTTTTTATTTCTACCACCACAAATATAACCTGACGTACCTATTTCGTTACCCGTAGTAGGTAGGTGATAATCGATATCGATACATTCGTCTTGTATGCTCATTGGTACATCACTAAGGGAGTAGCGCTGTTAATTAAGCATGAGAGTAACAGCCAATGCATTATCGATCTTATATTTTGCTGTTAGAGACTATAACAAAAATCGTTAGCAACAGCGCCATCTGTTGTTGAGTGGCTTTGTTTTGTGGGTAATCAAGTATCAGCCATTACATTATCAGTCTTATTTCTAATTAATAGAGGCTAAAATAAAAATATTTTCAAAAGCGCCATCTTTTGCCGAGTAGAAGAAGTAAACTTTAATTTTTTGTTACTGTTTATTTTATTTAATTTTTAACCATGTTCCATAGTAGCTAAGGTTTTATATCCGTTAAATTGGTTTTAGGCCTCTTTGAACGTTCTCTTTCAACCACTTATAACTTTTATTTCTAAGTGTGCTAGTTCTTACATGTGTGAGTTTAGCTATACTGGGTTTCTTAGTAAAAAGTCATCATGCTAGTTTTATTGTTTTTTATGTTCTGTGGTACGTACACTACGTAGTAGTGGTCTGTGCCTCGGTCTGTGCCGTACACTACTCAGCTCACCACTCACTCTCTCATTCGCAAAATTCTAAGGCAAAATTACATTTTGCCGCCATTTTGTAATGAAATGGGTGAATGATCGCGTCGCATCGTAATTTTTAGATCGATCGTATTTTGAGACTAAAGTGTAGATATAACTCATATTTGGACATATCATGGATGGTCCGCCACATCGTGGTTTTCGTGGAGGTGGACGCGGTGGACCCCCGGGAATGAGAGGAAGAGGTGGTTTCGATATGCGTGGACGGTAAGAAAAGTTCTTCTAACTTATCGATGATTCTTACAATTCTTACAATTTTCTTGTAATTGGATGTTGCTCGCTTTTCTACAGAACTTAGGGGTATGACTTATGACTTCTATTAGAATATGATTGAGATTTAAAATTATGAATAAGCTTTAAGGTTAGAATTCTGAGAGTTAACAAGATTTGACATGAGCCTAAACCTGTTTTAGCGGAGGTCCCGGTATGAGAGGACGAGGCATGCCCATGAGAGGTGGGCCTCCGCGTGGCGGTCCTCGTGGCTTCCGAGGCGCGCCGATGCGTGGCGCCGGTGGTGATCGAGGAGGGCGATTCCCACCCGGTCCTCAGGGACCTGGCCCGCACCCTGTGCCCACCATTGAATCCAGGCCCGCACCTCCACAGAGTAAGTTATATCATTATTACCCGTGCGCGATAAGTTGGGACCTGAGTGCGGTGACGTCATATTGGCGTGTTTGTACCGCCCGCAAAAAAGCGAACATAACAAGCAGCCGCCCGCGGCTTCGTTTTTGTTTTTTTTAACCTAATTTATTATGTTACTCAGGGAGGACGCTGCATTTTATCTAATCTTTTTTACACTATTTGAATAAAATAAAAATACAATGTTTAAGTTTATACATTTATTTTATCTATTATTTACATTATCTCATCTTCGTCACTACTTAGTGGATTTATGCCTTCTAGAGGTTGTTCTTCGTCCTCAGTCTCACTATAATCACTTGACGAAGAGGTATCCGATAAATTTACAATTAATTGAGATTCATTCGTCTCTTGTAAGAGGTCATCGTCCCAATACTTTTGTCGAAGCCTGTCCACATGGTTGACTTCTTTTTTCCAGACAACAAAACAATAACACAAACGAAAACTAAAAGAATTCCAGAGCGCGTCGTTACGTGACGTAGGCCAGTACGAGACTAAAAACCCTAGTAAAAAATAGTGATGCGAACGGTACAATACGGGCGCCATCGGGGAAGTTCAGTGGAAGCGGTCGGGGAGTCGCATTCCTAGCAGGTCCCAAGTTATCGCGCACGAGTAATACTTATGTAAAATAAACATTCTAAACTTTATCAACAGATACCTAATTGTTGGACATGTATATCTTTCATAACCTAAAAACTGGCTTTAATTTGGTTATAATTCTATAACATAATCATAATGAATACTTCATTTATACATAGATACTTCAAGCTTGCATTCTTATCATTTTCATCTGCATGATTTATAAGTTACATAAATTTTCATGAGATAAAATGTGTTGTCTAGGAGGAGGATTCAATAACCGAGGCCCTGGAGGTATGCGAGGGCGAGGTGGTCGGGGTAGAGGTGACTTTGGACAGAGAGGAGACCGTGGTGGTGGCCGCGGTGGCATGCCCATGAGAGGTATTTAATAGATAACCTAAATAGTTGTATCATATGATCTTCCGACGCGTCAGCGATAGCAATCCTGTGGAAAACTGCTGTCATTGACCAAAAGTTCTTTTCCATTATTTCAAGGAGTTAGATGGCAGAATATATCGCAGGATGTCAATGCTTATTTCCCTACCCTAGAACAATATGGGTTAACTGGCTACTCAGTAACTCACTCAGAGTAACAAGGATGGCTGTGCAGTAGATTATTAATCTTGCAGAAACACCAATTATTATTGTGATATATAGATGTGCATTTAAAAAAAAATTAGATAAATCTAATTTCAATTCTAATGTCCATTTAGTCAGGCAATTATTATAATGTCACATGACATATTATGCTATCAATTGTATTCAAAATATTGAAATATAAATTCTCCTAGGTCGTGGTCACCCACGCGGCGGTCCCGGTGGCCCCGGAATGCCGCCTCCAGGAGGCATGCAGCATCCAGGCCCTTCCATCCCACCGCCTGATGTAAGACCCGTGCCTTCCCACCAGTCTCACCCGGCACCTCCTGGGCCTCAAGGCGGCGGTCCTCCTTTCAAGAGAAGCAGTGGACCACCACAAGGCGCGCCTGGAGGACCCCCTAAACGTGGCAGGCATGTAATCATTCCTGGCTGAGTTTCAGAGTTTGTTATCATTCCTAGCACAAAATTATGTGAAATCTTGCATGCTATTAACCCTTAATTGGTCGCGCCTAAAAAGTTACGTAAAAGGTCGCGTGGGGTGTATGACGCCCCAAATTTGATCATGGAAATAAAACATTAGGTACGTGCAAAATCGATCTTATAATGATTAGAATATTTCAACTTATGCATTAACTTACTATTAAACATCTTTTAAAGAGGAAAAAACAAATACCGTTTTCATAATTGTAATATATGCTTGTTTTAAAAAAAAACTGATTCTAAAAAAAAAAGTCTTATGCCGCCGTCCTTATTTGTTCATATAAATCCTGTCCATCCAAAGGTTGCCTGGAAGAGATCGCTTTTAGTTAATGGTGTGCAATAAAGAAATTATCTAATCTAATAGTCACATTATATAAACTTCAGTTTTCTTCCTCACATTTTTGGCAGACAACAATCATGTGGTCAGTGCAGACATGTTCTTGACATTTTGAACAGGTTGTCTTTGATTTTCTGTCCTAGGTTCTTGGACACATATGCCACCTTTTATATGATGGCGATCTACCAACTCCAGAAGAAGTATCTGGGTCCTCAACTTCCAGGTTGCGTTTTAGCCTTTTTTGCAAAGGTCTAGGAAGTGTTTGTATGCTGGATCTTGTTATTTGATGAGGTTTGATGAGATCGACAGCTAGCAGAAACACCCTTCGCGGTATTTTGGACTCCACTTTGGCTTTCTATAATGACATAAAGAGTTGATACCAGTGACATTGAATTGATGAAAAAATATTATCAAAATAATCTAAAACAACAAGACTCGATCATTAAACTATTATAAATTTGATACACAATATCTGTATCCGCTTATACAGGTGATATTATATAGGATTATTATATAGGTGACTACCACACTGCATAATATAAAATAAACAAATAATTACGTTACTGAAATTTGGACAACGTAAACAGTCGCGTGGGGTGTTGCGCACCCCAAACGCACTCTGCAGACACAACCACATACGATCGAGCGCCGCTCGCTACTAGAACATGCAGGTCAAGCTCTTTTACGAAGCTACCGGTAGAATCAGGCCTGTAAATTCAAAGTTTTAAAAGTTCTAAGCCTCCAAACACGTTCTAGGGTGTATAACACCCCATGCGACCAATTAAGGGTTAATACAGGCATCAAACCAGATGGGACATCACAAAACATGGAAAAAATATATATTGTCTTTATTCTTTTATTCATATCTAAATAATTATTTTGGTGGTACCCCACCACTCTTTTGACTTTTGAAGACCTCCGTGGTGCAGTGGGCGAATAGCCGGCTGAGACGCAGGAGGTAGCGGATTCGATTCCCGCCGCGGAACAAATGTTTGTATGATCTACAGATATTTGTTCCGGGTCTGGATGTTTTTCTATATATTATAAGTATGTATTTACAAAAAAAATGTATATAAATGTAAGTATTCTATCAGTTATCTGGATCCCATAGTACAAGCTCTGCTTAGTTTGGGGTTAGGTAGCGCTGTGTGAAATGTCCAGCAATATTTATTTATTTATTATACATCAAAAAATAGGTTTTTGAGATCTTGATCCATGTAATGCAGGATGATCAAAAAAGAATCAGTGACATAATAAACAAACAATTATTATAATATGATGAACCGGAATCATGATAGGAATGTGCCGTCTGATACAGGCATGACGATGATCCAATACTCTGAATACAAAACAGTAATTTGAATGAAATGATTGTTGTATTGTGCAATTTTTATAATTGTTATTTATTATAGGTTCGAAGGACCAAGAGGAGGAGGCCGCCCACCACCACAGGGTGGTTACCAGGCGCCACCAATGCAGCACACACTCCCACAAGCCAATGGATACCAGTAAGTTACCATCATACCTTTGATTTGAATGACTTAAATGTTTTATATGTCTTCCAAAAATGATGATCCGGAATCATGATAGGAATGTGCCGTCTGATACACGCGTGACGATACTCCAACAATCTGATAGCTACACATTGGACTACAATGATTTGTTGGGAAAATTCATTTAGTAAACTTGAATTGTGTTTGAACAGGAACACAGGATACCAGCAGCCGTATGAACAGCCAGCACCTGAAACGTATGCACAACCACCACAATATAACGCGCAAGGGTGAGTAACAATATTTTTAATAGATTGTGTTTTTACTGCTTGACCTTGGTGCAATTAAAGTCATCTTGATATCTTAGTGTTAGGACCAAAGGTCTCTATCTATCTATATTTTATCCTATTACATACTTACATAACATCTGTTACTAACATATTTATGAAACAGGTAAATAAACATTCCTAAAACATAATTCTAGAAACATGATGAGATAAATCTAAACGATAGGAATTGCCGTCTTACACATAGATGCAGACAATTTAGATCCTGATTTTACAAAAATTTATGCACAAATCCTGCTAAACTATCAAGATACTATAGGTTCGCGTTTTTCCAGATCTTACCAGACCAGCAATAACTATACTACACCTGCCCCAGCTCCACAAAACACAAGTTATAACTCTGCTGGAAACTATGGCACTAGTGGTTATGGCTACTCCACTGGAAACCAGGGTGGCTATGAACAAGACAGTTATGGACAGCAGTAAGTTGTGGTATTTTTAAGCACCTAAGCTAAATATTCTGAACAGACCATGCCTGTAAATTTATAGCTCTAAATTACTGTCACAATTATGTTGCAAAATTCATTAGCAGAAATAGAAGCTTTGTTTTGGTACAGCTCAAAACAAAATCAAGATTAAACTAATTTAGTTACTAGTTTAATTGTTAAATTACAATATGATGATCCGGAATCATGATAGGAATGTGCCGTCTGATACATGCTTGACGATGATCCAATATTCTGACAACAAATGTTATTGTATGGTAGAGTTTGTTGTATGCAACTAGTATTATAGTTTGTTATGTATTTGTAGGAGTAATGCAGGAGGCGCTGGCGACGCTGGCTACGGCGCGGCCGAGCCGGCGTACGGCGGCGCGGCGCCCTCGTACGACGCGTACTCTCAGCCGGCATACAACTCGTACCAGCAGCAGCCGCAACATCAATACAACAACAACTACGGTAAGTGCTCTTACTAATGCCAACACATTCCTCATAACTATTCCACGTTTCAAGGTTATTGACAAATTATAAATAAGCTATACAATTTATGATGATTTAGCTCAAACTGAGCATGTGCAATAAAAATCAAATTCAAATTTGTGTCCTATAAGTGTTTTATGACAAAAGTCAATAATTATGATATTAAATGATACAAACTCGAAAATTTAGACTGTTTAAGGAATGGAACAGGATATTGACACGGCACTACAAAGTAGTTGTAAGAGTATTCTATAATGATACATACAGGAGATAAAGAAGCGTGATACATATACGTACATAAAAGTAGAAATGGTAGATTTTTTAGGTATGCTGCGCTGCTGCTTGTCGTAACGTACGTCACATAAAATAAGATGCTCAAAAACTTCAAGCATAAAAATTATAATGCTGCCAAGCATCGTAAAATAGGTTTCATGGGTCTCTAAGATATTATTAGTGTTTCCTTTGAATTATCAGATTTTGAAAGAAATCTTTATCATAGGTTATGTATGGAGAAAATCTTAGCTTATTTTGATAATTTATAGCAAGCAAGAACAAGTTTGCTAATTCAGGCATCCATGAGGGAGCAAAATAAATTAACAATTTAAATATATTAACTACAAAAAGTATAAGAGCAAGACAAAGACATAATTATAAGATATAACTTTTATGTCATACAAAGGTTGCTGAAGCAATCTGTATTGATGCAATTAGTCTTTAGGGTAGGAATTATTACGTAGCGATGATTAAAAGATATCATCAACTTTCATAGAACCTAAATTAACTATACAATAGGAATGAGTATTAAGATAATTAACCAATGCTTTTGCAACGCTACGAGTGAAGCTGTCAACTAGAACAGTGAGAAAGAGATGGCAAGATATTTTTAAAGATACATACTTGTTATTATCGATAGCAATTACTTACGGGTGTTCGATCCCTGCTTTAGTTATTAATAAAACTGCAATTGATGCTGATGTTGAGCATATTATGTACTTTTAATATTTTGTATTCCAGGCAGTTGGTGATCTGTTTCAATGTAACAGAGTATAAATTTACGTCTAAAGTCCATTTAAAATTAATGATGAAGCTAATGGATTACCAGGAGATTCGCATGTGGTATTTGTAGAAATAACTGCAAAAGGTAGAAAGAAAATTGTGTGCAAATATTTGACATGTAACTAGATTATTTATTGATCACTTGGAATATATTAGACAATCTGACTGAAAAACTAAAATAATGTCTTTCTAATATTTTTCTTCTGTAACTATAGCATAGTTACTTTTTCCAGTATTTTTATCTGAAATTTACTTCAAATTATCCAGTGACAGCACTAATGCATTGTTTTTATATAGGTCATAACATTAAGTTAATTTATGGTATAAAAATAGGATGATACCATGTTTTAGTTTAAGGACTAATTAATGCTAATAAAATTACCAACATCATAGTAAAAATGTGTATAATTTATTTGAAAGTGATGTGGCAGAAACTCTGAACAATATTTTGATATTTTTGAAATATACCCTAAAACTAGCTAACTAATTTTATAGTAAACTAGCTAGCCCGCCCGGCTATATACACGTTATGTACACGTGTATGTACACGTTAAATTATAAACATTCGTAGGCGGCACAACTCCTCATCAATGTCTCATCGTAATCAGATGAATGGTATAGAAACAAAGAAACATTATGTTTTTACATAAATAGATTAAAAATGAGTATATTTATTGTATTATTTTGTAATATCGAAGAGCCACTATAAAACTCTATTATTAATTTTAATACACATGACTAACTAGCAAATATCAAGGAAATGAAGTAAATAATTTACCATATTATGGCTAAAATTACATAATAGGGAGGAAAACTAGCTGTAAGATGATGTATTCAATTGCCTGGCCTTGGTAGTTACACAATTTTAATTCTGAATAGTTGTGATAAATATTTACAAAACATTGTACTGAACTAAGATTTAAGTTAGACGACTTCCATATACTGGAACCGACCATGCTGCCTTTGAGGCTCGCTGGTGACTGACGAACAGTCTCGTACGAGCCGTGGGACGTCCGCGACCGGACATGGTTGCTCGTACTAATTCGGAAACATGAAAGTCCTAACGTATATCGTACTACTGTACCATGCAACAAAAGATTGAGACCAAATAACAAAGCTCTGATATACACAAATAGTGAATTTGGGTAAGGCTTTGGAAGTGCCAGCTGGCAGAAGTATAGTTTATGAAGTTATACGAAAGGTAACATATTTCTATTATCTTGCACACTTTAGCCACACACTAACCTCATAATTCGATACAATTTAGTTTCTGATATCATGGTAAATTCATCCATCAATTTATACATATTATTTACTATTTTAAAAGTTCTTGGTCGGTTGGTTGGTGGTAAATCGTAGTTTTAAAACCTCAATTAGTTTTCCGTACCACAATGCAGATGATATACTTACATATTGTACGTAAAAGAAGAAGAAAGTACTAAAATGTACTTCTGAGCTAAGATGTAGGTAAAATAAGAGATCATCAACTATATCAGATCTGAACCTGAAACTTTAGCAGACAATACACGCTTTGGAAGAGTTGTCTACTTAAGAAATTCATTTAATAATGGACCAGGTAAAAACTTTACTATTATTTTATAATGTTAAGTGTACTACATGATCTCAAGATTAACGAGAAAATAGAGTTGACATCGGAGAACAGGTTCAAATGAGAGTTGATTCAATCAGAAAATACAAAAGAAACTTTGGTAAATAGTAGTCTTTGTCTTGCAGAAGTGATGATTGTATAGTGCAAGGATTAATTAATTGAATCTCTTAATCGGTTGTATGTATATATACTGTATCAGACTATATAATCACGAGAAAAGATGTTTATCCCAACCAGACTGTCTAACTAAAGCGTCTGCATTAGAACACGCCAATGAATTAATGAATTGGTAACATAACTATCAAGACTTATGACTGTTTTTTGTTTAAACAAGTACTACAGACATGATTGATTCAAAATAAAAAAAATTAGTTGTGTATTATATTTGAAATATATCAATCATATGTACTAATAACATTATTTAAGTCCAATAACAATAAAAGTCTAGGTTAAAAAAGGTCTACAGCTACATCAGAACAATGCAATCAACTTCAGCTGACTTATCTCAGTTAATTGGAAGATAATTTTATAATCACACTGATGAGTGATGAAACATAATACAGGTAACACATTTATAGTATAGTATTTTAAGTATACTTAATTATAATGTTGCACAGGCAGGTTAAAATTGCAAACTTGCTAATATAAAAAAGTATAGATAATTTCGAAACTAAATTAGCGCCCACCGCATACGATCGACAAGAATCGGTCCGAAATGGTAGGAACTGTAGCGCACACGTCCTAACAAAATCATTTCAGCCTCTCGGCGCCCGCCGCGCCGATCCATTCCGATTCTTGTCGGCGGTGGCGGCGTAGAAAACGAAAGAGTTTTATATGTGCTAGAAGAATGACGTCAATTGTAGGACGTGTGTGTTCGTCTGCGGATACCGACTATAGTCGGCGACGTCGCACACAAATCGATTGTCTGCGTTGGCTTACGCGATAAACTTAGAAGATGATACAAGCCAAGTATAGGAATAGGTCAAATAAATTACGGGCATCTATTACAAAATACATTTACGAAAATTTTGAATAATAGTATTTGATGACTTAATTATGGTCTAAGAATAGACTAATAACTAATATTTGAATAGATGTTGTATACAATGTATTAGGAAACATAGACTCATTAGTGTGACAGTCAAATTCAGTGGTCCTAAGATGTTTGCTAACTTAATTATGGTCTAAGAATAGACTAATAACTAATATTTGAATAGATGTTGTGTACAATGTATTAGGAATCATAGACACATTAGTGTGACAGTCAAATTCAGTGGTTCTAAGATGTTTGCTAACTTAATTATGGTCTAAGAATAGACTAATAACTAATATTTGAATAGATGTTGTGTACAATGTATTAGGAAACATAGACTCATTAGTGTGACAGTCAAATTCAGTGGTCCTAAGATGTTTGCTAACTTAATTATGGTCTAAGAATAGACTAATAACTAATATTTGAACAGATGTTGTATACAATGTATTAGGAAACATAGACTCATTAGTGTGACAGTCAAATTCAGTGGTCCTAAGATGTTTGCTAACTTAATTATGGTCTAAGAATAGACTAATAACTAATATTTGAATAGATGTTGTATACTATGTATTAGGAATCATAGACACATTAGTGTGACAGTCAAATTCTGTGGTCCTAAGAATATGAAATACATAACTTGTAACTACAAGTACCTCCTGGAAATAGTACATCAAAAGGGGCAAGCAGAAATGTATCATCGTTTATGCGTATAGTACACTTAAGAACAAATAACAATACAAAAGCATGAATGTGCTCTATTGCTTGCCCCAGCAGCAAATATTTTATTATAACAAGAAAGTATGAGGTCTTAGATATTGTAAATAAAACATAGCAACTAGAATCGGTACAAACACAAAAATAACTATATATAATGTTAATACATAAGTTAAATCTTGATGGAGAAAATAAGTTTCAATAATGTAATGAAACAAATGCTATTGATATAACTGACTAGATACACTAACTGTGCATTGATATGAAAGTAACAATTTATCAATATTTTTCAGAATTTGGATAAAACTTTGAAGAAAACTGGACTGTGAAAAGTTTAGTTTATCACACGGCGCATTGCCCTGTGCCTGGTTTCGAAAACTGGAACAAATTTTAAGCCTCCTCAGACTATTTTATGGTAAGCTAATATAAATATGTAGTTCACAACTAGCAAAGAAATCTTTCAGTTGCATGGCTAATAACTAGTACAGTTTAAAACCAAATAGACTGGTCCAACACAGCAATCCAACGTGAATCCAACATTTTTAAAAGAAGGCCCCATATTTCCTTAAGGGGGTTAATTAATTCTTCTTCCTGGCCTTTTCTCACATTACGTGGGGTCGGCCAGCGTTGCCGTTGACTTTGTCGCTAGATCTAGGGAATTTTAGACTCGTTTAGCGACAAAAAATATCTAGCGACATCTAGGGACTTTTAAAATAACGGAAGAAGAACGAAAGAAAGAATACATAGAACTAGCAGATTTGGCTATAACAGTTTGTCACTGCCACATTCAAACGCTGAAGTCGAGCGAATGTTCAGTGTGATGAATATCGTAAAAAATAAACTAAGAAACTAATTTTAAACTAGACTTGCCACAGCTACGTATTGCCTGAAGATGTTCTTTCCAAAATTTCAAAAACCATTAAAAAACAAAAGAGTACCGAAATGGGGCCATCAACTTCTAGAACTGCTCCTGCCCATGTTTGTGATGAGGATGACGGCTTCCATCTTTTATTAATGCAATATCCTTATAAAAATCTAGCGACATTTAACTAGATTTTTGTGCCGACCGGGTCGGCACATGTATTTTTCTTCCATACCTCTTATAAGTCGTCAGAGGATGAAATTAATTATCGTGTGGGAATTAACAGTTTTTTTCTTTCTTTTTGCAGGTTAGAAGGCAGTGTTAGTTGTACCTACGACAATAAAGATATCTTAAAATAAAATATTGTGAACAGAAGTCAATGTTGTTTTGTTTTACTCTTCATATAGTAAAATACAATTTACAAGTTTTTAATTATTAGCTACTAGCCTAGGTACTTAGCTCTTAGGTAGTAGAAAAATGTGGAAGTGCATCACAAAAAGATATATCAAATTAGCGCTTTCTTTAAAATAACTTAATCATGCTCTACCAGATTTTTTTCCCGAATTCTGGCTCTATAACATGGACGCTAATCAAAACATCTTACGAACGATCAAGTGCGATTGAGACATTACTTGTACGTTCGTACATATGCATAGGCCCTTCCTAGATTATGTGTTGACTGGGACCGTTACCTAGTTTTGTAAGTGGTAAATTAAAAACAGATTTAACTTTTATCATCATCACCTAATTACTTTTTTATTAGATACATATTATTATTTATTGTAAAAGTATATGTATATATTTATTTATGCAAGTATATTTTAGGTATTTATTGTAACACCGCCTCCTCACACGTCTTCAATCCAGTCCATCTAAGGGCCGAAACACATAACCGCGTTGCGGCGCCGCGCCGCTGAAATCGGCAGTTTGCGTTGCTGCGTTGCGGCGTCACGAAAAAAAGCGTTTTACTATCGTATGGTAGGTAGGGTAACCAGTTCCTCGTGATTTTTTATTGTGAATGGACGTGTCTCTGGCATGGATCGTAGTAAGAAACTTATTGCTTATTTGTTATTAAGAAGACATTACTCTGTTTTAAATATACGACACAGAAGATACTGGATACATCCATTTAATAAGGCTATGGATCCCGATGGCGAGTACTTTTCTCGAAAATACAAAGCATCACTTGTAATAACGCTATCATTAGAAGTCTAGCAGAAAGGCTTATACATTCTAAGATGTATAGACGTTGGGTGGGCATTGCCACCTAAACTACTTAAGGTGATTTATTGTGAATTATGTGTATTGTATTGTGTGTAGTAAATGTGTATGGACCTCATGAGTCTGAAATAAAGATTATTATTACAAATAGAAGAAAAAAAAGTTTCGCCTACTTTAGAAGGCATCATTTGAAGAGCTGCTACTAAGCGGGTTATCAAAATATATACAGAAAAATAATATGAAAGGAAGTAAACCTGTTACTGCTTTGGAAATGCTGGGCTTGACTATAAGGTAAAGTAAAACAAATACTTTTTATTGATATGTATTGCATTAGGAATCGAAAGAGTGATAGAAACCAACTGAATCATTGTCAACAAGTATAACGTTATAATGCTGGAATTTGAGCCGCGTTGCGGCGCCGCGCCGCTAAAATCGGCAATGGCGCCACTGCCGATTACAGCGGCGCGGTGCCGCAACGCGGTTATATGTTTCGGCCCTAAAGGTTGCCTGGAAGAGATCGCTTTTAGCGATAAGGCCGCCCATTGTATCACCATGTATTAGTCTAAGTTTTCTAGGTTAAGTTATTTTAATTTGGTGTAACAATAAAGAATTATCTATCCTATTATAATAGTATGTAGTATATTTTTTTAATAATTAAAAATAATTAAAATTTTCAAGTACGAAATACGATTAGGAATCGCAACGCAAGTCGCCCTGTGTACCACCAAATAAATACGTACCTACCTATATAATATATTCATCTAAAAAAGGACTAACCTATAAAATTTGATTGACATCAAATTTAATCTAAATAAATGTAGTTTTCATTATCTCAGGCAAGGATTGTAATTTAGAAGTAAATGAAATGTTCGTTTTGTTTTTTCAAGTTTATTTTATCTTAGATCTAAGCTTGTGCCTCCGGCAGGGTCGTGATGATGTCAGAGTCACCAGGGTCAGTAATGGCGAGGGTGCATACTCGGTAGTACTTTCCGCATGCTGTGCCCAACTCAATGTTGTTTCCACTGTAGTGGTGGACTCCGGTCTTGGCTAGGAGAGCATAGTACTCGATCTCCGATTTCCTATAATGAAATCATGAAATTAAAGACTAACAAAACATCCTACCACCTCTCTACCATTGACTCCCAGTTTTCTTGTCATGTTAATGACTCATTAGATCTACAAATTGAAATTGATCCTGACAGATGTCTGGAATTGAATTAGACATTTAACCAAAGGTCAACTTTTGGCTTCAGTATGGATTCCAGACACTAGAAATTCTATTATATCTCACATGGATCATCTCTGTTCCAGCTAGGGTCCCCAACCCTACTATATAATATAGTATCCAACTTATTAGGGGATCAAATACTATATTTCTAAAAAAATATATAGGCGAAACTTTTTGCAGCGGAAAGACGTTGACGAAATGGAGAGATGAGCGTAACATGACCAGTTTGAATTTAATGGAAGCAGAATTAATGGTGTTTTTTAACTTAAATTTGGACTGCAATCAAGCATACGAATGCTATCTTAAAAATAAAAATACAATTAATAAGGCGCAGAGCAGCAAAAAATATTAATTTGAAAAATAAATATTTTAACCACATATGTACTGTATTTATTTAAATTTTTTATGCAATCTACTATATTTTTTGAGGCAACAGCTTCGAAAATACTATAATTGATAGTAACATTAACCCGTCAAGGATCATTTATAATAAATTTTTGTATGGTTGTGAAGCCTGAGCAACAACGTTTATCCAAAGAAAATATTACTAGTTTATTATGCTAAAGTTGTAATCACATTAAGAATTAATAGTAACTAAGGAAATTGATATATATAAAAAATAATCATTATTTTATTACCTTGCATATTTCTGCACATGGCTTAGGACTACTCCATAGGTTTCCCATGGTGATTCCACAAAGCAGTTTTAAGAATAATGTGGTCAAGACGCATCAGTAACGTTCATGACAAAGTCCATTTAAAAATCAAGCACATTTTAATTTGTAAATTTACTAAGCCAATCAGTCTGCTTTACGGAATCAACTAGAGGGAAGCCATACTTCTTTGTCTAAGACTCCATATGCATCCCTATGACAAGTAATTGGGAAACTCTACTTCTCAGTAGTCTCACCTTAGAGGAGGGGCGTTCTTGGCAATGATGATCAGTTTGGCCTTGCCCTGACGCAGGGTCTTCAAAGTCTGTTTGTACCCAAGGCAGTATTTGCCTGATTTCATAACCAGAGCCAAGCGGGAGTTGATAGACTCGATGGTCTTTTTCTGAAAATTAAATGAAAATACGTATTGCACTACACTTCAAAACCTCTTGTTTAGCAAAAATGTTTTGAGGTTAGAATAAATTGTAACAATGCATTTTCAACCTTACAAATTACAAAATCTGTAAGCCTATCAAGCAGTATTTTATTTAGGATTTAGTTTAAGGCAATTAGTCAGTAAAATACTGAAGAACCATGCCACAAATCCCATTAGCGAGTTACAAACACGTGTACAATTTGTACTGGTGGTTTACCTGTTTCTTAGCAGCAACCATTGTGATAGTTGTTACAGCAACTCACTAAAAATAAAGAGCAAAACGTAAGTAAAATTAAAGTAATCAAAACTAACTTCAAGAAATCATTTGAACAGAAAATTGCAGAACCAACCTTGCGTGCACGATTACGAATAAAAAGAAAGAGAAAATAAAATGTCAAACTTGTCAATGATGAATGAATGGGCGCTGTTACATTATCAATATTAACACATAAACATTATTGATAGTATTGACAGTATATTATTGTTATACTGTCGCTTTATTATTGTTTTTACTAATCCCGATGTTCTTGAAATCAGCGCTCGGGAGCTTGGCCTGTTAGTGTTCATAATTAACCCATTGACGGCCCGCGACCTTATTAATTTCGTCCACCCTCGCTTCCTAGTATGTATAAAACAAAGTACCTACCTAATTGTTCATCTTATTATTCATATAAATAATTATTGAAGTAAAACTTCTTTACGCACGCTTAACTTGGGGAGTAAGCTGGTGAATGCGTTACGAAAAGTACGAACGGAAGCTGAGAGGGAGATATAAGTTAGTGAAGATAGAAAGAGAGGGAGTTACGTTTCGTATATTTTTAAACGAGTGCGAGTGCGAGTAATGCGAGTTGGGTCTGTCCAGTATGAACATAGACTGATCGACCTACAGACGTGTGGTACAATTTTGTAATTGAACAATTTTCTAAATTAATATTTTGAAAAAGAAGTTTTACTTCATTCGTGTGGTATAGAGCACACTCGTTGTTTTATTTTAATATATTTTTAAGTATGATTTTGTTCAAATTAAATTCAAATGAAATATTTATGAACAATTTTATAAATTAATTTATTTTGAAAAAAAAGTTTTACTTCAGTCGTGTGGTATAGAGCACACTTGTTATTTTATTTTAATATATTTTTAAGTATGATTCAGTTCAAATTATATTCAAATGAAATAATAATCATATAAGATTGCATTCAACACAAATGTAAACTAACTCCCTTTAATGTTTAATGTAAAACTTTAATGTAGTTTGAAATATTAGCTTTATTGGATTAGTCAAAGCTTATGAATTTATAACAAAATAAAATATTTTACAACATAAAATATTCAACTGAAATATATATAGGCTTTATTGGTGTTATGTTCCTTGTTAAGATAATATTGATAGTATTGATAATGTAACCACCCCCAAGGTCTGGCAAATGTACAAATTCGTTTGACCAAAGAAAAAAAACCCCATTGTGATGATTCCCACAGACCACTTACAATGTATGATCATTCCTGAAAAACTGTTATTCGTGATGACATTGACATAACGGTAGCTTTTAGTGATGATGACGTCAATCAGTCGAATCAAAATCAATCAATCTGAATCAAATATAATCATCAAATCACTTTTTAGTTTTGAATGGATAGGTGGATGACCGGACCGGGCTATAATTTTCTATTTCCTTTTATTTGTTATTTGGTCAAACTGCTGTTCATATATTGTATAGCTGGTATCGACTAATAACGGTACGATCTTAGAAGTGCTCAACGCAATAGAACTGCTCACAAACCAATCCCACTGGAGCTACTAAAAGATTATTCTCTAGTAACCTGAAGTGCCTGTATCAGTATTGAAAATCATGACTGAAAAAACGGCAAAGAAAGCAAAAAGTTCAGGACCTTCGGCAATTGGAAAACTTTATCTTATTACCTACAATGGATTACAAACACTTGGGTAAGCTACTGTTATGTTTTCTCCTGATCTTTCTAGGATTCTCTAAGAACCCATTTAAATATTATTACAAATATAGTAAAACATATCGTATTTATGTAATAGTCTTCATTATGATGGAAATGTATATGAAAAATTCTCTAGTTTGATCTGTGGGTGTAGTAGTAAGAGTTCTTTGTGGAAGGGCTCGCTCAGGGAAGTCCTAGCACCATAACTATTTCGACCCTCAAGCAGTATTACTGTGTTTCAGTTTGAAGGAAAAATTTCAGGTGCATGAGACATTTCACTGTATGTCTCAGGGTGGTAATGTGCATGTGATGCCATTTGTGTTACAAACTATAGGTAACTGATTGCCAACAGGTGGACAATTTCTCTTGTTTGCCACCTCAGTGGTAGGGAAAATAAAAAAGTAGTACATATTGGTTGGGTTAACATAAAACGATACTACTCTCACAGGACTTACTAAGAGTTACTTACCTTAAATATCTGTGACTATTTTATTAAGTAACAACCCTCCTTCCCAGTTTGGTATAAAGTAGCCTATGTCCCAATCCCGGGCATAATCTATCTGTATACCAAATTTAATCCAAATAGGTCCAGCCATTTAGTCATAAAAACGTAACAAAGAGAGAGTTCCTTTCAAATTTATAATATCGGTAGGTATGGATTGTGTAAACACATGGTCATATCATATATTAACTTATTCATATAGACCTGACCTTTGTACAGCTGATGTAGATGTATAATTCAATGATATGTAAATAAGTAAAGTAAACATTACAATTTGTTTCTATGTCTACTTACAATTATATTGGTTTCAGATGGACATACTTACTCTGGCAGACTCTAACACACTTTATGAATCGAGGCATGTTAAACACATTTTGGCCAGAAATAAAATGGACTGTAGTTATTTTCCAAAATGCTGCTATTTTAGAGGTAAATAACACTTTTGAACTCTCTAAAAGGTTAATCTAAGTTATTGGTGCCACTGTTAATCTGCCTTTTACTAATTTACTAATATGGAGTCTTAAAGTAAATACTTTGGGTCTTTCATAATTAAGCTTATGTAATTATTTAAGTATTATCGACGTAACCGAGTGTTCTACAGTTTGAATAAATGAGTATGAGTATTGCATTTGGTTGACGACCTCCGTGGCGCAGTGGGCGAATAGCCGGCTGAGACGCAAGAGGTAGCGGGTTCGATTCCCGCCGTGGAACAAATGTTTGCGTGATCTACAGATATTTGTCCCGGGTCTGGATGTTTTTCTTAATATTTTATGTATTTACAAAAAAAAAAGTATTAAGGTATTCATAATGTATGTAATGTGTGAAATGTCCATCGATATATATATATATTTATTTATTTATGTCTATTATTTTTGGTGCCCTGCTATTTGTAATGCTCAGAAGATACCCTAAATCAGAAATATTTCTACCATCATAGGGGAATGAAGCGAGATCTGCCAAGTACCTAATAGGAAAAAAAACTTTTGCTCAATACTGCAAATAGAGCAGAAACATTTGAATTCCTTCTAACAGTGTAAAATACAAGTCATAGCAGGGATTTCAAACTTGAGAGGTGTACTCCAAGTGACTATACTAGAAAAAGCATAGCTTGATCTCTGGGACAGCTGTCAGTAAAATCGCGCCTATGAAGTTCTGAATTTAACAGTACGGACAAACGTACCAGTCAATGTCATACTTTATGGGCATGCTGAGCTAATTATAGTGATGAGCGATGAATCATTGTGACCACAGACTATAAACTATCGATATTTTGTATAAAACTTAATTCAAAATAATTTATCATTTAATTTAAAAAAATAACATTATTGAATGTTTAAAAAAAATAACATTATTTACAGTAGTGAGTAAATAAAATCTAAATTCTAACCTACTCGTAACATTCCTTCCGACAACTTTGGGGTTCGAGAGAAGTTTGGCCGCGGCGTGTCTTCTTCCGCAAGATGGCGCCAACGCGCCGCCATCTTGTTTGACATGACCCATTCTCCTCAGTACGAGTGCTAACGCCTTGTATACGCCACGTGTTTTCCGTTCTCATCACTTTGTTTTTGTTACTATTGCTGTTAATTAAGTTTATTTATTATTGTTAGTTTCTTTGTTGTTATTGTTTGTTTTTATTGTTTGTTTTCATTGTTTGTGGGCATAATGCCAAAGAGAACGAAGAAAACTGTTTTGAACAGTCAAAGTCGTGAGTTTGTGATTCGCTTGCGTGAATATTTTGAGCGAGGAAACCAAAATGGTGGACCGCTATTACCCATGGCAAAAGTTTGTGACAGAGTTGCAGATGCTCTTGGCATTGAACGTGCGACATTAATTCGCATCAGTAAAGAAAAATAAGGCGAATCTTCAACCGCAGTATTGACTGAAGACGAGGAAAAAAAGCTTTCAACGCCAAATAAAAAAAGAAGAAAGGCTGCTCCTGTCACAAAAATTGACGACTTTGACGCCGCTGCGATTCGCAACCATGTATATGGTTATTATACATGGGGCGAATTACCTATATTAAAAAAATTGGCGGCGTCCCTAAAAGACGCAGACTTGTTTAAAGGAAGCTTGGCGTCACTATCGAAGATTTTGAAAAATATTGAATTTACCTACAAAAAAAGTGACGAAAGAAAAATTATAATGGAACGAACCGACATTTCTCTTGCTCGAGTGAATTTTCTCCGGAAAGTCAAAAAAATTACAAATTGGGACAAAGTTGTCTTTCTAGACGAGACATGGCTAAACGCCAATCATACCGTATCCAAAGCTTGGACCGATGATACGGCACAATCGACCACCAAAGTACCCGAAGGCAAAGGTCAAAGATGAATAATAACTCATGCTGGGAAGTCATCTGGGTTTGTGCCTAATTGCCTATTGGCATTCAAATCTACGAAGACCAATGAACACCATGAAGAAATGAATTTTGAAAAATTTAAAGAGTGGTGTTTAAAATTATTAGATAATTTGAAGGAGCCACATTATATAATTAAGGATAACGCCCCATATCACTCGGTCCAAAAGCACAAACCACCAACTTCGGCAAACAGGAAGTTAGAAATAATTGCATGGCTTCAAGAAAAAAGAAAAGAGGCCAATGAAACAATGCTTAAAAACGAATTATTGAGACTCGTTGGTCTGCACAAACCCAGCACACCAACGTATGTCTTAGATGACATAGCCCAAGAAAAGGGTCATAACGTCATAAGACTGCCTCCATATCACTGCCAGTATAATCCGATCGAGCTTATCTGGGCCCAAGTAAAAGGTTTGTTTGCTCGAATTTCAGTTAGACAGATTCTTTATGTATTAACTCTTGTATAATTGAATATGATATTAAAATATCTTTTTCTTTAAAGGTTACGCTGCTAGACGTAACACAACACCGCCTTTCACGGCAAATAAAATGTAGCAGTTACTAAACACTGCGGTTAAAAATGTATCTGTAGAAGATTGGAAAAAGGTAGTTACCAAATGCAGAAAATTAATAGAATAAGATTGGGAACGGGACGTTCGATTTGATAATATTTGCGAACAAGAGTTCATTATAAATTTACAAGATTGCTCTAGCGATCCTGAAAGTGATTCGGATATTGATTTGGGGTGTACTCCTTTGAAAAAAATAAATGTATGTATTAAAATATTCGTTTAATTTTATTACCCAAATCATAATATAATCCAATATACATATAATTATGGCAGACAGCCTTCGTGGCGAAGCGGTAGCGAACACGACTGCTGCGCAGGAGGTCGCGGGTTCGATCCTCGCTCAGTGCAAATATTTGTATGCATGAATATAGGTTTTTGCACTGGTCTGGTCGTGCCTCGGAAAGCACGTTAAGCCGTCGGTCCCGGCTGCCATACGAATACCTAATGGCAGTCGTTACGGGTTGTTGGAGCCCTCAAAAGTCCAACAATTGGTCTTACTGCAAAGCTTCTATCGATAATTACTATCGATATTTTTTTCTGTATCATAACAACCCTAAGAATGTCAGTTTAACAAATGTCGCAGAGATCAAGCTATGTTTTTTCAAGTATAGTTTGTCGGTCAGTAATTCCTCAGTGCTACCACATAGTACTGTGGTGCTACTAAGTTCTACCACCAAAGTAGCTACATACTTAATATGCATTTACAAAGTACAATGGACTTCATTCCTATTCAATTTATTGAAAGTTCATTGACAAACTGAGTTCAATGCCAACCACTTTTTCAGGCTTCCGTAGTCGAACTAGGAATTCTTATTCGCGATGTCCGTTTGTCTGTCTTTCCGAGCAGTTTACAGTTTTATCCGTAAACTATAAGTGTTGTAAATCTATAATTTAACATGATGATACGTTACAGTGACGCCTAGTAAGATATTAAATTATTATTATTATCGGTCCACTGTGTCCCACTGCTGGGCAGTGGGCATATACCTCCCCCCATTATTTTCAGACACTTCTTTCAGACGCTAAGATGGTCCAGTCCCCTCGGAAATTAGTGAGCTCGTCCCTCAATCTTTTCTTTGGTCTGCTGCGACGTCTTCGGGCTGTGTCGGGGTTCCACTCGGTGGTGAGCTTAGCCCACCGATCACCCGACATACGGCATACATGACCAGTCCAGTCCCACTTGAGTTTGGCGGCTTTCGTAGTTACATCTACGATTTGTGTTTGAGAGCGCAGCTTGGTGTTGCGTATGCGGTCAATACGCTTGAATCCGAGAATGCTGCGCTCTATCGCACGTTGGCAAACCTTGAGTTTTTACTTTTGGATGTTGGTCAAAGACCAGGTCTGTGCACAATAAGTTAGAACGGGGAGGATGCATGCATACGTCCATCAACTTTCGCTTGAGCGAATGAGGAAGGTTACCCATCATCGAATCTCCCATGAACCAATAGGTCCTCCAGGCATTCTCGGTTCGCCGAGCGATTTCCTAATCCTGCTTGGAGTCGAGGGAGACTATTTGGCCCAGGTAAACGTACTCTTGGAGTATGCTAGCTGTTCTCCATCCACCGTTACTCTGGTCTCAACGCTGTTAGTCATAACCTTGGTCTTTGTCGTATTCATCCCTAATCCAATCTCAAGGCTTGCGATGCTAAGGTCTTGTAGCTCCGAAGCCGAAGAAGAAAAAAAGACAATGTCGTCAGCAAAGCGGAGGTTTGTTAATCTCACTCTGCCGACTTCAATCCCCAAGATATGAAATAAAAACTAAAAATAATTTTGGTCACGCGTGTTGCTGGTCAGGCAACACTCGTGTGAAGGGTCCTGTAGGTAATCAGTAGGGCTAGGCGGCTGTATCTCGTTTATGATCAGTAGTCGACCAACTTATGATTGGTTCTAAACAATTCATATAATCTTCATACAAAATTACTAAATTAACTCCAAAGGAGAACGGGCATAAGTGTATGGAAGCTGGTCTACCTTGCAATAAAAATGAGTCATATGTCAATATAAAGGTAATTCTATGTATTTTCATATGTAGAAAGTCGCATTTCTCTAAGTATTGTCCGATCTGAGTTCTACTAAAAATTGAATCTGATAATATTTAGTGCCAAACATTGAATATCGTGGTAATTAAAAAAACATTTTGTGTAATGTAATGATTTTATTTAAGTTAGGTAAGTAGTACTACAAATAAAAACAACATCTTCTTAAAAAATCAAAACAATATGTTATTAAACATTATCATCATCATCATCATCGATGAGAATACTGTTAAGGAACAATGCAGGTTCATTGAACCCTTCATGACGGGCATAACCTACGTACCATATAATTGACAGTACATGGGCACAAGTACCTATAGTACGTCGCCCTGTCAAGCAGGTACAATAATATTGTGTAATATTGTTATTAATATTATTGATTAATATATAACAAAAATATTTCCTGGCTCGGACATGTCGAGACTGTATACGTCCACGTAATAGCCAAGCCTCTTCGTTGATATCATATTGTGCCAAGTCTTCTAGAGCGTTATCTCTATACGTCTCGATTATATAAAGACCATTTTGTAAGTGCTCGCTACAATATGATCGAGCGAGCTTTAACTGGTAAGTTCCCAAGGCAAAATGTATGACTTGTTCTTCACTAAGCCTTGGGAAGTTTTCTATTTCATTTGCTTCGATTCGCATGAAGTCTGCTCTCCTATAATTCAATCTCTTTGCTTCCACATAATTGTGCAATGTGTTTGGTATGTGTATTTTAGCTCTTATTGAATTCAAAAAGGCTGCTGCGTGTGAACTATCTTCGATGGGGGCGTGGAAGTGGTTTAGAATGGCTGCAGCTATTTTGAAGTCAACAAACATTTTTGGCAACGTTTTATTAAAATAGTTTTGACGCAAAAGTTTAAAATCTCGCTTAAATCTCCCATTTACTACTTCCACCACCCATCGGCACATGGTGACCAAACGAGACTGATTAGCTTGTTCTGTAGTGAGTTGATTTTCTCTTCTGTCTTTAGTTGGTGGCACATGATGTTCGTAGCCACAAGCTTCTATATCCTGCAAACTATCTCTAAATCCTCAGTCTAGGATAAACGCATCATTACGTTCGAGTAACCAATGCAGCGGCTCATCTTCGTTATTCATTATTTCACTCATGATCTGGGCATCGGTTCTGGTAGCGGCAAATGGCCCTTTGACATCTAATATATAGCCGTCCGTGAATACCATTAAAAACGGCTTCAACAAGTTTTGATATTTGTGTAAGCTGTATGACAGCCGTTGAAACAAAAAGTTGGAGCTTTTGTTAATATATATATATGTACCGTCACATATAATTATGGCTTTGATGTTTTCATCGTTTCCAAATAAAGCCCTTGGAATTGTTAAGTTTCTTTGAAGGATATCATTTCTGGTAATGTGGTCCACACCTAGATGCAGCACAACGTAATCGTTGCTCAGACATTCTCGAACTATAGGCAAAAAACGTTCTAGTTTTCGACGAGACATATGAAATAACGTTGCCAGTCTCTCATCAGAGTCTCCAGTTCTAAGTTTTGTTAAATAGATGCCTAATGCAGTTCTAGGCTGGTTACAACGTTCACTTAGTGACGGAGTTTGTTCTAATATAGCTTCGAACTGATCGTAAGTGCGCCCAGTCCATAAGTGCATCTCTTCATTAGACAAGGTGCCTCTGTTTTCGAAGTCGATTCTGGGCTGGTTGTTAGCAGCCATTCTCATCAAGTCACAGAGCGATGTAAACTGAGCGTCATTAAAATCATGTGTCACATTACACATTTGCGGCAGGTTGCTCCATTCATTATTTTGTAAGTGTTCTGTACACACCCTAGCGCTATCAGGAATAAAAAGCTTGCTCTCACAAAATACATTAATTCTTATCGCGTTTGGTATATGATTACGGGTAATATTAGCACAGTTGTTGTAAATACAATGCACCGAAGTGTTCGGTGCCCTCGTGTATTCTTGAGAGTGCAATGTACCAGGCGCTCGCGCCGCTTGCTGTGCAGGTCTATGATCACGCTCAGTCCTCTGCCAACATCGGTGACACAAGCTTCGAGTACTGTCGAACACAATCTGAAAATAATAACAATTAATACTTAAAATAAATAAATCCTATGCCTAACTACTCAATATAATAAAAATAAAAGGTAACTAACCTCCAACACAGCATGTTGTTGTATAAACGCGGCGAATTCTGGTCGTTCCCTTTGCAGGTTATCAGCCAAGATATGCTGCTGGTACCGTCCGCGGTAAAGTCCTCGACGACACATCACACAGTTTCGAAAAACTTCCATTATCGGTAGGCAGTTCAAAAGTCAATAAGTCGAGCCAAAGTTAACACATTAGGGAAAGAAACAGGGTCCAAAAGCAAGCCAGGGTCAGTAAAAACAGAGAAAGAAGTTCAAACACAGCACTATCGTAACAAGACGTGACGTAGCCACTCACTTGATGCGATGCGACTGATTATTGTAGCCGTCCGGCGCGGCGCGTACACAACCGTTCCCCTCCCCCGCGTACGCATCCCTCTCCCCACGGCCCTTACATCGCTCTTCTCCCTTCTCGCTCTTGCTACTGCATTGTATAGGAGCCTTTATGTATGGATATAGTAATCGTGAAACCGTTATTTTATGTTCTTTAAAACAAAAAATGCTGGTGTTTGCATGGCTGTAACTCAAAACGGACAGACTTTTGGGGAAAGTTCCAATAGTATATTTTGATGTACTATTGTATGCCAATTCGAAAATGTGCTGCTCATTTTTATTGGACTGTAGACCAGGATGCCCGTTCTCCTTTACTTGTATTTTAAAATTACTAAGATACAGCCGTTCTGACTACGGAACACTTCACTGAGCGTGGTCCGACACGCGCTTAACCTATCAATCAACATTATACTTTATGCATATTCATACAAACTTGTATGTACACTTGTACAGTAGGCTGCATAAATAAATAGAGACATGGTTTGTAGTTATATTGATCAAATGGTCTTGTAGTTTAAGCTAATTACATACATACGCTTATTCCATATTCAAGCTATTTTATCTGTGGTATGACTGAAAGAAGCATGACTGTACACATGAATTAGGTAACTAATTCATTAACTATGCCACTATTAAACTAGCGTTATCCTCATAGTTACCCAAGTTTTGTATTTAGCACTCACTTTTTGTCTACTGCTGGACGGAGCAGCGCCATCTGTTAGCAGTTATAAAAACATGGGCCGTGAAAACCCCTCATACTCAGGCGTAACGGTACTAATGTGTTTTTCCAGATAGTGCACGCAGCAATAGGACTGGTGCCTTCCGGAGCACTGCTCGTGCTTATGCAAGTCTACTCCAGAGTGTTCCTGGTGTGCGGCTCTCTGCTGCTCACGGAAGGCGCCACCACTAGCCCCGGCCTGCCTTTATGCATACTAGCATGGTCTATCACAGAGATTATACGATATGCCTACTACACACTTCATCTAGTCAACATGGTCCCTCAAATACTATTATTCTTCAGGTGAGATATTATCTGTGATGATACATTTTAAACGAATGAAAGAAAATTAATAATACAACAAAATGAGAAACAAAAAAATTTACAATTGGCAATCTTATCGCTAAAAAAACGATCTATTCCAGACAGACCATTTTTTATTTTGATCAGTTGATTACCAAGCATTCGTTTTTGAAAGGTGATTTAACTCCTGTCTTTTGTTAATGTTTTTACATGTGGTTTAAGAAAAAAGCGGAACAAATTAATTTTAATACAAATTTAAAAATCTCTATCTTGAAAGTTCAAAGACAAACAGTCTGGTCACAATTTATTCCAGAAGTAATCCAAATCCGCCCGCGGTTTTGCACGCGTAAAAATATTAACTTCCTCCTTCTGCGCAGTTGGATAAGAAGTAGCATATCTCCCAATCCCGGTCATAATTAATATAAAGATAAAACATTTAGTATAAAGTATATTAAGTATTTAGTAGTGTACTGAACTGCAACGTTCGGCATTGAGCAGGTACAAAGAACTATATAAGTTTTCCTGTAGATGGAGCTAACGGCGCTTTAGTCGTAATTCTGAATGATCTCACTAATTTCGACCTAGACGTGAATTGCCTTGTAGCACAGATGGTAGTGCATCCTCGTATCAAGAGGAAGGTCGCGGGTTCAAGTCCCGTCTAGGCTTGGAATTTTTGAGATGATTTTAAAAAATCTTTGAATTTAGTATAAAGCTTAGAAAGTTACTTATTAACAAATCCTATTATAATTTAAAAGAGTTTTTTGAAGATAAGTTAATTTAATTTCTACCTATGATAATTTTAGTTCGTAATGAATAGCTTTATGCTGTTTGTTTCCTTTGCCACGCCCTTACAGGGTACATACTTCTAAATTACTTTTATGAAACTTGTACCTAATGTATGTTGCATTGAAATAAACAAATAAAAATAAATAAATAATCTATCTGTATACCAAATTTAATCGAAATCGGTCCAGCCATTTATTTGTAAAAACGTAACAAACAGACATACAGATTTACTTTCGAATTTATATTATTAGTAATACATAGCACAAAGGATTAGCAAGCTGAAATGGCAGTGGGCAGGGCACATAGCTCGAAGAGCTAACGGTCGCTGGGGCGGAGAGGTTCTCAAGACGAGACCACGCACTGGAAAGCGCAGCGTAGGACGGACTCTACTAGATGGAAAGACGACCTGATAAAGGTTACTGGGAGCCGTTGGATTGGCGGTTTTATCGCTAAGAAGCGATCTCTGCCAGACAACCTTTGATAATCGTTGCACCGATAACGTTTGTTTCCCTTCCAGATATTCGACGTTCCTGGTCCTGTACCCGATTGGAATCACAGGGGAGCTGCTCTGCATGTACTACTCACTGGACGAGGTAGCAGAGAAGCGGCTACTCACATACACAATGCCCAATGCGTGGAACGTCGCTTTCAACTACTACCACTTCCTTATATTCTACATGCTCTTGTACATCCCGCTTTTCCCAGTCCTGTACGGACATATGCTTGCTCAGAGAAGGAAGATGCTCAGTAAAGATGCGAAGAAGGCAAAATAATTTGTCTATTATTGATTGTAGTTATGTGCTTAATCAATAATTTAAGAGATCTGCTGGGCTAGTGTTAAGTTATGGAAAGGGTAATGGATTTAGATATATGAGGCAGAACACTGCTAAGCGGGAAGACGGAAAGGGGCCCAATCTTGTTAATTATAATAAAAACTATTATGAAGCTATACCATAGGTGCATTCCGAAACACGACACAATCGCTGCTAGCGTTTACGTAGCTATTTTGCGTACCGATTCAGTTATCGCGCTGATAAAAGTTGAGCGCTGCCAAGGATTCGGAACGCTCGTGAACGCGATCGCAGTCAGTGTTCTTATAATTTCATATCAACAATAAAACCAATCAACCACAGAACACTATTACTCACAAGCAACCAACCAAACAGCTGTGACGTCACTTTTGACAGGGAGGCTCGCTCACGGTGATTTCGGTTTGGAGCATGGACGTTGTTAGCGCAAAATGGCGGATTTAATGACGTCATTTATGACGATTCACTGGACCATAATGTTGCGCTCACGGTGACTCGGAACGCTTATTAGCGTGATGATATCGATTTTAGCGTGATTCGGAATGCGCCCCATTATTTAACGATTAAGGCCGCATTCCGAATCACGTTAAAATCGATATCATCGCGCTAACAAGCGTTCCGAGTCACCGTGAGCGCGACAACAATGTCTTGTGATTCGTCATAGATGACGTCATTACATCCGCCATTTTGCGCTAACAACCTCCATGCTCCAAACAGAAATCGACGTAACGGCTGGTTAGTTGGTTGTTTGTGGTAATAGTGTTCTGTGGTTGGTTGGTTTTATTGTTGATATGAAATTATATAAAAACACGACTGGGAACGCGCTCATGAGCGTTCCGAATCCTTGACAGCACTCAACTGCCTTCAGCGCGTTAACTGAATCGGTACGCAAAATAGCTACGTGAACGCTAGCAGCGATTGTGTCGTATTTCGGAATGCACCTTAAGAGCGTTGTTCCTGTCATAAGCTGTCAAATTTTCAATAAATATTGTTTTAGTAGAATACCAAAAGGTAATTGGACATTTTGCGACGTTTAGTAGAATTGGGCTCCAATGACACTGAACATTTGGTGGGCATGTGAGGGCTGTACACGGTGTCCTTTAAATCACTGTTTTCCCAGAACAAACGTTGTTCAGATCATGCTCTACTAACAGTTTATAACATCAAATTAAAAAAAACAATACAAAATCGGTCTTTGAAAAATATAAAAAGTTGCGATGTTAAAATGTATATTTTAACGTTACGTCCTACAACATAGTCAGCGCGCTGACCGGGTACCTATCTAACTAAGGAGTAGGTAATACGCTACGGCTAGCGTACCCATCAACTTTGTCACGGTTAGTTTTAGAACAAAGTTAGACTTATTTGAGAAGGTCTAGATTTTATTTTTTTATTGTCTTATTTGATGCTATAAACAGTTATTAGATCATGTTCTGAGCAACGTTTGTTCAGGGAAAACAGTGATTTAAAGGACACCGTTTAGATTACTAGCTAGACCGCTAGCGGTGGTTATATGATATTTTTAAGGTGGGAAATCACTGGATTCGTTTGGCGCAGGTTAGGAAAAAACAGAATGTAAGCAGTTTATAGTGTATATTGAACAACACTGACAGATGGAACGAAACATTTTTTTTACTTAGTATTTTCAGAATCAGATCGGTAGTTCCGGGGATTACCCCCTCTATCCAACAACAAACTCACTACCCATTTAAGTTATCGAATGATTTGTTATTTTTAACAGACTTGTGAAAAGGAGGAGGTTCTCAATTCGACTGTATGTTATTTTTGTATGTATGTTACGCGATCATTCCGCAAATTATGAATCGATTTTGATGATTCTTTTTTTGTTTGGTAGATCATACTTCAGGGGTGATCAACATAAAACTAAATATATACCCAGATAATGTTTTGGTTTGTGGTTCCCTTCAGCAATTTTTTTATATTCATTATAATCACAAGGATCACTGAAACGTCATGGAATGCATTCTGGCTATTGATGCCGTATATTCGTATCATGTATACGAAATATATCAATACGAAATTATTTGCGTATCAACACTTGCTCATAAATTCTGAGTTTTCAGTATAAATATTCAAGTAATCAATGTAACTTTGAAGTCGGTTTTTGGTTTTTGGTAAAATATATTACCTACTCTGACAAAGTTTTAAAATCACACTAATATTATAAATGCGAAAATTTGGATGTTTGTTTGTTTGTTACTCAATCACGCCGTAACGGCTGAATCGATTTCGATGGAATTTGGTTGATACGTAGATTATAACCTGGATCACCACATAGGCTACCGTTTATCCCATAAATCGGTTCCCATGGGATAAAAATGGGATCTCAAAGTTTATATATGTATTTTGGACTCCGGAACCACGCGGGCGAAGCCGCTGGCAACAACTAGTTTAAAAATAAAGAAAAATGAACACTGTATACTGAATATATATTTTATTTCAGTATAAAGCGTGTATTTTTCTTTATTATTATGTATTGTATGTACAAACGGCATTTACCCTAATATCAATGTTCACCAAAGCATAGAAGGGTTTTAAATGATTTGGTTTTGGTGCGCACATGACCCTCAACATTGTAATGTTTAGTAAACAATTCATAAAATCACTGTTACACGGAACTTTTTTCTAATATTATAATTATGTTACCATACGTTAATTATTATGAAAATAGTTTATAACCAAAGCAAATCTATTTCGTACTAGTTGACCCGCCGAACTTCGTACCGCGTTAACATTCATGTGACGTGGGCTGCCAATGTACGTCGCCCTGGTAGAATTATCAATCATGGCATCATTATGTATGAGAAAATTAATTTTCTTCATAATTTCTTATTGCGTGATTTTTTTTCGTTATTTTAATAGTTATCCTGCTATTCGGGGCTGGAAACAAATCCAACAAATCAAAGATCATCTAAATCGGTCAAGCCGTTTTTGAATTATAAATGGTGTAACTAACCCGACTTTGTTTTATATATATATATATATATATATATAGATTTAATACAATAAGCCAAAGAACTATTGTTTGTTTTCACTGTAATATATTTTTATTATATTAAAACGGATAATTTTGAGTCTGTGGTATCCAAAGTAACAGTGGTTTAAATGTTTAATACAACTTTTTCGGGTAAGCTCTTAAACGCCTATCTAGAACTCAAGCATAGATTTTTCACAATGTTGAACGGTAAAGGCTGAGTTCATATGACCGCGCGGAAATACTAACCGCGCGGTACAAGATCAAACTACCGATAAAGTGTTTATCGTCTTAGCGCGCGGTAATGTAGACGATAAACACTTTATTTTGACTTTGTACCGCGCGTTCATATGAACTTAGCCTTAATGAAAAAACTGCCTGAATCTTGATTTAGTCATAAGCATTGTTTTAGAATACGATTCATAGATATGTCAAATTGCATAAATACGTAGAAAACTAGCTTTTTAGTTAAAACAACGTGACAGCTTTTACTACGTAGTTCCGTATAGAGACATGGTCGCTAACTGATTACCCCCTGCATAATAAAAACTTGTTATAAAATATTTTCTAAAAAGTTTGTTTATTAAAATATAGGCTGACGAGCGGTCCGTCCCGGTTTCGCACATATAACATGGTCTGATTTTGGTCGGCATTTCTATCAACTTTTAAAATGTAGAAAATAAGTTACAGTTACATAACTACAATAGTTCGACATATGGCATCACCATTTTTTCATTCTATCATCAATATTTTCCGTAGCTCACCCGATGACATACATTTTATGGCTAATTTTTTTACACCTTGGCTTACATTATTGAAGTTTTAGTAGGTATTCCTAATTTTTTCTAGTAACAAATATAGCCTTTAATATATAAATAGTAACCCCAAAATTTATAAAAAGTTTAGAAACTGAGAACTATCTATAAACATAAAAACATTTTTGGGCTGCAATGCTTGTAATCATTTTGTCCAATAAATTGGATTTGGGCGGTAATTTAGATGTCCAATAAATTGACTTGAGTCGTAGGAGGATAATATTGATATTATTAGTGTAGACAAGTAAGCACAACGTGTATAGTGTGACCATTAGTGCTGTGCACTCCCTGAGGTATGCGCGGCGAGGTGGGAGGCAAAGAAAAAACTGCATGAGTTCACATGAGATCAATACATGTCGGACATATCTTACGATATCAGTTTGCATTTCTAAGGCAAGACTTGTGGCGGGACGATGGTCGGAGGCTATCTATCTGTAATATATTATACTTACTTAGTTGATTAAAATGTAACTTAAATATACTCATATTTTATTAAAAATATGCAGGTGATAAATAAGAACTAAACTTATAATTCAAAGGACTTGTTTTATTGAACATTTTTTATATTTACAAACAATTATATATTCTAAGGAAAGTTATTCTGACATAGATTCTGTTTCAACTTCATCTTCCATTTCATATCACGAGATAACGCACGACCCATCTTTGAATATTTATCTCATGTGCGTCTGACATAGACAGTCCGATACAAATAACACTACCTGCCGCCACGAGCGTTGACGGCGAACTGACAGAGCGCAGCAGCCGATTCTCCCCCCCCCCCCCCCCCCCCCCCCCCCGTCTCGCCGCGCGCATACCTCAGGGAGTGCACAGCACTAATGGTCACACTATAATAAAAACTTTTCGGAAATAATATCTTTAGAAGTTTTTATTTGAATATTTAAATATGGGGTTACCAGTTAGCGACCGACGCGACGCTGTACTTAAAGTTAATATAATAACTGGGCTTGGGTGTAATTATTGTTGATTAATTTATATTTTGAGCGGGTATGGGATATGATATTTTACGAATAATTTAATAAAAAGCAATGCAATGCATATTTTATGTTAAAATTCTGTTTATTTTATTGAATAACCGTTAGAGGAAATACTTGGTTCCATTATAAAAATAGTTATTTATTATTAGTGTTACCTGCTGCATTATTTTGAATGTGTACTATTTTATATCTAAACTACTGAAAACGAAATATTTGTTAGTGTATTTTTTTATCACATTTTTTTTCTAATTATTCTTAGTAAATACCATAAACACAGTAAACGGCATAAGTACATTTACAAACTTATCTTTTTATAGATCTTTTGTGGTTTTTTAATGTTTTATTTAAGTGTTCGCCGACACTAAAGGGATAAGCGTAAGATTTTTTAAATCATCACAACGAACCTGGCAGAAGGGTCACTCTTGCGTCGGTGAGGAGGGTGGCCCCCCACCGATGGACGCAGTGGTGGATTCACACATTTCCCGAGTATAGGCTGTTAAATTTTTGCCGCCCTTCATTCCAACAAGATAAGTTATAGTTTTTGGTTATATTTCTGAGCGAATCGATAAGGCGGCCTAATGTAGTATGCTACTGGTTGGGAGCCGCGAACTTGGTGTTATACCATAGAATATAGAAGTTTGTGGCACCGTTGCTTGAATGTACAATGAAAGGGAAGAGGGAAAAGTCATCGTAAAGATGGCTTATAGACTTCTTTCTGCAAAATACTTATCAGAAAAAAAACGGTCCCCAAATTTGCCGCTCCTAAAATCTGCCGCCCTAGGCTCAAGCCTACTCAGCCTGTGGGTAAATCCGCCACTGGATGGACGTTCGGTTTCAATCGAGTCCAGCTCGACATTTTTGAGATGATATTAAAAACGTTTGACCTTTTTTTTGTTTGAGACGTGAACAGATCGTGGTTTGAATTTCTGCTGCGGGGGACGTGTTCGCGAGATCTTCAAATATTAATTTTCTTATTCGCGGTAACATGGTTGCATGCGACAGGGAATCATAGCGTGGGGGTTAGGTAGGATGTATCTTTATTTAGTTTGGTTAGTATTTACAAAAAAAAATGAAAATATAAATAAAAGCGGCCAAGTGCGAGTCGGAATCGCGCACGAAGGGTTTCGTACCATTATCTATAAAAACGGCAAAAAATCATGTGTATTGTAGGTATGGGAGCCCCCCTTAAATATTTGTTTTATTTTAATTTAATTATTTATTTTTAAAGTGAATATAATGTAACTAAATATTCTGTGAATATTTCAAGCGTCTACCTGTTGCCGTTATCAATATCGAGCTAAAACGAGCAAAAAAATCACGTTTGTTGTATGGGAGCCCCCCTTAAATATTTATTTTATTCTTTCTAGTTGTTGTTACAGCGGCAACAGAAATACATCATCTGTGAATATTTCAACTGTCTAACTATCACGGTTCATGAGATGCAGCCTGGTGACAGACAGACAGACAGCGGAGCCTCAGTAATAGTAGTTTTACCCTACGGGATACGGAACCCTAAAAACAGCAAATGTTATGTAATTTAACAAAGAACTTTATATAAATTAAGTCGTTTGTTGTTGGCTTGTTTTATGCGCAAAACAAAATAACCAATCAATTATGATTTAAATCTCACTTTTAATCAGCATTGATTTGTAATGACTGGTAGTTGCTATGAATATAGGTACTGATAATTACGACTAGATAATTTTTATCGTACCTACTAAGGGCGTTTATAAAAATAATAAATAGCTGTGTGAAGCCATAGCTAATTAATATTCGGGGCAAGATGACTAGAAAATACACAGCATTGGTTTTAGCTATCCTGGTGATAGCCGCTGAGGCAAACACCGCAAATTTGAAAAACCAGCTTATTCCTAAATATTTGGATGCTCAGTAAGTACCTTTTTATAACTAACTTTTCAAAATCGTCGGTTCCTTGAGTGGTTTTCGGTGACAGTAGGGGTTTGATTCAAACAGTCGTTATGGGAGACTGCAGGACAGAGGTGTGTGAATCTTGAACTAAACGTAAGTACCTATATATTATGTCACAGTTAAAACTCATAACCGGTCAAAACCGATTTTAACTGCGAAAATCAGCCTAACTTTTACTAAAGGCGTCGGTCGGTCAAAACTTATTTTAACGAACTACTGCCATTCAGTGTATCTGGTTGGCAGTAGGTCGGGTTTAAGCGGTTACGAGTTTTGACTGTAACAAGTTCCTGAAGACCGGTTCCAATCCGGGCCTCTTTATGTTAAGAGAGAATAGGTCTCCTAGATCTTCGTGCTCCATCATAGACCACATCATCGCTTACCGTCAGGTGAGAATGTGTTAAAATTTAAATCTATTCGCGATAAAAAAAACTCGTGGGTTTAGACTTTTCGCTAAGAACTGTAATTAAATTTGTTTTTTTATTAGTTTCTGCATGAATATTACAAGAAATGCCTAATATACTACATGTTAAATGTAAAACTTAAAAATAAACCAAGGCAGTATAATAATTAAAAGATAAAGTGAAAACCGTAACATTGCGCTACTTGACATCAAAAATAACCTACAAAATATTGTTCTTTCCATTCGTTCACGAAAATTGTCTATGGATCCGAACTTCGTGTGCGAATCCGCAAATAAAATAGGGTTAGAAACGAATCTTCGTTTAATTTTCTTTCGTTTGCGAATTTACGTTTCTGAGAAAAAGAGTAGAGGTCCTGAAGAAGACTAAGTTCGGAATCCAATTACAGTAAAAATCAAACCAGGTCTTTTGTCTAGGTTTTGTTAGAGGAAAATGGGGAGCTAGTACCTATTTAAAATCTTGTCTCATTAGTATTCTAAAAACCTTCGGTATAACGTTCTCTCCATTTTCTTCCCTAATATATCAGACAGATAAAAAGAAGGATAAACCAAAGTAGGTAGGTATACTTACCTTTAATTAAGCTGGTTTTTACCGTCGCAGTTTGTGTTTTACATTAAAACAGTGGTCGAATTGGACTTACGAACGGGAACGCATTTTCCTTCAAACCTTCCGATATTTTTAATGAGGTAAATATCTTCGAGAAGGAGCATTTTTTCCGAAACGGAACGGCCGTGATTTCACGAACCGTTCCGGTGAGCTCCGGTCCATTTCGAGCACTGCATTAAAATTCACTTTATTTTAATCATAGGCAAAGATGGGAAGGAGTCGGCCTTGCGGCTGACGTCAACGATTATGTAGACAACACCGTTGAAATGATCGTGCCTTTTATCCAGACTCACGGACTCGACCCTATGAACCTGCCCGACGTCGTTGAAGGATTTGAAGTTGTGAGTACCCTTACTACAGTGGGCGTTTTTGGTAAAACAACTTTATCATTGATTGGATAGACTCGGTGGTAGTTAGGTCTGCGACTGAAGTTAATTGAAATTTCTAGATAATATTTAGTAGGTATAATTTTTTATGAAACAGCTGAAAACTTCGTTTTTGACACGGTAGAGGTAATATCTTGATTAATAAAACTATGTACTGGTTACAGATATATTAGGGTTTCAAAATGACAAATTATTATGCAACTACTTATTTCATCAAGCAGCACCGGATTTACGATATTTCCGAACTGGGGCAGAAACTTAATGGCCCCCTCCACCAGCGTTTGATACGGAAGGGGGGGGGGGATTAATATTAGACACGCATTTTTTACTTTCTGTCAAATGTCAAAGTTTAATTTTTTGGATACCTATAGTTTATGTCATTTTCTGGACTATTTCCGGCTATTTGACTGGACTACATATTCACACTGATATCGGGTGTAGCCAGAGGGGGGTTTGAGGCATCAAAATAAAATGAATAATCGATAGTACCTACGACGTGCGCTGGATGCTTGCTAAGCGTTTTGTGAAACAAGGAGGTTGCGGGTTCGATTCCCAACGCGGATCATAATGTTCCCACTCGAAACAAACATCTGAACTTGAGATGTTCAGATGTTGGTTTCGAGTCTAGGCGTTTCATATTAATCTATCAGTTCTCTGGTTCCCATACTAAGTACAAGCTTTGGTTAGTTTGGGACTGAATAGTGTGAAATATCCAGAATTATTTATTTATTTTATTTGATAATTTTTCTGTCTTTGTTGATTTGTTTTCTGTCTGTCCGTTTGTTCCCAAACGGATGTGTCGATTCCGACACGGTTTTTGTAGGAAGCTAGTTTAACGGGTTTTTTTATATTATATTTTTTTTAATTTTGCTTGTTTAGAGAGTGTTGCTGATTACCTATAGCGCTTGGCTGAAGATCCACGACGGTTATATGACTGGGCTGGTGAACGTGGAGCGCAATGGAGACCAGAGAGTCAACTACTTTGCCAAGATGCTGCGTGTGCGCGTGTCTCTCAACTTCACAGACCTGCAGGTGGGTATTTGTTAGAATAACAAGTAGCTGGTAGAGATAATGATACGGACCTACCTTCCAATAGATATTAGGATCGTAATAACCATATCGATCATAGGACGTCCACCTATAAACTTTCCCGATAGGTTCCCATTGCGACTAATCACAGGAACACATTCGCATATAAATATTTTTTTATACAACAGGCATACGGCCCACCTTATGGTAAGCGGTTACCGTAGCCTATGGACGCTTGTGACACGCACGGTATCACACACGCGATGGCGACCATTTTAAAATTTTAAAACGCCCCTTTTTGAAGAACTCCATACTGTAGTCACTGGGGAAAACCTTGGCAGGGAGGCCATTCCACAAGCGAAGTGTTCGCGGGAGGAAATACCTCTGGAATCTCTCGGTGGGGGACCAAATCGTCTCCAAGGTGTGTGAATGGATTCCCTGCCGATGGCGAGTGGTACGATTTTCCTCGTCTCGTAGTAAAATAATGAAAAACACGGTGTTTTCGTCAGGGTCAGGTTTTCTGTTTATTTGAAATGATCCTTCCCTAAGGTCAGCAATCGGCTGTAAGTTATTTTTATGCTGATTGTTCCCTGGCTTAGTCGCGGAAGAACAACCGGTATAATTGACGTTTCAAATGATCCCCGCGTTTTTTTAAACTTATAGCTGTATTAGCACTATACATATGTATAGTTATTTACAGTAGTAGTTACTGTAAATATACATAAACTGCTAATTTTATCACTGTTATTAGTAGTTTTATTTGAAGCGGCTATGCAAATATGGTATCGTAACTTTTATTGAAGACTGACTGCGCGATGACTGTTTTTATCATCATCTAATCTAACTGAGGCCGCAGGCTGATACGCAGGAGGTTGAGGGCTCGATGGCAATGCCACCATCGATCAGGATGGTGATGTAGCTAATATGTTCGAAAACTTTTTTACCGATATTCCAGTCTCTAACACAAAATCCTTAAACTCCTTTCCCTTAGTCGCAGAGTTATTGTTAAAAGAAAACTTAACGGAATGCAAAACACAAGTAAAATATAGATGGGTCTGTAGTCTTTAAGATCGGTTATTAATGTCTTCTTAGGTATGGGGATTACATAAGCTTTCTTCCATGTTGAGGGGAAACAGTTCGAAGACTTTTTTACTGATATTCCAGTCTCTACCGCAAAATCCTTAAACTCCTCTCCCATAGTCGCAGAATCATTATTAAAAGAAAACTTAACGGAATGCAAAACACAATTCAAATTTGATTATGTAAATAGTGGTGACATCATAAAAGCTTTAAAACTGATAAATGTTAAGAAAACCACGGACCTCGGGGGCAACTCTGTTTGCGTCGTGAAAACATTGATTGGCATAATTGCTCCCGAACTAGCTTTAATATTAAACCGTGTATTGACTGTGGTGTATTCCCTGATTTCATAAAATACAGTAAAATACCTCCACTTTTCAAATCAGGCACTAGTTCTGATCCTGGTAGTTTTAGACTAATCTCAGTACTTCCGACATTTAGTAAAATATTTAAAAAACTAATTTTAAATCAACTGCTTAGACATTTCAATTAACATAATTTACTGCATAAGAAACAGTATTGAGTTAATATCGCACGTATTTGATGCGTGGGAGAAGTCTCGTGACGCTTTAGGTGTTTTTTGTGATTTGTCCAAGGCGTTTGATTGCTTAGACCATGACACATTGATCAGGAAACTACACCATTATGGCATTAGGAGCGTTGCTCTAGCTAGACTTTCTCACGTCTTATTTAAGTGGCAGAGTGCAAAGAGTTCACTTACCTAAATGGAAAGCGTTCTCCGGGGTCTTTGGTTAAAATGGTACCACAGGGATCAATTCTGGGACCAGTTTTGTTTTTAGTATATATTAATGATCTTCCCCATCTTGTAAAGGACGATCATGAGGTTGTATTGTTTGCAGATGACACGTCACTTTTATTTAAATTAAACCGACTTTTTTTTGACGATGTAAACAATGCAATCTCTAAGGTCGTAAAATGGTTCAATGTAAACAATCTTCTTCTAAATGAAAAGAAAATAAAGTGTATTAGATTTATACTACCTAATGTGACACAAGTTAAAGCAGATATAAAAATTATAGACGAGGAGTTGGCTCTTGTGGACAACACCGTATTCTTAGGTATAACCCTAGATAATAAGCTTCAATGAGGCCCTCACATTTATAAATTGTCGAAGAGACTTTCTCTTTCTGTGGCATACGCAGTCAAAAAGATCCGTCATTTTAGTTTACTCAGTAACTTCCACAGCATTATGTCATACGGTATACCTAGTGCTGTGGGGGAGTGCTGCAGATATAAACACCGTTTTTGTGCTGCAGAAGAGGGCTGTTCGTGCAATTTATAATATGGACCCCGATAATTATTACGTCATAAATTAAAACAAATAAATATTATGGCATTCCCTTGTCGATTTATGAAAATCTGATGTATGTTTACAAAAATATTTATTTGTTTAAGAAAAATAGCGATAGTCATGATTTTAATACTAGAAATAAATATAAACTCGCTGCTGCCCTTGTAAAGTTAAGTTAGTTAACTTAAGTTGTAAATCGTTTAAAGGGCAAGGTGTACGATTTTATAACAAACTCCCAAGTGATGTACAAAAATTGACAATTAACAAATTTAAAACCGTAATTAAACAAAATCTTTATAAAAAAGCCTACTATAAAATATCGGATTTTTTGGATGATAGAGCAGTTTGGAATTGAAGTTTCTCCAACTCATTAAAAAATGTATTCTAAAACGGTAATTAAAAAATGTTTCTTGCCTTTCTTTCCTGGCAGGAACAGGCAGTAAAATTGACGTTTCAAAGTGATCCTTGTGATTTTAATGAATGAAAGATTTTGACTTTGATACCCGCCGCGGAAGAAATGTTTGCATGATTTACAGATTTGTTCCGGGTCTGGTTGTTTCTCTATTTAGTGTAAGTATGTATTTACAAAAAGCTTTGCTCGGTTTGGGGCTAGATGGCGCTGCGCGGTGTGAAATGGTCCAGCATTATTTAATATAATATATAACTAACTTTATAGCAAAGCGACCTTCCGCCATGAAAGTACTCTACCAAAAGACTTATCAATAAACTATATACAAAATAAATAAGTAACCTTGTTAGTACATATATAATGAAGGCGGTAGGCACGTATGTAGGTATAGTGAGATAGTTGATAGTGTAAATCAGCTTATTTGATAATATAGGATGGTAGATATGGGAATAGTTTACTATCGGTTATCAAAAATTTAAAAAACCGAATTATTACTACTACAGTGCACATCATCATAGGCACAGTAGATAAGATAATACTACGATTATCCATATCCATGTAGTAAAAAAAATATATAGGCCTCCTTTCTTTCAATTCTGTCTACAGGTGTAGCCCGACCCTCCAAGAAATATTCAATATAAGTATTAATAGTATAGTATTATGAAATAAGGAGAGGCGTGGAGTATAAACGATTAGTGGCGTGATGTCGCCGATTATCCGATGACGCCGCATCACAGTCGGTATCCTTCGTAGGTTTTCGTGTAGTTCATTATTTTGAAATCCGCCCCCTTATTACCTAAGCCAAATTGCTGTCGTGTCGCTATCGCTAGTCAGGACATCCCTTTTACACGTACAGTACGTACCTCATGTGTGAAAGGTATGGCCTGACTAGTAATAGCGACACGCCAGCAATTTGACTTAGGTAATAAGGGGGCGGATCGAACCTTGATCGAACAAACAATTTTTTTTTTTTATATATATTGCTTGCGTTTGACCACGATCTCGCTTGATGGTAAGCGATGATGCAGTCTACGATGGTACACGCTTGCCTAGAAGAAACCTATTCACTCGCGACTTAAAGATACCCAGGTTGTAGCTATCTGGAAACACAGACTTTGGCAAGTCGTTCCACTCAATTGATCTATTGAACGAGATTACACCGAAAAAACGTATGATATTTTTACTATAGATCGAGTGAACGTTTTGTCGAAACAAGTAACTTTTTAACAACAAGTAACTTTTAACAAACATATAACCGACTTCAGATAATAGAAAAAAACAAACTACTGAACCGGTTTCGATGAAATTTCTATGGGACCAATCTAAAAGTACAGTGTAAAATATATAACGACACTCAAGGGACTGAGCATATTTTGACGTTATAGAGAGTTGTCGTTAAATGGAGAGAAGTAAAATCTGTATTAGAAAAAGAAAACTTTTATTTCTGATTTGTTTGTGTTTCTGATCTGATTGTTAAATAGTACCTACAATAAAAATCTGTTTTAATTTTCTCTCCCGCCTCTATCGCGCGTATCATCAAAACTTTTTCGTCAATACACAGTGATTTTCTCTTACTAGCCATGTTTACAATTTGAAAGTTTGTGAGCTACTAAGAATATGACAACGTATAGATAAAATCCATCACTTCTACTAACAACAGTCTGCAGCTACACGTGCAAGCAATCCCATTTTGTAAACAAAAGAACGGATTTCTTAGAAAGTTTGGTGTGTATGATGCCGACAGTAGAGTTTATTATGGTCTAGGATAATAAAACGACAAAAGGATATATACAGCTGCGCAGTTTTTACTAATTTGGCAACTTAAAAAGAACTTTTTATTACAAATTGTTGTCGTTATTGAGAGTGGGTGTAATGCTATACAGAGTGTACCATTGTATGCAAGACAACCAAAGCCGAATTATTTCGACGCTTTAGAGAGTTTGTCGTTAAAACGAGTGACGTTACATGGAGTTTACACTGTATATCCTTTCAAAAATTAAAAAAAAAACCAAATCAGTTAATAAATGACGGAGTTATGAGTTAACAAACATTAAAATATAGATTAATATATAGATTAGGCACTTAACCGATGACGTGTATGTTTGTGTGTGTCTGTGTATTGATATCTCTTCTATTTAATTTCTTTACTCATTTTATGTGTCATTTTTTTCTCGTCTACCTTACTATTATATAATACTATTCATCTCTTACCTGCGGTAACTTTTAATTGGCCTTCTTAGGATAAGTAGCATTTATTGTTGTTTATTTTCTACTCAAATACCTTTTCTGTAACCGAGCTGTAAGTTTTCCTAAAATTCTAAAACATGAAATAAATAATTATAAAAAAACAGTCAAATTGAGAACCTCGTCCTTTTTTGAAGTTGGTTAAAACCTGCAAACATTTTTATCGCTTTGACCGACAATCGGCCTGTGTTATTTTTTGACCTTTTTCAATTTTTTTCATATGAATATTAAGTGATTTTATGCACTAAAACATTATTTTTTTAACAGACTTCAAAAAAGGTGGAGAATCTTAATTTGACTGTATTGGGTTTTTTTTTATGTTTGTTACCTCAGAACTTTCCACTGAGTGAACCGATTTGGAAATTTCATAAAAATTGGTAGAGTAGTTTGGTTTTTACTGCTATTGAATAGAATATAATAGATTATTATTTATTTGCAACATACAGATTTCACACAGAAAAACAATTAAAGAATCAAATTAAGTAAAACAGCACATAACACAAAACAAATCTAAATGTACTTAAGCACAAAGTATAGTTATTAAAATCAAAATCAGAGTTATCTGAAGTCGGTTATATTTTTGTTAAAAAGTTACTTGTTTAGGTACCTTAAATACTTACTTATATCTTAAAGCTTAAAGTCGGGTACGGCCGCACCTGTGTACAAAACTGATTACTAGCCCAACCCAACGTAGTATAATTATGAACTTGTATTATTTCCTTCCAGTTCGTGTACAAATACCTGGTGAAGGTGATGAAGATTGGACCCACGGGCGGCATCAATGGCTCTCTCGACCGCTTCGTCGTCAACGTGGATGTTCTACTAGACTTCAACAACGATGAGATACAACTCCAAGAGTTTTCTCTCACTGATATTGGGTAAGTGCCACCCACTATACCATAGAAAAAGTACTACCACTTATGTATATTTTTATGAGATCTGCCTTTGGGAGTTGTATTTATTTATTTATTTATTAACTTAGAAATAACATAACAGTTTACTAGAAACCAAACCGTTATAACTAATATGTACACAAGAAAATTAAAATACTGACAAGTTTAAAATTAACTGCACAGGTACAATAGAAATACCTAACTATAAAAATAATAATAAGTACTACCCAACACAAACCTATTAAGTACTTACACTTACATAAACAAACCTATTAAGTACTTACATACACACGTAAAAAATACACTTACCTAATACCTTATAAATTTTTTTATACTACTTATATGGCAAACGAGCATGCAGTCCACCAGATGTTAAGTGGCTACTGCAGCCCATGGATATCCACATAGAATTCAAAACAAGCTATTATGTTGTCTTGATCTCTATGTGGATACGTTGCCATACTATAGGCTTAGCTGTTATGCCTATGTGCCAGTAATTACAGGAACATACCATTACCATCTAACCGGAACACAGCAGCACAAGTACTGCTATTTGGCGGCAGATAAAGGTAAGGCGGTGGTGCCTACTTCCTCGAGCCCGTTCACAAAAGGTCTACCACCAGTAGAGCCACCAGTAATTTACACAAGTACCTACCTACAATTTACTATTTTGGGATAATATCTCCCTCGCAGTACTGAAGGCATACTTGCGTCAACGTAACATGTACAATATCTGCAAATACATCAGTTTCCGGATAAATCTTTTGAAGTTCGTTAAGGTCGCGTTGCGCACGGCAGATAGGAGAGTTTTGGCGCGCAACAGTACGCGCAGGGTTCGGTTCGAACATCGGGACCCGCCCAAGTTGTAGATGTGGATCGGATAGTAATTTGTTAGCCTTGCAAATCTTTAACATATCAAGCTGCGTTTATATTCAGAGCAAAATCTCTCAACATATAAATAAAAGTGTGTTAGTTTTAATTATAGATACAATTCGTCGGCCCTCGAAAAGTTGCAGAACAAACATTGTTCGTATAAATGATGGCAGTGATCTCCTTCGGGTTGACATACATATTCCGAGTCTTCTACCAAATAATAATTATCAGTGACTCTACTTTAGAACCAAGCTAATATCCCAACCTATCTAAATCTGCCTAATTCATGTTATATCTAGAAATATCTGAATATGTAAATTATTTATTTATTTTATTTCAGTCGCCTCCGTGTCCGCCTGACCGGTAACATCCTGGTGGACTGGCTGGTGAACCCCGTAATCTCCGTATTCGTCAGCATCTTCGACAATATCATCATGAAAGTTGTACAGTCCAACATTCGCTCAGCTATCCAAGACGGCATCTCGCTCATCAACGCCAATGTTAAGGATGTGATTCGCTTTATTGAATCATTCAACTGAGAAATACTAATAAGTACAAATGGTACGGAAGATTGTAAATACCTGGGTAGGGTTCAATAAATCAGTTTTGTATAGCATATCTATTGTGTGTGTTCTTTGAAACCTTCCCCGGATAAAGTTACTCATAAGTCATAACTAAATCAATCATATATTGAAAGCAACGATTAGATACCTATAATTACGTACCTACTAAAGTTTAATAAAATTCTTCAAAACTTATTTGGGTTTTTAAAAACAGTAGTTTTTAATATTATAATTATAAATACGGGATTTGTCACGTACCGTTTTATCGGTGTTTCGACCGACAACACCTAGTACCTACGACGTACGAGCCCTATACCTAGTTTATACATATACCCGGTGAACTTCGTACCGCCTTGCATATGACGCGGGCTGTCAATATACGTCGGCCATCATTATCTGCCTCAATGTATGAGACAAATACAAATAAAAATCATCAAAATCGGTCCAGCCGTACTCAAGTTATAAGACAAGTGTTCGAACAAACCCGACTTTGGATGACTATTTACTTAGTAGTCACATCACAAAAGAGGTGTTGTGTACTTGAGTATTCAAAATCTTAGTTAACAAAATATTCAATTCTGAAGGTGTAGACTTGGTGTAGATCTTGGTGTAGACATCAAAGAATATAAAATAAAAATGATTTAGAATAATATTACTAAGGTAACTGCGTAGGTATTAAGCAAACCGTCAAACACTTTTGCAATAATAGTAATACAATAGTTAACAATTACAACCATTAGAAACAGGGTTATCTCTTGAATATAAATTATGATAAAATTTGATATTGCGTCTTTGAGATTTTGGCATATAAACCATATATCTTTTGGCGGCGCATTTCCAGACAGCGCTATCTATTTAGTATTGGAACTGGTGTTTTCTTTTTATATCGAATATGAAAAGCCCTCATTAATGACAAACCCATTAAAAATGTAATTTAAGTAGCGCCATCTGTTGGCGAGTAGCTTAAAACTATCGAAGGCGTTCTAGCTGTTAGTGAAGCGGGCTATTCACTGCTAAGCGAACTTTAACTGTTTTCTAATAAAGCACAAGACAGACTTGTTTGGTGGAAGCTCAAATGATTTTTTAAAAAACATAAAAATGATTAAAATTAATTTATTTATATATTTTAATGTCTAATACATTTGGCGACTTGATACAGAATGAATCTCTCTAGGTTAAAAGTACTGCAGTTGAATTTAAACATAAGCAAAATCTTATCTGGCTAGCCCGGCGACCATGCGTGGGCGCTTGTGTGAATAAGCTATATATGATTAGTTGGCTGAAAATATGGAAGGGGCAGTTATGCCAGCATCTGTAACTCCTCCCTCCGTAAGTTCGAAATTATCCGAAGGATGAGGATCATTTCGGGTTTTCCCCATAATACAAATATTTTTAAATTTATGCTTAAATGCTAACAATAAAAGACAAATTACAATAATAAAGCAAAACACAAAATTTCCTATACTAACACTTTTATAATCTAGAGCACTATCACTAATAATTTCACTTCCACTTTTCTGTAGTATATAGTTCAGCGACTGAACGTCGGTGAGGTCGATTCCATTGAGATTGGCAGGTTTTCTCTGCATATCTGACGGATCGGTCGATATTTGAGGTAAGTTGATTACTGGAAGTTTCATGAAATTTACGTCATTTCCTTGAGTTTGGTGTCTTTTAAATGACAGTCCCTTTATCTTTACTAGACAATCATCATCCATGGTCAACAGGTATGTTCCAATGATAGATTCTTGTGTTATATCGTCTTTGCAATACTTGGTGAGTAAGGTTTCTGTTCTTACGTGGATGATCCAGCGATTGGGCTGTATAGAGTCAGCCTTTACATCGTCGATGGTAACTGGAATCGGGTGACAGCTCGAGATATTTGTGGAAAAGCTCATAAGTTCGGTAATGCAATCATCTTTGATTAGTAACGTGACATCGTTCTCATGGCATAGAAAACGGTATTCATCAATCTCGCGGCATGACTGGGAGAGCGGCATCGCTTTTAACCCTTTCACAAGGACATATGGGTATTTAGGTAGGATAATAGAGGTAAGGTTATTGGCTCTATCGTGGATAGGTAATGGAATCATTTTAAAATAGTTAAAAAGCTCATTCCTGATTAAAGGAATGTGCATAATGAATTTTATCTGATTTTGTTTTACATATGCTTTTATCTTTATACATTGCTCTATTTTTAAAATATTTTCAATACTAACTGGAAAAACTAATCTGTCTGTTTTCTCAATTTCCTGCAACAATGCCACTAACTCTTCAGTGTCTATAATTGATTGATGTAACAAATTAATTTTAGCAAAGGCAATAGCTGTCTCAATTTCATTCAGTCGAATGTAGAGTGTTTGAAAGTTATGTATAAACGCGTTATATATGTGAATAATCTTATTACTGATTTGGGATACGTTTAATTTATTTAAGCTACGATTGATATCTTGGATACTGTCTTCAATCTGAATGAAATTGTATTTGGTAAAGTTGGCTATTTTTGTGAACGTACCCACCATTTCGGCAACGATAGTCATTTTACTATTTATGGCGTCTTGTTTTGTATTTATTTTATTAATTAATTTTTCATACATTACAGCGTCATCATTATCTAGATTTCCTGTGATCGCTTTGATAAATGAACCGAGAGGATTTATTAAACCACGTTTAGATCTTACAGTTGGAATCAGCTGTTTGTACTTAAATATAGTTATGTTAATAGTGTAATCCGTTTGTAACTCCACATCAGTAAAGTCTGTGTCAAAAGCTTTAATATCGAAACATTTTTGAATGTGCGTTTTAAATCTTTCATAACTACCTAAATTGAATTCCAATTCCTTGTATAAAAGTTTTAAATCCAACACCTTTATAACAGTCCATGTACCATGACTGATGACAGCTTGACCTTCTTTGACGGGTAGCAGTCCCGGGTTCTTATTAATAGGGTGTAGTTGAAGGGCCTGGTTTTGGATCACTAGGACCGCCAGAAGAATTAACCTGTGAAGGACGTTTTATGTCTTTAATAGGAACTTTAGTATGTCGACTATGTGTTATAACGGGTACAACGTTTCTTTGTATGGCTCCGGTAACCTGAGCTTTCTGATATCGCGGTTTATCCTTACTACGTCTAGTGTTTACTCCTTTGATATATACTGTATCGCCTACATCTATATCGAATTCTTTCTCGCCACCACGTTTCTCTATTACAGCTTTCTTTTTGTCAATTATTTTATCTGTTAGGTACTCATACAAATGCTTAGTCCTTCTAACGTGTTCTTTAACCAATTGTTGAGTAAATTGTTTGTTAAAATCTACATAAAAAGCGCTATTAGACTCGGTATGACCGAAAACTACTTCAAATGGGGTAAGACCTGTAGTAGAATGAATTGTGTGGTTATATGACATAACAGCGTAACTCATAACAGATGCAGCGTCAGTTATTTTTTGTTCGTATTTAGCTATCCGATATATTTCTATGATGGTTGAGTGAAATCGTTCAACTATTCCCATAGAGTTAGGATTATGAGGGGTACCAATGTGAAGGTCGATTCTATAAAATGATAACATTTCCTTCATTAATGTATTATTAAATTCTGTGCCTGGATCTGAACTGATTCTACTAGGTGTTCCATACAAAGAGAAATACTTAATTAAGGCTCTAACTGCTTCGGGCGTGGATTTCGTGTTAATCTCGAATGCTTGGCCTAACTTGCTGAAGGCATCGACTATTGTTAGGTAATGTTTTCCGTCAATTGAAAATGTGTCAATAAAAAGTTCTTGGAATGGCTTTATTTGAGTTTGTGATAACTGTAATTCCGGTTTAAATGGTTTTCTATCATATTTCATTTTCTTGCAGAGTTCGCAAGCATTTATAATGCTAGCCACCGTTTGATCCATGCTATTCCAATAATAGGTGAGTCTTATGTGCGCTAACGTTTCTTTTATTCCCCTGTGACTATTTTTTCCTACATGATATTTGAGTACAACGTCTCGTTGCTCCTGTTCGTTATCAACATAAACAACTCGCTTGGTACATTCATAAAATTTTACTGTTCCTTTTTGAAAAAGTAATATGGTAGCCTCCGAAAACTGCTTTCGATGTAACGGGTCTTCAAAATAAAAGAAATATTTTATTTTAGGCCTAATGTAATTTTTCAGGAATCTTTTGATTAGATCTGGATGATCTAAAGGTAAGTGAACCTGTAAAACCTTTTGTTTGTCCCTAGATAAGTCTTTAACTGATATTTCGTCCCTGTTCCAGGTATGTACGAGTATTTGATTCGGCTTGGTATCTACAGCTTCTTGCAATATAAGCATACCATCTGTATCTAAATCGCGGGCTGAATGTACTGTCCCCATACTAGCGTCGTCTTGACGACCTTCAGATGCAGATGCAGTAGTACTACCTCCAGATGGAATTGAGTAGGGAGATCGACGTCGACCTTTACCAGCTTTCGATGTATTACTTTTCTCAGAACCTGATGATATAACTATCGGAGATGGCGTTCGCTCGCGCGGTGTAGAGGTACGGGTGGTGTCCTTATTACTCAAACGTATAATATCGTCAGTTACGTCTTTAATATGGCGTTTTAGTTTTTGTTCCTTTTTATCTAAATTCACCTTCATCGAATCGTCATCATCGTTACTTAGGGCGTTAATCCTAATTCGCGACAATGCATCGGCATTACAATTTTGTTTTCCTTCTTTATGTTTAATGTCATAATCAAACTCCGATAAGCGTAATTTCCATCTAGTTAGCTTGCTGTTAGGTTCCGTAATGGATTTAATCCAAGTTAAAGGTCTGTGATCCGTATAAATCATAAATTTCTTTCCGTATAAATAAGGTCTAAAATGTTTCGTAGCCCATACTATGGCTAAAAGCTCTTTTTCTATTGTACTATATCGCGTTTCGGCGTCGTTCAAAGTACGACTAGCATAAGCTATCGGCCTATCGCTGCCTATAGGACCCTGCGAAAGGACAGCTCCTATAGCGAAGTTTGAGGCATCCGTCGTAAGGACGAATGGTTTTGAAAAGTCGGGAAACTGTAAAAGCGGTGCGTTAGTTAAAAGTTCTTTACACTTTTCAAATGCATCTATGTATTCCTGTTTTGTACAATCTATCTTATTTTTCTTTTTTAAACATGAAGTTAATGGTTGTGTGAGTTTAGCAAAGTCTTTGATGAATTTCCTATAATAACCAACTAAACCCAAAAAGCTTTTAATTTCGGTTGGTGTTCGAGGTAACGGAAAATTTAAGACTGCCTTTATTTTATCGTTGTTAGGCATAAGGCCATTTTTGGTGATGGTATGACCAAGATAAAGGACCTCTTTTCTCAGAAATTCGCATTTGTCGAGAGTTACCTTAAGGTTAGTTTCCCTTAACCGATTAAATATTTTACGGAGTTTATCGACGTGTTCCTCTAGACTAGAAGAAAATACTATAATGTCGTCAAGATATACCAGACAGTGAATACCCTGAAGTCCTCGTAGTACGTTGTCCATAGCCCTCTGGAACGTCGCAGGTGCCGTTTTTAAGCCAAACGGCATCCTTTTAAACTCATAATGGCCCGATTGTGTTGTAAATGCTGTTTTTGACCTATCTGCCTCATTTACCTCAATCTGATGATACCCGCTAGCAAGATCTATTGTGCTAAAGTACTGAGATTTACCTATCTTATCAAAAAGGTCGGTAATATTAGGTAACGGATATTTGTCGTCGACTGTGATTTCGTTAAGTCGTCGATAATCGATCACCATCCTAAACTTCTTTTCACCAGATGCGTCTACTTTCTTTGGAACCAGGTGGACTGGTGCACTCCAAGGTGAGTGAGAATCTGCTATTACGTTATCTGTTAGAAGTTTATCTACCTGATTTTGTATTTCCTGGTTAATGACAGGCGGGTGTCGATAAGGTCGAATATAAATCGGGTCTTCATTTGTCGTTCTGATGTTATGTTTAACTTGATTTGTGAAGGACAAAGGTAGTTTATCACAATAAAATATATCACGATATTCGTAACACAATCTGTAAATCCTATCACGTTCCTCTTTATTAGTGTGATCTAATCGCAATTTTCCTAAATTCTCTTTCAAATATTCATCATTCATGCCGTAATTGTTCACAAAATTTACCTGACATTCTTCATTATTAAATGCCGTAACATCGAATGGTTCTTTAAACGTGATAACAGCTTTCACATCGGATGTATTTTGTATAACCGTTTCCGCAAAGTAGTTCTCACACCTAACAAGAGCGGTAGGCATACGGACGCCTTCCTGATATTCAAGATATTCTAATATCGCATCACCGTGATGTAAATTGGTTGGAATTTTCACTCTTGTTTCAGATCGCGGAGCTACGTGAATTTCATATGGCGGAGTATAATTGATTGGAATTCTCGCATTGTGTATCATAAGGACTTGGTTTCTCATGTCAATATTAGCTCCTAATTTGGATAAAAGGTCAGATCCTATTAATCCGTCGTATCGTCCATCAACATCATAGATGTAAAATTTATGAGGTAATGTGCTTTTGAAGGTCTTTAACAATGGAATGTAAATTATCTCATTGTGCATGCTCTGAGCATGTGTACTGACCACTGTGAATGGTTCGATGTGTTTGAACTCACTGAAAAACTCATTAGCTTTAGATGGGCTAATAAAAGATCTGCTACTACCAGTATCGATGAGAAACTTTGATTTTATTTCAGGAATCACCACGTGAGGTAATTTTAATATACTATCACAACAATTTAAATTAATCACTTCACCACGTTCTTCGAGGCTGTTTTCTGAAAATTTTCCGGCATGGTTTCCACACAGATGTTTTCCGTATTAGTGGAATTTGTCCCTTCGACATATTCCATATAATTACACTCGGTAGAGGGGTACTCTACATTATCATTCGCATTATAAACGTCATAATCGTTGTAATCAGGGGTGTATTCGTTATAAGGGGATGGATCCTCTATATAATATAGATCGTCCGCAATCATATTCTGTCTAACCGGCGCTGTGCGCATCGAAATGTCACTATCCTGTAACCTTGGTTCTTGTACTTGTCGGGGTGGTACACCAAATTTATACTGGTTGCCTGAGTGAGGTTGGTTCGAAACACCGAACTTATAACCTTGTTGTTGGGGGATACCAAACCTAAAACCACCGTGTTGGAAAGCCGCGCGAGGCGCGGGCGCTTGAGCAAAATTTCGTTGAGGCTGAGTTTGAGTCCCAAATCAAAACCTTGCGCGGGCGGCGCGAATCGCATTTGCTGAATAAAGTTTGGTCTATATCCACCTTGATTTTGTGGTATACCGTATTTGAAGCTATTTTGTGGGATGCCAAATTTAAGATTTGAGTTAGGCACCGAATTAAATGTAGTTTTGAAACCTTGAGAGACCGGAAATGGTTTTGGTGTATTATTTGATGGCATCTGGGGGAATGTTTGTTTTAGTGCTTTATTTTTAGCGTCGTACTGAAACTTAAAATTAACTTCCTCTGTAACAATGCTTAAGGCATTTTCTAACGTCGAGCAACCTTTTAACCTTACTATCCGAATCATGTCCTCAGGTAAATTATATAAAAATACATTTAGTGCAGTATTGTTGTACACGATCATTTTTGCTGCCTTGATGCCCTCGTCGGTCAGTCTATTTACCTTCGCGAACAAGGAACTTCTAGTGTTTTGAATTCTATGGCAAAGCTGTATGTATGACTCGCCCTGTTTATGTTTTATTGTCTCGAGTTCTATGGCAATACACTCCTCTGATCTGGGATCACCGAAATGCTGGGTAAGAATTTGCTTTAACTCCTCGTATGAGTTAATATTTGGGTGGTCACTGAGTAGAGTCGCAGCTCTACCAGTAAGTCTACTAGACACGGCATGAAATAAGTAAACATTTTGTGCCGCGTTTCCAACGATCTTACTACCACTCACGACATAATCACATTTGGAAATAAATAAATTTAAAAGATTTTCATCCCCATCATATTTAGGGATGAGACTAAGGGTCTCTTTCGGAATTGCTTTAAATTCCATTATAAAATTTATTTATTTTTAACACAATTATATTTTTCAATGTAAGTAAAAATCAATGTGTCTATTCTATTCTTAACTACTCTATGGTAAACTATAGTGCACTGATTTAACCGATTTAAGGGTCAATCAATATGCCTATTTTATATACCTCCCTAACTAATCTATAATAAACTATATAGTCACTGACTTAACCAATTTAAGTGTCAATCAATATGCCTATTTTACTAATTACTATACACTAATTAAATACGTCTAAACAGTCTGCCTTTTTATGTGCAAACAAAATCAGATAAACGCAATTAACTAGGTGAACTTCGATAGCTCAATAAAAGTGGAAAAGACACAGGAATATGAAAATACAGGAAGTGAAAAGGTTTACTCACAAGCTGCTCGATCCCATGTCCTCCTGAAACTGCACCAAGTCACTATTTCACGCTTTACCGAATAGTCGTATTTATTTGGTTTTTCGTTTCCGCGTCCGCTAATAGTCGGTTTCTTATAAAACAATACTCTCTCGTGAGACTGATTTTGAATCTTCACGAGTGTATGGCTTCGAAAATCGCGGAAATCCTACCGGCTGCGCCAGACTTGTTTGGTGGAAGCTCAAATGATTTTTTAAAAAACATAAAAATGATTAAAATTAATTTATTTATATATTTTAATGTCTAATACATTTGGCGACTTGATACAGAATGAATCTCTCTAGGTTAAAAGTACTGCAGTTGAATTTAAACATAAGCAAAATCTTATCTGGCTAGCCCGGCGACCATGCGTGGGCGCTTGTGTGAATAAGCTATAATATGATTAGTTGGCTGAAAATATGGAAGGGGCAGTTATGCCAGCATCTGTAACTAGACTGACAACAACCTGAGGTTGGTAAAAGGTTGGCAACCTTTCTTTGACACTGACAATTAAAAGAAAATGTCACTGGCCGCATGTGTTGTTCGTTCCGTTTCTTTCTTTCAGTCTGTTTGGAGTGAAAATACGGAAATTGGTTTAGATTATTTACGTGTAAACAATGGGGAAAGTTAAAAAGTTAAAGCCCTCGCAAGTAGGCAAAAATGTAGCACTCGCTGATCAAATAGAGATAGCCCATTCAGTCAAATCCAAGAATAGAAATAAAGAAAGGAATAGACATGACGACGACGACGAAGTAAGTTGCTGATTTTTGTTAAAAACATTCCAGTTAAGATTAGCAGGTCGAAATTTACAACGGATATAATACTTAACCGAAACTCTTCTCAGTTTACGGTACCTGACGGTCAGTTTAGCATGAATATTGCTTGACGTTACATGACCAACCTAACTTTGGTTTTCAGTTCGTAAACGCTGACCTTTCAAAGAAAATTTTGAAAGCCGCAAGAAGGCAACAAGCTGAACTTGACGATAATGATGTTGGACCATCGCCTGCCAAGCATGTTACTCTCCCCAGTTCATTCAAAGGTATAATTCAACATAACACTGGCAATATAGAAAAGGGTATTTAATGATGAAAAGTTTGACTCGATTTATGCCTATAGTTCAACCAAATTTATAATTATTTACAAACATTTCACATCAAATTCGGCTGAGTATTGAAATCTGCTTTAATTTAGAAAGTTACCTTTTCACATAACTCAAGCTCTCTAGTTATAGGTATTCAGTGCGGGTAAGTAACTTAGAAATCTTGTAAAAGAATCACAATGACATTTTGTGTTCATCGACATTATGTAGGTTTTTTTTAACTTTCATTATTTGTTGTTGAGCTGTTTCAGTGCAACAGTGTTCTTGTAAACTCAAAACTATTTTCAGATGGGGATTCAAATGCTGATTCAGATTCTGATAGAGATGATTTGGAACCGGACACATTCTATGATAACATAGAAATTAATGAAGAAGATGAAGAGGCCCTCAAGATGTTTATGTCTTCAAAACCAGAAAGAACTAGAACCTTAGCTGATATAATCAAAGATAAAATCACAGACAAGCACACAGAGCTTCAAACACAGTTTTCAGATGTTGAAACATTAAAGTTGCAGAACATTGATCCTAGGTACAGTGTAGTTACTAGTTTTTACTTGGTGGCCCAGAAGCCTTATGGTTGTTCAGTTAATTTGCTAGGAACTAAATTATCTATAGTCCAATCAATACATTTTTCAACCAAGATAATTCAATACAATCTAAAAATGTTGCATGTTTAAATTTTTTAATACTCTTTTAGGATAAAAACTATGTATGAAGGTGTGAGAGACGTACTAAAGAAATATAGATCTGGAAAGTTGCCAAAAGCATTCAAAATGATCCCTAATTTACAAAACTGGGAGCAGATTCTGTATCTTACTGAACCTACAACTTGGTCTGCAGCTGCTATGTATCAGGTAAACAAAATCCAATTGATTTACTAATTTGTGATTCTGGATACAATGCTTCACATTTTTCCATTTTTTTTAATATTATACTTGTAGACACACAAGCTGATGGGCCTCCTGTTGTTAAGTGGTCACCGCCATCTATAAACTCCTGCAGCACTTGAGGTACCGCAGTCGCGTTGCCTAGCACTTAATACCCTATTTACACCTCTCTTGAAGGTGCTTAATTTGAAGCCCACCGGAAAAACCTCCGGAGGAAGGTCATTCCACATGTTGCAGGTGCATGGAAGAAACGACCGGGTAAAACGCACCGTGTGACTTCTACGCATCTACAATATGTGGGTGAGCTCGTTGCCGGTTGCGGGAGGTTCGATGGTAGAAGTGGGAAGCAGGAATCAAATTGAACAGCTCTTCAGAACATTCGCCGTTATATATTTTATAGAAAACGCTGAGTGCTCCGATGTCACGGCGCAGACTCAGCGGCTCTAGATCCTTAGATACTACTGGGTCGTCGACAATACGAACGGCTCTGCATTGCAAGGAGTCTAGGGGCTGCAGTTGGTATTTCGGTGCACCGTTCCTAATGTGAGAACAGTACTCCATGTGGGGCCGGATTTGCGCTTTGTAGAGCACAAGACGCTGCCCTGCCGTAAAGTACTGCTTTGATCGGTTTAGTACACCGAGTTTCTTGGAGGCAAGAGAACCTTTGCTTTCCAAGTGACTCCTAAACTGCACTTCGCTAGAGATGTCAACGCCCAGGATTGAGAGAGTGTTAGCCATGCTTAGGCGAATGTCCATCTACTACTCGCTTTTTGTATGCGGACGACCTAGCATTGACTACCCAAACATCCACTTTTGAAGAGGCCGAAGTCAAGCTTATGGCAGCGCTGACTGAGCTGGAGGAGTACTACGAAGTCCATGGCCTCAGACCAAATCCGTCAAAAACCCAAACCTGTGCCTTTCACCTGCGCAATCAACATGCCAAGCGGACTTTAAACATAACCTGGCAAGGAGTAACTATCAAACATGAAAACCTCCCAAAATACCTGGGGGTAACGTTAGACCGGTCTTTAAATTATAAGGTTTACTGCCACAAGACCAAAATGAAAGTGGGTGCACGAAACAACCTCCTCCGTCGATTAACATCTACCAAATGGGGAGCAGCTCCAGAGGTCCTACGCACGACGGGTCTGGCATTGTGCTTTTCAGCCGGCGAATATGCTTGCCCAGTCGGTCCGCACACGCTAGGGTCGTCGATGTTGCGCTGAATGACACATGCCGTATTATAACAGGATGTCTGAAGCCAACCCCTCTAAACCTCATCTACCCTTTGGCAGGCATACCACCCCCCGGAGTGCGTCGGGATGTTTCCTGCTCCATAGAAAAATATAAGCAGGAGCATGACAGTCGACACCCTCTATATAGCCATCAAATTCCACAAGGCCGCCTGAAAAGTCGTAAGAGTTTTCAGCGTTTCACGCAGGCCACCAGCGACGACCCATCCGTTGTTAGACGCGCACTGTGGATAGATAGTAACCCCCACCACCAGACTTCATTCCCCCTCAAGAACAGCTTCCACCAGGGCACGACCTACCGTGGCCAGTGTGGAAGTCCTTAAATAGGCTTCGCACACAGGTTGGTCGCTGCAGAGTCAATATGTGCAAATGGGGGTTCAGGGATCCCAGACAAACGCAATGCGACTGTGGTGACCCCACACAGTCGATGAAACACCTGTTAATGTGCCCTCTGTGCCCGAACACCTGCACAATTGTTGATTTAAAAATGGCTTCTCCTGACGCCATCAATGTAGCCAAGTACCTATCTAACACAATATAAGTAGAACTATTGACACGCTAAGAAGAAGAAGGCGAATGTCCTGGAATAAAGGTGCTGTCAAAAAGGGGGCTTTTTTAGAGGTGAACGCACAGACTCGAGTCTTTGTGGGGTTAAATTGGACAAAATTTAGTCGTCCCCATTCTGAAACTTGATCCAATGAGCGTTCATTCCATTGTTTTTACTATAGCATTCTGGGATCACCTCTTAATGAAACCAGATTTTTTCATCATATACTGATTATACATATTTCACTTTAATCCATTCCATTGTTTAATTAATCATGTATACAGATGGATGCACATACAATTAATACTGCTTTTTGAGACTGATTTATCTTTTTAGGCAACTAGAATATTTGCATCTAATCTCAAAGAGAAGATGGCTCAGCGATTCTACAACTTGGTATTACTGCCGCGAATCCGAGATGACCTCGCGGAATACAAGAGGCTAAACTTCCACCTGTACCAAGCTCTCAGAAAGTCACTGTTCAAACCGGGTGCATTTATGAAGGGCATTTTACTGCCTCTTCTTGAGGTAATTTTGACTTCTCTATAGTTCACTTCCTATTATTTGTACATTTGGAAATTTATAACTATTTTATTTTATGATTTAGTAGTTATTTTGAAGCGCTTGTGATGTATGCTAGCTGATCTTTTAGAGGTTAAACCTCCAACCATTCAAATGTTGTCAGCTGAATATTGGCCAACATGTTGGGGCTGATATTCAGCTGACAACATTTGAATGGTAAAGTTGTATAGCCATGTTAGTTCTTTGGCAGTCTATAAATAAACTCAGTCTACAACACTGCTGTTAAGCTCTTATAAACATACCTAATTCTTGATTTTTTGTTTCCAGTCTGGAGATTGTACTCTGCGAGAGGCTATCATTGTGGGGTCAGTGCTGGCTCGTAACTCTGTGCCAGTCTTGCACTCCAGTGCGGCACTACTGAAGATAGCTGAGATGGAATACACTGGCGCAAATTCCATATTTCTTCGTATGCTGTTTGATAAGAAATATGCCTTACCTTACAGAGTTGTAGATTCTGTTGTCTTTCACTTTTTAAGGTAGGTTTGTTCTATTTCTTTTTAGCCAGAAGTATTTTAGTAAAATGTATTTTGAAGCCAGATTTAAGTGAGATCCTGTGCATTATTATTGACAGTGTCTTACATCAATAATATTTTCACTAGCTAGACCATACTCTAGTATTTGAAGTTCCTGGCTAACTTGGGTAAGGTTAGCTAGCAAAGTGGCACTTAGTAAAACAATTAACTTATTGAACACCTCCAGGACCATTGTCCTTTTGGTATCTCAAAAAGCTGCAAGTTAAAATCAATCAATGAATAAAGGAAACCATTTTCTTTTCAAGGTTCCAGAGAGACCACCGTAACTTGCCAGTGCTGTGGCACCAGGCTTTGTTGACATTTGTCCAACGCTACAAATCTGACATTTCAACGGAGCAGAGGGATGCCTTGTTAGAGCTATTGAGAAAACAGTTCCACCCAACTATAACGGCTGAGGTATTAAGATTTGAAAATTAAACTTTTTAATCTTAGACTTAATTTTAATTAGATTTGCACCATCAACTCACATTGAGATGTAATGTGTATCACCTGCTTTTAAACTGTCCCCATCTTAACTCTTTAAAAAACCAAGGGCTTTGGGTTGATGGCAGCAGTTTTCTAGGACCCTAGGGGTGTTCTTGATGTAGTAAATGACCCCATGAGGATGCATTCTCAAATTTTAACTTTTGTTTTGATTTCATTGTTTACAGATTCGGAAGGAGTTACAAGCAGCACAGTGTAGAGATCTTGAAGTGAATGAAGCTACATCTATGACAATGGCTGTTGAATAGTACACTAGTATAAAGAAATAAAGGAACTTGTATGTATTGTTACAAAAATACTTTTATTTAGTCCAACACTAACCTCTCCTTCTCTATCCTATCTCTTCCTAACAGTTGATAGTAGTAGTAGTTCGAAGGAAATCTGACCTTATTACTAGAGTAAAATAGACTTCAACTTTATTTCTCAAGCAAAGGCTTAGTAACCATAGGCCTGTCCACTTGACTACCAACTAAATGTACCGGCGGTAAAATAGATCCTTCGCATTCACATTTTCTTCCTGCAACATAGTCAAAGGTGCCAACTTTGCTCCTACACTGTTCGCAGGTTATCTTTCCCTTGGTCCATTGTTCGGCTTCCACTTTGGTTCTTATCCATTCTGGTAGTCTGTCGTCTGATAAGAAAACGAAGTTGTTCAGGTTATAGCTGTTACATATTTGAAGGTCACACTGAGCGCTGGGATTCACAACTATCGATAGGTCTTCGACTAGGACATGCCGGCATTTGTGGCATTTTATCACACCGCTTTCTGGTAAATCCATTTAGGAGCTAGCAGTAATAACGTATGTACAGACAGATATAACGTTAACTTTTTATGTAACTCGTGGTTTTTTTGAAACTTTTTATCGGAAAATCATTCATGTTTTATTTGCTAAATAGGTATATTATTTTTAGGCTATGTTTATCAATTAAAAGTTTTCATAGACAAGATAGAGCGACACTTTATTGCACAATGTGACAGGTCGGTGACCCCGTTCATTGAATGATTTGTACAATTAAAGTATTTTACTGACACAAATGGCGTGGCGTCATTTTTAGCGGCGAATTCAAATAGTACTATCCTATGGTACTATCCAAAATCAGCTATATTTTCGTACGATAAAAAATATTAAGGCACACACACACATATCCATAATAACTCTAAATGATACGTACTCTTGACGTAGATTAGTCAGCTAAATTGTAGTTTTAAAGGTGACTAGGGGTAAATATTTTACTAAAAAAATAAAACAACATGTCGCATGTGCGTGATAATATATTTCACTGAACTGAACTCAATCCACGAGATTTTGCGCTATCCAATGAATGCAATTTATATTGAACTATGTGACTAAATTGTGCTTTTCCTTTATGATCTAAATACATGAATGTATTTAGCTTGCGTACGTTAATAACTAATTACACTATAACAATAATGAAAAAAACATTCATTATTTTAGTATAAAATGTTATACAGAAAGCAAAATTGGTATGTAGTTAACACTGATCGAATAATACTTCCTGTAAAATATACTAATAATATATTTGTAAATGTAAAAGTGATTTGATCATTGAACGATATGGGTGATTTAGCACGTAACGATTTGACTATCCATCGAAAACATGCTAGCGTATCGTACTAATAACAAGCCATGATCTTTTTTGATAAATTATTATTTTATTTATATTGCGTTATCCGTTCACCCGTTGCCATAACCGTGTATATGTATATAGCTTACCGCTTACCTTACCGATGGTAAACTTACCCAACTTGCTAGTGCGAGTTCTCAAGAAATGCGTATTCGTACTGTTTTATTAGGTAAGTCGATTTTAGATTGAACTATTGTACATGATCGCAGTGAAATCTTATGCTTTTGATATATTCAGCGGATAAACACGCACCATGCTTTAGATTACAGCAATATTTCACGAATAGCACAAATGATTGTAACAAAACATAATTCTCGATTTTTAAATTTATAATTGCATGTTTATAGACATTATGCAACTATGTAATTTGCAGGGTTAAAAGGAGATATTTTACGCAATAGGGTATATAATATCTATTCATACATTCTGTACCGCTTGCTTAGCAAATGTGCGCGTGCCTAAAAAGGTAGGTGTATATATTTATTCATAAGCTTAAACTTATACATATTTTCTAAGGGCACCTACCTAGGAATATTATTGTCAATGGATGTGGGGTCTTTTTAATTAAAGTATATAAATGGTGGTACTTATCACACAAATCTGTAACTTTTAATAATCGATAAAACTCTTAGCAGAAATCATTTGAACATATTTCAATGATAACTCCAGGATACTGATATAAGCATTTAGGAGACCCTACGCCTGTCAAAGACGTGACTTGTATAACACCTATCTGAGTCCCAGCTGGGGTTGAGTATTTTTAAAGCAGCGATACTATTACTTATACATATATAGTAAAGAAGATCTTATTGTGTCGCTAATGAGGTACTACTGAAACAAGGGATACATGATTATATCTTTGGTCTGGTACGAGTGCATACAGAATGTATAAACAAATAAAAACAACTAACTAATCAACCTAAGTGCGCTTACATTTTCAGCTTATTAATATAAAATTTCGATCACAGACAAAATTACATAATACGCAACAACTTTGCGCTTGTTGTTGAAATATAAAATACTTAATTTATCGTACAATACTATAATATAATAATTGTGAGATTATTTGAAGCTGAAACAACCAGTTTTCGGTGACTAATATATTTCAAGGCAACAATTGAAACAAGCAAACACCTTTTAGCAAGATGGCGACTTATCACTACTCTTAATACTAAATATTGAATAAAAGGGCGATACGAGCTAACCTTGAACTCTACAACATTTACTTTAGATTGCGAAAGTAATAAATGATTCAGTAATTCTACTTCGTACGAAACATCTCTCAAAGAAATGATTCGCAATGATTGAAATATAACGTCAGTACTTTTATTTTTCGGTGATAATCATTAATGAAATAGATAAAAGGGTTCTCTTTTTTCTTTACTGACATAAAATAAAAAAAGTCACAATAGAAGATCGTTACAAGTGTATTGTTATCATAAGAATTAATTTCCTTATTTCTACTAAGCTGCTTTTTCGGCAGTTTAATTTTAAACATAACACTTAAACAAGTCGGTTTACCGAGTCTTGGTATATTTGAAAATGTGATAAGTAATTCAAAATGGCCAGTGCAAATGAAAATGGCGGGTTCAAGTCAGAATGATGACGGGTGCATCAGTGTCAGTCAACATACTAAGCGCCCAGACAGATATCAGCTACTACAGTTTACGGAGATAGTAAGTTCGTTATAGACATTAATACCTTCCTACGAACGATTAGTTCTCAGTAGAAACAAACAGCTTAGTTAAACAGGATTTAATAAGAACCTTATGTTAATGTTAACTGCTTTAATGACTTATTTACAAAATACACCCTGTGCTTATACGCTATAAGTCAAACCTCTAAATTATATGTGTTCGATGTGACGCACAATGATGGTGTTCACTGTTTTGCATTATGAAAATTAAAATTTCCGCCTCTTATTTAAATAGATGGGTTCGACAGATTTTTGGTCTCGTCAAAAATAATGATACAAATTTTAGTTTGTTTTTAAGGCAGAGGTACTATTGATTATATTTTGAAACAATGAAGTATACACGTGTTGTTTTTAATTCGACTCAGTCTCGACTCGAAAAAAATGTTTCATACTTGTACTAAAAGCTATTCATGTTTTTCTTTAAATTATATTATGACTGTTATGAGACATATATAATACACTATTATTCAGTGTTTTTATATGATTTGAGAAACTAGACCTACTAAAAAAGCATGTTTATAAAAATGTTCTCGCAGATCTAGAGTGCTGGCCATACAATTGTAATATTGAAAGCAAAGCTATGAATTTAGTAAACTAGTTAGATTTGAAAACAAGTGTACATTTGAAAATTGACCAAATTACAAACCTAAACTACGCAGTTAGTACTAAGTACATTTATTATTTACAACCACTAAATTGCGAACAATAAGTACAATATTCAGACAAAAACAAATGATTAAAAATAAAATGTTAAATGTTAAAAATGATTTTGTGATCTTTACCAACTCTATGTTTTAGTTCTAGTAGAATCCGCATGGTTCGATTTGAAGAAACTTCAATAAAAAGTATCTTCATTTTCAGCAGTGGAATCGTATCAACAGCTTATTGAAAATTGACACAAAATGCAGGGGTCAGTTTATAATACGTAACATACGGGAAAATAATCAAATGACACCGTATTAAGCGGAATCTACTCTATTAAAATTGCCTGGACCACAAATGCCTGTTTACTATTATGGCTACTCTTGATCAAGATGTACGTGAGGTAATCTAATGTAGACTCAGCGGAAGACCAGCGCTACGGCATCATGCTGAGCTGAGTACCAATTCATCCCCACACAGAGCTTTTGAGTTTGTTAGTGCTTAAGTGAGATGTCGTTGCGTTTTATTATTTTTCTTTCTTTATGTTTTGTTTCATTTTTTCTATTATCCGAACGCATTTCACTGCAACCGTGCACTTGATTCGTACATAGTTGATATTAATATTGAATACTCCATGTGCTGGTAAATGTGGACCATTTCTTATGACTTCATTTTATAATTTTTTTTTAGTTTCAAGTCGTTATGAATTTGAGCGATAGCTTTTAGTCTGTTGATTTATAACAAATTATTAAAAATAAAATAAATTTTACATATGCACTTAAAATTTATTTTCTCGGCTTTATTTATAAATAAATTACCTTCCGCATGATTTTAAGAACACAACCATTTAGTTAAATTATTTATGTAGCACTATCTGAGTACCTTAAATATGTATAGGCTTGTAGCTTACTGGTTGTAACTACAGTCACGATCAAGTAATTCTTATATTAGTATGGTATTTTATTATTGCTTAGAATGATATTTTATGTAGGCGAACCTTGTAGTCCTTATTTACGAATAGGTTACATTTTATAACGACAACTTTGAGCCAATTTTTAAGATAATCATTTATTAAAATTATAAGTATGCAGATTTATATTAAAAAACACAATTACCACCTGTTTGATTGACGGAATTAAATATAAGATGGTTAAACACAATTACCACCTGTTTGATTGACGGAATTAAATATAAGATGGTTAATTGTCATCCATCTTAAATAATGCAGTGAGTACCATCATGAACGAACTTCCAAAAGGAGCATTTCAATGATCTCACATAGTAGCGTAATATACCATACATTACATACACCTACTATGTAAAGGCCAGGAGCAAGGACGGGTAGGAAGCGTTTATCGTTTAGGTACTCTCTTCTGGAAATACAGTTCACGGTTACGCTCAGTCTCAGTCTTATTAAGCCTTGTCAGATTTAGCGGCATTTCAACAATTAATTCATTAACGGTTACATTTTAAAGGTAACGAAAATGTCTTGGTAGTATGGCCAAGAACAATGATGACAGATAGTGCTATTGTACACATTTGTTGCATGTATATAATATTAACGCTGTAAATAAGATAAAATCAAGCACCGAATTAAATCCATCACTTATTGCCTCTTTAACCACTCGTGTAACTTACACAACAATAAATGGTTTCGAGCAGACTCTATTAGAATCGAGTTCGTTAGATGGACATTATATCAATACTCACGAATTTCATATTTAAATACAAATGGACTCGGTACGGGCGGAACCGCCCGTTCGCGAGATCGCGAGGACGTCAGTTTAGGCGTAACAGAAATACAAAATTGGTCCATGCATCGGTCGGGGCCGCGTCATAGGAAGCTTCGGTCGTCGTCGAGCTGGAAACGCGGAATTCGCCGGCAAAAGTGTAAACGCGATCGATGCAGGCGGGGGTGCCGCTCCGTGCTTGCCAGCGAACCGCACGACGCGCACTCCGCGAGCGAGCGCGTCGAGGCGGGCGGCGCGCTCGTCTCGCTCGCCTCGCACTACCTGTAGAAGGAGTGCGAGTGCGGTGGCGGCGGCAGCGTCGGCGGCAGTGGCGCGTGCGGCTCCGACGCCGAGCGCTGTACGCCCGGCGCGCGCTCGCCGCGCCCGCCGCCTGCACCGCCTCGCGTGCCGCCGTTCCAGTTCCACTCCCACTGCGACAATAAACGCACCTGTATTACACTCTTTCACACAATCAAATATTAAGTAATGAAAATGCTTACGTCATTTGCCGGAGGCACCGACAGAGAGGTCTTCGACAGCACCGCGGACGGAGTATGAACCTGGGGTACGGTGTGATGAGCGCCGATATCGCGCTGCTGCAACAGTTGCAATATCCGACGCACGTCCGTTGTGAGTCCGGTTTCCAGGGTGGCCACCCTTTTGCTGAGTTCATCCAGTCGAGTCAACACCGTCGCCACCGAGGCCGCGCTAGCCGCCGATCCCACATTTTGATATTGAGGCGAGACGCTGTCCTGTAAAGTACAGCATCAGGTATCAGTGAAAAGTCGCGGTTTGTCGTAGAAGATAATGGGGTTGATCTCGCTCACCTGAGGCGCGGCATTCTGAGCCCTCTCGTTGGAGAAGGGCAGAGCGGCGGGACGGCCGGCTTGGTGAAGGTTGACGGCGGAGTGCGGCGCGGAGCGGCAGGAGGGGGCGCGCGCGGTGGTCGGCGGCGTGGGGCCGGTGAGGATGTCGTCACAGGAGACGTGCTGCGGGGCAGGTGCGGCCGGTGGGCTCGGCGTCGCGTTGGTGTAGTAGGAGCTGGGGTTGGTGCTGAGGCTGGACACAGGCAGCGTGGCGCTGTGCGCGGGTGTGCTGACCGCGGGCTCGCCTGCGCCCCCGCCGCCCGTCAGAGGGGACGTGTCGTGCAAGGGACCTACCGACGACTGCCGCCTCACGCCCGCTCGGCTCCTATATGTTTGTGGCGTAGATTGGGCTGGAACGTTTTCACGAAAGGTGATGAAATCAAGTCATTCTTAGTTGGGCGCACGCGTTTCAGTGATTTGTAAGGCTCTATGTAATGGTTTACTATTAGGTTTACTGTACATTATATTTTGTTATTGATGATTTTAATCGGTATTTTACTACGTGTGATAGTGTTTTAATGTACAGTACGTTATTTATTTTATTATTTACTGTCAAATATTCGTTTATTCGATGCAATTTTAAAATCCGATGAATCTATGGCAATCTTTACGTCTATTTACCGAAACATGCACTATTAAGTTGAATGCATACTTACAGTACTTGTTGTGCAGCGGCTGGTGTGTTTTATGATGGTAGAGGTCTGGGAAGCTCCGTTTAAGTTGCGCTAGCATGCCTGCACACAAGGGCCGCGCTCAGAGCGGGGCGACGTGCTCAGAGGTTACAGGGTACGGAACATTTACCAACGTATATATTGAGGAGACTATATTTTTAAAGTACTTATTAACTTTATTTGATATACTGGTTACACTCAAAACCAAGTAATTGAAAGCACCCCGTATACTCCTGCTCGTCGCGGTCATATAGGAATAAATAATAATAGTAAGGAAACAAGCGTAATTCATGCTGCTTAAACTTACATGTCCTATGATACATACTTGGAAGTATTTAGTTTTAGCTTTCAACACTTTTCTGTAATGCATAAACGTTCCTATGCATCTTTCAATTTGTATTTATATTATAACAACTAGCAAATCTAACATATTAGGCCTATGGCGTTTCCAAGGTAATGTAAGTGGTCGACAACTCCTAGCATTTTCAACGACTTAAATCTATCTTCGGCCTGAACGTATAGGAAAAGAATTGATAACTTTTTATCCTCTGAATATAAATAAAACGAAAATCAATGAGTTACTAAGTAATATAGAAGAAATAAATAACAAAAGGGATTGCATATTAACTCATTCATATCTATGTGTATCGTCTACTCTATGAATAGATAGGATAGGACACGCCATCACGCCCATGTCAGACCAATACTTAAGTAGCACGGGCGTATGAGTGTATTGTCGGAATTGTAGAAGTTTGAAAACATTCCATGAAGTGACGTTATAATGCTTACCTGTGATAGAGTTTAACGTAGTTGAGCGTTGTTTGCTGAAGTTGAAGTTCAGAGGAGTGACGTCCTGGCCCGCCTTTTCCGCAGAAAACTCTAGAATTCCGCGGCTGGCTGGTGATTCGGTCTCGTCGTCGCTGCATTGCGAGTCCTGCAATTTTCAAAAGTATACCATTTATTATCTATTAGATTAATCATTTAAAGTATAATTTTGTGACTACGGTGAAATAAATACAATGCCAGTTTTGGATATGTTCTTATTATGAATGTGATTTAGGCAAACATTTTATTTAGGATACTATTGTTTTTGTTGTTATAACTACGAGTTTAGTTACTGAAATGTGACACTCAAAAATAAGTGTTATTTGATTACAGTACCCCATATAGGCTGACAAACTTACCACCTTTTCGGCAAAAGTTTCCGTGTGTGGACGTCTCGTAGTACGCGCGTACGCTTCTCGGAGCAGTCGGGCGTCGTAGGGGTTTTCGTAGCGCATCCTGCGACGCGGCTCGATACCGCTTAGCTCTTCCTGAAAATATCATATTATAGTGTTATATTATCGAAATTAATCAATTTAATAAAGTCCCACGGAGACCCTGGAAAGTTGCTGCCATCAACAAGCCCTATTCCGTTACTTCAAGGAGTTAGGATGGCTGGGGTCAGGTTAGAAGGGGGGTAATGCACAATACACCCCAATGCGGGACGTCAGTGCAGATCTCATATTCCCCCTAACCCAGAATTAAAACTAGAATAAATTTAAATAATTATTTAATTTCTTTTGTGTATATGTTTGTTATTTTGATTTAAAAAAACTTACACATCGCATATTGTACGTTATTTCGAGGTTGTTTACAAAGAAGGAGCGGAACTCTGGATAAAAATCCAGCACATCCAGTAGATCGTCTCTATGCACTCTGTGGAGGTCGCAGTAAGTCAGTGCCCGCACTCGACAGTTGCTGCGTCCCACTGTGGGATGGATGCACGGGTTCTCACCGAATATATCGTCTTTGCCTGTAAAGAAAATAATTGCGACAGTTGATTGATCGAGCGAAGCGAGATCTCTAAATCAACTTGGGCAAATCGGCGTTGTATGTATGTATTTATTTGTCCGAGAATAGCTTTCGTTACGATCATCGTGAAATTTGGTACATAGGTAGGTAGTAATGGCATAATTCTGTTGTGACTAAATTAGCTAAAAATGTGCGGGGGTGGTTGAGATATTGGGGTTCGAGAGGGGTAAAAAAAAACCCAAAATGGGACCGTCCGGTCAAGTGGCACGTTTAATGAAAGGACTTTATGACTTTATGAATGAGGTTTTTCGTCTAAACCTTGTAGTTTTTAAGTTATTAGCCATAATAAAAATTTAACTTTGACGAAATTCACAGGGTACACCAGTGACCCCATAGTGCTGTAATAGATAGATAGATATATAGAAAACGCTTTATTGTAAATCACACTTAAATTAAAAAAAACAATATAAAAAAAAACAAATAACAATACAAGTGGAAATACAAGTGGCGGTCTTATCGCTAAAAGCGATCTCTTCCAGACAACCTTTGGATGGACTGGATTTCACGAGAACGTTATAAGACGGTAGCTATTAATAAAAAAGAATTGAAAGAAGAATGTAATTTGGTATGCGTGTAGCTTTGTGGCACAAATATAGGGAAAAGTCTGAAATCCAGAATAACTGCAATTTCTACCCCAAAAAAAGCGTTACCTGTAATTTACATTAACTCCCGTTACCTGTAATTTGAATGAAACTCTAGGTCAAGTTTTTGGGTTATTTATTTCGTGGCGCTGTTTTGAGTCAAAGATTACAAAACAATATTATTTATTAAATATTATTTATTAAATATTATTTATTAAATATTATTTATTAAATATTATTTATTAAATATTATTTATTAAATATTATTTATTAAATATTATTTTTTAGTTTATGTGGGAGATTCTTGTTATTTCAGTTCGGGCGAACCACTAGTTATATAAAGTTAAAATATTGATAGACTAGCTAACCCGGCGTCGGCTTCGCACGCGTGGATTGTCAATAAAAACATTACCCTCCATTATTTAGTCGGGTAAAATTAGCCTATGTGCCAATTCCGGTCACAATATACGATTATCTACATATATACCAACGGTACATAGGGAGTGCATCATAATTCTAATATATACTAATATATAATAAATACCTCATAATTCTAACCCCCTTACTTTACCCCCCCCCCCTTTCCGGATAATATGCCAAATTTTCAGATTTCAAACTTAGGAATATGGATTACCCATACAAACTTTCAACCCCTATTTCACCCTCTTCAATATTATTGTTGAAACAAAAGATAGCCTATGTCCTTCTTCAGGATTATAATCTATCTCCTTGCCAAATTTCATTACGATCCTTTCCGCGGTTTAGTCATGAACAGGTAACAAACAAACACACAAACAGAGTTACATTCGCATTGATACCACTAGCGGACCAATCCGCAGCTTCGCACGCGTAGTTTTTCCATAAAAACATTACCCTCCTTCTGCGCAGTTGGGTAAAAAGTAGCCGATGTCACCCGGGGATAGTGTAGCTTCCCAACAGTGAAATAATTTTTTAAATCGGTCCAGTAGTTTCGGAGCCTATTTAATACAAACAAACAAATCTTTCCTCTTTATAATATTAGTATAGATTAGTATAGATGTTGGAATTGCTGCGAAATGATTTGAACCGTTATCACCATCAAAAGCTCGTAGTCACCCACTACTGAGAATCGGTCTCTTTTAGTTTCTACCACTGCCCTCGATCTGGGGATTCCGATCCAGGTGAAGCCCGCGGCTTTTGCTATCTTGTGTTCTTTTCATCTTCATCAACAAAGGGAACAAATAAATATGTTATATATGTATTTATTGTTATGTACTTATTTAAAATATATTTTTCTTTTGAGATATTTGACGACCTCCGTGGCGCAGTGGGCTGAGACGCAGGAGGTTGCGGGTTCGATTCCCGACGCGGAACAAATGTTTGCAAGATCTACAGATATTTTTGCCTCGGGTCTGGTTGTTTCTCCATATATTATACATATGTATTTACAAAAAAATTGCATATAAGTATTCTATCCGTTATCTGGTTCCCATAGTACAAAGATAGTACTTTGCTTAGTTTAGGGCTAGATGGCGCTGTGTGAAATGTCCAGTATTATTTATTTATGTTTATACTAGCTGGTGCCCGCGACTTCGTGCGCGTTACACTACTAAATGATAACCTAGAAATAAATCTAAACTTGCTGTTGCAACTTGACTTGACACCCCATTGTTATCCAATGGGAACTTGTATATGAGATAAAAGGTAGCCTATGTGGTAATCCAGGTTATAATCTACGTATATACCAAATTTCATCGAAATCGGTTCAGCCGTTACGACGTGATTGAGTAACAAACAAACATCAAAACTTTCGCATTTATATTAGTGTGATTATTTTATTTTAGCAGTTTATGTATATTTTAACGTGTTAGCAAGTATTGTGTATGTTTGGTGTTTCTTTTACTTTTGATGTGAATATAACTGTATATAGCAGTTTTAATAAATAGGTTCTTATGTACCTGCTAAGTAAAATCTTAGATATAAATATGTCGTCTAACTCAATTCAGTGTTGTGTGCTTATAATAAGCATACCTATTGGTCCTAGCCTAGGTCATCATCATCATCATCATCAGCCGGAAGACCTCCACTGCTGAACATAGGCCTCCCCCTTAGATCGCCACAACGAGCGGTTGGTAGCCGTTTGCGCCCAACGGCTCCCCGCGATTCTTACTAGATCGTCGGTCCACCTTGTGGGGGGGGCCGGCCTACGCTGCGTCTTCCAGTCCGTGGTCTCCACTCGAGAACCTTTCTTCCCCAACGGTTATCGGTTCTACGAGCGATGTGGCCTGCCCATTGCCACTTCAACTTGCTAATTTTGAGAGGTATGTTGGCAACTTTAGTTCTTCTGCGGATTTCCTCATTGCGGATTTTGTCACGCAAAATCTTATAGCCTAGATAAAGCCTAGATATCTTACATTAATATTTCATGCATGCATAAAAATAAGTACCTATGCTGTTTGCAAAATTTGTAAATAAACTATTAGTTCGCGCCAAACGAGTTTCCCAAAAAACGAAAAAAATATTATTCATCATACATCATCTTTGACTAATAAAATAGTGTTACAAAATGCACTACCAACTAACTTAAAATACAGTTTCATTCAAATCATAAGTAACGGGAGTTCATGTTAATTGGTTTTCTATTTTAGGGGTAAAAATTGCAGTTATTCTGGATTTCAGATTTTTCCCCTATTTGGGTCGCTAAAGCTAAACGAATACCTTTCATCACTGTGCGGTCACTGATGTACCCTGTGAAGTTCGTCAGAGTTCCGTTATTATTATGGCTAATAACTCAAAAACTACAAAGATTAAAATAATGGGGTTTTTAAAACCATCTCAAAAATCCTGGAATTTTTCGTAAGTATTCGGATAACTCAATAAAAATACTGATAGAAATAGGATTGAAAGGTACTAATAAAGACCTTTCATGAGACGTCCCACTTGGCCTAATAATCACATTTTGATTTTTTTTACCCCTCTTGAACCCCAATACAATCCCCCCAAATTTTTAGCTCATTTTGTCACACCAGGATTGTGCCAACACTACCTACCTATATATCAAATATGACGATGATCATCCGATCATCCATCACTTTCAAAGCGTTGAAAGTTATCCTCGGACAAACAAACATACATACATACAACGCCGATTTGCACAAGTTGATTTGGAGATCTCGCTTCGCTCGATCAATAAAATAAATACTCGAGAAGCTGACGATAACTTGTATAGTTACCTAAAATTGCCATAACGATGTCATCTTTCAGGATTTCTATTGAACCCCGGGAGACGAAATATAATGACGTAAGAACATCACCGCGATGCACCAAAGTTTCCCCTGGTGGAGCATGTGTAGTTTTGAATCGAAGCGACAGGGCTCTACGGTTTAAAAATATAATATACAGTTAATACAACATACAGATTCAGTCTGAATTAAAAAATGTTGTTCTACTTATAATAACCTCGTTTTTACCTCAAGCAACCTGGGCTAGCACCTTCGAACGCTGAACAATTAGCTAATAAATTTCGGTTTAAATGTAAACAGATATCTGCTTGAAGGCATTCAGGAAACCCTTTGAGGAGGCTGGACGTATCAATCCCATTGGTATAACTCCATGCATGCTGGAAATATTCCTCTAACCTTTGTCTAAGAGGATTCGCAATCTGAAAGTTTTTTTTAATGTAATGCCGTCTTCTGGTACAGTAACTCAGTAGTGTGCTAATGTGATATTTCTCACCTGATGAAATCGAATAAACTCTCTCACTCTTAAAATTTGCGTATGATAACGAGCCGTGCCCGAATACAGTCTTTGAATGATCGCCGATACATTACCGAATATACTAGCGTACATTAGAGCTGCAACACGATGATATTATGTAATTAACAAGTAGTCAAATTACGGCAATGCTTGTAACAAAATCAGACATACTCACATCCTACAAGCATGACAAATATCGTGAACCCTTTTTCTAAATCAGTGTTTGGAGCGACATTTCCAAAACCAACGCTCGTTAATGAGGTGCAAGTAAAGTACAATGCGGTGATGTAACGCGATCTGAAACAGTAATTCATTGTGGCTTAGCTTTATACACAGACATCAAATAAATATCTCTTTTTATTTCGTTAGTTACCTCATTGAAGGCCCCGTCGAATTATCATAGGTGGCCTGCACGTCATTAGCGAGAGCGTCTAGCCAGCCTATTGGGGCTTGAAGTTGAGGACGCTCCCAGCTTCCTATCGCATACCTGTGAAAAATAAATTGTGCTGACAAATAATGAACATCTAGTGTGTCGCGAGGCGCAGTGTCGAACACTCACCACAGGCAGGCGAGCCAATGCGCAATAAGGACGAACGTCGCCATAAGAAGAAGGAGAACGGCAGTGCCATATTCAGAGTATCTATCAATTTTGCGCGCCACTCGAACTAACCGGAGGAGACGAGCCGTCTTCAGGAGTCCAATGAGCGTTGTAGTCTGCAACCACACCATCAGTTCAGAACTCCCCAGCAGACGATTAGCAAAACATAGCCGCAAACCCAACTCAAGCGATATATGATTCGTTCGCTCAGAACTAAATTAGCATCAACGAGGCCTCGCAGCGAAATCACGCTAACTAAGCAGGTATTGTCTATGAAATATACCTTCGAGCCGAACCAAACTTAGATATACTTGGTACTTTGCGAAGTTACAAGCGATTGTTTCAAATCTATATAATTAGCGGCTTCGTACAGAATGCGGTGCATATAAATTGTTCGGAAAGTTAATGTATTAAGTATTATGTAAAGTTGAAAGTAAGTGACTTCATTGCTAGATACATTGCCGCTGGATAATGTTTGGGTTATCTGATCCTGTAGCAAGATGCAAATAGTTATCGAGTTATGTACAGCAATAACGAGTGATTATATTATCAAAACGCTGTGCATCGACACGCTCCAAACAACAAAGTGTTTCACACACAGATTGCAATTAACATGATTTATACTTACCTAATATTGAGATGGCTATGATTTGTAGTACCTAGGTATTATTATGAAATAACATTCCATTTCTAACATGAATATTGGAATATATCTAATAGAAATTATGAATAACAAGGTTTTGTTTCAAATATACAATGAAGAATGAAAATCATCGATGTTTTCACGAAAAAGTCAAAATTATGCAGTATTTTGAGAGCCTACAGCACAGAAGAGGTAGGGAAAACAGAATTTATATTTTTTAAAGGTCCCTGAAAATCATTTTTATTGTATATAATAATTATTATTTTGAGTTAAAAAAATATTTATAAGTGATTAAACTGCTTATCGATGATTATCTCAAATAAATAGTTTAAAGTTGTTATTCGTTTAATTATATTCTTTATCAAGGAAAGGAGATGAAAATAATGAAAAATCTTCGCACAAATAATTTATTATCAAATAAAATTAACTAATATTAAAAGGTACAAATAAACAATTAAAATGAAACAATGTTAACGAAATTGCTCCTGTAGTACGTCGATATTAAAAAAATGGGTTTATATTAGAAAATTTATAAACAAATGTCAAAAATGTAAAGTCACAGTATCTAGTATCGTACATAAGTATTAGTACACTTAAGATGAGATGTTGTTCAACATTTGTTTTAAATATCTGTTGAATGTAAGGTGGGTGCCATATAAGTAGTAATAATATGTATTTCGAGAGGTTGATATTAAACTTGGTGCTACTTGTTGTGATTATAGGCGTATTTTGAATTGTAGGTACAAATCGTCTGGGAAGTGTGAGCGTATTGCTACCAAGCTCTGTGCAAGTCGTGACCTTAGAAGGCACCTTTTGTATAAAAAGCCAATGATGTTATGTTGTTTCAACAAACGGATCTATCCAATAACTCCCAATGTGTGTTCTACACATTAGTAAGCTAATATTACTCTAACTATAAAAATGTTACACTCGTTAGATTACTTAATTTATAAATCTAATATTTGCTAATTCGATAAAAATTGTCTAGTATACATCCATACTCTTACATTTAAAAATAACGCCAAATCTATTGTTTTATAAGAATAAAACTAAAGTTCATTCCGAGGTTATCTTGTAACGCTGTCGATACTTATATCTATAACTAAATGTAGTCGTGAAAATATCTCTAAACACCTTGATCTGCGATCAGTTGTCGCTTACGTGCTAACGCTAATCGCAATGTTTTGTTGCTTTTCGCAGTGGTTTCGCACTTATATTATTGGATACCTTGGCATTCGTATACTAAGCGGGTCTTGCGTAAAGTTTGCCATAAACCCGGCAGCCAAGCTCGTGATACAGCGAGTGAGCTTTATTAGATGTACGGAATGGTGTAAAATCGAAAATGATTATCGTTTGCTCATGGGAAGCGTCCACATCTTCCATTAACGCATTCACTTTGTGGATTCAAATGGCTAGTGGAAATTAATGAATAAAATATGTCAACTAAAATGTTAATAGTGGCAGCAACATAAAAATAGTTCACAAAGATGGTATACCTCATCACTTTCCAGCCCCTGCTGTAACAAGAAATGGTATTACAAGTTCAATACGCACCCACCTTTGGGCATATTGCAGACCTACAATGAACATTAAAACAAATTTACAAATAAAATATTGATTTACATACAAAATAAAAGTAACATGTAATGAAAACTGCTGGCTCAAACAAATTAAAACAAAACAAGGGTAATTTAAAAAATAACAAATACGTGATGTCAATATTGCATTTTTAGAATAACGTTTATAATTCATACTTTTATTGAAGATTGATTTATGATTTGTCGGCAGATGTAATCAACTGTGTCAGCTGTGGCTGCAATGATTGCGTTCCATAACTACGCCATGCTAGAATATAACCAGAGTCTCATTTGTCCGAAAGCTTGTTCTGTCCCGAACTACCAACTGACGAAAGCTATGTATTATAAATACACAGACTGCGCGTTTTCATCTTGGAATGACTATCGCAGAGCCCTTACTTGACCTAGTTCGTATTACAATCTTATGACCCACTTTAACCATCACTATGCTTCGCACCTTAATCCTGTTGTTATTGTATGGCCTCTACTTAGGACGCCTTTTTTAATTTGTGTAGGTATATTTTATTTTTAAGTATAAACTAAGTCTAGAGTCAAGATTTGGTCTGGAAATAATTATTCATAATACGATTATTTTCGGACAACTGATCGTCTGGGTATTCACCGAGAAGAACAAATTTACTTGATCGACGATCTTAAACGATCCATCTCCATCGAGACCCATAGAGATAGAATGGGATAATCCAAACGCAAATCAAGACAAATTTGCAATTCACGGTCTGTCTGCCGCACAGTGTTTGAACTTTTGGAATAATTGCATTGTTATTGACATCTAACTCTTAAATTACGTGTTGTATAAGATATGTGAAGATGCGTAAAAAGAAGAGAAAGTTGGCTCACTTCATCGGTATCGGTGCCGAAGAGTAGCAAGTCGAAAGGGATGGCAGCGACGAGATCGATCAGGAACCAGCCACGTAAGTAATGCATAGCTATTTTAGCAGGGTCCGATTCTACTTCATCTGCTATATCCACGTATGTAGTTCGGAAGTTTATGAGTATGTCTACAATGAATGTCACATCCACTGCAATACAAAAATAAATGTTATTATTTATGGACTATTTACAATATCGACGTGAACGTACACTACGCGATATTAATAATCAAACATGATAATTACCAATCATATCGATGACAACTATAGGATCTTCGCCGAAGCGTCGGGATTTTTTATCGAAATCCGGCTCATTTAGTTGAAAGGCAGCTACGTAGGGAGTAAATATAGCAGTGTAGATAACTAATATTAGAATCAACCAATCCCAAGCGGCCTGTGAAATGTGAAAACGTTACAGAGTTACCTAGACACAAATACTTTTAAGCCAAATACAATCATTATTATGCATTTTTAAATTACACATTTGCAAACTAGTACTGAATAGCGTGAGCGCCTAGAAATATTTGTATGTTGCGCTTTCGCGTGTCGAGCTCGACCGAGGTCATTGCGGTAAACATTTTTTTAAATAATATATTCACCATTACACCATAATTCATGATAATGTGGTATTTGGCGTTAACAATTACAGTGAACCCATATTATGCCTGAGAAACTAACCTTGTAAGGAGAATGGTGGAGGATAGTGCAAGGGTGGTAAGGCTGCGTCGTTCCCTTGTGACCAGGGACAGTCGCTCCCAGTGACAATACCTGTGGACAACGAAATTCATTCTATTGAATAGTATTGAATACCTACAGACTGAATCAATTGAGTTTATGTACTCATTTAGTTTACAGACCGAAATTGTGTATCTTTGTATGTTCAATTAGAACACATCGTTGTTGTGTAAGTGTTAAAAATTTATGATATATTTTTATTAGATAGGTTATTAGAAAGTGCCATGACTGTTATCATCTAATGCAAGAATGTCCTTGGGATATTTATGTAAAATGGCTGTACAAATTTAATCTGGAACGGATATTACTTTGATATTAATGTAACCTGACATCGCATGATTATACTACCGCTTTCGCTGGTCAGTTAGGACAATATTAACTCATTTACCTAGACATGACGTGAAGTTGTAATTGGGTGTGGCAGTAGAGCATAGATTTTTTAGAATTTATTGTGGTGTGTATAGTAAAGTTTAATCGTTCTGAAAGCATATTTACAATAATATGTCCATAAGTTACAATATCCAGTCAACGACATGCAGCTATTTTATGCAAGTGAAACACTAAAATGATATTTTAATGCAAGCAATGTTTGCTCCTAAGATTTCAGCTTCGTAAGATTTAAGTAGAATTTTCAGGGTGTTGAATGTAAGTCTATATTGGATATCCTATTTAAATTATGAGATAACATTTATAAAAGTTGTTTGAAGTCAATTCACATGGGTTTGTTTGGTATAATCCAAACCCATGTGAATTGACGCCAAAATGTATAAGCATTTAGCATACATATATTCACCTATTGTTACATTTTATGTGCAATAAAATATTAAAATAGATATATAACTTCACGATTTGATATATTTTGGTCCGTTTTAAAGATAATAATTTCGTGCAGCATCGCTCTAATCTAGTTGATTAAGAATGAAGTTAAGTGTCCTGCATTCCGTCAGGCAGTACGCGTGTGGCTGTGGTCGCACTCTACTCGAGCGTTGATACCTACAAGTAGAAGATTCACTCGCTCGCACTGCTTGTGCTATAATATAATTATATCATGTAAGCTTGCTACTTCGAGCCGTTCTGGTGCCAACGAGTTCATTATACTATATAGGCGAGGTTCCAAGCGCTGTTCTCATTTGGAATAATACAATGACGCAGTTCTTAATTTTTTTTTTGCTATCAATAGATTTGTAATAACTTATTACTTTATTCCATTTTGTCTAAACACTAGCTGTAATAAACATTTAACAATAACATTACAACATTTAGAGACGAAGATCTACATTATCAGGCAAACAGTTATGCATTACCTCCTTGCCGATGGCGGGAAGCCCGTTGAGACCATTACAGGGCGGTTCAAGTCGTACGACGCTTTTGCGCGAGCCGCGAAAACTGGTATCGCGCACACGCACCGAGGAACGCCAGGTGGAAGGCGGCGGGTCGTCGCGCGAGCCGCGTGCGGACGCGACGCGCCGCGACGTGGTGAGGGCGCCGCCGCCGCCCGCGCACGGCGGCGTCACTATCAGCGGCACATCGGGCGGCCCGCGATCCTCCATACCGCTGCCGCGCCAACGCTCTCACCGGAACCCACCGTGCTCCGATGCTTCGAGGTGCTCACATTCCAGCACAGCGCGCTCGAAAGCCGTCGCCGTCTCGAGAAGTGCGATCGCCGTGTTTTGCATAGATGCGTGGTCTACTTCCTCTTATTCTTCTGAATCTTCGCCTTTCTCTATTCCAGTAATCGAGTTAGCGCGTTAGTATATAATCTTGCTCTGAATAAGTGCAGTTGGAAAGTTTAAACGATGCCATGATATACTCATATTTTCTTGCGGTAGCGATACGAGTTCCGAAGGTACGAATAAAATCTAGTTAAAATTATTTACGCAAAATAAATATGTACGTACACGCCGTTACACGAATGTGGCCTGGGATTGTGTGGAGCGCAACTAATAGGCGGAGAACTACGAGCGCCTGAAAGCGGAGAACGAGGCCGTGCCTCATTCAAGACGGTCGGTGTGTCAATAGCAGGCGGTTCTTTTGATCGTTATATACAAACGTTGGGCGTGAGCGAGACAACCTTTATAATTATGAAAAAGGATATTCAATTTAGCAACTAAAATAATAATATAAATTGTGTTTATTTCTACAAAACATCGTTTAAGTTTATTTTTTATAATATTTTTCTGCCATACTAATTATACAACTTTGCTCCGTAATAGTTGTTTGGGATAAAGAAAAAAGAAAAAATGCTACACTAGGCTAAATATATGAAACTGTTTTATTTATTTATGCTAGTCGATATCATTGTCCATTCAGGTCGTCGACAGCAGTCTAGACAGGCAGATCGCTGACAGAGAAATCGATAGTGGAATTAGCTTTGTTGCTCGGGCTACAGTAGCCTGCATTAGTCTTTATTGTATTAAGTAAATTGTTTTTTTGTATTGTGTGTAACTTTATACTATTATTGCGAATGCATTCTATAAACTTCCTTTTTTAAATTATTCGTACGTAGAAAAATCCTAACACGGTTGTGTGTTATATTGCTCAAGCAAGGTATGAATGCTTAATAAAATATAATTTTATGCAGCCGCGAACAGTTCTATGGAACTAATAAGAGAAGAAAATCTACGAATGGCATATCTAGCGAATGGAACTATCAGAACCACGCGAAAAAAAAGCCTGTGTTTGTTTTTGATGATAACATAATTATTCTCTGTATACTTAATGCGCAATGACCCTAGCAATAAAGAATATGATTAGGAGTTCAATGTATATATAAGTGTACGTCTTACGCAAAGCTGTGACCAAATTTTCGCGGTCTCACTATGTGTGTGTTTTGTCAGCGTACGAGTACATCATCCTCACCACTGTTCAAATGTTTAGCAGTGCATGAGCGGTGGCGGGCAACATGCTCTTCATAATTTTTGGTTGCCATAATAATGAACAATGATGCGTAAAAATAGCTTCTACGTACTTGCAAATGGTCAATGTTTATTTCATTTTGAAGCTCTAAAGCATAGCAAACATCCTGCATTAAAGTGGTCAGTCAGTATTCTAGTTAAAATCAAAACACTATTTTTATACTATTAGCTACAGTAGATAAAGTAGATACAGTAAATATTAAATGAGAAGATAACAATGATATGCAGTCGAAGTTTACTTTAATATTCCTAAGTAAAATGATTTATTAAATGCAACTACTATCCTCTTCTAAGAAATTAAACAGAGTAAACAATGTAGACAAAGGAAACCATACCATGGTAGTCATAACTCCAAGCATGGATCGCGTTTCCCCACGAGACTTATCAAATTAAGCTAGAAATAGAAATAAATAATACAAATAGCTAAGCCTGCAACCAAAATAAGGTAGAAAACTCTTCTGGACAATTGACGCACTGCTCACTGAACGAACTAAGCACAGGACGGCACCACACTCTGGATTCAAATATTTAAATTCATGACACGTACTAGCGATAGTAGATCATTATTTGGTAAATAGGTAAAAAAAATAAATGAATTATTATCACGGCGCAACAAAATCTGCAAAGGTTGTCCGCAAAACGATAATAATAGTTTTCACTTTTTAATGCAGTCGATCGATTAAGCGCTCGACACATTTACAGTGGTATTACACGTTTCATGAATAAGGCGTTAGTTTAGAATACAATATTTGAGTTTTACGTTTAGTCGCTGTAAATCGCGTGGCCGTCATTAAAGGCGAGAGGCTTAAAACGAATATTTAGATATCAAATTGATGGCAGTGTGAGGCGGCAGAGTCCGCAGCGTGATCGCCGGACGTAAACTTGTGGGAGCACTGTAGCGGCGCACGCAAGAGGTCGCTGTGCGCATCCAGACCGCGCGGAGTCCCGACAGCCGGCGGAGATTCCCGAACACAGGCGTGACCTCGCACAACCGCCCCTCCCACCCATCTAATATTTCAACAAAACGCACGGTGTCGCCAACGCCATGCCTTGCTATGCTACCGGATCTACCATTGCCGCACTCACGTGATTCACCTATATTAGGCTGCCGAGCTAAAGTGCCATTCAAATATGAATTTATTTTTCCACTATAACGCATATTCATGTTAAAATATCATCTAACTATGGATGCTTCAAATAGCTCGTTTTCATTAAAAATATAGTAAGTAGGTATTATGACGATTAGTCGTGTCCTTCTCTGTTTTCTTTCACATTAAACAGATAGGAAACAAGGTCTTCGTCAAACCTATCCTGGACTAAAAAACAAGAGAAAAGAAACACGATACGCCAAAATGAATTTTTAAAAATGCTGAAAATACTTGTATCATATAGTTGCTGCTTGCCAAATACATAATCTCAGATCGATATGAAAAGTATTACAAGTTTGCCAAATTGGAACTAGCCCAATAAAAGTACACCGGATTTCTATCAAGAAAGTTTTCTCGGATCTTGTTTCTATCTACAGCACAAAATAAAATACATATCTCCAAATTTACGTAATTTAAGTAAATTTAATGAAAAATCCAAAAGAATAATACTTTTTTAAATTAGAAATTAGATTACTCCCATTTTACAATAAAGCTTTCAAATTATACCGTACTAAAGCAATGGGAACGTAGGTACTGCTACGACGGACGGTGCTACGCAACGGCTACAGTCGTAGTGGAAGCTTTGCTCTAATGACTACTTTCAACTAAGGGGTAATGCCCTGAACAATTCTACTGCGGCTAAACTTGGTTGATTTTTTATGAAATAAAGTTGATTTATAAAAAAAAAATATTTTAGATGTGAATATTTGGATTGTGTAATTTTTGAAATAGTTGCACATTCTTATACTTAGGGCGACTTGCACAACGGAGCCTAAATGTATTTAGTGGCTAAATATGATTTAAGGAGTTGTCAAACCATACAAATACGTCAAATTTAAACATGTGTAGTCGCTAAATACATTTAGTGATCCTTATTCTTTTCCCAAGGATAATTTTAATTTATGATCAGGGCGGTTTTTCTAAAATTTAATTGTCAAAACATGGTTTTAGGAAATTGTGACCGCATAGAAATAAAAGATTTTTTTCCGAACTCTGCATGAACCGAAGAAAACGAACTTAAATGAGTAGTTTTATGAGAATTTTTGAAATACTTAGTTCTACTTTCGTCGCGGGTGAAAAAATTAATGGAGGAATCCTTAACCTAATGAATTTATCAGAACTGTAAATTATTCATGAACTCATAGAATATGAGAAAACATTTTTTTCTCTATGCATGAACTTAAGAACAAGTACTTAAATAAGTTTTATGAGGACATTTTAAGTACTTGTGGTTGTTGTTGTTTTTTCTACTGGTGGTAGAGCTTTTGTGAACGGGCTCGAGGAAGTGGGCACCACCGCCTTACCTTTATCTGCCGCCAAATAGCAGTACTTGTGCTGCTGTGTTCCGGTTAGATGGTAATGGTATGTTCCTGTAATTACTGGCACATAGGCATAACAGCTTAGTCCTATAGTATGGCAACGTATCCACATGGAGATCAAGACAACATATTAGTTGGGGAAAATGTTTCTTCGCATTTTTTAAGAAAATTCAAAACATTTTTTAATATAGTTTATTTACATTTAACTAAAGTATGTAGATACCATTTTGTTAGATAATTTTTTGCCATCTTGTAGGTAGGGACATGATCTCATTGCTATAGAAATTTTGGGGCTTCTGATTAAAATACCGCGACAAGTAGTTTTGGCAGTCCTCTCGTGATGTTAACCTGACACCTGCCTAAAGAATTCTGAAGAGATCGAAACAGGTGGAAATCTGAAGGTGCAAGGTCAGGACTATATGGTGGATGCATTAACACCTCCCAGCCAAACTCTCTTAATTTTTGCTGAGTGTGTAAAGATGTGTGAGGTCTAGCGTTATCATGATGTAAAACCACACCCCTTCTGTTTATTAATTCTGGCCGCTTTCTCTCAACTTCTTGCTTTAATCTCATCAGGTGTTCGCAGTAGAGTTCAGAATCGATGGTCCTGCCTGGTGGTAACAGCTCATAATGAATAATGCCCTTCCAATCCCACCACACACACAGCATCACTTTGTTGCGAGTTAACCCGGGTTTCGCCACAGTCTGTGAAGCCTGACCGGTCTTTGACCACGACCTTTTTCGCACGTTCTTGTCGTACGTGATCCACTTTTCATCAGCAGTTATCAGCTTCTTCAAAAATGGTTCGGTTTCATTACGTCGAAATAAATAATCATAAATGAGTACACGGCTCATTAGGTTTCGTTCAGTGAGCTCGTGGGGTACCCAAATATCGAGCTTTTTAGTGTACCCTGTTTTTTTCAAATGCTCAAAAACTGTTTTGTGGTCAATTCCTAGTTCTTCAGCTACGTCGTAACTACTGATATGCCGATCTTGCTCCACTTTTTCAAAAATTGCATCTATTTTATCCGTAATAGGGCGACCAGATCGACGTGCATCTTTGACATCAAAATTTCCGGATTGAAAACGCTTAAACCAAATTTGTGCTACTCTCACTGACACTGCACTAGGTCCATAAACATCCCAATTTTTATACGCGGCTTGCGTTGCGTTTTTAACTTTTTTGTAGTAAAATTTTAAAATGTATCGAATTTCTTCATTAGATTACTTATCTTTACAGTACGAAAATCAAATAAAAATCACATATTTTCCTAATTTGAATTTGTAATTATCTTCTTTAAAATTTAAACTTTGAATGATACCAAAACCAGCCAGCTACAAATAGTATAGCCAAAGAGATTTTATTACAAGTTCATAGATACTATGATGCGAAAAGACTTTTTTCCTACCTATTATTAACTTGTTTTGAATTCTATGTGGATATCCATGGGCTGCAGTAGCCACATAACATCTGGTGGACTCGTTTGCCATATAAGTTGTATAAAATAAAACTTGGTTCTCATTTAATAAAAAATATTGGAATTTATCTACAGCTTGATGCATTTATTAGAACTATCCAAGTAAAAAAAGTGTTTTTATCAAAGAGTTTGGAATAATAGTTATTTGCTCGTTAGTTGCGTGCTCAATTTTGATGACCGAGCAAGCGAATGATTCTAAAATTGATCGATTGAATTGATTGATGAATTCAAAAATTATAATCCTGAGCGTTAGCGAGGGAATCGAAAGAGCACGAGGTGAAAATCTTTGCACTCGAGTGCAACACGTAACTTTTCATCCCACCTCAGCGAGGAAATTACTAAATGTAAAAAAATAATACACCAAGAAGGTTCCGAGTATGAGTTTTTAACAAATTAAAAAAGGTTGCATGATAAATTCGGCTCCATGGAGGTAGAGATTTAATGAAGTTTTGAATTCACAAAGTTAGTGCACACAATGTTCTAAATTCAATTTACTTTATCCTCTAGCGAATAAAAACGGCTTTTGCACTCAGATATCGAAGAGCAAAAATACTCTTTCTGAGATGGGGGGATGAAAAAATCTTTTTTTAAGGTTTGTTTAGTCCTGAGCGGCCGGCACCGGTTGCTACGAGTATAACTCCAGACCAAATTATACTTGCCAAGCTGTTTAGCCGCGACTTCGTTCACGTGGACTTAAAATAGTGTCATAAAGTCATAAGTTATAATAGTTATAAATAGTGTCATCAATTATCGTGAATCGCCTTACATCCTAAAACATCGTCAGCCCGTTTGGGCAAGCATAGTCATAGTTAAACTTATACGTAGTATATTATTGTGGTTTTAGTTTACAACAAAAAGTTTTTGTTTTCCAAACTCTTTGGTTAAACCTGAGTGCCTCCCACACCGAGTCTGACCTTTTTACTTAAACCGTTTTACATATAACTCGATGTATCAACTTCTATTTTTAAATCTTTCAATATTTTATGGAAAAAATTATAATTTTCCCCAAAAAACTACGATATGTCCTCGTGATACACATCATTTTCAGATCTGTTCAGCCGTTTAGTCGTGAAACGTAACAAACAGACAGACGGAGTTACTTTCGAATTTATAAATTAGTATGGATATTCAATGCAAATATTCATATTTCTATGAATCTAGAACTCAGATTCAATTTCGGTAAGTTGGTTTTGAAACTGAGACCTCGACGTTCAAGCTTCGTTTTGATTAAATTTAGAACTAGAACAAACAAACCAACTGCTCTCGGAAAGTAACCGCGGATGTCAACAATGTTTGTGAATTCAGTTTACGTTTTATGTTTACCGCACAGAATTGATAAAACACCAGAACAGGCATTCAGCTGTAATTGCAAGCCGTGCGCTGTGTCCATAGAACAAAAACCGCGTCCCGTGTCCACCTCACCCCCACCCACGTAATGTTGCTAGCTTAGTCATTATATACCCACTAGCTGTTGCCCGCGACTTCGTACACATTACACTACTAAATGAGTAGGTACTAATTTATCACAACATATCACATTAATTTATGTGATGATGTTCAGTGAGGATGTTTGTTTATTTGTTACTCAATCACGTCGTAACGGCTGAACCGATTTCGATGGAATTTGGTATGTACGTAGGTTTTAACCTAAACTAACTTACTGATATTAACTTGCTTCATTTAATTCCATGAATCAGGAAAAAAATTGAAGCTACATAAAAATCGTCGTGCAGTCCACTCCCTTTAAGTTTAATATTGTCGCAATGGTGTGCCATACAAAATGCTAGCCGTAGTGACGCTAGCCTACTCCCTGCATGTTAGATATAAGCGCAATGATAAGTCATAAAAAATCTTAGCTGTTACCAGCGTTTTCGGGCACGTTGTTCTATGGTGTAAATATACATACAGCTAATTTTAAGAGACTCTAGTGAGACTCTACCTAGAAAGAGCAGACAGAAAAACTCAGCGGTAACTGAAAATTTGGTATCACTCATCATTGTGACCCTTTTTATTTTAAAGTGGGTGGGCTGAGAGATGCTGCGCTACCTCCAATGTTTTCACTAATCATTCAACCCTATCGTTAGATAGGTTATTGTTATTGTTGTGAGTTGGTTAGTGGACGCTGCAGTTTAACAATGTTTTATGGCTCATCATTGGGACCCCAGCATGGGGACGCTGTGTTGGCTGAAAACTTATATCACTATCATTCCGACCCCATCAAACTTAAAGGCAATGGGCTGCGAGACGCTGCGGTAGCTGAATATTTTATAGCCTTACCTAACTTGTAGTGGGTTGAGTGGGGCACGATTAGTTTTTTATGCCTATGTATCTAAATGAGGGTGGCTGCGCAAGCCGATTTATTTTTATGACTAATAATTGCGACCCAATTTATCTTATAAAGATTGGGCTGGTGGATTCTGCGATATCCGATTTTTTAAGGCTCATTGTTGCGGCCCCATGTTACTTGTAGTTTGTTGTAGTTAGCTGGTTGGGGGCGACGTTACGTAGCTGCACATTTATATTATTCATCACTGTGACCCTACTTATCTTAAAGAGGATGGGTTCGGGGATGCTGCGGTAGTTCATAATTTTTCGACTTAGCATTACTCTATTCATCTTAAAAAAGACCCCATTTTAATTAAAAAGAGCGTGAGCTGAAAGACGCTGCGGTTACTGGTTTTTTTATGACTCAATTTTGCCACTCTATCTAATTTAAGGGAGTGGGCTGGGGGGCACTATGTTAGCTGATCCTATTTAACTTGAAGAGTATGGGCTCGGATAAGCTGCGGTAGCTACAAATTTCTTTTGACTTATCACTGCGACTCTAACAAACTTAAAGCACTGTAGACTGGGGGATGATGCGTTACTTTTTTTTAATGATTTATCATTGCAACATTATAAATCTTAAAATGATTGAATTGGAGGAAGCTGCTGTAGCTGAATTATTTTTTACGACTTATTGTTGCGGCCCTATCAGACTTGTAGTGAGTTGGTTGGAGGACTCTGCGGTAGCTAATATTGTGTATGATCCATCACTGCGACCCTATTTTCACTGAAGTGAAGTGAGAGTGTGCTGGCAGAGGCTGCGGTAGCTGGATTTTTTTATGACTCATCTTTACGCCTATATCTACCATGCAGACAATAGGCTGGGGTAACTACGATGGCTGAAATTTGTATGGCTCACCATTTCATCAATATTGAATTTAATGGGAGTAGACTGCAAGAATCCATATAGGTGATTTTTTATGAGTTTATCTTTTTATATGGATTTAAAAGTGATAATATATCACTATTTATACGTATTTATATCTAAACTTACCTTGGTCTGAAGGCGCACCAAAGATTATGAAAACTGATTTATAATATAAAAAGTAACATTTATGTTAATTTAGTAAATTATAAACTAAACATTTGCAAAGTTTGAACTCAAATCGTTCAGTAGTTTTGTCGTAAACGGGTAAAAACTAACGGCGATTTAGTCGTAATCTGAATCATCTCATTAATTTCGACACTGGCGTGACAGAGCGCGGTAGCACAATTGGATAGTGCATCCTCGTATCAAGAGGAAGGTAGCGGGTTCAAGTCCCGTCTAGGCTTGAACATTTTGAGATGATTTTAAAATTTGACACACCATTTTTATCCCATGGGACCTGATTTATGGAATAACAAGTAGCTTATGTGTTAATCTAAGTTATAAATTTACGTACATAATAAATTTCATCAAGATTAGTTCAGCCGTTACGACGCTATTGAGTAACAAACAAATAAACGAACACCCAAACTTTCACATTTATAATATTAGTGTGATTCACTCCTGGCTTCATGATCAAACCCTAGTTGTCATTATATACCTAGCCTCGCAAAAACAATTTAATAGAACTAACACGATAAATCTACTGTTATACATTAAAGAGTTCTGTTGATTCCCTGCTGGCTCCATCATCAGATCCTGGTAGACGATATCGTCAAACATCTCACAAAAACAATTTAAAAGAATCCAAACATGAACGTTTTACTCTTATCCATTAAGCAATTCTGATCATCACCTGTTATTCTCTGGTACTTAAAACAAACAAACAAAAATAACAGAATAATCGTATTTCTGACGAAATTTAAATCAACACCACACTCAAGTTTTTCATATAAGAGGTTTTATTTTGACCTTGGGTTCCTGAAAATATTTAAAATCTAGCAACTACTACTAACTTTCTTTTCAAACAACTCTGAAATCTGGCCATACAGAAAAATGAGATTTGGTTAGCAAACAAAGTGGTCCTATGGCATTTTTCAGGAAAATTTCTGAAAGCGACTGCTGAAATATCTATTTATTTATTTAATTAGGGGAATCTACATTTAATATTTGATCGGTCTACTACTAACGGTACCTGAAGATCGACTATTTTTGTTTTATTTTAAACTCTTATTTTTAACCCCATGGGGTGCGAATATCAAAGAATCCTTTCTTAGTACACTCGCACACCATAAAAAGAACACACACTTTATATTTCAAGTCTCTAGGATCAGCGGTTTAGGCTGTGCGTTGATTTTCAGTCTTCGGCCAGCAGAGAACCGTGCTACGGATCCCGCTACCCTCCGCGATTGTCTGGTGAAGTCCATTTCATCACACTCTCCACCTGGCCCCATCCCCAGCGGTAGTCGGCGGGTGTGGAAGTACAAATCAGCAGACTGGGACGAGATGCGATACTTTTTCGCATCATAACCCTGACAGCCTCTGTGTTTCTCTTCAGACGACTCTACATCTTGTGCGAACGCCGTGGCGGAAGTGGTGTGTTAGGCTATGGAATATTTTTTTTCATATTCTAAGAAACCACTTTCTTCAAAAATAGACACCTGGTTTGATGCTGATTGTCGATGTGCTAATGCACAGAAACATGATGCATATCTTGCCTGGGTAACAGCTCGTAACAACAAGGCTACAGATGTAGGGTCTAAGAAGCAAGCATTCAACAAGGCTGCAAGGTCTTGCAAAAAGGTGCTTAAGACGGCTCAATTCAATCATATTAGAAAAATGGGGACCAAGCTTGCTTCGTTTCCACCGGGAAGCAAAATGTTCTGGTCTTTAGCTAAGTCGGTTGAAGCAAACTTTTGTCGCCCTTCTTTACAGCCTGTTAAAGTCAGACGGATCGCTGGCCCACACCCCTGAAGAAATGGCAAATTTGTTTGCATCTCTCTTTGCAGAGTCTTCACGTCTCGCTACCACTAATGGGATACCTCCTTCGCTTCCCTGCTGTGAGGCAGTTATGCCTGAAGTCCGTATTAAGCAAAAGAAGGTACTCAAAGTGCTGATATCGCTTGACATGAATAAAGCCAGTGGTCCTGATGGAATACCTGCAGTGGTGCTTAAGAGGTGCGCACCTGAGCTGTCTCTTGTGCTTACACGCCTGTTTCATCTCTCTTTAGATACCGGTAAAGTACCAACACCCTGGAAGCTTGCAAATGTCCAACCAGTTTCGAAAAAAGGTAGTAGAGCTGACCCCACTAACTACCGGCCAATCTCTATCACGTCCATTCTTTGCAAAACAATGGAGCTTATCCTTAACTACAAACTCCTTTCATACCTAGAAGATAATGACCTCCTTAGTGATCGACAGTATGGTTTTCGTCGTAAACGATCCACTGGAGATCTTCTTGTTTATGCTACTGACATCTGGAGTAAAGCCATCGAAAGGCACGGGGAAGCTCTTGCAGTTTCGCTCGACATCTCAAAAGTTTTCGATAGAGTTTGGCCCAATGGTCTCATTAGCAAGCTTTCCTCGTACGGATTGCCGTCTAACCTGTTAATGTGGATAACTGATTTCTTGAGGGAACGATCAATTCGAGTAGTCATTGGTGGATGCTCGTCTGATCTATTGGCCGGGGTCCCTCAAGGGTCTATCTTTTCAGCAACTCTATTTCTTCTGCACATCAATGATCTGTTGAAACCCGTTATCTATGGGTATGCGGATGACAGTACAGTTGTTGAAAGGTATTTATCTAGTCCACGTGCAAGTGCTGACGAAATCTGCAATCTACGTACGGATATGGTGGAACGTTTGAACCTTGACCTAAAGTTTGTGTCTGACTGGAGTGACGCAAATCTGGTCAAGTTCAACGCCTCCAAAACTCAGGCGTGTGTGTTTTCCGCAAAACGGTCTCCATTTTATCCCATTCCCATCCTTTGTGATCTCCCACTCGTAATTTCTGAATGTCTGAGCTGGTTCGGCGTTGAGCTCACGTCCAACCTGAACTTCGGCTCGCACATCGAATCTAGGTCCAAAATTGCTGCTATGAAGTTGGGCATCCTAGCTAAGGTTCGGCGGTACTTCTCACCGGGACAACTGCTCAGTCTCTACAAAGCACAAGTCCGCTACCATCTCTGGGATGGCTCGGACAAGTATCAGCTTGAGGCTCTTGATTCGATTGAGCGACGTGCTGCTGGACTCATTGGTGATGACGCACTAGTGGAAGCCAATTTACAAAGTCTAGAGCACAGACACCGAGTAGCCAGACTTTCAGTTTTTTACAAGATACATTTTGGTGAATGTGCGCAAGATCTTCATGACCTTATCCCTTCTTCCCCCTTCCACCACTGGACAAGCAGACGTACCGAGAAGTACCACCCATACCTGGTCGGCATACCACCTTGCCGTACCAAACGATTTGCTTCAACTTTTCTTGTTAGCACAAGTACGATTAAGGAGTGGAACTCACTTCCGGCGTATGTTTTTCCAAGCCGGTGTAATCTTGAAGTCTTCAAGTACATAGTGAATAGGTATTTTCTAGGCAAGCGTGCTCCATCTTCGATCACACCTTCACTTACCATCAGGTGAGGTAGCGGTCAAGCGTTTGGCTATCATCAATAAAAAAAATCACGCATGTCGACGGTTACCGAGTAACTAATGGCGTTCGCGTCAACATCTACTCAATTTGAGTAGATGTTGATGCTTCAGTATTAGGCGCGTTCACTTTTTCTGGGGTTATATCTATTCTGTGGTTTACCGCAATAACAACAGCAAACGAATTCTAAAACTGCTAACAATGTTTTTCTAGGGTTTAAATATAAAAAATATGCCTCATTTTTATTGAACAAATAGCAACAAAGTTAGCAAAAATCGATTTTTATGAATAGTTAGGTATGATTTGATTTTTTTTCACACTATTATAACTAGTGGTTCGCCCCGAACTAAAATCTCGTGTGTATCCCAAAACAAAAAAAAATATTCTTAGGGCGACTCGCGCAACGATGCCTAAACGTATTTAGTGGCTAAATATGATTTATGGAGTTGTCAAATCATACAAATACGTAAAGTTTAAACATGTTTAGTCGCTAAATACGTTTAAGGATCGTTGTGCAAGCCGGCCTTAATCTTTGACTAATAAACACACAAAATAGTGGCAAAACCAAAAACTTGACCCAGTTTTATTAAAATTTTAGGAAACGGGAGTTCATGTTAATTGGTTCCTCTTTTTTGGGGTACAAATTGCAGTTATTTTGGATTTCAGACTTTTGCCTATACTACACGCTAAAGCTACAGCTAGTGTAGTGTAGTGTAGTGTTACTAAAGCTACACGCATACTAAATTTCAGCACTGTGGGTCACTGGTGTACCCTGTCAATCTTGTCAAAGTTCAGTTTTTATTATGACTATAAAGAGTTTACAAAAAATAAAAACGGAGTCTAAATGTACTAATAAGTAACTTTCATTTGACGTCCTATTTAACTAGTTAGCCTCATTTTCGTTTTTTTACCCCTCTTGAACCCCAATATCTCAACAACCCCCCAACATTTTCAGCTCATTTTTCACACCAAAATTGTGCCATCACTACTTACCTATATATTAAATTTCACGATGATCAGATGATCAGATCAACGCTTCGAAGGTTATCCTCGGACAAACATACATACATACATGGCGTTGTATGTATGTACATACATATTTGATGAGAGATTTGCCCAAGTTGATTTAGAGATCTCGCTTCGCTCAATCAAAGAAACAACGAAATAATTAAGCTAAAAATGTGGGGGGGGGGGGGGGGGGGGGGAATTGAGATATTGGGATATAAGAGGGGTAAAAAAAATCAAAATGAGACTACCAAGTCAAGTGGGACGTTTAATGAAAGGTCTTTATCAGTACATTTCGACCCCGTTTTTGTTTTTAGCATTGTGGTTTTTAGTTATTACTTATAAAACCTGAACTTTGACTAAATTCACAGAGTACACTAGTAACCTCACAGCTCTGAAATTTGGTATACGTGTAGCTTTAATGTCACAAATATAGGAAAAAGTTTGAAATACAGAATAACTGCAATTTATACCCCAAAAAAGTATATCACATTACATGACCTCCCGTCACCTGTAATTTGAATGAAATTGTAGGTCAAGACGTGGTAATTTATTTTGTGACACTATTTTGATAGTCAAATATTACAATTAATATATTATTTTTATAGATGACTCGCGAGATCTTAGTTCGGGGCGAACCACTAGTTAGAAACAAATAGATTTTCTAAACTCTTTGGTTAAACCTGAGTGCGTCCCACACCCAGTCTGACCTTTTTATATAAATCTTTTTACCTGACACGACGATACAACGAACGTTGGGCACAGATCATGGACTGCAGACAGTCGAGGGCAGCTCTGCCGGACATTGTCCCCTCAACAAACACCTCTACATCATGGGAGCAACAGACATCCCACTCTGCAGGGGATGTCTCACCGAAGAAGAATCAGCAGCCCACGTAGTCCTGGAATGCGTGGGGGTAACAGCACAACGTGCAGAAATCCTGGACAATCCAAGGTCACTCCGTGAAGCCTGCGAAGACCCCAGGAAACTTCTGCGCTTCTGGTCGGAGTTAGGCTGGCTATCTATATAGCCAACTCTCTCACGCATAATGGACCACTTAAGAGTTCAAATGCGGAAAAGGGAGTCCACCAACATAACATAACTGATACGACGATATGTCATCTTCTATTTTCAAATCTATGGCGCAGTCCAAGTGTAATTTGTCTGATTTTATTTTATGGCAAAAAATCTTAATATTCCCAAAAAAACTATCCTATGTCCTTTCTCACGATTCACAGCATTTTTTTGCTAAGTTTCATCAAGATCGGACCAGCCATTTAGACGTGAAAACGTAACAAACAGACAGAGAGACATAGTTACTTTCGAATTTATAAATTAGTATGTAGGAAGTATGGGTGTCTAGATACTGGTACCTACCTGTGACACGTGGTTATGTGTATAATCGAGCTGAATACTCTGAATAGGCAATCAGAATCCATCATCATGCATTACTGTAACTGACATAGAACGTAATTGACGCGGGTTTAGTGAATAATGGACCAAAGCATAAACAATACCGTATTGTTTTCGGTTATTATTTAATTGTGATTATTATTAAATTATAGCAACTATAATACATTTCCATTAGTTGAACCCTTTCATTCGCCATTAACAAGTTTGTAGCATGTATTTGCTGAGTTCCTTTGTATTTTTGATTTTACATTAAATGTAAATTTAGTATTGTTTAATTGTTATGGAGCACACAGCTGTTATATAACTTTTCATCACTCATGCTCTGAAAGTTGGTCATTGTTAGCTCGATACCTGATGCTGAAATAGGATTTACGCCCGTAGGGTAGTAAGTAAATTTAAAAATAGAATGAGGCTCATTGCTTTCATAATACACTAAAATGAAATACAACCTCCATGGCAATCCTTTTTTTGATTTAAAATAGAAGAGGTAATACTTAAATTAAATAGGTATTACCTCCATGACAAATCCTTATTTCTGTTAAATAAAAGAGGTCAAAGTTTTGCAGTGAAAAAAAAACCGACCGAGTGCGAGTCGGACTCGCGCACGAAGGGTTCCGTACCATTATCTATAGAAACGGCAAAAAAATCACGTTTATTGTATGGGAGCCCCCCTTAAATATTTGTTTTATTTTAATTTAATTATTTACTTTTAAAGTGAATATATAAACTAAACATTCTATAAATATTTCAAGCTTCTACCTATTGCCGTTATCAATATCGAGCTAAAACGAGCAAAAAACTAACGTTTGTTGTATGGGAGCCCCCCTTAAATATTTATTTTATTATGTTTTTAGTATTTGTTAATTATAGCGGCATCGGAAATACATCATCAGTGAAAATTTCAACTGTCTAACTATTACGGTTCATGAGATACAGCCTGCTGACAGACGGACAGACAAACAGACAGCGGAGCCTCAGTAATAGGGTACCGTTTTACCCTTTGGGTACGGAACCCTAAAAAACAATGGATACCGGCAACGCAAATTTTCTTTTTAGCAACAAATTGTTATAAAGACTTTAATTTAGGACATACATATACGTGTAGGTTCAATATCCTTTATATTTCTATTTTTATATATCTGTTATTATCTTTTCTTTAGTTTATATAATTTTATTTTTAATAAAATTGGACTATCCGGTACTGAATGTAGGAGCCGGCGGAAGATCAGCGCGCTGCGTACTCGTATTTACTAGTGCGTGGCGCATAATGCTGAGCCGGATCCTAGTTTGCGGACGCTCATAACCTGGACGTACTAACTGCCTATGTATATGTTATGTTTTCTATTTTTGTTTGTTATATTGTTACTCCTACTGTCTCATTATTTTTTTACTGTGTATGTCTGCAAATAAATGTATTTTCTTTCTTTCTTCTTCTTTCTAATTTCCTAGGATTCGTGATGAAAATACTCGGGTGTAAGCGATCAATAGAACCCTCGACTCATAGAGTATTTGTATAAGAATGTACTATTATTTAACATGGTAACATTTAGTAACATTTGTCTAAATGTAAGAGATAAAATGTTAACTAACCATAAATAAATTCTGTGTGGGGTGTGTGCCCCACACAGAATTTATGATCGTTTTAGGGTTCGGTACCTAAAGGGTAAAACGGGCACACTATTACTGAAGCTCCGCTGTCTGTCTGTCTGTCCGTCTGTCACCAGGCTGTATCTCATGAACCGTGATAGTTAGACAGTTGTAATTTTCACAGATGATGTATTTTTGTTGCCGCTATAACAAAAAAATACTAAAAACAGAATAAAATAAATATTTAAGGAGGGCTCCCATACAACAAAAGTGATTATTTTGCTCGTTTTAGCTCGATATTGATAACGGCAATAGGTAGACGCTTGAAATATTTACAGAATGTTTAGTTTATATATTCACTTTAAAAATAAATAATCAAATTAAATAAAACAAATATTTAAGGGGGGCTCTCATACAACAAACGTGATTTTTTTGCCGTTTTTATAGGTAAAAATAAAAACAGGCTCAAAACGTGCTAATGAAGAACTTTTTTTATAAGACGTCCCATTTGACCTAACAGACTCGCGAGTTCTTAGTTCGGGGAGAACCTATTGTACAACAACGCCACAAAATTCATAACCAACTTACTTGACCTAAATTTGCATTCAAATTACAAATTACGGGAGTTCATGTTAATTGATTAAGCGCTTGACCACTTAGGTACTCACTTGATGGTAAGGTGTAAGAGGGAGCCAGCTTGCCTGAATAGAACGTGTTCACTCTGGACTTGAAGACTCCGAGATTATAATGGTCTGACAAGATTTCTATAAGTAAAATAACTAGTGGTTCGCCCCGAACTGAGATCTCGTGAGTCTTCCACAAAACAAAAAAAAATATTATTCATAATCTTTGACTAATTGATCGAGCAAAGCGAAGTTCCTAAATCAACTTGAGCAAATTGGCGTTGTATATGTATGTTTGTTTGTCCAAGGGTAACTTTCGAAGCGTTGATCCGATCATCGTGAAATTTGATAATATATAGGCAGGTAGTGTTGGCAAAATCCGGGTTTGATTAAATGAGCTAAAAATGTTGGGGGGTTGTTGAGATATTGGGGTTTAAAAGCGGTGAAAACAAACAAAAATAAGACTATAAGGTCAAATAGGACGTTAAATGAAAGATCTTTATTAATACATTGAGACCCCGTTTTTATTATTAGTTTATTCGTCGTAGTTTTTTAATTACTAGTCGTAATAAAAACTGAATTTTGACTAAATTCACAAGGTACACTAGTGACTCCACAGTGCTGAAATTTGGTGATCGTGTAGCTTATGTGACACTAATGTAAGGAAAAGTCTGAAATCCAAAATACCTGCAATATTTAACCTAAAACGAGTAGATAATCAATTAACATGAACTCCCGTAATTTGTAATTTGAATGCAACTTTAGGTCAAGTAAGTTGGTTATGAATTTTGTGGCGTTGTTGTACAATAGGTTCTCCCCGAACTAAGAACTCGCGAGTCTGTTAGGTCAAATGGGACGTCTTATAAAAAAAGTTCTTCATTAGCACGTTTTGAGCCCGTTTTTATTTTTAGCTCAATCTTTGTAGTTTTTGAGTTTACTGAACTTTGACAAAATTCACAGGGTACACCAGTAACCCCACAGTACTGATATTTGGTATTCGTGTAGCTTAAGTGACACAAATACAGGGAAAAGTCTAAAATCCAGAATAACTCTAATTTCTACCCCTATAAAAACAACCAATTAACATGAACTCCCATTACTTGTTATTTGAATAAAACTGTAGGTCAAGTAAGTCTGTGGTTGTTATTTCGTGGCACTATTTTACAAGTCAAAAATTATGAATACATTTTTTTTTTGTTTTTTGAGAGACTCGCGAGATCTTAGTTCGGGGCGAACCACTTGTATAACAGCGCCACAAAATTCATAACCAACTTACTTGACCTAAAGTTGCATTTAAGTATTTACCTAAGTATGTATTATAACATTCAGTTTGGTATCATATAAAAAGTCTTAGGCAACTTACACATTACAAAGCATTTTTTTATTTTGTTTTTTGTCGTATAGTTTTGGAGTGCGAAAAATCTCAAATTACCATGATTGATAGGAACATCAACAAAGATTACAGAAAAAATAAAACGAAGTCTCTATCTGAAACAAATTTACTTAGATAACTTTTGTGATTTATTTTCATTTTAGTTCTACTGGTGTGTAAAGTTGTACTTCAATCGGACAACTTGCTGAGGAGTTCCATGGAACAATGTCATGCAATACATCGCTATTGACGTAATTTACTTACACCAAAAATGAAGAAGAAGAAGAAGAACAAGAAAAAGACCAAGAAGAAGAACAAGAAGAATTTGAAGGTTACGAATAAGACGAATGAACTTCACGAGTTTTTTTAATTTACATCGCTTTTATTTTTTCAAATCTTTGAAAATTTCCGTTATTTTGCAATAGTTTTAAATTAAACAGGATCACAACTGACCCGTGAAGTAGGCCTACTGGGGAAACCACGTTAAAAAAACGCTCGAAGGCTACCTACTTAAACGCTACCTCATAGGTAGCCTAGAAACGTGTGCGACGTGTATGACGATAACAACTTTTACAACTTTTTGAATCGTTATAGCTCAGAAACAGTGACTTGTAGGAAAAAAAGTATACATATATTTTGTATAGATAATTTTATGATAAACAATTTTTCTTAACAGTACTTTTATGATAAAACATACCGTTTTGCTGGAAATCGCGAAAAACTCATTTTTTGACCTTAAGTAAAAAAAAATTACATACACGGGAATGATGGGGAACTTAAAAAAAATATTTATATTATGTTTTGAACAAATTTACTGATTTTCAGCTTGTGCTAATGAAGAACTTGCGTGGGCGTGGGCGTGGGCGTGGGCGTGGGCGTGGGCGTGGGCGTGGGCGTGGGCGTGGGCGTGGGCGTGGGCGTGGGCGTGGGCGTGGGCGTGGGCGTGGGCGTGGGCGTGGGCGTGGGCGTGGGCGTGGGCGTGGGCGTGGGCGTGGGCGTGGGCGTGGGCGTGGGCGTGGGCGTGGGCGTGGGCGTGGGCGTGGGCGTGGGCGTGGGCGTGGGCGTGGGCGTGGGCGTGGGCGTGGGCGTGGGCGTGGGCGTGGGCGTGGGCGTGGGCGTGGGCGTGGGCGTGGGCGTGGGCGTGGGCGTGGGCGTGGGCGTGGGCGTGGGCGTGGGCGTGGGCGTGGGCGTGGGCGTGGGCGTGGGCGTGGGCGTGGGCGTGGGCGTGGGCGTGGGCGTGGGCGTGGGCGTGGGCGTGGGCGTGGGCGTGGGCGTGGGCGTGGGCGTGGGCGTGGGCGTGGGCGTGGGCGTGGGCGTGGGCGTGGGCGTGGGCGTGGGCGTGGGCGTGGGCGTGGGCGTGGGCGTGGGCGTGGGCGTGGGCGTGGGCGTGGGCGTGGGCGTGGGCGTGGGCGTGGGCGTGGGCGTGGGCGTGGGCGTGGGCGTGGGCGTGGGCGTGGGCGTGGGCGTGGGCGTGGGCGTGGGCGTGGGCGTGGGCGTGGGCGTGGGCGTGGGCGTGGGCGTGGGCGTGGGCGTGGGCGTGGGCGTGGGCGTGGGCGTGGGCGTGGGCGTGGGCGTGGGCGTGGGCGTGGGCGTGGGCGTGGGCGTGGGCGTGGGCGTGGGCGTGGGCGTGGGCGTGGGCGTGGGCGTGGGCGTGGGCGTGGGCGTGGGCGTGGGCGTGGGCGTGGGCGTGGGCGTGGGCGTGGGCGTGGGCGTGGGCGTGGGCGTGGGCGTGGGCGTGGGCGTGGGCGTGGGCGTGGGCGTGGGCGTGGGCGTGGGCGTGGGCGTGGGCGTGGGCGTGGGCGTGGGCGTGGGCGTGGGCGTGGGCGTGGGCGTGGGCGTGGGCGTGGGCGTGGGCGTGGGCGTCCACGCCCACGCCCACGCCCACGCCCACGCCCACGCCCACGCCCACGCAACAAGCTGAAAATCAGTAAAATTGTTCAAAACATAATTATAAATAATTTTTTTAAGTTCCCCCATCATTCACGTGTATGGATTTTTTTTTTTACTTAAGGTCAAAAAAATGAGTTTTTCGCGATTTTCAGCAAAAAGGTACGTTTTATCATAAAAGTACTGCAAAGAAAAATTGTTTATCATAAAATTATCTATACAAAATATATGCATAGTTTTTTCCTACAAGCCACCGTTTCTGAGCTATAACAATTCAAAAAGTTGTAAAAATTGTTATCGTCATAATATGCACACGTTTCCTATGAGGTAGTATACTTCGAGCGTTTTTTTAACGTGGTTTCCCCAGTAGGCCTACTCCACGGGTCAGTTGTGATCCTGTTCACTTTAAAACTATTGCAAAATAAGGGAAATTTTCAAAGATTTGAAAAAATAAAAGCGATGTAAATGAAAAAAACTCGTGAAGTTCATTCGTCTTATTCGTAACCTTCAAATTCTTCTTGTTCTTCTTCTTGATCGTTTTCTTGTTCTTCTTCTTCTTCTTCTTCATTTTTGGTGTAAGTAAATTACGTCAATAGCGAACCTAATGTCAGTGTAATATTATTTTCATATTGCTTTAAGAGGGCATTCCATAATCTGACGCTGTCAATTTTAGATATTTACGAAGCCGGCCGGCCGTTGAACTTGCTGCGTGGCTTGCGGATGTGTTAGTTTGTGTCCTATACACCTCACTATAGGACAAGAAATGTTGATCCTTTGTCATGTCGATCAAATGAAAATGTTAATTTATAGTGTGTTTGGTATCTTCGTACCTATCTTCTTTTGTAGTTTAAAGTATTTATATTTGAATTGTATTGGTTAAGCGCTTGACCACTTAGGTACTCACTTGATGGTAAGGTGTAAGAGGGAGCCAGCTTGCCTGAATAGAACGTGTTCACTCTGGACTTGAAGACTCCGAGATTATAATGGTCTGACAAGATTTCTATAAGTAAAATAACTAGTGGTTCGCCCCGAACTGAGATCTCGTGAGTCTTCCACAAAACAAAAAAAAATATTATTCATAATCTTTGACTAATTGATCGAGCAAAGTGAAGTTTCTAAAACAACTTGAGCAAATTGGCGTTGTATATGTATGTTTGTTTGTCCAAGGGTAACTTTCGAAGCGTTGATCCGATCATCGTGAAATTTGATAATATATAGGCAGGTAGTGTTGGCAAAATCCGGGTTTGATTAAATGAGCTAAAAATGTTGGGGGGTTGTTGAGATATTGGGGTTTAAAAGCGGTGAAAACAAACAAAAATAAGACTATAAGGTCAAATAGGACGTTAAATGAAAGATCTTTATTAATAAATTGAGACCCCGTTTTTATTATTAGTTTATTCGTCGTAGTTTAATTACTAGTCGTTATAAAAACTGAATTTTGACTAAATACACAGGGTACACTAGTGACTCCACAGTGCTGAAATTTGGTATTCGTGTAGCTTATGCGACACTAATGTAAGGAAAAGTCTGAAATCCAAAATACCTGCAATATTTAGCCTAAAACGAGTAGATAATCAATTAACATGAACTCCCGTAATTTGTAATTCGAATGCAATTTTAGGTCAAGTAAGTTGGTTATGAATTTTGTGGCGTTGTTGTACAATAGGTTCTCCCCGAACTAAGAACTCGCGAGTCTGTTAGGTCAAATGGGACATCTTATAAAAAAGTTCTTCATTAGCACGTTTTGAGCCTGTTTTTATTTTTAGCTCAATCTTTGTAGTTTTTGAGTTTATTGAACTTTGACAAAATTCACAGGGTACACCAGTAACCCCACAGTACTGAAATTTGGTATTCGTGTAGTTTAAGTGACACAAATACAGGGAAAGGTCAAAAATCTAGAATAACTGCAATTTCTACCCCTATAAAAGTAACCAATTAACATGAACTCCCATTACTTGTTATTTGAATAAAACTGTAGGTCAAGTAAGGTTGTGGTTGTTATTTCGTGGCACTATTTTACAAGTCAAAAATTATGAATAATTTTTTTTTTGTTTTTTGAGTGACTCGCGAGTTCGGGGCGAACCACTTGTATAACAGCGCCACGAAATTCATTACCAACTTACTTGACCTACAGTTGCATTTAAGTATTTACCTAAGTATGTAGGATAACATTCAGTTTGGTATCATATAAAAAGTCTTAGGTAACTTACACATTACAAAACAATTTTTTTTTGTCGTATAGTTTTGGAGTGCGAACAATCTCAAATTACCATGATTTATAGGAACATCAACAAAGATTACAGGAAAAATAAAACGAAGTCTCTATCTGAAACAAATTTACTTAGATTACTTTTGTGATTTATTTTCGTTTTAGTTCTACTGGTGTGTAAAGTTTTACTTCAATCGGACAACTTGCTGAGGAGTTCCATGGAACAGCTCCTGACTCCATAATCAGATCAGAGCGCTTTTAGTATAGTAAAGTATTTTCATTTAAATTTTACCGGTATGCATAGTTTGACCTCAATCGGAAACTTGCTGAGGAGTTCCACGGAACAGCTCCTGTCTTCATCATCAGATCAAAACGTTTTTAGAATAGTCTGGAATTTTTATTTTAGTTCTACCGGTGTGCAAAGTTTTACATCAATTGGATAATTTGCTGAGGAGTTCCATGGAACAGCTCCTGACTCCATCATCAGATCGGAGCGTTTTTAGTGTAGTCGAAAATATTTATTTTAGTTCTACCGATGTGCAAAGTTTTATTTCAGTCGGACAACTTGCTGAGGAGTTCCATGGAACCTGACTTCATCATCAGATCAGAGCGTTTTTAAAATAGTAAAGTATTTTTATTAAAATTCTACCGGTATTCATAGTTTGACCTTAATCAGACAACTTGCTGAGGAGTTCCATGGAACAGCTCGTGACTCCATCATCAGATAAGAACGTTTTTAGTATAGTCTGGAATTTTTATTTTAGTTCTACCGGTGTGCAAAGTTTTACATAAATTGGATAATTTGCTGAGGAAAAAAGTGTTTCAAAGTGATCCTTATAGATGTCGCATATACTTGATAATTTACTAAGAAAGTTGCCTTACGCCCCTCCAAAAACAAAAAAAAAATATTGGACGTTTCAAAGTGATCCTTGTAGATGTCGCATATACTTGAAAATTTACTAAGAAAATTGCCTTACGCCCCTCCAAAAACTAAAAAAAAAATATTGGACGTTTCAAAGTGATCCTTGTAGATGTCGCATATACTTTAAAATTTACTAAGAATGTTACCATATGCCCCTCCAAAAACTAAAAAAAAAATATTCAACGTTTCAAAGTGATCCTTGTAAATGTCGCATATACTTGAAAATTTACTAAGAAAGTTGCCTTACGCGCCTCCAAAAACTAAAAAAAAAAATATTCGACGTTTCAAAGTGATCCTTGTAGATGTCGCATATATTTGAAAATTCACTAAGAAAGTTGCATTACGCCCCTCCAAAAATTAAAAAAAAATATTCGACGTATCAAAGTGATCCTTGTAGATGTCGCATATACTTGAAAATTTACGAAGAAAGTTGCCTTATGCCCATCCAAAATCTAAAAAAGGGCAGTCTCAAAATGACGATGATGATGGATGTCGCATAAGCTTGAAAATTTAGTTATCTCATGCCCCTCCACCAATAAATAAAATACAGTAATATAAATTTCACAGTACCCACAAGCCGTTTGGCTCCCTACAAAAACAGTATGAAAGTTACGGCAAACGAAATATACGGTGTACGGTATTTGCACAAAAATATTTTGTATGGGACAATTTTTTTTTGTATGAAAGATCTATTTTTTTTAGATTCGTATATACAAAAATTTCCTAAGCAACATTAGTTTTGGCGCTAATGCTCTAAGTCTTATACTTTCCGAGATACGAGGTGGATGAGAGCGAATGGGGGACAAAAGGGGGACTTTAGGATTTATTCCCAACTCACCAAAACTCCCTCTATACGATCATACCAAACATTTTTACCCTACGAGGGGGCACCTGGGAGAACAATGATGTCAATGAGTTTTATAGATCTGTAAGTATCCATACAGATCAAATCACTCGGTCGCGCTATAATTGTATGCTGTTGCCTATAGTATTATATATATTATAACTCGTGCGCGATAACTTGGGACCTGCTAGGAATGCGACTCCCCGACCGCTTCCCCTGCACTTCCCCGATGGCGCCCGTATTGTACCGTTCGCATCACTATTTTTTACTAGGGTTTTTAGTCTCGTACTGGCCTACGTCACGTAACGACGCGCTCTGGAATTCTTTTAGTTTTCGTTTGTGTTATTGTTTTGTTGTTGTAGTTTTACCAGCATAAGTGAGAGTGACTGGAAAAAAGAAGTCAACCATGTGGACAGGCTTCGACAAAAGTATTGGGACGATGACCTCTTACAAGAGACGAATGAATCGCAATTATTTGTAAATTTATCGGATACCTCTACGTCAAGTGATTATAGTGAGACTGAGGACGAAGAACAACCTCTAGAAGGCATAAATCCACTAAGTAGTGACGAATATGAGATAATGTAAATAATAGATAAAATAAATGTATAAACTTAAACATTGTATTTTTATTTTATTCAAATAGTGTAAAAAAGATTAGATAAAAAGCAGCGTCCTCCCTGAGTAACATAATAAATTAGGTTAAAAAAAACAAAGACGAAGCCGCGGGCGGCTGCTTGTTATGTTCGCTTTTTTGCGGGCGGTACAAACACGCCAATATGACGTCACCGCGCTCAGGTCCCAACTTATCGCGCACGGGTAATAACTATGTATAGTGCTCGTGACAAAGAGCGACACGTCCTCCCTCCAAAAGCGCTCGGCGCAGACTGCCAGTGGCCGCGTTGCGTTTCATCATTTTATATGTGATTTAAAAAAAATCATATTATAATAATTAATGGATAGTACATTTCTAGTTTTTTTTATATGTAAATAAAAGGTTGAACTTTATTATAGTATGTGAATTTTAACTTACAAACATTCTACTTTCGAATAAACGAGATCTTTTGAAGCGTAACATTGCGCAGTTTTTATTCGTTACGTTTTTTTTAAATATTGTATTAATATACTAAAAATTTTTAAAAGCATTTCAAAGAAGACAATATTTTTGTTGTAATGTTATTTTTGTTAAAAACTTTACGACTCGTTTGTTGGGTGAAAACAGGGTTAGATAGTTCACTAAATTGCTCATTTTACGAGAACGCGAGTTACAAATTAACTTATTTGACGAATGTGATATGTTTAATTTTTTTTTCGATCTAAGTTTTGATGAACCAAACTTTGGATGTATTTATTTTTGTTTATCTCTCTTTATCAACCGAGTCACAGACTTGTTCGAAATATTCGCATAAAACGGTGATCCACCATAAGCCTAGGCTCTATTCTACCCAAGATCTGTATGCGACTGCGGAAGTGTTCTGTCCGGAACTGTTCGTGCTGACTGTTATCCAGCGTAAGCACCGCAACCTCCCCTACCAGTCCAGTGCAGTACCTTGCCATACTGTGCTGGCCTTCCGACACTACCATTTTTTGGGCCCCATTATCTACAATAGAATAAATAAACTATTAAATATTTTCCCACTGACATACTTTAAATGTAAAACTGTAGTTATAAAATGGCTTTTCACTCTTTCCTATGATGATACGGAGGAGTTAATACAAAATAGAAAATAATACTAATAACAAACATACATAACTAGTGGTTCGCCCCGTACTGAGATCTCGCGAGTGTCCCAAAACACGAATTATAAATATTCTTAGGGCACTCGCGCAACGATGCCTAAACGTATTTAGAGGCTAAATATGATTTAGAGGCTAAATATGATTTAAGGAGTAGTCAAATCATGTAAATACGTAAAGTTTAAACATGTTTAGTCGCTAAATACGTTTAAAGATCGTTGTGCAAGACGGTCTTATTCTTTGACTAATAAAATACCTAGTGCCACGAAATCTAACCAACCTACTTGACCTACAGTTTCATTCAAATTACAGGTAACTGAAGTTCATATTATGTGGTTATTATTTTTTGGGGTATAAATTGCAGTTATTCTGGATTTAAGACTTTTGCCTATATTTGAGTCACTTAAGCTACACGCATACCAAATTACAGCACTGTGGGGTTACTGGTGTACCCTGTGAATTTTGTCAAAGTTTCGTTTTTATTATGGTTAATAACTCAAAAACTATAAAGTATTTCCGAATAATAAAAACAAAGTCTAAATGTACTAACGGATACCTTTCATTTGACGTCACATTTGACCTGATAGCCTCATTTACATTTTTTCCCCTCTTGAACCCCAATATCTCAACAACCCCCCAACATTTTTAGCTCATTTAGTCACACCAAAATTGTGCCATCAGCACCTACCTATGTAATACATTTTACGACAATCGGATCAACGCTACGAAAGTTATCCTCGGGCAAACATACATACTACATACAACGTCGATTTGCCCAAGTTGATTTAGAAATCTCGCTTCACTCGATCAATTATTCTTATCCAGTTTAAAAATGCGCACACACTACACACACACACTCCCACACCCTACCCATCCGTACACACACCAAACATTACTCACCTCACACACACAAACTCCTTGCCCATGCACACACACCCCACAAACACTCACACCCCCCCACACAAACACTCAAACACACACACACCCTCTCCCAAATACACACAAATCCTTTATAATAAATGTGCTTTTTATAAAACTTGTTACATATAATATTAATATTTATTTATTTAAAATAATTTTCCTTGTTTACTTTTCAATTAGATACTCTTGAATGTCAATGTCTCCTTTAGTCATTAGGTCGGGCACTGGAAAGTGCGACACAGTTTTTACTGCTGCATTTTTCAGTGTTTCATCTATGTATAAAGCTATCCTGTGTGGATTATGTTCAAAATAAATGATTGATTGAATGATCGGCCTTATCGCAGAGAGTGATCTCTTCTAGTTCATTTTGGGGATCTGTACCTATTTCAACCGTCAAGTAATAATGCTCTCATTCCTGTGTTCCGGTTTGAACAGTGTCGGTGCAATTACGGGAACTTAAGATTTCCCAGCTGTGCCTCAGAATGACAACGCACGAGTGATGCCGTTTGTGTTACAGACGTCTAAAGGCTACGGTAACCGCTTACCATCAGGTGAGCCATATGCTTGTCTGCCACCTTCATCATAACAGCCACAGGATGTTCACTGCTGAACATAAGCCTATAGCATAGATCTGTGCGGCCTGCACCCAACGTTCTTCAGGAACCTTTATCAGATCGTCTTTCTGTCTAGTGGGGTCCTACGCAGCGCTATCTAGTGCATGGTCTTCACTCGAGAACTTTTCTGCCTCAACTACCGTCAGCTCGTCGAGCTATGTGCTCTGCTTATTGCCACTTCAGCTCGCTAACTCTTTGCCACCTTAGAAGTATAAAAAATCTATAAGCGAAGTGGTGTAAGACCAGATTCGTCTTACTTCCGTCTTACTTTTAGTTTAGGTAAACTATGATTATGATAAACGGCTTCAAAAAAAAAACAAGTAAAGGTGAATGCCGCTAAGTTGTAAAGTACGCAGTATTGAAAAGGATTTATCTATAGCTATTCTAGTCATCTGTTGGATGAGCCGAGCCCTTGAACTATCGCGTGCTAATCGCGGCCAAGACTCCGATACAACATATACTAGGCAGTATAACGCTACGTAGACGTATACTCTTGGATACTGCACCACTTTCACCTCAAGGTAAAACTCCAGATTGGTCACTTGATAGTGGTGTTTTTGCTTTTGTTTCTAATTAAATTCCTTTATCGATTTCGACAGTCTACTATGTATTAAAATGATACTTACTTGTGATTTTCTATACTTTACCATTATAAAGAGGAAAGATTTGTTTGTATTGAATAGGCTCCGACACTACTGGACCGATTTAAAATATTCTTTTACTGTTGGGAAGCTACACTATCCCCGGGTGACATAGGCTACTTTTTACGCAACTGCGCTGAAGGAGGGTAATGTTTTTTTTTAAAAATTACGCGTGCGAAACTGCGGATTGGTCAGCAGATATTCATCTATAAATTAATATCAATCACATTTGGATTATGTCTTATTTATACATTACAGCTAGAGTTTTTATAGAACAAGGCTAGATGGAAAAATAATGCGCAAGATGCGCATTATTGAAGTGCAGATGCGCATACTGCAAATGAAGTAGTATTTCACAGGTAGGGGTTGGTAATGCACAAGCTTAGAATGCTCAACACAACGACACACCTTTTAAAGAGACGTAAGAAAAGAGTTGGCTTCAAAGTGTAGGCGCGGTGACTTCACACGAGGCGGTTCCGTGCTCAACTGTAGTTTTATGCAGCTACTTTTAAATACTTTGAATTTTCGAATGAATGACTCGACTCGTTTTGCGTTGTGCTGGTTGCTATGTATTTTTAGGTCTTTTCGCAGGAGCTTCTGCTTTCGTTCAGCTTGTGATGTCTCGACTATGATGATTTATGCGGTCTGTAGATATTGTTTGAATGAGCATTTCAAATGAGGATTTTGACCATATTATAAACGAAAGAAAGTTGATTTATGCGGTCTGTAGATATTGTTTGAATGAGCATTTCAAATGAGGATTTTGACAATATTATAAACGAAAGAAAGTTGATTTATGCGGTCTATAGATATTGTTTGAATGAGCATTTCAAATGAGGATTTTGACAATATTATAAACGAAAGAAAGTTGATTTATGCGGTCTGTAGATATTGTTTGAATGAGCATTTCAAATGAGGATTTTGACAATATTATAAACGAAAGAAAGTTGATTTATGCGGTCTGTAGATATTGTTTGAATGAGCATTTCAAATGAGGATTTTGACAATATTATAAACGAAAGAAAGTTGATTTATGCGGTCTGTAGATATTGTTTGAATGAGCATTTCAAATGAGGATTTTGACAATATTATAAACGAAAGAAAGTTGATTTATGCGGTCTATAGATATTGTTTGAATGAGCATTTCAAATGAGGATTTTGACAATATTATAAACGAAAGAAAGTTGATTTATGCGGTCTGTAGATATTGTTTGAATGAGCATTTCAAATGAGGATTTTGACAATATTATAAACGAAAGAAAGTTGATTTATGCGGTCTGTAGATATTGTTTGAATGAGCATTTCAAATGAGGATTTTGACAATATTATAAACGAAAGAAAGTTGATTTATGCGGTCTATAGATATTGTTTGAATGAGCATTTCAAATGAGGATTTTGACAATATTATAAACGAAAGAAAGTTGATTTATGCGGTCTGTAGATATTGTTTGAATGAGCATTTCAAATGAGGATTTTGACAATATTATAAACGAAAGAAAGTTGATTTATGCGGTCTGTAGATATTGTTTGAATGAGCATTTCAAATGAGGATTTTGACAATATTATAAACGAAAGAAAGTTGATTTATGCGGTCTGTAGATATTGTTTGAATGAGCATTTCAAATGAGGATTTTGACAATATTATAAACGAAAGAAAGTTGATTTATGCGGTTTGTAGATATTGTTTGAATGAGCATTTCAAATGAGGATTTTGACAATATTATAAACGAAAAAAAGTTAATTTATGCGGTCTGTAGATATTGTTTGAATGAGCATTTCAAATGAGGATTTTGACAATATTATAAACGAAAGAAAGTTGACGTCTAAGATACTGTACATGATGATGAGAAAGTCGCGAATAGAGAATGCTTTTAACAACAAAAATTAAAAACCCAAATGCAAAAAAAATGAAAAGAGGTTAACAAGCTTGCACATTTGGTAATTTTGGATGGGAATATTATATCCAAAGATAATTGATTATAACAGCAGCTCGAAGCCATTATTATAACTTAAACTTACCTACCTAAAGAGGGGGTATTTTACATTCATACCTACAAATAAGCAGGCAGACAGAGTGCCTTCAAAAAGTAGTGTTCAATGTCAATGACGAACAACTCTTTTCTTTTGTTTAAAAATTCCAGCTTACCCCATATCTGCTTAGCATTCTGACCTAATTGGTATCTCCATTGCGGCTTCTACGTGGTGAAAATAGGGGTTTAATAATGCATTCATGCCAGGTCGGGAAAGATACAGATAGCAAGATCGGGCTGCTGGTTTTGTTTAGAATTTCTAGAATAGTTTTCGATGAATATTTATTTATTTACTCGCGCAAAAGGCCTTTTGCACTGATCCAGATTAGAAATTGTAAAAATATTTTAAATATATTTCTTTGTTCATTCGTCCGAATGTGCATTACATAGAACTGCGTCAACGATTGCACCATTCACCAAAAGCCAGCCTTTCTTAAAGAACCACTTTGGTTTGGAATTGTTTGTTAATTGGTAGGGCATTTTTTTGATGCTCCACCTGAGTTCTGAATGTACCGGGTGACTTCTGAATTTCATTACATTTTGCGACATTAAGTCAAAGTTAAAAATATAATGAAATCTTTAAAATAGATAGTTTTGAATCGTCACTTTATATAACTTTTTAAATCAACTTTGTTACGTTTAACGTTACATTTTTTTTAAATGTAATAATTTAGACGTCTACATTTAAATTTATTTATTTATTTTCGAGTTGGGGCTTTCTCAGTCCAAATCTATTTTATTTTCTAAATAATCCGACATAAGTAAATAAAATAAAAATAATAACAAATAAAGTAATATCGTAAGCTTTTTTATGAAGGCTTTCTTTTTAAATTTATTAATTGTCTAGTTTGGCTTGGGAGTTTGTTATAAAGTGTACACTTGGCCCTTTAAACGATTTACTTTCATATTCTTACTTACTAACTCATAACAAAGGTTTGTATGATGATGTCAGTTACTGACGGCGTATTTTTTTTTTGTTGTCACGCAAAGCCTTCTATCAGATAGCTAGATTTCTTTAAACTAAGATTATGTGCAATGGATATCATGAATGAAGTGCTGACTAAAATTGCCTCTTTAGGTAAAACGGTAAAAAAACGCATATGATTTAAATGGTTGAAAAAATTAACGCAGAAGTTTAATGTTGTAATTGTTTGGCAGAGCCTGCCTAATGATGGGCCCAAAGAGTTTTTTAATTACAAAGAAGTTCAAATTAAGTTAATTTATAACACAAAAGTAACTTTCTAACCGAAATATAGCCGACTTCAGAAAACAGAAAATCGAAAAAATGTGCAGATGTGTCTTTCCAAAATGAAGTGTATGACGATTTTCTTATGGATCCCATCATCAGATCTTGAAAATGTGGCAATAATTATCGCTGAACATTCATAAAAAAACATCCGACGAATCGAGAACATCCTCCTTTTTTTGAAGTTGCTAAAAAAATTAAATTAACAACAGAATATAAGTTAAAAAATTTCAATCTCAAATAGCGCCGCTCTCCACCACGTCTACTCTTATCTTCAAGATGATTAAAATGTTTGCACCAGTAATGGTATTTTAAACTTTTTTTACTGTACTGTGAAGGGGCGCGATTTTGATTGGAATAACTTTATTTAAATAGGTACCCCAAATTAGGTTTTCCTGATCCAATGGATGAGGACTCTAAATACTTACCACCTTCTCTTCCACAGCAGTGTCATTATTGTTGTTGCTCCCATATTTTAAGGCACCGTTTTCCATGTCCACAACTGATTGTCGGGCTTCTCTTCATATACTCGTATCTTACACTATTTGTCCACATCTATTGTACAAATTCACAAGAACTTATTTGTAAATTATATTCGTCCAGCTTCTCACTCAGACGCACCTTTAGCTTCCTGCACTTAGTCCTCGCAATAATTGCAAGCCGTTACTCTAAGCAGAAACAGATCAAAAATGATGTGATTATTACATGAACAACCAATCTATCTATATAGATGGGAAAATTACCGATCGGTAAAAGTCGGCTATTATTATTATCAAGCAACAGTTAGGTGAATATTGAAAGAAATCAATTAAGTTAGTTTTCACAAAGTATCTATAAGAATAATACAAATTATAACCAAGTTATATAATTGAACATTGAACTAATAAAAAAAATACATCGGTTGCTACGATACTTTTCTTTGTAAACACATTGCTGTGTCCTCCAAATCACTTTTGTTCAGTGCGAATTAAATTGTCCTGTGATTTTTACTTCGGTAAAATCTACGATCATTTAAATCATAATTTAGAGTTTTATTACGATCCCTTTAAAAATGCATTTCATGTGTATAATAATTGAAGGCACGATTAGAACATACAATACAGCGGTATTGTTTGATTGGGTATTGTTTATGTGAGATTCGCGCGTGTCCGGGGTGTTCGCGTTGTGTTGGTGGGCGGCGCGGCGCGGGCGGGCGTCGCGCGGGCCACGTCATACTGCGGCGCGGCAGGAGCGCGCGCTGCCCAGGGGCACGGTACCGCCGCCGCCGCCCGCCCGCCGCCGCTCATACCACAGTACGCTCACACTCACAACTCTACCTTTCACTTTTTATGCAGCCTTATTGTTTATATCATTTGATCATATTAGCGTGAATTGATGCTTTAGTTTAGTTTAAAATTAAGTAACTAGTTAATAAATAAATATTGCTGGACATTTCACACAGCGCTATCCAGCCGCAAACTAAGCAGAGCTTGTATTATGGAAACTAGATAACTGATAGAATACTTATATACATTTTTTTGTAAACACATACTTATAATATGTAGGGAAACAACCAGACCCGAAACAAATATTTGTAGACCATGCAAACATTTGTTCCGCGGCGGAAATCGAACCCGCTACCTCCTGCGTCTCAGCCGGCTATTCGTCCACTGCACCACGGAGGTCGTCAAAGAAAAACATAGACTGACAAAAATATAGACTTGAGTCTCTATTCAATTTTAAGTATACTTCTGAAAGCCTGAAAGTTATTCAGTAGTTCTTAGCTAGTTAGTATCTAATATGTCAATATAAATAACTCTACACTTACTTACTCTGAAAGTTTTCTTAGTTTGTATTCCTAAAGCCAAATGCCAACAAAGTACTTTACAAACAACAACACGACCAATTTAAGAATCCAATATTTTCGGATATGACTGTTTCTACGTGAGACTACATGTTTCCACTTGACACTATTTCCAAATCTAGTCATACTTATGTACATGACATCTCATGAAGTCTTGCCGCGTTGCCGCTTATGAAAAGCTCTGCAAGTGTATAGGCAGCGCTGGAAACGTTCGCATCTCAGAGAAGTGAAGTAACTACGCTAGCTACAGTAATTAAATGATCATGGTGCATTAGTGTCACGTTTATATTTTTTCAACACACTTTCTCGTAAAGTGAACCATAGTACATCGTTCTTAGGTTCATAAACCGAACTGTCACTTATCCGAACATAACCTAACACACGCGTGCGTAATAATATTACACATGCATAATAGAATTATCCATACAAAGTTAAGTTAGTACCTAACTGCTAATTATATGCGAGTAAACAGAGTATTTTCAATTTAACCGGCTAATACAGTTTTTGTAACAACAAAGAGGTTTTATGACGCTGAAAATCCTGTAACATTTTTGGAATAAATAAATGTATCCCTAATTAAGACGAAAAAACATTTATATATTATCAAATTACTTATAATTCACAATAATTTGTTATAAAATATTTGCATTTTATCACTAAAATTATAATTTTGAAGTATGGCTATATGTAATCAATCACCTTACATTTGGCGCGTGAAAAAAAAAAATGGCGCGCCATTTCCCATTTTTTTGTTTGTGTGTGTGTGTGGTGTGGGTTTTTTTGTTTGTGTGCGTGCCATTTGTTGCTGTGTGGTAAATAATTGTAAAAATGTCAAGCTTTAGTGCAGAAGATTTGTTTTTTCCTCGCAAGTGTGTTGAAAAAGTGCGTATGAAACACGTGAGCAACTTGCTCACTAGACAACATAGCTCACTTGTATTATAATATACTATTACTAGCACATTTAACTATTACGTAGTATATATTAGGCATACACTATGTATTTATGGTTTGATATATTTTTAATCGTCGTTTTAAATTTTGGTATTTTCCACTGGAAATCTCAACTGCTGATTGTGATTGGTTACTTTTGATGGTAGCTGTACCTACCTACAGCCCGCACTCAGCCCCACTCACCAACACCATACCATCATTTATTATTGACAGACGACCTTGGGCTACATATAATTTCTCTTTAGTAGGTACACTGTTAGGGTTTTATTAGGTCAAAGGCAGTTGTTCTATTATTTTGGTCAAATATAGCGAAAACTTACGATCTGAACTCTTTTATTTGACGATCTCCGTGGTGCACTGGGCGAATAGCCGGCTGAGACGCAGGAGGTAGCGGGTTCGATTCCCGCCGCGAAACAAACGTTTGCATTATCTACATAATATATTTGTTCGGGGTCTGATTATTTCTCTGTATGTATGAAAGTATGTATTTACAAAAAAAAAGAGTGTGATTTAGACCACACGACTGAAGTAAAACTTTATTTTCAAAATATTAATTTATAAAATTGTTTAATTACAAAACTGACATAATAGGAATATCCTCACTCTTTTGTACAGTATTTTGTTCAATCCTTCTAGTCCTTCTTATCTCAGAGAACGCTTTGAATACCTCCATCTATCTAATCCTCATTCATTTCATTTTCATTTATTCTCAAACTTTAAAATATTGTGTCGGAACTTTTTTCATTCTACAGTTAAGAAATCTTTTACAAATACGTGATTAAAGAGGAAGAACAACGGTTTTGGTAAATACATAATAGAAAATTATAATTAATAACCAGTAAAAAAATAAAAATACATTACGATATAACGTCATGTCAACGAAAAATGATACTAATAATAAATTGTATGTCAACGGAAAATAATAATAATGATTAATAACATGCAAATAAATTCTTAATACTAAATGGTATGGATAGTTCAAATATAAAGTTTAAAAATTATTACAATGTCAAAATAAAAAAAAAAACTAAACTAGAAATAAAAAAAAATTGCGTCAAATATTATGTGATTTGTCTTTGGATTTAGTCTATGGAACAAGAATTCCTTCAATTTAATTTTGAACTCAAATGAACTGTACATGGTTTTATAGACGATAGGCAAGTTATTAAAAAGCTTTATAGCTTGGTACCGAACACTATGTTCTGAGATTCTCAGCTTGGGTACGAACTCATTTTTTATATATTTCCTTCTAGTGGTCTCTCTGACTGTTCTTTCTTGTATAGTTTTGAGCTTATTTAGATTTTTTATCAGATCTGTTAGAATTACTAAGATGTAAAGACACGGGACCGTAAGTATCCCAAGTTTAATAAAGTGTTCTCTACATGATTCAGTTTGCGATATGCGTACCATTGTCCTTATCGCTCTCTTTTGTATGATAAACGCTGAATTAATGTTATAATCGTAACTGTTCCCCCTCGTCTGTTGCGCTCTTCTAACTTTTATGACAACTCCTTTACTGTACAAGCTATCCGTTTATGGAACTCTCTTTCTTCTTTCATTAGATTTGCCAAATCCCTTCCTATCTTTAAAACGCTATTGTTTAAGCACTATTTGTCTGCATCAGAGAGCTGAGTAATGTTATTTTGTTAGTATATCTGTCGTTGTTCTGTTTGTATTACAGCTGTTTCATAATTGACTTTATTTATTATTAGTATTTTGAATATCATAGAATATTTATATTAATATTACCTACCCTGGTATCTATTTATTTTGTTTTGCTTATGTATGTAAGTATACCTACAGTTAAATATAAAGCTTAAGTTAAATGTATACTTAGTATAGTTTAATGTATAGTATAGTTTCAAATACAATTGGTTAATTGTTTTATGAACAAATAAATGAATGAGTTATAAATCTACCGTCTTTTAACGTTCTCGTAAAATCCAGTCTATCCAAAGGTGGTCTGGAAGAGATCACTTTTAGCGATAAGACCGCCAATTGTACTATCGCGTGTCTAGTTTTAAGTGTTTTAAATATGATTTGTTAATTTAAGTGTGGTATACAATAAATCGTTTTCTATCTATCTATTGTCCACACGTCTGCAGGTCGATCAGTCTATGTTCATTCTGAACAGACGCAACTCGCACTCGCATCAACGTTTAGAAATATACGAAACTCTCAACTTCCCTTCGCACTTTTCGTAACGCATTCACCAGCTTACTCCCCAAGTCAAGCGTAAGTTTTACTTAAAAAAATGTATATAAGTATTCTATCAGTTCTCTGGTTCCCATAGTACAAGTTCTGCTTAGTTTGGGGCTAGATAGCGCTGTGTGAAATATTGATTATTTTATTTATTTATTTATAGATAACTCTTTATTGTTACACCAAATTACAATAACTTAACCTAGAAAACTTAAAGCCTAATAGATACGTGGTTTATTTTGAACAAGCTTCCGTAGGCGGGATTTCCCGCATAGTTTTTCAATAAAAAGTTACCTGGTCCAGGTCATAATCTGTCTTTATACAAAGTTTCATGAAAATCGGTCCAGCCGTTTAGTCGTGAAAATATAACATGTATACAGAGAGACAGAGTTATTTTCAATTTTATAACCAAGTGCATTAAAATCCAGCCACATAACAGCCTTTTTTTAATATGTACATTAAAACAACCTTTTTTTCTTGATCACAGTCTTGTTCCATAATGTGACGTAGCTGTTCAATATTGAGTATTTTAACCTCCTAAGTTTTTAGGACTAGTCATCGAACACTCTGAATATGTCCAGCCCTAGAGCATTTGAGACCTAATAGCTGGGCATATAAATGTATCTTCCTAAACTACAAACTATTTCTGTCCTTCGTATTCTACCATTCTCTTTTCTCTTCCTTTCATTCATATTTTTTGGTAGTTACTCGAAATAAAAAAAATATGTAAGTGGGGATTTAGGTAGCCTTTGCTACGACAGAAAAGCTACATAGAGATGCACAGTTTAATATAGTTAGTAAAATAAAACGATTCTTAGACCTTCATATCCCGAGGTTAAAGGTGCCAATGGGATCCTTTTACTAAGCCTCCCCTATCTGTCTATCTGTCCGTCTGTCACTGGGGTAAATATTACCTACTTTTTAAATTTAAACTTATTTTTATATAGGTACCTAACTATTTAACATTTTAGTGTAAGAACGAAAGTTATGACTAATTTTATACATTTTGGTTCATAATTGGAAATGTTATGACACTACACTGTAACAGTCTGAGATGGACAGACATATGATTTCAGACCCTAAAAAGTACAGAAAGCGTATCTCCAATGAATAAGCGGAAAAGTATTATTCACACTTGACCATTTGACACTACTAGTTTTCGAGCGGTAATAGACCAACTTAAGTCTAGTTCCGTTTGTAAATAGTTAATAAAATTCAATATCTTAATAACGATGATATTGCAAATAATAATAACACTGACGCAATGTACTTCCATATTGTGACATTGATGGTAACCAAAAATGGTAGGCTTTACATGACTAACAATAAAGCACAATATTATTATTACAGGAATTTCTGATTTCGACCTTGCATATGTATTTAATCTTTTTGATACGCCTTTATCGAAAGATATGTTACATGATAAATAAAACATTCGTTTTATTTCATGAAGGTTTTAAGTCCTTATTTGTATACAAGACATGTTATTTCTTATCAAATTTAATCACTATACCGTGTAGACTTCGTAATAAACGACATTATTCATAATTAATGTTAAATAAAACGAGTCAAGTGAGAGTGGGACTCGCGCGCCGAAGGTTCTGAACTGATAGGCAGATGCTCGATTGATGGTCGCATCTCTAGTGTTTGCTTGTTGCACATCTCTATTTGCGTAGATTTTTAATCTATGGTCCAACAACTGTCATGGTAGCACGTGCCGGCTTTTGCCGACTTCACCTCAATGAACGACGGTAAAATTATAATGATATTGTTCATACAAAAATACTAAAATCACGATTAAAAAATTGGAAAATAGGGGTAAGAGGGTGAAAAATACTTAACGATATATTCTCATACCTACAAAATATACAAAAAAAACCTTAAAATCGTCTACGCGTTTCGACCACTAAAACCGTGACACGAGATTTTTATATATTAGAAAGATTATAATGATTTTGCAATGGTATAAACCTCGGTATCTAAATATTTTAAAAGCATTTAAGTCACATCTAAGTGTTATTATTCACATAAGATTTTTTATATATACATATATATATATACATATATATCTTCTTCTTTGCATAGTATAAAATGAAGTCGCTTCCGCTGTCTGTTCGCTTGGATCATAAAAACTACTCAACAAATTTTAATGCAGTTTTCAGCAATAGATAGAGTGATTCAAGAGAAAGGTTTATATACTGAATAACACACATTCGCCATACACACCCTATACTACATTTTTCACACACATACACACCCCTACTTTCTTACACACTGCACACACATGTAATCTACCTACTCTGTTATTACTTAAAATTCAAAATAAAATATATTTTATATAATTAAAATTTATCATAGTTAGTATTCTTGTTAATATATATTTGTAATCGTATCGATACTCGATACTTTTAATTTGTCCGTTTAACATTAAATTAATTTTAGTCGTTGGTTAACTTAGCTTCCTTCTCTTTTAGTCTAAATATTGAACTCTTTATTTGTTAAGGTTTAGGGAGGAGGACGTTGATGGCTGCGACACAGTATTTTTACTCCTGTAGGTTTCACCGTTTAATTTTGTTTCTGTACGCTGTTTTATTTACCAAATAAAGACATTTTTTTATATGTCAGGTCATAAATTCTGTCACATGTTTAATATAAAATAATTGAAACTAGTTTATTCATTATGTAACCATTTATATACCAAAATGAACTTAACAAAACATAGATTCGTATGACACTAAAGTTTATTCAAAATGAGCTCCGTGATTTTGAATACAGGCCTTCAATCTGCGCGGCCAGTCGTCTATCGCAGAACGAACGAGGTCCATGTCAATATCGGCGGCTGCCTTAATCAAGGATGTCTTGAGTGACTCCAAATTGGGATGAGGCTTTGAGTACGCCTTTTCCTCCAAGTGTTGCCATATCTTGTAATCTAACGGATTCAAATCTGGACTGAAGGAGGGCCAGTCTTCGTGCCGGATGAAGTCGATTTCACGCGCCGCCAGCCAATCTTGTGTGCTCTTCGCTCTATGAGCTGGCGCCGAATCTTGTTGGAATACCCAGTGCCTGTTATTGAACATGGTATGAGAAACAGGTTCCACAAGGTTCGTCAGGACTGTATTTTGATACACAACTGCATTCGTTTTTACACCTTTCTCACAAAAATGTACCTCTGTTAAGCCCCAATAAGAAACTCCCAACCATACCATGAGCGAGGATGGAAAATGACCTCGTTGGACACGAGGAATATGGTTGCTCGCTTCTTCACTACTGTGTGCGTACACCTTATCATTTTGTTTGTTGTAGCTCTCTTCTACGATAAAAAAAATTTCATCCGAAAAAAGTATTTCCCGATATTTTTTTCCCGCGTATCGCTTCAACAAAGCGCGGCATCTCTTCAGTCTCAGGTCCATTAGACGAGCATTCAAACGATGTCCTGTTTTTCTTCGATATGCCCGAAGCCCTAAGTCTTCATTTAACACCCTTTTCACCGTGGTACTGCTTAACCCCATCTGAAGGGCCAACAGTTTCTGCTTACGTTTGGGATTTCTTTGAATTCGCGCTTTCACAGCTTTTATCACTGCTGGAGTCCTAACAGACCGAGGGCGACCACTTCTTGACCTGTCACCTACACTAGAGTCTTCATTGTATCGTTTGATGGTGCGATAAACGAATCTTTTAGTTATATTCAAATTTTTCAGTATGTCAAAAATTTGAATTGGTGCGTAACCGCAACGATGCAACGCAATAACTGCAACACGGTCTTCTTTAAGCGTCCACTCCATATTTAAAAATGAGTAAATTTCTAAAAAGTATACAGTTTTATTTTCATGAACAATTCGAAATTCGAATTCTATAAACTTTTTTGTGGCCAGCATTCTAAAAGAAAAGTTTTTACTGTGTGACAATACTTATGACCTGACTAGGTATAATAGATACATAGTAACTGCGAAAGTAATATTTCTACTGGGTTTTACTTAGAAAACTTTCGTGGTTGATTTCAATCTTTATTATAAATACGGGATTTATCACGTACCGTCTTGAGTAATAAAACATCCAGAACTCACGAATCATAACTAAAGCGCCTTACTGGAAATGTTAACAGTGATTAATTTGTCTTCTCAAACGATCACTGATGATATGAAATTAGTGTTATCGAAGGGTTTGAACTTTGCACCTACACCACTAAAAGTACCCATGGATACCATCATTACCAGCATTGAGAGCGTGATTGTGCAGAAAAAGATCCCTTCACATGACGCTGAGTGTTTACGACAAGACATTGCATCAATGGCGCGTAAGACTATTCCGCCTTAAGCCAATATTAGTAAGTCAGAAATTAACGCCTTGAAGAACTTAGGTAATGACACAAGCCTTCTAGTATAGTACCACCGGACAAAGGCAATGCGGCAGTAGTTGGGGACACAGCTGCGTACGAACAAAAACTAGGTGCGCTCCTTAGTGATGATTTGACGTATAAACTGGTCAACTACAATCCCACATCTAGAGTAACTACGAAGTTAAGAGAGTTGTTACTTCAGTTGTCCGACGAACTCTATGGACGTTAAGACCCATCAACCCAACTCCACCTAAAATCTATGGTCTGCCCAAGATCCACAAGCCCAATTGGACACTCCGCCTTATCGTCAGTCTCGACTCACCTACATACAAAACAGCACGTTACATGGCGGATTTACTACTTCCTTTCACAGGAAAGTCCTTTAGCTACGTGAAAGACTCAACGCACTTTACTCAACTCTTGGAAAGAATAGTAGTACATGAAGGTGAGTGTAAGGTAAGTTTCGATGTAGCGTCACTGTACCGATAGCGGACACAATAAACATTATACAGGAGCTAATCTATGGCTAACAAGGTTCATCAACACCTATCGGATGCATGAAGGTAATTGAGAATCTGTTAACAAGTGGTTTCTTTGTATGGCGGGGTGATTATTACATACAATTGGAGAACCAGTTCTCGTGGAGAACTGGTTCTCCAATTGTATCTTTGAAAAAATAGCGCTTCACTGCGATGTGATGCAATTTAGTAGGAAAAATAATTTTTCCGGTTCCGATTATAAGCTTTACAAAAGCTTGTTTTGATAAATAATGTTTCAACAAAAAACTTATTATATATTTTTATGCATTGTATCAAAATATTTCTCTTTTATCAAAGCAAATGTTCTACCAGATTATCAGTCCATTTTGAAATGGGATTGATTTTTATTTTCATTATAACATATGCCTAATGATTACTCTTCGATGACTGATCCCAAAAGCCACCGCCTTTTGTGCTGTAAAGATAAAAAGTCAGCGTCATAATTTATTGTTACGCTGACTGAGATAATTTGTATGTATATGTATATTCTAATGGATACGTAGGTGGGCTATTCATTATTTTGCGGAAAATATGTCATCCAGCAGTGTTATGTTTGTAACGGTGGTACCATAAAATATCTAATTTAGCACTCATGCTCTGAAAGTTGGTCATTGTAAGCTCGATAACGGTACCGTAAATGCGATTTACGGCCCTAGGCCCATACGTAAATTTGAATATAGAATGAGGCCCTTTGCATTAATAATAAGATAAAATGAAATACAATTTCAAGTTTAAGACTTTTATTCTCATTAGAATACAATTCACTTAAATAAATAAATAAATAAAAATTGCTGGACATTTCACACAGCGCTATCTAGTCCGAAACTAAGCAGAGCTTGTACTATGGGAACCAGATAACTGATAGAATACATAAATACTGTTACGAGCTGAGGGTTCGGGATAAAATAATAAAAATCAATCTAACCAAAATAACACTTTTATTCAACATTAAAATGCAAAATATACGATTTTAATCACAAGTAATCACAACACGCTAATTCACAACACGGTCGCACAATAAACCACTAAAAGTCACCGAAATATTCGCACGCATCGCCAAAACTAGACTGACTCTGCGGACGTGTCTACGTACTATTTATACCACGCACATAACTCGTATATAACTCGCGAACGTTCTAGATGGTTCCACTGGTAACTAGAAAATGTACAACTGTTGGTAAAAACGTAGCATGTAGGTATATTCCATATTAAGTATTACCTATTCTGTGACACAGTAGGTATAACTTCGAGAAGCCGACTATTACTTATTCTGTAACAGCCTCGGCGTAACAATACTTGTTTTTTGTAAATACATACATATAGATAAATAGAAAAACAACCAGACTTTAACAAATATCTGTAGATCATGCAAACATTTGTTCCGTGGCGGGAATCGAACCCCCTACCTCCTGCGTCTCAGCCGGCTGTTCGCCCACTGCACCACGGAGGTCGTCGAAAATGAGAACTTATTTTAACAGAAACATTGACAAATATTTATATGTATTTACTTCTGTCATGTGTGCAATAAAAAATAAGGACAAATCCTATTCTATCTATATATATATAAAAGTCGGGCTAGTTACACCATTTATAACTCAAGAACGGCTGGACTGATTTTGATGATCTTTGATTTGTTGGATTTGTCTCCGCCCCGAATAGCAGAATAACTAATAAAATATAGGACAAAATCACACGAAAAAAAATTATGAAGTAAATTCATTTTCTCATACATAGATGCAGCTAATGATGGCCAATTGACAATTATACCGGGGCTAATGTACGTCACATAGGCGTTCGGCGGGTCAGTTATCTAAAAATTAAATAATCCACTTTCATAATGCTAAAATGAAATACAACCTCCATTACAAATCCTTTTTCCTATTTAAAAATGAAAGAGGCCACATTAATGCTATATGCTATACCCATGGAAGTATTATGTACTACGTACAAAAGGAATGAGCTCTATTTGTGCATCTTGCAGCTAAAATAAAGAACATAAAACCTTATGCAAAGGTCGTAAGAATCTTGTTGCGCGCAAAATAAAAATGAAGCCGAGTGAGAGGGCAACCACTGAACGCTGTGTCCCGTTCTAACATAGTACTTATTACTTCAGTGTTGCCAACTTAGTGGATTTTCCACTAAATCTGGTGGTTTTGACTTACCTATTAGCGGACAAATATGGTTTTTAGTGGCTAGTGGAATTTAAGAATTTAGTATTTATTTTTCTTGAACATTGGATCAACGATTATAAGATTCACTCGTATCGTTTTTGGAGTTTAATTTTATCGTGCAGGCAGCACTGTTTCATATAGTGAGTAAAACGGCCAAAATGACGTGCATCAAGGCCAGAAACTGTTAAAAATAATGTCAATAAATTATTATCGGGGATTCCCCGTGTTCCCTTTCCCTCTCAAGTCTCAATTTTAGTTCGCGCTCCGTGTGTTGGTGTTGGTGGTTTTGTTTCGTGTTTCTTCATTGATAAATATGCCAAAACTACAGTATACGCAACACATTCGGGATTCTTGGCTTCAGGACCCACAAGATTGGCTTCAAGTAATTGAAAGTACTGCTGGTCAAGTACCGAAATGCAAGTTTTGTGTAATGATTTTACGGAGTCAAAATGGAGATTTAAAAACGCATGGGATGTAAAAGAAGCTTTAACAAAAAACAAAGTTGTAACCGGATTTTTGATAATTGCACACAAAATTAATATTTTTACCCAAAATATCCGCGACTTTTTGGATCCAAAATGCTATTTGGGATACCGATTTGAAAAACAAATACCTACTCAAAATGCAAGAAAAGGGATTACCAACGGAAGTAAACGAAATAATGCGAACTCGGTGCATGCAATTTATAGTGAGTTTATATATGTATATATGAAGAAATAAAAAATATGCTCCTGGAAAATGTGGAATTAATGAAAAAAATGTGTCAAATCTATCTTAAAAACATTGCTTTCTTATTTCTGGCAGATTTGTGGTAATTGCGAAAGGCAATGACCAAAAATAAAGTTAGTGGAAAATTAAACGATTTTTAAGATGGTGCGATTTTTATTAGTGGATTTCTGGTGGTTTTAGAGGTCGATTCTGGCGGGGAGGTTGATACTTCGTTGGCAACACTGTATTACTTACATGCCCCAAATGAAATCGCCGACTCGGAAGTGTTTTTTTGATTACGTGATATTTTTGAAGAATTTTAGTTAAAATGGGGAGAACTTGTGTCGTGGAGGCTTGCGGAAGCGAGTATTATCCTGATTGTGGTTTATCTTTCCACAGGTAATAGTTTTAAACATAATTTGTTAGTGAAGAATAACGGTGACCATGCATGACTATCCAATCCTAGTTCAAGAACAAATAATTTAAATACCTATGCATTTTTTATTCCTTTCTCTATTAAAATTACTTTGTTTCAATTTCAGATAACCCCAGTGCAATGAAATTAAGATATATTTTGCGAAAGTTATTGTACAAAAATAGTATTAAGCCCAGGATAAATGCCAATTGCACCACTGATGATTATGAATTGACTCCTGTACTTGAATTTAGGAACAAAAAGAGGGCTATTGTGGAAGAATGTAATAAAGATCAGTCGATATCAATTGATGATTTGTTGGATCTCGTAGATAACGCTTGTGTTTCAGATTTTAAACTGAACATTATTTATTATATTGCTGGTTACATCGTGAATGGGATGATTGACAAATTTTCTTGTTCATATTGTCGTGTGGTGTTGCTGGATTACAAGACCATAGATCACAACTAACTACTGTGTCGACATATCACAATTTACTGCATTTACTGCTTTTATTGATCGAGGAAAACTTAAGCATGTTTCTAGATTTGTATTTGAAATTCTGAAGTACACTGAAAAACTGTTTATTACATTATAAAATCAATAATTAAAAAACGTACACAAAAATAAAATTATCATGTATGTTGTCCAAGAATCTTATAGCAAACTACATACATTGTTAGATTCACCACATCCTCCTCAATCTATATTTGAAGATGCACATGGTATTCAATTGGTGAAGGCGTTAGCGAATTCATATCTTAATTTACGTTTAACTCATAATGCAAAATTAGAATCAATTAAACATATAAGGAATAAGCGGGGTTTGCGGCAGAAACTTCACAAAATTGTTTTATTTTTTCTGTGTTTGTCAATGTCTGATTTAGAATTAAACTTAAATGTAAACTTAACTGTTTTTTCTTACCTAAATAATAAAATATACCTCAATAGGTAGCTTATCGTAATTTTATCTCAGTTCAGCTGCATGTCGTGTCCCACAAGGACCAGTAGGTAAGTACCTACCTATATGACGCGAGTGTGAAAAGCAAGCAAAAACAGGAAATGTATAGTGCCGCAAAGGGTAAGTTTATCATTAGCATCTTCGATTAAAATCCATCTGAAGCAATGATCTGCTGACGTCAGATCACAAATCATTTTTATAATTATTGTCTTTAAATCACATTTCAATATGGTCACCATCGCCAGAGAGGGATAAGAGGTACAGTTACTGAGCTCTCTTTCGGCTTCAATTTTGCGTCCACAGCTCATTCCTGTTGTATGTAGCACTTATTACTTCCATGGCTATACCTAATGAAATATAACCTCCATGACAAACCCTTATTTCTATTTTTAAATAAAAGAGGTCATAAGTTAGTAGTGATAACAAACAATGGATACCGGGAACGAGAATTTTCTTTTTAGCAACATACCGTATTATACATACATTTTTAATTTACTCATATTCGTGATGAAAAGTTGTGTTATACTCGGGTGTAAGCGATCTATTGTACACACGAGATATTTTGGCGCAAGAGCAAGCGAATGCGAGCGAAGACGCTAATCAAGTGTGTTATTGTTATTGAGCCCTTGTCTAACATTGCACTATTTATCTATACTAATAATAGAAATAGGAAAGATTTGTTTGTTTTTATTGAATAGGCTCCGAAAGTACAAGAGCGATTTAAAAAAATATTTCACTGTTGGGAAGCTACACTATCCCCGGGTGATACAGGTGACTTTTTACCCAACTGCGCAGAAGGAGGGTGACGTTTTTATTGAAAACCTACGCGTGCGAATCAGCTAGTAGACAAATTACATGTAATTTAGACAAGACATACAAAAGTGAGTAACGTACAGTTAAGAAGTCATATCAAACCACTGAGATTATGTTTTTAAATGTATTTGGAGATGAATTAAATAAGTCAATTTCGGGTGAGTCATCCAGTTTGTTTATGAGATATGCTGATCTAATAAAAAACGAGTTCTGCCTATAGTTCGTTGAACAACGGGGAATATACAAGTAAGTCTGATGCCTGACAGACTTTGTGGGGACTTATCTGTGAAAGGAGATGGGGAGAGTCGATTTTCTTTTGAATTAATTTAATGAATAGAGATATGTCAGATATGTTGCATCTTATACACGGTGTCCTTTAAATTACTATTTTCCCAGAACAAACTTTGTTCAGACCATGGTCTACTAACAGTTTATGGCATCAAACAAGAGAAATTAAAAAAAATCTAGACCATCTCAAATAAGTCAAACTTTGTTCAAAAACTAGCCGTGACATAAAGTTAATTGGCACTATACCTACTATTATAATTTTTGTGGGGATACGGCGGCATGTTGTAGGGCGTAACGTTAAAATAGACGTTTTAAGTTTGCAACTTTTTATGTTTTTCAAAGGCCGATTTTTTTTTTTTTTAATTTGAGGTTATAAACCCTTTTTAGACCATGGTCTGAACAGCGTTTGTTCTGGGAAAACAGCGATTTGAAGGACATCGTGTATAAAGTGGTAGTATATGATGTCTCCTGCATCTGGATTCATAATCACTGTCATATTTTTGCATTTAAATTGTAGGTGTTTCATAAATCTACGGTCTATAGATTCTAGCCTATTAATATAAACATCGTAAAGCGGATTCCAAATTTGTGAGCAATATCCTGTATGCGTATGTCCTGCAAAGGATGAAGGCACATAAATTGCACGTAAATGAGGCTTCAATTCAACTTTTACGACGCATTGGAATTAGTACCTACATTACTTGAAGCCTTTTTGCTATATTTATAAATTGCATATATCCAAAAAAATAACTTCTTTCTTCCACCTGTATGCTGACGACCTTAAATTTATACCCGGCTTGGGTTCTGTTGTCTGTTGGGAATCTTAATCAAGCCATTTGCACAATTAATAGTATCCTGGATCTTAGATTCCAAAACATGCTATACGGCCTGGAGTTGAACCCTGTAAAAACGCAAGTCACACTTATTGTAGTAAGCTCTAGGATGCCCTAGGGTTATTTGGTCTTGTCTTCAGCAAATTAATTTTGATGGCACTATCAAATTCAATTTTTTTTTATTTCAAACCATGGGTACATAATATGACATTTAAATAATTTTTAAAATTACTATAAAATATCGTATTATTTAGGTGATAGAGAAGCTTGGGATTGAAATTGCTCCAACTCGTTTAAAATGTTACAATTTAGACGTAATTTATTTCCTGTATTGTTATGTATTCTAAAAGGATAATTAAAAAACAACCAGCCTTGTTTTCTTGCCTTTCTTTCCTGGCTTGGTCGCGAAGGAACAGGCAGTAAAATTGACGTTTCAAAGTGATCCTTGTGATTTTATTGAATAAAAAAGATTTTGACTTTGACTTAGTTATAATGCGCGCAGCTAAAGATGAGACTTGATGGGTCACGTGGTCATACCAGCGCAGTAGATAGTTCTTGGCGGTTTTGGCGGTATGCGAGGCAAGCGGGGAGGGACGGCGAGGTATGGCGTCACGCATGCGTATTCAGTCGCGTGTCGTTCCCCGCAGTCCACGCATACGCCGCTATGGTCCCAAGTTATGGTGGGTGACAGGTATGACAGGTCTCATCTTTGGCTGCGCGCATTATACGTCAACTTCGCGGGTAGGTACATAATCATAAAATAAATTCAGGGTAATTATGTATGTAAAGGTACAATATTATTTAAATTGCAGCTTTAGGCTTTGTCAGATACAAAATGATATAAAATAAAATAATTATGAATACAATAAGATAATTGAAGCGGCTATAATGAGGCCTTAACAATTTTAAACATAAATAACAGGGCAAGTGGTTGCAGCTGTACAGGGGCTTTGTCAATAATGGATGTCTAAGATTTATGCGTGTCAGTATATTCTAATGAATAATATCAGTACATACTTAACATATTATTTATAATTAATGTAATAATTTTTATTTCAAATAATTAACATGTATAGCAAGACTATTAATAACCTGGGTATCATCAATCATGGGGACCGGATCTTACCGAAATGAGGAAACTTCGTAATTTTCTCCCTACCGCAACAAAAGTTACGCTCGCTCAGTCTCTCTTACTCTCTATATTAGACGATCTTCTATCTTAAAGAAGGGCAACTTAATAAGCTTGAGCGCCTTTAAAACGTTTGCATTCGATTCATATTAGGGTTACGAAAATGTGACAATATTTCCGAGTTTCATGCTAAACTCCAGTGTTTGCAAATACGCCCTCGCCGGAGTGCTCATATTCTCTCTTATATACAATTTTATTTACTTCTTCTCCTCCGCCGTATCTCAAACAATTGAATGCCTAAATCTTTCTAATCTCGGAAATCTCCGTTCTTCCACTCTCCAGTTGAAAACTCCAGCCCATAATTCCAATTTCATGAGTAACTCGTTTACGGTACAATCTGTCTGACTGTGGAATGACTTGCTTGTTTACATCAGTTATGCTAATTACATACCTATTTTTAATAAAAACCAGCCAAGTGCGAGTCAGACTCGCGCTAAAAGGGCTCCGTACCATTATCTATAAAAACGGCAAAAAAATAACGTTTGTTGTATGGGAGCCCCCCTTAAATATTTGTTTTATTATATATTTATATATACTGTTTTATTTTAATTTAATTATTTATTTTTTAAGTAAATATATAACTAAATATTCTGTGAATATTTCAAGCGTCTACCTGTTGCCGTTATCAATATCGAGCTAAAACGAGCAAACAAATCACGTTTGTGGTATGGGAGCCCCCTTAAATATTTATTTTATTCTGTTTTTAGTATTTGTTGTTATAGCGGCAACAGAAATGTAGGTATTTCTGTTGCCGCTATAACAACAAATCATCTGTGAAAATTTCAACTGTCTAACTATCACGGTTCATGAGATACAGCCTGGTGACAGATGGACAGACAGACAGACGGGTAAAACGGCACCCTATTACTGAGGCTCCGCTGTCAGTAATTTTACCCTTTGGGTAGGGAACCCTAAAAATGAGGCCTACAAACTTTATTTAGCAGCTTTTTTAAAGTTACCGTTTTAATCTCTTTCAATCTATTTTAAGGTATATATGTATTTTTTATTGATCTATGTAAGTATATATTAGGTATTGGTATTTATTTATTTTTGTATCGTAATTGGATAGGTTTATATTGTTACAGCTATTGTAAGGTTTTTTTTAAACTATCGATCTTCGTTTGACCACAATCTCACCTGATGGAAAGCGATGATGTGGTCTAAGATGAAGCACGAAGATCTAGAAGAAACCTATTCACTCTTACCTTAATGAGGCCCGGATTGTATTCTTTAGGAAAAACAGACGACGGCAAAGCGTTCCATACCTCAGCTGTACGCATCAAGAACGTAGAACCAAAACGGTGTGTGCGAATGGGTGGTATATCAACTAGGTACGGATGGTACTGAGCCGTGCGCCTGCTTGTCCTTTGATGGAAAGGAGATGGTGGAATCAGATTGTAAAGTTCCTGGGCACATTCCCCGAAATGTATTCTGTAAAAGATCGATAGGCTTGCAACTTTACGGCGGTGTTCGAGACTTTGGGTCTTAGCCTCCGCCATATATTGCTCACCTATTAGCCTAAAAGCCCTACATTCTATCGAGTCTAAGGTAGCGAGCTGGTATTTGTCCGAACCATCCCAAAGGTGGCAGCAGTACTCCATACCAGACCGGACTTGTGCTTTGTATAGACTAAGAAGCTGTCCTGGTGTGAAGTATCTCCTGACTTTGTTAAGGATGCCCAGCTTCATGGCAGCTGTTTTAGCCTTAGACTCGATGTGAGAGCTAAAGTTGAGAGTAGGCGTGAGAGAGTACCGGTACATCTCGGAAAATGGGAACTTGAAGAAACTTCCTCTTTTTCGCCGAGAAGAGACATGCTTGCGTTTTTGAAGCATTGAATTTAACGAGATTGGCATCGCCCCAGTCAGAGACGGCCTTGAGTATCAAATTCAAACGCTGCAGCATTTCATCTCTCTGCCTCTGAATTTCAGCCCTGCTGGCTCGAGCATTAGAAGTGTACCTCTCCACAACTGTACTGTTGTCTTACCGGGCATGAGCAGATCATTGATATGCAACAGAAACAGTGTAGCAGAGAGAACTGACCCCTGAGGTACCTCGGCGTTTATAGCCAATTGATCAGACGAGCGGCCATCAATGACTACCCGAATGGATCGTTCCCTCAGAAAGTCTGCAAGCCAAGAGCATAGCTGAGCTGGAAGTCCGTGTGAAGGAAGCTTGCCAATAAGGCTAGCGTGCCAAACCCTGTCAAAAGTTTTCGAGATATCTAGTGAAACAGCCAGTGCTTCACCATACCTCTCGATGGCTTCACTACAGATGTGTGTGGCATACACTAGAAGGTCCCCAGTAGACCGTTTCTGGCGAAACCCATATTGACGGTCACTGAAGAGGTCGTTATCTTCAAGGTATGCAAGGAGTTTCCTATTCAGCACACGCTCCATACACTCAGTAAGGATGTGACCGAGATAGGGCGGTAGTTAGACGGGTCGGCACGACTACCTTTTTTGGGCACAGGCTGTACATTAGCTAGCTTCCATGACTTGGGGACTAAACCAGTTTTCAGAGACAGGCGAAAAAGTCTTGTCAGTATTGGAGACAACTCAGGGGCACAAGTTTTTAACACTACGACTGATATTCCGTCCAGTCCACTAGCTTTATTCACGTCAAGACTACGTAGCGTTTTGAGCACTTCTTTTTGCTGGATGTGAATATCGTGCATAGACACTTCACATCGGGGAAGGCTAGGTGGAAATTCGCCAGTGGTGTCGAGACATGATGCTTCCGCAAATTGAGTTGCAAATAAGTTTGCTTTTTCAATAGCAGAGTGAGCTAGGGAACCATCCGTTTCAGTAAGGAGTGAAGGACGGCTGAAATTAGCTTCCACCGATTTGGCCAAAGACCAGAAAGCTTTACTTCCCGCGGGGTACGCGGCAAGCTTAGACCCCATTCGGCCAATCCGATCGTAACGAGCCTTCCGTATCACCTTCTTGCTGGACTTGGCGGCCTTATTGTAGGCTTTCTTCTTCGACCGAATATCCAAGGCTTTGCTGTTTCGTGCATCTACCCAGGTAAGGTACACCGCATGTTTTTGTGCTTCTGCACTGGCGTGGCACTGGCACACGCGGAACTAAACCATGGGCGAGCATTGCCTGAAGGTGAAGCATTGGAGAATGGAATAAAATACTCCATTGCTTTTTTATCACCTCCGTAATGGCATCAGCGCAGACTGTTGGATCAAATGAAGAAAAGCAAGTTTCCCGCCAAGGATAAGACGCGAAGAAATGACGCATCTCATCCCAATCTGCTTGTAGTACCACACTCGCCTACTTCCTCTGGGAGAGGGATCAGGAGGCGAGTATGACGATACAGACCTCACCACACAGTGGTCTGAACTATCTAAGGGAGGCAGCACTGATACTGAGTGGCGATCCGGTTCATGTGTCAGCAGAAGGTCCCAGCAATTGGCTGAGTGGCCCTCGACATCCGTTACTCTGGTGGCCTCACCAACTAACTGGGTGAAATCAAGCGAGAGTGTAAGTTTGCAGGCTTCTCTTCCAGCATGGTCAGTTATCTAATATGGGAACACCACTCTTGTTGGTGGGCGTTAAAGTCCCCCCGAAACACCAGTTGGGCATCGGGGTATCGTCGCTGGGCCACATCCGCCACTTCACAGATGTAATTAAACAGCCTGGTTGTCTCCTGGTCTCCAATGTGTGATCGATACAGACCGGCATAGCTAATTTTATCTAAGCCGGTGTCCACCAGAATCCACATGACGAAGAAGTTAGGCACTTCAAGGTCACGCAGACGCAGACAACAAATGTCCTCCCGAACAAACAGACAAATACCAGCTTTGGATTTAAACTTGTGCTCCAGTGCGTAGCCTGGGTATGTGAGGTATGCTGTGTCTCGTGGGCATTGTGTCTGCGTCTCCGTGAGAAATAATAAGTGTGGCTTCGTGGTTTCGAGGTGGTGGTGGACCGGGTCGAGATTGGAGTGCAGTCCTCGAATGCTGGAAAGGTGCACTTGGAGTGAGAGGACGTGCTTCCGCTGTAGGCACAACTTATTATTTTTCTTTACTTTCATTATTTAGGAGTGAAAGGTTATAGGAAAGACGGCAGTTGAGCAAGGCACTGTTCAGTGAGCCCGGGGACACACAATAGGCTCATGCGCAATTGAGGGACTAGACTGGAGACTGCGGAGACGTCCGAACCCCCCCAAGAATGGCCATCAGGTCCTCTCGTCCGGTCGCCAACCGGCATGATGGAGCATTCTGGGATTTTTCGCGAGGTAGCGGAGCAGCCTTTCATGAGTGGCTAGCTCACTAGTTGGGCCCCCTACAATCTGCGGTCGGCCAGCGGAGAACCGTGCTTCGGATCCCGCTACCCTCCAAGTCTAATCTCTCGGCACACTTGCACTACTGCGTTCTATGTACCGCTCTGTCTGTATCCAGTGCAAGAACTGCTCAGGCCCGTCATTTCCGCGGTGGCTACACAAGACAAAAACCCGAAACGCGACAAAGTCGCTTCACGGAGTGGCTTTGTCTTGGGGGTGGTGACAAGCCGCGGCCGAAGCCTACCACCAGAAGATTTGTTACCCATTTGGCACTACCCAGGGATCACGTGTAGGGCTACGAAGGTTATCTCCTACGGACGCGGGTAACTTTGATCCCTCCAAAGGTTGCCTGGAAGAGACCGCTTTAAGCGATAAGGACCGCCCATTGTACCACCACGTACTAGTCTTTAAGTTTTCTAGGTTATGTAAGTAATATGGTGTAACAATAAAGAATTATTTATCTAGCTAATAAACAAGTTGAAATTATGTTTCTGAAAGGCGTAGTGAACTTACCCAGGAGGGTAGTCTTATTCAGATTTGACGCAACCGCCTTTTTTGATTAGCAGAATTTGTAAAAATTTGGTATTATTGAGTTTCTCATAATCAGAAGAGTGCCTAGGCTCAGAATAGAGAACAAACCAAAGCCGCTTTCAAATGTGATTGCATGTCGTGCGCTGTGTCTGTATAACAAAACCCGCGTCCCGCACTCATCTCACCCCCACCCGCGTAATGTTGCTAGCTTAGTCATTATTTACCCGTTTTGGGGTAAATGTTTTAGGTACGATACAACTAATGAAATCTAAATTACCTATACTACACAGTTATCACAGGTATATTTTATATCTGCTTAACTGACTAGTACTAATTTGGTACAAAAAATATTATAATAATTACTACAACTATTATAAACAGGGTTATCTGTTTGGGGTGTGCTAAGCCGAAAAGGGGGTAATTGTACTCATCATTATGAACAACTTTTACAATGGGGGCAACCTTGAATTTGCGAAAACAAATCAGCTGTTCCAAAGAAAATTTTCATCGAGACGTCTGACAAAATGTATATCTTAGGAACTGTACATTTGTTTTGTGATTTCAGTGTTAGTTGGCTCCATAGCAAAACTTGTTTTTTTTTTCGTTTACAGCTCCTTTTTTTCGTGATTTCTGTGTTGCTTGTCCCCATATGAATATTTGTTCTTAATAGTGAGTGCAATGACCCCTCTTTTGACTTAGCACACCCAAAATAGATATCCCGATATACTTACTGCTCATAAATATGTTAAACTAACTTATGATTTTAAATAAAACACGGTTTCGATAAAAAAAACATGTATCTAATTCCTTTTTGCAGCGCAAGTTTTTTATAAGTAGTAGAACAAACTCTCGATATTTGGCAACACCAGCAAAATGGCGGTATCATTATTTACAACGATAACAAACCGAACAATTTATTCAATAATCAAATAACACAACATCTAAATGCGCTGCTTACATATGAAATAATTATAAAATAAAAAAAACGTTTATATTCCCATCACAAATAGGTTTTACAAAAAATATAAAGTAAGTTTCAGTAGGTAGGATTTAGTTAACGTATTAATTTCATATACAGTTGTGTAAGCCTAATTATAAAACCTGTTTCGTGAGGGACTGGTGCCTGAGATAGGTTTAGAAAACCTGTATTACAGGTCACCAGTGCTCTCTCTCCGCGGATTAAACAAAGGGATTGCACGTTATAACGTGCACATTTGTTATTAGTTACTAACTTTTACATTTCGAGATAATTACAACAAAAAGAAAATATTAATGATTACCACATTGTGCTTAAAATTAGGTACAAGAAACAATATCATATTTTGTAAGAGGATTCATTGTGTGTTAATATAATAATAAGTGTGTGTGCGTGTGTGTAAGTGAGTATGTGTGTGCGTGCGTATGTGAGTGGGTGGGTGGGTGAGTGAGGGATTCGGATGAGTGAAGAGTGCGTGTAAATGTATAGTTATAAGGGCCAAGAGTGAGCAACGGCATAAAATTAAGTTATGCCATAATAGAAAGTATGTTTTCTGTATTTTCGTAAGAAAGGGACTTTAGCCAGTATGTGACAACGGACTTGCACTTGAATCTCGGCAAGGGGTAGATACTAAGGGCCTTATTAGCTTTGTTGTAGACGTGTGGTCCAAGGAAACAGCTGAACCACTATTATACCACCTTGTTTTTTTTGAGCCCAGCTGAATTTTTACTCGTTGGGACGACACAAGAAGGCATAACTGAATTAAATTGGACACTGTAATACACTTCACGCGTGACGACGCGACAGTCATAGCAGAGTTACTAATGGCGTTTGCGTAAAACTACTCTATTTTGGAGTAGTTTTAGAGGCGTCAGTATTAGGCGCGTTCACAGCTTCTGGTTTTTTCTCTATTATAAGGCCATAAGATATAGGTAGGTATCCAAGATTTTTAAAACCATTTCAAAAACCATAAACCATCTAGGCTTGAAAATTTTGGAGATGGTTTTAGAAATCTTGGAATTTTCCGTACGTGTTCGGTACACTATAAAAATAAAAATACTATAGGTAACACGTTGATCCAAAGGCTTTATCGTTTAAGTGAGTTGTATTTTGAGCGAAAACCCTTACTTCTTATCATTTTAGCTGTTCTCGAGTGTCTTTCATGCGGCAATTGATTTTTATTTACGTAGGAGACTAGCGACCCGCCCTGGTTTCGCACGGGTGCAATGCTGATACTAAATATACGGAATACATTAATTGTATGTTTGTATATTAAATGCGAAATGTATTTAAGGTACTTAATTGGATAAGGAATAATGCTGTATTGCATAAAATCGCTCTCTAAAATCTAAAAAACTAAAGGATAAAAATGGTTATTGTGGGTTATTACTAAGAGATAGACATTGACTGATGAATTGATTGAAAATTCTTTATTGCACAAAATACATAAATCTGTACACAGGCGAACTCAATGCTAGCAAGCATTCTCTTCCAGTTAACGTTTGCGTAGTGTTGAAAAAATATTTTTGTAGGTAGTGCATGACACAATTTAGCAGGAAAAATTTTAGAATAAAAAATAAGACTAAGATATATTGATAATACGAACGTAACATCAAATATATATAGATATAGAGTATTTTCAATAAACGTACTTTCTAATATTACACATCAATAAACACTAGTTGAAAATAATAGATAAACTAATAAATAGTTAGTTACAATAAAACTAAATATACTCATATGATATAAGTGTATGCATTTACCGAGACATTCCTGGTGTCCGGAGTATATGATGGGGAACTTTTTCCTGCTGGCTATACCGTAATGCGTCACGACCGCGCCCGAGATCACGCCTGGGGAGGAGTTCTGCTAGCTGTGCGGGACTCGTGGATGGCTAGTCCGACGAAATTGAGGTTGTGATCGGGTTACTTACATTGCATCATAGGAAAATTGTTTGTTGTGTTGTGTATATTGCACCACAAGTGAAGAAAAATATGTTAATACTTTTAGTGTACTAGAGAATGTTCTCGTTAAATTTCCCAAGTTACATGCTGTAATTTTAGGTGATTTTAATTTAAATTCGTGTAGTCAGGATATTCGTATGCACTATGATTGTATGGTATAGAATGGTAAATTAAAACAACACAATACCGTCACTAATAAATGTGATGGAATTTTGGATCTGGTGCTGAACAATCACGGCAGTGAGTGGGTCGAGGTGAGTGGCGACACCGATCCCGTGGTCAGCGCGATTACACGCCGCGTGGACGGAACTTCCGCAAGGCAGATTTCCACTTGTTGTATGCTTGCCTGGCCGCTGTTAATTGGGATGAGATTTACTTATCTTCTGACGTCGATATTGTGGTGAGCACTTTCTATAATCTATTGGGGACTTGTTTAGATAGTTGCGTTCCCTCTAAAGTTTCATCTTCTTCTCGCTCACGCTACGAGTACCCAACGTGGTTTACGGCGGAGACGATTAATTATATAAAAATTAAACACTTTCATTTAAAGCGATTTCGAGAACAGCGTAAGCAATTTAACTGGGAAATGTTTAAGTTTTACAGAGAAAAAGTAAAAATTCTAATTGATCAGTCTTACAAAAAGTATATAAGCCAAACCGAATCTGACATAAGACACAACCCCAAGCAGTTTTGGAAATTTGTAAAAGATCAGCAGTCTACCAGACAATCTAACTATGAATTCGAGTATGAAGGTAGCACTGTTTCTGGTATTGATGCCGCTAACGCCTTTGCCACCTATTTCAAATCGGTATTTTTAACCAATGCCCCGACTTTATCGGTAGAACAGGCTGAGCGCGCAGCAGCTACTTCATTGTGCTCATCTCGTATTGCAGTAGATAGCATTGGGCTGCGTGATTTATTCACTGCTGTGCGGCGACTAAAAGCTCATTCTGCGACTGGACCAGATGGTATACCACCATTTATTGTTAAAGATTGCCACGAAATTCTAAAAATACCACTTTTATATATCTACAATTTGGCTTTGCGTTCTGCGACGTACCCATCTCAGTGGAAAGTGTCCCGTGTCACTCCTATACCCAAGGATGGTTCTAGATCCAAAGTCGAGAACTATATACCTATTGCTGTGTTATCGACCCTCGGCAAAGTGTTCGAGTCGATACTGAACCGCCATATCACCAGACAGGTTGATGCGCAGCTGAGCGATGCTCAACATGGCTTCAGGACAGGCAGGTCCACTGCCACCAACCATATAAATTTTGTAGATTACGCTGTTACGGAGATGGACAACAAAAAATATGTAGATGCGGCTTATTTTGATTTAAAAAAAGCCTTTGATAAAGTTCACAATGACGTATTACTTAGGAAATTTTCGGCTGCAGGTTTTACCCCAAATTTGCTTAAACTCTTTGGTAGTTATTTCTCAAATCGACTTCAATATGTACAACTTTCTAACTACCGCTCAGATCCGTATATGACCTACTCCGGCGTAAGCCAGGGCAGCACGCTGGGTCCAACCCAGTTTCTCATTATGATCAACGACCTGCCGAATGTCGTTAGTACAGCTAGGTGCTTAATGTTTGCTGACGATCTAAAGCTTTTTTTCGGTATAGGTACGAACGCTGCCTGCGAAGCACTGCAGAGGGACATAGACAGTGTTGTAGTGTGGAGTGAACAAAACCACTTAGAGTTTAATGCGTCTAAGTGCAAAACCATATCTTTTTCTCGTAAGCGTTCACCAATTGTATACCCCTACAGCATACATGGTGCCCCTCTCGAACGTGTTGAGCAAATTCGAGATCTTGGTCTGACTCTTGACACTTAATTATCTTTCAACGACCACATTGTTGATATATGTAAGCGTGCTCATAATTCTCTTGGTTTTGTCATGAGACAGTCTAACAGATTTAGGGATAGAAGTACTATTGTTGCTCTCTACTATGCGTTTGTAAGAAGCAAGCTAGAATACAACGCTATAATTTGGGATCCCCACGAAGATAAGTACAAACTCATGGTAGAAAAGGTGCAGCGAAGGTTTACTCGATACGTTTATAATAGGCTTTATGGATATTACCCGTATTTATATCCGTCCCTCTTCGTAGCGGGCATGGTAGGTATTAACACCTTGGAACTTAGGCGCAAGTGCGCGATATTGATCCATTACTACCTGCTATTCCACATTAGGATCGATAACCCTAGCACTTTGTCGCGTGTTGCGCTGTGTACGCCGAGCCGCACACGAGGCGCCTGCTCGCGCTCGCGGCGCCGCGCGCGCGCATTAACACCACCCAGTATGCTCCCACAGCCCAGGCTGTATCTCTGGTCAACGCCTTGGTTGCTCATCACCCTCACTTTGACTTATTTTATGTAAAATTTTATGTGTTTGTTAATTTATGTATTAATTATTTGACATGATATTCAATATTTTGAATTTTTAATGTTTATATGTACCTAATTAATTAACTTATTGTTAATTTGATTAATATAATTTCTAAATTTTAATAATTTAACTTGCCATTATGTATTTAGTAGCAATAACAGTTGACTTTTATTCTTATATTGTATTGTTCTGTAATGTGTATATTGTTAGTTAGCTCGTCACATGCCTTGGCACTGCTGTGAGTGTGCAAGCATTTTATAAATTAAATAAATAAAATTAAAATAATAAATAAATAAAGATAACAGAGTGGATAAATGACAAAGCATCTACAGGACACCACTCATTTTGTAGGCTTCGTTCATAAGAGTGAGGTAGTGCACACTTTGATCTGAAAGCCTCAATCGAGGAAACATGTCGAATCTCGTGCGGAATACTATTCCATAGTCGGATAGCAGTAATGGTGAAAGAGTTAGAATAGCAGGTTGTGTTTTGTTGAGGAGTCATTAACTGGAGATTTTGTGTGGAACGTACAAGACGGTCTGCATCATGCAGGGTATAAAACCGCTCTTTGAGGTAGTTAGGTGATTTGGGGTCATGTGGGGTCCCGACGCTCTCTAACCTCGAGCCACTGTAATTGAGCGCGGAAAGCAGATACGTGATCATATTTCCTCAAATCATGGATGAAACGTATGCAGAGGTTTTGCAAATGCTCCAGCTTGTTCAACCCATCCTCTGTAGCATCGGAATAAGTGACATCGGCGTAGTCGAGAATGGGAAAAAGCAGTGCGTTCACCAGTGTCCTCCTTGCAGATTGAGGCAGAAAGTTTTTCATCAAGTTCAGGGAATGCATGCTTCCATACATTCTCTTACTAACCTGCGCCATGTGACGGTCCCATGATAGATCGTTAGTGATATATAGACCCAGGTTTTTTACCTCTATGCATTGTAAGGGAGAACTATTGTATCTAACTGGGGGGAGGGAACTAATGTTTAGTCTGGAAATGTGATACTTACTACCAACAATCATCACTTGTGTCTTAGTAGGATTTATAAGTAGACCATACTTCTGGGTCCACTCATACACAGCACTGTAAGTCACTTACAGTCACTGGTAAGGTTTTCAATACCACGTACCACCAGATCGGGTTAAAAACTCAGGTATAGTTGGACGTCATCCGCGTACAGATGGTATGATGAGAAGCCAATGTTCGATACCAGTGTTTATGAAAATGGAGAAAAGGAGGGCTGAGACCTCCTTGAGGGATGCCCGCATCAACACAGCACCAGTCCGAGAAGATCTCGTCAATCCTGACACACTGCTGGCGTCCGCAGAGATGAGAACTGAACCAAGTGATGGCAGATTGTGATAAGTTTATTAAGTGAGATAGTAAGTGATTTAATGATCGCAAGACAGCCAGGAGTATGTCGTGATTGACACAGTTAAACGCACTGCTAAAACCAAGTAAGACAAGCAGAGTAAGTTTACGGTCGTAGATAGCAGCTCGTATGCCGTCAGTTATCTTGATGAGTGCAGTGGAAGTACTATGCGAGGAACGAAAACAACACTGAAAAGAGGAGAGAACATTATTTTTATGAAGAAAGGCGAGGCGAGGCGAAAGGAGAGTTGGCGGTGAGCTACTTTTTCGATAATTTTTGAGAGAAAAGGTAAAATATAGATGGGTCTGTAGTCTTTAAGATCGGTTATTACTGTCTTCTTAGGTATGGGGATTACATAAGCTTTCTTCCATGTTGAGGGGAAACAGTTATTTGTAAGGGAAACGTTTATGATGTGGGTTATGCAGCTAAGAATTATGTCAAGGATCGGGGTCAGAAGTTTACGGCCAATGCCATCGATTCCAACCGCCTTGATACTGATGGCCGTGGTGATTTTTCGAACCTCAACTTCGTTAACGACCTCAAAGCAAAAGGAAGTATAATTGTCTAATGACAATCGGGATAATAATGCAATTGTATCCTCTTTCACGCGCTTGTTTATATTGAAAGGAACAGTTGAAAAGTGCCGGTTTAGTTCATTAACATCAGCAGATGGGTCGGCAGAGTATCTTCCAAACGTTATTATGATTTTCGTCTGTTCGGTTTTTTCTGTACCTACGATACAAAAAAATTCGCCTGGCCACCAGCTTGCGAATTTGTTTGCGATGCGAACTGGTTTAATGGGGGTGTAGTGACGTCAGTCAATTAATTTAATATTATATTAAATTTATCTTCTACCTAAAACTACTGTTATATAAAACTAATTATTACCACAAACATGTCTAATATCTATGTAATATCTAGTTTAAAGTCTATTAAAATGTACATTTCATTTCATAGTAATAATTGGAATCACTATTAACAGGTTGTTTAATCGCTTGTACGCGCGTTATGTACAGCGAACAGGTTTTACCTCTAATTATGTGCTCGGGCGCGCGCCGAACCGAACGCTAAAGCCGAACGCGGGAAGCCACACAAGTGTGTTCTGTGATTGGACGGCGAATTCGCTTCGCTAGTACATAATGCCATGTGCAGCCAAGTAGTGCATTTTTATCTACCTAGTGCAATCATTCTATCTAGCTTATTAGTGTTTTCATCTAGTGCAATCATTCTATCTAGCTTATACATTACTTTTTATATCTCCAGAACCATAAATAAATAATATGTATATAGTGTGAGTTATTTCGAACACCAATATACCCCGGTCGGTAACCCTAAAGGGGCATGCCTATCATATAGTTTGGTCAGAGTGGAATTAAAAATATCAATCTTAATATCGATGTCGCAAGCAGAGTAGAGCTGGGACCAGTCCAGGGTAATAGCATCAGAACGCAGCGCGTCATGGTCCATGGCTGCAAAATTCCGTTGCATCACGATCTTGGGTTTTAGTCTAGGTATTTTTATTATAATAGAAGCCAAAAAAGGATCCTGGTACGAGAAACCCGGCGCCGGATATTGTCCATGAGCAGAGATATGCTCAGCGTTGCCGGTGAGGATAAGGTCTAGCTTATTCTGCCTGTCACTTACGTGATGAGTTGAGTCCAAATCCAAAATGGAAATGTTAAACGACGTTGCTATATTAAGTAGTCTTTTCCTCCTGGTAGACCGGCAGCTCGCGACTGATTTTATTGATCAATCGTACCACGTATGCCCTTCAAGTTTTTGATTATATAGTAGGTTTAACTAAAAACGGATCTAAGCGAGATCGTGAGAGCAGGACATGTAGCATGCAATGCCATGTGAAATCGCAAAAAAAAAATATAATTTTTAATCAATTGAATCAATGCCATTCATGCCTTGATGAAATTTATGAAAAATAAATCCAGTGTACAAGCATTGGCATACGTGTGAGTCCCTGTGGCTAAACTCAATCATCGAATTTGCAAAAAAAAAAATTGCCAATCGTATCACGTATGCAGTGTATACTAAATGTTTATATTAGTTGTTAAAATAATTTGATAATTTAAAATAAAATAAATTATTTTTGTTTATTATTAACTTGGGCCGATATTATTTTTTCAATTATCGCGTTTGTACACTAAAATTTATTTTTAATCAATTGAATCATTAATAGAAATTGTTGTAAAACACTGTTTTCATTGTAAAACAAAGAAATACAAGCTGACATACAATTATTTTAGGGTCTGGTGGTCGGAGAAATCAAAGAAGTTGCAAAATATTGATCTTTATTTTTTCAACTTCATCACGTATGCCCTTCCGGATTTTACTGTATAATCATACATTTTTTATCAAATTCAAAAGGGCATACGAATTCCGCGGGGCAAAAACGCATAAAACATTTTTTTTAAAGTGAGATGTAATCTGCTCAGTGTAGGTATTCTACCGCCTGTATAATGGGGAATGTTCTGAGGAGTTGTTTGATCTCATCCCGTCGTCGAGATTTTACCACCGCACTTCTCGAAAACGTAATAAAGCTCATCCACATAACATCGACAATTGGGTATCGCGCACCACACGCTTCACGCGATTTTTTCTACCCCATAATTGCAAGATGTGGAATGAGCTACCATCTGAGGTTTTCTCATTAGGCTACGACATGGCACGCTTCAAGAGAAATGTAAAGAGGTTTCTACAAGGTAGGGAACGCATCGACAATACCCCGGGTTTTGCCAGTGTCAATAGACGACAATGACCGCTTACCATCAGGTGGGCCGTAAGCCTGTTTCCCTACAAATAACATAAAAAAGGACTCGAATTTTTCTTTTGAAGTAAAACTTCTTTACGCACGTTTGACCTGGGGAGTAAACTGGTGAATGCGTTACAAAAAATGCGAACCGAAGTTGAGAGGGAGATATAAGTTAGTGAAGATAGAAAGAGAGAGAATTACGTTTCGTATATTTTTAAACGTTATTGTGCGAGTGCGAGGTGCATCTGTACAGAATGAACATAGACATTGTAATGAACATAGACTTCGTATTGAATATATAATTTTAATTTAATTGTCATCGTCACCCTTGACATCCTTTTTGAATGCTTCTCTCACCTCGTTTTCGTCTTTGAATGCTTCTTTTACTTTGTCATCCTCTTTGCATATTTCTTCTAGCTCGATATCTTCTTTGATTGTTTTTTTCACTTTGATATCGTCTTTGACTGCTTCTTTTACTTCGTCATTCTCTTTGAATGCTTCTTACACCTTGGTATTCTCTTTGGTTGCTTATTCCACTTCAATATCCTCTTTGATTGTTTCTTCTTCTTCGATATCCTATATGATTGCTTCTTCCACCTCGATATCGTCTTTAATTATTCCTTTTTAATTGCTTTTTTTAAATTTGAAATCCCGTTCGATTGTTTCTTCCATTTCGATATCGTCTTCATTTTTCTTCTTCTAGTATATCGAAATATACTCTTTGATTGCTTCTTCCACTTCGATATCTTCTTTAATTGCTTTTTCTGTTTCGATATCCTATTTTATTTCTTCTTTCACTTTGATATTCTCTTAAATTGCTTCTTCCACTTCGATATACTTTTTGATTGTTTCTTCCACTTGGATATCTTTTTTGATTGCTTCTTACACTTCGATATCATTTTTGATTGCTGTTTCTACTTGTGTATCGTCTTTGACTGCTTCTTACACTTCGATATCATTTTTGATTGCTGTTTCTACTTGTGTATCGTCTTTGACTGCTTCTTACACTCGGATATCCTCTTTGATAGCTTTTAATACTTCGATATCCTCTTTGATTGCTTCATCTACAAACAAAAAAACACACGAGCTGCGAGCAGCTCGCGCACTATGTGACCTCTAGTATTATATACAATTAAACTACCACTCACTGACTCATTGACATCATTGTTCTCCCAGATGCCCCCTCGTAGGGTTGAAATGTTTAGTGGGATCATATAGAGGGAGATGGGAATAAATCCTTAAATCCCCCTTTTCTTCCATATTCACTCCCATCCACCTCGTATCTCGGAAAGTACAAGTCTTACAGCATTGGCGCCAAAACGAATGTTGCTCAACACTTTTTTTTCTATCCAGATCCATAAAAAAGTGGCCTTCATTACAAATAAAAAATTGTCTCATACAAAATATTTCTGTGCGAATACCGTATACCGTATATTTAGTTTACCGTAACTTTAATACTGTTTTTGTAGGGAACCATACGGCTTGTGGGTACTATAAAATTAAAATTACTGTAAAGTTTGTTTCATTCTATTTATTGGTGGAGGGGCATGAGATAACATTCTTAGTAAATTTTCAAGTTTATGCGACATCTACAATGATCATTGTGGAACGTCTTTTTTTAGTGTATGGTGGGGCATAAGTCAATTTCTTAGTAAATTTATGTTTATGCGACATTCATCATGATCATTTTAAAATATCCATTTTTTAATTTTAGGTTTTGGGGAATACGACAACTTTCTTAGTAAATTTTCATATTTATGCGACATCCATCATAATCATTTTGAAACATCCAAATTTTTTTTTAGTTTTTGGAGGGGCATAGGGTAACTTTTTTATTAAATTTACATGTTTATGCGACATCCAACATGGTCATTTTGAAATATCTAATTTTTTTTTAGTTTTTGGTTTTGGGGCATTAATCAACTTTCTTAGTAAAATTTCATGTTTATGCGACATCCATAAGGATTATTTTGAAACATCCAAATTTTTTTAAATATTTGGAGGGGCATAAGGCAACTTTCTTAGTAAATTTTCATGCGCATGCGAGATGTCGTTTCTTCGTTTTCCATTTTTTTTGTTATATAAAACTTAAATGTACGTCAATCACGATGAATATGCAACAACTGCTTTTTTATTAAAATAAAAATAAAAAAAAAATATCCGGCGCATATTGTTTTTAAAAAAATGTTGATTCGCTTTTTGGCCCGCACAATTTGTATGCCCTTTTGAATTTGATAAAAAGTATTTATTTACGAAGTTAAATCTAATAGGGCATACATGGTTCGATGGATATGATACAAACTAAATTTTTTTTTCAGTATTACAACGTATGCTTTTGGATAAGGTCTCGAAAATAAGTATGCAGTCAAAATATATAACACATAAAAATCAGAAATAACCAAGGGTACAAACGCATACATGGTTCAATTGATTTAAAAATAAATTTCATTGTACAAACGCGAAAAAATAATATCGGCCCAAGTTTAAACGTATGCCGACTCTAGTATTTCCATTTCTTTATTTTCTCGATGACAGCTCCTGTGAAAACTTGAACGAGCGTCTGTTTTACATTATGTATGCATTATTTTATAAAAATATGACGCTTACGCACGTACAAGGTTATACCAGAGTCAAAGAAACTGATAGGAATGGAGCTATCAATAAACGTAACACGATAACAGACCCGGTATTTTTTACAAAATGTAAGAAACTAAACTACTGCCGGATACTTTTGTACAACCGTGTTCGTACAACACGGAGGAACACAAAATATCCAACGTAATGTGAAAAAACGTATGGATAATGTGAAAAAAACTCATCGAACAGAAATGTAGTGACTAGCACGACCGTCTTGTTGTGAGTGACAGATTAAAACAAACACAAAATGGCGGTGGGCCATTGAGTGTTCCCACCTTGAAAAAATATATTTGAAGGTTTTTGTTGTAGGTATTTGTCTTTGTTCAAATATATAATAAATATGCGATCGACATCATTACTTATTTGGTCACAACACTACAACTATCAAATTAGAATTGTCATCGAGAAAATATAGAAATAGAAATAATATAGTTACAAATTATTATCACAATTAATATAAACATTTAGTATACACGGCATACGTGATTCGATTGATTAAAAATTATATTTTTTTTTGCGATTTCACATGGCATTGCATGCTTCATGCCCCGCTCTCACGATCTAGTTTAGATCCATTTTTTAGTTAAACTTACTGTATAATCAACAACTTGAAGGGCATACGTGGTACGATTGATCGATAAAATCTGTCGCGAGCTGCCGATCTATGGTATCATTTCGCAAAAGACAGATGTTAAAGTCGCCCATTATAGTGAAGTGATCATATTGGGGCAGAGAGATGTCAAATAATGGTTCCAGGGTGTTACAGTACTCAATATCAACGCGTAAATAACCCCTAGTAAAAATTTTACTGTGCTTACTTCAACTTCAAGAAACAGGTGCTCCATAGATCCCGAAAACGCAGAGGGTGAGCTAGAAACAACGCGGTATTTGAAGACACCACGCAGATATACTATCGCATATTTTATTTTTAGACCTTTATAAGGTGTACAATACTGTAGTATTACTCGTGCGCGATAACTTGGGACCTGCTAGGAATGCGACTCCCTGACCGCTTCCCCTGCACTTCCCCGATGGCGCCCGTATTGTACCGTTCGCATCACTATTTTTTACTAGGGTTTTTAGTCTCGTACTGGCCTACGTCACGTAACGACGCGCTCTGGATTTCTTTTAGTTTTCGTTTGTGTTATTGTTTTGTTGTTGTAGTTTGTGTTGTTATAGTTTGTGTCATTGTTTTGTTGTTGTAGTTTTTGTTGTTATAGTAAATGTTGTAAATTTATCGGATACCTCTTCGTCAAGTGATTATAGTGAGACTGAGGACGAAGAACAACCTCTAGAAGGCATAAATCCACTAAGTAGTGACGAAGATGAGATAATGAAAATAATAGATAAAATAAATGTATAAACTTAAACATTGTATTTTATTTCATTCAAATAGTGTAAAAAAGATTAGATAAAAAGCAGCGTCCTCCCTGAGTAACATAATAAATTAGGTTAAAAAAACAAAGACGAAGCCGCGGGCGGCTGCTTGTTATGTTCGCTTTTTTGCGGGCGGTACAAACACTCCAATATGACGTCACCGCGCTCAGGTCCCAACTTATCGCGCACGGGTAATACATTATTTTGATGTATCTTGTAGGGTTCAGGCAGCGTTTGCAATGTAAGCGCAAACAAATGTGCTTATTTACGACATCACATTAGAATCCTCTACAATTATCAGTGTTCTCTACTATATTATGCACGTACATATAAACCTTCCTTTTGAATCACTCTATCTATAAAAAAAACCGCATCAAAATCCGTTGCGTAGTTTTAAAGATCTAAGCATACATAGGGACAGACAGCGGGAAGCGACTTTGTTTTATACTATGTAGCGATGATGATGATTCGAAAGCATCTCTGTCTCTGTCAGTTTGTTACGTTTTATGACTAAAAAAACAGCTGAACCGATTTTGATGAAACTTGGTATATAGATAGATTATGACCTAGATTGAGACACTTGTGTCGAGTTGTATTACATAGATAAGCTGCTGGATATATACATTAGGTAAGGTCGTTAGATTAGGTATTAATCGAATGTTGTAAGTATAATATACAAAAATCAAAATAAACCATTGATCTAGAGTCAATTAAGTTCAATCTAATTTTTCGGGTATGAACTCTCCAATATTTAGAGTCAGAGGTTTAGGACAGGTCAACTTATTTCATTTTAGTAGAATTAAGTTCACACATTACACATTCTTGAAGTTGTCGACGCGTATGTATACCTAGGACAAACAGTCCGATTAGGTAGGTCCAACTTCGAGAAAGAGGTCAATCGTCGAATCCAACTCGGATGGGCAGCGTTTGGGAAACTTCGCAACGTCTTTTCGTCCAACATACCTCAGTGCCTTAAGACGAAAGTCTACAATCAGTGTGTGTTACCAGTGATGACATATGGAACCGAGACGTGGTCCTTCACTATTGGCCTTATGAATAAGCTCAGAGTCGCTCAACGAGCTATGGAGAGGGCTATGCTCGGGGTTTCTCTACGGGATCGAATCAGAAATGAGGAGATACGTAGGAGAACTCAAGTCACCGACATAGCCCGACGGATTAGCACGTTGAAGTGGCAATGGGCAGGCCATATAGCGCGCAGAACAGATGGCCAATGGGGCCGAAAGGTTCTCGAGTGGAGGCCACGGACCGGCAAGCGCAGCGTAGGACGTCCACCCACAAGATGGGCAGACGACTTGGTAAGAACCGCAGGTCGGCGTTGGATGCAGGCCGCTTCCAACCGCAGTTCCTGGAGATCAATGAGGGAGGCCTTTGTCCAGCAGTGGACGTCCTACGGCTGATATGATGATGATGATGATGATTAAGGCGGAAACATACTATTAACACGCTACGCGACCCGATGAAACGCGACGCGTGTCGACTCGAATCAAATTGTACTATTTTCTATGACTAGAATCATACTATGAACATCCGACGTGTCTCCATGCGCGGACACGCCACCCGATCCAGACATTCCAGATCGATGTGTTGTCGATGGTGGGGGTAAACACGCCACCCGACGCGTCGCGCGCAGTGTGCTTCTAGACAACACGCGACGTCACGCGTCAGTCGTTCGAGAACTTTCGCATGAATGCCAATTAACTAATATATTTTTGGATTTATTTGGCAAAATGAACGACGAACAATTAATTGAGTTGGTGAAACGATATTCTGTTCTATATGATATGAGTTTAGCTCAATACAGGGATCATACTGTGAGAAATAATGCATGGGAAGAAGTAGCCGAACAAATGAATACCAGCGGTAAGTTTTATTAAAATATTATTTATTACAAAACAAACTTATTATGTAGGTAATATTCTTATGTGGTGATTTTTGGAAGAGTGGCAAGTTTTCAATTTTGTCTACCTCTCCTCACAATATCAAGCTGCCACGGAACGGCGCCTTCACCACTAAAATATTCCTTAAATTTGTTTCTTACTGAAAATGCATACTGTGTGGAATTTCTACGAATTGGATTTAATTCTTGAAAGGCTGTAGATTCTGTCAGAGTTGTCTGTTGTGAATCACAATCCGAAGGCAAACTATCCGTGCCTAAATAATTATGTAAGCAACATGTAGCCAGTATTATTTTGTCGACCATGTCGGGTTGAACTACCATAGGACCAGCAAAAACACGCCATCTTGATCTTAAAATTCCAAAAGCATTCTCGACTATACGTCGGGCACGACTGAGCCGATAATTGAAAATTTTATTTGATTCATTGTTGCGAACATCATTCTTGCTGTAGGGTCGCATTAAAAATGGCTTCAAGGGAAAAGCTTCATCTGCAATAATGACATTGGGCAATGGTTCTGAATTTGGAATTAAAGGTTTAGGAACGGGTAATTCTAACTTTCCATCTTGTATTAATTTGCCAAAGACGGATTTTTCAAATATTCCACCATCACTGTTTTTACCATACGATCCGACGTCTATGACTAAGAATCTATATCTTGGATCTACTAATGCCAGTAGTACGATTGAATTTGTCCCCTTGTAGTTCCAATAATTTGAACCACTATTTATAGGGCATGTAATGGTCACATGTTTTCCATCCAGTGCCCCACAGCAATTGGGGAAATTCCAATAATTTCTAAAACCAGTTTCTGATTCTTCCCACATTGCAGTTGTAGGTTTTGGCATATAAACTGGACCCATTTTCTTCCAGATTGCACTGCAAACGTCTTGTACTATTTGTCGTACGGTACTGAATCCCATGCGATAGTTGAATCCCAATGTTCTGAATGAACTACCTGTAGCTAAATACCTGCAACAATAAAATTCATATAATCATCTTTTTTACAGTTGAAGAAGTAAAAAATAAGTGGAGCAAACTAAGAAACTGCTTCACCAATGCAATAAAAAGACGCCGCAAGAAGAGTGGACAAGCAGCAACTAAAATAGTTCCTTGGAAGTTTGAAAAGCAAATGGAGTTTCTGCTACCACATATTGTTGAAGGGAGATCTACAGTTACAAACGTAGGTGACACAAATGATGACGATTCGACACAAGATTCAGTAATTTCTGAAGAATCTGTACTTTCACCTCCTCCTCGTTCGCCTACTCCAGGGACCTCTTCTTCCCGACCATCTCTTGCAAGAGCATCAACGCCCAATTCTACTGCAAGTTTTACTCCGAGACGTTCCAACAAAAATAATAATGAGAATCATGTATTAAAAGAAATAGTTAATGTAATGAAAACCACACAAGAAATGAGACAGAAGAGAGCAGCACCAGATATGGACGACACTGACTTATTTTTCCTATCAATGAGTAAGCAACTAAAAAAGTTACCTAAAACGGACCAAGCTGAAATTAAATTTCAATTACACAAGCTTATACACGACTCGGAAATGAATATGCTAAATAACCGTGAACGAATTCGGAACACTCCGATAAATATAACTGGTAACAAAATGATTCAAATAGTACATCAAAGACAAAGTACATCAGAAGAAGAAAATACACAGATGAATACTACTAAGACTACGGCACTATATAATTCAAATGCAAATCAAACAATACCGTATCCGTATCCAACTCAAAATGAAGTTTCAGAAGTTGAAGCTGAACAGTCGCAGAATGAAAATTACAATTTGAAAGCATTTTATGACAACTACTATACGATACTTACCTCAGACAAATAGCAAGTCTTTCTTTAGTGCTAATGGCTTCGCGAAATGTAGTTTCTTTCTTGTATATCTCCTTTTTAATAAATTCGTGTATTTCCTCAAATTGTGTTTTAGTAACTCGAAAGTACATATGAAATCTTTCATTATCTTGAAGTAAGTCTGGATATAGAGTATGATATTCACCACATGTACTTCTCTTTTCATTTATTTCATGTACCCAGTAACGCCTTGTCACTCTTTTTTTCTTGAGTCGTTTAAGTATCAGATATGATTCAAATTTGCATCAAATCTTCTTCGAAATCTTCATCTGATTCGTTTTTTATTAAATCCATAATACAATTAGCACACGACCATACACCTTCACTATTGTCGGCTAAATGAATTCTGAAATTGCTAACGTGTCATGGCGTCGCGTGTTGTTAATATACACGGTGCACATCGGGTGTCGACACGTTGGGTCGCGTCACGTGTTTATAGTATGTTTCCGCCTTATAATAATATATGTGAAATCAATATATTTGCTATAACATAAGTAAAAGACAGTAATTTATGGTGATTCTGTTGTAAAATACGAACGGTATTATTTTGTTTAAGCTAAAGATCAAATTAGAATGACATTTAAAGCGACATTTCTAAAATTAAGTATTTTTTACTAAAATGGCGTGGTTTTGGGCTAGTTTTAGTCAGCAGACGAATTGGTGCTGATTAAAACTAGCCCAAAAACACGCAATCTTCATCATTACTTAATTTTAGAAATGTCACTTTAAATGTCATTCTACTTTGATCTTTAGCTTAAACGAAATAAGACCGTATATTACACAATTTTAGTTAGTCAGCGTAAACAACAGAATCGCCACTATTGTCAATATAAAAATATTCCATGATATTGAAGCCAGTTTTTGTATAAGTAATATTCGATTGTATATAAATTAGAAAATCTCACATGAAACATTTAAGTAAATGGTTTTTTTATATCCTTAAATAATCAGAACGCCTGGCTTAGTGTCTGATAACTCAAACGTGCCTGATATTTGCCATTCCGACTGAAACGTGGTTGGTGTGCGCAGGGGCGTATTTTATTTAGTAACGAAATTAATAATCGGTGCTGCAAATACAATAGTTTAATTAAAATGGGTGCGAAAAGTGAAAAAACAAAAGAGACTAAAAATCCAAAGACCCCACCGCGAAAGAAGGATATCCCAGGCGTGTTTTCCCGTTCTTTTTTTCTATGGATGTTTCCGCTTTTCTACAATGGGTATCGACGGGATCTAGAGGAGTATGACTTAGTGCCTGCCAAACACACTTTTGATTCAAAAAAAGTCGGAGACAACCTGGAACGGTGAGTAGATCATTTAATTAAATGTAATTTGCACTTGTTTCATTTAAATGTTTCACAATAACAGAATGAATAAACAATTAATTATGTAGCTCTATAAAAAACACAAAGAAACTGTTAAATCGTCAATGTATACAACAAATTATATATATTTTTGTAGGAATAATAAATTCAATATTTTAGGGTTAGTAGACGGGACTGTGCGAGTGTACGGGTTTGATTCTCGATTTTAGATAATGATTACTACTAAATTTAAAAAAAAAATGTTTAATTGGTACAATTACAGCCATGACCAAAAGTACAAGGCACTCGATATTTTCCTGCTTTTTCTGTTATAGAGATTTCTGACAGAGTTAAAAACTAAATGCTCAGTATTAATAGTAGAATATTAACCAAGGGGATAAAGCAGTGTCTTCTGTCGCGGGTGACGATTTAAATCGCGAGCGTAACGAAGGACTCGAGTTTTACACCCGAGCATAGCGAGGGTGTTAAAAACGTTAAAAAGTCCTGAGTGTAGCGAGGGATTTAAGTTCACCCAAGACTAAGACAGCTTTATCACCGAGGAAAATACTCTACTTTTCGTACCATTTGCGAAAAAATGAACACAATAATAATATGAGATAAGCATTTATTAAAAATAATGACAATTAGAAGTAAAAGTTAACATTCGAAACATTGGTCCAATTATCAATAGAGAGAGTTACATTTTTGTTTGGTACATTTATTGTTGATTTGACTATTTGATTTAAGATCGTAACGTATTTTTAGAACATTAACTTATTTATAAAAATAAATTAAAATAAACTTAACGTTTATGTATTTGATGAAAACAAAAACGCGGCAAATTCCTAGACTAATATTTTTTTGTCGGAAAAGCAAAGGCATCAAGCTCATACGGCCTCGTCGGTTTTCATAATTTTATTTAATAATCATAACTGCATAATAAATGCGTATTCCTTTTTCAAAAAGATGTATAATGCTTTATATACAAACTCAATGGTGTAAAGACAGATGTAGTTCAGTATAAATTTCGGTAAGTATTCCAAATTTAAATCACATTCTCCCCCTAGAGGATGAATGAAATTCAGTACAATTTTCTTTCCCTGTTTTTAACAGATTAAAAATGACTATTGTTATGTTCGCTTTTTGTGGCATAGAATGTCACTTTTTTGAGCAAGTGGTATGAAAACATGTTTTTATTGTTAAATTCAAAGAATATTACCAATATTTTGAGAACTTTGCTTATTTAGGTTAGTAGTTTTAGTTTTTGATATCTCCAAGATGTATAATATAATCACAGTGCGGGGTAAGGATTATCATCATCATCAACAACTACAGACCTCCTCTTTACTACGCCATTTTCCTGGCAGTCAACCGCAATCTCATAAAACATTATTAAAATAATATTAAACTGACATTTCGTAATGGCGAAGCAGTTTTGGTGACGTCACCATAAATCGTTCACTCAAAACGTTTCACAATAGAGCTAAAATAATGAGTAAATATATCCTAAAAAGTAAGTAAATGGTATTTATTGTCGCCATGTTTATACTGAAAGTATGTAGCGTAATCAGAAGAAAACACTATATATACAATATTATTAGGATTATAACTGTAATGTTTAAAAGTTTTGTGGTTCAAATCGAAGTAATGTTGCTACAAGCTTGAAATACAAATTAGAAAATAATATTAATAAAGGACATACATAATCATACTTATCTTGTTTAAACATGTGCACACACTATACACAGACACCCTCCCACACCCCATCCACCCGTACACACCACACATAACTCACCTCCCACACCCAAACTCCCTACCCATACACACACCCCACACACACACACACACACAACCTCACCCAATACACACATAACCTTAATAATAAATAAAATAAATAATGATTTCTGGACAATTCACACAACGCTATCTAGCCCCAAACTAAGCAGAGCTTGTATTATGGGAACCAGATAACTGATAGAATACTTATATACTTTTTTTTGTAAATACATACTTATATTATATAGAAAAACATCCAGACCCTGAACAAATATCTGTAGATCATCCAAACATTTGTTCCGCAGCGGGAATCGAACCCGCTACCTCCTGCGTCTCAGCTGGCTATTCGCCCACTGCGCCACGGAGGTCGTCATTCCATTGCATTGCATTTTATATACTTTTTTTTGTAAATACATACTTATAATATATAGAAAAACATCCAGACCCTGAACAAATATCTGTAGATCATGCACACATTTGTTCCGCGGCCGCTACCTCCTGCGTCTCAGAAGGCTATTCGCCCACTGCACCACGGAGGTCGTCAATAATGAAACTGCTTGTTATACAACTTGTTATTAATTTAAAATAAATTTCCTTATTTCTTTTTCAATTAATTTTGCATCAAATTCTCTGAACTATTGATATTCAATACTCTTGAATGTCAATGTCTCTTTTAGTCTTGAGGTCGGGCACTGGAAAGTACGACACAGTATTTACTACTGGATTTTTCAGTGTTTCATCTTTGTATGAAGCTATCCTGTGTGTATTATGTTCAAAATAAATGATTGTTTGAATGATAGTTTTATTGATATTATACTATTGTTTATTAGTTTTTCTCTTCTGATTCTCAATTTTGTGTTTATTCATTTTAATTATTTAGTAGTAGTTATGTTCGTAAAGATGCTTTTCCTTTTGTTTCCTCGATGAGTATATTTCTGTTTTTCTATGCGCACATAAAATACGTTTCAAGCCAGATAAAATTGTTATAATTAGTTAAGTCATATTTTTTTTCTTGTAATGTGTAATGTGTGCCTTATAAAATAAAATAGACATAAAACTTGAAACAAAACGCTCCTGATTTATGATGGTTTTCTAAAAGATTGTGTTCAGCGCCCTATATTAATATTAGGTCCTTACCTAAGAAATTGACGTTTTGTACACGAGGAATATAAAGTCATTTTTTTTTGTAAAATATATTTAATTAATCAAAGTATGCACCGTTGTTATCTATGCACTTTTGCCATCTCATAGGTAGTTCATTGATCCCTTTACTAAAAAAACCATGGGGGCGAGAATCAATAAACTCTTTGAAGGCGGTTTGGACATCGGAGTTGAATTTTTTTCCTTGTAAGAAGTTGTCCAAATTCCGTAAAAAATGGTAATCTGTTAGAACAAGGTCCCGGGAGTACGGTGGATTTCGCAGACATTCCAATTGTAGCTCACCTAACTAAGTGGTTGTTTGTTGTGCAGTGTGTGGTCGTGCGTTGTCGTGAAGCAGCAGTGGCCTAGAGTGATTGACCAATCTCGGTTGTTTAGCAGCTAGTTTTTCCTTCATGGTTTGCAGTTGCTGACAATAGATATCTGCCGTAATCTTTTGGCCAGATTTTAGAAAGCTGTAGTGAACGACACCGGTGATAGTCCACCAAACACTCGCAAGTAACTTTTACTGAGTCAATTTTCGTTTAGGGCAGGATTTGGCTCGGTCTCCAAGGTTCAGCCATTGCGACGAGCACTTCCGATTATCGTACAGTATCAACTTTTCATCACAAGTAATGATTCAATTTAAAATCCCTTCATTATTGTGTCGGTTGCGCAAAGTAACACAGCAGTCGACGCGTGTTTGCAGGTTCGATTCACTCAATTCATGAGGTACCCATCGTTCAAGTTTTGTTACTTTCCCGATTTGCTTCAAGTAGATTAATACAGTTTTATCACTTACCCTGACGCCTGCAGCTGTCTCTAAAGTGCTTTGTGTTAGATCCGCTTCCATAATAGACTTTAATTATTCATTTTCCACTTTGGTCTCTGGCCGTCCACGGAGTTGGTTCTGAAGGTCGAAATTTCCAGAACGAAAACGTTGAAACCAAAAACGTACCGTGCTTTCGTTTGCGAAACCAGCGCCGTACACATCATTAATCCTTCGAGCCGTTTCTACAGCACTGGTGCCACGATAGAACTCGTACTCGTAAATATACCGATATTTTATGTTTTCCATTGTGCGGTAATAAGCGACGCCAAAGAAAAAAAAATTAGGAAAAAACAAATGAATGACTGTTTTCAAAACTCAAATGTACCAGCTAAATGAATTTATAAATTTGAATTTGGAATTCTTAACCAACGAGATTATATTCAGATTATTTATTATTTCATATTAAAGTGGTTAGTACGACAAAACGCTAATTTCATATGTAAGGACCTAATATTATGTACACGTTTTAACTATTGATAGTATCTTCAACTGATGTGACGAACGTTTTCAGTTAAATTGTTGCATTTACAAATAAGTATTACGGATCATAAAAGCAAATACAGATGTCTTTTGTAAACACTGAAAACATCGTCTGCTAGAAATGAATTAAGTTTCTTAAGTAGGTACGTACGAGTATATAGTTATGCTATTGGTTAGCAAATTTAGCAAAATTATTGATTAATAATTATGATAAATCTAAACAATAATAATTGCTAACTCGTAACTGAAACCAATATGTATCCGTTCATAATTTAATGAATTATGTACACTATTAATGATTAGTAAAATAATTGTTTTTATATTTTTAGTATTCGGTTCGTTAGACAAAAATATACTGAACACTAACACGTCCTCTTTGTTGCTTTAGACAGGTTAGTTGAATATATTGTTAGGCCACAAGGAAATTTTATTTCTCGTTGCCCTTGTAGTTTAGATATTGTGATTGGTAAAATAAAGCTTAGCGAAAATATAAGTACTGAAGACCTGCGCTAGTCTATTGAATTTATGTTAGAATTTTTTCATGTTATTTTTTTTCACGGTGCCGGGACATGGACGCTCACGCTTACCATGCTCGGCATCAAACTTTTAGATCGAGTTCCAAACGTCGAGATCCGTAGATGAACGACGGTTCTTGACGTTGGGAATCGAGTTATGGAGCTCAAATGGTCTTGGGCCGGACACTTGGCAAGACGTGGTGATGACAGGTGGAGCAGGGTAGCGACTGAATGGTAGCCGAGGAATGGCTGCAGAAGGGTAGGACGTCCGGCAGCGAGATGGGTGACGACTCTAACGAAACATTAGAGTCGCGGGCCGTCAATGGGTGAGACTAGCGCAGGATCGTGGCGGATGGCACAACCTGGGGGAGGCCTATACCCAGCAGTGGGTGAAGTCGGGCTGTGGATGATGATGATTTTTTTTTCATTCGAACCACTGAACTATGAGGGACTGTATTTTATTAATTCGTGTAGGCATTGGTCTATTATAGAATAAAGCGAGCAACTGCGTGCGCATACTTACATTATAAACCATGCAAGATGTAGGGCATAGTGTTTATTTCTTGGCATGGACCAAATACTTTGACCGATGATGCTATATTTGCATCTCTCTGAAGGTGCAGCTAATAAAAAATTATACAGTAAAACTTACATCATATTACAAAATCTATTGAAATAAATTTTAAATTCTCTACCAAGTAGTAGGACGATAGTATACAAAAAATACTCTAATCTAATTCCTAAATGATAAGAAAATACACCTTATCTTTATTTTACAATCAAAGTTCAATCTAGATAGCACAATAATAATCTTGGCAAAATAAGCAGTTTGGTTGAGAGCCTCGATTCGTCCTATGGAAGTCGCCAAATTTCGTCCGCCAATTTTCTGAATCTCGACAACAGCAACCCCATCTACCGGGTCCAAATATAGCTAAGAAACATCTTGGTAACAAAATAAGTACAAAAAATATCATCAAAATCGGCCGTTTAGGCGTTTTGCAACTGCAAAGTTAAGAGAGGGGGGGAGGGGGGGGGGGGAGAGAAGGTAATGGTGTTTTGTTCGACATTTTTCCTGCAACAGTATATAGACAACATTTAAATACATATATATATATATACTGTTGCAGGAAAAATGTCTAACAAAACACCATTACCTTCTTCATTACCATTACCATTACCTTTTTGATATCTTATTGATATCAAGTTTAATTTTAGATCATGGAATAACGTCTTAGTTTGACATGTTGTTGTAACCATTTTTAAGATTCCGGACCAAAATGGTGAAAACGTCCGTCGGCCGACCAACGGCCGACTGTCACAGCTTTGCGTTTGACCTAGTAACTCGCAGTAACTCATCATTTTGGATCTTATTGCCATCAAAATGATAATATTTTTCTGACTTGAATAGAAGTGGGTCAATATTATTAACACCTATTCTAAATTTCAAGTCGATAGCTTTAGTAGTTGCTCGGATAATCTGTAGGCCTAGCATAGCGCCTCTTCTCAATCGCACGCATGCCAACAATTTTTGGTTACATACTCGTATTTTATTAATTATATTTACAACGCTATAGACAGATCATACTTGTCTAGGAAGAAACCTTATTGAGCCCGCTCGGGGCAAAGACAATTTCGGAAGAATCGACAGAGAATATATTAGAAAAACGCTTCATCACAAATAACAATACTCGCAGATACAAGTTGCGGCCAGAGCCTTGTCGTCTCTTCGAAGAGTAGACAAGGAAATCGCTGTGCTAGCCTTGCAGCTGTGACAGTCGGCCGCTGGTCGGACGACGGACGTTTTCACCATTTTGGTCCGGAATCTTAAAAATGGTTACAACAACACGTCAAACTAAGACGTTATTCCATGACCTAAAATTAAACTTGATATCAATTAAAGCCGGGCCATTTTAATAGGTAACATTTGACAATTCGTCAAAATTCAACTTTTTGTACAACGTAACCTTGTAACGGCGGTCATAAAATAATATATTTTTTCGTTTTGTTAGAACTGCACAATTGCTTAACTTTTTTCAATTACGATTACATATTTATTGTAATAATGACCGATACGAGTACGAGTTCGGTACGAGTTGTACCGAACTGACAGACGTCAACAGACGTCAAATGTTACCTATTAAAATGGCCTGACTTTAGCGATAGCAATCCCAGAGAAACTTTGAAATATTAATTTTCGTATATAGCGAAGTAAAAATTTGAAAGGGTCACTCAAGACATTTGGCTCTCATCCATTTAAAAACATGCCAACTTTCTGAAATGGAGCACGATTTTAAACCTCTTAGTATCGGTGCATAATACATACATACATTATACACCACCGAAGCCGGGGCATTTCATTTAGCTCTGATCAAGGGAATTTTTGACAGGAATTGGTGAAGGTGCTCGGAGTGAACTTTAAGAGTGCACTATCACAATAAAAAAAAATCTTTATTATTTTACAAGAACTGTGGGTTACATGGGTTGGAATCTCCTCTGTTAAGTTACAATAACCTGTATTAAAGGAGTCCCCTCTTTTTACTGTCATCATCCACAGCCCATAAGTGCCCACTACTGGGTGTAGGCCTCCCTTTGTAAACTCCCTTCCCGGTCCTGCGCTGCGCGCATCCAGGAGTTGCCCGCGACTTTCCTTATGTCATCGACCCACTGCGCCGACGGACGTCCTGGATTTCTTAGGTCTGTTCTTGGCCACCATTCGGTCACAGATTTACTCCACCTGCCATCACTCCGTCTAGCCAAGTGTCCTGCCCAGTTCCACTTGAGTTCCACCACCCTTGTTCCGACGTCTTGGACCTTCGTCTGGCGTATTAGGAACTCGATCCAGCAGGTTGATGCCAAGCATGGCGCGCTCCATGGCTCTCTGTGCGACTCGTACGCTGTGCACAGTTTCCTTAGTGAGCGCCCATGTTTCGGCACCGTAAGTCATTGTTGGCAGGGCACATTGGTTATAGAGACGGGTTTTCAAGCATTGTGGGATCTTCTTTGACCGAAAAACATCTTCAAGCTTTCCAAATACAGCCCACCCGAGTTGTATTCGTCGAGATACCTCCTTGTTCTGATGATATTTACCAAAACAAAGAATATGTCCAAGATAAAGGTATTTGTCGACTACTGCCAGCTTCTTGTTTCCAACCATCACAGCTGAGTTCGGGAATCCGGTAACATTCGTCATCACCTTCGTCTTGGACATATTCATCTTAACGCCCACTACCAAAGAAGCATCGTGCAATTGCTGGATCATAAGTTGGAGGTCTTCGATATTATAGGCAAAAAGAACGAGGTCATCTGCAAACCTAAGGTGCGACAAGAAAAAACCATTAATTTTGATACCACTAGATTCCCATGCAAGCGTCCTCATAACGTCTTCTAGAACCGCGGTGAAGAGCTTGGGTGAAATGATGTCTACCTGCCGCACCTGTTTCTTACGGTGATTTATATAAACATTAAACGTAGGTATTTTTGTAATAATTATCAAATAGGAATATACTTAATTATTTGGACAAATTTAAATTTAAATGATCACAAATACATAAACAAACTTGTAATTATATATGATGTATGTGTTATATATGTAGATTAGTACTAACATCAAATAGCTTCATAAGATCTTATATTTTTACCACTAATACTGAATCATCTAATACTCAACGAGCTATGGAAAGGGCTATGCTCGGGGTTTCTTTACGGGATCGAATCAGAAATGAGGACATACGTAAGAGAACTCAAGTCACCGACATAGCCCGACTGATTAGCACGTTGAAGTGGCAATGGGCAGGCCATATAGCGCGCAGAACAGATGGCCGATGGGCCGGAAAGTTATCGAATGGAGGCCACGGACCGGCAAGCGCAGCGTAGGACGTCCACTTACATGATGGGCAGACGACTTGGTAAGAACCGCAGGTCGGCGTTGGATGCAGGCCGCTTCCAACCGCAGTTCCTGGAGATCAATGAGGGAGGCCTTTGTCCAGCAGTGGACGTCCTACGGCTGATATGATGATGATGACTGAATCATTTACTTTGTAATGAATATATGTACGTCCTAGTACACACGGCTACACATCAAGCTACATATTCCAGTATAAGCTGACCTCTCATTCTACGAAAAGTCTACACAATGCGAGGTCAGCTTATACTGGAAATGTATAGCTTGATGTGTAGCCATGTGTACCTATTCATTTAATCTTTTTAGGGTTGCGGATCAAAAGTAAAAACGGATCCCTTGTGGTGGTTTGTCAGTCTGTCTGTCCCGTCTGTCACAGCTGATTAACTCAGCAACTACTAAATTTATCAGATTAAATAATACTGACCAGCCTCTATTGCAAGTTAAAATATTCATAAATATTTTCGTTTTGATAGGATAGGGTTTTTTTTAATCAAGTAACAAAAGGGCTTTGTCGCTCATGCGATTATGACACCCTAGGATATGGTTACGAGATCGATTTACATATTCAAAAATCATTTGTTTTGTAATTATGCACCGCTTTGGAGTTATGATTAAAAATTACGAAAAATACACCGTCCCGGCCGTGTATGACCCGGCCGCGGCTTCGTCGGCTTGTTTCGTCAGTAAAAACATTACCCTCCTTTTCCGCAGTCGGGTAAAAAGTAGCTCATGTCACAATCCAGGTCGTGAAAACATAACAAAGTTTAGAATTTATCATATTTGGATAGACGTAAGGATGTATTTATTCTCCATGCTCTACGCGAGGAGAAGCTGACAATAATCTTAACTAACAATGAGTGTTTATCATTTTTCAAAGGAATTGGATATCAGAGGAAGCAGCTGCAAAAGCGGCAGGCAGAGAGCCGTCTCTCATAAGGGCACTTTTGAAGAGCTTCGGCTGGTCCTACTTGCCCGGTGGACTGTTTCAGTTACTATATGTTACGTTGCGGTAAGTTCATTATCATTTGTATTCAATAAATAATGCGTTTAACATTACGATCGCTGTAAGATAGAAACATAAAAACTTTGTCCATAAGGTCGTCCCAATCTTTTCCTATTTTCAAAGTCAAGGTATGCAACCATTTCCTTTCGTTGTTTCGAAACTGCTAGTTAGTGTTTATGTTATTTATCCTCCATATGTAGTGTAGTTTATTTATATATTATTTGTATGTATATAAGTTTATGTTTATTACTGTGATCAATAGGTATATTTTATTTTGTGGGTTCTGTTTATGTCTGTACTCTTACACCGCCGTCTTTTGATTTTGTATATCCTGTCCATCCAAAAGAAGAGATCGCTTTTAGCGATAAGACTGCCCATTGTAACTTTATTTATGGTTTATTTCCATTATTACTGTATTTTTGTTTGGTGTGCAATAAAGAGAGTTTCATTCATTCATAAAAACGTTTTGAATTAAATAGTAATAAATTGAATTTATGAATTGCAGCAAATGAAACTCTCGTTGTTGATTGTTAATAGTAGATTATTAACCAAGGGGATAAAGCAGTGTCTTCTGTCGCGGGTGACGATTTAAATCGCGAGCGTAACGAAGGACTCGAGGTTTACTCCCGAGCGTAGCGAGGGTGTTAAAAATTTAAATCACGAGCGAAGCGAGGGATTTAAGTTCACCCAAGACTAAGACCGCTTTATCACCGAGGAAAATACTCTACTTTTCGTACCATTTGCGAAAAAATTAACACAATAATAATATGACATAATATACTTATTTATAATACATAATATAACGTTAACTTATTTATAAAAATAAATTAAAATAAACTTAACGTTTATGTATTTGAAGAAAACAAAAACGCGGCAAATTCCTAAACTAATATTTTTTTGTCGGAAAAGCAAAGGCATCAAGCTCATGCGGCCTCGTCGGTTTTCGTAATTTTATTTAATAATCATAACTGCATAATAAATGCGTATTCCTTTTTCAAAAAGATGTATAATGCTTTATATACAAACTCAATGGTGTAAACACAGATGTAGTTCAGTATATATTTCGGTAAGTATTCCAAATTTAAATCACATTCTCCCCCTAGAGGATGAATGAAATTCAGTACAATATACTTTCCCTGTTTTTAACAGATTAAAAATGACTATTGTTATGTTCGCTTTTTGTGGCATAGAATGTCATTTTTTTGAGCAAGTGGTACGAAAATGTTATTTTTATTGTAGTTATTACAAGGTGTTAATTTTAGTTTAGGCCCAACACATTTGCCTTAGCATGCGACTTAAATTATACTTGAATTGATATTATTTACTAACATATAAGTACAATATAAAGGATTAAGAATGTCAATAAGTAATTATATCATGTCAATGCAGTATTAATAAATCGCGTGTTGGCAGAGTTTCATAATTATATCATTCTAGTTGACCCGCCCCGGATTCGCACGGATTTCAACCTAAACTATAGCCTAATGGTAATGAGTTCCATACAAAAATGGCATAGAAAAACGCACTATCAGTTTTTCCAGAATTTTCAAATATTCCGGGCAACATTTCAAAAAATTCTTTCATACAAACCTTGTCCTGAAAATTAGGAACACAACAAAAAAAAATCATGCAAATCGTTAAAGCCGTTTCGTGTTTTAGCGAGACTAACGAACAGTAATTGATTTATATATATATATATCATGCCCAACAAACTCGATTAAATCATAAGAACAACAGTTAACAAACCAAGTAAATATTGAAAACAAATATTTGAAACTTTTGCTTTGGAAGTTCTGCTCTTTGGTTTGGATTGTTGATACACTCCTTCCACTGTAGATCCTGCTGTGGAAGGAAGTCTTTCATAACTCCAGAAATGTTCACTCAAGAATTTTTCAATTGTTTTAGTTAGGCATCTTATATTTACAGAATAACAATATAATTAATGCTATTAGTAAATAATTGAATTATAAAAATATCCATATCATTTTTTACTGAAACAGTAAGCGGTCTTTAACACACTGGCTGCATTGTCCCGCTAAATGCAATGTAGCCGGACAATGCAGCCAGTGCAACAAATCGTAAAAGGATAAAAAGTATAGCCGATTTCCGAGGGAGATAGCTATCTTACAAAGATCTTACTGTGATGTGTACTATAACAATAAAAATGCGTTACCTAATAAAACATGATTCCCGCTAATACAGGACGGGCTCACCTCTGCTGTTTGGGCAGTTATTGCAATTCTGGTCACCGGACTCAAACATGTCTCGGGAAACAGCAATGTACTTCGCCATTAGCATGATCTTATGTAACTGGCTCGCTGCGTATTTAAACCACCACGGAAACCTGTACTGCCAGCAATATGGAATGAAGCTCAGGGTTGCTACCAGTTCTGTTATATTTAGAAAGGTTTGTAAGTTACATACCCATATTATGTTATACAGTGTTTTTTTTTAACTGTAAAAGTACTGCAGCACCTATAACCAGAGGAGATACAGGTGCAGTTTATTTTAAAACATCAGCTGGTTTTCGAAGAAAAACATTTTGGCATCAAAATTTTTTTGGTCAAGTGTGAGTAGCGCCTTAAAATGAATCAAGTTGGTAAAATTTTTTTTTGATGCCGATCGATGCAGTCCTTTGTAAGGATCATTTTATTGTATCGGATAAAAAAAATCTGAACAGCGAAAGTTAGTCAAATTTGATAAAAAGTAATCTCATACAACAGGACAAACAAAATTCCTTCTACAAACATTTTATTAGATTCTAATTGCACATTAAAGAAATACTAATACGGTAGCGATTAAAAAGTTTAGGAACTCCATGCTCTCATGAACAATTCAACATGTTCGAAATTCAAAATTGTTCTGAAATACGAAATGTTTTTTAATTGCTCATGAGAGCATGGAGTTCTTAAACTTCTTAATCGCTACCGTATTAGTATTTCTTTAATGTGCAATTAGAATCTAATAAAATGTTTGTAGAAGGAATTTTGTTTGTCCTGTTGTACGAGAATACTTTTTATCAAATTTGACTAACTTTCGCTGTTCAGATTTTTTTCATCCGATACAATAAAATGATCCTTACTTAAGACTGCATCGATCGGCATCAAAAAAAATTTTTACCAACCTGATTCATTTTAAGGCGCTACTCATACTTGACCAAAAAAATTATAATGCCAAAATGTTTTTCTTCGAAAACGAGCTGATGTTTTAAAAGAAACTGCACCTGTATCTCCTCTGGTTATGGGTGCTGCCGTACTGTTACAGTTAAAAAACACTCCGTATATACATATTATCTATATTGTAAAGAAAGTATTATGTAAAGTAGTGTTCAGTTTTCATATGTTCTTTTGCTTCTCGAAATAAAGATCTTTTAAGTTGAAAATGGGAAATAAGGCATATTATTATTATAACAGAAATACCAAGAAATAGAAAATGTTTACTTGTTACAGATAATGCGCATGGGTAACTCAGCTTTAGGAGAAACAACAGCTGGAAAAGTAGTAAACTTACTTTCAAACGATCTCCAAAGATTTGACATGACGTTCATGTTCCTTCACTTTGTCTGGATCATCCCCTTGCAGTTGGCTGCTGTTTGTTATTTGGGCTATTTACAAGCCGGGGTCGCAGCTCTCATAGGATTAGCTGCCCTTATTATAATAGCGTTGCCAGTTCAAGGTAAGTTTAGTAGCCTACAGACACTTGAGGCTGAGGCGTAGGGCACTATGCTATAGGCGATGGTTACCACTTAACACCAGGTGAGCCATAAGTATTATATTTCCATCTCCAGGTAGTATAAAAAAGTAGGATCTGTCTAAACTGCTAAGAAATAGTATAAATAAATAAATAATGCTGGAAATTTCACACAGAGCTATCTAGCCCCAAACTAAGCAGGGCGTACTATGGGAGCCAGATAACTGATATCATACTTAGTTACTCGAAAGGATCCCACACCTTAAAATAAACAACTGGTCCCTAAAAGTAGAATTTAAAGAACGTACGTACACGTACAAGATGTACATAGGTTATGCATATATATTAAGCTGCTGATTTTACCCCTCAGATTACTAAGCAGTTTTATTAGTATTTGAGTAAGAAGCAACTCACTCAACCAGAAAATAATGAATAATATGCTGCTTCGAACCTCGATGGGTACGATGCAGCGCTGATTTTCTGACAGGGACAGCGCAGACTGATAAAGTGTCAACCCCGGATGTTGACGGTGACCGCTTACCATCAGGTGGGTCGTAAGCCTGTTTCCCCACAAATAAAATATAAAAGGAATAAGTACTTAATGAAGTAGGTATGTCTTCAATGAAAAACATCAAAAGGTCGTAAAATAAACATTGTTCTCGTAAGTGGGGAATAATTATTCCCTCTTGGTTTTGGATTACGGAGAATTGTTCGTTAATAAATTGTTGTTTTACACAAATTTATTTTCAGGTGTTCTCGGTCAACTCATAGGAAAAGTGAGACGAGTAAATGCTGGAAAAACAGATGAGCGAATCAAACTTATGAGTGAAGTCATCAACGGTATTCAGGTAAGTTATTCATAGATTATAACTTTTGAAACTATCATGGTTATGAACACTATTTATACTAAAAAAGGGGTATTTACCATGATTTGTGAGTATTTGAGTATCCCGATATTTCGGCGCAGTTGCATGCGCCATGATCACGGGTAAACTCTCTAAAAATCTCTCTCTAAATCTCGGTAAGTTTACCCGTGATCATGGCGCATGCAACTGCGCCGAAATATCGGGATACTCAAGTACTCACAAATCATGGTAAATATCCCGTTTTTAGTATAAATAGTATTCACAGATTGTATACACCTTTTCTCATTGATCATATTCTAGTGCAATTAACCTTACCCGTCAAGTATTACGACAATACATTTTTGTATGGTTGTAATGACTGAGCGATTATAGCTTTTAAAAATTGTTTATTGGAAATGTATCGATTACTGGATAAATATTCAAGCTATCGGTATTAAACCCACCTCTACAACCAATTAAAACGATTCCAGATGCGAGTTAAAATTAATGTCGTACATAACAAAACAGGTTGTACACACGGCTACACATCAAGCTATACATTTCCAGTATAAGCTGATCGCGCATTGTATAGGCTTTTGGTAGAATGAGAGGTCAGCTTATACTGGATATTTATAACTTGATGTGTAGCCGTGTGTACCTATAAAGGGACGATTATATTTCTAATATTAATTTCAGGTCATAAAAATGTACGCTTGGGAAGTTCCTTTCGAAAAATTGGTAGGAAAGAAGCGAGCTGATGAGCTCAAATCAGTAAGAAAAGCCACTACATTACGAATCGTTTTCCTCGGATTTATGGTCTTTACTGAGCGAGCTGCGCTCTTTTTCACGATCCTTACCTATGTATTACTCGGTAACTCCATGAGTGCTACTATCGTAAGTAAAAATGCTTCTATGTAAACTCCTTCGGTAGAAACTAACGCCCAAATATAGTAGTTATCGGTCTATAATCCTTAAAATCAGATTTTAATGTCAGGTGTATATTCCTAATACCCGCTAAAACAACGACAAACATAAACTTTTTAACGAGTTGGTTAATAAGTTACTATACGTTCTGCCTCGTTCAATAAACACAATACTGCAAGATAAATAGGATAGGATCAGATTATTTGATAAACTGACATCCAAATATAGCTATCAAGTAGTATCCTTTATTTCTAATTTCGGCCTGCAGAATACACACGGCTACACATCAAGCTATACATTTCCAGTATATGCTGACCTCGCATTGTGTAGGCTTTTCGTAGAATGAGACGTCAGCTTATACCGGAATGTATAGCTTGATGTGTAGCCGTGTGTACGTACACAATTTTTATTCTGCAATGCGTTAACCTCGAAAACGATTCCGTACATTTTGCCTGACCCCAGCAGGGAACCACATTACTTGTAATTCTTGGCAGTAGGCACAAACTTACCAGAACGCACTTAAATTTTTCAGATATATCCATTGCAGCAGTTTATTAATGCAGCACAAATCAATATCACTCTGATACTGCCGTTAGTATTAGCCTTTACTGCGGAAATGTTCGTTTCTATCAAAAGAGTGGAAGAGTTCCTTGCTTTGGGTAAGTACTTTTCTGCACATCTAAATGTTTTATGGCTGGTATTTTTTATTTGAATGTCCTGAATGTGTTATACATTGTTTGTTTTATGCGCCAATGCAGATTATCTGGCTTACCTAACAGTCGCGTCGCAACGCAAATTGTACATTAATCTTTGAGCGACGAAACTTAATAACGATTACCGTACCGTAAATAAGCTAAAGTAAGATATAAATATAACTTGTGGTTCGCCCCGAACTGAGATCTCGCGAGTCTTCAATTAAAAACAATACAATATTATTTGTAATCTGTGACTATCAAAATAGTGTCACGAAATATATAACCAAATTACTTGACCTACAGTTTCATTAAAATTACAGGTAACGGGAGTTCATGTCATTTGGTTATTCTTTTTTGGGGTACAAATTGCAGTTATTCTGGATTTCAGACTTTTGCCAATATTTGTGTCATTTAAGCTACACGCATACTAAATTACAGCACTGTGGGGTAACTGGTGTACCTTGTGAGTTTCGTCAAAGTTTAGTTTTTATTATGGCTAATAACTCAAAAACTAAACAAAATTACAAAAAATAAAAACGGAGTCTAAATGTACTAATGAATACCTTTCATTTGACGTCCCACTTGTCCAGTTAGCCTTTTTTTTTTCCCTCTTGAACCCCAATATCTCAACAACCCCCCAACATTTTTAGCTCGTTCAGTCACACCGAAATTGTGCCATCACTACCTATCTATGTATTAAATTTCACAATGATCGGATCAAAGCTTCGAAAGTTATCCTCGGACAAACATACAGACATACAACGCCGATTTGCCCAAGTTGATTTAGAGATCTCACTTCGCTCGATCAATAAATATATTACAAAAGCAGACATAATTATGAGTAGAACTTTACTTTACTAAGATGAAAACAATACGCTGCGTTAACTACGTAGCATATATATTATATTTTCTGGAATTTCAGAGCACAGTGTTGTTGACTAAAAGTTATATCTAATCTAATCTATATTAATATCCTATGTACGACTAATTGTAAAAATGTGGATTTTCAGGTTATCGATTTGGTGTATTTAATAACACCAAATCAAATTAATTTGGGTACCACCCAAGTTAATATAGTTGATGATTAGAGTTCAAGACCAGAAATATAAGTGCTGTCGCAGATGCCGATAATATAACAATACGTAATTACAATGTCGTTTTACAGAGGATCGACCAGATTTAGCAGGGAAAAAAATGCAGACATCTTCAAACTTGTTCAGCAAAATATCTGAAAGCTTCAAGGAACCCGAAGGCCCTGTTAGGCCTTTGTCTTTCAGCCGGAAATCAAATGACTTATACAGCAGCTCTATGTTTTCTGGTATGTTATTCATACTTATGTCAAATTGAACATGATTTATTATATGTAGGAGATGTCATCAGCATTAGTGAAACAGTTTTATACCATCTATTTTATTTCGTTTTCTTAATATACATCTTTTTATATTCCTCCTCTATTCAAATTGATTGAATGTGTGTAAGATAGTGGACACATAATGAACCTCTAACCGGGTGGAAACGCGAGCCCAGCGTCATTGCTTTGATAACACGTCTATCTATCGATCGAATCCATCTAGAGTTGATGAGTAGATACATAAACATTCAATACTTTGACAAAGAATCGTTATACTTTTTTACTAATCGGTCTCAGAAGCGAGCATGTTATATATGTTGCTAGATACATAAAAAATAAATACTGCTCATAAACTGACGTGCAATACATATCCACTTGTAGAAATCGAGTAGGTATCGGTCGCATATCCACACTTCTGTTGGCGTAGTGATGAACCCACTTAAAGAGACATCTACGTGACATAACTTTATTCGATATCATGGATGATTGAACATATTTTTTATCAATATATTTTCTTATGCTACTCAATAGCATACCCACGGAATAAACAAAACTTTCCAAGAGAAAATTTTCTAGCAAAGTTATCATGTTAGTATTAATTTTCCAAGTGGATGGGAACTCAACTGTTTTCCTATAATTATATGGCTTCTGCTCACTCACATAATAATAAAATTCTTGGAACGTGGAAGTTTCTATTGAGTCTTTAAAAAAACATTCAAGAGCAACATTGAGTATTACAATCAAAAAATAATGAAATTATTTCGAGTTCAACAACTTCATGAATTCTTATTAAAATAAGCGATGCTGATACTTTTTAATAGTAAAAATAAACAAAATGCAAGAAAGCAGTTTTAAAATCTACCTATCACATAAATAAAGCAGGTATTTTCTTTAAAACACCACTAAGTACTTATTATTTCGATTGTATTCATTAACTAATATCCAGACATTATATTTCAGTAGGTATAACATAAATACTAGTTATTTCTTTCTGTATTTGGACCTAATATAAAAAAACCTTCAACGTAAGATATGTTGTACTAATAATTTATTATCACCTATAATAGGTGATATTGGATTGCATTTTTTTTGTCAACTTTATAGTATAGAGGTATGGATAAGGTACACCACTTTATCGTGGTGCCAACAACACTTCGGGTGTAAACTCGCTCGCGCAAACTGGGGCTTAGTTCCCGGCCAAAAATGAAAAGCAATACCGAATCTCTTTGTGCTGCTATATTCATCGAATGTCATAGGTTTTTTTTTCAAATTACAGAAACACGGATGAGGTTTTTCATTAAGAAAGTCTGTAGTTTAAAGGTTCTAGGTTTTATTTAATAAAAAATGAGGGATTTATCTGGGAATTGCCCTGTATGGCAATAAAACTATAATCAGACAACAGTATAATAATGTGGTCGCACACACTCATGTGACTCGTGCAAAAGCAGCTTAGTAGCCTTTATTCATTCAAATAAATAAAATTCTCTAATCAACCATAACGACGCCATGATTTCATTGAACAGATGGGTTCGGCAAACGTAACACCCGTCTCCGCAGGAGTATGTCCCATCAAGACGACACGGCGCTGGAGCTGCGCGACGTCTCCGCCAGTTGGACTGGTGACCCACATTTCTTGGCACTGAAGAACGTTTCATTCCGACTGCGTAAAGGGAAACTATGCGCAATCGTCGGCGCCGTCGGTTCTGGAAAGGTCAGTGACGTACTTTAATCTAGACTCCACTTGAAAACGATAAGCTGCTTATACGAACGATTGAACAGTTCACATTATTGCCATGATAAATTGTCTCGATTCGAAGGATCTGATATAATTTTATAGCGATTTAATTTGGGGAAAAGTGGTGTGTCTATGTTTTTTTATTGGTCTGTCAAAAACAAAGCTAAGCAATCTTCGTTCGTTTAATCAAAACAATTTCTTTTAATCTAAATCCAATGGTTTAAATTGAACGAAATTGTTTTTTGCTTAATTTTGAATCTGTTTGACAGGTTTGTTTGAAACAGATTGTCTAGTTGTCACTTTTGATCAAAGCAAGGCAAAGTGGAAAAATAACATTACACAGGCATTTTTTTTCTGTAGCATTTCTGTAGCATCTAAAAAATATATCGGACTTACCTAGAATGAAATTAATATGACTTAGTTAAGCCGGGTTGACACTATAAGAGTTTTCACAAACCGAGATTTCTCGTACGAGGTTTATATGGATTTTGTTTTACTGCATGCGTGCATATTTTGATATGTTTTGAAAGTCAGCTTGTTTCAGCTAAAAACCAAATTAATTTATTATTACAGCTTACCACGTCGGTTGTACCAAAGTCTTGAACTTAAACTAAACCTAAATTTGAGAGTGTGTCGCGAAGTTTACTAATATATCTGACTATCTCTTCTGAAAACCAGACTACGTTATACTCTTCTCCTGCTCCGATTAAAGTTCACCATGTTTCGAATACAGAGCCCCACCCCCCACTGTGTTCGCGCCTAGCCTGCCCCCCGGCAAGTGCACCAATTGCCCTCCCATGAATCACAATCTGAAGTACTTCATTTCGAACAATTACAAAACAAAGGAATCATCTTTTAAAATTTTCTGGAAGATAGAAATACATATAACACAAAAAATGCCGAATAACTAACTATTATTCAGAAAATTTCGACATCCCACTGAATCAATGTTTTATAGCTGCTCTCTACATTAGCTAACTCTATCTACAATTTTCAGAGGAAACACTTGGGCGTCTCGTCGAACCGAACCTACTCACGCAGATTCAGTCTGTTATTACTCACTAAAAAAAACAGGCGGTGGCTGCTGGACCAATGGCGTGTTCCTATAGCCGTCGACGACTCGTGTCTCCTTGAAAACGTGTCAAAAGTTTGACACTAGTTTGACACTTTTTCAAAGAGATACGAGGCGTAGTCGGTTACCGACGGATATAGCCGTCATAAGACGACAGTTCGATGCAGTACTTATGTAGAAAATGTTAATTTTAGATGCTAGCTGTCCAATTGACAGCATATTTGTGTTTGTTTCAGTCTTCGATTTTGCAACTGCTTCTACGAGAATTGCCTGCGGCCATCGGCACATTTTCATTGAACGGTAAAGTTTCGTACGCTTGCCAAGAGGCGTGGCTGTTCCCTAGCACCGTCCGAGAGAACATTCTCTTTGGCTTGCCTTTCGATGCGGAAAAATATAAGCACGTAAGTAACATGCTATTTTAATCTAAATTGTGGTTTAGCATAAAACATGTAAATATGTAATGTAGGCAGTTGTGTGCTACGGTCATATGTATACATACGGGGCTTAAATATATTCTTCGCATTTTTCATTTTAACGTTGGATTAAAATCAAAACCATAGAATTAAATCACTTCAGAAAAGTCAGTCAAGTAAACTTTAATGTACAGGTACTCTGATAGTCACTATAATATACTGAGTAGCGCTGTACCACCGCGCTCACCCGGCCAGCGAGCGGGGCGACAAGCTTGTTAAATCGGTACGCTTAAGCTATCATATAATCCTTTGAGTTTACGAGTAAATGCACGGCGCTTGAGCATAGACTTAGCAAAAGGCAGAAATTAATTTGCTCAACAACTGCAAACTCAGTTCAAAATACACTGCAGCATTAAACTTTACAAGCGCGTAGGTTTAAGACGGCATAAGAGTAAAATATTTTACATCACTCATGCTCTGAAAGTTGGTCACCTTATGCGTAGATGCGATTTAATTATTGCCGCCTCTAGGGGCGGCGTAAGAAGTTTAAAAACAGAACGAGACTCATTGCATATAAATTAAACTAAAATGAAATACAATGTCCATGACAAATCCTTCTTTCTATTTAAAATAAAAGAGGTTACATTCATAGACGCTGAAATTAAATACAACCTCCATGACAAATCCTGATTTCTATTTAAAAATGAAAGAGGCCACATTCATAATATGCTTTATTGAAATACAAATTTCATGACAAATCCTTAGTTTTATTAAAAAACCGGACAAGTGCGAGTCGGACTCGCGCACGCAGGGCTCCTTACCATTATCTATAAAAACTGCAATAAAATCACGTTTGTTGTATGGGAGCCCCCTTGAATATTATTTTAATTTAATTATTTACTTTAAAGTGAATATATAACTAAATATACTGTGAATGTTCAAGCGTCTACCTGTTGCCGTTATCAAAATCGAGCAAAAACGAGCAAAAAAATCACGTTTGTTGTATGGGAGCCCCCCTTAAATGTTCATTTTATTCTGTTTTTAGATTTTTTTTGTTATAGCGGCAACAGAAATACATCATCTGTGAAAATTTTAACTGTCTTACTATCACGGTTCATGAGATACAGCCTGGTGACAGACGGACAGACAGACAGACAGCGGAGTCTTAGTAATAGAGTCCCGTTTTAGCCTTTGGTTACGGAACCCTAATAAAAGAGGTCAAAGTTTAATAGTGAAAAAAACAATGGGTACCAAAGAGAATATAAATGGATACCGGGAATGCAAATTTTCTTTTTATCAACAAATTGCGGTAAAGACTTTTTTTAATTTTGTCGCATTTGTGATGTATTTGTCATGTATTAAACGGGCTATGAGGAGTAATGGTAACCAATAGTATGTTGTTATACTAGTTGTTGCCAGCGGCTTCGCCCGCGTTGTTATGGGGTGCAAAATACATATATAAACTTTGACATCCCATTTTTATCCCATGGGCACTGATTTATGGGATAAATGGTAGCCTATGTGGTGGTCCAGGTTATAATCTACGTATATACCAAATTTCATCGAAATCGGTGCAGCCGTTACGGCGTGATTAAGTAACAAACAAACAAACATCCAAACATCAAAACATTCGCATTTATAATATTGTTACGAGCTGAGGGTTCGGGATAAAATAATAAAAATCAATCTAACCAAAATAACACTTTTATTCAACACTGAAATGATAAATACACGTTCTTAATCACAAGTAATCACAGCACGCTAATTCACAACACAGTCGCACAATAAACCACTAAAAGTCACCGAAATATTCGCATGTATCGTCAAAACTAGACTGAATTTCGGGCGCCTCTAGGCACTATTTATACCGCGCCCAGTACCAGTAGGTACATACCTATCGAGAACATTCTCGATGGTTCCACTGGTAACTAGAAAAGTGTAGGTATTTCGACAGACTACTATTTCTTATTCTGTGCAACTGTAGGTAAAAACGTAGCATGTAGGTATATTCCACACCAAGTATTACATATTCTGTGACACAGTAGGTATAACTTCGAGAAGCCGACTATTACTTATTTTATAACAGCCACGGCGTAACAATTTTAGTGTGACAAGGGGCATTATACTTCGGCCGTTCAGAGAATGCGTTCCTGACACCTATCAGTTAGTCATATAAAGCGCTGACATAACCTTGTAATAGCGCAGTTTAGATTTAGAAAAATATTGTTTACCAAGTTATTTGACACTCAGTTTGGCACAAAATTATAACATTAATTGATTATTGATATAATGATGTTGTTTTAATGCTCATCAATTGTTAAAACGGTAAACAACCAGCAATAATATTTTTATCGTAACTGCAACGCCATTACAAAGTTACGTCGTCAGTTCAATCGCGACGTGTCAGGAACGCATTCTCTGAACGGCCGTAGTATAGTCATTAGTGTCCTCGCTCGCTTTTGTTCGCTCGTACTACAAAATATCTCTGGTTCAATTGATCACTTACGTCCCTTGTATAATAATGTACTTTTGGTTATCATTACTCCTTATAACGCGATTAATCGGCAAGTACCTTAAAGTTTCTGGAGCTTTCTTTTCGATCCCATAAACTAAGTATCTATTCCCCAAAAAAACCATAACGAAAGGAACCCCGCTCTAGGAAGGGTACTGTTGTGTAACAAGAATGTATTAGATTGAGTTTTATATTTACATGGTATGTCTTAAACTTGCTCCACTTATTAAATACCGGTAAAATATTATGTTATCTAATCACAACTGCCATGAAATTGAACCAAATTAACCTTTCCAGGCAATTTCAGCCCGAATACTTTGCATCAACAAGTGTACGATAGTTATTAGGAAAACTTTTCAGGTGTGTAAAGTGTCTGCATTGGAGAAGGACTTCAAGCAATTCCCATTCGGTGACCAGACGCTGGTGGGTGAGAGGGGGGTGTCTCTCTCAGGAGGCCAGCGCGCCAGAATCAATTTGGCCCGAGCAGTGTACAGAGAGGTATGTCGGATTGCTATATACACACATGCCACTAATATCTCTTGGGAGACGTATTGGTTTCTAACATATTAGGAACTAGCGACCTGCCACGACTCTGAACTTCTTAGCTATCTATTATGGTAAATGTAGCTACTGAACCGTGAAAACTTCCATACAAATCTATTCACATGATTTTGAGGATCATTAATGACGAGAAAAGTCTCAAAATGTAGTAAAAAATTTAATCGACGACCTCCGTGGTGCAGTGGGCGAATATCCGGCTGAGACGAGGAGGTAGTGGGTTCGATTCCCGCCGCAGAACAAATGTTTGCATGATCTACAGATATTTGTTGCGTGTCTGGTTGTTTCTCTATATATTATAAGTATATATTTACAAAAAAATGTATATAAGTATTCTATTAGTTATCTGGTTCCCATAATACTAGCTCTGCTTAGTTTGGGGCTAGATAGCGCTGTGTGAAATATCCAGCAATATTTATGTTTATTTATTTATTTTTTAACTGGACACCGATATTGTATTTTCACGTAGTATATATAGTAATTAATCAAAAACATTTTTTTACAAATTTGCTTACACTAAGCATCTGTTTTATCTCGTGATTTTGTGCTCGTAAACTTTATGCTCCTTACTATTTTGCGAGTATTTGATCGGATGTTTTGAATGCAATACTTGGAAGGATTGAAACAGGTAAATTTATGCAGGAAGAATGATATGTTGAAGTCATAGTACTTGTAGATGGGTACCCATACTTATCCACTATCATCATCATCATCATATCAGCCGTAGGACGTCCACTGCTGGACAAAGACGTCCCTCATTGATCTCCAGGAACTGCGGTAGGAAGCGGCCTGCACCCAACGCCGACCTGCGGTTCTTACCAAGTCGTCGGCCCATCTTGTAGGTGGACGTCCTACGCTGCGCATGCCGGTCCGTGGCCTCCATTCATGAACTTTCCGGCCACATCGGCCATCTGTTCTGCGCGCTATATGGCCTGCCCATTGCCACTTCAACGTGCTAATCCGTCGGGCTATGTCGGTGACTTGAGTTCTCCTACGTATGTATCTCCTCATTTTTGATTCGATCCCGTAGTGAAACCCCGAGCATAGCCCTCTCCATAGCTCGTTGAGCGACTCTGAGCTTATTCATAAGGTCAATAGTGAAGGACCACGTCTCGGTTCCATATGTCATCACTGGTAACACACACTGATTGAAGACTGTCGTCTTAAGGCACTGAGGTATTTTGGACGAAAAGACGTTGCGAAGTTTCCCACACGCAAACTGTAACTATATATATTATCCAATATGAAAACTGCAAACTGTGAGTCTGGAAGGTTTTAGTCAATTCTGGCTATAAAGTGTAATCTCAGAGTCTTATGTCAATGTGAGGGATAAAGAAAACCAGCTTTCTAGTTCTTAAATTAGTGTTATTGTGATATATTGAACACTGTCGTAGCATAGTTTCTTATGTACCGAGTATATTTCAAAAATCCCGCTACGCTAAGTTTATACGAAACGAACATTGTACAACCCGTGCTCATTAAAATACTCACCTTGGGCACACAAACACAAATATTTATACAATTTTATCGCTCAAATGTTCCATCTTTATTTTGGATAATTCTATAGTTATTTTTGTTACAAATCAATTATTCTAAGGGTAGTTGTCCTTGTTCATTATTTAAAACTAATTCATTGTAGGAGATTTTGCCATTTTGGTTAAAAAGGTTTTTTCCATCACTCTGAAAGTAGGTCATTGTTAACTCGAAAACTGCTCTGAAAATGCTATTTCCGGTCCTAGGCCTGAAAGTAAATTTGAAAATAAAACGCGGCGAATTACATTCTTATTATTCTATAATGAAATACAATCTCCATGTCAAATCCTTATTTCTATTTAAAAATGGAGCTGACCAGAGAAGGTTGAGAAAAAATAAATAAAGGACACCGGTAATGCAAATTTTCTTTTTAGTAATAAACTGTCATGTATTTTTTTTAATTTCTTCGCAATCTTGATGGAAAGTTATGTGTTTTTTTTTTAAGATTAAGTTCGGCATTAGCTTATTTCCCACTGATATAAAGCGGTTTCCACTGTTTTATAGAACAATTGCATTGCCACGCAGCCTACGTCCAATAATTACGATTTGGTAAAGTATAATGCCACTTAGAATGTATGCATTATACTTTACCTGACTTAAAACTATGTAGTTACTTTAATGTTTGAGATACTATGATCTAGAATCTAGATTATATCTATATCTATGATGTAAAGTAGCTTACACCATTTAAAAGTAACTTACACCATACAAGCCATGGGTTCCAAGGGCTCGAAGATACATGTCTATCTAATTTAACTATTACTTATTTTCTTCCACAGGCAGACATATACCTACTGGACGACCCCCTATCGGCAGTAGATGCAAACGTCGGTCGGCAACTCTTCGACGGGTGCATTAATGGGTACCTTCGCAGCAAAACGCGCATTCTGGTCACTCATCAGATTCACTTCTTGAAGGCAGCTGACTATATTGTTATTTTGAACGGTGTAAGTTTTTGCTGGTATTTTGGTAATCGTTAATGATACCAACAAACTATTTCAGAGAACTAATATTTAAATGGCACATGGTATGGGATTTTCCCCACTGACGAATCTCAATAGCATACTGAAAATCAACTATGATATTTATATAAATAGGTTAAAAAGACTTAGTCGTACAATATTAGCTTCCATAATTGAGAAGACGATACTGAAAATACTAATATTAGTGTGAATTTAATAAATAAACCCTCTTTATAGCTACATACAACAAAATCAAAAACAAATAAATGTGTAATGAATGGCCTTATCGCTAAGAAAAGCGATGTCTTCTAGATAACCTTTGGATAAAAGGGAGTATTTGTAAATGGAAACCTGGCCGAACTGTAGTCTGAAGAATAACGAAATAGCTCCACAAGAAAGATTAAATTCTAATCCCAGTAAGGTTAAACCTCCCCTTTAGCCCATAAATTGATAACACTGACTAAGTAGTGGCAGCGGACGTGTGTTAACAACGTGTGGTCTGGCCGGATGCCATTGTCATTGACTAGCTGGTACGCTAGTAGAGTTAGTTGAATGCAACATGTTTGAACGATACCTACGATTAACGTACAAAAGTTAAAATGGTCTTTCTCTCTGTCTGTTTTTTGCGTAAGAATAGGAAAAATGACATGAACTTTCTTTCAATCTTGAAATCACTCAGTGACCTAATCATCTGACAATTCGTAATAGTACAAATTAATTTACTTGTCAAACTTTGATCACAGAATGATTGTCATGTTGCAGAATACGACCCCTGAACCGATCATACACAGTAATCACTGTTTTCCCAGAACAAACGTTGCTCAGACCATGGTCTAATAACTGTTTATAGCATCTAATAAGAGCATAAAGAAAAAAAATCTAGACCTTCTCAAATAAGCCTAACTTTGTTCTAAAACTAACCGTGACATAAAGTTCATGGGTACGCTAGCCGTAGCGTATTACCTACTCCTTAGTTAGATAGGTAACTAGTAGCTACCGGTCAGCGCGCTGACCGTTGTAGGGCGTAACGTTAAAATAGACGTTTTAAGTTCGCAACTTTGTATATTTTTCAAAGACCTTTATAAAACTTTATACTTTATAAAACAAAGTAACTAACCCAACTTTGTTTTATATTTAAATACATACCTATATGATAAGTAGGTTCCCATAGTAGAAGCTATGCTTAGTTTGGGGCTAGATAGCGCTGTGTGAACTGTCCAGTAATACTTATTTATATATATATCATATTTTTTTATTTACTTAACTGATAAGTAATTGTGTTGTGTATCAGGGACAAATTGAAAACATGGGAACTTTCGAGGAGTTGGCGTCGTCGGGCAAAGAATTCGCGATGATGCTAACGTCGATACAGGAGGGTAAAGAAAAGGATGGCGATTCTACAAGTACAAAGGTAAATGCTCAATTGCAAATTATGTAGGTAAAAGCTTTTTGACTAACCTTACCTTATTTATTTTACTGGTGAACTTGATTATGCCAAATATTATGCAAAACAACAACATATCAACAACAGCACGTCCACTGCTGAACGGCCTCTCCCATACATTTCCAGAGCGACCGATCTAGTGCGCCCTGCACCCAACGGCTCCCAGCAACCTATAACAGGTCGCTTTCCAGTGCGTGGTCTCGATAACCTTTCAGTAGTACCTTAGCAAAGATTTATAAATTCTTATCATGATCAAAATAAGTTGATAAAATAAACTGATATGGACTAATATCTACAAAGTCATTTTAAAGTGACATTACTCAATCGTCATACCAGCCACAGAATGTTCACTGCTGATCGGTTATACTAATGACTCACTCAATCAGTAAAGTGAATATCAAATAACTGTATTAAAAAAAAATTACAGATGTAGTATTTATCAAATTTTCGCGATCACTGTACATAATTATTGATATAAACGGATATTTTTACGTATGTACGTTTTTTGACGTGACGACCTGACGTTTCGACTTTTGTTGCAACAGTCGAGTTGTAACGTCGAGATAATAAATAAAAAACCGGCCAAGTGCAAGTCGGACTCGCGCACGAAGGGTCCCGTACCATTACCTATAAAAACGGCAAAAAATCACGTTTGTTGTATGGGAGCCCCTCTTAAATATTTGTTTTATTTTAATTAAATTATTTATTTTTAAAGTGAATATATAACTAAATGCTCTGTGAATATTTCAAGCCTCTACCTGTTGCCGTTATCAATATCGAGCAAAAACGAGCAAAAAAATCAGGTTTGTTGTATGCCAGCCCCCATATATCTTTATTTTATTCTGTTTTTAGTATTTGTTGTTATAGCAGCAACAAAAATACATCATCTGTAAAAATTTCAACTGTTCATGAGATACAGCCTGGTGACAGATGGACAGACAGACAGACAGACGGACAGACAGACAGCGGAGTCTTAGTAATAGGGTTCCGTTTTACCCTTTGGGTACGGAATCCTAAAAAGGTACATACGGGATAAATACCCGTTTAAATTATTAATTACATACATATATATATATATATATTTTTTTAAATTATAGATTTATTTATTTTTTCGAGAGTAAAGTCAATAGTGCAACACGCTGTGCAAAACGCTCTCCCTCTCTTCGATACACCTTTCTTCCGTCGTTACCATACAGCATGATCTTACTCTCGTCAGAAGAGAGAACTTTACTCCATTGAAGGTATGACCAATTTAAGTACTTACGTCGAAAGTTAAGGCGTGCTCTTCGATGGTCTACCGTCAATTTTGGTCCATTAGCTGGTTTATGAGGTTTCAGGTCACGCTCCGCCAATCTTCTTGTTATGGTAGAATCGCTCACAGTCAATCCTTGAAACTCACGTAGCCGCTGCTGCAGTTGAATAGAGTTAAAGTGACGATTTCTTAGAGAAACTGCACAATTTACCGGTCATCTTGCTCAGACGTGACTCGTTATCTACCAGATCCTGGACAGCGAGTAAACATACCAGTCTCCCGATAACGCTTATACACTCTATTGACAGCAGAGAGGCTAATATGCAATCGTGCAGCCACAACACTCTGACTATATCCTGAATCCAGCAACGCCACGACTTGGGCGGCTTCCGTGGGCGATGTATCCATATTTATTAGGAAACAATCTCTTTGGTAGGATGTTACAGAGCTTAGTTAACAATCAGCTCAGCTCTGAGCTAAGTTAAGTCCATCCAAAGGTTGCCTGGAAGAGATCGCTTTTAGCGATAAGGCCGCCCATTGTACGTATGATTTAAAATTGTATTTTCTTTTATATGTTTGTATTTAATGGTGTGCAATAAAGAAATTATCTAATCTAATCTAATCTAAGTTAAAAAAACTATCTCTTATACAAAAAAAAATGTGATTAAATGCAGAAATTCCGACGGGATCCACATTGAAAACAATCTCTATATTCATTTATTGTATAGAAATCCGAAAATTTAAATTGTGCTACACCATTGTGTAGACTAAACTGCCGGCTATCTTTTGCCGCATATTTTTTTAATGATATCAATCCTTTTTAGGATTCCGTAGCCAAATGGCAAAAAACGGAACCCTTGTGGATTCCTCATGTCTGTCTGTCTGTCCGTCCGTATGTCACAGCCACTTTTTTCAGAAACTATAAGAACCTAAGAACTATACATAATTACCTTTCATTCAATCAACACAAATATAAAAAAAAGTTACAACGAACTACAAGAACTTTTATATTATGTTACTTGCTACTACGGAACCCTTCATGGGCGAGTCCGACTCGCACTTGGCCGCCTGTATGGTACTTGCAGTACTGTTTCGGTTTTTTTGATTTAGTGTCTAACAAAGTTTCTCTAGAACGGTTTTTTAGATATGTCTTTAAAGTTTTCTTGATTTACTCGTTCTTGACCTGTATTTTTTGTGTAATATGTATTTCGAAAAAATACGCGCAGGAAACACAGCTTTAGACATACGCTATTGATAATGTATATGGTTATATATGGCTACGTACTTACTTTTTTTAAATCTCCTTATTTTCTTGCAATCTGCCCATTAGGGCATTGAGCTAGAGTTTAGTGAATAGTTCGCGTTGGGAACAAGCCCAGTGGCACTTCCATATTCCATTTAGGTGTTATATGAGGTATTGAGGGGCTGTTCTCTTTAATCTACTAAAGGCAGGCTCATTCGGGTGATGCTCCATTCGTTTAGCGTAAAATTTCAGTTTTTTAACTACTTCTTGTTTCACCGTTGGCACTTCTAGGTCGCGATGCAGTTGAATGTTAGTGATGTACCATGGTGCGTTCGTTATCATGCGTAGAATTTGGGATTGGAAACGTTGAAAGATTTCCAAGTTTGATTTCGCTGCTGTACCCCACAGCTCGGCTCCGTAACACCACAAAGGTTTTTGGGTGCATTTGCAAAGGAGGAGTTTGTTGTCCAGGGTCAGTTTGGATTTATGTTCCATAAGCCAATACAGTTTCTTTAGTTGAAGGGTAAGTGACTTTCGTTTGGTAAAGATATGCTTCTTCCACGTAAGGCGCCTATCTAAATGTATGCCCAGGTAACTTACTTTTGAATCAAAACAATAAACGAGTTATAAATATTGCGTAGTAAAGCCTGATCGTCTCGAAGAATCTCGTTCACTAGGAGTATTTACTCGCTCTAACTAAAGTATGTATTCATAAAAGAGTTTCCCTCGCGACATAAGCTCTTTCTCGATAAAGATGCAATTTTGTACACGAGTTAACAAGCAGCTCCAAATGGACGTGCTTAAGTTCCAATTTTAGATAAGCTCAGTTGAGTTTGCGGCTGAGTTCCTAACTTGTAATTGGTACATAGTTACATACTTACTCATACCAAGCAAACTAAATTGCATAGATCTACTGATGACTTAATTCAATTTTTCAAAATATTTTTATCAGTTTTTGCACTCGCAAAACTTGAGTGGTCAATTTTGATATATTTTTGTTTTATAAGATGTTGCAATTTAAAGTCTATTTTGAGACCAAAGATAATAAATATAATGTAATAATAAATAAATGAATAAATAATGAATGTTTTTAAATCCTGCAATATTTAAAAAAAGTAAAGAGTTTCGCACGGGATGAATCTGAAAACAAATTGCACCTTCCAAGCTATAGATTGAATCTGACACAGAGCTAAGCTTATTACATGTACCTATATCAAAGTATATAATAAGCTACCACATGGCTTAAAAACCCTAAATGGGGATTCATTCTCTCGCTAATTGAAAAAAAATGCCTTAAGGTCCAATATTTTTAAACAATAAGCGAATATTCAAATTATGAGGATATTTAATTAAAATGTAGTATGTAACTTACATAATTATTCATTTATCTTTTGACATTGATATGATATTTTTTTTTAATTATCTAATTGCTTTTATTAAAATGATTTAATGCATGAAGTTAATGATGTAATGCATAATATAACATATAGACCATTAATATTTGCATGCCAACAAATGTGGTAGGATATATAATTGATCTATAATTTATGTAAGACCTAATATTATCACATTTGTTCTAGCAAATTAATTAATTTCATTTCCAATTGTCCAAACACATTAACATTGACTGGGCGGGGACATTGAACGAGCGGGGTTGTTAAATGACTAGTAGTAACTTTTTAGTAATCTGTGGCATCTTACATTACGCTAGTTCTCTAACATTTCGTCAAGCTGCATTTTATCGGGTTTCCCGGGATTTTGGTAAAAACCAAGAAAACAATAGATAGATGAATAGATATTTTTATTTATTGTGTAGATAACGTCCCTTCAATCTAATTAGGTTAAATAGCAACACATTGCATAGAGTGACTGCTCATTACGTAGATTAAGATAAGATAAGATAACTCTTTATTGTACACCAAAATATAATACAGAACATAATTTTTACAAATAGATTTAGTACAATGGGCGGTCTTATCGCTAAAAGCTTACTGATAGATTACTGAGATGAGATGAGATTTTTCTGTATTGGAAAGAATCTCTTCAATACATCGAGCGTGTAATCCATTACGAAGACAACTACGATCATTCTCTTATATGCTGTCTTAGTTGTAAAGAGATCGTCTTGTCGTAAACACATGACAAACAAAATAGGTACATAGAAATATTATTTTTTTGTTATGTTACGTAAGAGAAAGATGTGACTTTGTCTTTCAGCACGCACTTATTACAATGCATTTAAAAACGTCAATCTCGTTTTGTGCGACAAAAGATTTTTGTCGATATAAAGTTAAGTAACCTAGGTATGTCTTAAAAAATAATGTTTTTCAGGGTACCGATGATAAAAAGAAGCCAGCTCTTGTCAGACAGCAATCAAGTGTAAACGACGGCGAAGAGTTGCCTCAGTTCGAGGCGCAAAAACTTCAAGAGGAAGCAAGACAATCAGGCAACTTGAAATGGGAAGTTATATCGGGATTCTTCAGGGCTGGAGGAAGCGTGTTCTTCATTATGTTCACTGTGTTCATCGTGTTATTGACGACGGCAAGTGCAGCCGGGGCAGACTACTGGGTCAGTTACTGGTAAGTAAGCTTTACCTTAGGACTATCAGATGAGTTGATATTGGGCTGTAACTATTAAAAATGTAATGTGTTTTGACAGGTTAAACAGCTTGCATAGCAAACAACATTCTGCCGAAGTGCGTTTTATGTTATGAACAATGGAATTAGGATATAGATTATTTTACTTTTGTGCAACATCAATTTATAGCTATGTTCTTTATAATCAAGATGGATTTTTTGTCCTTATATTATTAACCATTCTTGGGTATTCGAGCAATCAATGAAATGAAGGAATCTATGAACCTGAAAACGTATTAGAAAATGCATTGTCTTACTAGCATATTGTGAAACACCGGGAGCATGCCAAAGTTGGCGCGAGGAGCGCAGCAGCAGTGTGCAGCCAAACTTGTCTTGTATCGATATAGCAGTGATTAGAAAACTTTCTACAATATGCGACTAATGTGAATAACATTCGGTACACATGAAATTTGAACACAATTTTGATTTTGCGATTAGTGTAGTTTACTACTTGAATAGTTCTTGACTCACTAGAAAATGTGCGATACATAATATTGCAGCATTTGATTATGAGGATATCATTTTAAGAGTATAAGTCGTATATTTTCTTTTATACCAAGGATAGATGGATGTTTATGCAATTTCATAAGCCTGCTTAATGATTCTTTTTATAGTTTCCGTCCATATTGAACCCGACCACCTCTGTTAATTAGCGTTAATTTCTAATACCGTAATTTGTACTTTGACCTACAAATCTGATATCATATTAATATTACATTATTGTCGAAGGTCGAATCAAATGGCAACGTATGAAGAAGGATTAGGCGGCGCTGAACTAGGTAAGTACAGACTTAGATACGATTAGATTAATATAAAATATATGTATTTTTGTAGCAGATATGAGTAAATAATCGATAGGCGAGCCTTTTTTATCGGATCTTGCTAAATTTTTGTACAAACGTGATATAATAATGTTTTAGAGAAAACCTCACGATTGGTACAATGCATATTTCTATGTTTTACTTCGGCCATCTAATAGTAACTACGTAGACAAGGGCTGTAAGCGATCTATTGTACACCCGAAATATTTTCAAGCTTCCTCGCTTTCATTCATTGGCGCATAATCAAGGGTGTTTTTGATCGCTTACACATAACTTTTGATCACTAATGAGAGAAAATTAATAGTCCTACCTCCTGCGTCTCATCAGCCCACTTCCGCCCACTGCGCCACAGTGGTCGAAAAAGTATATAAGTAATGTTTTATTCCACAGAAACGGGACTCGACGTTCAAGTAGGCCCCTTCACCACGGGGCAGTATCTCATCATCCACGGCTGTATCATCGCAGTCTGCGTATTTTTAACAAACCTCAGAGTGTTGCCGTTCACCTCACTCTGCGTAACCGCCTCTAGGAATCTCCACAACTCTATGTTCTCAACAATGATCAAGGGAATCATGAGATTCTTCGATACTTGTTCCTCAGGTAAGATGCAAAACAGTTTGTTCAACAACTACATACATTTTAATCAGCTATAAAGTTAAGAAGATAATGAAAATGTTTCAACATATTGTGTAGGTAATCTTTCTTTTGACTTGTTTAGTCAAATGTCTTATACCATAGATATAAGATAAAAATTCAGGCGTTTTCAAATTATCGTCGTATAGTAATAATATATAGATATTTAAAATTATCTTTTAGTTTAGTAGGTAACCAGCATTATCAGTATCCAGCAATATCTTTATGGATATCACCTTGGTGACTTTTGAGGGCTATACAGGAAGGCCAACATAAACTAAATACACTGTACACGTAAACAAATTAACGTCTAAGATTATTCAGCAACATCCCTAAGGATGTAGGCATTAACATTGATGGATTTAAGGCCTATAGAGGAGCGACATATAATACTTAAATAAATAAATAAAGCCTTTAGTAACAATCTTAAATACACATTCATTACATATTTCTACTTAGTACTAGACCCCGGTTTTTTGATTGTCTTGCTTTTCAGCATAGGCCTCCCCGAGTGTTCTCCACAAAGATCTATCTCTTGCTTTTCTCGCCCAAGTCGTTTCTGCCAATTTTTAAATATCATCTTCCCATCTACGATACTGTCTACCTTTACTTCTCGTTTTATATCTAGGGCACCATTCTGTCACTTCTTTTGCCCATTTTTCCGTCTTATTTCTTACTAGATGCCCAGTCCATTTCCATTTTAGTTGTTGGATTCGGTATTTAATATCTATAATGTTTGATTGATTGAAAATACTTTATTGCACTTATAAAACTAGTACAAAGGCGAACTTAATGCTAAAGAGCATTCTCTTCCAGATAACCTTTGTGTATTGTAGACAAAGATGTGTAGGTAGTGCACAGAAAAGGTAAAAAAGAAAATTTGCACAGGACTAATAAATATAGCATAATATAGGTACATACTACTTAAATAAACCTACTTAAATACTTTATATGATAGACTAAACTATACCAATATCGAATTAAAATACATACTTATCAATAGAAGAGAAGTGTTATGGAAATATTAAGTTGCTCATTTTTGGTCGGTTTGACCGAGAAGGTGCCTATAGATTCTCAATCTGAATGCTTCCACTGAAGTAGCCTCGAAATAGTTTGGTGGCATATTTGGAAATGTTGGTCTGTTTTATTATTGTTGTTAATCTAACTTTGTCTTATAATTTTATGTTTAGTATAGGTACTTATTTCCATTCTGTGTTGACAAGTTTCTAATGATTTTATGTTCTTATTTGTGCAACTCCATCTAATACTTAGGCAAACGTAAACAAAATATCGAATAATGAAACCATATATTCATATCCCATTGAGTTCCGGCACCGATGGCCCTTTTTAACCTACTTCAAAAAAGGAGGAGGTTCTCAATTCTACTGTATTTTTTATGTTTGTTACCTCAGAACTTTCGACTGGGTGAACCGATGTTGATGGTTCTTTTTTTATTTGAAAAACTGGTGCTTCCGGTGTGGTCCCATTTCCATTTGGTCCAGTTCTGACCATGGCATCCATGAGAAAAACATATAAGTCTTAAATTTGTTTAATTTTTATTTTATGTTTGTGATCTCAGAACTCCGTTACCTATATATCAACCGATTTGGAACATTTGTATATTTATTTGAAAGGATATAGTTTTAGATTGATCCCAGTGAAATTCCATCAAGATTGGTAGAGTAGTTTAGTTTTTACTGTTATCTGAAGTCGGTTATATTTAGGTTAAAAATTTACTTGTATTTTATAAGGTGTATTTTTTATGTACTCATTCATTCAGTGCTTTTATGATGGTTTTCGTATCCCTTAGATTTTACATATTTTCCGTCAACTTAATATTTGAAACGTTTAGTAAGGTTTGCGAATTGTTTTGGTTTGTCTCTAGTCATACCTACTGTAAGTAGATTTTACTGAACAAGTAACGTATAAAGAAAATCATATGATAACCTGCTACTCGTCGGAAGATCTCGGCCAATATTACTGTTGACGTCCGCCGGATATAATAACATATTTTTCCGATATTATCGTTTCTGCTAGAGAAAACACGGTCTGTTTTGTTCGCTCAAATATAAGCTATTGCTTAGTTTTCTTTCACTGTTTGATAACAATTATGTCATGTTTGAGAAGATTGGCGAGACCGAGCCCAGCCAATATAAAAAACTGTTCATGATTATCACCAATAACAATATAAATTGGTAGAGGTCGTTCATTTTTAAAAGTTTGTCTACAAACAAAACCTCTCAATTATCGTAAAATGAAAGGTAGATGAAACATTTTCACGGATGAATTTAGGCTCCTCGCATAATAGCCACCGGCCACAGCCACCAGCCACCAGCAACAAGCAGTTCACACGTTTTTGCATACGTTTTGTATGGATAAGCCGCACACATGTGGCCGGTGGCAGTCAATCACTACAGCAGTCTCTGCGACACGCAGCAGAGGCGCCACAGCCACCGTCGCTGTGGCTAGTGGCTCATTTGCGCAGAGCCTTAGTCTCAGAGGATTATATCTATTATAAGATACATTATCAAAAAGAATTTACGCTTCACTACCTATCAAAAGGCAGTTTCTTACGCAAGTTGATGAAACTATTCCGATTCGTTCTCCTACTATTCAAACTTGTTACAAAAAATGTTTCAAGTAATTAATAAGACATTCCAACTAAAATATTCTGTAAAAGTGTGCTAAGTCTCGATTAAGATTACTTGGCCATAAAAAGTAGTGATCTATATCTATACTACTAGAAGAAAGATTTGTATTTTTGTGTGTGTGTATGTTTGTAATGAATAAACTCAAAAACTACTGAGCCGATTTCATAAATTCTTTCACCATTGGAAAGCTACATTCTCCCTGAGTGACATAGGCTACTTTTTACCTAACTGCGCAGAAGGAGGGCAACGTTTTTATTGAAAAAATACGCGTGCGAAGCTGCGGATTGGTCAGCTAGTATCAAATAAAGAGCTAAGTCTAAGCCCGGCATGCGAAACGATCCCAAAGCGTATTTAGCGACTAAACACGTTTAAATTTGACATGTTTGTATCAATCGACAACTCCTTAAATCATATTTACCTACTAAATACGTAAATAATAATACTAAAACTTATCCCTGTACCAAATTTCAGCTTCAGGGAAGTACTAGTCCTAATTTGATGATCTTTAAGTGAGTGAGTGAGTGTCATCTTAAAAAAACGAGTGTACTTTAGACCACACGAAAAAATAAAAGTTATTTTTTAAAATATTAATTTATAAAATCAGATTATAGATAACACCACCCTTTTGTATCTTATAACATTTTAATCAAACCCAAAATCTATCGATAATGACAATTTTTGTGTCACGCACTGGCTGAGTAGCGGTAAAAATAATGTTTTAAGGAAATGTCAACCTTATTTCGAGGCGCATACGGTAATTAAGTACATAAGTTATTTTCTGCAGCTGCCTGCCATCTGTTGTGGAATAACTGAACTTTTTCGTAAATCGAAGCTGGTAGATTCAAAATACGAAACGTCGTAAATACTTTTTTATCTATAGCAAAATGAACTCTATTATACAGCATGAAGGAGTGTTTTGTTTTTTCAGTTTTTATAATTTAGGTTAATGCGGGATAGAAGACATGCGACAAATCAACTGGCTATGAGAGAAAGAGAGAAAGAAAATGTGTGCTTGCACCTCTCTCTCTCGCCCCTACAGTGATATACGAAACGTAACTCTCTCTCTTTCTAACTTCACTAACTTATATCTCCCTCTCAACTTCCGTTCGCTCTTTTCGTAACGCATTCACCAGCTTATTCTCCAAGTCAAACGTGCGTAAAGAAATTTTACTTCAAAACTGCGTGTACTTATGAGGATCTACTTATGAGAATTTCAAGTTTATTACTTAGCTATTTTCGAACATATCTGATTGTAAAGTTTAGCTAGTTTGCCAGTCACTCACGCACTTAAAGATTAGTGTTTAGTACACACACGTGTTTAGCAACGCGTATCTAATGATAGCGATATTTTCAACGTTTTAATCGTTCCTAGTGCCAAAATACAGAGAACAAAATCGACCGAAATCGTTCCAGAAAGATAATTACTGTAGTTTGCGTTGCGCTTGGCAACTTGGCGGGGGCACTGCTGTGCCCCCAGATAACATACAGTGAACAAAATAACTTCTAATGAAACCACATCTCTTCTTTATGCAAGCAACGCAATGTAGTAGGGAATGCAATCCCGACTCGAGATTGCAAATTCGAGATCCCGCGGGATTAGAAATATCAATCCCGCGGGATCCCGTCTAGTTTAAAAAAAATGTTAAATTTTGATGACTGAAAAAGCTAATAACTGCTTGTTTGTGATAGTGAGGTTAACTAAAATAACATATTACTCGAAAGAAAATAAAAATCTTTATTCTTACCAACTAAATAATTATCGTCACCTGTCGCTAATATTCGGAAATAGTCGGAATAGTTTTCTAACGCTGTTTGGCGTTCCTGCCGCTTGCGGCCGTCAGTCAGCGCGCCGCTTGCGTCCCGAGTGGACGTGTGTAGCGTCGCTGACTACTGCCGCCCAATCCTGTCAATCTCGAACGGGATCTCGTCATATGATGCGTCGGGATTGATCCCGAAAAATTACACGAGATCGGGATTGCATTCCCTACAATGTAGATTCTACTGTTTGTGATTGCATTAGATATTTTGTCACCTTCGCCGTATTACACTACTTTGATCTCTAGGTAAGAAATCTATTATTGCTCCACTCCCAACTGTTGCAAAAATGTATTGCAATACCAAACGACTAACTTTAGGTCAAGTTTCACGCTATTGGGGAGTCTTGCTGTGAAAACTAAGCAGTTGGTTGTAACTTTGTAATTATTTGTCCACAGGTCGTATTCTGAACAGATTTACCAAGGACATGGGATCACTAGATGAGGTGTTACCTAGAACACTTCTCGACGTATTCTCAATTTACGGAACACTTGTCGCTATTCTAATCCTGAACGCAATAGCTTTGTACTGGACGTTAATCCCCTCAGTGGTCCTGTTGGCTCTATTCTATTTGTTGGTCAAAGTGTATATGAAGACTGCGCAAGCCATCAAGCGATTGGAAGCAACAAGTAAGCTAAACATAGAAAGAAGTGTAGTAAGTAGATGCATTAGCATACATGCAAGCATGTGCGCTTTCCAACATCACATTTCTTTGTTCGTAATTTCGTTCATGTACTAGTAGACTGGTGGTACATGGAAAACGTGGAATGGGAAACGTGGTCCTTTACTCATGACCTCATGACCAAGCTCAAGGTCACTCAACGAGCTATGGAGAGGGCTATGCTCGGGGTTTCTTTGCGTGACAAAATCCGCAATGAGGAAATCCGCAGAAGAACTAAAGTTGCCGACATAGCTCTCAAAATTAGCAAGTTGAAGTGGCAATGGGCAGGCCACATCGCTCGTAGAACCGATAACCGTTGGGGAAGAAAGGTTCTCGAGTGGAGACCACGGACTGGAAGACGCAGCGTAGGCCGGCCCCCCACAAGGTGGACCGACGATCTAGTAAGAATCGCGGGGAGCCGTTGGGCGCAAACGGCTACCAACCGCTCGTTGTGGCGATCTAAGGGGGAGGCCTATGTTCAGCAGTGGACGTCTTCCGGCTGATGATGACTAGTAGACTGTAATATTTATATCATGTCATTCAGGAGAGAACTGCTTACGCTTTTCTGGGGGACAGGGACACAACTCATCTATGTAACATTTATGGTCACAATAAAAATATTTCTATTTCTATTCTAAGTAACTGACAATGAGTTGGTCAGAATTATACAAGTCTCAGACACGTGAATGTTATTCGCTAGTCTTTCTACACATAAAAAGGGACAAATTTTATGATACGTCTCTTTTTTGGTGGATGTCACAAACTTACATACATACTTATACACACAAACGCACCCACAAATACACCCTCGCGCATACACACACGCACGCACATACACACACTTACAGGCACCGACTAATTAATATATATATACACGTACATTTTGTATGTGTAACTAATGCACCTTGATTGGGAGCTACTGTAATATTTCCCGGAGGAGGGCGTTGATGTCTGCGACACAGTTTAATACTTCTGCAGATATCATCGCTTTTCACATCATTTGTACCAATATTTATAGTGCAAATAAAGAATATATGATTATGTTAAAAACTAGTCATAACTCGGATCTTAGGGTACTTAGAACATTTATTAGACCCGCTTTGAGAAATGTGAAAATAACCTTCCGGATAGCGTACGTGTTCTGGGTCACTTCGTTTACCACAATATACTGCCCTATGCACATGGTCGGGAGAAAATGTCCGGTTCACCGCATGTACCTAGATCGGGCCGCAAACGAGGCCCGTCGACACGACGCGACACCACACTCGGATGTGTCACCCTACAAAACTTGCATCGCCATTTTAACTAACATGTATCGTAGCCACATTTTGGATTAGTAACCAAAAAAACAGTATGTTGATTCACCTGTGTTAGTTTTTACTGTAGATGCAGTATTTTCCCCAAAAGTTTATTACAAGATTTACGAGAGTTAAGACAGATAACAAAAGCGGATACTATTATTGAAGGATATTTTGGAAATATATGTGAACCCGAAATCTATCCTAATTCTACCGATTAAACGGAATAACCTTTCTCAAAAATAGTTGATTTACAGTGATAACATTATTAAACTTTTGAACGTAATAAATTGATATCTGCGCTTTCAGCTAAGAGTCCAGTATTCGGAATGGTGACCTCTTCACTCAACGGTATAGCGACGATCAGATCATGTGGAGCCCAAGACCGGTTAATGGATGAGTTTGATGAACATCAGGTTAGTAATTAATTGAAATCCTACATCTTTAGTTCAAAATTTTCATTGATCGCAACGCGAGATCGTGACTCATCCGTTCCATGAGGAACCGCATGGAAGCATTCATTAGTGCCCGGGGAGGAAGTACGAGAGACCGAATAAACTGTTTTAAACCGTTTTTTTTAAGTCTTTGTTTCTAAAATTTAACAAATTCTTCTTAAAGAGTAAAAACATACCTGTAGAACAAAACATGACACCTAAATAAATTTCAATTTAATTTAAAATAATAATATTCGTTAAACGATACCATATTATATCCACAATTAACTGACATGATTAATATTCTTTGTTTGATGTAAAAGAAAATAATAAAACTCATTCAAAACCAAACTTCAGAGGTGTTTCGATTTTATTAATGAGAAATGTATTATTAATATAGACTAGCTGTTGCCCGCGACTTCGTACTCGTTACAGTCCTAAATGTGTGGGTAACCTAGAAATAAAGCTAAACTCGCTGTTGCAACTTGACTTCACACCCCATTTTTATCCTATGGAAACTGACTATGAGATAAAAGGTAACCTATGTGGTAATCCAGATTATAATCTACGTATATACCAAATTTCGTCGAAATCTGTTAAGCCGTTACGACGTGGTCGAGTAACAAACAAATATATAAACAAGCAGCCAAACTTTCTCATTTATAATATTAGTGTGACAAGCGATCAAAGTTCAGTAGCCCAATTCTCATAATTTTTATTTTTAATTTATATTTTCCGTTTGCGGCAAACGTTGCATACATACAGGCATCGGAATTATAACGAGTTAAATTAGGGGCGTCATGTCTATCCTGTAGATGCCTACGATGATGAAGACACCCAATTTACGTTAGAAATTAATAAATTGTTAAGTACAGTCGCTTCTTAAAATGTAAGTGGCAGTGGATTTTCTATGGCTGATATAATGAATCTATTCTAATATATGAATATTAATTTGTTTTAGGATCTGCATACGTCTGCTTGGAACGGCTTCTTAGGCGGAGGATCTACGTTTGGCTTCTACCTGGACACAACTTGTCTAGTATACCTCACTACTGTAATATTCGTCTTTTTATTCGTCGATTTCGGTAAGCTTAACCTCATATAATAATTGACCTACATACGTTATCATAATACAGATAGGTTTTTCCTTCTATTGGTCTATAATGTATGTAAACGCTGAAATTGGGGCCACTCTTGATAATTATGTTTTCCCCTAACGGTCTTCTGTTCGTTGGTTACCAACAGAATTACCAGGGGATTTGCAATACGATTCAGAACACTTCGTAACTGTTTCCCTGCTGACCAGTTTACTCTTAGTGGAAAACTATTGATCAATAGATTGAATATACCTGCACGGTTCATCAGAGTCGTTCATCACAGACTGAAACGCGCGTAGGGAGCCATTTACTCAATTGAAATCAGAGTTCCGAAAAAGATGTGTATAAATCGGCCTCATACATGCTTTTTCATTTTCGGTGTGCGTTCTGTCTCCAGTCCTGCGAGGGAGAAAGCATACGTTCTGATCTTTGTAGGCGGAGTTTATAATATATATATTGGTAGTAGTAGGCGTATGATTTAATAAACCCTCCGTCGTCCGAGACACGTTCTCGGAGACCCGGATGACGAAATCACTTCCGCTAATGCGGAAGAGTCATCCACATTAGACAGAGCAAACACTCCACAAATACACCGACCTCGCCGGCGAGGTCGACGAGTCCCTTCAGTCGCCGCCTATACGAGGTAAAGCACGTACCCGGGCGTTTCTCTCCTATCCCCGTCCCGGCAACAGCCCAAGCCAAGGTTCGTACCTAAGTGGTGCCCTTGTGCTAGTTGCCTCATCAAACAAATAACAGGGCTGAGCGCCTTCTGCGCTCGCCAAAAGCTCGGTTAAGCTGCAACGGCCTCAGAGGCCAACAGCGAGATTAGTCCATTCAAAAAAAAGCATGATTTAGTTGCTAATCCCGTTCTCGTTTCCATAGAGTCCTCCTAGCATTGTTTTGTTTTGTGTGAAAGTATTGTATTTGTAAGTATTTGTGTGAAAAGAAAGATAAGTGTAAGTAAGAGTGAATATGAACCCCCTAGATCTTCGTGCTCCATCTTATGCCACATCATCGCTTATCGTCAGGTGAGATTGTGGTCAAACGAAGATCTATCTTCGTTAAAAAAATTATCTAAGTCTATGTTTTCTATCTGCACTTGAAGCAAAATAAAGGTTATAGTTTATTCCATTGTCTTCCAGGGGACGCGATCCCATTAGGCAGTGTAGGACTAGCGGTAACTCAGAGCAACATGCTCACAGCCATGTTGCAACACGGAGCGCGCATGTTGGTCGAGTTCTTTGCTCAATTGACCAGCGTCGAAAGAATTTTGGAATACACCAAAATTGAGACTGAACCAAATCTGCTTGAAGGACGTGAGTAGCTAAATAATTTATACATGTACTTATTATCCGCACTACGTTACAGCTTTTCTTATTTTGTTCCATCCAAAGTTTGCCTGGAATAAATCATCGCGTTCAGCGAGAAGATGGCTAAAGACAATTAAGTTACCCATATTGCTTTTTTAGTTTAGCTCAGTACCTATTTGTATTGTTTCTGTTATGTAGATAATTTAATTAAGTTTTAGATAGACGGAAAATATCTACCACATTTTAACTAAAAATAAACAAATAAATAGACTCACAGGAATACAAGCGGTGGTCTTATCACTGAAAACAAATACTTCCAGATAACCTTTTGATGGGAATCAAAACTGAGATAAGAGACGATACCCATTATAGAACTTTATCACTATTAATGGTATAATGTAAGTTTATCATTCCTTGATAGGAGCACTCCGCTCTATCATCATTTTATATATACTCGTTTTACTTTACACATTATTATTCAGTGCAATTAAAACATGAACTGGATTTTTTTGCACTACAGCTAAAAATAAATAAAAAATATGGCGCATAAAAATATCACTATAGTATTTTAAAATAACTTTACAAAATAACAGTTGCCAATAAAGCGCTTGTTCGCGAGCGGCCGATATTGCGCGTTTAACAATTCATCGCAGACAAAAAAATTTATCTTTTTTATGGTCACGTTACCACATTTTTATTGCTCATTTTTTATTAACAGAGATAGCGATGCCGCCAACATGGCCGCAGGAAGGTAGAGTCGAGTTTCAGAATGTTAGCCTGCGGTACTCACCTACTGAAGACCCCGTGCTGAGGAATCTAAACATTGCTGTTGAAGGCGGCTGGAAGGTAAATAACCTATTATACACAGGGTTATTGTTAAACACTAACAACCTTGCAGGGATGTATTACTAACATCATAATCAACAAATTTGGGTATATAACTGTTATTAGTACAATCCTGCAAGATTGTAAGTGTTACCAGTAACCCTGTATACAATACATTTTAATAATAACTTGTATAAGAAAAATATTGAGCATGAATGGAAAGAATGTTTGTAGAGAAAACTTAAAACAACCAACTTATACGGAGCAAGTTTTACCGTGGATAATATAGGTAGGAGCATGAACTGTGAAATAAGATACGTGCTTTCAAAACTGTATGTAAACTCAAGAGGGCTGGTTATAGCAAAAACAGAACAACTTCTTTTAAAATAAGTTTATAGTTCTTTTCAAAGCTTGTCTCTTGGACTTTGTGTCCGCGTTTTGGACGATTTGCGAACGTGTTCCTGCGAGGCAGCTTGTGCTGCCGCGTGTGCGTATAGGTACACACGCTCCGCCACAGTCAGTCATAAAGAAGAAACGCAAAATTTACGTAATAACAATACGCTGCGTGCACGTCGCGTGTACGCCACGCACCCGCCGCGGCGAGGCCACTACTCACACGGAGTAGCAGTTTTACAGATCGCTTCGCTGGAAATACGCTTGAAAAACGCCGTTAGTTGGCACCTAAAATAGCTTATTTTTACCATGCTTATGTTTGTTTTCGAGATACGACATTGTTTTTTACCACTTTAGAATTAGCATACCCATTCAGCAGCACCCTGTATCGTTTCCTCTTTATACAAGACGATAAGATATAGAAAACTAGTGATGGTTAATTCCATATATATAATACAAGCTTACGCGGTTTGACAATAAAAAACATTACCCACCTTCTTCACAGTCAGATAATAGGTAGCCGATGCCCCAATTCGATGAAATTTGGTCAATATCGATCTAGCCGGTTAGTCGTAAATGCGTAACAAATAGACAGACATACAGAGAGACAAAACAGCTTTTGAATTTAATATGTAGTAAGGATTTCTTGTGTATATTAACCCGAAAGGGGTTTATTGACCCCAGGAGAGTAATATTTGTTCTGCAAGTTCATAGTTTACAAAAGCAAGTTCATCAGCTGTTTTAGGCAAATGACCAAAAACTCAAACAATTCTTAGAAGCAAAAATGTTTACTTATAAAAATGTTCCTAAAAAATCTAATTAAACTTTATTGATATTACGAGCTGACGCATATGAGCGGTAAGCATATCAAAATGTAATATTTTGTTGTGCGCACAGTTTGGCAAAAGCAGAGTTACTGGATAGTAAAATATAGGTTTCGGCCGTTAATCTATTATTGGCAGATCTATTGTTCCAGATTCCAATTATGTATTGTATATCAATTGCGTTTGCAGGTTGGTATTGTGGGAAGGACGGGCGCTGGAAAGTCGTCATTGATCTCCGCCTTGTTCAGATTCGCTTACATCGATGGCAAAATCTCTATTGATGGAATAGACACATCACTGGTAGCAAGACAGGTACGCAAAATATTTAACAGTAGTTTGACTCGCCTTGTTCGTCGACTTAATATACAAATATTGAGATTGAATACAGCAAAACTATATTTATCAAAATAACAAACATTTAAATAAATAAATATTGCTGGACATTTCACAAAGCGTTATCTAGCCCCAAACTAAGTAGAACCTGTATTACGGGAACCAGATAACTGATAGAAAACGTATATACATTTTTTTTGTAAATACATACCATGTACAGAAAAACATCTAGACCCGGAACAAATATCTGTAGATCATGCAAACATTTGTTCCGCGGCGAGAATCGAACCCGTTACCTCCTGCATCTCAGTCGGCTATTCGCCCACTGCGCCATGTAGGTCGTCACATAGCACTCAGGGATAATCTTTCTATCAGTGAAAGAACTTTCAGTATCAGTTCAGTAGTTTCTTATATTTTCACCAAACAAACATACAGACTACTAATACTACTTGTTTTTAATATATAGTGGTTCGCCCCGAACTGAGATCTCGCGAGTATCGCAAAAAAACAAAAAAAAATATTAATAATATTTGACTAATAAAATAGTTCCACGAAATGCTCAGCCAAATTACTTGACCTACAGTTTCATTCAAATTACAAGTAACGGGAGTTCATGATGTTGGTACCTCTATTTAGGGGTAGAAATTGCAGTTATTCTAGATTTCAGACTTTTCCCTATATTTGTGCCAATAAAACTACACAAATACCAAATTCCAGCACTGTGGGGTCACTGGTCTATAGGTACTGTGAATTTCGTCAAAGTTCAGTTTTTGTCATGGTTAATAACTTAAAAAGTACTAAGACTAAACTAAAAATTAAGACGGTGTCAAAATGCGCTAATAAAGAACTTTTATTAACCGTTCCATTTGAGCTTTTTCCCATTTGAGTCCCATTTGAGTTTCTTATTTTGATTTATTTTACCCCTTTTGAACCCTAATATCTCAACAACACCCCATCATTTTTAGCTCATTTAGTCATACCAGTATTGTGCCATCATAACATAACTATATACCAAATTTTACGATGATCGGACCAACGCTTCCAAAGTTATCCTCGGACAAACATACATACATACGCGTACAACGCCGATTTGCGCAATTAGTTTTACAGTTCTCGATTTGGATACCTGACGTTCACTATAGGTTGCTTATGTATTTATACATTGTTGTGTTATTTTCAGGGTCTGCGATCAAAAATTTCAATTATTCCACAAGAGCCCGTTCTGTTCTCTGCGACAATAAGATACAATTTGGATCCATTCGATATCTACAGCGACGGTGACCTTTGGAGAGCACTTGAACAGGTCTGACTAATGAATCATGGCGGGTTCCTATATCCGTCGGTAACCGACTACGAAACGTATCTCCTTGAAAAAGTGTAAAACTAGTGTCAAACTTTTGACACGTTTTCAAGGAGAAACGAGTCGTAGCTGGTTACCGACATATATAGGAACCCGCCGTCAATAACAGTTTTCTGTCGGTTACTATTTTTATTTGTGTTTATTTGGAAAGTTTGATGTGTTATACTGATTATACATTTTTGTAGGTGGATATGAAATCTGCAGTGCCTTCATTAGACTTCCTCGTGACGGAAGGTGGATCTAACTTCTCGATCGGACAGCGGCAATTAATGTGTCTCGCACGCGCCGTGCTGCGCTCCAACAGAATACTGATCATGGATGAGGCGACTGCGAACGTGGATCCCCAGTGAGTATTCAAACATATTCCGCAGACATTATACATTCCTCTGATATGTTAATTCTAATTTAATCAATGTTCGCTTTCAGGACCGATAACTTCATCCAGCAGACGATTCGCCGCGAGTTCGCTCAGTGCACGGTGCTGACGATCGCTCATCGACTCAACACTATTATGGACTCGGATCGGGTTTTAGTGATGAGTTTCGGTCAGGTGGCGGAGTTCGAACATCCATACATCTTACTATCAGACCCCAATAGTGAACTCTCGTCGATGGTTAGAGAAACGGGAGAGAAGAACAGCGCTCAACTTTTCCAAGTTGCCAAAAACGCTTATTTCCAAAGCAATCTGAAAGAAAACGCCAGATAAAACCATATATAGCAGTTCAGTGAAACTTGATCATTTCACTCGATTTTTTCAAGAATAGCTGTAATATTCATAACACGTAAGTAGTATTACTTTTGTAAAGTTGATTAATATTGTAAATACTGTGTTCAACATCACATGCAAAAGTACGTAGGTCTATTATAGGAAAAAGTAATAAAATCTGAAGCAAATTGTATGAACCAAACATACTGGAACCAGACTCAACGTCTCGACAAACTGCCTCGAAAATAATGAATATTTAGTGAATAAGCTGAAATTTTTATTTATTTTTTAAGAATCCACAAAACAGATTACAAACTTTTACTCTAATATTTATAAGTAGGTACGTGTACTAGGTATCTATTTATAAGACTTATTTTAGTTGTAGTTAAAATCTTGTATTATTTTTTATAATAAAACAAAATAATTTCAAACATATAGTATAATTTACTCCAGAATTATTGAGGTGCAAATCTTTTAACTAACTTGCCTTGTCAGGATATTTTAATCCAGCAAGTCGATTTTAACTCAGTGCTTGGTATCTGCTTGTATTAATACCAGTGGTCCTAGCATGCTTAAAATAATTGCCTATTAGTATACACGGCTACTCATCAAGCTATATATTCCAGTATAAGCTGACCCCGCATTGTGTAGGCTTTTCGTAGAATGAGAGGTCAGCTTATACTGGAAATTTATAGCTTGATGTGTAGCCGTGTGTACATTAAGAGGACAATTTCAAATAAATACTAAAATGTTTCGGGATTTAAAAAAAATCCTATCATTTTACCTGGCTACTAGCACTGCAGAGTACGCCTTGGATAACAGCATCGGTAAAGACGATATGCAAGGAAAAGTGCGACTACAGACATAGTAACTAGAAGTCCTTCAACTTTATGATTTTGAAAGAACGTCTTCCAATTTTTGTCGTCACAGCATCCATCACTGCAGCAACTACCCATATTAAGAGTGTTTTAAATGTTTCATCATTGTGCACCTAACCCAAGTTCATATTTGTGATATTTAACTATATTTTTGTATAATAGTGAACAGAATTTTTCTATACTTATCTACTTCATCTTTACGTAAGTTCCAGTCAGAGAAATGACGTGAAAAGACAGAAAATGACAAAGTCATTCAGTGTAATCTTTCTCTGACAGAAATGTTATGTTTTGATAAACAAAAAGATCCAATTAGATTCTAGAAAAAGCAAGACCGGCAAGTGAGACTCGCGTGCCGAGGGCTTCATACCTACCTTCGGTGCGTTCCGAAACACGACAGAATCGCTAGCGTTCCCTTAGCTGTTTGCGTACCGATACAGTTCTCACGCTGATGACAGTTGAGTGCTTTCAAGTATTCGGAACGCTCATGAACGCGCTCGCAGTCAGTGTTCCTATATAATTTCATAACAACAATAAAACTAACCAACCAGCTGTCTTGTCACTTCTGACAGGGAGGCTCGCGGTGATTTTGGTTTGGATCATGGACGTTGTTAGCGCAAAATGGCGGATGTAATGACGTTATCTATAACGATTCACGGGACCTCGTTGCCGCGCTCATAGTGTCTCGGAACGCTTGTTAGCGCAATGATATCGATTTTAGCGTGTTTCGGAAGGCACCCCTTATATGATTTAGATTTATGCAAATTTAGCAGTGCCATCCAGAGTTATGTGAGTGGTAAACTAAGAAAACATTTAAGGTTGTTTTTTAACAAAAAAACTATTATAGATAGATAGTTTGTTTTATTTTTCTTGTAATCTTTGCATATATCATCCATCAACCATATTTCTAGATTTTATGCTTTGCAAACTGGAGATATGGGGATTTTTTTTACATTTTTCATCATATCTGCAAAACAATACAACATAGCAAAAATAAAAAAATATTGTAGTTTAATAATTGACCTTTTATTTTATCTAGTTTTAATAACCCTGCTTTGAAATCTGATCTCCACCATTGTGACACATAAAATGTAAATAATAGGTTGGGGAAAAAGTCTTTTCGCATTATAGTATGTAGGTATGAACTTGTAATAAAAACTCTTTGGCTATATTATTTGTATCTGGCTGGGTATGGTATCATTCATAGTTTAAATTTTAAAGAAGATAATTCTAAATTCAAATTAGGAAAATGTGTGATTTTTATTCGTTTTTCATACTGTGAAGATGAGTGAATCTAATGAAGAAATTCGATACATTTTAAAATTTTACTACAAAAAAGGTAAAAATGCAACGCAAGCCGCAAAAAAATTTGCGATGTTTATGGACCTAATGCAGTGTCTGTGAGAGTAGCACAAATTTGGTTTAAGCGTTTTCAATCCGGAAATTTTGATGTCAAAGATGCACGTCGCTCTGGTCGCCCTATTACGGATAAAATTGATGCCATTTTTGAAAAAGTGGAGCAGGATCAGCATATCAGTAGTTACAACGTAGCTGAAAGACTGGGAATTGACCAAAAAACAGTTTTGGCGCATTTGAAAACAACTGGGTACACAAGAAAGCTCGATATTTGGGTACCCCACGAGCTCACTGAAAGAAATCTAATGAACCGTGTACTCATTTGTGATTCTTTATTACGACGTAATGAAACCGAACACTTTTTGAAGAAGCTGATAACTGGTGATGAAAAGTGGATCACGTACGACAAGAACGTGCGAAAAAGGTCGTGGTCAAAGGCCGGTCAGGCTTCACAGACTGACACAGAATTCATTATGAGCTGTTACCACCAGGCAGGACCATCGATTCTACTGCGAACAACTGATGAGATTAAAGCAAGAAGTTGAGAGAAAGCGGCTGGAATTAATCAACAGAAGGGGTGTGGTTTTTCATCATGATAACGCTAGACCTCACACATCTTTAGCCACTCAGCAAAAATTAAGAGAGTTTGGCTGGGAGGTGTTAATGCATCCGCCGTATAGTCCTGAACTTGCACCTTCAGATATCTACCTGTTTCGGTCTCTTCAGAATTCTTTAGGCAGTGTCAGGTTAACATCACGAGAGGACTGCCAAAACTACTTGTCGCGGTATTTTGATCAGAAGCCCCAAAATTTTTATAGCAATGGGATCATGTCTCTACCTACAAGATGGCAAAAAGTTATCGAACAAAATGTTACTCCTTCTACAAACATTTTATTAGATTTTAATTGCACATTAAAGAAGTATTAATACTGTAGCGATTAACAAGTTTAGGAACTCCATGCTCTCATGAGCAATTCAAAAACATTTCGCATTTCAGAACAATTTAGAATTTCGAACATGGTTCTTGCACTTGTCGGACTTTTATATTAGTCATTGCATCATCTTATTTGTCCTATCATGGCATTGTCAAATACGCAAAAAGTAGACTTAATTGAAGCATACTTCCTCAATCGCGGTCTGGGTAGCGTTCCTGATACCACTTCAGCGCATTAGTTAGGCTTCGTCGGTTAAGGAAATATGCTTCAATTAAGTCTACTTTTTGCATATTTGACAATGCCTTGATAGTACAAATAAGATGATGCAATGACTGATATAAAAGTCCGACAGGTGCAAGAACCATGTTCGAAATTCAAAATTGTTCTGAAATACGAAATGTTTTTGAATTGCTCATGAGAGCATGGAGTTCCTAAACTTGTTAATCGCTACAGTACTTCTTTAATGTGCAATTAAAATCTAATAAAATGTTTGTAGAAGAAATTTTGTTTGTCCTGTTGTATGAGAATACTTTTTATTAAATTTGACTAACTTCCGCTGTTCAGATTTTTTTTCATCCGATACAATAATATGATCCTTACAAAGGACTGCATCGATCGGCATCAAAAAAAATTAATACTTCTTTAATGTGCAATTAGAATCTAATAAAATGTTTGTAGAAGGAATTTTGTTTGTCCTGTTGTATGAGAATACTTTTTATCAAATTTGACTAACTTTCGCTATTCAGATTTTTTTCATCCCATACAATAAAATGATCCTTACAAAGAACTGCATCGATCGGCATCAAAAAAAAATTTACCAACTTGATTCATTTTAAGGCGCTACTCACACTTGACCAAAAAGAAAAATATTTTGGCATTAAAATTTAATGCCAAAATATTTTTCTTCGAAAACGAGCTGATGTTTTAAAAGAAACTGCACCTGTATCTCCTCTGGTTATGGGTGCTGCCGTACTGTTACAGTTAAAAAAAACACTGTATAAGTATCAGTTATCTGGTTCCCTTAATACTTTGCTTAGTTTGGGTGTAGATAGCACCATGTGAAATATCCAGCGTTAGTTATTTATAAGTAGTTTTTTGGTTACAGCTTAGGATATCCCCACTGACTGACCCATTAATCAAATAAAAATGTATATGTAAGTACCTACTTACTTAATTTTAGGGTCTATGTGCCTCACCTCTGTACTCGCAGCACACCAAATTACACCAAATGGCGGGTAGAAAATCTATAAGTAGTGCGCCAAGTTTTGGTTACATTAATTTATGTGCATTAACGAATTAAATATGATCTATTAATAGCATGAAATGTAATGGATGAGCGTTTTGAGTATCTACATGAATCAAATCCTTGAGCCTTGCGCTCCTCTGTGACCTTGCAACTTAAAACTCGTGTACACTCTTCTCACTTTTATAATAAATCCTTCACTGTACAAGCTATCCGTCTATGGAACTCTCTTCCTCCACACATTAGAACTGCCAAATCCCTTCCCATCTTTAGAACAGTTCTATTTAAACATCTGTCTGCACTACAATGCTGATTTCTCATTTTCTCATCTATCGTTACGCTACTCTTTGTTTTTATTTCACCCTTCTATTGTACACCTATATGTACCTACTTATAGTATTTTATACAATATACCTTTTATTATGGAATGTTTATGTACTATCCTATATTATTATTCACCTAATTTATTAATGAGTACTTATATATTTGTATATAATTATTTATTTTGCTTATGTAAGTACACTGTTTATTCTATATTCAATTATTTTTTATTAATAGCTACCGTCCTATAACGTTCTCGTGAAATCCAGTCCATACAAAGGTTGTCTGGAAGAGATCGCTTTCAGCGATAAGACCGCCATTTATATTACTGCGTGTATTGTTATTTGTTTTTTATATTGTTTTTTTTTTATTTTAAGTGTGATTTACAATAAAGCGTTTTCTATTTATCTATATAATGGATTAAATGAATAAATTACATTAAACTACCACTATCAGGTGTAATATTGACTAAATAACAAAGGAAATAATTGTTGACGACATCGTTGATGCCGGCTTTGGTTGGTTTAATTGAGCATTGTGCGTAATTTGGCGACGCTACCACTGCAATGCGGTTTCTAGTCTTGTGATGAAAATACAGCTCGGAGTCGCGTTTATTTAGCGTATAAAATCTATTAGTATGACGTATTTCTCAATACTAGGCCTAAACGTACCTATCTGCTAATTAAACCGGTCAAGTGTGAGTCGGACTCGCGCACTTAGGGTTCCGTACCATCTATAAAAACGGTAAAAAATCATGTCTGTTGTATGGGAGCCCCACTTAAATATTTATTTTATGCAATAGAGCAATTTTATTTATTTACCTTATTTGAGGTTGGTGCCGATTAAGCTAGTCCTCTAATGGAGGGTTCCTATATCCATCGGTAACCGACTTCGCCTCGTATCTCCTTGAAAAAGTGTCAAACTAGTGTCAAACAGAACTTTTTAAATTTTCGCGAACTATACTCATGTTTTTAAGACAAAACGGGTCTTTTCGCCGACAGATTTATATCAAAATCATAATTTTGACTAACCTCGACGTTTCGACCAAGTTACATCGGCCGTGGTCACGACTTTTCAGTGTCAAACTTTTGACAGGTTTTCAAGGAGAAACGAGTCGTAGCTGGTTACCGACGGATATAGGAACCCACCATAAATTGTATGAGCGCCCATACGACTCAGGGGACTATCTTAATTGGCGTCAACTATGTATGTGTGTGCAACCTTAAATTTTCAACTTATTTTATTTATTGGAATTTTTCCTTTATTTTTACTGACGAGACCTTGCTTTTTGCCAAATTTCGTGATTCAAGGTCAACGGGAACTACCATATAGGTTTTCAAACCAAAAACCTATAGGGTACTTCCGGTTGACCTAGAATTGTCAATTTTGGTTAAAAGCAAGTTCTTATAGCACAAGTTGAAGGGAAAGTTCCAAAAAATAAAAATAAGTTGAAAATTAATGTAAATTTTGGTACTTACAAGTTTTGATTTTTATACACCTAAAATGGACTATAGACCTCAGTAGGTATCTGTCTGGTATAAATTTCAACTTGCTAGATCCACCCGTTCCTGAGAAAATAGGTGGTAACACACGGACAGATGGACAAGAGAGGGATTTTATAAGGGTTAATTTTTTTACCTTTTGAGGTACGTAACCCTAAAAGTAATGAAAATTCTCATTCAAAAGCATCCGACACACAGGCAGATAGGCATGGGCGTTTATTCAACGGACTAGTCGAACCAACCGTTGATTAACATTCGACGCTTCAACGGTCTATCGTTTATTCGTAGACTTGTTGAATTCGTAGACGGTTGAATAAAATGTTGAGACGTTTGTTTCAACTAGAGCGCGACGGCTCGACGCGTAAACATAGTCGTATAATACGGGAACGGTAGATAGCTGGCTCGACGCGACGATAAAATAAATTTGAACTTTAAAGTTACGTAAGTAGCGTTCATATTTGAATAAATAGTTATAGTGAGTTAAGCATTTATTAAAATTATCCTGTCGATTAAAGAAAAAGGATAGCAATTACTTAACGAATAGACTATAGGTCACGTTATGAACTAGTCGAAAAATTCAACTACTTGATCGACTAGTCGACGATCGACGATGAACGGTTTCGTTTCGTTTATGAAAAAATCGTCGACGACCCATCTCTACAGGCAGGTGTTTGTTACACCTTTTGTTTTATGAATTTAAATATGGCGAACTAATCAACAATCTATGGGAAGGCCTATGTTCACCAGTTCTACCCATTGCTGATATGATCTTGATTTAAAATAAAAGAAAAATGAGTGTGCTTTAGACCACACGACTGAAGTAAACTTATTTTCAAAATATTCATTTATAAAATTGTCCACACGTCTGTAGGTCGATCAGTCTATGTTCATTCTGGACAGACGCAACTCGCACTCGCAAATTAACGTTTAAATATATACGAAACGTAACTCTCTCTCTCTTTCTATCTTTACTAGCTTATATCTCCCTCTCAACTTCCGTTCGCACTTTTTTTAACGTATTCACCAGCTTACTCCCCAAATCAAGCGTGCGTCAAGAAGTTTTACTTCAAAAAAAAACTTCAATATTCTTCGATAGAGCATAAAAAAGAAAGCCTAAAATCAAAATCTGTTTATTTATTAAAATCACAAAGATCACTTTGAAAGGTCAATTTTACTGCCTGTTATTTCGCGACCAAGCCAGAAAAGAAAGGCAAGAAACAAGGCTGGTTGTTCTGTTTGTTTTAATTATCCTTTTAGAATACATACAATAAAGAAAATAAATTACGTCTTAATTCTAACATTTTTGAACGAGTTGGAAAAATTTCATTCCCAAGCTTCTCTATCGTCTAACTAATCCGATATGTTATAGTAGGCTTTTTTATAATATATATATATATTTATATATTACTTTTTATATATTTACCTATATTTTATCACGCGTTTGTGTTGATTTATATTTTTGTACTAGCTGTTGCCCGCGACTTCGTACACATTACACTACTAAATGAGTAGGTACTAATTTATCACAACATATCACATTAATTTATGTGATGATGTTCAGTGAGGATGTTTGTTTATTTGTTACTCAATCACGTCGTAACGGCTGAACCGATTTCGATGGAATTTGGTATGTACGTAGGTTTTAACCTAAACTAACTTACTGATATTAACCTGCTTCATTTAATCCCATAAATCAGGTAAAAAAATTTCATCTACATAAAAGTCGTCGTGCAGTCCACACCCTTTAAGTTTAATATTGTCGCAATGATGTGCCAAAATGCTAGACGTAGTGACGCCATCCCACTCTCTGCATGTTAGATATAAGCGCAATGATAAGTCATAAAAAAATCTTAGCTAGACTCTAGTGAGACTCTACCTAGAAACAGCAGGCAGAAAAACTCGGCGGTTGCTGCAAAATTTGGTATCACTCATCATTGTGACCCTTTTTATTTTAAAGTCATGCTGCGCTACCTCCAATGTTTTCACTAATCATTCAACCCTATCGTTAGATAGGTTATTGTTATTGTTGTGAGTTGGTTAGTGGACGCTGCAGTTTTACAATGTTTTATGGCTCATCATGTTTTATGGACCCTGGAGCATGGGGACGCTGTGTTGGCTGAAAACTTATAACACTATCATTACGACCCCAATAAATTTAAAGGCAATGGGCTGCGAGACGCTGCGGTAACTGAATATTTTATAGCCTTACCTAACTTGTAGTGGGTTGAGTGGGGCACGATGAGTTTTTTATGCCTATGTATTTAAATGAGGGTGGCTGCGCTAGCCGATTTATTTTTATGACTAATAATTGCGACCCAATTTATCTTATAAAGATTGGGCTGGTGGATTCTGCGATATCCAATGATTTTTAAGGCTCCATGTTACTTGTAGTTTGTTGTAGTTAGCTGGTTGGGGGCGACGTTACGTAACTGCACATTTTTATTATTCATCACTGTGACCCAACTTATCTTAAAGAGGGTGGGTTTGGGGATGCTACGTTAGCTGCTAATTTTTTGACTTATCATTACTCTATTCATCTTAAAAAGACCCCATTTTAGTTAAAGCGAGCGTGAGCTGGAAGACGCTGCGGTTACTGGTTTTTTATGACTTAATTTTGCCACTCTATCTAATTTAAGGGAGTGGGCTGGGGGACGCTATGTTAGCTGATCCTATTTAACTTGAAGAGTATGGGCTCGGAAAAGCTGCGGTAGCTACAAATTTCTTTTGACTTATCACTGCGACTCTAAAAAACTTAAAGAAAGTGGATAGCAGGACGCTGCAGTAGGTATTTTTTTATTATTCATCCTTGAGATCCCTATGTAAAAACTTTTAACGCAGCACTGTACACTAGGGGATGATGCGTTAATTTTTTTTTGATGATTAATCATTGCAACATTATAAATCTTAAAATGATTGAATTGGAGGATGCTGCTGTAACTGAATTATTTTTTATGACTTATTGTTGCGGCCCTATCTGTCTTGTAGTGAGTTGGTTGGAGGACTCTACGGTAGCTAATATTGTGTATGATTCATCACTGCGACCCTATTTTCACTGAAGTGAAGTGAGAGTTTGCTGGCAGAGGCTGCGGTAGCTGGATTTTTTTATGACTCATCATTGCGTCTATATCTATCATGCAGACAATAGGCTGGGGACACTACGATGGCTGAATTTTGTATGGCTCACCATGTCATCAATATTGAATTTAAAGGGCCACTCCCTTCCACACTGCAGGAATCCTATATAGCTGAACTTTTTTATGGATTTATCTTTTTATATGAATTTAAAAGTGATAATATATCACTATTTATACGTATTTATATCTACACTAACCTTGGCCTGAAGGCACACCAAAGATTATGAAAACTGATTTATGAGATAAAAAGTAACAATAAATTATAAACTAAACATTTGCAAAGTTTGAACTCAATCCGTTCAGTAGTTATGTCGTAAAGGGGTAAAAACTAACGGCGATTTAGTCGTAATTTGAATCATCTCATTAATTTCGACAATGGCGTGACAGAGCGCGGTAGCACAATTGGATAGTGCATCCTCGTATCAAGAAGAATGTAGCGGGTTCAAGTCCCGTCTAGGCTTGAAATTTATTGAGATGATTTTAAAATCTTGCGGTAACATAAACCAAAATCATTTTCCTATAGAAACTTTGACACACCATTTTTATCCCATGGGACCTGATTTATGGAATAAAAAGTAGCTTATGTGTTAATCTAAGTTATAAATTGACGTACATAACAAATTTCATCAAGATTAGTTCAGTTCAGCCGTTACGACGCTATTGAGTAACAAACAGATAAACGAACATCCAAACTTTCACATTTAAAATATTAGTGTGATTCACTCCTGGCTTCATGATCAAACCCTAGTTGTCATTATATACCTAGCCTCGCAAAAACAATTTAATAGAACTAACACGATAAATCTATTGTTATACATTAAAGAGTTCTGTTGATTCCCTGCTGGCTCCATCATCAGATCCTGGTAGACGATATCGTCAAACATCTCACAAAAACAATTTAAAAGAATCCAAACATGAACGTTTTACTCTTATCCATTAAGCAATTCTGATCATCACCTGTTATTCCCTGGTACTCAAAACAAACAAAAAATAAATAACAGAATAATTGTATTTTTGACGACATTTAAATCAACACCACACTCAAGTTTTTCATATAAGAGGTTTTATTTTGACCTTGGGGTTCCTGAAAATATTTAAAATCTAGCAACTACTACTAACTTTAACTATTTCAAACAACTCTGAAATCTGGCCATACAGAAAAATTAGATTTGGTTAGCAAACAAAGTGGTCCTTTGCCATTTTTCAGGAAAATTTCTGGAAGCGACTGCTGAAATATCTATTTATTTATTTAATTAGGGGAATCTACATTTAAAATTTGATCGGTCTACTACTAACGGTACCTGAAGATCGACTATTTTTGTTTTATTTTAAACTCTTATTTTGAACCCCATGGGGTGCGAATATCAAAAAATCTTTTCTTAGTCCACTCGCACACCATAAAAAAAACACAACCTTTATATTTCAAGTCCCTAGGATCAGCGGTTTAGGCTGTGCGTTGATTTTCAGTCAGTCTGTAAGTCCCGTAACTATTATTTAATATAGGTATTGATGATGTTATAGATGATTAAAAACGGTAGATTTCCCCATCTTCAGACGCTGGTAGTCAATTGTATCGTGAAATGTCTCGCAGAAACAATTTAATAGAACCCAAACATAATACAGCTCCTGTTATCCATTATAGAGTTATGTAGATTCCCTCCTGGCTCTATCATCAAACCCTGGTGGTCTTGCCATGATAAAATGTTTTATTATTTTCCTATAAAAAGTATTTATGCAAAGTTATACGTTCGTAAATGCAAATGACATTGTTTTAGAACAAACTACAACATCCCTTTTCAACCCTATGGGGTGATTTTCAGATACAATTACTATACCATGTTTCATTATGCACCTTGCTTAGTATTTAAGTAATGTTTTAAGTCTATTAACCCTAGAAATAATGTTTTACCATACAAAGTTCAACACTCTTTTTCACCTACCCAGGGGATGAATTTATAAAATAAAAAAATACCATTTCTCTTATTTTTGTGGAAAAATATGTTCGCCAAGTTTCAAGTTTATAAACCCAAGAACTACGGTTTTTCATACAACCGTAAAAACCTTTTTTGACCCCCTTGGGGGATGAATTTCCAAAAATCAGTTCTTAGTGTTCATTTTCACACCACAAAAAACATACCATCCAAATTTCAAGTCTAGGGCTAGCGGTTTGGGCTGTGCGTTGTCTATATGTCAGTCAGTCAAGACAACGATTCTTAAATATTAAAAGATTGTTTATTTATAGAAGTTATATGATACTTGTTAGAGAATAACGTTTACCCAATTTACAGTAAACCGTTCTTAAAACTCAAATAGAAAGCTTCTGAGCTTGGAATTGAGTACTGTATAGTATCTTCCACTTACTTAGTAACTATCTTCTATGAGAATCAGAAACTAAGAGTACCATGACCCCATAATAGTTGGACCTTACCTCAGGCTACAAAATAAAGATATGATTTTGCAATTTAACAAATATATTACCTTTTTGTTCGGCAAAAAATCGAACCTGTACCTTTCCGGCTCGCCCACTGCTTCACTACAGAGTATCTTCTCGTATTAGATTCACCGTTTAAGTATACACATTTTAGTTCTTCATACTTTTCATGATAATAGGGGTCCTCGGTATTACGCGCGAGTGAAACCACGTAATCGTGACATGTGAAATGGAACCCACACGTGGGTAACTGGTACTGCATGCGGTGACTCATGACGTAGGGTATAAAACTTACTGTCCCATTAGATTCGACACATTCGGCACCGATAGATGCTCCAGGCAAGTAGATGATGACTAACATAAGAATGCCAGTGGTGTAGAGAACATGTGGGTTCTTGAATATCGCAGCACTTCAGAGAGCAGCCGGGTAAGGCAGGGCTCGGGGTGGATGCTCCTTCGCAACTAGTAATACAAGACTCTCAGAATAAGAAAAAACCAGAAGCTGTGAACGCGCTTAATATTGAAGCGTCAAAAACTACACAAAATAGAGTAGTTTTACGCGAACTCCATTAGTTACTCTGTGACCGACGTCACGCGTGACATGTTTTAGTTTTCAGTTTAATTAAAATTCGTGTGTCGTCCCAACGAGTAACAATTCAGCTGAGCACAACAAAAAAACAATATGGGATCACATTTCATACGTAAGTAGCGCATCTAAATACGCTTGTGTTAATTGGTTATTGAATAAATTGTTCAGTTTGTAATTGTCATAAGTAATTATCCTCCATTTTGCTGGTGTTGACGAATATCGAGCGTTATTATTTTTTCTACTCTAGAATTCTGAGATTGCAAACTTTTATTAGTTCTAGTTTTAAATTATACGATTCTTTAAAAATACGTAATGACCAGCTTAAAAAGCTATACAGGGTTACTGGCAAATACTTAAATAGTTAGCATCCTTTTAAGTGCATGTTATGTACCTACATAAAAACAAACAGTTTTTGTATTACTACTTTTAAAAAACGCACGCAGCAAAAAGAAATTAATATTGTTTTAATTGAAACCGTGTTTTATTTTAAAATCATATGAGTTTATTAGGTAACATAACTATTTATGAGCAGTATACGGTGTTATCTATTTGGAGTGTGCTAAGCCGAAAGAGGGGCCATTGTACTCAATATTATGAACAGAAAAGTCGCCTTCAGCTGTGATTGCAAGCTGTGCACTGTGTCTATATAACAAAACCGATTCCCGCAACCATTTCACCCCCAACCGCGTAACGCTACTAGCTTAGTCATTAAGTACCCGTTTTGGGGTAAATGTTTGAGGTAAGATACAACTAATGAAATCAAAATTACCTTACGCAGTTATCACAGGTATATTTTATATCTGCGTGCCTGACTAGTATTATTAGGAATATCATAATAATTACTATAACTATTTAAAACAGGGTTATCTGTTTGGGATGTACTAAGCCGAAAAGAGGGTCATTGTATTCATCAAAAAAATGTGCTGTTCCAAAGAAAATTTTCATTGTGACGCCTGACAAAACGTATATCTTATCTCATCTTATGCAACAGATGGTTTGTTTCGATATTTTTTTAAAGCAACTGGATTAATTAATCTGATCTATTTCATATAGTTCAGCTGGTTGAACTTTTTAACCGAATAATAATACGAAAGTTGAACTAATTGAGATTGTATCATAGGCTAGTATAGTGATGATAACAGTGAAACTGTTATCATCAAAATTTTACGATATGCTTAATGAGTAAAGCGCAAGGCTTTGCGCAGTCTTATGTATGTTGTAGATAATTTAAATTCTGTGGTAAGGTCGATAGATATTCTGAATACAGAAAATCCCCCGTGTTCTTTAATGCTCATAATGTCTTGTCTCAGAATAGTCTTTCTTTTTTTTTATATTACTTATATGGCAAACGAGCATGCAGTCCACCAGATGTTAAGTGGCTACTGCAGCCCATGGATATCCACATAGAATTCAAAACAAGGTATTATGTTGACTTGATCTCTATGTGGATACGTTGTCATAATATAGGACTTAGCTGTTATGCCTATGTGCCAGTAATTACAGGAACATACCATTACCATCTAACCGGAACACAGCAGCACAAGTACTGCTATTTGGCGGCAGTCTTGTCTTAGAATAGAGAAAAAACCAAATTATACAAATAACTGTTTCATTGAAACGACGTATTTTTTAGTATAAATAATATTAATGTCGACTTACTCATTTACAAATTACATTAAGCTTATATTATAAACTTTAAAAATATTAACAATAAAATAACCTACTTAATGTCGATTTATTGCTTCTGTTCGTATTTTGCCTTGGCGACTTCAAACAGAACTTTTTTCATGCTTTCACCGGTCTCTCTGACCATGAAGCTGAAGATGCTGTTGGGGTTCTGAAGGAGAAGGTAGGGGTGATCGAACTCAGCCGCCTCGCCCTTGTCCATGACGAGCACGCGATCCGAGTCCATGACGGTGTTCAGTCGGTGAGCGATCGTAAGCACCGTGCAGTTCGTAAACTCACGACGAATGGTCTTCTGAATCAGCGCGTCCGTTCTGAAAAAGATAACGCCGATTTTAGGAAATTACTGAGAAAAATCGTGGCACATTTTTATTGATCGAGCGAAGCGAGATCTCTAAATCAACTTGGGCAAATCGGCGTTGTATGTATGTATGTATGTTTGTTTGTCCGAGGATAACTTTTGAAGCGTTGATCCGATCATCGTGGTATTTAAGTAGGTAGTGATTGTACAATTCTGGTGTAACTATATGAGCTAAAAATGTAGGGGGGTTGTTAAACGTATTTAGCGATTAAACATGTTTAAATTTTACGTATTTGTATGATTTGTATGAATATCAAGATAGTGCCACGAAATGCATAACCCGCTAATTATGCATTTCGGGGCACAATTTTTATAGTCATAGGTTACAAATAATATTTATTTTTTTCTGGGAGACTCGCGAGATCTCAGTTTGGGGCGAACCACTAGTTCACACAAGCACACTATTCTGCTGATAAGTACAGGCTCATGGCGAAAGTACGGCGTCGGCGTAGCCCGAAGCACTCGTAGCACTTAGCGTTTCTTTGAATCATCATCATCTACTAATTCAGAAATATTTATAGATTTAATTTTTCTTAGCATATTTTGTTTCTAAAATAAGGTGTTTTATAGATAATAAAGTTACATGTACGAGTATCACAGGAACACGCAGCGAGAGGAGACAACCGAGTGACCTATAGTCTAACTTTTTATTAGCTGCAGTAAAATGACGTTTCTAAATGTCATTCCGTAAAATAATGTTGCCAGCCTAATCTCAATAGGGATGTGATTCAGTTCACAAAAATTTATTAAATAACATTATTATGACGTTTTTGTTTCATTTTGAATGTACCTCCCTATACTGCCACTAAAAAAGATCAATCCTCTAGTATAGTAATAATAATAGGTTAAAAAAATACATTACAACTTAATATTAAATCTCAAAAAAAAAACCAAACTGATTATTCATTTATGATTCACTCATTTAGCTACATCCCTATTTATTTTTCTTCAAAAACCGGCAACCCACAAAACGTCATTTTACTGCAGCTAATAAAAAGTTAGACTATAGGTATTCTCTATCAATATTATCAATTTCTTGTATGTAGGCCACCTGAATTGAAACTTTGTACAGTACGAGTATATGACTTACTGCGGGTCAACATTAGCCGTCGCCTCGTCCATGACTAGAAGTTTGTTGGAGCGCAGCACGGCGCGCGCGAGGCACACCAGCTGTCGCTGTCCCATCGAGAAATTGCTGCCGCCTTCCGACACCTTGAAGTCTAATGCCGGAATTGACTCCTTCAACTCCACCTGAAGTACCATACCAAGGTTTAACAGGCTCTTAGAAAAAGTAGCTTATATTTTGAAGAAAGTATTAATATTTAGTTTTTGCGTCCATTGGTAAATAATTATCGTAATGGAAGTAAGAACTAACAATAATAGTTTTTTTTTAATGTTATTTATGGGGAAACAGGCTTACGGCCCACCTGATAGTAAGCGGTCACCGTCGCCTATTGACACCGGCAACACCCGGGGTATTGTCGATGCGTTCCCTACACTGTAGAAACCTCTTTACATTTCTCTTGAAGCGTGCCATATCGTAGCCTAATGGGAAAATCTCAGATGGTAGCTCATTCCACATCTTGCAAGTATGGGGTAGAAAAGATCGCGTGAAGCGTGTGGTGCGCGATACCCAATTGTCAAAAATCTCGACGACGGGATGATTTTATACAGGCGGTAGAATACACTGAGTGATCCGATGTCACGGCGTTGACTCGCGGTTCCAGCCTGTCGGCGAGTTTGGGATCACCGACGATTCTAATGGCTATTCTCTGAAGGGAGTCAAAACGAAGCAATTGGTACTTTGGAGCTCCGTGCAAAGATGGGAACAGTATTCTACGTGCTGTTGAATTTGCGCTTTGTACAGCAATAGCCGTTGTTGTGCCGTAAAATACTGTTTAGCACGGTTAAGGACTCCCAAGTTTTTTGAAGGTGAGCACAGCTTTTGCTTCTAAGTGACTCCCTTATTGGACCTAATTAGAAATTTCGACTCCCAGAATCCCTATACTCGCCGAGACGGGGAGAGGAATGCCCTGGAACCGTGGAGCTATTGTGAAAGGGGCCTTCTGTGTTTAGATTTAATTGCTATTGTAGTATAATTTTCTAACAACTCACGTCAGATATGTCATTCGCAGCTAACAGTAAATATACAAACTTTGTTGTTGACATTCGTGCAATAATTGGATATGGTAAATGTCTTGATACAACTTACTGTTACTGTATTTCGTTTACTGTAAGTGTTTATATTTGGTATTTAGCAGGTAACCTAGTAAGGTTAGCTGCTAATCGTACTGTGCATTTCTTTGTATCGTTGAGTTGAACCAAATAATAATCCTGTTTTGCGATTGCGAACCTGGATTAAAAAAAACCAGTCAAGTGCGAGTCGGACTCGCGCACGAAGTGTTCCTTGCCTTTATCTATAAAAACGGCGAAACAATCACGTTTGTTGCATGGAAGCCCCCCTTAAAATACTTGTTTTATTTTAATTTAATTATTTACTTTTAAAGTGAATACATAACTAAATAGTCTGTCAATATTTCAAGCGTCAACCTGTTGCCGTTACCAATATTGAACTAAAACTAGCAAAAAAATCACGTTTGTTGTATGGGAGCCCCCTTAAATATTTATTTTATTCTGTTTTTAGTATTTGTTGTTATAGCGGCAACCGAATTACATCATCTGTGAAATATTTAACTGTCTAACTTAACACGGTTTATGAGATACAGCCTGGTGATAGACGGACAGACAGACAGCAGAGCCTCAGTAATAGGCTGCGGTTTTACCCTTTGGGTACAGAACTCTAAAAAATAGCGCAACTTTAGGGGTGAATTACAACTGTACCTGTTCCAATGCTCTCCAAATATCGTCGTCGCTGTACATATCAAATGGATCCAAGTTGTACCGCAGAGTCGCAGAGAAAAGCACCGGCTCTTGAGGAATTATTGATATTTTTGATCTCAACTCCTGTGGAGGCAAACATACATTGATAAGATTGAACGTCTGATTTCAACATGTAAATTAAAAAAGCGATATAAGTAGATAGATATATAGTATTATAGTATATTATTTCGATATCGTTAATACCGGGTTAGTGTAAACAGTCAACAAATTTTAAGAAATGACTTTGCTAGTAATCTAGAACAATAATCTTTTCATCACTCATGCTCTGAAAGTAGGTCATTGTTAACTCGGAAACTGATCCGTAAATGCGATTTCCGGCCAAAGGACCGAAAGTTAATTTGAAAATAGCACGAGGCTAATTACATTCAAAATAATGTTATAATCAATTACAATCCCCATGACAAATCCTTATTTACGTATATAAATAGAACTGGTCACAATCCGACTGGAAGCAAAAATGAAACAAGGGGCACCGGGAACAAAAACTTTCTTTTTGGCAACAAAAACTTTTATTAAAAAGACTGTTTTGACGACCTCCGTGGCGCAGTGGGCGAACAGCCGACTGAGACGCAGGAGGGGGTTCGATTCCCGCCACGGAACAAATGTTTGCATGATCTACAAATATTTGTTTCGGGTTTAGTTGTTTTTCTATATATTATATGTATACATTTACAAAAAAAGTATATAAGTATTCTATCAGTTATCTGGTTCCCATAATACAATATCTGCTTAGTTTGGGGCTAGATAGCGTTGTGTGAATTGTCCAGCAATATTTATTTATTTAATATTATTTATTTGTTTTAATTTCGACGCAAACGTGTTGAAAAGTAGTGTGTTATACTCGGGTGTCAGTGATCAATAACACCCTCGAATTTTTGCATCCTCGCTCGATAATATCTCGTGTATATGCATAGTATATGTATATATATTATAATTATATACTATAGTTTATTTAAATCCATTATTATGTTGAAAATCCACCTTTCATCGGCCGGCGGCGGCGGTGTCGTCTTTAGACAGTGCGGTTTTTTTTAATATTATTTGTGGGGAAACAGGCTTACGGCCCACCTGATGGTAAGCAGTCACCGTTGCCTATTGACACCGGCAACACCAGGGGTATTGTCGATGCGTTCCCTACACTGTAAAAACCTCTTTACATTTCTCTTGAAGCGTCCCATGTCGTAGCCTTATGGGAAAACCTCAGATGGTAGCACATTCCACATCTTGCAAGTATGGGGTAGAAAAGATCGCGTGAAGCGTGTGGTGCGTGATACCCAATTGTCGATTATATGTGGATGAGCTTTATTACGTTGTCGATAAGTGCGGTGGTAAAATCTCGACGACGGGATGAGATCAAATAGCTTCTCAGAACATTCCCCATTATACAGGCGGTAGACTACACTGAGCGATTCGGTTTGATGTATCGGTGGATTTTTCACTTTATTAGTAAACTAAAATAAACATTGTCTATGACAAAATCGTTCCTAAAATGTTTTCCGACTGCTTTCAAATTCACTCTGTATATCCTACTCTGACCATAAAATAAGAAACAAAATAAGATTTGAATAAGCAAATACTAAAGTTGAGTACTAACCTAGTAAAAACATTTAGGATTTATGTATTTTTTTAATTTATTTACCTGTTTAGCGATACCCTTAGTATCGATCCCGTCTATTTGAATGCTACCTTCCGTGTCGTAAAGTCTGAAGAGAGCTGATATTAATGATGACTTTCCAGCACCCGTTCTTCCAACGACCCCCACCTAAAAATAATACATATAACCATTTGCAAAACTTTTATAGATTCTAACGCCGAAAGGTACTATTTGTAAACAATACACAGTTTGTTATTGTAGTTGTTGTATTGATAATTTGAAAAAAAAATACCTTCCAGCCGCTCCGAATATCGATGTTCAAGTTCCTGAGTACCGGAGGGTCTTCGGGTCCGTACTTCATGAACACGTTTTCAAATTTAATGTTTCCATCCGCTGGCCATTGTTTCGGGGGCTGAGTGGCTGTAATAAAAGATAACGCCTTTTATATATTAAGTACATTTTCGCACCATAACGCCGAAAAGAGCTTGGAATTTTTCGCATTGAATAAAAACGGGCGGACGATGGAATTGGTTTTCCAATTCAGCCTAATGAGGTTATATAATGATATAATATATATTATTCCCTTGGGTTCAAAGGTACACTACTGTATCTCGTTCTTTGGAGTTTGTTATAACAGCATTGTTTCAATTAAACATTTCTACGAAACAAGTATGATATTGTTTCACTACACGTAACATTATTCTACTTTAGACATGACAAATTATTATATCGTTTGGTCCTCCAGTTGTGTTACGTTGTTTTTCTACGTTTGAAAATACACTGTTAATAATAATTATAAATAAACATTCGCACTCACGTCCAGCGTCGATATTTTCTTCAGTGGGAAGATTTGTGTACTCGAGCACTCTCTCGACCGCAGTCATCTGCCCTAGGAAATCTGCGGTGAACCTGGCAGCCATCTGCAGCAACATTGTGAGGACCATGGACTGGCTCACGGCGAGACCCACGCTGCCAACCGGGATTATAGAACCTGGCGGTTACAGTTTAATTTTTAATTTAACTTTAGCCAATCAAAATCATTTTAATTCACTAAGCGAAACGTGAATCACTTGCTAGCGAGACGATGGAAAACATTAAGAATTTGGTTTCTAGCTCTTATAAACTTTGGAATGTACTTTAGGTGTTCCAATAATCCATACTAATATTATAAATGCGAAAGTAACTCTTGTTTGTTTGTTTGTACGTTTGTTTGTTACCTTTTACGACTAAATGGCTAAACGGATCGTAATGAAAGATCATTGGGCGGTTTTGACCCACTTTTTTTTTTTCGCGCACAGTGTTCAAATTACTTTTAAAGTAAAGTATTCAATTCCACTTTTCTAAATATGTAAATTTTTTTTATGTATCTGCTGGAGGAAAAATGTTATGTAACAGTATGTATGTGAGTCTAACTATAATTCTATTAGACTAAAAACTAAAGATTTTACTGTCAGCATTGTGAAAATGTATGTACAAGCATAAGAAAAATGTTTGTATCGCATAACAGATTGTATGTCTCTCTCGCTCGCACTTTCGACAGGTAGAAAATAACAGTAAGGTATCGAAGTGCGCGTGCGACGCGCCGCCTGCGCCCCACCCGCTCTGACCGCCCCGCAGTCGTACGTCATCCTTCGTTTCGATCTGTGCGTTTAAACTCGTGTTTCCGATTTTTGCATTTTATTGATTACTTGAGCGTGTTTTATGGACCCCTGATTTTGCTTGACGATTGGTTTACATTAACATGGAAAGACAAAATAGTTGCGTGTCGTGTAATCGATCTGTTTTACGTCGACGAAAACACATATTGACAGTTCTCTTTTTGGAAAGACAAAGGGATCTTGTAGATTTATTATTGCAAGAAATAATACCACGTGAGGTAAGTACACTACACTGTCATCGTATGTGTATGACTCGTCGCGTGCTCTTGATTGTACAAATGTTGCTTTGCTCAATGTAATGGCTCATTTTACTTCTTGATAAATGGAGGAATTTATATATTTTTTTTTCAATTGTTTCAGATTACTTTTAATGGCTCACGGGCCATGTGCCATGCTTGTTGGTCAAGGTTAGATCGTCGTTTACGGAATCAACCCGTACAAAATGAACAAGTACAAAATATACCAGTACAAGATCAGCCAGTTGAAGAGCAACCAGTGCAAGATCAAGTACAATTGCAGCCTAGTTTTGTTACGCCTAGAGGATATAAGCGAGCATCGAATACAGCGAGACATTGTATTTTTACAAACTGTAGAAATGTAGTGGCCCATAATGTTCCACTATATGCTAAGTTCCAACTCTTACACAATCACAATTTTTATATACCAGAATTAGCTCGGGTTTGCAATGCTCATTTTATGAGGAATGATTGGGTAGACTTGCTCAACACTACATCCCACGAAAACTTTGACAGTACTCATGTTGTTGGTATGATGAATTTATATAAATGGGGTATCGAACAAAGAAGCAACCTTGATTTCGAAAATATTGAAGAAATAGAGGACAATGAATTTCACTTTTGGACGGGACTAACAAAATATCAATTTAATGTTATTTTGAACCAAACGCCTTCACTGGGTGATCGATCAGTTCATCCTGCCACAGTTCTTGGAATTTTTTTAACAAAAATAAGAACCGGTGAACCAGATGAGCGATTAGCCACTAAATTCAATATGTCGAGGAGAACCCTAGAAAGGAAGTTGGCGATAGCAAGAGAATGCTTAAGTAATGATTTTGTTCCACAGCATTTGGGCTTAAATCATATTACTAGGGAAGATGTGGTGGCCAAGAATCTTGCAATTCCAAGCCATTTTTTTGGTGGTAACTATAATGAACCGGCGGCCATTCTCGTATGTGATGGAACATATATTTATCTACAAAAGAGTTCGAATTTCCTTTTCCAGCGCAAAACTTACAGTCTTCATAAGTTTCGGAACTTAGTAAAACCCTTCCTTATAGTATGTACCGACGGCTACATAGTAGATGTTACGGGGCCTTACACTGTCATGGGTTCTTGAGAGTTAATGATGTTTTTATATTGGATCGTGGATTTCGGGATTCGATTGATAAAATTGAGGAATGCGGGTATAATCCTCACATGCCGCCTACAAGAGTAAGAGGAGAACAACTGACGACACTAGATGCTAATAAATCTAGATTAATAACAATGATCCGGTGGGTAGTGGAAACCATTAACGGCAGATTCAAGAAAGATTTTAAAATCTTCCGCCATGTATATTTTAACGTTGCCATGAGAAACATGATGGTCGACTTCAAAATAACTGCGGCCATAATTAATGCTACTCGCCATCCATATGAGGACCATATGTATGCGGAACAATTCATAAGAATTATAAATGAACGAATGAATGAACCCAATGAGATGGCAGAATATGTGATTAACCATAATTTAAACAGGCAGAGAGTAGCGTTTGTGCGACTCGATGGCAATGATCCGGATTTTGATGACTTTCCTCGGCTTACATTTGACGAATTAATATTGTTTACGTTGGGATCATACCACTTGAGAATCGCAAGATCGTATTGCCACGAGCACATGCGTGAGGATGGTGTATACACTATCGAACTATACCGGCACCAAGAAATGATTGAAAATAAGATATTGATAAGAGGCAGAATACAGTCACGACACGTCCGTGCAAAGCAGTACTACACCTATATTTTAGTAGATCCTACCCATATTGGAAGAAATAGCATCCAACAGTATTACTGCTCGTGTATACACGGCCGTCGCACTGTCGGAAGCTGTGCACATGTTGTAAGCGTCGTATACTTTCTGGCATGGGCCAGGCATCAAGACGTGATAGACGCGCCTGCAGCCTTTTTAGATGAATTAACTATAGATTTTGATAATGCAGAATAAAAATATTATTACCGCAAAATGGATTTTATTTTCGTATTCCTGGAAATTGTTCAAAACAACTGTTTTACAAAGTATTTTTACAGTCAGGCCAATAGTTTTTACTTAGTTCATTATAAAAATGCTATAATAATAATTTAAAAATGCTATAATAATTATTTTAAAAATGCTATAATATTAATTAAAAAAATTTTTTTTGCGGTTCTCCCATATCCTGCAATAATGCGACCCATACCATTAAGTAACATATACATTTAACTACACACCTAGCCCTGTTTCGTTTTTGTGCGCCGTGGGTCATATGTCCGAACAAAATGCCCAATGACCTTTGGCAAGAAGATAGATTATATGCTGGAGAAGGATATAGGCTATCGTTTGTTTCAAAAAATAATCTTGAAGGGGGTGAAATAGGGGTTGAAAGTTCCATATAATTTAATCGTCGCCCATTGACGCGAAGTCATTTATATGAAGTGTTGCGTCACTTCGACATTTCATTCTGCATTTGATTTCTTTGTTATAATTTGACCGAAACCGCTGTACCGCGCCTGAGGTATGTGCGCGGCGAGACGGGGGGAAGTATCGGCCGCTCCGATCCATCGACAGACGCACATGAGATAAATATCCAAAGATGGGACGAGCGCTATCTCGTGATGTCAAGAGCGTTATCATGTCCAAAAAAATGAAAACAATTACTGGGATCGCGATAGTAGATTTGATATTATTATCGATCCATTAATAATAAATTTGCAGAACGACTCTGATTCAAGTTCCAATAGCGAAACGGAAGATGAAGTTGAAGCAGAATCTATATCAGAATATCTATAAGCAATTTAGTAACTTATAAAAATATAAACATAATCGTTATATAATATAAACATTTCGCTTACGATACCGTAAGATCTATCCGTCAATATCGATCTCATGTGTACCTACGCTTGCTCATTTTTCCTCGGCCCCCACCTCCCCGCACTTTCTTAGGGAGCGGTACAGCAGTTTCGGTCGAACTATAATTTATATTGCAGAACAAAGTTTGCCGGGTCAGCTAGTCTATACTAAAATAATTTTATTAAGAGGAAAGATTTGATTGTTTGTTTGTTTACATCGAATAGGCTCCGAAACTACTGGGTCGATTTAAAAAATTCTTTCACTGTTGGGAAACTACACAATCCCCGGGTGACATAGGCTACTTTTTACCCAACTGCGCAGGAGAGCAATTTTTTATTGAAAAACTACGCGTGCGTAGCTGCGGATTGGTCAGCTAGTACACAATAAAAGAAGAGAGAAAGATTGCTTGGAAGATATCGCTTTCTTTAGAGATGAGAACACCCATTGTACTATTTCTTTTGTGTATTCTATTTTGTTGATAAAAAAAAATATGGTGTACCTTAAGTGTTTTGATAATGAATCAATGATAATGTCCCATCATTTATTTCTCATTTTGTTGTATTTAAAATCATTCATGGAGTTTTGCGGTGTGTCTTCATCATCATCATCATATCAGCCGTAGGACGTCCACTGCTGGACAAAGGCCTCCCTCATTGATCTCCAGGAACTGCGGTTGGAAGCGGCCTGCATCCAACGCCGACCTGCGGTTCTTACCAAGTCGTCTGCCCATCTTGTGGGTGGAAGTCCTACGCTGCGCTTGCCGGTCCGTGGCATCCACTCGAGAACCTTTCGGCCCCATCGGCCATCTGTTCTGCGCGCTATATGACTTGCCCATTGCCACTTCAACGTGCTAATCCGTCGGGCTATGTCGGTGACTTGAGTTCTCCTACGTATCTCCTCATTTCTGATTCGATCCCGTAGAGAAACCCCGAGCATAACCCTCTCCATAGCTCGTTGAGCGGTGTGTCTTATATTTTCTAATTTAGAATTAAAACTTTATATAAGTGAGAATCCTGTTTGAAGAAAGTCTCTATTGCTTCAGTTTGTTTAATACTTTTAAAACACTAGAAATAAGTACTAGGATATTTTAAAGTTTAATATAAATTGCGCATTCTTAAATTTTCCATGGATAAAAATATGTATATACTTATATTCAAATATTGATAATATTAATGATACTTAATTTGATAAGTGTTGACGAATATGCCCAAAACAATGACATGTATGATGTCGTAATAAAATTATCTGTACTAATATTATAAAGAGGAAAGTTTTGTTGGTTTGTATTGAATAGACTCCTAAACTACTGGACAGATTTAAAAAAAATATTTCACTGTTGGGAAGCTACACTATCCCCGGCTGACATAGGCTACTTCTTACCCAACTGCGCAGAAGGAGGGTAATGTTTTTTTTTTTAAATTACGCGAGCAAAGCTGCGGATTGGTCAGCTAGTTCTATGATAAGTTAAAAAAAACATTTGAAAAATTAATAAATTGTGTGTCAATAAATACTCACTGAAGTCAACTACGATGAACAACGCTAAGATAATTCCAAGGTAAACCAGACAGAGGCCGTCCAAATACAATCCAAATGCAGTGGAACTACCCAAGTATGTATAAAAAGCGCTTGTATGTAGATTCTGTGAATAAAAAGCAGTATATTATTAAAACAATAAATTGTAAAAAAGCATAACCGAGTAGGTTTATAGGTTAGCAGAGATTATTAGATTTCACTTGTAACGATCGACTCTTTAACTTTATTCACTTACATTCACATGATACATGATTTACCTACCTGAGCAGTATCAAAGTTGGAGAGAAGTCTGCTTTGGGAGTCTGAACTCCTAATGGTAGAGAGTCCTGATAAAGTAGAGTTGATCATTCCAAACACGGGACTCTTTGCTGCAAAGAAAATTAATTCGTAAGTTATCAGCTCGTTGAATAAATATATAATGAGAATGATACTAAAAAAAGATCTCAGAGCAAATTTCTGAAATGACTTTTTCTCTGAAATCCGAAGTTTTTTCGACGTTTTTCATCAAAACTCCGATATGGCTAAATTATATGTAAGCCCTTTTATATAATATCCCACTAAAATTCAAAATATTTTTTTTATATTCATTAAAATCACAAGGATTACTTTGAAACGTCAATTATACTGCCTGTCCATTCGCGACCAAGCCAGGAAAGAAAGGCATGAAACAAGACTGGATATTATTTTTAATGATCCTTTTAGAATACTATACAATAAAGAAAATAAATTACGTCTAAATTGTAACATTTTGAACGAGTTGGAGCAATTTCAATCCCAAGCTTCGCTATCATCTAAATAATCTGATATTTTATAGTAGGCTTTTTATAAAGATTTTGTTTAATTACGTTTTTACATTTTTTAATCGTCAATTTTTGCATATCACTTGGGAGTTTGTTATAAAAGCGTACACCTTGCCCTATAAACGATTTACTAACTTTATGGAGTCTACAAGAGGCAACAGCTAGTTTATCTTTCTTTATAGTATGAAAATTATGATTATAGCTATTTTTCTTGAACAAATTAATATTTTTGTGAACATACATCAGATCTTCATAGATGTATTAACAAGGGAATGTCAATACATCTAATCATATAATATTTATTTCTTTAAACTTATGGCGTAATGATCTCTGGGGCCCATATTATAAATTGCACAATTGCACGAACAGCCAAAAACAGAACAGAACAGAACAAAAATGGTGTTATTTTGAACCCTATTGTGAAACTTTGAACCCCCCCCCACCTTATTGACCCCTTTGGAAATATATTTTTATACATGCTATATAGATGGACCTGTATTATTTAAAATTACTCAAATTTCAAACCCATAGCTTCAGTAATCGCTGATCAGCTAATCAGCTGTGACAGACGGACGGATAAACTGACAGACAGACCAAGTCGCACCATAAGGGTTCTGTTTGCACTTACATATCATGGTCCGGAACCTTAAAAATAGTTTTTGGTACTTACTGGTTCCCTCCAATCTCTTTACAGCTTGAGCGGCATTTAAGTACCACCTCAGCATGAATACGAAGCACACTAGAAGTACGGCGGTGGGGATTAGCGTCCACGGCAGCGCTATAGCATTCAGCACAAGAATACTCCCCATAGACAGATACATTTGTACAGTTTCCAACATACTCCTCGGCAAGTACTCGTCCATCGCACCCATGTCTTTTGAGAACCTGTTCAGCACGCGACCTATCAAAAATAAATAAGTTAGTTGAAAATATCTATTAAGCGTCGCCGCACACGAGCCACGAGACGTGGTCGTGGCCGCCACACAGCGAAAGCACAGCGTAGGACGGCTCCCCACTAGATAGAAAGACGACCTGATAAAGGTTGGTGGGAGCCGTTAGCTGCAGGCCGGACAAGATTGGTTGCTCTGGAAATCTATGGGCAGGCCTATGTTCAGCAGTGAACTTCCCATGGTCAGCCATGGCTCATTGCCCATGGCCATAAAATAATAATGAAAGTAACACCTGCACATAGCTAGTGCTTTCTTACGATACCTCTGTTTCGTACACACGGCTACACAGCAAGCTATACATTTCGAGTATAAGCTGACCTCGCATTGTGTAGGCTTTTCGTTGAATGAGAGGTCAGCTTATACTGGGAATGTATAGCTTGATGTGTAGCCGTGTGTACGCTATGAATGGGTAATAAAATCGTACAAAACTTGGGTCGTAATCTTGAAACTTCGCGCGCTATTATTTTTATAGTTCAGGCAGGTATAACGGTATAATGTCAAAATAAACATTAGTTTTTCAGGAAGCGAGGGAAAGATTTTTGCCCAACAATAAACAATGTAGGTTGAAAACTAGACTTACCAGAAGGATTGGTGTCGAAGAATCTCATAACAGCTACGATGAGCTTTTCATAGATGATATTGTGCAGATTGGCCGACGCGCGCATCGTCATCACCGCGAACGACAGGATTCTCACTTGAGCGAATATAATAATCGCCAGTACAACCGAACCGTAAATGATTAGGTACTGTGCTGTAGTCAACAATCCCATCTGAGTACCCCATTCAGTATCTATAAGAAAATCATTAAAAATCAAAAGGAATACCGACTTAAATATGTTCAGTTAAAAAACTAATTTTAATCAGAATTTAATTTTATTAAAAAATACTTACCGAGTATTTCTCCTTCACCCAGAGTTTGTTCATATGCATCGACGTTATTAGTCCTAAAAACAATAAAAATTTACATAAACGCATAAAATGATACCCAAAAGACCACCTTAAAAAATTATATAACAAAATTCGCAATTTATTAGTCAAATTGCCGAGTTTTGTGTGCCACTAAAACCGTATCTTACGGTAGCTTTACAGAAGAGGTGAACAACCGAATCTACGTTATAAGATTTTAAATTTAGTTAGATTTATTTATTTTTACATTTAGATTTTAGAATCTATACTAATATTATAAAGAGGCAAAGTTTGGGAGTTTGAACGTTAGTATGGGGTAGCTTAGGAAACTACTGATTCTAAAAAACTCTGATAGAAAGCTACATTATCCCCGAGTTTTATAGGCTATATTTTATTTTGATGAAAATTCATGCGTAGCCGGGGCGGATCAACTAATTCTTTATAACATACAGGGTGAACGTGGCCCGCCCGAATAACTCTCATGTGTTTTGGTGTATATAAGATACCTTAGAAACTACGGTAGCTCTTGTACAAAAATTTTGTTTATAGTATTACCATTTCTTTATTTTCTCGATGACATATGTAGTGTTGTGACCAAATAAGTAATGATATCGATCGCATATATTTATTATATGTTTAACAAAGACAAATACAAAAAAAACATTCAAATATATTTTTTCAAGGTGGGGAACACTCAATGGCCCACCCACCGCCATTTTGTGTTTGTTTTAATCTGTCACTCGCAACAAGACGGTCGTGCTAATCACTACATTTCTGTTCGCTGAGTTTTTTCACATTATCCATACGTTACGTTGTGTATTTTGTGTTCCTCCGTGTTGTACAAACACGGTTGTACAAAAGTATCCGGCAGTAGTTTATTTTCTTACATTTTGTAAAAAAATATCGGGTCTGTTATCGTCTTACATTTACCGATAGCTCCATCCCTATTAGTTTCTCCGACTCTGGTATAGCCTTGTACGTGCGTAAGCTTCATATTTTTATAAAATAATGCATACGTAATGTAAAAAAAACGCTCTTTCAAGTTATCACAGGAGCTGTCATCGAGAAAATAAAGAAATGGAAATACTATAGTTCATAGTGAACAGACTTTACGCAGAATCTATGGTTATTTACCATAGTTTTAAAACTCATAATTTATAGAGCATGTATAGGATTGATCTGCATTTATTACCCCATTTCGGTCAATCTAGATTTGATAAATCATCGTGTTTGAGTGATTTTTGTATTCTTTATACACTCGCTAGTGTACGCAACGACGTCAATACCTAGAAAGGTATTCTAAAAACGCTTACCAGTAGCTGAGCCAGTAGTCAGTCGTTGTAGCGGCTCCCTGCGTCAAGAACAACGATAACAAAACCAGGAACACAATGAACCCGGATCGCACTGCTTTCAAGTATTGAAGAATGATGCCCAAATCCAAGTTACCCTTAGCCCTTTCTTCGGCTTCCAAGACTTGTTTCTTTTCCGAATCTTCATCATCCTCGCCTTTGTGTGATATTTTAGAGACCGAGCGATTTAGTGATGGCCGTTTCTGTAACCAAATAATAGTATTCGATAATGATATTTTATTAGACTCAACAAGTTTGTTAAGAACAATGTTGGGCTTCAAACCTGTGGATCACCTTCCTCACTCTTGCTTTCTTGACGTTGCAGTAAAAGTGAAAACTCTTTGCCAGATTGAATCAGTTCCTCATATGTGCCCATATTTTCTACAGTTCCCTGTTATTAGAAAATTTAATTAACAATATAAGATGTTTTAATATGTGTCACTGTTAAGTTGTTCGGTTTTCTTGCATGATAAGCGTAGATGTTACGAGAACTACAACATTTTAAACAACCCAATAGGGGCATTTTTAAGTGACTGTCTTAAGTAATCGTTTCTAGGATAAATAAATAAGTAAAAAGAGTTTTACGTGTGCGTCAACAAATTGAAATATTATTTATTTACCTCATTTAAAACTACAATTTGGTCAGCTGATTTCAAATAGTGTATTTGATGAGTGACCAGAATGCAAGTGCGTCCGCGCAAGTAGCCCTTGATACATCCTTCAAACAGCAGCCTTCCTACATTAGCATCCACGGCGGATAGAGGATCGTCCAACAAGTAGATATCTGCCTGTAATAATACAAATACATTTTGAATTACTTAAAAAAACAACCTAGTGTAAGGGCGATTTGCGCAACGATGCCTAATCGTATTTAAAGCCTAAATATGTTTATGAGTGTTATCAAATCAAGTAAATACGTCAAATTTATACATCTTTAGTCGCTAATTATAGGTATTAGGTATCGTTATGCAAGCCGCGCTAAATGTCATTACTGAGGTTTGATATTTTTATTAAAAAATAAATTTAAAAAAAAAAACTTTTTTATTGGAACCAGAAAATATGTCATGAACAATTTTAAACATAGGTGCTAGTTTACATATAGGTACTTACTAGTTATAATTTTTACGTATGCTTAATCATTTGAAATTTATACAAATCAGCTTAAGTCATAATTATATAAGTAACAATATTATGCATTAACTTTGACCTCCACACTAGGATTCCCTGTACTCGTATTGTGGAGATCAAATACAAGAATGGTTAATCAAGGTAGTGCAGTGTTTGGCAAGTGAATTTAAATTATGTTTCTACTTAAATGAACATCATGTGTTAAGTTAATTGTAATCTAATTATGTTTATAGTGTTAAATTTGGTATATCTATTTCTATAGTGTGTGTCTTGTCTATAATGGTTAGTGCTATAAGTATTTAGTCTATGCGGTTGGTTGCTCTATTATTGTTCTCTCTCTATTATTATCTTTCAATCTGTAGTATTGTCTCAGTCTTACTATAGTCCTTTTCTAGAAGCCACCTTCGTAGAATCATCTTACATCCCCGCCTTGTCAACGGATAGAAGTTCAGTATTTGATTTATTTTGGAATATAACCTAACCAAGAAAAGAATCGTCAGTAGAACTGGGTGCGTCTAATTGGGGGCTTCCACCGGATGTGGCGATAAGAAATGATAACTTTGGTTGGTGCAATTTAGTGATGTCTCAAGATGACGGAGATGATAAATAACTGTTTTATTGTAAGATGGCTATATGCCTTGTATAATTCATTAGTTGGATAGTAAAACGATTTCCTGTAAGCAACTTTTAGAATCGATCTCTGAGCACGTTCCAATGTAAGCATGTGAGTCTTACAAGCCCCTCCCCAAGCAGCAATACAGTAATTATATGGACTGACAGAGACTTGTGTAGACGAGTCTAATAACCACCGATCTAAGTCTTTTAAAAATGAACATAAGTTTCCTGACTCTGCTTGTGAGCGCATCTATCTGGTTCCCCCAAGTAAAATGTTCATCAAGAAAGACTCCGAGGTGTTTAAGAGAACTAACTTTTCCTAATTCAGGCCATTCTATTCTGGCATGTCTGTTTCTAAATTCAGACTGATCGGAAATCTCGATCGCACCCACTCAAGATACCTCTTAGATGTATACTTACAATTTGAGAATGTACTTAATGTTAAAGGAAATAAGCATTATCTAGGACTAGTTTGTCAAGAATTAATAAAAAAAAGTAGATTAAGTTTTAAAGGTAACATTAAAACGGGACTTTATCTTTGATAAGGGGCATTTTAGGGATTGGTTTATTAAAATTAGATATATTAGTTATCGCAGTTGCTCGTAGGTATGCAGTGTAAGTGAGGGTTAAGTTTTTTATACGTAACGATTAGGTACAAATGATTTTGTATCCTGAAACATATACAAAGTAACAGTAAAATATTATTTTGTTATACAAATTATTTGGCATTTACCTCGCGATAAACGGCTCTTGCCAGATTAATCCTAGCTCGTTGTCCGCCAGATAGTGACACTCCTCGTTCACCCACCAGTGACTGGTCTCCGTAGGGGAACTGCTTGAAGTCGGGCAATAAGCAGCATGCTTTGCAAACCTAGAAAAAGATACTGATTACAAAGTTTCCCACAAATGTAGCACACAACCATGTATGATCTTCATCCTTTGCTAAATGTGACAAAATGAAAAGAATCTCCGTTCGTAGCTTTTGGGTTCTTTGAGATATGATCATGTATTAATCTTACCTCGAGATACTTCTGAGAGTCGTAAGGTAGTCCAAACAAGATGTTTTCCCTTACGGAGGCAGGGAACAGCCAAGACTCTTGGCAAGAGTACGAAACTTTCCCCTTGATGTTCAAACTTCCTGTGACAATTGGCAATTCTTTCAAAATTACTTGAAGAAGTGAAGACTGTAAATTAAAAAAAAAATTAGGACAAACCGTAAGATACCTTAAAATATTTTTTTAACCAATTGTTGTGTACCTTTCCAGATCCTACAGGACCGATGATAGCGCATAGTTTCCCCTTGCGGATTCGTAGAGAAAGATTCTTCAGCGTAAGTTCTGCTTGTTCCTTAGAACCGGTCCAAGACGCGTTAATCCTCGATAGCTCAATAGTATATTCGGCATCCAATACCGACACGCGACGATTTGTTAGGTCTAAAATAAGTTCCATTGATTAGATCGATGGAACTTGTAAAAATACGATTGTAAAGACCGTCAAAATTTAAACGAAGCATCCTTGATCACGATTTCAAGAGGTTCAAACAGAGATTTAATGGTTTTTTAGCCTGGTTTTTATTTTCGACATCATAAACTTTTACTTACCAGCTCCCAAGGTATTGGTAGAGTCTTCCCTCTGAGCAAACTTTTTCGGGACAATATACGAGGGATCAGGTAGGGTATCCTTGTTCTTACGAGCAAACGTTGTAGGACTGGAAGTACCTTTCGCAGTGGACAATACTTTTAGATCTTCACGCTCATCTGAAAACAAAACCAATTTACTATTTAAAAGTTCTTGATATAATGATCTGTGCTAGTTGCCAGTGCACGCCGACCTTTTACTTTTTAGATCTTTTTAGCATCCCCCCTCCTTCTCTATATACACTTCAACTATGCCAAATCTCACGCTTATAGCGCGCAATAAGCTTAGAAAGGGGTAAAAAGTTTTCTCTTCACGTAATATATCTGTATAATAATACTATTAATAACAACCTAAGGTTAATATTATATATCCGAGTATCCGAGCAGTCGTTTACTTATTTCTCATAAACAATATGTATACAAGATGACAAGTCGTATTAATGACGTGAATAAATATTTTACAACAGATTACATCATGAAATCGTATTTCTGAAAATTCTTCAATTCTTTGTTAGATGTTTGGTAAGTATAATAATTCGAAAAAATTCTTACCCATAACCAAGATATTCTGAATACGTTCCAGCGAAATCAACATTTCTGATATGTTAGCTATAGCGAACGGTAAAACCATCGTCAAATTCATCTGAATAACGGAGAAATACTGCTGGATTGGGTAGATCTGAAAACACATGATCAATCAGTAGAGATTATTTTTTATCATCATCTAGCAACGCCTATTTTACAAAACCATCGCTTCATTATAACAATGGTATCGTCGCAAAATAGCTACTATAGATACCTTTCGGTATTTACTAACACAATATTGTTTCAATGACTGACGTTGCAATGACAACACCATTGAAAATATGCCAGCTTAAGACAGGAACAACAAAGGTATGGCACCATAATAGTTTTCCTTATAAATTAGCAGAATTGGTAAAAAGTTGAAAGTTACTTACCACTGTAGCAGTAACCATAGTGCCGGACAGGAGCAGAACTAAGCACGTCAGAAATAGGATAGTCCTTTCAGTGAACAGCATGAATCCCACAAAGGTACTGCGAATGAATATGGACTTCCTCAGAGCTATTATCTCATAGGCTCTGGCAGTCTTTACTACTTGTTGGAATGGCTTTTCCCAAGCGTACATTTTGATGACCTACAAAAATAATGCAAATTTATTAGGCGAACTTAACTATCACGTTTTTAAGAAATACATGTGTATTTTATGACAGGAATAAAATGTACAGCTATCGGTCTGAGAAAGGGTGTATATCTATTGACTGATTGATCTTCTGGAATGGTATGTGTTTGCTGGAAAGGTTAGTAATATAAAATTATAAACCTGAATTCCATTGATAATTTCACTCATCAGCTTAATCCTTTTGTCAGTTCTTTGTGCAGTCTGTCGTCTAACGACTGCGGTTAGGCGCGTTAGACCAGCTGAAATTAAAAGTATGATTTAAAACATTGACCATGTACAAAATATTTGCATGTGCTGAATTAATGCAGCGAGTAGCGAGCGTACTAATGATGACGATGCACTAGTTATTACCGTGTCACATTAAAGAGCTCCACATACCAAACGCGGTTTAGGGCCACGGGGTGGGCTGATTAGCGCGGCTGCCAAGATTTGTATGAATCTATACAGGCTTTTATACTACTTATATACTGACGATATTCAAGTGACGGTTTCTCATAACATAAAAAAAGATTTCTCGAAAAATAAATCTACTAGTTATATTATCAAATTTTAAAGAAAATCGACCAAGTTTAGGTGATTAATTCGATATAAAACTTACTGCCTACTCTTGCAATCGGCATCCAAAAATTAAGGCCGATTTGATATCTCTTTCGAAAATGACTGCGGGTTTTGGGTTAGAAAGGGACAACAAGAGATATCTCGAGACGTCACCAATACAGTATCTGTGGTTAAATGGCAAGCATTATTCAATGGCATAACATAAGTTGCTAAGTATATTAAGTGTTTGTTTTTACATGCCATAATAAATTTCATATTTCTATGGTAAACATGTCACAAGTTTATTTAATAAGCTCAACAAAATAACCCCTTCCATTTTTGTGCGTATATTATCAAACACCCTATATATTACATAGCACACCAGACGTGGCGCGGTTTCAAGCCGAGCGCGCTGCGTTGCACTTTTCATGAATTTTATTTCATAACTGATCGCGTACTCTCTGTTGGCCTCTGAGGCCGATGCAGCTTAATCGAACTTTTGGCAAGCACAGGGAGCGTTCAGCCCGGTAAGTTTTTATGAGACGACTAGCGCAAGGGCACCAATTAGGTACGAACATTAGCTTAAGCCGTTGCCAGGAGGCGACAGGAGAGAAACGCCCAGAAACATGTCTGTACCTTGCGCCGGGGTCGGTGCATCTATGACTCGGATATCGCCTCCGCGTTAACGAAATGAATCATTGAATGAAAATTCTTTATTATACCTTACAAGGAGGTGATTTCGGTCTGGATCACCGAGAACGTGTCTCGGTCTACGGAGGGACTCGGCCGCAGGTGGAATGATAGGATAGTCGGGGGTGGCGTTGACGAGAGAATTCGGGTGGTGGGAGGCAAGTCTATAATGTCACTTGGAAGCTTCATGAACTTGGCAATGGACTCTAATTTCATGTCTCAGTGGAGATTGTTGTTGCGAAAGTACCAAGGCGAACCTGTGGCTTTTTGCAAGTAACGTTTCTGCACGATCTGAATGACATCAGCGTGACAAGAGTGCGCGAATGTCTTAATGGGATGGATGCAAGCTTTATAAAGTGTCGTCTTATTTCGAAGATACATTTAACTCCTTGTGCCTATGAGATAATTTAACCGACCTAAGGAGAATTTAGCTTGGTTGCATCTCTTGATGATACGTTTCTTATAGGATAGACGTCTTTAAAAGGTATCACCCAAGTATTTTTGCGGATTGAACCCAAGGAATGGGTTTGCCAAAGAGAGATCGAGCTGGGGGTACTTTTTAGGGTACCGTACCCAAAGGGTCAAACGGGACCCTATTACTTAGACTTCGCTGTCTGTATGTCTGTCTGTCTGTCCGTCTGTTACCAGGCTGTATCTCATGAACCGTGATAGTTAGACAGTTGAAATTTCACAGATGATTTATTTCTGTTGCCGCTATAACAACAAATACTAAAAATAGAATAAAATAAATATTTAAGAGGGGCTGCCATACAACAAACGTGATGTTGCTCGATATTGATAACGACAACAGGTACCTAGACGCTTGAATTATTCACAGAATATTTAGAATAAATTTATTATATTCACTTTAAAAATAAAAAATTAAATTAAAATAAATCAAATTTTTAAGGGGGGCTCCCATACAACAAACGTGATTCTATTGCAGTTTTTATAGATAACAATACGGCCCCCTTATTACCTAAGCCAAATTGCTCTCGCGTCGCTATCGCTAGTCAGGCCATCCCTTTCACACGTGAGGTACGTACTGTACGTGTGAAAGGGATGGCCTGACTAACGATAGCGACGCGACAGCAATTTGGCTTAGGTAATAAGGGGGCGGAACGCTTCGTGCGCGAGTGCGACTCGCACTTGGCCGGTTTTTTATACTCCGCCCGTCCCGTGCCTTACGAGCCGCGTCGCCTGCCGCCCGCCCTCAACTGCGTCACCGACCATGCACCCTGACCGCTTAGTGTGATGTATGAAATATACGCAATTGTCGATTTAGTCAACTTATTTGCGACACGGCGCTAAACTGTTTACACCTTTTTGCAAGTGCTCGTTGAGTACCGACTAACTCTATCTTATCATTATAATATCTCAGCTCAAGAGAGGGACAATTTTTTTATATTGCTGGACCTTTAATACAGCGCTATCTAAAGCCCTAAACTAAGCAGAGCTTGTATTATGGGAACCAGATTACTGATATAATACTTATATATATTTTTTTTGTAAATACATACATATAATATATAGAAAGACATCCAGAAATGTCTGTAGATCATGCAAACATTTGTTTCGCGTCGGAAATCGAACCCGCTACCTCCCGCGTCTCAGCCAGGCTATTCGCCCACTGCGCCACGGAAGTGGTCAACAATTATTTTAAGCTAGGCAATAAATAGTTCATTTTAAGTATGTCCTTACCCACTTTTACTCGGGGCTTTAACATTTGCTTTTGTTTTATGTTTGTGGTAAATAATATATTATAAGTATCACGTACTATCTGCGCAGCAACCAACAGCCCTAGAGTTGTGTAACAATAAAACTCCATTGTTACACAACTTTAGAGTTTTTTTCGTGTCCAAAATTAGTTATCCAGTGTAATTTTTGGTAAATTAATCATAAAACATCCGTAATCGGACTAGATTAAACTAAAATTGGCGATTCACGACCACTGATAATGATTATTCATGATGACGATGAAATTCTTGCAATATACTTAGGCAAGAGGTTTCATCCTTTGATTTAACAAGATTTGTGTTGGTATGGTTGTATTACCCAACTACGGCAAAGCCAATAAGGGTTATGTCTTTAGCAGTCTATTGAAATATTTTCCACCGTAGCGCCTAACTACTAACCCGATTTTAATGAGGTTTCAATCGATTCGTTATTAAGGTGCGAGTGACATAAGCTACCGTCAACATAGGTATTAAATAATCGGATTTCAGTTTTGAAAGTTATAAAGCTTATTTTTTACCTTGTATAGGTAGAATCATGATAACCACGCTGAAAAGTCCCACGAATGGCGCGTATCCAGCGGTGTCCCACAAGAAATACAGCACCACGGCCACTTGGATCGGAATCACCCACAGATAGTGCATAAACATGAACGCGTAGTCGAAACGCGCTACGTCGTTGGACAGCAGATTTACAAGCTTGCCGCCAGCCACGTCTCCTATTGCTACTTGGTTAATTCGTAATAGCTGAAAAAACAAGAAAAAATGGAAAATTGTTATTTGTTATATAAGAGTGCAAAGTTGCTTTTTAACAGAGTGCTCAATTTTGATGCAAGCGAAAGATTCTAAAATTCATTTAAAAATTAGAATCCTGCGCGTTATCGAGGGAATCAAAAGAGCACGAAGTGAAAAATCTTTGCACACGAGTGCAACACGTAACTTTTCATCCCACCTCAGCGAGGAAATGACTACATAATTGCAAAAAAAAGTAATACACCAAGAAGGTTCCAAGTCTGAGTTTTTAACAAATTAAAAGAGGTTGTATGATAAATTTGGCACCATGGAGGTAGAAGTAAATAAGTTTAATGATGTTTTGAATCCACAAACTTAGTGCGCACGATGTTCTAAATTCAATATATACTTTATCCTCTCCTCTCCGGATAAAAACGGCTTTTGCACTCAAATATCGAAGAGCATAAATACTCTTTCCGAGATGGGGGGGATGGGGGGGGGGGGGGGGGGGGGGATAAAAAATTTATAAATAACCGCGTAACCATAAACTATACTAACGACTTCAACGGATGTAATGTAACATTCTCCGTCACATCTATCCTTTAGTTAGCCTGTTTTTTCCCAGGGATATATTAAGTAAAGTTCGGAGGCAGGCTAACTTAACGACTAAAATTATGTAGACAGCTTTTATTTATTGTACAAACCTTTCTGTAGATCAGAGAAGATGCAGCAATTTTCACCTTCAAACCAAAACGGGAAACAAACAGTGAGTTATGGTGCTGGCACATCATGTTCGTGAAGTTTAGTCCAAGCATAGCCAGAGCGTAATAAGTTGCTTCCATGCGAGACATGGTCGAGTCCACAGACCAGTACGAGAGCAATGACGCGAACAGCATCGGTTGGTATGATCTGAAAGAAATCACATAGTCCAGTTCCTCGGTACCAATAAATACTATACAATAGATTTTTAAATTTGCATATTTAATGATCTTTAAATGATGCAGTTAACTATGTGTTGTGTTTGTAAATGACCATTACTTTTGCTAGAAAACATTCAAACTAATATTTAAACAACTAACTAATATAAATTCGAAAGTAACTCTGTCTCTCCGTTTTCGCGACTGCCGGACCGATTTCAATGAATTTTTGTAAAGAATTAATCTAAAAACAATGAATACTGGTGGTACAGCTGTTGTGAACGGGCTCGAGGAAGTGGGCACCACCGACTTACCTTTATCTGCCGCCAAATAGCAGTACTCGTGCTGCTGTGTTCCGGTTAGACGGTAATGATATGTTCCTGTAATTACTGGCACATAGGCATAACAGCTAAGTACTATATTATGGCAACGTATCCACATAGAGATCAAGACAACATAATACCTTGTTTTGAACTCTATATGGATATCCATGGGCTGCAGTAGCCACTTAATATCTAGTGGACTGCATGCTCGTTTGCCATATAAGTAGTATAAAGAAAAAGAATTACGACTGCGCACAAGGAGGGTAATGTTTTTATTGACAAATCACGCGTGCAAAGCCGCGGGCAGCAGCTTGTTATTTCTTACAAGTTTGTTTAGTTTATGCCCTCGCGCCTCCAATGCGCGTATTTTCGTTTAATAATCTAGAGAAACAAAGACAGTTGCAAAATATGCTATGGGCTTCAATGTGCCTTACAGTCTCCTGTTATATTAAATGTTAGGTTCACATGTCGAAAGATATTTATAATAATAATAACCAGTGATTAGCCCCGAACTGAGATCTCGAGTCTCCGATTAAAACAAAAAAAATATTTGTAATCTTTGACTATCAAAATAGTGTCACTTAATAAAGAACCAAGGTCTTGACCTACAGTTTCATTCAAATTAAAGGTATTGGGAGTTCATGCTGGTTTATTCTTTTTTGGGGTACAAATTGCAGTTATTCTAGATTTCTAAGTTTTGCCTATATTTGTGTCATTTAAGCTACACGCATACTAAATTACAGCACTGTGGGGTCACTGGTGTGCCCTGTAAATTTTGTCAAAGTTTTGTTTTTACTATGGCTAATAACTCAAAAACTATAAAGAATTTACGAAAATTAAAAACGGAGTCTAAATGTACTAATGAATACCTTACATTTGACGTCCCATTTGATCAGTTAGCCTCATTTTATTTTTTTATTCCCTCTTGAACCCCAATATCTCAAGAACCCCCCCCCCCCCTCCCCCCACACTTTTAGCTCATTTAGTCACATCAAAATTGTGCCATCACTGCCTACCTATGTATTAAATTTCACGATGATCGGATCAACGCTTCGAAAGTTATCCTCGGACAAACATACATACATACATACATACAACGCTGATTTACGAAGTTTGATTTATAATTATATATTTTATAAGTGGCATGTATAAAAAAATATATATGTAGATGATTTGTTTCGTAGCGGGAATCCTGCGTCTCCGCCACTGCGCCACGGAGGTTATCATCTACAAGTTCACGAGTAGAACTGTTTTCTGGGAAAAACATTACCAAAAGACTAATATCATAATTAAGTGTATATTTGTTACCTTATAACTGCAATAGCGACGATGTACAAGGCTCCAGGCATGTATGCTACCCAGTAGGCTCGGGACATAGCCTTCCATAGTTTTGGTTGTCTATTTTCTCTAATTGCTCGTTCATATTCTTCAAACCAATATCTAAGACGCACAAACAAAAGAACTAATATGAAATTTACCTAAATAATTTAATATCTTAAGCACAACACATCAGATCACATTGTTCACTTATTCTCATACTCATAATGAAGATTAATCAGTTTACCTTTCCAAATAATCTCCAAGTTTGTCAGAATCATATTGTTTCGTAGGAACAATGAGATCTTCTTCTTCCACGTCCCTTTTGTTGCCCGTGATAAGTACAGGACACACCCACCACAAAAAAAACCTCGAAAAAATATTTGGTTTCGTCCTTTTCTTAGAATTCTCTTTCGCCGTACCCCCAAAACTATTGTCGGATTTAGCCCCGTTTTCCATTTTAACAAATGGAAACAACCAACTCTAAACGAACTAACTCAAGGTATTCACTGTTCCAGCCATACAGATAGGTAGCCAACTATTTTCACTTTACATTGACTAAACACCTGCACCACTATCACAGAAATACTTAACACTGAACAGAAATACTGAGCTTTAAATGTCTTATCATGAGCCGTTTTGAACTGATAACAAATTGATACCTCATTTTATGGTGATTATTGAACGGTTATCTATAATTTATCATTGAGATTAGCTAAATTTTATATGTAGCTGATAATGTGTCATGCTGTGATATGCAAACTCACTGTGTTGTTCATTTATTTCAGTTTGTCAAATTTTATCAATTACATACCTTTTGTAGTAAATAACCTAAATAAAACGCAAATACATTTGTTATTATTAAAAAAATATGTTTGATCAAGGTTTGGGTATTATAAAATAATATAGACTATTACATATTACGTAAATAAATACCTGTTATCAGTTTTTAGGGTTTCGTATAATCCTCTTAGTCAGAAACCAAGTAAACTTTTAAAGCAGATATTTAATTAAAACTGGCCAAGTGCGAGTCGGACTCGTGCACGAAGGGTTCCGTACCATTATCTATAAAAACGGAAAAAAATCATGTGTGTTCTATGGGATCCCCCCTTAATTAATTGTTTTATTTTAATTTTAGTATTTATTTCAAAAGTAAATATATAACTAAATTTTCTGTGAATATTGCAAGCGTCTACCTACTGCCGTTGTCAATATCGAGCAAAAACGAGCAAAAAAATCACGTTTGTTGTATGGAAGCCCCCCTTAATATATAGCCTTAGCAACAGAAATAATCTGTCAAAATTTCAACTGTCTAACTATCACGGTTCATGAGATTCAGCCTGTTGACAGACGGACAGACAGACAGACAGACAGCGGAGCCTCAGTAATAGGGTGCCGTTTCACTTAAGAAAACCACGGAACTCTGGGGTATCTCTGTTAGCGTCGTGAAAACATTGATTAACATAATTGCTCCCGAACTAGCTTGAATATTCAACGAGTGTATTGACTGGTGTATTCCCTGATCTAATGAAATACAGTAAAGTAACTCCACTTTTCAAATCAGGCACTAGTTCTGATCCTGGTAATTTCAGACCAATCTCAGTACTTCCGACATTTAGTAAAATATTTTAAAAACTAATTTTAAATCAACTGCTTAGACATTTTAATTCTCATAACTTACTTCATCATAAAGCCCCTCGAATCACAACCAATACCCGTTAGTCAGGCCACAAGCAGCATCGGCTCTCGGCGGGAACCTACAACAAAAAGTGTCGCTGTCCACACACTCCTCGCTTGCGGGGAGAGAGGAGTGCCTGGGATTAGAATCCGAGAAGTGGCACTCTTCATGGACAGCGCCAACGAGCGGCTTGGAATAGGCTTCTGCCGGACCGGGACTAGAAATCACTTTTCGATTTCACCTGGCTTGGCATTACTCATAAATGGGAGCACTTCAAAAACGACCATGAGGCGCAAAGTATATAGCGCGTTACCTGAAACGGAAGTGGCGGGCCACCGATGTCGACTAGTCCGATCGCACAACAAGACGATCGTTCTGCTCGCATTGGAAGGCAACTATACCCCTTTCGCACAGGCATGTTCGATGCTCACCATGTTGGGAGAAACGGGCGGAGGAGCGGAAGATCCCCGTGTAATAAGTGTAGACGCGATGACGGTCGGGTATGAGCAGGGAGAAGTCGTAGACCGGCTATGCTGTTTAAAAGCCTCAGAACAACACGAGGTGGTCGTGTACGAAGACAGACGAGAAAACCTAAACTTCTTCAAAGCACACGACCCAAAAACAGCAACCGATAGTGTCCAACAACGAGATCGAAAGACAAAGAGGCACTCGAAGAAGCTCCAGCAAAAAAGGCGAAACTCAAAGCTCCACTAACAACAGTAATACCTAAGTCCAAAATCCCAACAAAACCGGCACCAACGCAGGCGAAAAGAACTAGAGCCGACATAGGGCAGGTCGTTCCACCTCGTCTAGTAAATGCAACGTCACCGCAGGATCACGCGTACAACGCCTTCCTCGAGTTTCTAGCTATCACCAAAGCAACCGCAGATGTCAACCTCGGAGTGTGCAAACCCATCTTGCAACACTTTGAGCAGGGCAATGCGAAACTGCTAGAGGAGAAACTTGAGGAGGCAGAGGCTGCTATATACAACAAAGGCAATTCCTAAGTCATAAAGGGAAAAATGTCAGGTAGTTATATGGCGGCTTACAACGCGACCAGTGGTTTCGTGGAGATATGCATTGAGGGAACCAAAAGCGGAGCACCTAAGTTCAATACCCCACAAGGAGATCCCTTAGTTGTTGTCGCAAAGTGCACAAGGATCCTACTGGATGGCAGGATTCTCGATATGGCGAAAACCATATCGGGTAATCAGGACACTGCATCCGGCTGGAAGGACTGGGCACTACCAACAATTGAGTAGGTCAATGGAGTTCCGGGGTGTGGAAAGACAACCTGGGTGGTAGGGCACTTTGATGCTGACAAGGACGCCATCATCACCACAACATCAAATGCAGCTAGCGACCTAAGGGAGAAGCTAGCGCCTCGTGTTGGTGGCCTTGTCAAGACCAGGGTTCGCACCATGGCTTCAGTCTTGGTGAATTGCTTCAGAGAGTCCGACAAATTCAACCGTCTCATGGTTGACGAGGCTCTCATGAACCACTTCGGAGCCATAGTCATGGCTGCCAAGCTGTGTGATGCCAAAGAAATGGTCCTCATCGGAGATGTCAACCAACTACCTTATATCGACAGAGAAAATCTCTTCGAACTGAAGTACTGCCGCCCAAACCTGGTAGCAAACATCAGCCAGGAGTTGCTCTGCACACACCGGAACCCCTTGGACGTCGTCTACGCCCTACGTGAGGTTTACTCCGGGATTTACTCCTCAACCCTAAAAGCTCACTCGTTGAAGGTGAAAACCTACACTGGTGCCCAAATACTGTTTACGCTCCCCAATACGCTTTTCCTAGTCCATACTCAGGGCGAAAAGGAAAGCCTTATTGGACAGGGCTGTGGTGAAGGCACAGGTTCGCGAACGCTCACCATCCATGAAGCGCAGGGGCTAACGTTCGAAGCAGTAATCATTGTTCAAACTAAGGGCAGAACAATTGGATTACATCAGAGCGTTCCCCATGCGGTAGTAGCAGTGTCACGGCACACCACCAGCTGTACCTACTACACCGATGATGACAACGACGCAATAGTTTACTTCATCAAGAGAGCTATGGCCGCGTCCACTAAGAAGATCTTGGAGTATAATCTTAAAATGTCAATAAAGCACCGAAACGCAGCGGTCGTCGACAAGTTGGCTCAGGAGATGAGGTGTGCCAATTTGTAAACTAAAGTTGTAATAATAGTCCATAGTAAAGTTAATGTCAATGTTATCAATAATATATTAATTGTAAGTAATTAAATCCCATAATGTAAATCAATAATTTCAATTGTAAGTAACAATAATTTTAAGTAAGTAAATTCCCATAATGTAAAGTTAACAAAGAACAGAACACCATGTAAAGAAACAAAAGCCTATATAAATATATATATATAAAAATATATAATAAATAAAAATATATAATATATATATAAAAATAAAAAAAATAAAATAATATATATATATATATAGAATCAATAGAATAAGTAAATTTTTCCTTAGAAATATATATGTAACATTAAAATCTTAAAATTTATATAGAGTCAATAATATAAGTCTTTTTCCTTACTGAGTAAGCTTTTGTCAATATAAGTAGTAATAAAGTTAATAAATAAAAATAAAAAAGAGCTCGGACCACAGAGTCTGTGGAGAGCAGCTGTGTTAAAAAAACCTAACCTAACCTAACCTAACCTTTTTTTTTTTTACCAGGGGAAATCCTTTATGGATTCCTTCCCACCGGGGGGCGGAAAGGATATGTCGGACTCAGCTTAAAGTGCCATACCGACTAAAACCACCTGGGTGTTCCTTCTCTCGCTTCCGGTCGGGGCCGCGGGTAAGTTACACACTCTTCCGTAGCCACCTCCCTTAGCGTCTGCCCTATTGGGCCCTTCTTCTAGGCTCGAAAGCCCTTCTTCACTCCGCTTAAGGCACCTTAGGAACACATAAAACTTCATCAGGAAACAGTCTCAACGACCTGATGTACAAGGGTCCGAACCTACAGCAGGATCTACTAGAGATTATTCTCAAGTGGAGGCAATATCGTTTTGTATACACAGCAGATATCGAAAAATGCTTTCCCATGATATTGGTCAATCAGCAGGACCAATATCTGCAGCAAATTTTGTGGAGAGATCATGAGAATCAACCTATCAGAGCTTACACCTTAAGCACGATAACTTATGGAACAAAATCGGCACCGTTCCTTACCATGATGACTCTCCGAAGGTTAGCAGAAGACGAGCAAAATAATTTCCCTAATGCAGCTAAGTGCATCCAAGAGCAGCTTTACATGGATGATTGGGTATCAGGGGCCCACAGCATTGAAGAAGGGAAACAGAGGATAGCGGAAATGAACGCGTGCCTCAAGAGCGGAGGCTTTTCATTAAGAAAATGGTCCTCAAATGACAAACAGTTATTAGAAGAAGTCGAACAAAACAATAACAATCAGCCGCTATTGTTTAACTTTAAAACAGAAAGCACAGCAAAAACGTTAGGTATACAATGGAACTCCACCGAGAACGAGTTCACTTTTCAATGTGATCTAACTGAAACTAGCACAACAAAGCTGACCAAGAGAATGCTTCTGTCTGAAATCTCTAAGATTTTCGATCCTTTGGGATGGTTAGCTCCGTTGATAACAAAATTGAAACTATTATTCCAACAAGTTTGGCAAAATTCAGACGTTCAGTGGAGCGATGAAGTTTCGCCAAATATCAAGGAAGAGTGGATTCAACTGAAAAAAGATTTACACATCATAAATCAGTTTACGATTCCCCGGTGGTTAAAAAGCAAAAACGGTGACGTGATCGAACTTCATGGGTTCTGTGACGCATCCATAAAAGCATACGCATGTGTAGTATACGCGAGAATCGTAACACATGACTCAGTGTCAGTAGTGCTAGCCGCAGCAAAAACCCGGTTAGTACCGAGCAGCAAGGCCGTGTCTTTGCCCCGTTTGGAGCTTTGTGCAGCTGAACTACTGACAAAACTTATGATAAAAATCGTCAAAAGCATCAGTAACTTCAAAGTCGTAGTTTATGGTTGGAGCGACTCCCAAGTAACGCTCAGCTGGATTCAAGGTTCTCCGGAGCGCTGGAAGTTCTTTGTAGCAAATAGAGTGACGAAAATCATCACCACTTTGCCACCAGAGTGTTGGCATTACATAAATACCAAAGAGAATCCAGCTGACGCTGCAAGCAGAGGTCTAACGTCATTACAGCTCAAAGAGCATAAGTTGTGGTGGCAAGGACATACATTCTTATCGTCACTCAATTTCAAACCAAAACAGCAAAGAATGAATTTTACTACGAACGAAGAGGTTAAAAAGCATGTGAACGTAATTAGTAACATCTCCGATAACAGCAGCATCGTCGAAGATTTACTTATCCGTCACAGTTCGTTTAATAAAATAACAAGGATTTTAGCGTGGATACGACGCGTGTTGACCCCTAGTGTTGGTAAACAAAGGCAGCCGAAGTATCTCAAGTTACACGAGCTTCGATCAGCAAAATTAATTATTATAAAACAGGTACAGCGTAAAGAGTTTTATAACGACATAGAATACCTATTTCATAACAGCAAGGTCAAGTCTGATAGCCAATTAGCAAACTTAAATCCATATGTGGTCGAAGACGGTATTTTAAGAGTCAAAGGAAGACTCAGTAATGCAAACATCAATGCAGAAATGAAATTTCCTAGTATCATTCCATACAGCAGCAGATTAACTGAGCTTCTCATCCAACAAGCCCACGAGCTCACCTTCCACGGTGGTCCTCGGCTTACCACGTCCTTTCTGAGACAAAGGTACTGGATAGTTAAAGGCAACCGCGCAGTTAAAAAACAGATCCTTAGATGTGTCAGCTGCAGAAAACAAGAGCCCATTAAATTACAGCAGATTATGGGCGAATATCCTGATTTTAGAACTAATCCAGCACCAGCGTTCTATCACACAGGGGTAGATTTAACGGGTTTTATTCCAGTCAAAGCCAACAAAGGACGAGGAATAAAAACAACGAAATGCTACGTAGCGCTGTTTATCTGCATGGTTACAAAAGCAGTTCATATAGAGTTAGTTTCCGATTTGAGCAGCGCCTCTTTCATAGCAGCATTGAGAAGAATGGCAGCACAACGCGGAACACCTAAGCATATGTACTCCGACAACGGAACTAACTTTGTAGGCGCAAATAAGGCCATTCAAGAAGAATATTAGCAGCTAGAGGAAGTTTTCAAGGAGTCATTCCATCGAGAAGTAGCGGAGATGGACATAGAATGGCACTGGAACTGCCCTTCTTGGCCAAGTGCAGGAGGGATCTGGGAGCGATCCATCCGAAGCCTAAAGCAGCATCTGAAAAGAGTTGTAGGTGAACAAGCGTTAACCTTCGAAGAATACAGCACTGTGTTGGCGCAAATCGAGACAAGACTTAATTCGAGGCCTCTATGTCCGATATCTGAAGACATTGATGACATCGACTTCCTCACGCCATCACACTTTCTAACCAGCAACGCGGCCCTAACAGTTATAGAAACCGCCAATGACGCTAGGACCCGATGGCACCTAACAAACAAGATCTTCCAAGACCTGTGGAAGAGATGGAAAGCCGAATATCTCAGTCAATTATCTGTCCGCAGTAAGTGGCTCAGAGCAAAAAGAAACGTTGAAGTCGGCGACATGGTGACTATTCACGATGACAACTTCTCATCGGGGAAGTTTCCTGTGGGGAGAGTGATAGAAGTGCACCAGCAGCAGCCATCCAAACCGCACTCATAAATAGTCGTAGTTTTATATATACAATATAGCTTTTGTACAGTAAACTCGACTTTTCTATCAGCATCCCGGGAAGAGCTAGCCGCGATTCCTACATGGTCCTTCGAGCCAGCTAGAGTTAATGATGGTTTTGTAAGAGTGGTGTCTCTTAAAACAAAAAACGGCATTATAAAGCGTCCTATAGTAAAATTATCAGTTTTACCTATAGAACAAAGCAAAGTAGTACAAACGGAACATGACGAAAACAAAATGTAGCACATTTAGCAAAATATAGTAACCAATTAGGTAGAAAACAGCTTCCTAGATTTATTAACGTTGCATTTGCATGGATCTTTTTTATGAATATCATTTGTTCAAGCGTATCGGCCAATATAACTCATTTCACTAGTCAGTCGTTATACAACGACCCGGTAGGAAAAATGCTATTAATCCGTGACCAGTGGAAAATCGTATCTTACTATGACATGCGACCTTACTGGCAAGGAGAGAAAGCAGTTAATTCATTTACCGAATATCTAGAACAAACATGTGATAAGGTTAAAGAGCCGAGCTATTGTAACATGATTCTATTGCAAGTGAAACACGATTACAGCGAGCTACAGTACTATAATCAGCTGTTACTAAATCAGCATTTCGGCGAGCGGTCAAGGGCACGTCGCGGCCTTATCAATGCAGTAGGCTCTATAGCAAACACATTGTTTGGAGTTTTCGACCAAAGCTTTGCGGATAAATATCAGCAAGACATTGAACTCGTAAACAGCAACGAGAAGCACCTGTTGCAACTTTGGAAGAACCATACATCTGTGGTAGAAGCCGAGTACAACGTTCTAAAGCGAACAGAACAAGCAATAGAATCCCAGCATAAACTTCTCAATAGACATTTGAACTACATAACTCAATCAACCAAGCAGCTACAAAAAGAGTATGAAAGCATGTCTATTCTACAAGAGTTTACTCTAGCAGCAATGGCGACATATGATCCAAAACTTGAAGCGTATCCAGAACACGATCCTCGACACCCTGACAGATATTTACCATGGCAAGATAAACCTACATTTATTGACACCAAAGCAGCTTAGCGACGAACTTCAAATAGTTTCAAGCCAAATATCGAAAGAGCTAACGTTACCTGTAGACAATATTCAGTCAAACTTATATAAAATTTATAACATATTAAAGATAAAAGCACGAATGAGTAGAGATTATTTAATATTCAAAATCACCCTACCTTTGATCAGCAGAGACAACTTCCAGCTATACCACTTGATACCAGTACCTATTCAAATCAACAGCGACATGATCAGCATCAAGCTAGCAACAGATTACATAGCAACTAATCTGATGAGGGACTCATATCTACCGGTTTCTATCGTAGATCTTCAAGGCTGTGAATATCAAGATGAAGCATACATCTGTCAGCTACAAGCTCCCATCCAGCATCTGGGTCCAGAACAAAGGTTCTGTCAAACGGAAAAGATGGACACCTGCAAGATCAAAAGAGAAAGCTGCCAGAATAAATGGGTTCAATTACACGACCCGTCGTTCTATTTATATTTCGCATGTGATACCTACACGCTTACAATCATATGTGACCGTGAAACCCGAGTCCGCCAAGTCAGCAAGGCCGGGCTCATTCACGTAACAAAACAATGCATAGCAAAGGGGCGTGACGTCACACTATATTCCTATCAACAACAAAGTTCACTTAATCTCAAATCGGACCTAGTACTTACCAACATAGCTCCGATACAGCACCACACTTTCAACGTTACGTTACCGTTTATCGAACCAAGTCTAGATTATCACCTTAACTCCTCGCTACAGCAGCTCAGCGGGCAAATCAGCGCGATGAAGGAAGCGGCACAACAGGAGGTGACCTTAACAACGCACGATATTCACCAATACGCAATATCGTACAGCGTATTAGCAGCTATCGTAGCAGCGTTCCTGGTGTTCCTGTGGAGACGAAGCAAACGAGCCGTCAGTGCGTCCTCCGCGCGTGCCAAGGAGCCGGTGGCGCCGCCGGTGCCACCCCCCGCGTCTCACCCGCTGAGAGAGGCGTCCTCCAGCGGAGATAGTGTTAGTGCGCATCGGCAGCCCGTGCCCGAGCTATGGCATGGTGCCAGTGGGATCGTGCGGTGGTCCAGTTTACGTGATGCAGACACAATAACTTCACCCATCAGCAAGCAGCCAACCAGCGGACAATCAGTTTTTAGTATAGAATAGGGATTAGTTTTGTAATGAAGCAATCACTTAGATTAAAGCATTAAATCATTGTCCTAACATTCACATAGTCTAAGAAAATATTGATCATCTATGTAATACTAACCCCTCAATTGTAGCGCCTCATCTCATTCTCATCTCGTACCTCGCCCTCGGGAGTATGTTCGATGCATCGATCACACAGATACGAGTAGGTATATTAGCATCATCAGCAGTTTGACCCAAGTAAGTTACTCGTACCGCGAGCGCGGCCGGGGCGCCTACAGAAGTCAGTGCACCAGCAGCAGACATCCAAACCGCACTCATAAATAGTCGTAGTTTTATATATACAATAATTATAGCTTTTGTACAGTAAACTCGACTTTTCTATCAGCATCCCGGGAAGAGCTAGCCGCGATTCCTACAGGGATCGACATTGGTACGAGCCCGCTTGAGGACGGACTCGTACGTCTCACCCCGCTAACCTAACCTAACCTTTTTTTTTTTTTGACGAGGGGCAATATCTGCAATCAGATACCCTACTGCATAGAGGTACAGTAGGGTTATGTGAGGTTCACGGACTCGTGTACTCACTAAAACCCCCCCGGTGGCCATCCTCGACGCTTGTCGGGGGAGCTCCGGGATCTCCGAAGGAACGCACCGGTGCCCCCCTCACGCTGTACCTTTGCACGTCCAGGGGGAGGCTATCTAGCCACCCCCGTACACCACGGTGTTCACAGCGGCACATTGCCACAATGTGCCGCTGTGAACATTGCCACAATGTGCCGCCGCCCTCCCAGGGCCCGTTTAACAGACAGCCGAAGCCCTCACTCCGACCACCCACGGATCCGAAAGGTCCCCTGTCTGGCAGGGGATACCACACAAAAGCCCCTTATGGGGCAAGCGCAGCGGGGTGGCCACTGCCACCTCGCCGTCGCCTCCTTCTTCCGGAATCAGCTCTCTCGCGATCTCGCTCGGCGGCCTCTTTCCGAACCATAACGGTATCACAGAAAGAGACCACCGCCTTCCACGCCGTCTCATCTACTCGTACCAGCATAGACTCTACTACACCTGGTAGAGAGAGGTCCTGCCCAATCCTGGCGATCAGGGTCCGCCGCTCCTCGCACCACGCCGAGCATTCCTCAAGCGTGTGTTGGGCGGAATCCCGATCCCTCCCACAATGGTGGCATTGCGGTGTCGGTTCGCGTCCGATCCTAATCAGGTACTCACCGAAGCACCCGTGCCCGGTGAGTACCTTAGTAAGTCGAAGTTTCCCTCCAAGTTCCCCAGCCAAGTTTCGTAGCTCGGCACAATCGCGCCGACGGCGCGTTGGCGCATGTTCCACGGCTCCTCGAGCCACTCGCGCCACATCCCGAGCGCACGTCGGCGCTCTTGCACCCGCACTTCAGCCGGCGCGACTCCGCTCCCGTCATCACGGCGGAGGCGCTCGTACATACGTGCGTCCATCTCCGCCAAGATGTCGAAGGGCGGAAACCGCGCCAGGAGAGTTGCCGCCTCGAAAGATATCGTCCGATATCCTCGTGCGATCCGGATTGTGGGTATATCGAGATCTTATTAATAGTTGTGGGTAGACTTGCAATAAATCAGTCATGGCTGGATCACTGTCTTTTCATTTACATGCTCTGAATATTATTATCAAATAAATACCTTAACATGGCGCAGCCGAGTAGAAATTAACTCAAAGTGTAGAATACGGAACAATATCGCTGTACAAGTGTGGAAAAGTTATATAATAAAGTGGATCAAGGGATAATTGTGATAAAATGGAGTCGATGTTGAGGCCGCCTCAACCATTTTTATTCGAAAATAATTTAGCTAATGTGACATCGGGAAACTTGAGCAAGGAATGGGATAATTGGAAGAAATCTTTCACAATCTATTATGAAGCATGTGAATTATCTAAAAAGGAGAAAAAAGTGCAGATAAACATATTATTACATATTATTGGAGATCGATGTCGGGAAGTATATGATCAGTTCAAGGACAAGGAGGAGATTAAAAGCATTGAGGAATTAATAAAACAATTTGATAAAGTATTTTTGCCGAAAAAGAATTTAACAATAGAACGTCATAAGTTTTTTACGAGAGACCAAGAAGAATTAGAGTCTTTGGAACAATATGTTTTTGAATTTAACAAAATGGCGGCGAAGTGTGACTTTAAAGATTTATGCAGTGATTTGGGGCGAGATCGATTGATATGTGGTATAAAAGACGGAACATTACGAGAAAGGTTATTGCGAGAAGCCGATTTAAAGTTATCTAAAGCGATAGATATTTGCCGTTTGGCAGAAATGTCAAGAGCTCAGGCGAGGAATATAAAAACAAAAAATATCGAGCATCATGTGCATGGAGTGAACGCTGGCAGTGAAGCGACTCAATTACAGTCAGCGGACGTGCATTGGATTGGGAGAAATCAGCGTGGACAATCTCGTAGGATGTATGCAGGGCGAGGATCGTCACGTGGGGGCGGCGGTACTGGTGCCGCTGGGGGCGCTGGTGCCCCCCCGTGTCCTGTGACGAGTCAATATCGTGGTGGTGCCAAAATGAATGTTCGTGGACGTGGTGCGCGTGGTGCGTATCAGAGTGCCGGTCTGATTAGTTGTCAGAAATGCGGTGGACAGCATAGGGGATACGAATGCCCAGCGTATGGACAGCATTGTTTCAAGTGCAATCGGATGAACCATTTTTCGAGAATGTGCAGGGTGTACGCGAGGAGGACCATGGGGAGACCACTGATCAGGTAATAAGTTCTCATTGTCATAAAAAACATAATAGTGATGAGTGGTTTACAGAATTAACAATAAATGATGTGTCAATTAAATTCAAATTAGATACTGGAGCTGATGTGAATATAATTCCTAGGAGATTCTTAAAGGATATGAATGTTTCCGAGTGCGAATTAACTAAATCTTCAGTAAAACTGCAAGGTTACTCTGGAAGTGAAATATTAGTAATAGGTAAATGTTATTTAAAGGTAAAATATAAACAAAATTATTATTTTTTAAAATTTTTGATTGCTGATGTTGATTCGGTTCCAATTTTAAGTAAATATTCTTGTGAGGAGTTAAAGTTAATAAAAATAATTTTGTCAGTGGATTATAGTTCGAATAATTTACTAAATGATTTTAAAGATGTGTTTGAGGGGATAGGGTGTTTACCGGGAGAATATAAAATTCAGTTAAAAGAGAATGTTCAGCCGGTCATCCATCCACCACGGAAACTACCGATAGCTCTTAGAGAACAAGTAAAGAATAAGTTATTAGAAATGCAGCAACAAGGTATTATAGCGAAAGTAGAAGGTCCTACTGATTGGGTAAATAGTATGACGGTGGTGAAAAAACCTAGTGGTGACATTCGAATTTGTCTAGATCCTCGCGATTTAAATAATGCAATTAAGCGAGAACATTTTAAAATACCAACATTCGAGGAAGTGACTACTCGCTTATGTGGAGCCACTGTTTTTAGTACATTAGATGCAAAACATTCATTTTGGCAGGTTAAGTTACAAGAAACGGATTTGTGTACATTTAATACAATTTTTGGTAGATTTAAATTTCAAAGAATGCCATTTGGAATTTGCTCAGCTTCTGAAATATTTCATAAAAAACTATACGAACATTTAGATGATCTTGAAGGTGTGATTCAATTTATTGATGATATTTTAGTTTTTGGTCCAAATAAAGAAATCCATGATAAGAGATTACGAGCAGTTTTACAAAGATGTAGGGAAATTAATATTAAATTGAATAAGCAAAAATTTAAAATAGGATTATCTGAAATTGTATATTTGGGTCATAAAATATCGAAAAATGGAATATCTCCAGATGAAAGTCACGTTGTTGCAATTAAAAATATGCCTACTCCATCTAATGTAAAAGATGTCGAGCGATTTCTAGGGTTGGTAACTTATGTAAGTAGTTTCATTCCGAATTTATCCGAGCAAACAGCCATATTACGCGAATTACTTAAAAAGGAAATAGAGTGGCACTGGGAGGAAAGACATCAAAAGTGTTTTGAAAATATAAAAAGATTACTAGCGAGCCCTCCAGTACTTCAGTATTATTCATTAGATAAACCTATTACAATATCGGTAGATGCAAGTAAAAATGGTTTGGGGGCGTGTTTATTGCAAAACAATTTACCGGTATCATATGCGTCAAAATCATTAACAAAAACTGAACAAGCGTATGCGCAAATAGAAAAAGAATTGTATGCCTGTGTCTTTGCATGTGAAAGGTTTTACATGCATATTTACGAGAGATCAGATATCACGATTGAGACAGATCATAAGCCACTTGTGAGTATCATAAACAAACCGTTAGCAAGCGCTCCTCCTCGATTGCAAAGAATGCTAATGAGGTTGCAAACGTATGCATTTAAGCTAGTTTACAAGCCAGGGAAATATTTATACATCGCCGACACATTATCCCGCGCGGTGGCACCAGCAACCCTAGGTAGTGAAGCGCAGACACAGCCGCGCGATTATCTGCATTTCCAGGCACAGGTGTGTGCGTTATCAGCTTGTAACCAGCTGACCGATTTACATCTTTTAAAAATACAAAAATGTACTAAGGATGACAGTGATTTGCAAGATTTAATTAAAATTATAAAGTCTGGTTGGCCGGTGCATAAAAAAATGATAAATAATAATTTAAGCCCTTATTGGAATTACAGAGATGAACTTACTGTTGACTTTGGCATTGTGTGGAAGGGGTCTAGAATAGTGATTCCGACATGCTTGAGACAAGATATGTTAAAAACAAATGGTGCGCATGTGCCCGTACTCCATGCACCGAAAGCATTGCAGCGGCCTTGAAGTCAGGTAATCGACCCGAGCCGAAACCCACCCGACAGTAACGTGCTTTGCCGCGACTAGCTTGTGAATGCAGGCCAGTGGACAACGGACCCACACTGTGCCCAAGGCAGTGGGAGAGCGACGTATGTCACCCACCCGCACATCGTCGGCCGAGCAGTCCCCAGCCCTAGCCACCGCGGCGGCCACCTCCTGCGAAGTGACACTGTCGTCCAGGTCTTTCAGCCGCAGCTCCCCCGTCTTGACGGGGCGCGAAATGCGCACACCCATCTCGACGAGGGCCTCACGCAACCGACCAGCTAGCGCGTCTGCCTGGAAGGTGCAGTCGGGACCTGGCACCTCCATGATTAGATTAGATTAGATAGATTAGATAATACTTTATTGCACACCACGAATCAAATACATATAAAAAACAACTACGTAAATCTATGGATACAATTGGCGGCCTTATCGCTAATTAGCGATCTCTACCAGACAACCTTTGGATGGAATGGACTGTGTAGACATTACCCGGGGTACAATGGTGTACCTAACATACTACATGTACATACATACTAATACTAATTATATAAAAATAAAAAAAAATATAAAACTTACATAAATGAAAGTTACATGAATCTAAATAATACGAGGGCTGCTATTTATGTATCCGGAATAAAATAAAATAACTATCATTGACTGTTAAATATGGTTTTATTGCTTTTCAAAATATTCGCCATGATGATCAATGCACTTTTGCATTCGGTGAAACCAGTTTTCATAGCACTTTTTCCAATCGGAAGACGGTATCTCCAAAACATTATTTTTGAATGCCACAACGGCTTCTTCTCGGGTTGAAAATCGTTGACCACGTAATTTATTCTTCACGGTTGGGAATAAAAAGAAGTCGTTGGGTGCCAAATCAGGGCTATATGGCGGATGACCCGTTAATTCCACCGTTTCACCATCCAAATATCGGGTCGTTTCACCCGAAGTGTGACAGCTTGCATTGTCGTGATGGAGAATGATTCTGCGTTGTGGATTATTCTTCCTGATTTCTGCAAAGACTTCTGGCAAACAAATGGTCGTGTACCACTCTGAATTAAAAGATTTTCATTTTTCTAGGGGTACAGTAGCCACGTGTCCATCTATACCAAAAAAACAGGCGACCATTTGCTTCATAGTGCTTTTCGCACGAGCAACTTTTGTTGGGTTCGGCTCATGTTGGAAGACCCAAACTGTTGACTGTTGCTTAGTTTCGGGGTCATATGCATAAATCCAGGATTCATCACCTGTGTAGATATTATATACAGCTTTTGATGCACCACGATTGTATTTTTTTATCATTTTTTTGCACCAATCGACACGAGCCTGTTTTTGATCTATTGTCAAGCTGTGCGGTATCCAACGCGAACAAACTTTTTTTGCAGCCAAGTGTTCGTGTATTATCTTATGTATACTCGTCATACTAATGCCCAAGATCGCCTCTATCTCTCGATATGTCACATGACGATCTTGCATTATTAGTTTACGCACTGCGTCGATGTTTCGTGGCACAACAACTGATTTAGGCCGACCATCTTTAATTTCGTCCATGAGCATACGACGTCCACGATTAAATTCACTAAACCAGTGATACACAGTAGTCTTTGATGGTGCTTTATCCCCAAAAGTCGAACTGAGTTGATCGATATACTGCTGTTGAGTTAGACCACGTCGAAAATCATAAAAAATCATCGCACGAAAATTTTCTCGAGATAAATCCATTGTGATAATGACACGCAATTTTTGAAATCGCGCCACACAATGAAAACAATTGACAGACGGACGAAATAACCTGCATTCTACAGCCAAAGAGTTCCATTTTCAAACGTGATAATTTGTTTTTAAATATTATTTATGCAGTGGCCAGTTCCGGATTCTTAAATAGCAGCCTATGTAACTACTCATAATAATTTATAGATACATACTTAGACTTATTTAAGAAACAAATAATTAATAATAAATACATATATATTTAGCGACAAATACTCAGAGTGTGTTCTCTGAGCATACGTTTAAAAATGGCAAGTGACTTGGCACATCTGATAGCCACCGGCAGCGCGTTCCATAACTGGACAGCCTGCACTGTAAAAGACTTATCAAAGTAGGAGGAGTGTACAGGTGTCCTGAGTTGGAGTGTGTCAGATGAACGCAAGGATCGAAGATTGGATTGATAGAGGAAATGGAAGCGTTCATTAAGATAGGAAGGTGAGGAAGGGTTGAACAGGATGTTATATAAATGCTGAAGGATGTGAGTATCCCGGCGAAGGCGTATGGGTAACCACTTGAGCTTACTGTGAATTAGCCCCCCCGTTACAGCTCGCTTGATGCCGACCGTGTCCAACCCGACTTCGGACAGCTGAATCCGGGCCTTTGCTGCCGCCATCACCGCTTCGTAGGTGACATCCGAGTCCTCCGGAACTGTCACCGCAATCGCCGCAGATGTCGGTAGCCGCATCGGCTTCGGCAGACGTCCTGCCTTAGAGCCAGCTTTTGGGCCAGCTTTTGGGGCAGGCCTCACTGGGGGGGGGGGGGGTGTACTGCCTTTTTAGGAGACGAAGATTTCTTCGCCTTCTTCCTCGTGACGGTTGCCCACGTGTTCTCCGGTGCTGGCTGCAACTGCTTCCTCTTGCCCTCTTTCTTGCCCTTGGCTTTGCCCTTTTTGGAAGGGCCTGAAGCCACGGGGACCGCACTGACCTGAGAGGTCGAAGGCTGGACCTTAAAAGCCGTTGCCAACTTCCTGTCCATGAGCGCGCCAATGCGGTCCATGAACTGGCCCTCCCTGTATTTCCCACCGGCAACAGATGATAATGCTGTCGGCTTTGCCACACTCACTACGCTGGCCTGGGAAGTGGTCTGCTCACGGATCGCATCTTTCAGCCGGTCCACCTTTGTAGAAAGAGCCGCCATCTGCGCACGCAGGTCGGCGTTCTCCTTTTCTAGGCGCTCCACGTTGGCGTCCGAGGACGTTCTCTGCGTCAACTCAAGGACGCCAGCCATCGCTTTCCTCACCCTCAAATTCTTGGACTTGTCGGCGATCTTTTCGACCGTGTCCAAGTTGACCTTGATCGCGGCGACTACATCCTCAGTCGGCTGCACCTCCATCTCTCTTTCTAGGTCAGCTGGTTTTGGCAGCTTCCCTTTCGTCCTCGAGTTCAAGGGGAGGACGGTCGGGTCGAAGACATCGTCCTCATCCGGCCCCTCCTTGTCCTTGAGGAACATGGCGCGCTTAGACCCTTGTGAATCTGATGCGCCATCTGCCTTCCTGCTACGCTTTCGAACAGCACGGGACATGTCCGACGCTGTCGACGCGTACGAGGAGACGGACATAATAGAGCAGTCCGACTCCTCCCCTCCATCACTCACCGCAACCGCCGCGCTCGCCACGCTCGCGGCACTTGCCACCCTCGTGGCGCTCGCCGCGTGCGACCGAGTCCTCGGTTTCACGAAAGAACCCGCTGTCTTCCCCGAAGACAGCTCTTTCGCTACACCCGCATCACCTGCCTCTTTCGAAACTGAGGCAGCCGTCTTCCGCACCGAAGCGCGGGAGGTGACTGCTTCCGTTTCCCTATCCACCTTACACGTCGACCGAGCCGAAGCATCGGAAGACCACGTTTATCAACTACAAGACGATCGGCCCCCCTCTCAGAATACGAATTGGGAGACAACGACGCAGCTGACGCTACGCCGCTACGGGATTCTCCAACTGCGGAGCAGCTGGTACCCGCCTGAGGTAGTGTTTTTCGATTCGTCATAATTTTCATAGTTTTTTCCTTTTTGAAGGGGTGAGGTCCCCTGTGTTGGGCGCCCTAGCGGCCGGGTTCCCCCCGACCATACTCCATGTGAGAGCCCAGACACGTACCGCAGCCACCCACAAACAACTGCAAAGCGCGGTTGTGTATGAGCAGCAGCAACACACATCCGGACACTCACACGCAGTACTCCCTTCGGCAGGCGCCGAAACCTTGAGATTTGGTCACTACCTACCATCTCTCCGATCCTCAGACGACTCCTCGGATCCTCTATCTCAACCAGACTGCTTTTCGAGCACGTCCATGCCTTCCTCATGGCTGTACGCCAACCACACTGCCGGCGAAGCATCAGTCCACTCAGGATCCCGAAAGGAAGCTGACCCATACAGCCGACTCACGGAAACCCAAGCGAAAAGACGCTAAGCCAACAATGCCTCCCTCTATGACGGCTCCACTAGCCCGTCCTTGCTCCTTCCACTGCGCCCTCTACTAATCAGAGGGACGCGCGGAGAAACTTCCCCATCCTAACCCCACCGACAAAGTGCCGGCGCCTGGTGGTTTCAGTTACGTCTATTTCTGATGGAAATAGACCAATAGCAGGCAGCAACCGCGAGAAGGAACGACCCCATCAGACTTGCCTTGAGGATCTACACGACCTGCGCTCTCCCTCAAGACCAAACGCTTCCCTACTCGCTAACCTTTTTTTTTATCGTGGGGAAATCCTCATGGATACCACTCCAGCGCGGGGGCGCCAATGTGGTTATGCCGGACTCCTACCGGCTAAAACCACCACGGTGAGCAGTCCTTCCGCCGAGGTGGGGCAAGGTGGGGTCGCGCTAACATTCACCACCCAGCCCCGAAGGTCGGTCCAGTTGGGGGCAACCAGACCCCGACATGGGGGGGGGGCGGCCTTTCTCACAAAGACCCCTCCTCAAAACGACGTGCGAGGTCGTGCAAGCCGGCTGTGAGTCCCCCGACTCGCAGTCAGTGTCCCTATTTATGAAGGAGGAGTGAGGAGGCGAGCAAACCGCCTCCTCCTTCCTCCTGTTCGTCTAAGCCGGAGCGGGTCTGAAGAGGCGTCGTCCTCCCTGACCCGCTCCGCGGTCTCCTTCTGCGTCATCACCTCTTCGCAGAAGGAGACCATCGCCTGCCACGATCCCTCACTGCCGAGCATGGCGTTCACTACGCTCGGCAGAGAGAGATCCCCTCCGATGCACGCTGACAATATGCTCCGCTGTGGGTCCCATGCAGCACACACTTCCAGCGTGTGAAGCGCCGTGTCCTCAGGTGCTCCGCACTCATGGCAAACTGGGGTCGCCTCCCTCCTTGCGATTCCATGCAGGTACTTTCCGAAACATCCGTGTCCGGAAAGCACCTGCACCAATCGGAAGGTCAGCGACCCAAACCGCCGCCCCACCCACCTAGTAAAGACCGGCCTCACGGCATCCACCGTCCACTGACCCGGAACCGGTGGCGCCAGGTCCTCCGTCCACCGCCGCAACAAGGCGGCCCGCGCCTGCCTCCGCATGCACGTGACCTCCTCCCATATTGGAGGCTCCCCTCGGGATCTCCTCGCCGCCACCAAGTGGTAAACTTCGGCGAGGATCTCCGCTTGGAGCTCCCAGGGGGGATCCCCGGCCAACACGCACGCTGCCGTTCATGATACTGTCCGGTATCCGCGTATCGCCCTCGTCGCGATGACCCGCTGCGGACGTCGCAGCAGGGTCTTGTTACGGCGATTGAGGGCGTCCACCCAGACGGGTGCCCCATACATGGCCATACTTCGGATTACTCCGGAGTACAGACGTCGGCAGTTGGCGCTCGGGCCACCCACGTTTGGCAGCAGCCTCCCCAAAGTGGCAGCAGCCCCCACAACTCTCGGGGCCAACCCTGTAAAATGGGACCCAAATGTCCACCTCCCGTCTAGAATGAGACCCAGGTATTTCATCTGGGTCCCAACAGTAACTGAAACTCCATCCAGCAGCACCCGCGTACCTGGAGGGGGTCCTCCTTGAGGCCAATGAAACAGCAGGGCCTCGGTCTTGGAGAGGGCGACCTCCAGCCCCAGGGTGCGTATGCGGTCGACCACGAGAGTTGTACCCACCGAAGCCAACCGCGTCATTCACCGAGGTCCCTTCCCTTGGCGACGACTAGGGTGTCATCCGCGTAGCATGCGACCCGCACACTTGCGGGAAGTGTGCCGCGGAGCACCCAGTCGTAGCCCACGTTCCACAGCAGCGGGCCCAATACCGACCCTTGTGGAACCCCGCAAGAGACGCGACGGCGCCTCAAACCGTCGCGTCCCACCACCAGGACCTCGCGGTCTTGGAAGTAATCCTTCCGCAGATACAGGGGCACTCCGTGATAGCGGAGCGCTTCCTGTATCGTTTTGTGTGGGAGGCTGTTGAAGGCGTTGGCTATATCGAGTGAGATAGCCAACGCCTTCTTCCCCTCACCGACCGCCGTCTGCGTCCACTCTTTGAGCCAGAGCAGGGCATCCACTGTAGATCGCCCCGCTCTGAAACCGTACTGGGCCTCTGAGAGGCTAGGCCCAGTCCCTTCCAGATGCTGGATGACACGAGAAGCCACCACTCTCTCAAACAGCTTGCCAGTGTCATCCAGCAGCACTATTGGCCTGTATGCGGAAGGCGAGTCGACAGGTCGTCCCTCCTTCCGCAACAGGCACAATCGGCCGTCCTTCCAGGGCTTCGGGAACCGCCCCGACGTGAGGCACGCACTGAAGAGTTCCCGAAGCCATTTATTCATTTTCTTTAGGGCGAGTCCTAGGACCCGCCCTGGGATCCCGTCTGGGCCTGGCGCTGTCTTCTTGCCCCGTAAACGATCGACCACTACCGCCATCTCCATCTCTGACACAGGCGGGATGGAGGACGAGTCTAACTCCTCGGGGAAGGTGACGGCAATCGCCATCGGTGGGGGGGTGTAGGTAGGTTCTCTGTCGGGGAAGAGCCCGCCCAACACCCTGTCCAGGAGCTCTGGCTCCATGGACTCCGCGACTGGGGGCGCCCGGCACCGGAACATTTTCCGAGCAGCCTTGTACGGACGCCCCCAAGTCCCTACTCGCTAACCTTTTTTTTTTTTTTTTTTTTTTTACGTGGGGAAATCCTCATGGATACCACTCCAGCGCGGGGGCGCCGGTGTGGTTATGCCGGACTCTTACCGGCTAAAACCACCACGGTGAGCAATCATCCGCCCAGATGGGGCAAGGTAGGGTCGGGCTACCATTCACCACCCTGCCCCGGCGGCTGGCCTAGTTGGGAGCAACTAGACCCCAGCATGGAGAGGGATCGCCTTCCTCACAAAGACGCCCCCCTCAAGAAGACATGATAGGTCGTGCAAGCCAGCCGAGAGTCCCCCGACTCTCAGCCAGTGACCCACTTATGAAGGCGGAGTGACGAGGCAGGCAAACCGCCTCCTCCTACCTCCAGTTCGTCTGCGTCGGAGTGGGTCCGAAGAGGCGTCATCCTCCCTGGCCCGCTCCGCAGTCTCCTTCTGCATCATCACCTCTTCGCAGAAGGAGATCACCGCCTGCCACGATCCCTCACTGCCGAGCATGGCGTTCACTACGCTCGGAGAGATCCCCTCCGACGCTCGCCGAAAGCGCGTGCCGTTGCGGGCCCCATGCCGCACACACTTCCAGAGTGTGTAGCGCCGTGTCTTCGGGCGCTCCACACTCATGGCAAGCTGGGCTTACCTCTCTCCTTGCGATTCCATGCAGGTACTTCCCGAAACATCCGTGTCCGGAAAGTACCTGCACCAATCGGAAGGTCAACGCCCCGAACCGTCGCCTCACCCACCTACTGAGGACCGGCCTCACGGCGTCCACCGTCCACTGTCCCGGGACCGGTGGTGCCAGGTCCTCCGACCACCGCCTTAACAAGGCAGCCCGCGCCTGCCTCCGCATGCGCGTGGCCTCCTCCCACGCTGGAGGCTCCCCTTGGGATCTCCTCGCCGCCACGAAGTGATAGACTTCGGCGAGGATCTCCGCTTGGAGCTCCCAGGGGGGATCCCCGGCCAACACGCACGCTGCCGTTCATGATACTGTCCGGTATCCGCGTATCGCCCTCGTCGCGATGACCCGCTGCGGACGTCGCAGCAGGGTCTTGTTACGGCGGTTGAGGGCGTCCACCCAGACGGGTGCCCCATACATAGCCATACTCCGGATCACTCCGGAGTACAGCCGACGGCAGTTGGCACTCGGACCACCCACGTTCGGCAGCAGCCTTCCCAGGGCGGCTGCAGCCCCCATGACTTTGGGGGCCAACCCTGCAAAGTGGGCTCCAAAGGCCCACCTCCCATCTAAAACGAGACCCAGATACTTCATCTGGGTCCCAACCCTGATGCTAACACCGTCCAGGGTCACTTGCGTACCTGGAGGGGGTCCCCCCCGAGGCCCATAAAACAGCAGAGCCTCGGTCTTGGGGAGGGCAACCTCCAACCCCAGGGTGCGTATGCGGTCGACCACGAGTGTTGTACCCACTGTGGCCAACCGCTTCACCTCCCCGAGGTCTCTTCCTTTGGCGACGACTAGGGTGTCATCCGCATAGCACGCGACCCGCACACTTGCGGGAAACGTTCCGCGGAGCACCCAGTCATAGCCAATGTTCCACAGGAGCGGTCCCAGCACCGACCCCTGTGGAACCCCGCAGGAGACACGACGGCGCCTCAAACCGTCGCGTCCTACCACCAGGACCTCGCGGTCTTGGAGGTAATCGTCCAACAGCCTCCGCAGATACAGTGGCACTCCGTGATAGCGGAGCGCCTCCTGTATCGTTTGGTGCGGGAGGCTGTTGAAGGCGTTGGCTATATCGAGGGAGACAGCCAACGCCTTTTCCCCCGCCATGACCGCCGCCTGTGTCCAGTCCTTCAGCCAGAGCAGGGCATCGACTGTGGATCGCCCCGCTCTGAAACCGTACTGGGCCTCCGAAAGGCCAGGCCCAGTCCCTTCCAAGTGCCGGATGACACGAGAAGCCACCACTCTCTCGAACAGCTTGCCCGTGTCATCCAGCAACACTATGGGCCTGTATGCAGAAGGCGAGTCGACGGGTCGTCCCTCCTTCCGCAACAGGCACAATCGCCCCTCCTTCCACGGCTTCGGGAACCGCCCTGACGTTAGGCACGCGCTGAAAATTTCCCGAAGCCAATCCTTGATTTGCTTCAGGGCGAGACCGAGAAACCGCCCTGGGATACCGTCTGGGCCGGGCGCCGTCTTCTTACCCCGTAGGCGGTCGGCCACCACCGCCATTTCCACCTCTGACACAGCTGGGATGGGGGCCGCTTGCAACTCCTCGGGGAAAGAGACGGAACCCACCATCGGAGGAGGGGTGTGGGTAGGGTCTCTGTCAGGGAAGAGTCCGCCCAACACTCTGTCTAGGAGCTCAGGCTCCATGGACTCCGCGACTGGTGGCACTCGGCACCGGAACATTTTCCGAGCTGCCTTGTACGGGCGTCCCCAAGGATCCCTGTCTAGGCTGGCCAGGGCTTCGCCGAACGCCTGTGACTTGGCCCTGACAATAGCCACTCTCAGCTCTCGCTTGGCGACGCGGTACGCTTCATGCAGCTGGCCCTCAACCTCCAGCTCTTCAGCCGACAGCTGCTCGTCGGTCCGGCCATGACGCCGCCTCCTACAGTGGGTGAAGGAGCGCCGCGCCGCTGAGCAGGCAACTCGGAGCTCCGCGATCTCCGAGCACCACCAGTACACCTCGCGGCGCTCGGGATGGCCGTGGGACCTCGGCATGGCCGCGTCACAGACGGCCGTCACCGCCTCGCGGAAACGGACAGCAGCGACGTCGACATCTGGGTGCATGGGAGCAGGAAGCCACGACTGGACGATCGCCGCCTCCTTTGCCAGTTCGACATCAAGGCGGCTAACAGCCCAGCGCGGGAAATCCGCTCGAGCCACGCACCGAGACCCTCCCGCGTTGTGGGAGGTGGATATCTCGAACCTTATGTACTTATGGTCCGAGAGAGTCTCCACCTCCGACATTACCCTCCAGGCCCGGACACGTGCAGCAACAGACGGGGTGGCAAAAGATAGGTCCACCACGGATCCCCCGTTGTGTCGCACGCACGTATGGGCCGACCCTCTGTTCAGCAGGGTCAGTCCCGTGGCAACCGCCCACTCCCTGACAATCTCCCTACGAGAGTCAGTTGAGGGGTTGCCCCAATCCCGGGCCTTGGCGTTCAAATCCCCCAAAAGGAGGATCTGACAGGGCGCCAGTCTTCCTACCGCTGCGGCCAGGAGGTCTACAAAGACTTCCAGCTCTGCAGCGGTTTTGTTGGGGGAGAAGTATGTGCCCACTACAGCATACTCTCCCCACTGTGCCACCACATATCCGGAACCCTTTTCTTTTACTGTGAGGGGCGGACCACCCGATCGGCCCACAATAGCAATGGAGCCGTCCAGATCCGCAGCCCAATAGGGATGGGAAGAGGGGACGTAGTACGGCTTCGCTGCTACCGCCACGTCTATTTGCCACTGCGCCAGGGCCTGCATTAGCAGGTCTTGGGCCTGGGCGCAGTGGTTGAGGTTCGTCTGGAGGAAGTTGTGATGTCGGACTTGATCCATCAGTCAGACATCACAACCTCCTCGCTTGCCACTGGACGAGCAACTTCCAGCGCAATTGGGCTTACAGCCACAGGGTTAGCCTGGGTCCTGGTGGCCTTGCCCCTCCTCTTCGGAGGAACGCAACTGCGCCCCCCCATCACGTGCCCAGAAGGCTTCCCTGCCTCTGCGCAAATCGCGCAGCGTGGGTGAGCCTTCTTACAGCTGGCCGCCTTATGGCCCGTACATCCACACCGGAAGCACAGGTCCCCCCTGTCGGCTGATGCTGGACACTGGGGGCGCGTGTGTCCCAGCCCCATGCACCTAAAACAGCGCATGGGACGCGCCTCCAAGACCACCACTCGCGCCGAACTCCATCCGACCAAAAGCCTACCGGTTCCCGACAGCACTTTGGCTGCCGAGATCGGACAGGTCGCAATGGTGGAGCCGGTGCCGCCAAAGCCGCGGCGAATTTCGCCCACCTTAATTGCGGCCAGGTCGCAGCCACCTGCCTTTGCGACCGCCGTCGCCACCTTCTCCTTCGTGGCTGCATCGTCTAGACCCGTGATGCTCAAATTGGCCAATTTCACGGGCCTTGCGATGTTTGCCACCTCGGACAGAACTCCACGGAGCTTCTCGGCAAGCTTGTCCGCCTTCTGACTGCTTTGGGTGCCAGAAATTTCCTGTATTCTGGCACCCGTGGCCGTCTGTCGGAAGCGAAGCCGATCAATTTCCAGCTCCTGGAGATTGACTTTCTCTTGCGCCAGTTGGAGGACGGCGCCATATGTGACCCCTTTCTCCGCGGCTTCAGGCTGTAAAGACAGCACCACAGCCGCAGTCTTAGGGGCCCTCAGCGCCACCTTGGGCTTGGCGGTGGCCTTCGGCTTTAGTGTCGTCGCAATTGTACGAACCGAGGGGGCAGGTACCGGGGTAGAGGATTTGCCCTTCCCCTTTCCTTTCCCCTTCCTGCTTACTGTGACCCACGTTTCCGTCTGGGAAACGGTGGGTCGGGCAGCTTCAGTGGCACTTTTGGAAGGCCCAGGATTAGAGGGGCCCGCCACCGGTGCCTCTGCAGATGCGGCAAAAGTCTTTGGGCCTTGACCAGCTCGCTTATCCGCCTTGGAAGCGGACTTTCGAGGCGGCTCAGGCGTCGGCTTGAGTTTGGTGGCCTTCTTTGCATCCGCTCTCAACGGCGGACGATCTACCGGGGCAGCCAAAAGCCGGTCCTCGATCCCAGCTAGTCGGGCGTTGAGCATTTGCCCAAGCGTGCTGGTCAAGGATCGCTTCAGCTCCTCGACTAGTTCCTCCACCCCCCCAGCTCCAGCGATGGGTGGTGCCCGCGTCCCAGAAGTGGCCACAGCGGCGGCGGTGTTGGCCGCAGCTACCTCCGACTTGGCCTCGTTGAAGCCGCGGCGCAGCGCCTTCACCTCCGCTTTGCGCGACTCGACTTCAAGTCGCAGGCGGCTGTTTTCCGCCCTTAGGCGCCGCGTCTCCTCTGCTTCGCTTCTGCTAGCCAAGGCATCGACAACCTCCCTTATGGACGACGCAGACTTTTTCAGTCGAGCCACAAACTCGCCCTTCAGGTTGCCCGACCTCTTTGCTACCTCAAAAATGCAGGCGAGCCCTTCGCCCGCGTGCGCCCTCAATTCCTGGGCGTTCAGCGTGCTGATATCATCAGACCTCGCGATGACATTGGACTCGTTGCCCGTGTCTGTCGTGAAGTCTGAACCAGCACCCACCCCCTTCTTCTTTCTTTCGTACTGCCTGCGACGCAGTACGTCCTCCAGTTTGCCGTCTAACGGCACCGGATCAGGCTTGAGGAAATCCGCTCGCGAAGTTCCCGCCTTGGCGGTTTTTCCTCTTCCTCTCCTCGCCGTGTTTACTTTCGCAGCCGCCGTCCCCTCGGTCTCCGTGTCCGAGTCCAAACGTTCGGACGCGATGAACGGAGAAGGCGGCCGCTTGCGACCACTCATCTTTCTAGTCGCGGTTTTGATACCGCGCAACACGTCTAACTCAGACGCACCGTCTGAGACGTCAGAGTTGCGTTGCGAAGAGCCAACCGAACGGCCCTGAGTAGGGCGTTTTATGAATTTGCCCTTCGCATCACGCAATGGACGCACCGTCACGTCAGACGCAAGCGTCTTGCCCGTTGTCACTATGCGCAGATGCGCATTCTACCTCCTCTTCGCCACTGCTTATCATCCTGACCGTCCTACCGCTATCCAAATCACGAGCGATCTCGGAGTCCATAGTCGAGTTGCCATTGCGTGTTTACGGAGGTCAGCGGAGCGCTGACCTACGAAGCAAGAGTTGCCCCCCCCAGAGTACGAGGGGCAGCCCTCTACCTCGGATGAGGCATAGGGGTGGGATTCCCCCTTTCGGGGACCCACCTGGGGACCATTTTCACTTTTGCTTAGGTTCATTTTGTTAACACCGATGCTCCACATCGTCGTCTCTTTTTTCAGGGGTGAGCTCCCCTGTCAGCGCGCCCTGAAAAGGGCACACCCACTCACGCGCCCTGAAAAGGGCACACCCACTCACGCGCCCTGAAAAGGGCACACCCACTCACGCGCCCTGAAAAGGGCACGCCCACCAACAACACCGCCAGGGACCGCGAGGGACGCGCGGAGAAGCTTCCCCTTCCCCATCCTACCCCACCGACAAAGTGCCGGCGCCTGGTGGTTTCAGTTACGTCTATTTCAGATGGAAATAGACGGCAACAACCGCGAGAAGGACGACCCCACCAGACTTGCCTTGAGGATCTACACGACCTGCGCTCTCCCTCAAGACCAAACACCTCCCTACTCGCTCCCAGAGCCTAGTAAGGAAGGCCTGGACTTATCCAATACAAGCGGCCGAAGCGCGCAAGCTAGGCATAGCAACTACTAATGGATAAACCCAGACCCGCCCCCCTACTCGCTAACCTAACCTAACCTAACCTTACCTAACCTAACCTAACCCCATTTTGTGGAATCTCATTCTGGATCCACTTTTGATAGGTCTCGACCGTAGAAGCCACTATGCGCAGGCGTTTGACGATGACAGACGATGTGGTGCTGGTCTTTGATGGGGAGACGGCGCAGGAAGTGGAAGGACGTGCCAATGCCGCTCTCGAGTATGTTCGGACGTGGGGTGTCAAAAACAAGCTAAAGTTTGCTCCACAAAAAACCATGGCTATGACCATAACCCGGAAGCTCAAGTACGACACTCCACGCCTGAGCATGGGCGGGGTCGACATTGGCATGTCTAAAGAGATGAAAGTTCTCGGTTTGACCATCGACGACAAGCTCACTTTTAATCCGCACGTAGCAAACGTCTGCCGTAAAGCGTTAAATTTTTACAAGCAACTGTCGAGAGCTGCAAAAACAAGCTGGGGCCTGCAGCCGGAGATTGTAAAAATTATTTACACGGCGGTAGTGGAGCCTACAATCCTATATGCAGCGAGTGTGTGGGCGCCTGCAACCAACAAACTTGGTATCCGGAAACAGCTGGATACGGTTCAACGGGGATTCGCACAAAAAATCGTCAAGGCGAATAGAACGGTCTCCCTGAACTCGGCACTATTGCTCGCTGGGTTGCTTCCGATGGACATTAGGGTCAGGGAAGTAGCCTTGCTTTATGAGGTAAATAAAGGCCACACCCAGCGAGTAATTGGAGACCGAGAGATGGAAAGACCAGTTGCTTTCGGTGACGCACTACATCCTGCGGAGCTGACGGGGACAGAATTCACCTGCGTGGTGGACGAAGCAGCATTGGCACAACATTACAACAACAATGGCCTGAACATCTTCACTGACGGCAGCAAGCTCGAGGGAAAAGTCGGTGCCGCATTGTTTGTATGGAGAAATGCGACGGAGACAAGTACCCGTAAGCTAAAGCTGGACCAGTGCTGCTCCGTTTACCAGGCGGAGTTACTAGCTTTATATGAAACAACCAAATACGCACTGTAATCCGCGAACCTCAGTTGCAGAATATTCAGCTTTCAAGATTCAAAATCTGCCCTTGAAACAGTGACAGACTGTCGTTCCCTCCATCCCCTTGCTGTGGACACGAAAGCCAATCTAAGAAAAATCACAGATACGGGCAAGAAGATACAACTATTCTGGATCAAGGCACACGCGGGGTTGGAGGGAAACGAGAGAGCGGACGGACTGGCGAAGGATGCAGCGCTGAACAAGAAGACAAAACCGGACTACAGCAAGTGCCCAATATCCTTTGCTAAGCGAGAAATACGTTTGCAATCGCTTGACGAATGGAATCGGCGATACACGAATGGTGAAACGGCGTCCACGACAAAAATCTTCTTCCCGAACGTGATAAGAGCGTACAGTCTAATTAAAAAACTAGAATTAGATAAATTCATCGCCCAATTGATGACAGGACACGGCGGGTTCTCCTCATACTTAGGATAGGATATATCGATATAGATCATAGATAGGAGATAATGATAGAACAGAAAGGAACAAGTCTCCGATCCCTGAGATGGAGGAAATTTACGTAGGATAGCTCAAGGGCCGGACCTCTGCGTCCGGACAGGAAAAAAAACCTAACCTAACCTAGATAGATCACAGACTAAACCTCTAGTGTAGCCAATATCATGGACGGAAGAAATCAACCTCCTAATGGCCAACATTATTATTTTGCCATAAAGCAAATGGAAATTGATACCTATATATCGGTTTTTGTCTAAACCCTAAAAAATACTACCAAATTTAAACCGATATAAATTTTCTTTTACCTCATCAGTGGATTTATCGGTATTTGTATAGATCATTTAACTTTAAGCGCATTTTTCCACTGGATTTATCGACCTTAGTACAGGTTCAATAAGCTTATCATGTAAAATTATACAAATGCATCGAATTTCCAAAAAAAGAAAAAAAAACATCATGTCGTTCATCGGTTTTTGTTCCGACCCTCATTTGCTTATTGAATAAACTGTTCAGTTTGTAATTGTTGTAAATAATGATCCTCCATTTTGCTGGTGTTGCCAAATATCGAGTGTTATGTTTTTCCCTACTCTAAAATACTAAGATTGAAAACTTTTATTAGTTGTAGTTTTAAATTATACCTACTAGTGGTTCGCCCCGAACTAAGATCTCGCTAATTTCCCAAAAACAATATAATTCTTAGGGCGATTTGCCCAAAGATGCCTAAACGTATTTAGTGGCTAAATATGATTCAAGGAGTTCTCAAATCATACAAATATGTCAAATGCAAACATGTTTAGTCGCTAAATACGTTTAGGGATCGTTGTGCAACTCGGCCTTAATCTTTGACGAATAAAATAGTGCCCTGAAATGCACAACCAATTTACTTGACCTACAGTTTCATTCAAGTTAAGAGTAACGGGAGTTCGGGTAACGGGGTTATTCTTTGAAGGCGTAGAAATTGCAGTTAATCTATATTTCAGACTTTTCTCTACATTTCTGTCACTAAAGCTATATAAACAAGAAACTAGAGCTCGCATAGTGCGCGAGCTGCTCGCAGCTCGTGTGTTTTTCTTTTGGTGAAAGAAGCAACCAAAAAGGATACCGAAGAAAAATGCAATCAAAGAGGATATCGAATCTGACAAAGCAATCAAAGACGATATCGAAGTGGAAGAAGCAATCAACGAGAATATCGAAGTAGAAAACACGATCAAAGATGATACCGAAGTGGAAGAAAAAATCAAAAAGGATATCAAGGTCGATAATGACAATAACAAAACAATTCCACCGAATATTTGTACTACCATTTTGTAAAAGTTTACTATGCCTATCTGCGAAGCAATCTAAGTGGAAATCGAAGTGGAAGAATCAATCAATGATTATATCGAAGGGGAAGAAGCAATCAAAGTGGATATCGAGGTGGAAAAAACGATCAAATAGGATATCGAATTTGAAGAAGCAATCAAAGACGATATTGGAGTAAGTAGTCAAAGAAGATAAGAAGTTAGAAGAAGAGGTGGTAGAAGCATTCAAAGATAATCACGAAGTGAAAGAAGCAATCAATGATGATATCAAAGTTAAAGTAGCAATCAACGAGGATATCGAAGATGTAGAAGCAATAAAAGAGTATATCGAAATTAAAGAAGCAATCTAAGGGGATATCGGTGTTGAAGAAGCAATCAATGAGTTTATCGAAGTGGAAGAAGCAATTCAAAAGAATATCAAAGTGTAAAAGCAACTGTTGCAGATTCATCATAATGGACGAATAAAATATTTATAAAATGGTTGATGGACAATGATAGAAAGTGAAAAAAAAGTTTGTGGCATAATAGTCCTGACGGAAGTTGGATATAACAATGAAAAACGAAAAAAAATGATTAGATTAGATTAGATTAGTAAATTCTTTATTGCACTAATAAAAAGATACATAGGCGAACTTAATGCTAATTAGCATTTGCATTGATGTTGCTTAATGATGGTGATGGACGTTGCATGTAAAAAAATAATGATTGCTTATCGATCAGGATGGAATTTGCATTAAAAAAAACAAAATGACGTTTCACAATGATGAAGCATTTTTTTTAAATGTACGGTAACCGAAATATTTTGTAGCATATTTTTTTTGTATGAAAGACCATTTTTTTTATAAATCCGAACATAAAAAAATGTCCTGAGCAACATTAGTTTTGGCGCTAATGCTCTAAGGCTGGAACTTTCCGAGATACGAGGTGGATGGGAGCAATGGGAGACAAAAGGGGGACTTTAGGACTTATTCCCAACTCATCGGAACTCCTTCTATACGACCCCACCAAACATTTCTACCCTACGAGGGGGCATCTGGGAGAACAAACATGTCAATGAGTCAGTCAGTTAGTGCTAATCCAGTTGTTTATAATTTAATTTATCTAGAGGTCGCGTGTTTTTCTTTTTGTGGAAATCAAAGAAGATATCGATGTGAAAGAAGCAACAAAAAAGGTTATCGAAGAAAAATGCAATCAAAGAGTATATCATAGATAACAAAGCACCTGAACCTGGACCCCCTGGATCCCCCCTGGAGCTGTATTGAAAATAGCGTATTTGTTTTTTTTTCAACAGCGTTGATTGGACCAATGAGTTCGAACCAAAGTATTTTTTTTCATTTCCTGCCTTTTTAGCCAACAAGGGCTTTTCATTTTCGACTTTAAAAAAAACTAGGTCCAACAAGCGTAATATGTATAACAGAGCAACGCCATCTGTTAGCAGTTATAAGAACATGGCCGAAAAACCCTCATTATAGGTGCATCAAATAATCGATTCCTATTTGTAAAATATTAAATAAATAAAATACGTTTTTGTTTTTATAAATCTAAAGTTAAGTATACATATGTTTAGATTATTGTAATAATCGAGTTTATCTGGTTCCGAAGTGGTTTAAAAACGATCTCAACTCTACAACACTGAACCTAATGATACAACATTGGAATATCTTAATTATAATTTTGTATTACATGATTAATTTGTCGACTTCTTGTTTAGACGTTCGTTCAAAGTTATCACGCCAAGACACGTCAAATGGGACCTATTGAAATGACGCAATTATAGAGTTGTAGCCTTAGTAAATTTTACATAGTAATTTTGCTATCAGGGTACAAACATTAAAATAAATATTGACCGCTATTTAATCTTTTATTTAAGTACAAATGTTTCACAATCCAAAACCATGTACCTCATGTACCATATTTACTTGAGATAAAAAATTAAAAATTTTAAGGAATGTCAAAATGTCGATGTCAAAAATAACAAGGAAAACTTTGTTTAGAAATTGTCTTAGAATTTCGTAGAATGTATTGGACAGACTTCAGGTCTCATAGAATCACAGGTACATTTTGCACTCAATAAATTGTTTTCAATATTTTCCACTAACATTTTAACATGACAAATCGGTACCATGTCACAGTCACAACCGGTGGGTAAGACCTCTCGTACACTCTTTGCTTTATCTTTATTTAAATCATTTTTTTCATGGTTATCAAAGTCTACTAATGGCGTCGGGAAACAAATTACGTGTTTAAATTGATTACTGTTCATATTATGGGAAGGCATTTGCGAGCAACATTCACACCAGTCCAGTGGTGCTTCAGTGTTAGAATAATCAGTATCTAAGCTTATATTATTTTCTATGGTGTTCATCGATGTTTGGGCCATATCAAGACACTCTCTTGAACTTTTAAGAATTATATCTTCTTCCCCACGAAAACTTACTGCTGTTTCACAATCATGTTTTGAATCAACCTTATATAATTCATGTTTTAACATGTTATGTAAATACAAATCTCCAGTTATGTCGGAAACAAATTCAGTATGACAATTATAACAATTTTCTTTAGGGTAACTTTTCATTATATAGGATACTTTTTCATAGTGTTTGTCGTTCGGCATAGACTTCTTTATGATACTATCTATATTACTAATATCAGCTTGTATAATAGATTTCGGGCAAAAGCAGGCTCCTAAGGCAGTATCACATGAGCAATCTATGGTATAACCAATGTAAGGCTTGCAAGGTAAACTATCAATATTGTTAATGCTAGTACCGTTTGTTTCGATGATATTTTTATTCTTCTGGCTGTGGAGAGCAGCGTTGTGATCATTTGTCACAAGCTCTGACAGTTGATTAGTTTTAATTTCATTGGTACCACCGTTAATCACAGCATCTAAACTTGAATCCACTTTATTACAGTATACTTGATCTCTATTTAATGGCTTCGTTTCTTTTTTTTTAACAGTCAAGTCTTTTGCAGTTTCTTCAAATTTATTAAAATGTATACCTTTGTTAATAGGAATTGATGTTCTTTTCTCATCACTGTTTTTACCTGAGTAAGAACTTTCTATAGCAGTTTTATCTTTGTCGACGATTGGTATTGTATTGTTAGTACATTCAATGTTTTTACATACACATTTGGATGCATAAGGCAAGTCGGAGTTTTTAGTATCAATTTCATATGACTCTGTTGATTTTCCTACTTCCAATTCATTTTTTCCGAATAGCTCAGAGTCAACTTCTTTATCACAACAATTACTGTCAAATGTTTTTGAATCCAAAGACTTCAAATTCTTTAAAGTTTGGTTGTTTTCCAAGGGGCTACATGATTTTGTCTCCATTCCTAAATAGCCCGGTACTTGTGATGAAATATTTTTTGTAACTATTACCGATGTCTGTGGGTTTTGATAGCGGCGACCGTTAATTGTTTTATGTTCATTATTCAGATTATTTAAAACATCAGCGTCTTTTTCAGGTAATTCATCTTTGAAATAAACTTGTTCGTTATCTTTAACTTTGAATTCAGAGTTTTTGCATCCACAAACTTCTTTCAAACGTTTAAAATCACCCTCTATCAAATTGCAAACCTTATTCAATAATTCAGGTACAATCTTTTCATTAGAGTCAGTCGAAATACACGAACATTGCACGCGTTTTATTTTAGTTATTAAATATTCTTGTAGTAAACTATAAGCTCTGTTCCAACTTCCTTGAGAGTTTTCTTCATTACTTGTACATTTGCAAGCAATTTTACTGGTGCTATCTGTAATAACTTGTTTAACTCTTTTCAGTATAGTATTAAACAACTTTTCTTCTTCTGCTGGTGGAATACATATTGAATTACATGAATTCTCTTTGAATTGTTCGAGTTTCATCTTAAGGTGTTCTTCCAATAAGTGAAATGTGTTCTTTTCTAAATCTACCGCATCATCTAAATTATGTTTATAGCAACAAATACAACTTTCTGCCTCGTTTATATTATCTCCAAAACTTAGAACGTCAAATCCTTTGTCTCCGTTTTTTGAAGCAACTTCCACATCATTTTTTAGTTCATCAAAGTTTAATTTACGCTCACAGGACAGCATTTGGCTTAATTTGGTATTAGTGTTTTTATTTTCAATAATTTCACTTTGTTTGCACATTATTATCTTTTTATTTTTTGTTTCGTCTAAGGTATCTTCTATAATATTTGTTTTAATAATACCTTTCTCTTTAGCTTCTGTAATTTTTTTTTTGTTTCTTCCTCCAATTGTGTTAGCTACATTGGTATTTGTATCAATAATATTGGTTCCGTGTATATTGCTGCCATTGCGATCAGAGTCTAATCCCTTTTGATATTTTTCATGTAATTTGCTTTCTTTATCGGAAAACAAAACTGCTGTTTCATTGTTAGTGTTCACATCAGTAAGAGTTACCCCTAAAAACTTTATATCGTAGCCGCCGTTACTTGGACAGATTTCTGATTTTTTTATTTGGCTTTCATTTTTTTTGCTTTGAAAATGTTTAGGCATTTTAGATGTATCTTTTTGTTGTCCTGATTCACTGACAGAGACTTCAGCTACATCACCAGCGTGTATTTTCTCTTTTTTAGTTGTAAAACATTCGCAACGACATTTGTATGGCATACATTGAAAAGGTTCATTAGGTAAGTCGGATGTTCTTCCACAAATATTGATACATTTGTAAAAATCTTCGTTACTTTTATCTAAATTTATCGCTCCCATGTATTCTGATTCAGTTGGTGCAATAAAACTAGCATCCATAGTAGTTGATTTAGTATTAGCATTTGTGTCTTCCTTTTGATTAATGCCTGATGAACGCATACCAGTCTTATTATTGTCAGTATCTTTATTATAACTAATAGGCATACTAAAATTACTGTGCATGTGTTTTTTGTTATTCAATTTACACATTCTGCTCTCTGGAAAAAAAATACAATGAGGTATTTCATTTTTGGACTCCTTTACAGTTTCGCATGGATCAGATTTCCTTTTCGTAAATGTTTCTAGAAGCTTATCTATCGAAGTGTTCGAAGGAATTTTGTTAAAACATACGCAATTACTTAGACATGCTTGCTGCTCTGAAGACTTGCTATACGATCGAGTTGAAATATCTTGGGATTGTATACTAGAATTGATTGGTTTTGTCTCTTTCACACTGTTTGACATCGGGGGTATAACGCCTTTCCAACCTTCTCCTAATGCTAAGTCAGTTGGAAGTTTGTTTTGTTGAGCTAGTTTACTGGGATTTTTTTGGGAACACATGCACATATTTATAGCGTAAGTTTGTCCAAGCTTCTTTACTGGCTTGACGGTTTTGGCAGATACACTGGTTTGATTTATATTGGGTTTTTGTCCCTTCCTCGGGCTGTTTGATTCTATTAGTTTCTTTTTTTGAGAAATTGGTTTGTTTACATTCACGTAATAGTTTGACTGATTGGTTGCTCCGTTGAGTTTTTGCTCTTTTTTGCCAATCATGTCGTTAGTTGCGTTGAAATTAACAAAATTGTCTTCGTGAATGTCAGATTTTCCTGCGATCTAAAAAGTCAGATAATATAATGAAATACTATTTTACCTGCAAAATCTTACCTACAAAGGAGCTTATTTCTAATATACTCGATTATCCAAAGGGACAAAAATTTAGATTTCGCGTTTATTATTAATGCGAAAACAAGGTGTGATCTTATTTATGTATAAATAGGCTCTAAGCTATCCTACTTCGAAGCATGCTACACTTACTAACCGGACCTCGCTGCACAATGTTCGTTATCTTCTCTTCCATTAACTTCAAATCAGCTTTTTTTACATACACCTTAAATTTATAAAAAACATTGTTGTTGAAGTTGAAAAATTTGTTAAAAATATAAACATACATCATTGTATGTAAATATAATTTTATTAAATATAATTAATTTTATAACCTTTTTCAAATCTTCTATCTGTTTTCGAAGTTGTGTCACGTCCTGCATCGCATGTCTCCAATAGGCGGGCGTATTGGCGGGAGTGATCGGGCCGTTCACTGGGCCAGTCAACGTCGCCGGGCTCATTAGAGCCTGGTACACTTTTGTTGTCTCCTTACCACCGCCAGCTTTATAATAAAACAAAACTATTTAAGAATACTGTTTAAACCTGAGTCATCATCATCATCAACCTTAGCAGCACACTGCTTGAGGCATAAACTGATTATGTAAAGTTATGCCATGCGGCAATATTCTAGTCTTACTTTACTATATTTAACCGATACTATTTGACTTTTAGAAGTTCATACATTTGTCTGGTGGCTCGCATTGACACGGTGGCGGACCAGAGGAGACAATGTCCTCAGCTTGTTTTGTCAGCTGATCGGCTCGTTCCTGGAACAGCTGCTCCGCCAGTTTAGTGGCCAGCTTTTGTGCTCGACGTTCTATGGCCCGCTCCTGCCACCCCTCATATTCGACCTCTCCTGAATCCGGTATCTTTCTCGCTGTGTCAGCGCATGATTGTCCCACCCACTAAAATAGAAAAAAATCCTTGAATTCAACGTACTTAGCTGTGATTAAATGTAATCTAAAAGGAATAAGTTTGATATCGAATCTAACCTTAGCATGATATTTTTCTATAGATGTCGCAATAGCTATATCAAGTTCCCCGATCAGCAATCGGGCGAAATAATTCTTTAAATTACTCTTCACTATACTAGCTCGATCCCAGTTATGCTTGTCCTCTAGACATTTCAGCAGTTGACACGGCATCTGGGAGCCAGTCCCACCCATCTCTGATTGCAAGCCGCTAAACAGATCTGCCAACAAGGTGGACAGTATTCTACTCCGCAAAGAAGTACAAGAACAGGACTCCTGAAAAATTGTTATTTTTTGACAGCATTTATGCAATGCCGGATATCAAATACACAAATATCTTACAGAAATTATCACAGATATAAGCGATAACCAATATTATGAGCACCGCTTGATGACTATACAATAAGCGTGCAGAGTATTTCATAGTAAATTATCAACCATATCGTTTTAATACAGTAACAATAAGGTACCAATGCTACTGTACGCATTAAGAAAACTCGAAGTTTAATACTAATGTATTGATATACCGATATTTTATGTTCGGACGTGCATTGACAAAGAGCTGCCAGAGAGGCGGTCCGTTTCACTTCCACTGTAGCGTCAACTGGCAACTTGCAACGACACTCGGTGACATTTTCTTTAATATCTGCAAGCTGGCCTGTTTTCTGTTTCAGTTCGTCGACATTATTTTGCATGCGGCTATCGCACATCTCTTTACATCCTTTCAAATCTTCCACCATTCCCATTTTCTGTTGACTCAATTCTTCTAGCTAGAAATTAAACAGATGTTTATTAGATGCCTTATCAATGTCAATAATGGAATTAATAAATTATATCTTATCTATATTTCAAGGTTTTACTTCTTTAGCACAGACACGATAGAGCAAACAGAAAATTCCGTGATTAGTGTGTTCTTATAAAATAATATAATGTAAATTGAGCAAATGTCGGACGGTGTGTTTGTGTTTTTCTAAAATATATTGCAGGTTCTAATAAAAACTGGTATATGTATATTTGTGCAAGAATAACTATTGTATCGTTGATTCTATCTGTATGAAATTCATTCTGTCGATAGCTTGTCCTAGAAAGATTTGATGGTAACTATATTATGAGCTGAATCAACAAAGACAAAGGAGGGTAATAACAATTGAAGTGATACAAATATATCAAGTGGCGTGTTATATGAAAAAATTTTGTGTACATTCCAAAACAGTTTTTTTTTATTCTAAGATGTGTTTGAAATACAATAAAAAAGAATAAGTTAAATCAATCTATTGGGAGCTTCCCTTTGTTTAGTTAGAGTTTCGATGACTTTCATCATGTGGTGTTTTTATAATCCATTTGATACTTTGCAAATGTGTGTAACTCCGACGACAATGCAATGTTATGGTACCTAACAACGCTGATCAGATGATGGAGACAGGATCTGCTCCACAGAACTCCTCAGTAAATTGTCCGATTGAGCTGAAACTTTGCGTACCTGTCAAGCTTCAATGACAAAAGAGTGTTTTTTAGTTTTTTTTTAATGCAATTAAAAAAATGCAATAGACATCGTGAGATCTCAGTTCGGGGTGAACCACTAGTTAAAATCAAACAGACCAAATCGCGTTCTGTCATGCACTATACAACGAGATTGCAATACCACAGCCAGTTAGCAGACAAACAAACCACAAATGCAATTCAAAGCTACTGATAGTGTCGCTAAGGCGAATACCAGCTACCAAGCCAACCATTATTATTAATTCGGGATTTATCACGTACCGTCTTATTGGTGTTTCGACCGACAATGTTATTGTGGTTATTGAAATCAATCACGAAAGTTTTTTAAATAAAATGCCAAACCAGCACTTCAGCGATCACACAATGGACCCGTGTAGCCAAGTTACATTCGCTTCGAATCGATTCGATTTCTACATAGGTTTGTTTTCGATATATCACGTGATATTTCCATAGCATGTGTCAAATCTCATACTTACATGAATGAATGAATGAATGAAAACACTTTATTGTATACATTAAAAAATAGAAATTACAGACTAAATAGAAGACACAAAGCAAAATAGTACAATGGGCGGTCTTATCGCTTTGAATCGATTTCTTTCAGACAACCTTTGGATGGAGAGGATATAGTAATGGCAAAGATGGTCGGGGGTGCACTTAAGTTATGAATGAAGGGAGTGCAACTTATAACTAAATAAAATATAAATAGACATAAATAAATTATTAAATTACATACCTAAATATAATATATAAAATTATGATATATATAATATTTATAATACACACATTAGATAAATACGATAAATATACATTAATTTATGTGCGATACTATGACGTTTTTGATAAATATAAACTTTTTACCCTAGATTTAACTATGGCTAAGGATGAGGCTTGCCGTATTGTTATTGCTAAAGCATTCCATAGACGTACTGCTCGGACGGTAAAAGAACTGTCATAGGAGCTAGTACTATGGACTGGCGTTTTTAACAATAGATTTTCAGACGACCTGAGTTGGAGAGGATGGGAAGAATGAAGGAACTCAAATCGCTCCTTCAAATAGGCGGGGGTTAAGGGATTATGGAGTATGTTGTATGGCAGAGAAAGGATATGAGCATTCCGGCGAAGGCGAATTGGGAGCCACTTGAGCTTAAGACGAAATTCAGAGATATGATCGAACTTGCGGAGTCCAAAAATGAATCTAATGCAGAAATTTTGAAGTCACTCAAGCTTGTTAAACTGGTCCACCGTAAGGTCAAGATAACTGGCATCCCATACATTTTCGGACTTAACAGCTAGCGTCATCGCTAATCGAATGTAACTTGGCTAAGCCCTCTGATGTACTACTTGATTTACTTTATATAGATTGAATATAGATATTTATGAGAACTGAAACACTTTTAGACAACCCCTTATGTGATGGTATATTGTGTAACTTTTTATTCTTAAGATAAATAAATAAATAAAATGAGATAGTACTAAATTTGTTTCATCAAATACCTTTAGTATATAATATATAATATAAGCTTTTAGTAAACGTCCATGACGTATCAGATGCGATGTGTCTTCGTATCAGAAATCAAATTTATGTATTCTTTGGTTCTATTTCAATGTTTCAGCTTTTCCAAAAAAAGTTATTGCAGACGCCCGAACTGCATTGAAATTTCTAATCAGTGAAAACGTCAACAAAATGTAGATAAGACAGGACCAAGACAAGTTTTAAATTTTTTACGATCTAAGCCGAGGAATACCATCAAAACAAATAAAACTTACAAAATGCAAATACTGACCTAGGTACCTAGGTATGTTGTTTGTTCTAAATGCTGGGCTGAAAGCTATCAATAATATGATATTGAATTGCAAGAACCTCGGTTTTGATCCGTGCATTTTCAGCGTCTTCCTTTAGGAGCTGTTCGGAAACCTCCGCGACTTGCCTCCGCAATGATGCCAGGTCCGCGCGCATCGCTCGCTCAGTCTCGTGTGTGATCATTTGAGATGACTCCAGCTCGCTTTGGAAATTCAACAGCTTGCGACGGGCTTGCTCTTCTTTGAACTGATCAAATGATGTTGACTTACTTATGAATGAGTTACTTATTAGCTTTAATTGAATACCTATGCGTAAACCAATCTTTCTGCATGCTCGGTCATCTATCATTTTATACATAGAATTAGATGTTAATGATCTAATTGTATGATCTACAGCGCCTTGTGGCAAGTAGCAGCATTAGCCGGGTAAACGGTTTACTCGCAATTTTTTTCAACGTTGTGAGCGTATAACATATTTTTTTCAAATAGAATAATTTATCAAGATTAGAAGCCACAGCTTTAGGATCGGAAGATGAGATATATTCCACTAGGTCAACACTGTTTGTTTTAGCTTTATGTCAGCAACGTTTTTTAAGACAGTACCTAAGTATACATCTATAGTATACGAATACATCTCTTAGTATTTTTTTTAAACCCTTCACGTGTTAGTCGTATAGGGGTCCGATGTCAATTGGAATGTGGAGCATCAGTTCAGGTTACATAACAATTTATAAAGATATTAAGACCTGTAGATCTCTGTCGAGTTGCGCAGCCCTACACAGGTGTTCAGCCAAGGCTGCTTCCCCTTGCGCCGTCTCCTCTCTCAGTTTCAACCGGAGGCACGCGCGATTACACACATCCTTCTCCACCAAACTCAAAGCGGCGCGGTCTTTCTCAGCTTTTTCCCCTTTGGCTTTTAATTGAGCAACTAAAGAAATACTAGCGTTTTTAAATTCATTGCGTTCTTCGACTATTCTTTGAATCTGGAAAGAAAAGTTTATTTATTGTGGTGAGTCAATCTAACCATAAGGGGATTTGCCAGAAGCAAAACATGAATAGAACAAACAAAGAATACTAATTTTAACTACGTAAAGAAACAATACTCCCACGTTTACTCGCGAAAATTTAACTGATTACGTGTTAAAAAATAAAAAATATACAAAATTTCAATTTAACACCTATTTCGAACGATCGTGGAAATAATAACAAATAATAAATATTGATGGCCATTTCACACAGAGCTATCTAGCCTCAAACTAAGCAGAGCTTGTACTATGGAAACAAGATAACTGATAGAATACTTATATACTTTTTTTTTGTAAAAACGTACTTATAAAACATAGAAAAACATCCAGACCTGGAACAAATATCTATCGATCATCTAATAAGATGCTTATATACCTATAGTGTTGTACCTGGCCCATCGATTGACCTATTGGACGAATTTTTTTTGAGGATTAAATCTGCACCCATATATCCGTATTGCATGCAGGATACGGGGTATGTGGGGTTGTCGGACTTGACGACCCACTAAAATCTCCCCGATGACCGGCCTCAATGCATGTTCTGGGACCTCACAAGAAACGTGCCAGAGCCCCCTCTCATGCATATCGCCCATAAATAGCACGGCCCCAGCTGGCTTATTGGGCCTAGCTTAGCCCTACAGTAAATTCTCACACAGACAAACCGCGTGCAGCCAAGCGCGCTTTTAAAAGCAACTGTAATCAGTTCATTTTTATGAAGTATCCGGGGCCCGAGAACTAGATATAATTAAACTAAGGACCATATAAATAGGTATAAATATTAATGTAATAAAGGCCATAAAAATGCTTTAACCGACGCCATTCGCATCCTTAAGGTAAGGTCTTGGTCTCACATCTGATCCATCAGAATAACTAAGACGCTAATTCTAGCGCATTTTTTTTAAGTTTACACCGACATTTTACTTTTTAGTAATATTTAAAACTGACCATCGGAGTGATTTTTAATAGTAAGTAGACAGGCTTCTAACTTGTTTAGTTAAATCGTCTTCCTTCTCTTCAGCAAGATCGAGGCGTTTCTGGTAGCCTAACTCTAGATCTCTCCAGGCAGCTTCAGCTCGCTCTAACAGCTCGACTCGCTCAGCTTCCCTTCTGGCCAGCATGCCGGTGCGCGAACGTAGTTCTGCCGTGGTGTTATCGACCGCTGCCAAACGTGCCACACAAGTTGAATCTAGGGAACATGCCTGTAACATCAAATGGAAAGTTAATCACAAGATAACTAAGTGTTGACAACAACATCTTGTTAAATGATACTTACCTTACCAAGCTTTCACTTCTTGAACCAAAATAAAGACATAAAATGACGACTTACAGCATCAATTTTATCCATAGTGTCCTTATCTTGCGCCTTTGGTTTTTTTACAGCATTGCGCGCAGTGGGCGAACTCTCCAATCGCATCACTATTTTAGTTTCCACAGGCAACCTGATGACTGGCCCGACAGAGGTCGAATCGAAGCTCATAGAATGGACGTTCTTCGAATATTTCGACTCCTGGGAACTTTTAACGGATAATTCTTCTGGCGTGCTGATGTTGGACAAAGCAGCAGTGCATTCATGAGCTCTACCGTTTTCCTTTTCAATAAACCTGAAATAACATTACTTATGTTATTATCGTAGTTGGATCTACGTAGTTGTTACATACCTAAGCTATACAAATAATGGGTTGTGCAAAGTGCATTTTGATAGAAAATTATCGAATGCCTAGTTAATCACAATAATTATATCATACACATAGCTTAAGAATCGAATGTGTAAGAAGGGTATAACTAACAACATGGAACTTTTAAATGAGTTAGAAAGTTTACTAGGTAAAAACAGTTTGAAACAACATCCAGTGTTTTCGTCTAGTGATGCGTTCAAGAAAACCAGCGCTACAGTAACGTTATCAAACCCGAAAAAAGGATCAAAACTGTAGGACAGTCCACTAAAGGCACCTGTAGCGTTTCGAACGAACGGCGCGGTAAAAAATGACATTGACGGAGGGATAGATTTTTTTTTTATACTTATTATATGGCAAACGAGCATGCAGTCCACCAGATGTTAAGTGGCTACTGCAGCCCATGGATATCCACATAGAATTCAAAACAAGCTATTATGTTGTCTTGATCTCTATGTGGATACGTTGTCATACTATAGGACTTAGCTGTTATGCCTATGTGCCAGTAATTACAGGAACATACCATTACCATCTAACCGGAACACAGCAGCACAAGTACTGCTATTTGGCGGCAGATAAAGGTAAGGCGGTGATGCCCACTTCTTCGAGCCCGTTCACAAAAGCTCTACCACCAGTAAAATAGATAGTTCAGTAGGAAGATAGATAGATAGATAACTCTTTATTGAATTACCACACAAACAGAAATAATAAAAAAAATAAGTACTGGGTTAAAATAAATAAGCCAATACAATGGGCGGCCTTATCGCTAAAAGCGATCTCTTCCAGGCAACCTTTGGATGGAGCGAAATTTTTAAAAATTACGGAGTGCGGTGTACTTTAGCGGATACATTACATTTACACATAATATATTCTAAGATATAATAATAATATGAAGTTTTAATCCTAATACTTAATATACTTATAAAATAGACTAATATATAGGTATATACATATAGCAAACTATACTAACAGATAAAATAAGTACATAAATAGTAAATAAATAACGCTAGGAAGATGACATCGTCAGGTAATGATGTTTCACCTTCAATTTGAAGACGTGTAAGGACGATGACCGTCTTACTTCTTCGGGCAGAGCATTCCACAGCTGAACAGCCTGGACAGTAAAAGAAGCGCTGTAAAAGGAAGTGCTGTGCGAAGGAGTTCTGAGTATCAAGTTTTCTGATGACGTAAGAGAAGACTGAAGCCGCAATAATTTTTCTCTCGGAAATTCATCACCAGGTTTTCTGGGCTGGATCTCTGGGTCTTCCAGACTATTTCATCCTAAATTATCAAGTGCGGCCACTTAATCATTGTTATAAGGTTGTTTTTTTTCGTGGACGCTTACGCTCCCGGCACCGATAAACGATTGAGATCTCTATGCAGTTGTGAACTTTCTTTGTGAGTTCAATCTTCGTGTATATACTCGTCAGAGCCGATTAAAATAAACAGTTATGGTATGACACCGTGTTTCGTGATTCTCCCTACGTGTTTTCCCAAACACCCATCGGTATAGATACTCGGCTCAGCCTGCGCCCGAGCCTCAAGGGGAGTACAAGGGGAGTAAACCATGCCACATCTAACTATTCTTACATAAACGAATCTTATAAATAATTCACCTACACCCATTGCAACCATTCAGATAACTGGCGATTAATTATAAAACAGATTTATGATATGAAATATTAATGAATAAGAAAAATGTTATCATTCCAGGAATCTTACCTACATTTACCGCGATAGTTAAATACTAAATGGATTGCACTGCGTCAGTGATTAAATTACTAAATGTGATTTAGGTATTTAAAAAGTCATAATATTCTATATCAGCTATGAACTGGTAATTACAAAAAATATAGTTGCGCTTTCCTATTAATATGATAATAAGTACCAATGATAATAAATAAATAAAACGTTTATTTTCCCATCACCAATAGGTTTTACAAAAAAATATAAAGTAAGTTTCAGTAGGTAGGATTTAGTTAACGTACTAATTTCATATAGGTATAATTGTGTAAGCCTAATTATAATAAATATTAGAACCACACAGTAAGATGCAAAACATATTAAAAGTGTCATTGAAGTGACTCCAGACGACACGCGAGACGCCGCCGTCACGGCGGTGGCAGGCGCAGCGCAGACCTCAGCAGAGGAATGAGAATCTAATGAGCGCGCGCCACACCTGTGCAACGCCACTTTAATGAATTTCGCGCCTTATGTAAGCCGAGCCTTAATCCAAGCGTTGGCGTCAATGCCAAGCGCCTTATGTAAGCCAAGCCTTAATCCAAGCGTTGGCGTCAACGCCAAGCGCCTTATGTAAGCCGAGCCTTAATCCAAGCGTTGGCGTCAATGCCAAGCGCCTTATGTAAGCCGAGCCTTAATCCAAGCATTGGCGTCAATGCCAAGCGCCTTATGTAAGCCGAGCCTTAATCCAAGCGTTGGCGTCAATGCCAAGCGCCTTATGTAAGCCGAGCCTGAATCCAAGCGTAGGCGTCAATGCCAAGCGCCTTATGTAAGCCGAGCCTTAATCCAAGCGTTGGCGTCAATGCCAAGCGCCTTATGTAAGCCGAGCCTGAATCCAAGCGTAGGCGTCAATGCCAAGCGCCTTATGTAAGCCGAGCCTTAATCCAAGCGTTGGCGTCAATGCCAAGCGCCTTATGTAAGCCGAGCCTTAATCCAAGCGTTGACGTCAATGCCAAGCGCCTTATGTAAGCCGAGCCTTAATCCAAGCGTTGGCGTCAATGCCAAGCGCCTTATGTAAGCCGAGCCTGAATCCAAGCATAGGCGTCAATGCCAAGCGCCTTATGTAAGCCGAGCCTTAATCCAAGCGTTGGCGTCAATGCCAAGCGCCTTATGTAAGCCGAGCCTTAATCCAAGCATTGGCGTCAATGCCAAGCGCCTTATGTAAGCCGAGCCTTAATCCAAGCGTTGGCGTCAATGCCAAGCGCCTTATGTAAGCCGAGCCTTAATCCAAGCGTTGGCGTCAATGCCAAGCGCCTTATGTAAGCCGAGCCTGAATCCAAGCGTAGGCGTCAATGCCAAGCGCCTTATGTAAGCCGAGCCTTAATCCAAGCGTTGGCGTCAATGCCAAGCGCCTTATGTAAGCCGAGCCTGAATCCAAGCGTAGGCGTCAATGCCAAGCGCCTTATGTAAGCCGAGCCTTAATCCAAGCGTTGGCGTCAATGCCAAGCGCCTTATGTAAGCCGAGCCTTAATCCAAGCGTTGACGTCAATGCCAAGCGCCTTATGTAAGCCGAGCCTTAATCCAAGCGTTGGCGTCAATGCCAAGCGCCTTATGTAAGCCGAGCCTGAATCCAAGCGTAGGCGTCAATGCCAAGCGCCTTATGTAAGCCGAGCCTTAATCCAAGCGTTGGCGTCAATGCCAAGCGCCTTATGTAAGCCGAGCCTTAATCCAAGCGTTGACGTCAATGCCAAGCGCCTTATGTAAGCCGAGCCTTAATCCAAGCGTTGGCGTCAATGTCAAGCGCCTTATGTAAGCCGAGCCTTAATCCAAGCGTTGGCGTCAATGCCAAGCGCCTTATGTAAGCCGAGCCTTAATCCAAGCGTTGGCGTCAATGCCAACATCTATCTCCATTGTTAATTGACGCTTTTGAGTAATGCTCGGAACTACCGAAGGCAAATGCAAATAAATTTCAAAATACCAGGAAAACAAGGAATCTATTATTTCAAGATCTAATCATCCTTACATAACATTTCAGTTTATTACAAATAAAAGTGCTCGGAACCACCGAGGGCACATGATTATCTATTTTCCTGGTATTGTAAATCGTTTTCCAATACCAGGAAAACAGGAAGTATTTTATTTCAAGATTTACTCGTTAACATAACATTTTAGTTTGTCAGAAATACAAGTTATGTAAGTTTATTATAAATATTTTGTAGGTAGGCAAAGGTGTCCAAATTATTTGAGAGCACAAATGTGATTTTTCAGATTTCGACAGGTAGGTAGGCAGTAAGTTAGCAGATAAATCTATACCAACTAATGCTAACAAGTAAGTTTTTAACAAAAATATAACCGATTCCAGGTAACAGAAAAAACCTAACTATTGAACCGATTTTGATGAAATTTCTATGTGACCAACCTGAAAGTATTTTTTTTCCTTACCCGTACTGTCCCACTGCTGGGCAAAGATCTCCCGCAAATCTTTCCACCCCTCTCAATCCCTGGCCAACTCTACCCAATCACCGACCCGATATGTGTATCCTACCTGCCCTGACCTACGATGCTCAAACGCTGACGGAATCACAGAAGACCAAGCTCGGGTTTAGCCAGAGAGCGATGGAGCGCAGTATTTTAGGTATTAGGAGAACAGACCGAGTTAGAAATACCACGCTGTGCTCGAAGACTGGTATCGCTGATGTAGGTCGCAAGGCAGCCAAGCTGAAATGGGAGTGAGCGGGCCATGTAACCCGCATGGAACAAGGTAGATGGGCAAAAGAAATCACAGGACCTGTAGACGACAGAAGACGACGCAGTCGCCCGAGAAAACGCTGGCGCGATGGCCTAGATGTCTTCAACCTCAAAGTATATCCTTACAAAATATGTTTATGACACATTATACGCCCTTATAAAGTTTGAGGGTTGGTCTCGATTTTTTTATTATCTCATCATCAGATCCTGACTTGGTGCCAATGGGACCACCTGGGAAGTATATCCTTTTAAAAAAATATATTTTCTCCAATCGGTCCAGGCGTCTTCGAGTAATCGGGGAACATACATAAAAAAAAGATTCCAACGAATTATGAATCTTCTCCTTTTTTTAAAGTCGGTTAAAAAGAGGTAAAGTATTAAATAAATATTATTAACTACAGTTAATTTAAAAAAAAAAAAAAATTTCAGACTATTTTACAATAACAACTTTCCATCGTGGCCCTTTTGTCATCAAGGTACTTATTAGTCATTGGTCATATATGTACATTAGTCATTAATCGTATACTAAGTAAATAATAAATAATCTATGAATAAGTTCAAATGACAGTTCGTATTAAATTTCAATAAAAATAAGTCGCATAAACATTAAAAAGAATTCATTGAGATAGGTACGAGATAAGCGGATGCTGATGCAATATCCACACTATCCATCATTGAATTTGGGAATTCTATAGCCGTCTCAGTTCGCATTCGTAGCTAATCGCTTTCTGTCTTCGCCTGCGTAATCTCGGTCGAAAGCAACCGGTTGGCAAGTGTGGAAAGTTTTAAAAGCCGAACTTGAAAGTAAAGCCGAATTCGGCCTTGATGTCATCTTTAGGTAAATTCAAAACTAATGTTTTGAAATACTTGTAAATACTCGAATAGTCTATGCGGCAATTTTGACTCCAATAAGAATCTATATGAATATTTTTAAATAAACCTTTATTATAAAAATAAATAAGAAAACGCCGAGTCACTAATAACCTCGCTGTAACATTGAAATACACTGTGCCCAAGTCTGTGTCCTGTGGTTTGCCTATTGTACGGGCAAGAAATTTTAAATCCGATCTAATGATTTTTAAAATCATCTCAAAAATTTCAAGCCTAGACGGGACTTGAACCCGCGACCTTCCTTCCTCTTCTCGTATCAAGAGGAAGGTCGCGGGTTCAAGTCCCGTCTAGGCTTGAAATTTTTGAGATGATTTTAAAAATGTTGGAATTTTCCGCATGTGTTCGGATAACACTATAAATAAAAATACTATCTGATCTAATGAGACAAAAGACGGTGTAACTCTGTTTAATCCGTCAATACATTTTTAATGGTTGTGTTGCCCGGCAAGTTTATTATTATGTTGCCGGCTTCGTACTGCCTGAGCATTTAAACGTGCTGCCTTCACTTCGAAGCGCAGAAGCGGTAAGTGGTAAATGCTACTAGCAGTCACCTATCCACGTAATTAATCAGGCAGCACGTTGCATAGCCCAGTTGATCTGTTAAGACCATCCAGGCAAACTAGACACCTTTGTACTAAAGCAACTGTCTGAGTTATTTTTAGCCGAACGCTTATGCTTAGCGAAAATAGCTGCATCGTAAAGGTCGTCACTCACTATAACAGCACCGCTCCGGCACAGCAATGGCCCGGCCAGCGCTGCCTCGAATAAATCCAACCGCTAGCACGCTATACACGTCCGCTTACTAGTTGATAGCTCGTCGTCCACGCGCCAATGGCTTGGATTCCGTCTTGCAGACAGGTTTGCGAGCATTAGTGAGTGACCTCACTAATGTTTACTAAATAAATTTAATTAATTATTAGTGATGAAATGTTATTATAATATTCAGGAATTTTTAGAGGACTTATTATAATTTTAGGGCTATCTTTGTCATTTAATTTGTGTATACCAATTTAAATTTGATTGTATTTATTAATTATTTTACTACGTATTTATGGTGATTGTATTTTAATTTATTAACTTTAAATTTGAGATTTTCTATTGTATTTTTGTAATTTGCATGCTAGATAAGGCAGAATATAATTGAAACATACCTACTTAATTAAAGCCTTTATACATTATGTTCAAGCAAATAAATATATCTTTATCTTATCCTTACCTCGCTTGTGAGGCAACGGTGAGACAGCGTGGGGGCGGCGCGGCGTCGGCAAGCATACCAATTGCAGGCGTCACGCCGAGGATGGTAAGCCCTCCGTCGACTGAGACACTTTCTCGGTGATCCAGATAACGGAATCAGATCACCTCCGCTAACGCGGAGGAGATTGCAGAGTAATTTATTCGAAAGAGCAAATACTTCAGAGATACACCAACCTCGCCGAGGTCAACGGGTCCCTTCAGTTGCCGCGTAGACAAGGTAAAGACATGTACTTGAGCGTTTCTCTCCTATCCCCCCCCCCCCCCCTGGCAACGGCCCAAGCCGAGGTTAGAACCTAGGTGGTGCCCTTGCGCTAGTTGCTTCATAAAAACTTATTGGGCAGAGCGCCCTCTGTTCGCCAAAGGTTCGGTTAAGCTGCGGTTGGCCTCAAAGGCCAACAGCGAGTTAGTTGTTGAAAAAACAAGTGGATGGTAGCGGCATGCGCGCTTGCCGCGAGCCATCAACTATTCTATCTTGTTATTACACAATTTACTTTAATGCACACAATTTAAAACCCTTACTTGAACGGCATGTTATTTGCTGCGCTGCACCGGTGCTGTTATAGTGAGTGATAACCTTAAGGTTTGGAAGACACAACTGGAATGTAAAAAGTGTAAAAGGTTCGTACTGGTAAAGGCTGGCTGCGTCGCGATGGCCGAGCTGTTGCCAGGCGAGCACGGCGCAGGTGAGGTGCCGCTGCTCACTCGAGTCGCCGATCATTGCGGCGTCGGCGCTCACGTCTCGCTCGCAGGCCAGTCGCGCATGCGCAGCTTTTATCGAACCCTGCATTCAAACGCACAGTGCATTCACATTATATTATCTCCTGATACATCCTGGGCCTGCAGTCCAAAGCCGTAAACGGAATCTAAATTTTGTTACCAGCAGGCTGCTCACATGCACGCAACTTCATAACTTTATCGACGCATATGTCATGCCATCACTTGTTTCCTTAACAGATAAAAATATTACGATGCTATGAAAAATTATATCTCCGATGCATTGCGAATCGCGACATAAACTGATGCAGCCCATAAATCTCCAACTAACTTTTGGTTAATAATGGTTTTTACCTATGCTGTGTCCAAATCCTTTTGGTTACTAATGGTTTTACTGTGTCCAAAACACAAATCAACATTTTTTGGCTAAAACTGAATTTAAACACTACTTGGGTGTAACCGTGCGCTAAACCCGACTCATCATCATCATACCAGCCATAGAACATAGGCCTCCCCATATAGCCAGTATCCAGAGCGACCGATTTTGTGTCATCTTGGCCTGCCCTCAACGGCTCCCAGATACGTTTATCAGGTCGTCTTCTCATCTAGTAGGGGAGGGGGGGGGGGGGCACTCGAGAACCTTTCTGTCCCATCGACCGTCAATTCTTCAAACAATGTACCCTGCCCACTGCCACCGAATACGAATAAGTTATTCATTTGAAAATTCAGCTTGAAACCTTGTAGTTATCTAGTTATAATGACATTGAAAATTGTTGTGGCTTGTATTAGCTGGAATTGCTAGATTTGTATGTTCCATCGATATTGCGACAATAATAAATTAACGCTTCAGTGCGAATTTTCAGCAAAAATTGTTTGGAAGTTCTTTTGTCACGTGTTTGAACTGTAATTGAAATATCGTATTCGCTTTTCAATTGGTGTTGAGTATCTTAAAAAAAAGTTTTTCGATAAAATCACAAGGAACACTTTGAAACGTCAATTTTACTGCTTCGCGGCCAAGCCAAGAAAGTAAGGTAAGAAACAAGGCTGGTTGTACATTTTAATGATCCTTTTAAGATACATAACAATAAGGAAATTAAATTACGTCTAAATTGTAACATTTAAGATGTGTGATAGTAGGTTTTTTTTATAAAGATTTTGTTTAATTACGTTTTTAAATTTGTTAATTGTCAATTTTTGCACATCACTTGGGAGTTTGTTATAAAAACTTACACTTTATGGAGTCTACATTTATCTGATTTAAACAACACTAACAAACTGTGTTCTGTTTACCTTTATATCCATGGTAGGATTCTTTTCCAGTGCTTTCGAAATGTTCCAAATGATGAGAGTACTGAGAGATGTAGGTTTTGTTACTTCGGCCATATTATTATTGCATTCACTTGGGTTATTGCTTTTTATCAGATCCTGTAAACAGGCATAATTATAACAAGATTTAATAATCAGGTTAAAAGTTGCACAGAGAGCCACGGAGCGTACCATGCTCCGCATCAAACTCTTAGATCGAGTTCCAAACGTCGAGATACGGAGAAGAACGAAGGTTCACGACGTTGGGAATCGAGTTATGGAGCTCAAATGGTCTTGGGCCGGGCACTTGGCAAAACGTGGTGATGACAGGTGGAGCAGGGTAGCGACTGAATGATATCCGAGGTATAGCTGTAGAAGGGTAGGACGTCCGGCAGCGAGATGGGTGGACAACGTTAGAGACACGGGCCATCAATGGGTGAGACCAGCGCAGGATCGTGGCGGATGGTACAAACTTGGGGAGGCCTATACCCAGCAGTGCGTGAAGTCGTGCTGTGGATGATGAACATTCATGTAATAATCTCACTCTCGCCGATTGAGCTAGCAAATGGAAATGAAAAGCGATTGATTTTGACAGATATAACATTAAATAGTAGCATATGTCTCAATCCAGGTCATATAATCTATCTGTATACCAGACTTCATCTAAATTGGTCAAGCCGTTTAGTCGTGAATATGCAACCAACAGACAGAGAGACAGGCCGACAGAGTTACTTCTCAATCACACTAATATTATAAATGCGAAAGTTTGGATATTTGTTTGTTTGTTACGCAATCACGTCGAAACGGCTCAACCGATATACTTAGGTTATAACCTGGATTAACACATAGGCTACTTTTTATCCCATAATTCAGTTCCCATGGGATAAAAATGGGATGTATATGTACGAGTATTTTTGCACCCCAGAACAACGCAGGCGAAGCCGCTGGCAACAGCTAGTTTAAAATATTAGTATGGATGTAGCCCTGAGCAATCACTAGGTAGAATTGTCTGTATATTGGATATCACAATAACCACAATAACCACACATAACATTTTTGATCGTTTCCGCATGCTCGTATTGAGATCTCCTTTCCCGCAGCGAGAAGTAATCTCGCAACCTCTCGCGTCTCAGTCCACCTCGCCACAGAGGTTGTCAAACCAATTCACAAACTACTAGAAATCTAAAACGAACCAAAGAACCAACTGATACAACATTGGAATATCGTCGTATCGATGATCCAGGATTTACCAGTGTTTCCTCGCAAAAAAGATCCGTAATCGGATAACACTGTGGTTTTTTGAAATGCGAGAACCAAGCCACATGTTTGGCGGGTATTTTTTTGCAAAACACTATAACCATGCTACATGGATAACCAATTTTAAAGAAATGTCTATATAAAGTAATTTAGCAGAATTGACAGAAAGCACCTGAATCATTTCAGTTAAATTTACTTACATAGAAATTTATCTATTTTTATTTAACTAAAACGACTCATACTATGTACCTACGTCATTTCTGATAAACTAATGGTCTAAGAAACAAGACGATATTGCATTAAGCTAAAAGAACTCAAACCACGTGGGTCATTTCTGATAAACTAATTGACTGAGAAAAAAACCCATTTAGCATTTAGCTATAACGACTCAAACTGTGTGCGTCATTTCTGATAAATTAATTTTAAAAGAAACTAGCCGATTTTACTTTCATCTGTATAATGACCCAAACTATGTGAGTCGTTTCAGTGTATTTCATTTTAAAGAATAAAGATTAAGATTCAGCAAACGCAGTGTGATTAATTATTATTTTAGAAGAAGAACATAGGTTCGATATTATCAAATCGATACTAGCTGCGGACTATGAAACACAGGAACTATTTCACTGACCCATCCCTATTTTTTCGTATTGTGTTGGCAGCATTGTTACTGACATTCTTTCTTTCTTTTCACGTTTGGCGCCAAAAAGGTTTCCTAGTGGACTAAACTTTTGTCTTGTGTTATGTTATTACAATAAGTGTAACTTGTTCTTACCTGGTGAATAATGAAGAGGATTGATCGAATTTTAATGTGTTTTGGATAATTCCTATAAGAACGCGTTTGATGAACCACCTCCGACTTTGACCCCTTTAGTAGCCGCAACTAGGAATGTTGAAACTCAAAGTAACTTGTCTATGGATTGGTACTTCAGGAAGCGAAAAAAGTTCATCACCCTTCACCTCCAATGTCTTCTAAAACTTTTAAACTCTTCAAAAACTTAAGCCAAACATTTCTTTCAGAAAATACAGAAAAGTTCGTTGAGTTTAAAACGCCTAAAAAGGTAAAAGAAACAGCGAAAACATCGAGATGGAAGGAACCGATATTAATTATGATGACGATTCTGATTATATCCCGGATAACGAAACAGACTCAGATTATCAACCTAAAAATAAAAAAGATTATGATTCTTTATTAAGTTGGAAAAATAGATTAATACCAGATAGCGACTTCAAGACCTCTGTTACAAGCTCATGCTGCTTTGGCGCAAAGCGTAGAAAATCCAGAAGAAGTTTTAAGAACTGCATTATTGTGATGAAAACTGTTGATGATCTAGTTTCTAATTCAGAATTTTCCAAATCAAGATTCAGTTTATCAAAACTTGAAAGTTGAAACAAATTTGGGACAAAACACCAGTCAGAAAGGACGTGCTAAATAAGGTCGTAAAAGAACATGTCCTGAACATTCTTTAGATCAGAGAAAAGAACGAAAATATAAAAAATTACCATACAATTCTAAAACCAAACGAGTTGAATCAAAAGTATTTCAAAATTATGCTTGTATTTGTACTAGAGAACGTTTTGTCAAGGTTTCACAAGAACAAAGAAAATTGGAGTTCGAAAAATACATAGAACTGGGATCATATGAAGCGCAGCTGTTATTTATAACAAACAATGTCGAAGAAGCTCCAAAAAAAGATCATACAATATCATAAAAGATCATTGCAATGTGTGGTTGGAAGGGTAGGCAGGCCGAGGAGCACAAGAGGTCGGATCGTGTCTAGCACGTTATATAAAAAATAACATCGACACAAACGTTACAGAGCTGGCACTATGGAGCGATTGTTGTGGAGGCCAAAATCGAAACATCAAAATAGTATTAGCTAATGCTGAAAGCTCTATTAAATTCACACCCAACTCTGAAAACAATACGTTTGAAATATTCTGGCAAAATAGTCTGGGCACACATTTCTCCCTAATGACACCGACTTCTCAAAAAACGAGTATCAGCTAAAATATCATGAGAGATTATATACCGCCTAAGAGTATATAAATGTCATAAAATCCTGCAAAAAGAAAAATCCTCTCATACCTTATAGAATGCAGATGGAGGATTTCTTAGGAACATCCAAAATAGAAAAGAAAATAGTTAATAGAAAAGTATATTTACAACAAAAGAAAAAGTCAATTGGATAAAAACCAAAGAAATTTTGATAAAAAAACAATGTAAATATTCCATATTTATGAAAATAGACGGAGAAGAAAAAAAGAATGACATAAAAAACCCTTAAAGGAAAATATAATCCGATATTACGGAAAACGATTGCGTTTATCTTTGGCCTAAAGGCAAACAAATTGCCCAGGCCAAATTAGAAGACCTAAAATCAATGTTGCACCTGATTCCAAAAGACTGCCAGGGTTTTTATAAAAAATTGAAAGAGGTGCATTTTGTAGAGGACGTAGACGGTATCGGGTCACAGCTAGATTTTGCGGTGGATCAGCGTGAGGACTTTGAGGAAGAACAGACTTTTTATATTAAAGATATTTTGCGCATTATTATAACTCTTTTCGTTATGAATATCGACTTGATTAATACTTTTTGTCGCTTAGGTCCTTTTAGGGAAATTAAAAAAAATACTCCGTAATTTAAAAACCAATTTAGCAGAAACGACCCAACCCCATATTTTTCTTAATAACTAAAAAAGTACGATAGACTGTGTTATAAAATTAGGCACATGAAATTAATTGTATTTTTAGTCATCTGTCACAATAATTTCAAAACATTCCGAATGCAATAACATTGTCGAATCATCGTCTAAACTTTTAAACTACCATGTCTCCAAAGTGACATTTGGATTGAGTCCTTTTAGCTTAACTACGTCCACTGTTACACTAGTGGTTCGTCCCGAGCTGAGATGTCGCGAGTCTCCCATGAAAACAAAAAAAATATTTGTAATCTTTGACGATCAAAATAGTGCCATGAAATGAGAACCATAACTCTTGACCTACAGTTTCGTTCAAATTACAGGTAACGGGAGTTCATGTAAATTGGTTAATCTTTTTCGGGGTAGAAATTGTAGTTATTCTGGATTTCAGACTTTTCTCTATATTTGTGTTACTGGTGAGTCTATATTTGTGTTAAATTTCAGCACTGTGGGGTTACTGGTGTACCCTGTGAATTTTGTCAAAGTTCAGTTATCATTATAGCTAATAACTTAAAAACTACAAAGTTTAACCTAAAAATAAAAACGGGGTCGAAATGTACTAATAAATACCTTTCATTAAACGTGCCGTTTGACGGGATTGTCCCATTTTTATTACCCTTTTTGAACCCCAATTTCTCAACAATCCCTCCACATATTTAGCTCATTTAGTGACACCAGGATCTTGCCAACACTACCTACCTATATATCAAATTTGATGTTGATCGAATAAACGATTCGAAAGTTATACTCGGACCATCAAACAAACATACATACAACGCCGATTTGACAAAGTTGATTAGAAGATCTCGCTTCGCTCGATCAATAATAAACTACGTACAATGGCATGATAATTATGATAAAGAACTGTTTTTTATTTTATCTGAAAATTGAGATATTGAAGCAGATCCACAATCTCTTGCATATTTGAATATTGAAAGATACAATAATAAAGTGGATGATGTCGTGGGTCATGCATTTATTCATGGTACTATGTTCTACTTCTTAATGTATGACTGTTTATCTTCCCAAATAAATAAAATAAAATAAATATTTTTTTGCGTACATAATAAGGCGAATCTGAAACATTCCTGTCTTTGAATTTAAAAACTGACACCTTAGCTTGGCCTTCACTGAAATTATGATTCCAAACTTAGGTAATACCTAAAGACACTAAGGGCGATATGCTCAACGATGTCTTAACATATTTAGTGGCTAAACATGTTTAAATTTTACGTATTTGTATGATCATATTACTATAATTATATCAAATCATACAAATACGTCGTAAATTCGTTTAGGGATGGTTGTGTAAGCTAGGCAAAGGATTGGTGAAACGACCCGTAAATTAAGTAAGTAGTTATAGGTGAAAGTGGAGATAAAGCTAACATTTGACAACCTCCGTGGTGCAGCGGGCGAATAGCCGGCTGAGGCGCAAGAGGTAACGGGTTCGATTCCCGCCGCGTAACAAATGTTTGCATAATCTACAGATATTTGTTGCGGGTCTGGTTGTTTCTCTATATAAGTATTATGAGTATGTATGTATATACAAAAAAAAATGTATATAATAAATGTAAAAATGTATTCTATCAGTTATCTGGTTCCCATAGTACAAGCTCTGCTTAGTTTGGGGCTAGATAGCGCTGTGTGAAATGTCCAGCAATATTTATTTATTTATTATGTCCAGCAATATTTTGAAGAAACTCACTGCATTTACAGAAAAGTGAAATTTATTTTAGTGAGAAAAGTGGCCATATTCTCAAGACAAGACAAGACACCCACGGGGATCCTGGAAAGCTGCTGACATCTATTTCAAGGAGTTAGGATGGCTGGAGTCAGGTTAGAAGGGGGGGGGGGGGGGGTAATGCACAATATAACCCAATGCGGTGAGTGCAGATCTAATTCCCCACACTCAAGAATTAGAAGTCTTAAAGGGGGCAACTGATGTTAGGGCTTACCTTCTTGGCACTTTTATGTGCTTCAATCCGACCATTCCTATGTTCTGACATTCTGATGCAATGTCTCACATTAACTATAAAGTATTCTCAGCGAGTATTTATTCGTTTTTAAAGCCTGATTTGTAAAGTAGAAATTAATACAGAATTTTTACCTGTAAACACATCATAAAAATTTAGGCACCATGTTTTTTAGAACTCTTGTCATATCTCTAGGAAGAACTGTCATTATCTTTTGTAGTTTTATAATAAATGATTTTCAGCATGAATAAAGAGGTTTATTATAGGTTATCTCTAGGAGAGCTGAACAAACATCTGACTCGGCTAACACGCTCTACCGGTCTCACATACGACCTGCTGAAGGAGGATGCTTTGTAATTGCTTATTATTATAGACAATTATGGAACTGACATCGTCGTAAAGAACGACACAAGTTCCCTAAAAAATAGATTAAAAAAATCTCTAGGAAGCACTGTCAATATCTTCTGTAATTTTTTAATATATGATTTAAACAAATGGTCTTGATACTTTTCGTCTCCAGGTAGTTACTTTAGTTACTTTAGGAATTTGTAGTACAAATTCTTTGATATTTTAGTACGCTAGATTTGTTGCTATTGGTCCTGTTTTACAGAATATTTTTCTTAGGGTATATGTACAGATCTGGCGAAAACGCTGCATGGGTGCCGCGCGTCAAAGTCTTCTCTCTTCTCTCTCATGAAATACACGTACGCAGCATACGCGATGCTCGCGGGCGGCTAGCGGGTGGCGCATTCGCCAGATCTGTACACACCCTTAGACAAACCACGCGTTCGAATCAGCAGGCGAGGCTACTATATTATAAGTATGTACTTACAAATTTTTTTTTTTTTTTTATATATTTCTATTATGCCTCAAATTGATGGACGTTTCTAGGGCATGTTTTTAAGATTCGTGACCTACTAGGCAATGATATGGTTAGCACTTAACACCTTGCTTGTTCCATATTGTAAAAAAAACAATAACATGTTATGGTAAGTAAATAAATAAATAGTAAATATAGCTGGACATTACACACAGCGATATCTAGCCCCAAACTAAGCAGAGCGTGGGAACCAGATAACTGATAGAAGTAATACTTATATATTTTTTTTTTAAATACATTCTTATAATATTTAGACAAACATCCAGACCCGGAACAAATATCTGTAGATAATGAAAACATTTGTTCCACGGCGGGAATCGAACCCGCTACCTCCTGCGTCTTAGCCGGCTGTGCGTCCATTGCGTCACGGAGGTCGTCAGTGATAGTAAATGTACCTTATTCAATTCAGTTTTCTATGTGGCACACATCATCATTTTTATTTGCCAGAAGACGTCCACTCGGTCGCTCTGGAATAAGGGAGGCCTATATTCAGCGGTAGCACACATTCTGCTAACTTTTTTGCGTTCTTTTGAATATGAAAATAAACTAATTAAATTCTACAAGCATCTCCTCGAAACCTTTAAAATAACAATAAAGCTGGAAATTATTCCAGCTTTGTTATGTATCGTATTAACGAGCAGGGAAACAACTTCAAGTTAAGCAATCACAAGCAAATGTTTTGAACAATGAAATGACGTAAAATGAATAAAATACATCGTCTCCGAATATTAACACTGGCAACGATAACAAACTGAGCTAAAAGTTACACCTACCGTGTTGTGAAATTTAGTGAAGTTCACAAAAGGTGAAACTTGCTTACTTCCTAGTTTTTTTTTTATTGAAGATAGCCAAGCGCTTGACCACTACCTCACCTGATGGTAAGTGAAAGTGTGATCGAAGATGGAGCATGCTTGCCTAGAAAGAACCTATTCACTCTGGACTTAAAGACTCCAAGATTATACTGGTTTGGAAAAACATACGCCGGAAGTGAGTTCCACTCCTTACTTGTGCTAACAAGAAAAGTTGAAGCAAATCGTTTGGTACGGCAAGGTGGTATGCCGACCAGGTATGGGTGGTACTTCTCGGTACGTCTGCTTGTTTGGTGGTGGAATGGGGAAGGAGGGATAAGGTCATGAAGATCTTGCGCACATTCTCCAAAATGTATCTAGTAAAAAACTGAAAGTCTGGCTACTCGGCGTCTGTGCTCTAGACTTTGTAAATTGGCTTCCACTAGTGAGTTATCACCAATAAGTCTAGCAGCACATCGCTCAATCGAATCAAGGACTTCAAACTGATACTTGCCCGAGCCATACCAGAGATGGCAGCAGTACTCCATACATGAGCGCAATTGTGCTTTGTAGAGACTGAGCAACTGTCCCGGTGAGAAGTATTGCCGAACCTTAGCTAGGATGTCCTGCTTCATAGCAGCAGTTTTTGCCATAGATTCGATGTGCGAGCCGAAGTTCAGGTTGGACCTGAGCTCAACGCCCAACAAGCTCAGACTTTTAGAAATTACGAGTGGGATATCACAAAAGGTGGGAATGGGATGAAAAGGAGACCGTCTTCCTAGTATTCGGTGGTAACCTGGTGCTCATATAATGTATTGAGATGAGATAACCTACGCCATTTTATTTGTATATATTTTTAGGATTCCGGACCAAAATGGTAAAAAAGGTGCGAATTTGTTCGTCCATCTGTCCGTCCGTCTGCCATACGCGCGCATGTGAAATATTACAGGAAAAAATAAGTCTCTATCGAAATCGTTGGGTTTTTTTGAGATGTGAAAAACCATTGAACTCGCGACACTGTTACCGATATCGATACCGACACCTCTGTATATAAGTATCTGTAGTGTAGTCGACTTTTATTCAAGTTTTTACTTCTGTCGGCACTCCCGGAGTGCCATTTTTTATTAGATATCTGTCTTACTGGTCACATAACTAAATGGCGCTACAGAACATAAATAAAGCTATCTAGATTCAGAACCTGTGCGCTAGTCCTCCTCTTACTTGACCGGTCTTGTTATTTGCAACGCCGCGACTTTAGCTAAGTTACGTCCATGCGTTTATGCGAGCGCCTCGATCCTTAAGTACCCAAGTAATATATCTTAGGTGTTTATGCCTTCGGAACGCGATACACAATAAGTCTATCAATATTCCCACACCGAATAAGTACACGTAAAAAATACTATAGGTATTTTTACGTGTACTTGTTCGGTCGTCAACAAAGCATCATCGGTACCGATTAGATTAATCTTGCTCGACAATCGAGAGCAAAATAATCAATGTCAATGTAGAGTTCCGTTACGTGAATGGACGAGAGTACAAACACATAGGTTACTGAGACTCGGTTTATTTATTCATATCGATATAAAGACACTACTATAAGGACGCTACTGAGGAGCAACTTAATAAACTGGAGCGGTTGTTAAACCTCTGCATCAGGTATGTATACGGGCTACGCAAGTACGACCACATCTCACAGTACCGCTCGCAGTTAAAGTGGCTCAAAATCCGGTTTCGTTGGGATACTCATATACTGTGTCTTCTTTATAACATCCTTCAAAATCCTCTGTCTCCTTGCTATCTTAAAGAACGTTTTTCTACTCTTTTTCCACCTGATCGTCCTTCTCGTTCCCCTCAACATCTTTTATTCAAGACCTGAGCATAAAACTTCTTTCTTCACTAACTCTTTCACTGTGACTGCTATCCGCTTGTGGAACTCTCCGCAAGGCCGCCTCTATGGGAATCTTGAAATCCAAACTCTTTAAACACTTCATCTGTCTTCAAGATACCCAACAAAATTGAGCACTTTATGTAGATATGTATGTGTATTATCATTATTTTTAATTTTTGTTAGTTTATTTCTAAGCTAAAGTTTGTTTAAATTTTCATTTTCTGGCACTACCACTTTCTCCACACTACAAAAAGGTTAGCTGGAAGAAAATGCTAATTAGCATTAAGTTCGCCTATGTATTATTTTATTAGTGCAATAAAGAATTTTCTAATCTAATATAAGGGCATTAAATAAATTAAACATGTACACTCGCATATGCCGTTGAATATTTTTACGATGTTTATAGTTAAGTAAAGATAGATCGATCAAGCAAAACTGATTGAAGGCCTCTGCGTGTTTACCTTTAAAATTATTTATGTCAATAGTTTGTGAGTTGACGATGGATTCTAATAATAAGTACACAAATGGAAAATTCTTGTTCGAGTTTTTATTCTCGACCGACAAAGACAATAACTGCAAGTCTTGGATTGCAAACGGCTATATTTATTCATCTACATACCTACTGCCAATTTTCAAAAAACCTTGACATTAAGCATCAAAAGCTACCTCACGAATGAACATAGCAATCATATTAGCAAATTACTGTTATCATTAAATTATTTAAGTGTTTGGCTTTTTGAGCGTGACTTAAGTGCGCATATTAGACTCCATACAGATATGGGTATACCCATCGTACATAAGAGCAACAAAGGTGCGTCAGAATATATCACGCGGTCTCAATTACCTACTCTACTATGTACGCGATCCTTAAAGCATTGTCGCAGACAGTCTGATGACCCCGCTACAAAAACACTTTACTGATGCACGACAAGTTTCTTTTTTTTAATTTATATTTATTGACAACATCAACATCTCTTTAAAATGTATAACTTGTGGTTCGCCCCGAACTGAGATCTCGCGAGTCTCCGATTAAAACAAAAAAATATTATTTGTAATCTTTGACTATCAAAATAGTGTCACGAAATAAATAACCTTGACCTACACCTTTTTCATTAAAATTACAGGTAACGGGAGTTTATGTTATATGGATCCTCTTTTTTGGGGTACAAATTGCAGTTATTCTGGATTTCAGACTTTTGCCTATATTTGTGTCACATAAGCCACACGCATACTAAACTACAGCACTGTGGGGTCACTGGTGTACCCTGTGAATTGTGTCAAAGTTTAATTTTTATTATGGCAAATAACTCAAAAACTATAAAGAATTTACGAAAAATAAAAACAGAGTCTAAATTTACTAATGAATACCTTTCATTTGACGTCCTACTTGATCAGTTAGCTTCATTTTCATTTTTTTTTACCCCTCTTGAACCCCAATATCTCAACAATTCCCTAACATTTTTAGCTCATTTAGTCACACCAAAATTGTGCCAATACTTATGTATTAAATTTCACGATGATTGAATTAACGCTTCGAAAGTTATCCTCGGACATACATACATACATACAACGCCGATTTGACCAAGTTGATTTAGAGATCTCGCTTCGCTCGATCAATAAGAAATCTATCTTACAGCCAATAATGGATTTGCGTTTCCTAGTTGTTACAAATAACGACGACAAGTTGTAAACAAAACCGGCACCCTGAATGACTGGAATGGAACACAAGGGTTGACACTTTACTTTCTCAGGTAATTACCGAACCAACTCACTTGAATATGCACAATGAACTAACATGCATTGATTTAGTCTGTACAGATGCAAAAGTTCGAAGGGTTGCTATGAAGCACACTCCTGAACTGGGTAGGCATGCTATGTTGGCAGTTGAATTTAATATTAAAAAAGATAAACTTCAACCTTACTTTGTGACTTATAGACCGCTAAAAAATATAATCCCTGAGCTATTTAATAATGATCTTAATAATGTTAATTGGTCTCTTCTACCCTCTTCAAATTGTATAAATGAACTAGTTTTGACATTTACCTCCTTACTTAATATGTTATTTCACTTACATGCACCCATTAAAACCACTAAATTTAAAGCCCTCCCTCATCCCTGGATTACTGATACTATTAAAACTAAGATAGGTATCAGAGATTCTTACCACAAAGAACACACTTTACATAAGACTGACACACTAAAAAAATGCTCTAAAAGTATGAAACATATAGTCATACAAGCTATTGATAGTGAAAAACGTGTTTTTTTTCCCAAAAAATTAATGATAATGTTGGCAGTTCAAAAAAGTTGTGGAAAAATCTGAAGAATAATATTATTCCTAATAAAAAGCAGACAACTGGGCTTCCCCCGCAGTTTAATGACCCTGACTCTATAAACTCCCATTTTCTCAATGTGCCTGGGCCTAACCACGTCGAACTCAGTCAGCTAACTTACTTTGAGTTTCATCGGTATGCCTCGCACAGTTTTTCGCTACAGCCTGTGAGTGATTACACAGTCCTTAAGGTAATCGAGAGTATTCAATCTAACGCGTTAGGCATAGATGGTATCTCCATTGATATGTTACACTTGACATTACCTCAGTCCTTACCTACTATTACTAGCATTATCAATGGATCTATATCTAGTGGTATCTTCCCAGAGTCATGGAAAGTGGCAGTTGTTAAGTCCATCCCCAAAAATAATCAGCCATCTTCCTTTAATGACTTAAGACCCATAAGCCTTCTTCCCTGCTTATCAAAAGTCTTGGAAAAAATAGTCTGCATGCAGATGATTAAGTTCCTGGAGGATCATCAGATACTTCTTCAATACCAGTCCGGCTTCCGCAAAGGACATGGTACATCAACTGCTCTCCTCGATGTAGTTGATAATTTGCTGGCAGCACAGGATGAGGGAAAGTGCAGTGTCCTGGTTCTCTTGGACTATTCCAGGGCTTTTGATTCCATTAACATTCCTCTTCTTTTGTCCAAGTTGGCTTACTACGGTTTCGACTCGCATACAATTAAATGGTTCTCCAGTTACCTGTATGGCAGACAACAATGCGTTGAACTCCAGTTGCCAAGTGGAAAGTCATCTAGATCCGCTCTCCGCCTGGTATCACGAGGAGTCCCGCAGGGATCCATCCTTGGCCCCATCCTTTTCATTCTGTTTAGCGCTGACATAGTTAGTAGGGTAGCATCTTGTCAATACCATCTCTACGCTCGCTGATGACTTGCAGCTATATCATTCTTTCCCCCCTTCGGACTATGCTCGTGGTGTAACTGTCGTTAATAAAGACTTAGAACAAATATTTCAGTGGTCCATCTCCAACTCCTTAGTCCTTAATCCCATTAAATCCAAGTATATGCTGTTTGGGACAAAGAAAGCGTTAAATAAACTCTCCGACGCAGTTATAAGCATACAGATTAATGAAGAGCTGGTTTAACATGTAACGGAAGCAAAAAACCTGGGGTTGATACTGGATACCCATCTCCGGTTCGAAACTCATGTTGCTGAATGTGTACGTCAATCTCTCTACCGTCTTCGACTTCTGTATAAAATCCGGCCATATCTCAGTGAGGAGGTACGTATCATACTGTGTGAATCCTTAGTAATCTCTCGCCTAAATTACTGTGACACAGTTTATGGTCCGTGCCTTCTGAGTCGCACTGAACAGCTTATCCAACGTGTTCAGAATGCTTGCGCACGTTTCTGTTTCCCTGTTCCCCCCCGCACTCATATTACCCCTTACCTTAATACTTCTAATATGCTGAAAATGAAAGCACGTAGGGAACTTCACCTTGCAACTCTTCTATTTGGCCTTACCCATAACAGAGTACCTTCCTACCTTTATTCGAGACTCAAGTGGGCTAGTGATAGCTCACATTACGCCAAACGATTGTGCATTCATCTGGTTTTTTTAACACCGAGGCATAAATCCGTAGCCTTTCGGGGTTCATTCCGATTCGCGGCCACACGGTGTTGGAATGACTTACCCCCACCACTTCGAGCGTTAAAAACCGTAAAAACCTTCAAGTCGGTACTCAAAAAGGAGCTCATTCTTCGCCAGAAAAGCATATAACGCCTGCTTCACTCACTGGACAATGCGCCTCGAGTATTGGTGGGTTTGTATTCTGCTCTATACTCTTCATAGATGGTCGTCAACCGGTTTTTGATTGATCTCTCTCTGTACTTTTCTTAATCGTTCCTTCCTTAATTCCGTCCTTTATTTATTTATTTTATTTTATTCAAATTATTTATACGTACTTACTTTATATGTATGTATTCTACTAATGCCTGTTTTTCATGTTTCTTCGGTGTATCCCTCTAGTCGTGAGGTCACTATAACAGGCTCAGTCTGAAAACCAGCGTTGGTCTGCACTTAGTGCGTAAGCGTGGACCAACACAAAGCTGAGACTGATCCTTTTTGGGACACCACACAGTACAGAACTTTTTTTTTTCGTATGGACTTATCTCGCTGTTGGCCTCTGAGGCCGTTGCAGCTTAACCGAGCTTTTGGCGAGCGCAGAAGGCGCTCAGCCCTATAATTTTATTATTTTTTTGATGAGGCAACTAGCGCAAGGGCACCACTTAGGTACGAACCTCGGCTTGGGCTGTTGCCGGGACGGGGATAGGAGAGAAACGCCCGGGTACGTGCTTGTACCTCGTGTAGGCGGCGACTAAAGGGACTCGTCGACCTCGCCGGCGAGGTCGGTGTATTTGTGGAGTGTATGCTTTGTCTAATGTGGATGACTCACCCGCATTAGCGGAAGTGATTTCGTCATCCGGGTCTCCGAGAACGTGTCTCGGACGACGGAGGGTTTCACGGTACAGAACCTTTTAGCGCCCACGTATTTATGTAGCTCTTGTTAGGTATCTGCCTATAACGACCGTTTTTAATTCTGTTGTTTTTATGCCCTTATGCGTTTTTATAGGTACCTTTTTTATAATGTTATTTTTAATGTGTATTTCAATATTTTATTGTTATTTTATTACCTTCTGTTTTATTTTGTCTGTACTGTACTGTACTGTACTGTACTGTACTGTACTGTACTGTACTGTACTGTACTGTACTGTACTGTTGTCCGACAATAAATGTCTTTTACTTTTTACTTCTATTTTTTTTTAGCCTTCCGTGTCTACGGATCATTAAAAAAAACAACCAGCCTTGTTTCTTGCCTTTCTTTCCTAGCTTCGTCGCAAAGGAACAGGCAGTAAAATTGACGTTTCAAAGTGATCCTTGTGATTTTAATGAATAAAAGATTTTGACTTTGACTTTTCTACGCGGATAATGAATGTCGATAATGTTACCAGATCGAAGATTTAATGTACGATTTACCTATTTATTAATTGTGATTGTGATAGATGTAGGTTCAAAACCATTTTGACAATTAGACCATACGTCTGTACCTATAAAAACTTGTTTTAAATTTATACATACGCTGAGTGATAGGTACGTGTCGTTATCACTTAGTAGTTAAAATTGAATAGCCATATTTATGTACAAAACAAACTCGAAAGAATAAACAAGTAGATATTCACATTTCAGTTATTTGAAGATTTTTAAAATCATCTCAAAAATTTCAAGCCTAGACGGGACTTGAACCCGCGACCTTCCTCTTGATACGAGGACGCACTACCATCTGTGCAACAAGGCAATTCACGTCTAGGTCGAAATTAGTGAGATGATTCAGAATTACGACTAAAACACTATAAATAAAAATACTATTCAGTTATTTGCTTTCTTTTCGTGTTATTTTCATGGTTCATACAACATAAAACACAATAATATCACATTACATTCCTTTTATTATAGGTGCAGTGTACAACCTACTAATACTATTTTGATTGTAACTCTAAAATAGGCTAACTAGGCTGTTTTTTTTTTGTTTTTGTTCCTGACATCATTCTTTACAATGTTCAAACGTAGAAACCTGTTATTAGCATTACGTTTAGTTCTAAGCTATTTAACGAAACATTTTGTATCGCCGTTGGTTTATCTAAATAAAAAATAAAAAAAACTATTTATTAGTACTTCATGACTCCAAAGGCACTTCTTTTTACTGCGCAGGAGGGTTAAGTTATTAGGGTGTAAGTATATGTATGGATGAATGTATGTATGTCTATTAATTTAGCGTATTCTGTAGACTCAACGGCTTGACGGATTCTGACACATGAGGGTCATTGAAATTCTCTGAATCACTAGAGTGAAAAAACATATATGCTACCTCTCGATCAAAACTTATCGAGAGAGGTATCTAAATGAAGGTATTTATAAGACCATTCCAAATAAAATACCTATAGGTACAAATTATCAGTTGAATTTAAAAATATTTAAAATTAGATATTCCGCTCTCACGACCCAACCGAGGAACAAAGCGGTTGTAAGATTGAACGTATGATTTTATCATAAGTGCACAATAAAACCTATAATAATGGATAGAGGACACTTGACGAACAAAATATAACTAGTGGTTTGCCCCAAACTGAGATCTCGCGAGTCTCGAATTATTTATAATCTGTGACTATCAAAATAGTGCCACGAAAATATTACCAACCTACTTGACCTACAGTTTCATTCAAATTACAGGTAACTGAAGTTCATGTAATGTGGTTATCCTTTTTTGGGGTATAAATTGCAGTTATTCTGGATTTTCAGACTTTTGCTTATATTTGTGTCACTTAAGCTACACGCATGCCAAATAACAGCACTGTGGGGACACTGGTGTACCCTGTGAATTTTGTCAAAGTTTAGTTTTTATCATGGCTAATAACTCAAAAACTATAAAGAACTTATGAAAAATAATAACGCAGTCTAAATTTACTAATAAACCAATCCGACCTCCGTGGTGCAGTGGGCGGATAGCCAGCTGAGACGCAGGAGGTAGCGGGTTCGATTCCCGCCGCGGAACAAATGTTTGCAGGATCTACAGATATTTCTTCCGGGTCTGGTTGTTTCTCTGTATATTATAAGTATGTGGTTACAAAAAAACATGTATAAAAGTATTCTAACAGTTACCTGGTTTCCATAGTACAAGTTCTGCTTAGTTTGGGGCTAGATAGCGCTGTGTGAAATGTCCAGCAATATTTATTTTTTTTTATTTATATTTAATATGTCTAAACCTTTCATTTGACGTCCTATTTCACCTAATAGCCTCATTTTTATTTATTTTTTTACCCCTCTTGAACCCCAATATCTCAACAACCCCCCCAACATTTATAGCTCATTTAGTCACACAAAAACTGTACTATCACAACCTACCTATTATTAAATTTCACGATGATCGGATCAACGTTTCGAAAGTTATTCTCGGACAAACAAACATATATACATAACAACGCCGATTTGCCCAAGTTGATTTAGAGATCTCGCTTTGCTCGATCAAAAATATAAACCAATGCATCACGTTTCCTCGAAAACGTGATGATAACAATTATATTTCGATTCATATTTTTTTGTTTTTAATTAATCTGTAACGTAGTGACACGAAAGGAATAGCCTGCATTTATCAAATATGCAAGCTTGTTTACCTCATTTCAGTTTGTTTTGCGGACTGCTGGGTGTACCACAGGGATCAATTCTGGGACCATTTTGTTTTTAGTATATATTAATGATCTTCCCCATCTTATAAGGGACGATCATGAGGTTGTATTGTTTGCAGATAACACGTCACTTTTATTTAAATTAAAGCGACGACAAACCGATTTTGACGATGTAAAAAATGTCTAAGGTCGTAAAATGGTACAATGTAAACAATCTACTTCTAAATGAAAAGAAAACAAAGTGTATTAGATTTATAACTACCAACTGTGACACAAGTTAAAGCAGATATAAAATCAAAGACGAGGAGTTGGCTCTTGTAGACACTACCGTATTCTTAGGTATAACCCTAGATGGGGCCCTCACATTGATAAGTTGTCGAAGAGACTTAGTTCTGCGGCATACGCAGTCAAAAAGATCCGTCTTTTTACAGACGTAGACACAGCTAGACTAGTTTACTTCAGCTACTTCCACAGCATTATGTCATACGGCATACTGCTGTGGGGGAGTGCTGCAGATATAACCACCGTTTTTGTACTGCAGAAGAGGGCTATTCGTGCAATTTATAATATGGGCCCCAGAGAATCATTACGCAATAAGTTTAAAGAAATAAATATTATGACATTCCCTTGTCAATACATCTATGAAAATCTTATGTATGTTCACAAAAATATTAATTTGTTTAAGAAAAATAGCGATAATCATAATGTTAATACCAGAAATAAAGATAAACTCGCTGTTGCCCCTTGCAGACTCCATAAAGTTAGTAAATCGTTTAAAGGGCAAGGTGTTCGCTTTTATAACAAACTCCCAAGTGACGTACAAAAATTGTCAATTAACTAATTTAAAAACGCAATTAAACAAAATCTTTATAAAAAAGCCTACTATAAAATATCGGATTATTTAGATGATAGAGAAGCTTGGGATTGAAATTGCTCCAACTCGTCCAAAATGTTACAATTTAGACGTAATTTATTACCTGTATTGTTATGTATTCTAAAAGGATCTTTAAAAAAACAACCAGCCTTGTTTTCTTGCCTTTCTTTCCTGGCTTGGTCGCGAAGGAACATGTAGTAAAATTGACGTTTCAAAGTGATCCTTGTGATTTTAATGAATAAAAGATTTTGACTTTGCTATTTTGATTTTATTTCAAATGTAGTATTTTGGGAACATATGTACTTATACGAGGGCTGCTATTTATGTATCCGGAATAAAATGAAATAACTATCATTGACTGTTAAATATGGTTTTATTGCTTTTCAATATATTCGCCATGATGATCAATGCACTTTTGCATTCGGTGAAACCAGTTTTCATAGCACTTTTTCCAATCGGAAGACGGTATCTCCAAAACATGATTTTTGAATGCCTCAACGGCTTCTTCTCGGGTTGAAAATCGTTGATCACGTAATTTATTCTTCACGGTTGGGAATAAAAAGAAGTCGTTGGGTGCCAAATCAGGGCTATATGGCGGATGACCCGTTAATTCCACCGTTTCACCCTCCAGATATCGGGTCGTTTCACCCGAAGTGTGACAGCTTGCATTGTCGTGATGGAGAATGATTCTGCGTTGTGGATTATTCTTCCTGATTTCTGCAAAGACTTCTGGCAAACAAATGGTCGTGTACCACTCTGAATTAACAGATTTACAATTTTCTAGGGGTACAGTAGCCACGTGTCCATCTATACCAAAAAAACAGGCGACCATTTGCTTCAAAGTGCTTTTCGCACGAGCAACTTTTGTTGGGTTCGGCTCATGTTGGAAGACCCAAACTGTTGACTGTTGCTTAGTTTCGGGGTCATATGCATAAGTCCAGGATTCATCACCTGTGTAGATATTATATACAGCTTTTGATGCACCACGATTGTATTTTTTTATCATTTTTTTGCACCAATCGACACGAGCCTGTTTTTGATCTATTGTCAAGTTGTGCGGTATCCAACGCGAACAAACTTTTTTTGCAGCCAAGTGTTCGTGTAATATCTTATGTATACTCGTCATACTAATGCCCAAGATCGCCTCTATCTCTCGATATGTCACATGACGATCTTGCATTATTAGTTTACGCACTGCGTCGATGTTTCGTGGCACAACAACTGATTTAGGCCGACCATCTTTAATTTCGTCCGTGAGCATACGACGTCCACGATTAAACTCACTAAACCAGTGATACACAGTAGTCTTCGATGGTGCTTTATCCCCAAAAGTCGAACTGAGTTGATCGATACACTGCTGTTGAGTTAGACCACGTCGAAAATCATAAAAAATCATCGCACGAAAATTTTCTCGAGATAAATCCATTGTGATAATGACACGCAATTTTTGAAATCGCGCCACACAATGAAAACAATTGACAGACGGACGAAATAACCTGCATTCTACAGCCAAAGAGTTCCATTTTCAAACGTGATAATTTCTTTTTAAATATTATTTATGCAGTGGCCAGTTCCGGATTCTTAAATAGCAGCCTATGTATACTCAATGTGCACAACATTCACATCTATCAGTTGCGCACTTTATTTTTTTATAGTGCACAACTAACCTTTTCATAAAAAAAAGATTCATTGGAGATATATTTTACATGCATCGTCAAATAATAACAAAAAATAAAGCTTTTTTTTTAACAGACATAACGCAATCAAAATTGGCATAACACAAAGGGGTAATTTAGGAAACTCATTTATTTTTAAACGATTTTATAAAAGGAGTAGGTTCTCAATTCATCGGAATCTTTTCTTTATTTTTTTATGTAATTTCCCCGATTACTCGATGACGCCTGGACCGATTCGATAAATTCTTTTTTTTTTTGTTTAAAAGGGTATATTTTCCAGGTGGACCTATTGGCACCATGTCAGCGATCAATAACACCCTTAATCCTCGCTCGAGTTCGCTCGCTTGTACACCAAAATATCTTGGGTGTACAATAGATCGCTTACAGCCCTTATATAACAATGTACTAACATCCTACTAATATTATAAACGCGAAAGTTTGTATGTATGGATGTTTGTTAAACTTTCACGCCGGAACGGCTAAACCGATTGCGATGAAATTTGGTATGTACGTAGATCATAACCTGGATTAACACATAGGCTACGTTTTATTGGCAAACCACGCGTGCGAAGCCGCTGGCAACAGCTAGTTAAGAATATGTTTTCCAGTTTTATGAGACCGCTGCTAATATAAAAGTAATCATGAGCTGACCGCGCCTGGGCTTCATGGCGCCGGCTGCGATATGGTCCCGCCGTAGCGCCACCGTACCACGCCGTAACACTGTACTAGTATGTTTTCTATGCCACTACTTCGTTATTTAAAGGCAGCATCGTGCGCGCGCGCAGCAGTAGAAGGGAGGATAGCACTCGATCAGAGTCGCTGCTAAACGAGTGCTTCGCGCACGCGCACTTTACTTGTTTAACTATCGCGAGGACGTTTCTACCAACAAAAATGACGATTCCCATAGCGCACTGAGGCATCGGAGCGATATTCGTTGCGGACTTTTACATTCTATTTAATATTTATACTTTTTTATTGATTATCCTAAAATAATACATCAAAATGGTGAGTGGAAATAAAGACACCAGCGACCTTAAAAAAGTGCCCCCGAAAAACCGTGAGAAGAAGACAAATAACTACAAACGTGCAAATATATTCTCAAAAACATGGTTCGTCTGGATGATGCCGACCTTCTGGCGGGGATACAAACGGGACCTCTACGACGCTGACCTCACCTACCCAAAGGATAATCATCTCTCAGACAAACTCGGGGATCGACTTGAAAAGTAAGTAAAAATCAATAATAAACCTCTATTATTTAGTAATCAAACACTCACAAGTGTTTTTTTTTTATTTATTTGAAATCTTCACTGTATAGGAACACCAAAAAGTCCATTCGTACGATGCCGTAGACAGATAAACGGACAATTTTTTTATAACAACTCTCTTAACTAATATATTTAATAAGTATGTATTACAATTTCAGTTATTTGGACATTTATAAAGCACCACACAATTGCAAAATACATCCACTCACACACCTTCTTACACAAACATACGCACAGTCTCACACACACACACACACAAATACACACACAACCACATCAATATGTTATTTATTACGTAGGCATATGTGCCTGCATAGTGAATGATCAAGTTGGTGTGGACCATAGGCCCATTTCATAGTTAAGAATATAATTCATCATTGGTTATTGTTGTTTTTAGGGATCTTTCAACTTGGCACTGTTGTTTATTGTTATTTAAAATGTGTTTAATTAAGTAATCCTATTTTTGACCTTACTATAAGACATAAAAAAAATGTGTACTGTATTTTGTATTACGCTGTTGGATTACGGAAATATATATATAAAAAAAAATTAATGTGTCGTTTGGTTGTTAAGATAGATATGACTTAGAATTCCAATGAGAAATCGTGTTCTTAGAATTACAATTCTTAAAATCAATAATCTTGACCTTTAACAGAAGGTACGTATGTACAAACCTGCGTACATGCGCAAAAAAGACACTGAGTATAGTACGAGTAATTTTAACTAATAGTCTCGGGTAAGTAGTAGTTTATTCAATAAATAATAAGTAAAAAAATTATATTATAAATATTATACGAAATTAATAATACAGACTGAAAAGTTAAGGCTTTAAACGATTACTAACAAGTGCGAGTCGGACTCGCACACGAAGGGTTCCGTACCATTATCTATAAAAAAGGCAAAAAAATCACGTTTTTTTTATACGAGCCCCCCCCCCCCCTCCCTCCCCCCGTAAATACTAATTTTATTTAAATTTAATTATTTATTTTTAAAGTGAATAATTAACTCAATATTCTGTGAATATACCAAGCGTTTACCTGTTGCCGTTATCAATATCGAGCAAAAACGAGCAATAAAATCAGGTTTGTTGTATGAGAGCCCCCTTAAATATGTATTTTATTCTGTTTTTAGTATTTGTTGTTATAGCGGCAACAGAAATACATCATCTGTTAAAATTTCAACTGTCTAACTATCACGATTCATGAGATACAGCCTGGTGAAAGACGGACAGAAAGACAGACTGACAGCGGAGTCTTAATAGGGTCCCGTTTGATCCTTTGGGTACGGAACCATATATTCACAGAAAACAGCGTCCCACATTCACACGATTCCCAGCTTACTTACACTAGTGAATGCATCAACACAACCAAATACTTGCAAATGCACCTTCCTTCGAGAACAATGAAATTATTATTTTAAATACCTAGAAAAGCCTTATTTTGCGTGATCGCTGATGTTTCTGATCTTTTGTTAAATAAACCTTCTTCTCGTTTTCCTTCATCAGTCAGGAAATACTTAATTAAGGCATTCGTTTATCCATTTTTGCGATAACTGATGAGTAATAAATTACCCACAGCCAGTTTAAACTTAGGCAACTTTTTCTTTTTTCATTTCCGGTATTTTGTTGGTCCACAAAAATACAAGTGGTGCTATAAGTCTGTGCTGAGCTGTGCTGCTTGAAATACTTTAAAAATGGTATTGTGAGGGTCCTTCGCGTCCGTGTAACAGCCATTTTATTAAGAGATTAAATTTGACGACTACTTACTTTGCCTATTTATTAGACCCAAAGAATAAAAAACCCTAAAAAATTTAGTGGCTTGCTTGATTATTATTACGAAGTCATTATGTCTGACCCTGACAACAATATGACCGGTTATCCTCTGTCTTTTATTTTCACTTGTGTATTTTCACGGAATACAACCTCAGATCCACTCAGATGTAACAGATATTTATTTGGCGATGCAGCCGCGATATGAATTCTTACTTATTTTAAATAATAAATGATGTTTATTAACTGAAATAATATATAACTGTTTACATGTATGTTAAATACATAAGAAACAGTTGAATCGACATAAGGCGATCTATGTATATCTCAACTGCTTTAGATCACTTCAATTTAATAAGAACTTTAAAATAGTAGCATAAATACATATTTTCTATTCTATTCTATATTCACAAATCCTTATTCTAAAAACACAGTTACTAATAATGTTGGTACCTAGCATATAAACAAATTCACAAATGAAATTCAAAAACACAAAAAGAAAAATACATGAATCAGTTTTACAGAAAACAGGAGAAGGATACGTTTTAATGTAGTTTTATGTAAAGTTTGTTGTTCAAAAATTACATTAAAAAATACATATTTATTTTATCTTATACGGCAGTTAAACAAAGGTTATAAAATAATCGTAAAATTATTAACATTAAGCCTTATAAGTAAACATGCAGAATCTTGTGTACTAGAAGTACTGCAGAATCTTGTAACTTATAATATCTAGTAGGGGAAAATCCAGATACCAGATATAGTTTTACTTCCGCCCTACCTTATAACCAACGCTGCCCTAAGTTAAATCATTAGTTAGTTTATGGCTACATCATTAATATGGCTAATCTTTGTTTGTAAAAGGAATGATTATCAGTTATTAGTAGCTAACTTCATCATGTCGCTTTTTGGCTGTTGGTGTGCGCATCGTAAAAATCTTACTCTAATAACTTTTTCCAAACGCGACAAAAAATTATTAATCAAATATAATGATTTTTTTAAAGTTGAATAATAGGGGAAGGGCGTGTAAGACGGATAGAGCGTGCAAGATGGATACTCGAAATATCCCGAAGACGCAGCGAAATTTTACGATCTCTGCATAACAACAGCGTGCCTAGGCTCCGACCGTGTCCGCGCTGTTATTATGCAGAGGTCGTAAAATTTCGCTGCGTCTTCAGGATATTTCGAGTATCCATCTTGCACGCTCTATCCGTCTTACACGCCCTTCCCCTATTATTCAACTTTAAAAAAATCATTATATTTGATTAATAATTTTTTGTTGCGTTTGGAAAAAGTTATTAGAGTAAGATTTTTACGATGCGCACACCAACAGCCAAAAAGCGACATGATGAAGTTAGCTACTAATAACTGATAATCATTCCTTTTACAAACAAAGATTAGCCATATTAATGATGTAGCCATAAACTAACTAATGATTTAACTTAGGGCAGCGTTGGTTATAAGGTAGGGCGGAAGTAAAACTATATCTGGTATCTGGATTTTCGTCGTACTTGACTTGTGAGTGTGAGTTCTTACCACCATGGTATTTTTTAAGGTCGGGCATTGGTATTTAAATTGTCCCAAAATCCCCCCCCCCTCCCCCCCCCCCCCCAGCTACGGCCATGGGTATTTGAGCTTACTGAAAGATGGCGTTCGTTATTCTTTATTGCACACAGACAAAACAGCTTAAAAAATTGACATGTACAAAGGCGAGCATAAAAATTTGCGTAGTTAAAAATCTTTATTAAGTTAAATAGAAAAATACGAGTTTTCAATTATCTTGAAATTACCGGCACATGAGACTTTTATGTATGTGTCAGTGTGGCGGACGTGATGCAACGCCATGCTGGCTAATGTAATGCAATTGTTATAAGACATCACCAACATCTTATAAAATAAAATCTTACAAGGTTTTAACTGCAGTGTTGTTTATCTTATTACTCAAAAGCGCTTTTTGAAAATTTAATGACATTTACCTTCAGCTCAATAACTTTATCACGACAAAACACAAAATCTGCACGTAAACCTTCATGAAAAAAACGTCAAGGTAAGAATGTCTGGGAAGGCCAGCCTCTGCCAGTCTAGATGTGAGTGAACCCATGCCTGAGCTTTTAAGCTCATTACATTTGTAATCATATCTACGTCATAGGGTTCAAAAATTCAAAAAATGTATCTTGTTTTTTTGATTTATGTCAGTATTTTAGGATACTGCAACTGGTTCCCAAAGATTTTAAATTTTAATATAACAGGATTTCCTAAATTTAAATAATATGTGCCCCACTGCTGGGCAAAGACCTCCCTACATTATTTCCAGCGGCAAAATGGTCCAATCTGCTCGGAAGTTAGTGAGCTCGTCCCTCCATCTTTTCCTTGGTCTGCCGCGACGTCTTCGGGTTGTGTCAGGGTTCCACTTGGTGGTCAGCTTGGCCCACTGATCATCTGTCATACGGCAATGACCAGCTTAGTCCCACACACAGGGACACAGAGGGCTAAAAATAATAATAATAACCTGTAATCCCGTAGTGCTTAATCTGTGTTTAATTCAAACGAATATAGATGATGGTCAGCGATGATGCAGTCTACGATGGAGAACTTATAGTAGCATGGCGACTCAAACTACGAAAAATATCAATAGTTGATGCAGATGATGCCTCTGCCTGGAGCATCGACGAAAGGTTGCTAACCTCTCGGTTTTTTATCGAGTAGGTACATTTCGAGGAGTTTGCGACTGAACTTTTCAACCTTATCCCACCATCTCCATGCGATCATCGGACAACCAGACGCAATACCTCCCATTCGTACAAAGCGGTTCTCTTCGACCTTTATTATGCTTATTTTGTCGACCTCCGTGGCGCAATGGGCGAATAGCCGGCTGAGACGCAGGAGGTAGCGGGTTCGATTCCCACCGCGGAACAAATGTTTGCATGATCTACAGATATTTGTTCCGCGTCTGGGTGTTTTTCTATATATTATAAGTATATATTTACAAAAAAAATAGTATATAAGTATCCTATCAGCTATCTAGTTCCCATAATACAAGCTCTGCTTAATTTGGGGCTAGATAGCTCTGTGTCAAATGTCCAGCAATATTTATTTATATTATCATCGGACAACCAGACGCTCTGCGGTGCGCCACCGCTATATGGTAGAAACACCTCCCATGCGTACAAAGCGGTTCTCTTCGACCTTTATTATGCGCACCGCCAAAGACAGTAACGCCTTGCCAGAGTCTGTGTTTCCTGATAGCTACAACCTGGGTATCTTTAAGTCGCGAGTGAATAGGTTTCTTCTAGGCAAGCGTATACCATCGTAGACTGCATCATCGCTTACCATCAGACGAGATCGTGGTCAAACGCATGCTTATAATGTAAAAAAAAACCTACTTATAATGGCACACAATCTCAACGTGATGAATAAATAATTAAATAATAAATCTCCATTGCAGGATATGTTTAATAGAGATCATATTTATTGGTCAAATCAAATGACGCACAACATTACAAGTTTCCAATAAGTCCTTAGATACTCGGAGTACGTAAAGCTTTATTACATTCCTAGAATTAATTATATTTAATAATTACATTTTGTGATATATCCTGGGTTTTGCAGCAAACCAATAGGCAAGATACCTATATATTAAATCAACTTAATGTAGTTGGTAGCCGTAATCTAATTGCAGGTATCCATATTTTTCCATAACCGGTTGTTTCCGATCTGTTTCTCAAAACATTGACTGATTATATACGTAACTATTCGTTGTAGTTAACTAGAATAAAATATTCGTCTATCATCAACTTATTTGTTAGACGGAGATATTAAAATTATGTTTCTAAAAAAATATTCTAATACCTATACCTTGTCTAGAAATGCTTACTGAATGCCACAAATGATTGAACTTTGACTACGAGTATTTGCGAAATAAATAAAATCGTTTTGCATTACAAATAAGATAAATTTACATAAAATGTGTCGCATTTTTTGCATAAATATAACTTATTTCACAAGTAGAGCGCATATACCTATATTAAACTTGAAACTAACGCTCACCTAGTAGCGTAGCTACGCTAACTAAAATAGTCCTAAGGGTACTATTTCGGGTAAAAGCCTCCCTTCTTGACGTTACAGCTTTAATTGGGCTTCAAGTCATATACTTATAATCTCAGTAACTGTATAACTGTACGTTTATTAAACAAGACCGGTCGAGTAACGAGTAGGACTCGCGCACAGAGAGTTCCGAACCTAGATAGGATTATTTATGTTAATTAAACAGAACCATTTAGTTATGTGACCGGTAAACCAAGAAAACTTTTAAAATAGATATCGAAAAAACTGTTCTAGATAAAGACACGTTATCGATCTACAGATATTTGTTCTGGGTCTGGATGTTTTTCTATATATTATAAGTATGTATTTACAAAAAAAGTATATATCTATGTATTATATCAGTTATCTGGTTTCCATAGTACAAGCTCTTCTGCTTAGTTTGGGGCTAGATAGCGGTGTATGAAATGTCCAGCAATATTTATCTATCAATCATATTCATTTCAGACTTTTTCGTTCTTTTTCCTGCACTTCGCCAACTTCGAGGATAAGATGGGAAGGACGGTATTTTTTTCCAAATTTTTCATTATTTCTCCAAAACTGTACAAAATAAAAAAATGGTTTTGATATGTGTGGAAGTTTTTCATTATATTATTTGCAATAGCTCAGTATTATTTATAACTATTCCAAATTTAAAACTGATAGCTTCAGTAGTTGCTGAGATAATCAGCTCCACAAGAGTTCCGTTATTACCATTTTGGTCAGGAACCCTAAAAAAGGTTTGGTTGTAATATAACATTTCTGCAAATGATCTATACTATGTTTGACCTAATGCCTGTAGCATTCCATTCTATTTTGCTTTTTCTCTTCGTTGAAATATCGGATCTGCAGGTCGCATATGCTGATCGATGAAATGTTACACAAATTCTCTCTTTCATTAAATAGATATAAGGATTTGTCATGGAGGTCTTCATCATAGCATATTATAAATTTGGCCTCCTTCATTTTAAAGAGAATTATGTATGTCATGGAGATTTAATTTATTAAAAGTATTTTTGAATGTGTTCGCTTTTGTTTTTAAATAGAAAAAAGGATTTGTCATGGAGATTGTATTTCATTTTAGCGTATTGTAAATGCAATGAACCTAATTCTATTTTCAAATTTACTTTCGGTCCTAGGGCCGTAAATTGCATTTACGGAGCCGTTATCGAGTTTGCAATTACCTGCTTACAGAGCAAGAGTTTCCAAGGAACTTTTCAACCTAATCCCACCATCTCCATTCTATCATCGGGCAACCAGACGCTCTGCGATGCGCCACCGCTATACGAGTATAGTAGAAATACGAGTACCCATTCGCACAAAGCGGTTCTCTTCGACCTTTAGTATGCGCACCGCCAAAGAGTGGAACGCCTTGCCAGAGTCTGTGTTTCCTGATAGCTAAAATCTGGATAGTAAGTCGTGAGTGAATAGATTTCTTCTAGGCAAGCGTGTACCATCGTAGACTGCATCATCGCTTACCATTAGGTGAGATTTTGTTCAAACGCAAGCCTATCGTGTATAAAAAAAAATGAGTGACGAAAAAAGTATTTGGTAGATATGGTATATCTATGTCGTCACCGAAAAGTGGTATTCATTCTAACAATCATTTATTTTATGAATCACACATTACTCATCAGTATCACACTCACTAATGATGAGCATATAAAACAAAATAGCCTAGTAGTTGATAATTAAATAGGAGCCTTAAATCACATTTCAGTAATTGGATATAAAATCAAACCAGGTAATTTAAAAAACTAATAAACTATAACACGTATCAATATTAGACGATAAAACAAATGAAAAGTCGATTAAGTTAGTATATAAATAGATGTCCCAATTAAATTGTGCTCTGCCTTTCCGGTTTAGGTCCTCTTCGTAGCCGCGTATTTTATTACCATTGGTTATAAACCAAATATACTTTTTCACTCGAAAATATGGAGATATAATTTCTGCAAAAGTTAAAGACAGTCATCGTCTCCGATGAAGGATTTTAGATCGTTAAAATGAAAATACGTTCCGTACCCTACCCTACAATCTAAGTATGAACTCAAGCGAAGCCATCTAACATTTGTTGACAACGCGAGGGTATGAGGATTCCTAGTCTCGTGGTTATCAGGAACTACGACTGCCATGCTACTAAGATCTAGGGCCCGGAACAAATATTGGCAGATCACGCAAACATTTGTCCCGCAGCGGGCATCGAACCTGATGGAAAGTGAGCTGGTTTACTACCTAGAAGGGTAATGTTTTAGGGTGTATGTATGTATACTATGTGTTTTGTTATGTACGATATTAAATGAAAACACGGGTAGGGCTACTGGCTAGTAATGTTGAAAAATAGTTTTTTTTTTAATTCATTACCATAGAAAATTATGAATTTTCAAACAATCTTAATATCAAGTCCTAAAAATCAATGAAACCGCCTGTATAAAATAGATAAACAAATCAATATTTATGCATCATGTAGGTGCCTGTTAAACTTACTAAGCGGCATCGCGCCGCCGATTTTCGTTAAATATTGTTTATAGGAAATATATCGATTGCTGGATAAATATTCACTGCTACTGGTATTAAACCCACCTCTAAAACCAGATAATACGATTCCGGATGCGTGTTTTGAATTAATGTCATACATAACAAAACAGGTAGTATATGTCTGTTCATTTGGCACACCGTGTAGCCTAAACGGCTAGACAGATTTAGACTGATGAGATATCGTTGAAATCGTCAGAATCACCAGAGGAACATGGGCTGTATGCAGATTAGTTAAACCAAAATTGATCAAAATCTATCGAGCGGTATAGGTAGGGGAGGTATCATAATGAAGGTATTTGAAAGACTATTTTAAAAATGTATAACAGATGTTAAAATAATCAGTTGGTTGTAAATCAAATGTTTAATTATAGACTTTTTTTTATTTTTTTTATACTACTTATATGGCAAACGAGCATGCAGTCCACCAGAAGTTAAGTGGCTACTGCAGCCCATGGATATCCACAAAGAATTCAAAACAAGGTATTATGTTGTCTTTATCTCTATGTGGATTAGGCATGGGCGTTTATTCAACGGACTAGTCGAATCAACCGTTGATTAACATTCGACGCTTCAACGGTCTATCGTTTATTCGTAGACTTGTTGAATTCGTAGACGGTTGAATAAAATGTTGAGACGTTTGTTTCAACTAGAGCGCGACGGCTCGACGCGTAAACATAGTCGTTTAATACGGGAACGGTAGACAGCTGGCTCGACGCGACGATAAAATAAATTTGAACTTTAAAGTTACGTAGGTAGCGTTCATATTTGAATAAATAGTTATAGTGAGTTAAGCATTTATTAAAATTATCCTGTCGATTAAAGAAAAAGGATAGCAATTACTTAATTTTTGCGTGCGTGAAAGAGACAGTGGCGTTGCAATACAATATACACCGGCTAGCGGTGGTTTCTTGCAATGTTTATGTTTTGATTTTTTAGGCACAGTTCGTGATGAATTGCGTAATTGATTATTACTACTTACTTCGTTTTGTTTTATAAAATATAAAAAGTGTACACCTATAGATACTTACTTAGTTTACTTACTTACTTAATTAGTTATAATTAAATATCGCAGCCAGCCGTAGGACTATATCTACTTGTCGCGACGAGATTGCGTCGACGTCGAGCGGCTTTATCGTTGACTTTCTTAACGAAGACTATAGGTCACGTTATGAACTAGTCGAAAAATCCAACTACTTGATCGACTAGTCGACGATCGACGATGAACGGTTTCGTTTCGTTTATGAAAAAATCGTCGACGACCCATCTCTAATGTGGATACGTTGCCATACTATAGGACTTAGCTGTTATGCCTATGTGCCAGTAATTACAAGAACATACCTTTACCATCTAACCGGAACACAGCAGCACAAATACTGCTATTTGGCGGCAGATAAAGGTAAGGCGGTGGGCACCACCGCCTTACCTTTATCTTCCTCGAGCCCGTTCACAAAAACTCTACCACATGTAGAGATATTCCGCTCTCACAAGCCAAAATACTTAACAAACAAATTTGTCAACCAATCAATTCATTAATCACATCACACTAATATTATAAATGCGAAAGTTTGGATGTTTGTTTGTTTGTTTCTTACTCAATCACGTCGTAACGGCTGAACCGATTTCGATGTAATTTGGTATATACGTAGATTATAACCTGGATCACCACATAGGCTACCATTTATCCCATAAATCAGTTCCTATGGGATAAAAAAGGGGTGTCAAGTAAAGTTGCAACAGCGAGTTTAGCTTTATTTCTCGGTTACCTACACAGTTAATAGTGTAACGCGTACGAAGTCGCGGGCAACAGCTAGTTGTTAATATGGATAAGTAAAAGGTGGTTGGTGAATTACAGTTTGAGTTCATCTTTTAATCACCGGTTGTCGCATGCAATTTTCATCAGCGTTCTATTATAAAAAAAAAACTTAATGAGATGAAGTTATTTACAACTTGCTGACCAATCAGCCGCTTCGCACGCGTAGTTTTTCAATAAAAACATTACCCTCCTTCTGCGCAGTTGGGTAAAAAGTAGCCTATGTCACCCGGGGATAGTCTAGCTTCCCAACAGTGGAAGATTTTTTTATATCGGTCCTGTAGTGTTGGAGCCTATTCAATACAATCAAACAAACAACACTTTCCTCTTTATAATATTAGTATGCATTTCAACCTTATAATGAAAAATTACAAAGTAAGATTAAATAAAATTATTTAAGGTATACATGTATGTACACATAAGTAATTGCAACTCTTATTAGATAATGTTATCAGATCAGTATTGTACAAATTACAGATACATTATACAACAGATACATTGATTTGCTTTAGCCTTAGTATTTAAGGGGGCACCGGAGGGACAATCGCCCATACAACACGTACTACCAAGATAACTTCTAATTGGATCATATTTCTACCTTAATAAGGTATTATTTTAATTTGAATAGTATTTATTTAGGTTCCCAACCATATTTTAGATCAAAATACTTACCTAAAATGAAATAGAAGCGTATCGCATTCTGCATGTTTTTACGTCATAAAAGACCTGTTTTCAACCTAATTGTTTCGTATTAAAAATAACAACATCTTACGTATCCTAGTCATGGGAACGTAGATTATATCGTCTAGTTACAGAATAACAACACAATGAGAAAAATACAACAAGGTTTCAGTCATCATTTTTGGTATTACGGAGCACGGTCAAAATCTAATCAAATTTAGAATCGTTCTATTGCTATCACTGTCCCTCTGCGTTGCTAAACTTCGTCACTAAACAGGGATAGCGATATTCAGGCCGAAGTTTTTGACGTGACTGAATTGAAGTTGCGCTCAGTGTTCGCCGGCGCGTTAATTATCGTTTCTATATCAATCATACATAACAGAAGGTTCTAGTTCAGATATTAAAATGTCAGTGAAAATTACAGCTGTGTACTACACACCCATCTTACTTCTTTTCATTACGTGTTGCAGACAGTTTTTGAAGTAACACTTCTTTACACACGCTTGACTTGGGGAGTAAGCTGGTGAATGCGTTACGAAAAGTGCGAACGGAAGTTGAGAGCGGGATATAAGTTAGTGAAAATAGAAAGAGAGAGAGTTACGTTTCGTATATTTTTAAACGTTAATGTGCGAGTGCGAGTTGCGTCTGTAAACATAGACTGATAGACCTACAGACGTGTGGAGAATTTTGTAATTGAACAATTTTATAAATTAATATTTTGAAAAAGAAGTTTGACTTCAGTCGTGTGGTCTAAAGCAGTGTTCCGCAAATTTTTTGTGTTTTTATTTATTTTATTTAATACTTTATTGCACAAAAATACAAATTACATGTACAAAAGGTGGGCTTAATCCTAATAGCATTTTCTACCTGCCAACCTCAAACAAAAAAGGTTGGCGTGCTAACTTTTAACAATAATAATGTTCATTAAAAAAAAACAAAAGAAACACAAATAACAATAAACTCCGATTACAGTTAGAATAAATACATAAACCTACTTGATATAACAATAATAATACATATAGATCATATATATGAGAAATATAACAAATATATATATATATATATATTTATAGATATAAAACAAAAAATACTATTACATACAACACACATAGGTACTACGTTTTCATATATTTTAACAGCCAGTGGAGGACTGCAAGAAATGACTGATTCAATGACATGACTCAGAAATGACTTTTGTGTTCAAAGTACACTTACGTAATCGGGCAATTTCAGAGGTACACCATAAATAAAAAATCAAATTTTAATCATATTATCATCGTTTATTCTTACGCCTTAATCTATCCAGAAACTTACACTTAATTTTATAGCCTAAGTTGTATTTAATGCTGCATGAGCTTGTTTTATTGAGCAAAGGCGATCCAAATTTGGAGTAATCGTCGACTGGGCTGCATTTCCGTCCGCCTTTATAATTTTATAAGAAATTGATTTTTCCCGCGGCACACCAATTAATGACCACGGTACACCACCGCGGCACACACTTTGCGGAACACTGGTCTAAAGCACACTCGTTTTTTTTTGTGTTTTACGAATAATATTTTTTTTATTAAAAACGTGTTTAAAACCGATTCGTTATCTAGACACGTTCACAAGACATCTTTTTAATTATAAAATTTACATCTTTACATATGTACAAAACATTACATATATGTTTTACTGATTCACAAAAAAGGTAGAAAACATATAATTATAGAATGTTTTTTTTTTAAATAGATAGATCTTCGTCTGACCACAATCTCACCTGATGGTAAGCGATGATGTGGTCTAAGGTGAAGCACGAAGATCTAGAAGAAACCTATGAACTCTTACGTTAAAGAGACCCGGATTGTATTCTTTAGGGAAAACAGACAATGGCAAAATATACTTAGTATACCTTGGCTGTACGCATCAAGAACGTAGAACCAAAGCGGTGTGTGCGAATGGGTGGTATATCAACTAGGTACCTACGGATGGTACTGAGCCGTGTGTCCTTTGATGGAAGGGAGATGGCGGGATGAGATCGTATAGTTTCTGGGCACAATCCCCAATCGTCTTCTGGTCCTGGCTGTTGCCTCCAGTATATTTTTCTTGAACGTTCACTCCTGTTCGCTTTCCGTGCGCCTATATATAACTATTTTATTCTTTCAAGTTTATTTTATTATTTACGTATGTGTATCCTTGTATGTCTATATATATGTTTAATCATTTATTTTTCTGCGCTCGTGAGGCTACCCATGGGTCCCATCTGAAAACCAGCGCCGCTTATCTTCCGGTAGGCAGGTAGGCAGCAATACGCTGAGATGGAACCTGTTTGACCCACACAGCACGGAAGACCATATTATCTGTACCTACCACATACCTATGTATACTTAAGAACTAAATTTTTATCTTGTGTTTTTTCTTTAACTCTGTACTTAAATAATTTTTCTATTTACTTTTATATTCTTTAGGTAAGTAGGTATGTTTTATGTATTAGTTCTGTTCTGAATGGTCTGTCCTATGTGTGTGTCAAATAAATGTATTTTCTTTCTTTCTTTCTTTACATGTTGTAAATATCTTAAAAAAATTTAAAATAAAAATTTAGTCGAACGTTTATAGTCACGTGCACTGTGCACGTCATGTTTTGTCCCACTAAGTGGGCGCTAAGTATATCACACCTGAGGTAGGTGACATTAACAAAATACTGGTAATTTGAACACTGAATATGGCACAACTATTTATTCTTTTTTTTTTATTTTTAGAACATGCTTCATATAACTGCGTAAAAGCCGAGTAATGTCCTTTGCGAACATTTTGAAATACCAAGTATAATTTGCAAATACGTTTCCGATACAAAAATATCTTATTTCATATCTACAAATCTATGATCTCTCTTCTGGTTGTTTTTTTTTTTTTATTATTTTGGATTTTTTAATTTTATCAATTTTATCTATATTACAAATAGAATACATTAGAGAAGCTTATTAGGCATCCGAATAAAGTAACTTAAAAGGGGTCAAAGAAAGGAGGAAATAAGCGTTATTCTGACAAGCCAGCTTCCTGTCCAATTCATCCAGTTGCCGGTAATTGTGATTACGTACGGTCATCTCATTGGTTAATACACGACGGCGGCTTCGATATGCCTGGTAGGTACCGTGCAGGAACTCTGCCGTCATTAACCAATTCAAAACACAATGAGACTTTGGACCCGCTCGTTCATCCGCAAATATTATGAAATTCTCGTCAGACGCTGTCTCCCGTCTCATAAAACCCTTCCACCTTTGCTTCCTTTACAAAGTTCTGTTGCCGACTCTTAAGATCTGAATAGGGTACAAATACTGGCAGCATAGTATAGATCCTTCTGATGTTGCTCTGAATTCAATATTATGTCCTCACTAAAATACGAGTTCTACCTTGGTCACTAGGAAAACGATCTACTCCTACAGTATTTCACCCAGCAACTTTGGGTACATTGCATAAGACCGCAAAAAATGTTGAGACTATGTAATGCGATATCCCTTGGACCAGACCTTACCAGATCGCTTGGATATGAGGCGCATCTGGTAAGGTCTGGTACAAGGGATATCGCATTACGTGGTCCCCTGGACCAGAACTTACCAGACCGCTTGGATATGAGGCGTGTCTGGTAAGGTCTCGTCTAAGGAATATCGCATTACATGGTCCCTTGGACCAGACCTTACCAGACCGCTTGGATATGAGGCGCATCTGGTAAGGTCTGGTCCGAGGGATGACACATTATATAGTCTCAACATTTTTATGCGGTCTTATGCAATGTACCCGAAGTTGCTGCGAGCAGAGGGAATTACCAGGGTGACGATTATTAACACGGATATGGTCATGTCCAATTGTCCAAGTATTATTCGGAGATACTAATTACCCTTTACAATAACGTGTTTACAATCGTTCAAATTTCTTAGATATTTCAAATTTTCCAACAAATAAGAACAAAAAAATTGGTACACAAATAAACTTTAAAATTCCTCTACTGATAACAAATCAGCCCTTAAAGGAGTTGGTTTACAACAAAAAGACAGAATCTGTGCGAATGGGAAGTACTAATCAAGGCGATGTGACTCGTTAACGCATCGCATTGTGTGCACATCATATTGTAGCTCTAAGAAGGAGATTGACTGAACGAACCCGCTAAGTGGGATGTGTCATTGTGTGTTAAAGATGTATCATGTACGCATATGTCATATCATAATTCCTACAATGAAGGCACAAAAACTCACGTAACTTTCCTCTCTTGTGTATAATTTCATTTTTGTATCATTATGTAATGTTTTGTTCATTGTTTTAAACTCTCTACTTCGAAAAGGCCATCTTCTGTATGAAGAAAATTTAAATAAATAAAAAATAAATATTTCTAAATATATCACACAGCGCTATCTAGCCCCAAACTAAGCAGAGCTTGTACTATGGGAACCAGATAACTGATAGAATACTTATATACTTTTTTTTTGTAAATACATACTTATAACACATAGAGAAACTACCAGACCCGGAACAAATATCTGTAGATCATGCAAACATTTGTTCCGCGGCGGGAATCGAGCCCGCTACCTCCTGCGTCTCAGCCGGCTATTCGCCCACTGCACCACGGAGGTCGTCTATAACATATTTATTGTTATTAAACCTTTATTGCCAACACAAGTACATCACAGTTAATTTGACATGCTATTAATTAAATTTACATAATGTATATACATATAACATTATAAATATTACATCGACATTAACATTAAATAAATTTATCTTTATTATTATTATTACAAATATCATTATTTTTTTGTAAATTTAAAATTATTAGATACGTCAGTTATTCGGTATCAGTGTGTCTTTGCGACACGAAGGACTCCTCCAGCTCTTTCCACTCTGCTCTTGTTTGAGTTATTCTGTGCTATATTGGACCCGCATGCTTTCTCAATTCATCAGACCAACGTTTCCTTTGTCTTCCTCGTTTCCTCTTTGGAATCTAGGGGTCGATTCTGTCATATCTTTCTTGCATTTATATAAATTCTCTCTCATCATGCCTACCCACCTCCATTTCAGTTTTTTGGTTTTTACTATAAACATCTTCAATTGTTGTTATTTGTTTTAAACTCTCTACTTCGAAAAGGCCATCCTCTGTGTGAACACAATTTAAATTTAACATATAATTCCCTTTAAAACCAACAAGCGGTCAAGTAACCGACTAACTGCTAGTAAATTCTAGTCAGGCCACCTGCTATACATTAGGTATAAGCATATTTATTTATGCGTATCTACATGGGTTTTAAATAGGATGACTCAATCGTATCTTTACCAAACCTCTATAGTCTAACTTTTTATTAGCTGCAGTAAAATGACGTTTTGTGGGTTGCCGGTTTTTGAAGAAAAATAAATAGGGATGTAGCTAAATGAGTGAATCATAAATGAATAATCAGTTTGGTTTTTTTTTTTGAGATTTAATATTAAGTTGTAATGTATTTTTTTAACCTATTATTATTACTATACTAGAGGATTGATCTTTTTTAGTGGAAGTATAGGGAGGTACATTCAAAATGAAACAAAAACGTCATAATAATGTTATTTAATTAATTTTTGTGAACTGAATCACATCCCTATTGAGATTAGGCTGGCAACATTATTTTACGGAATGACATTTAGAAACGTAATTTTACTGCAGCTAATAAAAAGTTAGACTATAGACGTCTGCTATTTGTTTTCCATAAAGGCATAAACACTTCACACACCTTATATTATTTGCTAATACAGGTATTTATTTAAAAAAAGCTCTATTATAATTAGTACTAGCGGGCAGCGGACCGTCCCGGCCGGCCGTTTAGACGTGAAATCTTAACAGACAGACAGACAGACAGAGACAGAGTTACTGAATTTATGTTATTAGTATGGTACCTATCACAATATATCATCATCGAAGAGCTATTCAACAAAGCTTGTAAGATTTACATGCTTACATTATTTATTTACATATATTGCAAAATAAAGTATTGCAACATAAAGCTATTAACTGATCAACAAAGATTGGTTAAAGTGTGTATATTTAACCAAACGCTTTTAACAAATGAACATTAATAGCACATAATTACCTCTAACGTCACTATACTCATATATAAAATCTTTATAATAAAGACTACTATAAAATATCGGATTATTTAGATGATAGCGAAGCTTGGGATTGAAATTGCTCCAACTCGTTCAAAATGTTACAATTTAGACGTAATTTATTTTCTTTATTGTTATGTATTTTAAAAGGATCATTAAAAAGAACAACCAGCCTTATTTATTGCCTTTCTTTCCTGGCTTAGTCGCGCAGGAATAGGCAGTAAAATTGACGTTTCAAAGTGATCCTTGTGATTTTAATGAATAAAAACATTTTGATTTTTACTGGCTCGGGTAGAAACGTGTATTTTAGAAGCATGGTGATGCTTCTTACAAGTTTTTTCAAAAAACAAATAGGAAAACGCAAATTTATTTTGGACTAGCTGACCAGTCCGCAGCTTCGCACGCGGAGTATTTCATTAAAAACATTACCCTCTGTTCAGAAGGTTAAAGTCAATTATTATAGTATGTAGTTCAAAAATCATAACTAGATGTCGCTGCTAAAAAGTGCAGATTTCTGAATCGCGCTATCGAAGCGTTTTGCATTTCGGTTAAAGTTGTTGTTACGATTTGAATAAAAAAGGCTCAATTATAATACTGTACCGTGGTTTTAACAACACCCTGCCCTCTAGCGACCTACCAAAGTACAATTTATACATGGTCCTTCGAGCCGGATTGGTACTAGATGTTAGGTACCTAATTAACCAGTAATAGGTAGGCATAGGGCAATAACTGTACTCGCTGTGGATCGCAGCGGATAAAGTGCAGTTGAGACACAGTGGTGAAACCATACCCTGTGTTCTCTCGAGAGTACAGTGCAGTACAATACTGTACGGTGGTTTCAATAACACCCTGCCCTCTAGCGACCTACCAAAGTACAACTTATACACCCTCCTTCTACGCACTTGGGTAAAAAGTAGCCTATGTCACCCGGGGATAGTGTAGCTTCCCAACAGCGAAAGAATTTTTTATATCGGTCTAGTAGATTCGGAGCCTATTCAATACAAACAAATCTTCCCTCATGTTTTTAAGACAAAACGGGTCTTTTTGCGCACTGATTCTCTAATCAGATTCACAGATTCTTCACTGTCTCTCGTGACCACGGCCGATGCAACTTGGCCGAAACATCACGGTTAGTCAAAATTATCATTTTGATATAAATCTGTGCGCGAAAAGACCCGCTTTGTCTTAAAAACATGAGTGTAGTTCGCGAAAATTTAAAAAGTTCTAAATCTTCCCTTTTTATAATATTATTATAGATTTCAGAAGAATGGCATTGATTCACTGTCTGCGGTTTCATTTTCATCTACGTAATTATTCGTCGTGTATGCTAATTTGAAAAGGTTTTATCATAAAATAGGCTGGTACAGCTATTCACGCGAGGCATGATATAAGCTTATGCAATTGGAACAGGTGAGTGAGGGGAACAATAAACCTTAGAGACATGTGCAAAAGAACCAAGGCGATGGTTTTAGTATCAGAAAAACTGGCATCCTTTGATTGTTCTACTCGAAATAACGCATCGTCACCGGCCGCTGCCTTTCAAGTTAGGCAATCGGAATCACTTTTCTTTTAAGGTTGCTCCTGAAACCTCTTTTTATTAAACAAGACCGGACAATGAGACTCACGCACCGAGGCTTCCGTATCTACCTTTGTGTTAATTCAGCAGCGCCATCTACATAGTTATTCTAGTTACGCTATGAGTCACGTCGTCATGAGATTAAAAAATAAGTATACAAGATGACGTGGTCCTTCACTATTGGCCTTATGAATAAGCTCAGAGTCGCTCAACGAGCTATGGAGAGGGCTATGCTCGGGGTTTCTCTACGGGATCGAATCAGAAATAAGGAGATACGTAGGAGAACTCAAATCACCGACATAGCCCGACGGATTAGCACGTTGAAGTGGCAATAGGCAGGCCATATAGCGCGCAGAACAGATGGCCGATGGGGCCGAAAGGTTCTCGAGTGGAGGCCACGGACCGGCAAGCGCAGCGTAGGACGTCCACCCACAAGATGGGCAGACGACTTGGTAAGAACCGCAGGCCGCTTCCAACCGCAGTTCCTGGAGATCAATGAGGGAGGCCTTTGTCCAGCAGTGGACGTCCTACGGCTGATATGATGATACAAGATGATAACAGACACACATATATGGTCATTTTCGGACATTTGCATATTTATTATTAACTATTTGTCAGAGGTGGAGAAAGACCTTCGCGCTCTTCAAGTGACAGACTGGCAAGAAGTGGCGCAGAATAGGGACCAGTGGCGTCTTTTAGTGTCGGAGGCCAAGACCCGCTTCGGGGTTGATGCGCCAGGATAGTAGTAGTAATAGTATTTGCCAGTGCACAGTGGTCGAAATTCGACAGTAATTCATATTTATTTGATAGCTTCAGTAGTTGCTGATATTATCAGTTGTGACAGACGGACGGGTAAGGAACGGGTATAACATTCAGTTGCAAGATTTTTGACGACCCACAGTGGGCGAATAGCCGGCTGAGACGCAGGAGGTAGCGGGTTCGATTCCCGCCACGGAACAAATGTTTATATCCGGTCTGGACCCGGAACAAATATCTATAGATCATACATACATACATCCAGATGTTTTTCTATATATTATAAGTAGGTATGTATTTACAAAAAAAACAGTATATAAGTATTCTATCCGTTATCTGGTTCCCATAGTACAAGCTCTGTTTAGTTTGGGGCTAGATAGCGTTGTGTGAAATGTCCAGCCACATTTATTTATTTTTATATTTATTATTTCACCAAGACAAACATACATACATTGCAAGATAATAAAAAGCTTGTTAAAACAATAGATTAGTATTAGAAAAATCAATAGAAGTTCTGAAGGATAGTATATTGTAGGTAGAGTAGAGAGCAACACAAGGTTAGCTCGCATCGGAATTGCTCGGCTGCATTGTCATCACTGCGGCAATACAGGTAGTCAGTCGGTCATCCAACAATTTATTATTTACACAATGTGCACGCACACTCGCTCGACACGCTAGCCGTTGACCCTTCTCATTATAAGGTAGGTCTTCTCACACTCCTACGGGACGGGCACGGCTCGAACCTCAAACTAAGAAAGTAATAGAAACTTTGGTTTTTTATAAAAATATTCCTAAAGGCTCGATTATGTGCGATTTCGTCACCATTCCGCTCCGGACATGATAAAAACGGAAACCGGCGTGATTTTGTCAGTCTGTCCGTCTGAATATCAATGCTGATCTTAACAACTCCTGAAGCTATTGGCATGAAATTTGAAATAGTTATAAATACTACTAACTTCACTGAGGTTAGTAGTATTTATAACTATTTCAAATTTGAGGTAAGTATTATTTATAACTATTTCAAATTTGAGGTAAGTATTATTTATAACTATTTCAAATTTGTGGTAAGTATTATTTATAACTATTTAAAATTTGAGGTAAGTATTATTTATAACTATTTCAAATTTGAGGTAAGTATTATTTATAACTATTACAAATTTGAGGTAAGTATTATTTATAACTATTTCAAATTTTTGGTAAGTATTATTTATAACTATTTCAAATTTGAGGTAAGTATTATTTATAACTATTTCAAATTTGAGGTAAGTATTATTTATAACTATTTCAAATTTGAGGTAAGTATTATTTATAACTATTACAAATTTGAGGTAAGTATTATTTATAACTATTTCAAATTTGTGGTAAGTATTATTTATAACTATTTCAAATTTGTGGTAAGTATTATTTATAACTATTTCAAATTTGAGATAAGTATTCATCATCATCATATCAGCCGTAGGACGTCCACTGCTGGACAAAGGCCTCCCTCATTGATCTCCAGGAACTGCGGTTGGAAGCGGCCTGCATCCAACGCCGACCTGCGGTTCTTACCAAGTCGTCTGCCCATCTTGTGGGTGGACGTCCTACGCTGCGCTTGCCGGTCCGTGGCCTCCACTCGAGAACCTTTCGGCCCCATCGGCCATCTGTTCTGCGTGCTATATGGCCTGCCCATTGCCACTTCACCTTGCTAATCCGTCGGGCTATGTCGGTGACTTGAGTTCTCCTACGTATCTCCTCATTTCTGATTCGATCCCGTAGAGAAACCCCGAGCATAGCCCTCTCCATAGCTCGTTGAGCGACTCTGAGCTTATTCATAAGGCCAATAGTGAAGGACCACGTCTCGGTTCCATATGTCATCACTGGTAACACACACTGATTGTAGACTTTCGTCTTAAGGAACTGAGGTATGTTTGACGAAAAGACGTTGCGAAGTTTCCCAAACGCTGCCCATCCGAGTTGGATTCGACGATTGACCTCTTTCTCGAAGTTGGACCTACCTAATTGGACTGTTTGTCCTAGGTATACATACGCGTCGACAACTTCAAGAGCCGAGTTCTCAACCATAACTGGAGCAGGGACGACATGGAGATTCGACATGATTTTCGTCTTGTCCATGTTCATTTTAAGTCCTACCCGTTGGGAGACTCGATTGAGGCCTTCGAGCATCGTGCTGAGCTCTTCCATCGACTTTGCCATGACCACAATATCGTCGGCAAACCGAAGGTGAGTGATGCATTCGCCGTTAATATTGATGGCCAGTCCTTTCCATTCCAGAAGCTTGAAGGCATCTTCCAATGCGGTCGTAAACAGTTTCGGAGAGATGACATCTCCCTGTCTTACGCCTCTTTTTAAGGGAATCGCCTTCGAGCTCTGTTCGTGTACTCGGACTGACATAGTGGCGTTTTTATACAAACACTTCAAGACTTCGATGTACCGATAGTCAATACGGCATCGTTGGAGAGACTCAAGCACTGCCCATGTTTCGATCGAATCGAAGGCTTTCTCATAGTCCACAAACGCGAGACATAGCGGCAAGTTATACTCTTCGGTCTTCTGTATGACTTGCCGCAGCGTATGTATGTGGTCTATGGTACTGTAGCCTTTACGGAACCCGGCTTGTTCGGGAGGCTGGAAGTCATCAAACCTGCGTTCGAGACGGTTCGCGATGACCCTCGAAAACAGCTTATAAACATATAGATAAGTATTATTCATAACTATTTCAAATTTCATGCCAATAGCTTCAGGAGTTTTTCCTAGTACAGAATTTTCATTATTTATGATAAATAGGTATATATTTCAAATAAAAATACAAGCAATATTAATTTGTTTTCATTGCCAAAGAGGCCAAAACGTCATTATATGGAAGAGATCGCTCATAGCGATAAGACCGCTGATTGTACTTTGTAATATAATTAAATACTTATTTCTTTGGTTGTTAGTATGTTTCTATTTTGTTTAGTGTACAATCAAGTGCTTTCTACTCTATTTTAGTTTAAATTTCAAAATAAGTTTAGATTAGGTTTTTTTGGTAATTTAAGTGTGTGATGTACAATAAAGCGTTCTCTATCAATCCAATTTAACTGAAGTATAAGCCAAGTGGTACTCAATCTTAAATAATATCTTAAACAACAACTTGTGTCAAACATTAGAAAACCATTTGTTTGTTTTATTGTTGTAAATGTTTTATTTGTAGTTATAGTAAAAAATGTCGAAAGAAAATTCCTACTATCCCCTCTTAGCTCCGAAGTATGCAAAGCGAAAAATATGAAATTCATATAATTGATAGAAAATATGCAATGATTACAAGAGAAACAAAACTATTTTTTTTTAGAACTTATATGGCAAACAAGCATGCAGTCCACCAGATGTTAAGTGGCTACTGCAGCCCATGGATATCCACATAGAATTCAAAACAAGCTATTAGGTATGTTGTCTTGATCTCTATGTGGATACGTTGTTATACTATAGGACTTAGCTGTAATGCCTATGTGCCAGTAATTACAGGAACATACCATTACCATCTAACCGGAACACAGCAGCACAAGTACTGCTATTTGGCGGCCGATAAAGGTAAGGCGGTGGTGCCCACTTCCTCGAGCTCGTTCACAAAAGCTTTACCACCAGTAAAAAACGATGTTCGAATTTACAAATCGGTTTCTGATTCCCATAACTATATGATGCTGCTAAATTAACATAAATAAAGGTTGGTACGGAACCCTCTCGGTGAGCGAGTCCCACTCGTTCTTGACCGGTCTTGTTTTCCTGATTGTACACACGGCTACACATCAAGCTATACTTTCCAGTATAAGCTGACCTCTCATCCTGCGAAAAACCCAACACAATGCGTGTAGGCTTTTCGCACTTAATCGCACGTGTACTTAATCTGGGAGAAGTTACTATTTTAGGTCCAAGTTAAACTAATATGTAAGCGATGATAGCGCCTATCGATCCTTTCTTACTTGGTCAAACAGTCCGGTCAAGCGCGGCGTCCTATCTTTTCGCTTGTTAGCGTTTTACGCTTACGCTCGAATGTACTTAACTATTACTCGTGCGCGATAACTTGGGACCTGCTAGGAATGCGACTCCCCGACCGCTTCCCTTGCACTTCCCCGATGGCGCCCGTATTGTACCGTTCGCATCACTATTTTTTACTAGGGTTTTTAGTCTCACATGTGTGACCTCAATCCAATAGAATACATTTGGAATTTGGTCAAGCAAAGAGTAGCCGATAAAAATATCAACCAGTCAGAAAGGGAAATAGAAAAATTAACGAGAGATGCAATTACCAGCATAAGTGAGAGTGACTGGAAAAAAGAAGTCAACCATGTGGACAGACTTTGACAAAAGTATTGGGACGATGACCTCTTACAAGAGACGAATGAATCGCAATTAATTGTAAATTTATCGGATACCTCTTCGTCAAGTGATTATAGTGAGACTGAGGACGAAGAACAACCTCTAGAAGGCATAAATCCACTAAGTAGTGACGAAGATGAGATAATGTAAATAATAGATAAAATAAATGGATAAACTTAAACATTGTATTTTTATTTTATTCAAATAGTGTAAAAAAGATTAGATAAAAAGCAGCGTCCTCCCTGAGTAACATAATAAATTAGGTTAAAAAAACAAAGACGAAGCCGCGGGCGGCTGCTTGTTATGTTCGCTTTTTTGCGGGCGGTACAAACACGCCAATATGACGTCACCGCGCTCAGGTCCCAACTTATCGCGCACGGGTAATACTCACGATGTGACGATTTGCGAAAGACTGGCAGGAAATGGATGCGACAAGCTGAAGGCTGACGATGATTGGATACCTACATATTAATGCATTTATGCATATAATTTAAGTCTGATCTAGTTATTGGCTACGTGACTGTTGCGTGGTTGTGATATTCTTAAATTGGCAGTTGTTTATGCCCATTTTTTGTGTTAGCGTTAGGGTGTGACCCCACCATAACAAAATTCCACTTATACGAGGGAATTTTGGTTACTTAGCATGTAGGTATGTATCATACTATCCTAATTTATACAACACAGAGTCGAATCTAACTATGAAGAGGAATGATTACATTTTTATAGCTGCCATTCATCCTAACAATTATAATAAACTAACTGACCCGCCGGCGGCTTCGTACGCGTGGTTTGTCAATTACCCCTCCTTCTGTGCAGTCGCGTAAAGTGTATCCTATGTCTCAAGTCCATTTATAACTTATCTAGGTATATAGGTACCAAATTCCATCGAAATCGGTCGAGCCGTTTCGTCGTGAAAAGGTAACAAACAAACAGAGAGACAGAGTTACTTTCAAATCGGTATGTACGTAGATTATAACCTGGATTAACACATGGGCTACTTTTTGTTGACAAACAACACGTGCGAAGCCGATGGCGGAAAGTTATACGCATAAACCTTCCTTTTGAATCACTCTATCTATCTGAAAACTACATTAAAATCCGTTGAGTAGTTTAAAAGATCTAAGGTAACAGACAGCGGAAGCGACTTCATTTTATACTATGTAAAGATTAACAGATAACTGTTCATATTTATAACTTTTAAAATATTATTGCTATTATACTACGTTCAAGTATAGCTTCGAAGTATAATTGTTAATGCAGACGATATATAAAACGTGAACATGCACTAATAGCCTTGATATAGTCGGTAAGTATATTTCCATACAAATGAGGTCAATGCGGATGGATTTTGCAACATCGCTACCTACTATTTGTTATATAGATACGTAGGATACTTTACTATTTATTGTACATCTCCTACAAAGGAATCTACAGCATAGCTCATATAACTAAGCAGACTTGAAGTTTGCTGCGCATAATACAAATTCGTACATTTTAACATAAATACATTTTAAAATTGGGCAGATGCCTTTGCAAATTTAAGAGTTTGATGATTTTCTCATCGACCCCATCATTAGATCTTGACCAATTTGACATGAGACTAACTCTGACTACCCTCTTTCTAACAAAAAAGAATCATTTAAATCGGACAACGTGGTAATGGATTATCGCTTAGAATGGATTATTCAATTTCAAAATTATTTATTTCAGATGTTACATCCATAAACTGTAAAAAAATTCTTTTAAAACTATGTTAGTCCAGTTGGAAATTCATATTAATTAACTAAATAAACAATTCAAGACAAATTCAAGAACAATTTAAAATTAAGAATTAAGGAAAAACAAAAAATAAAAGGATGATCATGATGATATTAAGAAGCTAAAAATTATTATGAAAAGTAGAGTTACTTATGAAAGGGTTCGCCGGGAAAGTGCTACCACCAGGGTTGTGATAATAGATTATCGCTTAGAATGGATTATTAAGAGAAGTAGAGTTCCTACCGAAAGGGCTCGCCCGAGAAAGTGCTACCACCAGTGTTGTAGTAAGTAATGGATTATCGCTTAGAATGGATTATTATGAGAAGTAGAGTTACTTATGAAAGGGTTCGCTGGGAAAGTGCTACCACCAGGGTTGTGATAATAGATTATCGCTTAGAATGGATTATTAAGAGAAGTAGAGTTCCTACCGAAAGGGCTCGCCCGAGAAAGTGCTACCACCAGTGTTGTAGTAAGTAATGGATTATCGCTTAGAATGGATTATTATGAGAAGTAGAGTTACTTATGAAAGGGTTCGCCGGGAAAGTGCTACCACCAGGGTTGTGATAATAGATTATCGCTTAGAATGGATTATTAAGAGAAGTAGAGTTCCTACCGAAAGGGCTCGCCCGAGAAAGTGCTACCACCAGGGTTGTAGTAAGTAATGGATTATCGCTTAGAATGGATTATTGTGAGAAGCAGAGTTCCTTATGAAAGGGCTCGCCCGGGAAAGTACTACCTATTTCCGTCGCCAAGCAGCATTGCTGTGTTTCGGTTTGAAGGGTATGGTTGCCAGTGAAATTACAGGTGCATGAGGCTTGACCCTCTATGCCTCAAGTTGATGGACGCAGAACAGCGCATCGTAGGGCGCCTTTCTAGACTGCGTGACCTACGAGGCAATACTTTGTTATAGGCGATGGTTACCTCCTAACATCAGGCCATATGCAGGTCCCATCTCCAAGACGTATAAATAAATAAATATATATATATATATATATATATATATAAACAACTATTGAGAAACTACCCCTATTTTTAAGTCTGTTAAAAAATATAATTATTGTAGAAACGGCTTACTTACTGCAGAGGGTCACTTCAAAATGTTTATTCAATCAATTCTTTTGAAAATGTACACTGTATAAATTACATTACAGAGAAATATATTCATACGTCACTCACAAAACTGGTAATGAAACATAATAAATTATATAGGATTATTTTCCCTCAGAAGGGTTTTAGTATTATTTTGAAGGAAGTTAAATAAAAAACATTAATTAAATATGTATCTATGCATGTGTACGTTTAATTAAAATGTTTATAAGTGTGATAACCTAAGTGGAAAAAATTCAGACCTAAAACAATCCTCGTCGCTTACTACCTACTGATAAAGTCTGTTTAAAAGTTGCTATGAGGAGCGTTGAACTGCTCACAATTTGACACCGCCGGCAATAATAATTCTTTTGTAATTTGTATATCATTTTAAAGATAAACACAAATACAAAAAGGCTATTTGCATTGCAAAACCGCGATTCTTAAAAGACCTTTCAGTAAATTAAATGCAAGAATTCTTTTTCATTATGTAATTGATTTATCGTACCTACCTAGAAACTTAAATCCACTAAAGGACTGAGTTGATTAAGGTAAGCATTAGACGATACCAAATAACCTAGTTTTAAATAAATGTTTTGAGTAGATTCACACGTTGGAGGCTCACTGTTTACCAAGAAAAGACGATATTAACATGGAATCCCACTAGTCGAAACTCAATGGATTCTATCAATAAACACCGGTTCTCAAATGATTATATCACGCCCATTTCCTATACAGTCGTTTAATAGTACTGTTATGTCTACACACGTAACTCGGGCCGAGTAAATAAGAATAAATATTGTAGCCAGATTGTGGCCAATATAATTACAATTATGCAAAAATATATTCAAACGCCTTAAACCTAAAAAAGGAATGAAGTATTAGATTATTACACAAGGGGATAAAGCAGTGTCTTGCGTCACGGGCGCTATATTGAACGCCCGTGAGCCGGGAGCTACTAGAATCTTGAGTGCAGAGAAGGATATAAGCGCGCCCAAGATGCAGACAGCTATAACTACGAGGCTGCTATAATACTTGCACACCACTTTTCACACTTCCTGCAAGACCAATTTTGTCTTTGTAACAGCATTTCGCGGCATTTGCTTTATAAGATACATAAGACATAAAAATTCATTAGAAAGTCTAAGAAGACTTAAGAAGGCACAAAAAGACACATAAAGACATAATGACCTAGTAAGATAAAGAAAGACATTAGAAGACTTAATAAGACATAAGAAAAAATAGGAAGACATAGAAAGAGATAACAAAAGACAAAGGAAGACTTAAGAAGACACAAGGAGACACAAGAAGACCTTAAAGGACCTGAGAAGACATAAGACGACCTAAGAAGACAAAGGAAGATGTTAGAAGACTTAATAAGGCTAATAAGACTACTTAATAAGATCTAATAAGAAACAAGAAGACATAAAAAGACTTAATAAGGTAAAGAAAGACTTAAGAAGACACAAGGAGACAGAAGGAAACCTAAAAAGATCTAAGAAAACGTAAAAAGAAATAGGAAAACATAGGAAGACATAGAAAGACATAAGAAGACCTAATAAAGCCATAATACACATTTTGCGTTCTGAACAGAGAGGCTAGTTTGATTAACGAATAAGTTCTTATTGTGAGCGTTTCTTTGGTTAAAACTTTAATACAAATGAGGTTCCAAATTAAAATCTCATTATGCCCTAGGGAATAGTGAAATTCAGTACAACTTTACTCCCGGCTCAGCCGTAGGACTTTAATCACCTTCTTACGGTTAGGTTTACATACACACGAGCAGGTGGTGTAAAAATGTATTCAAGAATTTTTATAATGTTTGTAAATTATTTGTGAAATTGTTAAATAAATACGGAAGTTGTGCATATTTAAGATGAGGTCATTCAATAACTAGGAAGAAGCTGATAATTACCTACGTGCACAGTTAATACAATGATACCAATGATATCACACTAATATTATAAATGCGAAAGTTTTAATGTTTGTTTATTTATCTGTTTGTTACTCAATCACGTCGTAACGGCTGAACCGATGTCGATAAAATATGGTACCCATGGTACCTGATTTATGGGATAAAAAGTAGCCCGTGTTAATCCAGGTTATAATCTACGTAATAATGTACATACATACATAATGTACATTATAACCTGGATTAACACGGGCTACTTTTTATCCCATAAATCAGGTACCATGGGATAAAAATGGGGTGTCAAGTCAATTGGCAAGTTGGCAACAGCGAGTTTATCTTTATTTCTAGGTTACCTACACATTTAGTAGTGTAACGTGTACGAAGTCGCGGGCAACAGCTAGTTTATTATAAGAAACGATTTGTACACAGGGTCTACCATAAATGAGGCGCATTCATTTTGTGAAGGTAAGGTACATATCTACTTTATGTCTGTAGTGAATTGTAGAATATAGTTTTACATACAGTTTTAATAAGTGACTATTCAAAGATCACACCAAATACATATGTATTTTAAAGCGTAATTGTAACGATCACGCTCTCCGGTCATAGCCTTCGATTGATCCAAACAAGTTCATATGCTTACATCCTTGTTTAAGCAACGACAAGTACCTATCTAGATATTAAAATGTATAGATTCTTAGTTAACCTTGTAAGATCAAACCATGAATTTGACAAGACTTACTTACGAAGATTGTCCTTCTGATCCGGTCCTTTTCATTTTCCCGTGAGCTTATCTATGACATCGTCTAATTTATAAGATTCGTTTGCCTGACTTAGGGTGACTTGCGCAACTATTCCCAAACTTATTTAGCGACTAATCATGTTTAAATTTGACGTATGTGTATGGTTTGACCATTCTCTAAATTATTTATTTAGCCACTAAATTTGTTTAAGCATCGATGCGCAAGTCGCCCCTAATGGCTGACTAACGCGCAGCCTAAACTGTTTTAGGGACTTAAAAATTTGAGGGCGAGTTAGGAGACGTAATTTGGAAAATCCTTATTTCTAACACATTCTAGATATAAATCAATCCTTTCTCATTTGATGTATATAAACGACTAATTAAATAAGATACTTTGTATTTAGTAGTCACACTATAACTTTTTTTTTTCAACTTGGGTTACATTATTGAAATTTTAGTAGGTATCCCTAATTTATTGTAGTAGGTATATATAACTTATATTACTCCCTTGAGTAATATAAGTATATACTACATTAATTATCCTTATAATGTAGCATTCTTATGGTGTAAGAATTTTGAAAACGGACCAGTAGTTCTTGAGGTTATTCGTTACAAACATACAAAAATACAAATCCTTCCTCTTTATAATATTAGTATAGTTATATTTATTTACTAAATTCACATGTCAAAAGTGCGGTCGCGGCTGCCGCTCCAAAATACGCCTCTTTAGCCATGAAAATAAGTGCCTAAACTATCCAACCTGACGCTTACTTAAATCATCTTCTATAGATATAAATGCCTATGATAGTTAACTTGAAGTACCGTAGAGAGCCTCCCCGCGGCGCATTCTGGAAGCAGCTAGGTCGCGGTAACGCAGTGGCCTAGGCTGACTAATCTCTACAACACAATGGTTCTACAAAACAACAAACACGACCAACGGCACTTTTCAGGTTGTGGCCAAACACCTGTTCAATATAGTATAAATGAAAAATTAGAACCCTTGACACGCTAAGAAAGAAAGACTTATGTATTAAGTACCTAAATGTGGTAGCTTTCTGTGTAAAGAGTTTCTTTCTTAGTATGCACATAATTTAAAAAATGCACTAGCGTGTTTGTTTTCTTGTCTTCATTAATTAAAATATGTTAATTATTACGTCACTTGTATATTGCGACTTAACCAGAGGCATGTTACGCCATCTCTCTGGTGATACTTTCATCACTCCACTGCCACCATTGTCATTGGCAGTTGATCTAACATTTTGTGATAAGCACAAACTTTATTAGCTTAAAAATTAATTATTACTTATTGTAAGGTAACTTACCAAAATATACAATACTTACTTAACTACACTATCTAGATACTGGAGAAAGATAATCCACCAATACATGTACATTGTATGTCTTAAAATAGTGTAATTTGTATGGGCAGAGCCGTTCTTCAAGATTTGTTGACTATTTACAAAATCACCCCGTATCAATACTAATATTATAAAGTGGACAGATTTGTATTTTTATGTGTATGTTTGTAATGAATAAACTCAAAAACTACTGGTCCGATTTCAAAAATTCTTTGACCATTGGAAAGCTACATTCACCCTGAGTAATATAGGCTACTTTGTACCCAACTGCGCAGAGGAGGGTAATGTTTTTATTGAAAAACTACGCGTGCGAAGCTGCGGATTGGTCAGATAGTAAATAATATACAAATTATTTGTCCAAAAGGATAAAAAAAAAGTAACTAGTGTGTGTAACTTTTGAAACAATCATGGTTTTTAACACTATTTGTACTAAAACCGGGATATTTACGATGATATGTGAGTTTTTGAGTTGTTTTGCGTCGAAATATCGGAGTACAAATATTATCAAGATGGCTTTTTACAACTTTTCATCTTTTCTGCATCTCAAAATATCACGCATGCTCACAAACTCTTCGTAAACCAGTTTAAATAGGATTTTTATTAAATAAAAGTCATAGAAAACAACAGGTCTTAAAGGTCGTCACAATTTCTACAAACTGAATAACTTTTGACTAAACATATATTTTAGTAAGAATTGTACCCAGGGGTGATCAGTATTTAAATTACTTGTAATTAAAATACATAATTGAAATACAAATACGTATTTGGTATTTTTAATAAAAATAGATAAAATGCTGTATTTAATATTTAAAATACACGACTTAATATTATTTTGTATTTCGTATTTAAATACGTGCGAGATAGTATTTTGTAATTTGTATTTTTTTTTAATTAATTAATAAAAGGGCTTTGTCGCTCATGCGATTATGACACCCTGGTAATGTAAACATAAGAAAATTAACTAATTATACAGATCATAACGTATTTAGCTACCTCCTATCTACCAACTTAAATAGTTTTTTGGCAGTATGTGATAACGGATCTGCCAAAATACTATTACAATCACCAATAATAAAATTAGAAGTATTTCTCGCACCAGCATTCTGAACACATTCCATCAATATGTGATACACAACATCAATAACATTGCAAGTCAAGCAATTTGGAGAGATAATTTTACGCATTAGATAAGAGAACTTAATGCATGGAATGTGTCCAGATCTGAGTCGGAAAGATGTAACAATTTCGCGTCTGCTTAACACTCTGTTATCTATCAATGAATAACTAAGTGGATGTGGCTGGACCGTGCGGTACCAAATGCCCTTCTCCTTTGACCTTTCATCAAAATACTTCTTCCAAAGGTTATAGCAATGATGTTTTAAATTAGGTATATAATTTTGAAATGTGGGTATTATATTAATTTCAATTCCATCTGAGATAGCCTGCTTAGCCAACAAATCAACTTGTTCATTACCATCTAAGCCGATATGAGATGGTATCCACTGCAAATATACTATTTTGAAATCACACTTTAACTTTATAAGAAGCTTTAAGATTTCATAAGCTACATGTAATCCTCGAAAAACCGACGTACACCGAGCCAGGTGTTGAAGCGAACTTTTTGAGTCTGATAATATAACAACATTGTTATAGTTCATTGAATCTATGTACGACAAAGCTTCATATATAGCCACAAGTTCAGCTTCCATTAATTTGTATTTTATTAACGCAGAGTGTGTGTTTTGCCCAGCTCTGTTTGTATCTACGTAGTACGAGTATTTCACTGGGCACAACCAACTGAATGTATTTTTTACCGCTTTAGATATAATTGTTTAAGATCCGTTGTTAGTCAATTGCCTATATTTACTGTAATTCCATAAATGTAATGAAAACATGCTGATAGACTTTAACCACGTTACCTGCGTAAGGAAGTAAGTAGGTACCTATAGTATAAGTACTATTATTATGAGTTTTTCATTTTATTATCATTACGTTTAAACAAACAATTGAACAGTGATACGTTACGTTTTTTTTAAACTTACTAAAATAATACAAAACACTTGCATGTTACTGTTTACATGTGTATGATACTACTAACCGCTTTATGGAGCTCCCTACAAAAGACATAAACGCGAACGCGCATTATATCAATCTTCAGTACACCGAAGTGTTAACACAAACTTATTATAACTACACATGGGTTAATATTTAATTCATGCAATTACAGCCAAATGGTTAGTTGAGTAATTATGAATGTTAATACCTATGTACATATCTTATTATCATTAATAAAATAAAACACCTGACGGATCTAAACGTCATCACGCCATCTTAGGCGACATGTGGACGATTTGTACCCGAAGTGCTCCAAGATCTTTGTCAACTAAAATCTGGTATGGCTAGAGAATATCTTGTTTATGTTGCCTGTTGGGTAGTGCAAAACGCATGTTTTATCTAACAAAAGCGTATGCCATTCTGGGTATTACAATGTTTGTTCTAGAGATTTTTTCCAGCGAAGGTATTTAACCCAATGGAGAAAATACCTACTGGCATTGCGGAAACAAACTACGTTCTTGTATTGTAAATACCTATCTCCATCAATAATACTTATTCCAATAGTTATTTTCGAGCGTAGAGCTCAATTTTCCAAACAAAAAACCCTCTGATTTTTTGTTAGAGACAGCTAAGTACCTATTTTGGACGGTGGACCTCTTAACGGTGCGTCCTAGCTGATTTGAAGTGTGGATCTATTTGCTTTCGACTGCAATTATTCAGGTCAAACATCGATAAGTCATCTCAGCCGTTATGAGAAGTCACATGACGCGTTAGTGTGTCAACAGTATATATTGTAGTACCTACCTGCCTATGTACACTAACGTCCATCACAAATATACCGGTTGTTATCACTTTTATTGAAGACCGCTTTCACTTGCACTTTATTTACATATTTAAGTATCTATCGAGTGTTTTCTACGTATTCCGTACAAAGTTTGGAAAGCATTTTTGTTCGTTGGTATGTAATAGTATCTCACCTTTGTATTAGATAGCTAAATGTGATTCATAATACTGCAACTCTACTGTGCTTTGTTTTCATAAGAATGGCGCCGTAGTTTACTTAATTTCATGTAAGCAAAAAAAATATTCTATGAAGATCAAGCTAAATAAACGCCTCTGTAAAACAACTCGTCATGACTGTAATTAAAAATAGCTGTACTGTAGGTAATTAACAGTAAAATGGTAAATCACTCACGATTCTTACCTCGAATTGTTTTTTAAACAACGTCACGACGCGACTAGGCTCATTTAGCTTGCGCCGGCGCAGGCCCGGGGCGCCACACCTCACTTGCACGACACCAAACAGCGCATTTAATTAGCTTTAGGAAAATGTTTTCAACATCACTAAAAGTTCAATGAGTATTATAGCCACTAATAACGGCCGGTTTGTGGTTCTTGGTTACGATATTGAAAGATAAAGACAAAAATGTTTATTGCCAAAAGAAAAATACATCATTTGCCACGTTTTTTTTAAACTAGATACAAAAAAAAAATAAAGAGCTTGACAGCGAGACCCAAACTAAGCATGGAGCTTGTATCTTGGGCTTCTAGAGTGCAGTTTACAAAAGTAGGTAAGTTTATATGATGTAATATTGCTATAACTTTACAAATTACAATTTATTAAAAAAATACGAGGGACGAAGGTTAGAAGAGGGGAAGGGGGGATGTGTGTGCGTCTATGTGTAATTATGTAAGTATTAAACATACACACATACACACACACATATTTACATTACAATTAACAGTAACGAACCATCGTACATTTCTGTCAAGATCGTCTACTAGAACGCAGCCGCAACTTCACGCACCTATCGTGTCAAGGATGCAAAACTCCACAGACTGATCTGCACTGATAATAGCAATTTATTCAATTACCTACAATTGCTTTCGATGCAAATGTAAACCGTCTTTAGTATTCAAGTACAGTAGGAAGCGAAACGGCAGTGAGCAAAAAAACCTAAATGTTTACGTGTACCTATCCACAGCATTCAACTTAAAAATATTGATGTCATGGAAACCCACAGTAGATAATTGGTAATTGTGTTATGATCATGAGGTTAACAACAAGCTTTATATTCCTCTCGATAAACATCGTATCTGAGATTCAAATATTGTACCTTAAGACATTTAAAACAAGCAAAAATAATCTGTCAGTTGAATATTACGAAAGATAGCCTCTGTTGTGTGTACAGGTTTGTATTCCTCTTTTTAGAAAAATCCAACGTAAAAGTAAAAATTCTTTGTCATTAAGATGTCCTTTGTTGCAGAAAATGGCTGGAAGAAATTGCACTGGCGAACAGACAAGGTCGGAAGCCGTCCCTATTGCGCGCCATGACAAAGGCATTCTGGATGAGTTACGCGCCTTCTGGAATAATGTTCCTCATACAAGCCCTACTACTTAAGTGAGTAATGACTCAGCTTTATTGATAATCTCACGCTAAAAGAACATTATGACACACACCTGTAATTACTAAAGTCACGGGAAGAATCACCTGGTGGTTTTCCACGAACCTGAAAAAATATATTTGAAGTTGGCAATTGACTTCAATTACACACAAGATTCATAAATATTTATGCGACCCGGTTGTTTTATGGTTGGTAACACAAAATCGCACAAATATATACTATAAAAGTTAATAACGTTTAGTTGACAATCCAATTAAGATAAGTCAGGATTAAGAGTTCATTTAATTTTGTAATTGCTTGTAGCAAATTACCCACAAATTGGCCAAGTTCTACTATTGCCACATATTTCATGTCATCCAAGAGAATTCACTGAAAAACATAAAGCGGCATCCTCTAACGCAAAACTCTTAGTAAAATAATATAATTTGTCTGGATACCATCATATATAATTTTGCCGCGAGGCAACATTGCTGAGTTCCAGTTTAACGGCTAGGTGAAAAATGCTGGTAAAGTAACATGCGGCATTCTTATTTCTCAGGGTTAAGGGCGCGATGCAATGGCACGCAGGGTAAGGCGTAGGTATATTATAGAACAAAAATTGTTTTACTTCAACGTATTGAACAATGGGGTGCGTAATGGGGCGTGCAGTTTATGTCTGTTTTGTAAATATCAAAATAAATCTTGACAAAATTCTAACTGCTAATTTATCTAATCGCAGTATAATTTTTATAATAAATCAAAGTTTAGATCGGTGTAAACTCATTTAAGCTTAATAAGATTATTTACCCAGTCTTCTAATATCGTTGTATTTATAAAAAAACATGATTATATATAATAATTAATTTATTAAACATACTATTCTTTTTGTATAATCATCTCCCAAAGAGTGTGCTAGAACTAGGAGCAGTTTAAATTTATTTAAATTGTAATTGATAAAGCTATTTATAGAAAAAGCATATTTTTATTTTAAGTTTGACTAATATTATTCATACCTTTTAATTGTTTTTAATTTCATAAGAGCTGCAAAAAATTATTGTTATTATTGTAAATAAATAACCCTGACATTGTGCTTAGATGCAACACCGTTATAATAAATAACCCTGACATTGTGCTTAGATGCAAAAACGTTATAATAAATAACCCTGACATTGTGCTTAGATGCAAAAACGTTATAATAAATAACCCTGACATTGTGCTTAGATGCAAAAACGTTATAATAAATAACCCTGACATTGTGCTTAGATGCAAAAACGATATAATAAATAACCCTGACATTGTGCTTAGATGCAAAAACGTTATAATAAATAACCCTGACATTGTGCTTAGATGCAAAAACGTTATAATAAATAACCCTGACATTGTGCTTAGATGCAAAAACGATATAATAAATAACCCTGACATTGTGCTTAGATGCAAAAACGTTATAATAAATAACCCTGACATTGTGCTTAGATGCAAAAACGTTATAATAAATAACCCTGACATTGTGCTTAGATGCAAAAACGTTATAATAAATAACCCTGACATTGTGCTTAGATGCAAAAACGTTATAATAAATAACCCTGACATTGTGCTTAGATGCAAAAACGTTATAATAAATAACCCTGACATTGTGCTTAGATGCAAAAACGTTATAATAAATAACCCTGACATTGTGCTTAGATGCAAAAACGTTATAATAAATAACCCTGACATTGTGCTTAGATGCAAAAACGTTATAATAAATAACCCTGACATTGTGCTTAGATGCAAAAACGTTATAATAAATAACCCTGACATTGTGCTTAGATGCAAAAACGTTATAATAAATAACCCTGACATTGTGCTTAGATGCAAAAACGTTATAATAAATAACCCTGACATTGTGCTTAGATGCAAAAACGTTATAATAAATAACCCTGACATTGTGCTTAGATGCAAAAACGTTATAATAAATAACCCTGACATTGTGCTTAGATGCAAAAACGTTATAATAAATAACCCTGACATTGTGCTTAGATGCAAAAACGTTATAATAAATAACCCTGACATTGTGCTTAGATGCAAAAACGTTATAATAAATAACCCTGACATTGTGCTTAGATGCAAAAACGTTATAATAAATAACCCTGACATTGTGCTTAGATGCAAAAACGTTATAATAAATAACCCTGACATTGTGCTTAGATGCAAAAACGTTATAATAAATAACCCTGACATTGTGCTTAGATGCAAAAACGTTATAATAAATAACCCTGACATTGTGCTTAGATGCAAAAACGTTATAATAAATAACCCTGACATTGTGCTTAGATGCAAAAACGTTATAATAAATAACCCTGACATTGTGCTTAGATGCAAAAACGTTATAATAAATAACCCTGACATTGTGCTTAGATGCAAAAACGTTATAATAAATAACCCTGACATTGTGCTTAGATGCAAAAACGTTATAATAAATAACCCTGACATTGTGCTTAGATGCAAAAACGTTATAATAAATAACCCTGACATTGTGCTTAGATGCAAAAACGTTATAATAAATAACCCTGACATTGTGCTTAGATGCAAAAACGTTATAATAAATAACCCTGACATTGTGCTTAGATGCAAAAACGTTATAATAAAATGAATGTGTAAAGCTTTAACATTGCATGCGTTAAACGCTGAATATGGCTGCGCCTACACAACAACTGTACAACACCTTGTTATTACCCATATTACGGAATAAATACAATTTTATTTGATTTGAAAAAACTCTATTTACCAGACCTTTCCAACCAGTCGCGCTGAGCATGATGCTGGCGTATTGGGAGCCTGGCTCAGACATGACGTACGAACAGGCGGTGTACTGCGCCACAGCCGTCATCATGATGTCTCTGATGATCGCCTTCTTGAACCATCACGGGACGTATTCTACGCAGCAGTTCGGAATGAAAGTGCGGATTGCCGCTTGCTCGCTGATTTACAGAAAAGTAAGTTTTATCCTCTACTATGATTGTATTTTTCAACATCCAGTAGGTATAATAGAAACTTGGAGGATCTTAATTATATGTTTAGGCAAATAAAATCAAATATTAATGTATTTTACTAGGTCCGATAATGTAGAGGCAAGTCAAAATACCATTGCATTCTTATTATTGTCAAAACCACTCTTTTGTTAGATAACCGGGAGTTTTCTAACAAAAAGTGGTTTTGAGAAATAGTCACGTGTTCATAGAAAACTTGTACATACATATTTTTTTTTATATTATTTGTGGGGAAACAGGCTTACGGCCCACCTGATAGTAAGCGGTCACCGTCGCCTATTGACACCGGCAATACCCGGGGTATTGTCGATGCGATCCCTACACTGTAGAAACCTCTTTACATTTCTCATTTTAATTTGAGAAAAAAAGGAACCATTATAGAATTACTTCGTTTTTATTTTGTACAATAAAGAATTTTTCATTCATTCACTTAAGTCTTTTGACCCCCATAATTAAAGTGGCACAACTTAGACTTTCCAAAATTTCTTCATCAGTAAGGTCAAGATTAATGTCCTTTGTATCTCTGTGTGCCTTATGACTGGCTAATTTCAAAGATCTACTGGCATTTAAAACCCATTCTCGTTAAACAATTAAGAATTTATCAGTAAATCCGATTTCCTCTCTTTGTTAAATTTTATCAACACCCACTTTGTAAAGGTATTTGGCATTAACAACATCTTGTATATTTTTATATTATAAGATTTAGATAATCTAAATTGTTTAGGTACCTTTTCAGTAAAAATCGCTGATTTCGATTTTATCATCTGGAACTGTGGTCGACTCATCGGCACCCGCTGTACGAGAAAATCGTTTTCATTTCCTTCGCAAAGTTGTCCGTATCTCCTCCTAATCAATTCTTCGGTTTATCTTTTGTCTCCTCGCCTCTTTATTGGTACTATTTTCTACGCCCTCCTCCATCTCAATAAAACTTTCATAACTTATGGTCACCTCGCTATAACGCTGCATCAAATTGTTTATATCGTGCTCATTGTCATCGAGTAATGCGAAGCTTTTCATCGCTGACGCATCGCTCGTGTGCTTATATTGTGCAAAGCGACTGCTTGCACTGACTATGATCGATACCGAGTGTAATGTACGCATCTAACAAGACCCACCACGGTATCCACGCACGACTGATCCAAATAATATAAACAAATATGTGTTAAGTACATGTTGACATCTCGTGATGTGGAGATGTTCGTAATACCCTTTTGCATCGTATATATATATATACATATATACTTGATCGATGAAGTATATTTAAATTGTAGGTATAGCCTTATATACATTGAGAAACGACATTCGATGAGGTAGGTCCTCAATAAAGTAATTTGTTTGTCATCAGGTAATGCGCATGAGCTCTGGCGCGCTAGCTCAGACAACGGCCGGTCAAGTGGTCAATCTGCTCTCCAACGATGTCAACAGATTTGACTATGCGTTCATCTACACGCATTTCATCTGGCTGCTCCCACTGCAAGTCATTATCGTCTGCTACCTCATTTATATCAAAATTGGTTACGCAGCTATCGTCGGAGTTATAGGCATCGTATTGCAAACAATACCGGTACAATGTAAGTTGATATCATCATCTTTTTAAATGTTTTCGAAACTGGCATATAGGTTTTAAACTAAAGACACATATAGACTGAATATTGTCTAAAAAGTTATATATATATATATATATAATGCTGTTTTCTTCACAAGGCTTTTTGCTGTAACGCAATAAGATACTTTTCGTACCACTTGCTCAAAAAAGTGACATTCTATGCCACAAAAAGCGAACATAACAATAGTCATTTTAAATCTGTTAAAAACAGGGAAAGAAAATTGTACTGAATTTCATTCATCCTCTAGGGGGAGAATGTGATTTAAATTTAGAATACTTACCGAAATTTATACTGAACTACATCTGTGTTTACACCATTAAGTTTGTATATAAAGCATTATACATCTTTTTAAAAAAGAAATACGCATTTATTATGCAGTTATGATTATTAAATAAAATTACGAAAACCGACGAGGCTGTATGAGCTTGATGCCTTTGCTTTTCCGACAAAAAAATATTAGTCTAAGAATTTGCCGCGTTTTTGTTTTCTTCAAATACATAAACGTTAAGTTTATTTTAATTGTCATTATATTTAATAAATGCTTATCTCATATTATTATTGTGTTAATTTTTTCGCAAATGGTACGAAAAGTAGAGTATTTTCCTCGGTGATAAAGCTGTCTTAGTCTTGGGTGAACTTAAATCCCTCGCTACACTCAGGACTCGTCTTAAATCCCTCGCTACACTCAGGACTCGTCTTAAATCCCTCGCTTCGCTCGTGATTTAAGTTTTTAACACCCTCGCTACGCTCGGGAGTAAACCTCGAGTCCTTCGTTACGCTCGCGATTTAAATCGTCACCCGCGACAGAAGACACTGCTTTATCCCCTTGGTTAATAATCTACTATTAGGAACCAAAATCATTGGTGCACGCCCTTATCCACCCTTGACCTTTTAATGAGAAGATACTCGTAAAGTAGGTTCCCGCTGTGCCTTCCTCATTGTTTTATTGTTAAAATCAATACAAGTGTGTCATATGAAGCCTCATTAAACCTACAAACAGATTTTATCTTCCAGCTTACATGAGCAAATTAGCGGCAAGGTTACGAATGAAAACCGCGTGCAGAACTGACGAACGCGTGCGGATTATGGACGAAATTATTAATGGAATGCAGGTATGCGGTACTTTGTAACGCCTTTCTTATAATTTGATCAATATTTATCATTAGAAACAATCTTATTTACCTACAACACCTGAATCACGCTTTAGTAAATGATGGAACGTGCCGTGTTCGCAAATGCCTCTAAATGTGCTGACTCTTTTCTTTCAGCTGTGTTAATTTAAAATCGTATTAAGAAAATAAATCTCTCCTTTTAAAGATTAAGATTACGACTTGGTTAACGATGCCTAAACATATTTAGTGGCTAAATATGATTTAGAGAGTTGTCAAATCATACAAATGCGTCAAATTCAAACATGTTTAATCGCTAACTACGTTTAGGGATCGATGTATAAGCCGGGCTAAATATCTGTTGTAGGTCATCAAAATGTATGCTTGGGAGAAACCATTCGAGCAGGTGGTAGCTCTCGCCCGGAAGAATGAGATCAACAGCGTTACCTCTGCATCTTATCTCCGCGGGGTTTACCTCAGCTTTATGGTGTTCACTGAAAGACTGACATTGTATATTACGCTTCTGACGTATTCTCTGTTTGGTTATCAAGTGACCGCTGATATTGTAAGTACACTATTCTCTTTACACAAATCAACTAAAATTGGACCTCAGGGCAGTTCGCATTTGATTCTGCTTATTTCTTGCATTTTAGTAACAGACTTGATATGTTCAATACTTGATTTGATATGTGAGCACTTCCCTTTGCATGCAAAAAACAGAATTTGAAAGACCTAGGGTTTCAATTACATAATTCTTAGTCTTAGTAAAGTTACAAGTACATAAATTTGCAGGTATTCCCACTGGCGCAATTCTACAATACACTACAAGGAACGCTTTCGATAATCATGTCGAACGCCGTTTCCTTCTTGGCAGAGGCGCTGATCTCAGTGCAACGTCTCGAAGCCTTCATGTTGCTAGGTACGTTAGAACATAAAGGGCTCCTAAACGAGTAACCTTTTCACGGCAATGTGTGGGAAAGTGCCCGGCAATGGGCAACATTATCAATTAAATAAAAAATAAAATTAAAATTCAAAATTATTTATTTGGAACATAAACAAAGTACAATAGACAAATGAAAACGTTGACAACTGCAAAAGTTAAAAAAAAACTGAGAAGCAGTGTCAGCGCCCTCTTCCAAAACCAAACCGAACAACGTTCCAGCTTAAAACAAGTCGATACAAGGAAATGTTTATTCTAAATATGATTATGTTTTTAAGTTGAATACTGCGTGTGTGTGAGTATGTGTGTGGTGAGTGTTTGTGTGGTGTGTGTGTGTGTAAAAATACTAATAATAAATAATACTAACGGTAATTAGTATAATTATATAAAGCACTGGAACTAGTGGTCAATAGATTATTCACGTGATGCCGGACAATGGCGCTGGGTGGGTATTGATTGCTATACATTATATTCAGTAAATTTTTCAATTTTCATCGTATACATTAGGTATTAGTACAGCCCATGTTTAGTTTGATTATTTCTTTTATGTGTTTCGAAATTAACAATAGTTTTATTTTTATATAATTTATTTTATTTCTTTATCATAAAAATAAATAGCTTAACTAGTAATGTATAAAAAAAGCACATAAAAACCACTAAGGTTTGTAGGGATAATGCTATCGTAAAATGAGTCTATGCACTTGTTCTAGAATTGTTTATTTTATACTTCAATAAGGCAAGCTCTGCAGTAAGACATTAGGTACCCATTACTCATGCGCGATAACTTGGAACCTGCTAGGAATGCGACTCCCCGACCGCTTCCCCTGCACTTCCCCGATGGCGCCCGTATTGTACCGTTCGCATCACTATTTTTAACAAGGGTTTTTAGTCTCGTACTGGCCTACGTCACGTAACGACGCGCTCTGGAATTCTTTTAGTTTTCGTTTGTGTTATTGTTTTGTTGTCTGGAAAAAAGAAGTCAACCATGTGGACAGGCTTCGACAAAAGTATTGGGACGATGACCTCTTACAAGAGACGAATGAATCGCAATTAATTGTAAATTTATCGGATACCTCTTCGTGAAGTGATTATAGTGAGACTGAGGACGAAGAACAACCTCTAGAAGGCGTAAATCCACTAAGTAGTGACGAAGATGAGATAATGTAAATAGTAGATAAAATAAATGTATAAACTTAAACATTGTATTTTTATTTTATTCAAATAGTGTAAAAAAGATTAGATAAAAAGCAGCGTCCTCCCTGAGTAACATAATAAATTAGGTTAAAAAAAACAAAGACGAAGCCGCGGGCGGCTGCTTGTTATGTCCGCTTTTTTGCGGGCGGTACAAACACGCCAATATGACGTCACCGCGCTCAGGTCCCAACTTATCGCGCACGGGTAATACATTAATTTCCTAAAAAGAAAGTTGTAGATATTATGGCTACAGCTGGTAGTAAATGGTCTAAAAAGTATAAAGTATACACAACCTATGTTTGTTTAAAAAATAATATCAGTAAATATTATAATAGATTTTCTAACCATAAACAGATGAACGAGAGGATCTACGTAGTGTCCCCGATGTGAATATTGCCAAGCTCGTCCAAAGCGTTGAGAACCGGAAGATGAAGAATCTCAGTGAGGTGGACCTCCGGCCTAATACCTTCAAGAAAATCGATGAGGAGGGCATTTACAACCCTGGTAAGACATTCAGTAGGTATAGCTTAGAAAGTTCGACGACGGGTTGTTCGAACCCATCAATCGTACTACTGGGATAAATTAGTACCAATTCTGCTAATTTGTAAAAATAAAACAGTTATAGAGTTATACCATTATTTAACGAATATGATTGTTGTTCCTGTCTTAAGCTGCCAAATTTTCAATGGAGTTGTTATAGTAACGGCGGACATTGAAAAAAGATTTTGTTAGTGGAATACCAAAAGGTATCTAAAAAGGTACCAAAAGACCATTTTGCAATGATACCATTGCCAGAGTGAAGCGATTGGTTTAATAGAATTGGGCCCCAATTCTACCACCAATGGTACTGGCTAAAGGTACTTTAATGAAATTGTTATTTTTTCAACCGATACCATCCCACTGCTTTTTAATAAATGATCTTGATATATTTAAATAAATTACATACGTGAATACGTAACACACTAGATCCGCTGTCTTGTGCGCATTTGAAATTACGTAAGTTCATTACCCAGAAAGAACCGGAACAAGTATTTATGTTTTCATTTTATTTCATATTTCAATACGCACTTATCGAACATTTTTATTTAGGTTTTGACTGCAACGAAAGGAGTGTAACGAGTCAAGTGTTCAGCAACTTACCCGTTAGCTCAGATATCGGAATACTTCTCCAAGATGTGAACGCAAGCTGGACTGAAGATGGACCTGTCACTCTTCGAAATCTCAACCTTACTGTTCCTAAAGGGAAACTATGCGCTATTATTGGCTCAGTTGGCGCAGGAAAGGTATCGTAATCAAGTTACATTCATGATTCTGTTAAACGTTGCATCGTAACAATTTCTCACTGGCTCGTCTTTTTCAGAGCTCAATCCTGCATCTACTGCTCAACGAATTAAGACCCACAAGTGGCCGCATCCACTTGTCTGGCCCGCTGTCTTATGCCTGTCAAGAACCATGGCTGTTTGTAACCACAGTCCGCCAAAATATTCTATTCGGTCTACCATATAATGCGAAAAAATATAAAGAGGTAAGGTTTGATTGAAAGCTTGCCATCATGATTGTACATTTCAGCTTGTTATTCCATTGCATAAGGCACACCAGGAGAGTATTTTGTATTTATTAGGATGTCATCCGGGTATGCAGAGGCCGTAAACACATGAGTTGTAATTTAACCATTTCCTAATTACATAATTCTCAACACACAACACAGTTACGACTATCCGGTACGATACAAACACAGATTGAGAAAGCGTTGAAACTAAGATTCTTACACACTCGTTAATCTCTCAACACACAACACAGTTATGACTATCCGGTACGATACAAACACAGTTTTAGAAAGCGTTGAAACAAGATTCTTACACACTCGTTAATTTCTCAACACACAACACAGTTACGACTATCCGGTACGATACAAACACAGTTTTAGAAAGCGTTGAAACTAAGATTCTTACACACTCGTTAATCTCTCAACACACAAGACAGTTATGACTATCCGGTACGATACAAACACAGTTTTAGAAAGCGTTGAAACAAGATTCTTACACACTTGTTAATCTCTCAACACACAACACAGTTACGACTATCCGGTACGATACAAACACAGTTTTAGAAAGCGTTGAAACAATATTCTTACACACTCGTTAATCTCTCAACACACAACACAGTTACGACTATCCGGTACGATACAAACACAGTTTTAGAAAGCGTTGAAACAAGATTCTTACACACTCGTTAATCTCTCAACACACAACACAGTTACGACTATCCGGTACGATACAAACACAGTTTTAGAAAGCGTTGAAACAAGATTCTTACACACTCGTTAATCTCTCAACACACAACACAGTTACGACTATCCGGTACGATACACACACAGTTTTAGAAAGCGTTGAAACTAAGATTCTTACACACTCGTTAATCTCTCAACACACAACACAGTTATGACTATCCGGTACGATACAAACACAGTTTTAGAAAGCGTTGAAACAAGATTCTTACACACTCGTTAATTTCTCAACACACAACACAGTTACGACTATCCGGTACGATACAAACACAGTTTTAGAAAGCGTTGAAACTAAGATTCTTACATACTCGTTAATCTCTCAATACACAACACAGTTATGACTATCCGGTACGATACAAACACAGTTTTAGAAAGCGTTGAAACAAGATTCTTACACACTTGTTAATCTCTCAACACATAACACAGTTACGACTATCCGGTACGATACAAACACAGTTTTAGAAAGCGTTGAAACAATATTCTTACACACTCGTTAATCTCTCAACACACAACACAGTTACGACTATCCGGTACGATACAAACACAGTTTTAGAAAGCGTTGAAACAAGATTCTTACACACTCGTTAATCTCTCAACACACAACACAGTTACGACTATCCGGTACGATACAAACACAGTTTTAGAAAGCGTTGAAACTAAGATTCTTACACACTCGTTAATCTCTCAACACACAACACAGTTACGACTATCCGGTACGATACAAACACAGTTTGAGAAAGCGTTGATTCTTACACACACGATAATTATTGTATGGTAGAAAAATATATCAGATCATGTGACTTATTGGTTCTTCCACAGGTGGTCAGAGTGTGTGCTCTACAAAAAGATTTCCAGCAATTTCCTCACGGAGATCAGACATTAGTTGGTGAAAGAGGCGCCTCCCTGTCTGGAGGTCAACGAGCTCGCATCAATCTCGCCAGGGCGGTTTACCGACAAGTAAGTACATTCTTAAAGACGTAAAAAGTAGAGTCTCGACGTCTCGTACACTTGTCAATCGCTTTAGTACTACAAGAGTAGATCAGTTTCTAAGCTATAATTACGTGTCTACAAACTTACCATTATTCATATAGAAAAACAATACAGGAAAAGAACTAAATTAGAGATAGGTACAAGTTGTATCTAGGTATGTTAACTCTAGTCATAATCTAGTTCTGTTTCCAAAACATGTTTACATGGCATGATCAGGCAAGACGCAATGTTATTATTAATGATTATAATTATGTTAAGTAGGTACTATAAGTACATGAAAGAATGCGCGATATTTTTAATTTAAATGTTGAACAAACATAATTAATTATTGACTTATTTAGTAATTGATGGGAAGATTCAAGAATATGTACCTAGATTGGTTTGGTATAAACAAACAGTAAAAAACTAAAGCCATTAATAAACTTATTTTTATACTAGCTTCCGCCCGCGGCTTCGTACGTGTGGTTTGTCGATAAAACAATACCCTTCTTCTTCGCAGTCGCTTAAAAAGTAGCATAATATGCTACTTTGACATATTATGTCAGTACCGATCATAATCTATCTATACATGGGGCACACTAAAAGTTTTGCACTTCAGCTAATCGGAACTATATGAATTTCGAATGTTATATTTTTTGAAACATTGCAACCTTCTTAGAAAAAAAATTGGCGTGAAATCATTTGTCAATTGTTTTTTATCACACATCAAAGATGTGTACAAAGATGTGTACACAACAAAAATGGAATTAAGTCGAAAAGATTTTAGAGCGATGATTTTTTATGATTTTAAAAGTGCTCTCTCTCCGCAAGACTGTGCCGCTCGTCTTCAAAATGCTTTTGGGAGAGAAGCACCTTGTTTGAGCACCGTAAGGCGATGGTTTGCTGAATTTGAGAGAAGTCGGGTTTCCTTACATGACGAATTTCGTGAAGGGCGGCCTTCAACTGCCGTCAACGAAAATAATGTGACTACTGTTAAGCGGCTAATTGAAGAAAACCCGCGGATTACCTATGAGACAATTCGAAGACTATTGGGGATTAGTATGAGCCAAATTCAGAAAATTTTACACGAAGAATTGAAAGTTCGGAAACTTTGTTGTCGTTAGATCCCTCATGAACTGACAGTGGAGCAGAAGCGGGCTCGCGTGGAATGGTGCTCACAGATGCTACTGAAGTACGACCACGGACATTCTAATGCTGTTTATGACATTGTCACGGGAGACAAAACTTGGAGTTATTGTTTTGAACCCGAAAAAAAAACAGTAATCTTGAAAATGGGTGTTTGAAAATGAGAACAGGCCAACAAAAGTGAGGCAGGCGAGAAACGTTGGTAAAAATATTATCGCGTTTTTTTTCTCAGGTACGGGTCCCATCTGCACAATTCTACTTGAAGATCAAAAGAGTGTAAATGCCGAGTGGTATTTTACCAATTGTTTACCCAGGGTGTTAGAAAAAGTTCGCGAAAGACGACCAAAAAGCCGTGTTCTCCTACATCATGACAATGCTTCTTCACACACGGCCAACAAAACAAAGTCATTTTTAGCTTCCGAAAAAGTACAACTCGTCACCCATCCTGCACATAGCCCCGACCTAGTACCCTGTGAATTCTGTATTTTCCCCAAAATCAAAGATTTGATGAGAGGTTTCACTTTTACCAACTCCGAAAAGGCAGTGATAGCGTTCAATCAGCATCTAGAAAACAAGACTACAGAGCTGTGGTCCTCCTGTTTTAAAATATGGTTCGACAGCATGAAATAAATTTTAAAATGTAAAGGAGTGTATTTTGAAAAGCAATAAACATAACATTTTGGTTATAACATGTTGTTTTTCTAAGTTACGCAAAACTTTTAGTGTGACCTACGTATACCAAATTGCATCTAAATCAGTCAAGCCGATAAGTCTTGAAAACTTAACAAACAGACAGGCACAGAGACAGACAGACATAGGGACAGAGTTACATTCGAAGTTATAATATTATGTATTAGGGTTTCATCAAAGATTCATGACATCAGGTGTTCTCGGTAATGTGTATTAATTGGTTTACTTGCTATTAAAATCAATCGGAAATAATCAGTTACTCACATTATTGGAAGCATGCCAACAACATAGCGAGCCTCTGGGAACTAACCGCAGCTGCGGCCTGTAGGCATTTTCAATATTTGCACAAACTATTTTGCATAATGTTTACATAAAATGTATTTGAGATATTACTATTATGCCTATTATACAGTGTTTTTTAACTGTAACAGTACGGCAGCACCCATGACCAGAGGAGATACAGGTACAATTTCTTTTAAAACATCAGCTCGTTTTCGAAGAAAAACATTTTGGCAATAAAAAATTTTTGATCAAGTTTGAGTAGCGCCTTAAAATGAATCAAGATGGTAAAATTTTTTTTTGATGCCGATCGATGCAGTTCTTTGTAAGAATCTTTATTGTATCAGATGAAAAAAATCTGAACAGCGGAAGTTAGTCAAATTTGATAAAAAGTATTCTCATGCAACAAGACAAACAAAATTCCTTCTACAAACATTTTATTAGATTCTAATTGCACATTAAAGAAGTATTAATACTGTAGCGATTAAGAAATTTAGAAACTCCATGCTCTCATGAGCAATTCAAAAACATTTCGTATTTCAGAACAATTTTGAATTTCGAACATGGTTCTTGCACCTGTCGGACTTTTATATCTAACCTAATTGGACTAGGACTAACCTAACTGTGCCGTGGATTGGGATGGCATTTCCAGCGCTATTATTAAGAAAACGAAAAACACCCTTGTACCTGTTATAACCTACGTCATTAACCTATGCTTCTCCTATGGTATCGTCCCACGTGTATTTAAGACGGCTCTTGTACACCCTATTCATAAATCTGGGGACAAAGGCAGTGTCGATAATTATAGACCTATATCAATTCCTACAACATTCTCCAAGATTTTCGAGAAATGTCTAAACTCTAGACTCACTAAATTCCTGGACAAATATGATATCCTTGCTGCAAATCAATACGGGTTTAGATAGGGCCGATCAACGGAGGATGATGTGCTTGACCTTACTGACACGTAGCTAAACACATTGATTCCAAAAACAAAACAATCAGTATCTTCCTTCATCTTTCAAAGGCCTTCGACACTGTCTCTGTCCCTCTCCTTCTAAATAAGATGGAAGCTATGGGTATAAGAGGCTCAGCCTTAAGCATATTCTCCAGTTATTAAAGCGACAGATCACAGTGTGTTATTATAGACAATTTCACAAGTACAAATGAGCGACTAACTTACGGTGTCCCACAGGGTAGTGTCCTTGGACCTACCTTGTTTGTCATATACGTAAACGAACTCTGCGGGCTTTCGTTGACAAACTGTAAGATTATGGCGTATGCAGATGACACTGCACTCCTGGTAACTGGAAAAACCTGGGATGAAGCAAAGGTTCACGCTGAGAATGCCCTACGTAGCGTTATACACTGGCTCTCGTATAATTTGCTTACCCTTAACGTAAATAAAACTAAATATATTACCCTGGGCCCAACTATGTCGTCGCAGCCTCGTGAAAGCTTTGCGCTCAGGGCGCACGTGTGCAATACTAATTCACTTGTTTTATGTAACGATTGCAGTGTTATAGACCGCGCGGACTGCATTAAGTACCTAGGGGTATTGATTGATAGTAATTTTACTTGAAAGCCTCAAATATCTGTTACATCAACTAAAATAAGAAAACTACTTTACATATTTAAAAAACTGAGATCTAGTGCAGACTATCACACCCTAAAAATAGTATATTTCGCGTTAGCACAGTCTGTCCTAGCTTACTGTATTGCGGCATGAGCTTTGGGTGAAGTCTTTGGCATTGAGCGCCAAAGACTTCACTCATACATAAGGTTAGGACGAGCCGAAAGGGCTATCCTCAAAGTCATGCATTACAAACCTATGCTGTTCCCAACACAAGAGCTCTATTCACTGAGTGATGTTATGTCTGTACGAAAGATTTTTATTCTAAATACAGTCCTACGTAAGCATTGTACTCTGTCCTATGAAGCTAGTACAAAAATAACTCGAAGAACTGCCAGTGTCTGTATTAAACAACCGTGCCGTACTGTTCTTGCCTTTCGCCACTTCCATTTCTTAGTCCCCTTTTTATATAACAGAACTAATAAAAACTATAATATCTACCCTTTAACATACAAAAAATGTTAAGACAAAGTTAAAAAAATGCTATCTACACTTACATATGAAGAAACCGAAGAAATCATACAAGTAAAACAATAAATTTCCCTCTATATTAGTAGATCACTGTTTTAGGTTCGCAAGTACACCCTTACCCACCAGACAAACATAACCCTCACAAAAACCCACCCTCACACATACACACACTACCACAAACTCACACACCATCGACCCTCGACACACGCAGATCCCCGTTTACACACATCCACACCCTCACTCACACACACCCACTCCCCTAAAACACTCTAAAACACATTCACACACACAGTCATACTTACAAAAAGCCGAGTTACCATGACATAGCATGTAAGTTTATTTAAGTTTTCCTATTTAAATCAAAATTTTGTAAACTAGCAAATTGTAACCTACCTATAATCAGGAACGTCTAACTCATTTAAATTGTATGTACGGGCACTGGAAACTGCGACACAGTATTTTACTAATGCAGTTTTCAGTGTTCACATTGTTTTAATCACATGTAAAAAAATTCACTTAAAAAAAATATTAAAAAAATATCAGTCATTGCATCATCTTATTTGTCCTATAATGGCATTGTCAAATACACAAAAAGTAGACTTAATTGAAGCATTACTTATTTGTCCTATCATGACAATGCCATGTTAGGTTACATATAAAAGTCCGACAGGTGCAAGAACCATGTTCGAAATTCAAAATTGTTCTGAAATACGAAATGTTTTTGAATTGCTCATGAGAGCATGGAGTTCCTAAACTTCTTAATCGCTACAGTATTAATACTTCGTTAATGTGCAATTAGAATCTAATAAAATGTTTGTAGAAGGAATTTTGTTTGTCCTGTTGTATGAGAATACTTTTTATCAAATTTGACTAACTTCCGCTGTTCATATTTTTTTCATATGATACAATAAAATGATCCTTACAAAGGACTGCATCGATCGGCATCAAAAAAAATTTTACCAACTTGATTCATTTTAAGGCGCTACTCACACTTAACCAAAAAAATTTTAATGCCAAAATGTTTTTCTTCGAAAACGAGCTGATGTTTTAAAAGAAACTGCGCCTGTATCTCCTCTGGTTATGGGTCCTGCCGTACTGTTACAGTTAAAAAAACACTGTATATTAAAATGATACGAGAAAAAACCCGTATGGCATTACTTACATCCGCTGTATTTCTTATTACTAAAACACATTTTCGCTATTTTTCATTAAAGGTTTATCCAATCACGAATATATTTTACGGCCGTAAGTAAATTTGAAAATAGAATGAGGCTCATTGCATTCCTAATACCAAAATCAAATACAACCTTTATGACAAATACTTATTTCTATTTAAAAATTTAAAGAGATCACGTTCTTAATAAGCTAAAATTAAATACAACCTCCATGACAAATCCTTATTACAAATAATAAATTAAAGAGGTCACATTCTTATGAAGTATGCTAAATTAATAATTTATTTGTTTATTTTATACTCAAATACCACTTCTGTAACCTAGCTGTAAGTTTTCCTAAAATTCTACAAATAAAATAAAATATATATGTAAATAAAACCAAATACAACCTCCAGAACAAATAGTTATTTTCTATTTAAAAATTAATATTACTAAAGTCTACTAGGGGGTAACAATGGGGTATCCAATTGGGAATGCAAACTTTTTTTTAGCAAAAAACTGTTAAATAATAATTTTATAACTTTCTCGCATTCGTGATGAAAATGTATATGTTAAGTATATTTGGGTATAAACGATCAAAAACACCCTCCTCGCGAGCGTCCTCGCTCGCTTTCGCACGCTCGTACACCATAATATCTGGGGTGTAAAATAGATCGCTTACAGCCCTTGTTTATCAATCTACTACTTATTGATTCTAAATATGTGTATATCAGGCAGACATATACCTCCTGGATGACCCCCTCTCAGCAGTGGACGCGCACGTGGGTCGACAGCTTTTCGACGAGTGCATCAGCGGCTACCTGCGCCACACCACGCGGATCCTGGTCACCCACCAGCTGCACTACCTCAAGGCTGCGGACTACATCGTCATTATGAATAATGTACGTACCTTACCTTCAGATCCCTCTAATACGGCTGTTTGAAGTTTGACAGCTGTCAGATGCAGATTTCATTGATACCTACCATTTGTCCAATGACACCGCTAGCCTAGATAGTCAAGTTTCCGAGATACGGGTGTTTAAAGTTTGACAGCTGTCATCAGAAATGCAGATTTCATTGATACCTGCCATTTGTCCAATGACACCGCTAGCCTAGAACGTCTAGTTTCCGAGATACGGCCGTTTGAAGTTTGACAGCTGTCATCACAAATGCAGATCTCATTGATACCTACCATTTGTCTAAAAACACCGCTAGCCAAGATAGTCAAGTTTCCGAGATACGGGTGTTTAAAGTATGACAGCTGTCATCAGAAATGCAGATCTCATTGTTATCTACCATTTGTCTCAAAACACCGCTAGCCCAAAACGTCCTTACGTTCCTCTGAAACCCTTCAATTAAAAACTCCCCACCATACCTCAGTATTTTATAGTACCTCTTTTACTCTGCAGGCTACCAGACTCTGGAATGCCCTACCTGTCTCAATTCGTCATGCAAAATCTCTCCCTATCTTTAAAAACATGGTCAGACAACACTTTCTGTCATCCATTGCTCACTAGGCCATTTATTTATTTATACATTTTTATAATTTATGTATGTAGGTATGACAATATATATATATAAATATATATATAAATATATATATATATATATGTATTTTATGTATCTTAATATTAATATTTATTAATTTTATGATAATATTATTTAATATAATTAAGCATTTTATTTTATATTAACTATATTTTTTATAAATTGTAATATATGCTTGTTTTTAAAAAAAAAAAAAAAACTGATTCTAAAAAAATCTTATGCCGCCGTCCTTATTTGTTCATATAGATTCTGTCCATCCAAAGGTTGCCTGGAAGAGATCGCTTTTAGCGATAAGGCCGCCCATTGTACCTATGATTTGAAATTGTATTTTCTTTTATATGTTTGTATTTAATGGTGTGCAATAAAGAAATTATCTAATCTAATCTAATCTAACGTCTAGTTTCCGAGATACGGTTGTTTGAAATTTGACAGTTGTCATCAGAAATGCAGATCTCATTGATAGGTACATAGGTAGATACCTACCATTTGTCGTGCATTTGTTAACCCTCCGTCGGCCGAGACACGTTCTCGGAGACCCGGATGACGAAATCACTTCCGCTAATGAGGAAGAGTCATCCACATTAGACAGAGCAAACACTCGACAAATACACCGACCTCGCCGGCGAGGTCGACGAGTCCCTTTAGTCGCCGCCTACACGAGGTACAAGCACGTACCCGGGCGTTTCTCTCCTATCCCCGTCCTGGCAACAGCCCAAGCCGAGGATCGTACCTAAGTGGTGCCCTTGCGCTAGTTGCCTCATCAAAAATAAAATTATAGGGCTGAGCGCCTTCTGCGCTCCCCAAAAGCTCGGTTAAGCTGCAACGGCCTCAGAGGCCAACAGCAAGATAAGTCCATTCGAAAAAAAAAAAAATGTCGTGCATTTGTCCCACGACACCGCTAGCATAAAACGTCTAGTGTCCGAGATACGGGTGGTACTATGTTTTTATGCGTTCAGTAATATTTGTTCCGATGATGTTCACCGATATGTGTAACCATACTATGTTAACTGAAGAATGTGACCGTAGCAGATCACCGACTTTTAGATGTATAAGATTTTTGGAAGTTTGTAAATGGTCATCGACTTTTAGCTTTGACTGTACATAAAATCAATGTATACTCCGATCACTGGTAATGATATACAACGGACAAACACTAATTATGTGATTATAATCATTTGCAATCAAACTTAATTTACAATGTAGCTCATGGCGACAAACGAGATGAATTATTGTTTTTACGAAGGATTTTATCTTACATAACATAATTTGAAGCATACCTACTGGTTAGATGATTAAGGTTAACCCAAATAAACACATCGAAATGATATTTTAAAAGTTCTTGACGTCCGGTGACTCATTTATAACCTATTACAAAGAGATTACACCTAAGTATTTATTAATAAGAATAATTGTCAAAACAGGGAACTGTAGAAGCAAAAGGAACATACCAAGAATTGATGTTATCTGGGAAGGATTTCGCCAAGTTACTATCGTCTTCTCAAGATGAAAACAATACCGAAGCTGAGAAACCGCCTCCTATGTCGAGACGCACTTCTGCTAGGGTAAGCTTACTTACTATTACGAACGTATGGTTAACAAAATATAATATATGGTTAACTAGGTAACTCCATGTAAACACCATTTTTTTCTAGGCGCCCCTACTTGTTATTCTTAATTACACAGTAAAGACGTGTGTTTAATTTCAAAAGCTTCAATTTAATCATTAGTGAACGAATGGAGGTGGAGTTAACACTTAACCTCAAGTGGGCCATAGGTATACTTTTTTTATCCTAGTTGGAGATCGAACAAACTTATGGCGCACCTCATGTTAAGTGGTAACCATCGCCTATAACAGAGAACTGCCTCGTAGTTCACGCACCTTAGAAATATGCCCTACAATGCACTGCCATCCATCAACTTGAGGCATATACCTATAAAGTGTCATGTACATGTAATTTCACCGGCAACAATACCCTTCAAACCAAAACACAGCAATGCTGTTTGGGGCCAGAAATAGGTATGGTGGTAGTAGGTACTTCCTCGGGCGAGTCCTTTCACAAGGAACTTTACTACGCATAAAAGCTATTACTAGCTTCTATAGACTTGTTTCATATCCAAATCCTCTAAATAAAAAAAGGTATAACTTTGTCCAATTTCGTAGCTGTCCACCACACGGCGACCATCATTGTCTGAATCCATGTCCGGGTGCGAAGGCCCTGCTCAAGAGATGGAGGAGGAGGAGCGGGAGACGGGATCCATGAGCTGGCGGGTCTACAGCGCGTACCTGCGGGCCGGCGGACGAACCCCCAGACTCCTGATGACGGCGCTAGTGCTGATCATAGGACAACTGTCTGCTACGCTGTGCGACTACTGGATTACATTCTGGTACGATATATTATGTATTTTATGATTTATAGGGTTCTGCAGTTGAACTAGAAACCCTTAAAGTTTCGCCATATACGTCTGTCTGTCTGTCCGACCAGTTGCAGCCGTTTTATTCGTAGACTATACCGCGTGTCACCGCATTAATGACATTAATTTAAATCACGGGTAGGGCTGATGCCTAGTATTGTTGTAAAATAGTTTTTTTTTTTAATTCATTATCATGAAATTTATTTATTTTTCAAGCTACCTTAATTTCAAATCCTAAAATATCAATGAAACAGCCTGTATAAAATAGGTAAACAAATCATATTCATTCATCATGTAAGTGTTATACACAGACCACTTAGATGTACTACGCTGATTTATACTGACTAAGGGGCATCGGCGCAAAGGCGCCGCCGATTTTCGTTAAAAACTTGTTTAATGGAAATGTATCGATTACTGGAAAATATTTATCCAGTACCGGTATTAAACCAATCTCTAAAATCGCTTAATAATAATAATAAATATTGCTGGACATTTCACACAGCGCTATCTAGCCCCGAACTAAGCAGAGCTTGTACTATGGGAACCAGATAACTGGTAGAATACTTATATACTTTTTTTTGTAAATACATACTTATAATATGTAGAAAAACAACCAGACGAACAAATATCTGTAGATCATGCAAACATTTGTTTCTGGGCGGGAATCGAACCCGCTACCTCCTGCGTCTCAGCCGGCTATTCGCCCACTGCGCCACGGAGATAGTCAAATACGATTCTGCATATGTGTTTTAAATTAATGTCGTGAATGCGGTGACAGACTGTATGTGCTGTAAAGCTGGTTTGAGTTTAGTTAAATAGGTCTTTCAAAAACACTATAAGGTATCCTTTACACTTTTTGATACAAGAGCCCGTTTACGAAATATAAAGCTGAATATAAAGGTTCTTTGGATGAGATCGCTTTTAGCGATAAGACCGCCCATTGTACTTACCTTTATTTTTGTGTATTTCTTTGTATTTTCAATTTTGTTGGTGTCCAATAAAGAGTATTCTATTCTATTCTAAAGCATCAAAAATGGGTATTTTCGTAATAGTGTCCTTCGACTCGTAACAGCCAACCCGCTATCCTTGTATACCTAATACCTAAAAAGTAACCACAATACATACCTAATACTACAGTAGTTGTAAGAAGAATTACCAAAGCTGAGTAGACTACTCGTTTACCAGCAGTAGCCGACCTCCAGCTTATGTCTGTAGGTGGCTTTATTAACAGTGCTTACAAGTATATGCACTGTTTATAAAGCCAAAAAAGCCTGTTTGTACAAAATGACCCAAATCAACTGCAAAATTATCTTTGTAAGAGGCTTGACCAATTATTTAAATTATGACCTTGATAATAGTTTGCTACTTTCCGATCGTTCAAACGAAATTAAAAAAAAACTTTCTTTATTTTAGGACAAATGAAGTGACCCGTATAAAGGAAAAAGAGAGCAATGGCACAAGCAAAGATTACGACCGATTAGTAGGTTCCAATGATGCCCCCAGAAACAGCACATTCAGTCTAGCGAGCTACTTCTCTGGAGTCGTTCAAAAACCTGGTGAGTACTGTCATAATAGTTCACAACAAACCTTGACACGGTGAATGGCTTTAGGAGACGAATTTTGAATGGTATGAATTGCCATCCATTGTGTAACTGAGCGAGACTAATATACGTAATAGGTAAGAGCACTGGCCAATATATTGATCGACATTATTTAGCGAACATACTGGAAACAAACTGTAGCCGAAAATGTAGCTAATATATAATGAAGCATCTGAATAGGCTGGGTAAAACAAACCACATATATGCAACAGCTATGTTGTAACCACAATTAACTGATTTAATTGTTTTATAGAATCAACCACAGAGCCAGAAACTAATTGGCATAAAAGCTATACTTTTATATATCAAAGCGAATATTTACAACAGAAGCGTTTTGCATTAACAGATATGGATATTTACGCATATATCGGTCCCCTGGACACCGCGCAGTACCTCTATGTATACTCGGCGCTGATCGTCTGCTGTATCTTCTTCATCACGGCGAGAGCGTTCATGTTCTTCAAGGTGTGCATGACGGCTTCCAGGAATCTGCACAATGACATGTTCCATTCCATGCTGCGAGGGGTGATGCGATTCTTCGACTCTAACTCATCAGGTAAGGCTTTGAATGGCCGTAGTGTACATCGTAGACACAAGAGGTGGACTGGGTGTAAAAAACAGGCACTGCAAGCAGTCTTGCCGAGGGTACTGTATACCTGGTTTATTATGTACATACTAGCTCCCGCATGAAATGGCTAAATAAAAAAAAACTAAATATAAAACCTTCTCCATGAATAAACACATAGATGGGTCAACTTTCATGGTGATCGGTCAGTATCGGAGTTCATGGGTGCCGCCCTGTATAAGATATGTATTCTAATGTATAATGTTTCATAAAACATTTTGAGAAGTAATTATAATCTATATTAGTCAAAACATTCACTTCAATGTCATTAAGTAAGGCAGGTAATTATGAAAAAATCTGGACACCCTTGACCCTTGTGCATTACTGCACTGCTCTTGTCCTTAAATCAGGTGTTAAATAAGTTAGGTAGGTAGGTATCATAGGAAAGTAGATAGATAGGAAGTACATTTATTGAAACTGATTCCAATTTACCCTACGAAATCAAAAGAAAATAACGTATATTCAAAAACATCCTCAAAACCAGGCACTGTTTATACGTCGCCAATATCCATTTTTTTATTTACAAGGTGGTATGTTGTGTACGACATTAAATGAAAACACGGGTAGGGCTAATGGCTTAGTATAATTGTAAAATTGTTTTTTTTTTTAAACTTTACTATTGAAAATTTTCAATTTTCAAACAATTTTTTATCAATTCCTAAAAATATCAATGAAAGAGCCTGCACAAAATAGGTAAACAAATCATATTTGTTCAGAAGTAGTTCGTGTAAGAAGACTGACTAAGCAGCATCGTCGCATAGGCGCCGCCGATGTTTTTTTTATTGGAAATGTATCGATTACTGGATAAATATTCAAACAAACTGTATTAAACCCACGTCTAAAATTTGTAACTACAATTTTGGATGTCTGTTTTAAATTAATGTCGTACATAACATTACAGGTTGTATATAGATGGATAGATATAACCTTTTTGTATCTTTTCAGGGCGTATACTGAACAGATTCTCCAAAGATATTGGTGCTTTAGACGAGCTCTTGCCGCGGTTCCTGCTAGAATGCATTCAAATCTACCTCGTGATGTTCAGTATCCTAGCTCTCAACGCAGCTGCACTCATATGGACACTGTTACCCACCACTATCATCCTGCTGCTTTTTTACAAGATTCTACAAATCTACCTGAAGTCTGCTCAGTCTATCAAACGATTGGAAGGGACGAGTACGTATTGTTTACGTCACAATCGAGACACACATGTTCATTATCTGCTGAACAAACCATTCAACACACAGTTAAACAAATGAGGTGTATAGAATCAAATGCAGCTTAGTCCGGTTTGTGTCTTATTTCACTTGAGAATGGATTTTAGTTAATTTAATAACTATTTAAACCATTAGGGACGTCGGGAGTGCTTTGGTCATAGTTTTTTTATTCCTACAGTAAGTTTTTACGAGATATTCTCTTTTATTTAATGACAAAAATACGGTGAAATAGGATTTTTTTTAATAGGCTGAAAAATCAGCGGAAGTGGATATAGCTGTCTATGATTCTATATGCCTCAAATATACAGTTTTACGAACGCTATAAAGTGATCACAAAAATTGCGTCAAGTGGAAGTCCAGAGGTAGAGCATCGCTACCCGAATCACCACCATGTATGTGGCATTTATGTAATCTTCTAATTTGGATCAAAAATTAATTTAATATTCAATTTTTTCTATTAACTTCAGAAACTTTCTCAGTTTAAGGACTACTGATGAGAATTTGACTTTTAAGGATCTTTTCAGAAAATTTAATTAAGCTAATTCAAATTCTTCATCATGAAAACTTGATTCTACGTAACCCATGTTGCGAAATGGACACAATTTTTGCACTAAAATAATCATTGTGCCTGAACTATTTAAATTGGTAAAGCACATGAGATTGATCCGTGTAGCCCTAGAGTCATGTAGATTCGGTGTACCTCTGGACTTTCGCATGATACTATTATTTTGGGACATCCTGTTTACCTATATGAATAACTAGCTGTTGCCAGCGGCTTCGCACGCGTGGTTTGCCAATAAAAAGTAGCCTATGTGTTAATCCAGGTTATGATCTACGTACATACCAAATTTCATCGCAATCGGTTCAGCCGTTCCTGCGCGAAAAAGTGACAAACATCCATACATACAAACTTTCGCGTTTATAATATTATTAATTAATTAATTAATATAGTAGGTTTTATTTTAATGCGGCATATGTTTTCTTTATAGTTTTAAAATAAACATACTGTTGGTACTCTGCCTGGATGTAATAATATTGTATTTGTTTCAGCACGAAGTCCCGTGTTCTCACACATGTCTGCCACTCTTAATGGAATTAGTACGATTCGTTCAGCCGGAGCACAACAAAGACTGATAAAAGAATTCGACCGATTTCAGGTTCGTCTATACAATTTTCACCTTTACTGGTTGTAACTCTACATGTCAAACTGTCAAAACTGAATCTGGACTCTTGAGTCCTAACTCCTAATGTACTAAAGGCCATTTTAATAGGTAACATTTGACGTCTGTTGACGTCTGTCAGGTCGGTACAACTCGTACCGAACTCGTACTCGTATCGGTCATTATTACAATAAATATGTAATCGTAATTGAAAAAAGTTAAGCCATTGTGCAGTTCTAGCAAAACGAAAAAATAAATTATTTTATGACCGCCGTTACAAGGTTACGTTGTTGAATTTTGATGAATTGTCAAACGTTACCTATTAGAATGACCTGACTTTATATAGTTTGTGACAATAATTGTCATTATCATATTAGTCAAAGGACGTCCACTGCCGAAAATTGGCCTCCCCCATAGATTTCCAGAGCGACCGATCTTGTGCGGTCTGCACCCGACGGCTCCCACCAACCTTTATCAGGTCGTCTTTCCATCTAGTGGGGGGCCGTCCTAAGCTGCGCTTTCCAGTGCGTGGTCTCCAGGACTTTTTCGACTGTGATTTCTTTGAAAACTGACAAAAATTCTAGAACCTGACCGACATACTACGAGCAACCCTCAAAGGCAAAAGTGTAATAATAAAAACCGGCCAAGTGCGAGTCGCACTCGCGCACGAAGGGTTCCGTACCATTATATATAAAAACGGCCAAGCCCCACTTAAATATTTATTTTATTCTGTTTTTAGTATTTGTTGATATAGCGGCAACAGAAATACATCATCTGGGAAAATTTCAACTGTCTAACTATCACGGTTCATGAGATACAGCCTGGTGACGGACGGACAGACAAACAGACGGACAGACAGACAGTGGAGTCTTAGTAATAGGGTCCCGTTTTACCCTTTGGGTACGGAACCCTAAAAAATAGATTTAGGTACATATTAAGACTTTTGCTTTTTATAAACAGGGTCCAAAAATTCCTCGCCAATTCCTCACACGATACTTATCTGAAAATATCCCATATTTTTGTAGTTATGATTAAAACTTACTGCTAAAACTTTTTGTAAATTTTATTTAACCCCCGAAGTAAAAAGAGGGGGTTCAAGGTTTTTATTTTTTTGATTTATTATTGTTTCTGTCTGGTTGGTCCAATATTACGTAACGCACAAACGTTTATCGAGTTTTGAGGAACATTATTGATTTTTTCAGGATATTCATACATCAACATGGAGCAGTTATCTGGCAAGCGGAGTCACGCTTGGCTTCTGGTTGGATTTCATCTGCGTGCTGTATCTAACCATTGTTATAGTAGCCTTCCTTGTCATCGACAGTAGTAAGTACCTATTACATACGAACAATATTGTCATAATGTAGCTCTGCACACAGCGGGGCTCACTCAAAAATAACTCTAGGCAATTCTAAGTTACACCAACCTATGTCCCAAATTAAATTCTTTATTAAATTATCTAATGCGTTACATCTATGCATTTTGAATGACTAAAACTAAAAATAAACACTAGGTACCAAACAAACAATAACAAATTTACAATTCCCAATCTAGATCAAAATCTGCATAAAGGGTATTTCCTACACGGTAAGACATATCAAATAATGCTAGAAGGACTCACGTCACCGATTTTGAATAATAACAATAATATAAAGATTTTGGAAAATGTTATAAGTACACGCCTCGGGAATCGAACCAACTCTTGTTGGAAAAAATACAGTTGCTTAAAACAAGCAATTACGAGAATCTATACGGCTATAAATAGTAGGTATTTATTTATTTGTAAAAATACTATTTATATGCGTTCATTTTTAGAATAGACGGAATCTACAACTTGCTTTGCTTCAACTTTTCTTGTTAGCACAAGTGAGGCGTGGAACTCACTTCCGGCGTATGTTTTTCCAAACCAGTATAAACTTGGAGTCTTCAAGTCCAGAGTGAACAGGTTCTTTCTAGGCAAGCGTGCTCCATCTTCGATCACACCTTCACTTACCATTAGGTGAGGTAGTGGTCAAGCGCTTGGCTATCATCAATAAAAAAATCTACTAAACTTCATGTAAATCGGTCCAGCCGTTTAGTCGTGTAAAAGTAACAAACTGGCAGACAGACTTATTTGTTAATATATATTAGCGCAATTATAATATTAGCACACACAGCTTAAATATACATTTATTATAGACTCTGATATCAGTATGGATTAGATAAACAAAAGTCAGCGTCAGTTGTACAAAAAATAGAATCCTCATTTGAGCGTGCAAAAACAAATTGACCCCGACGTGATTTGAACACGCAACCTTCTGATCTGGAGTCAGACGCGCTACCGTTGCGCCACGGAGTCGATGAAAAAGACTCTCTAAATTAATACTTAGTCGATCTGATGAAAGTCTTATCTGTCACTAATTAAACATTAACTAAAACCTTACATAATAAGATGAGAAATTCGTATTTCGCAAATTAAACATTTTTTACGACATGATGAAATACGTCGTATAACAGATGGCCTAGATCTATGAATTTTTTAGTCTAATCTTGGACTTTAATTTTTATTTTATTAATTAGGTCTACCAACGATTGCAACAATATTTCATGCTTAACTAAAGATTAATTTAAGTAGGTACTAATTGCACAACCAATTATAGGTAAACACCGCATGCCTTACTGCATGATTTATCAAGGACATCGATATTGATCTGAAATGTTTATAACAGAAACGATATTCTCTGGCAACGTGGGCTTGGCGATATCGCAGACGCTGATTCTAACCGGAATGCTGCAGTTTGGCGTGCGACAAACAGCCGAGGTCATCTCTCAGATGACCAGCGTCGAGCGGATACTGCAGTACACACATATTGAACGGGAATCCAAGTGGGAGAAAGGAGGTGAGAATTATTTGTGTCCATTTCACCACCTCTGAGTAACGCTATCCAACGGTAAAAAAATATAGGCTTATGTTTTGACATGAAAACACATAAAGAGAATGATTTTTATCGGTCAAATAATAAAGTTAAAATATTTACATTAGATTAGATCATTCTTTATTGCACACCTAAAACAATGCAACTAAAAATAGCACCGGAAAACCATGTGATACAATTGGCGGTCTTATCGCTGCATAGCGATCTCTACCAGACAACCTTAGGATGGAATGGACTTTATGGATATTACCTATTACTCAAAGGTCGTTAAACAATATTTCCCAGTGGTCAGATTGGTAGTTAGACTAGTCTGAGCAACGGGAATTAATATTCCCAGTTATCAGATGCACTCGATATCGACTACAAAGTAGTTTTCATCAGTTCTAGTTTTATGGACCTACTAATACGCAACGCTTAGCCTTAAAATGTCTTCCATAGCATAGATACGAGTACTGGCTGTAGCCAGACATTTAGCTCCTGTATTATATTTAGCCATCGTGTTGGTCTATTGGGATCATCCCACAGGCTAACATGATGGAACACTGGGATAACGCGATAGAAACATCCCACTGGGATGTTGTTCCAACTTCAGAAACTGAAGTGTTTCTTATATAAATTATAGGCTAGCCTTTGATCACGATTTCGCCTATCGTAAGCGATGAAGTCTACGATGGAAAACGCTTGCCTAGAAAAAAACCTGTAGGTTGTGAGTTTGATTTGCATATCACGTAAGTATGCAATGCTAACAAATAAGCAAAAAGTGTGCATATATCAAACGATGTTTGGACTTGCCTCTAACTGTGCACAAACTCGTGATGATATCCTAGAGGGTATCGTTTCCCGTGTCTGCGTACTGAGTAAGAGATCTAAGTGAAGATACATACCCAATATAGGGATTACAAAGTCGTGAGTCTATTTATATATATTTTTTTTTTAGATAAGGAATCACCGAAAAATTGGCCTTCCCAAGGTCGCGTGGAATTCCGTAACTGCTACATGAAGTACACTCCAGAAGATTTGCCCGTGCTCAAGAACCTAAACTTAGTAATTGAAAGTGGATGGAAGGTTGGCATCGTTGGACGGACTGGTGCCGGGAAATCGTCCTTGATATCATCTCTTTTCAGACTAGCCATTCTGGAAGGAGAAGTTATCATCGATGGCGTTGATACGAAATACTTAGCTCTGCAGGTAATTTTATTTATTTATTTGTAAGAGAACCAACCGCTTTATTTTAATAGATTGTAGATTTAGAGAGCAAATTAATGGAAGAAAAAAATCCAAAAACACTCTGCAAACAAAACGATTAATCTCCATATTCCTTATTTCCATGTTCAATATCGTCATTATTTTCCTAGGTACATAATGAGTTATTATTTTCGTAGCAAGATTTACTCCATTGATGTGGCTTTTCCTTTTCCAGGACTTGCGGTCGAAAATTTCCATAATCCCTCAAGAACCAGTACTATTTTCAGCGACAGTCAGATACAACTTGGACCCGTTTAATAACTATGATGACGAACAGCTTTGGAGAGCACTGGAAGCTGTAAGTTGCTAGAAAATAACTTGCGGAAATTGGGTGTACCTATTTCAGAGGTGTTGTAGCAAATTGGTGTTTAGTATTTACTGACATATTGATGTCGTTTCAGGTGGACTTGAAAGCTGCAGTCCCTGCTCTAGACTTCAAAGTGTCAGAAGGCGGCTCAAACTTCTCTCTCGGCCAGCGGCAGCTCGTGTGCCTCGCCCGAGCTATTCTTCGAGGCAATCGGATCCTGGTCTTAGATGAGGCCACTGCAAACGTCGATCCTAAGTAAGTAACTATTCCAGCCTATTATTTTATTCTTTCAGTCTATTTAGACCTTTACCTTTGTTGGGAATTTACCGTTCATTGCAGTGGAGGCAACGGTTTTAAAGATTCGCACAGGTTTGTTAGGGCATGTGTTGTCGCTGTTCACCTGTCAAATCCCAGATAATTCGATTAATTCTGTTGACAAAAACTAAAAATTATTTAGTGTTGACAACTCTAAAATGGCAACTGTAACAAATGGCATTGTGCTCTGGGATATTACGATAACATTGTACTAATCTGGCTCTCTTTTTCAGAACTGATGAATTTATCCAAAGAACAATAAGAACAAGGTTCGCCGACTGCACAGTCCTCACCGTGGCGCATCGCCTGAACACCATCATGGACTCACACCGGGTGATGGTGATGGACTCCGGCCGCCTGGTGGAGTTCGACCATCCCTACAAACTCCTCAGCAACCCAGAAGGGTATTTCACGAAGATGGTCAATGAAACCAGTGATAAAATGTCGACGCAACTCAATGAAATAGCTAAAAACACTTTCCTACATAATGGTGGAGTTCTAGAATAATACGTTTTGAATTATATTGAAAACATTTAATATAGTTAAAGTATTGGAGTGATGCATTGGTAAGTAGGTAGGTTGTATAGGTGTATCATCTTAGTACCTACTTCAAGTAGGTAATTAGGTACCTAGGTAGTCACTTAATGTTAAGGGAAAACATTGGAATGATCACCAGATTTTTTTCCATAAATTTATCGTAGTTAATAAGTATAGTTTTTAGTATGAAACATTTTTCACGCTCACTATTCAGTAGGTAGGTACAGTCACGAGTAATAAGATGTTAATGCACTTGAGGTACCATGTCGCACTAACGAGCGCTTACTATTAGACGGTATGCGCTCATCGAATAAGTCAACTTTAATGCGACATTGTACCAAACGGTTGACATCTTATTGCTCATGGATGTATTCTTCAGCGTTTAAGGGCACGTTTATGAAGACCGCGGAGCCCTAAGAAAAACAGTTCACATTCACATCCTATGCATTTTTTATACCTAGGTATTTGTATTTCTATTATTAAAATGTAGGTAGGTAGGTACTGTATGCCTCTGTACTAGGTACTCGTAGTTAATAATTTACTAAATGCATAATTCCAATACTTCATCAATTTCTAAGATTTTTATTAGGTAAAGAATAATATTAAAGAATTATAATTATAGTTATATAAACCTACCTACTGTGCAGGAAGGAAGCCATGTAACATATTTATTTTACCATGAAAATTATATCTACCATTATTTTGTAAGAATCTACCATTTAAAATGTCATAGAGGTTATCCTCGAGCAATTATAAAACAAGCTTTCTATTAATGGTTTTATTTTTTTTTAATTAAGCGCGCGGCTACACAAGCTTTTCCATATCCCCAAGGCTAAGACACTTATGACAAACCTTATGAAAAAATCGCCACTAACGAGGGTCCTTCGCTTATTATACAAACTCGGTGCAGATGAAGATTTTGATCTTTTTGTGATTTCTTAGACAAAATTCACAGAATAGGTAGTACAGTACCTAAGTGTAGTAGATAGTGATTTGGTAAATTATTAATGTTAGGATAATAAAAAAGTTAAATAAAGAAGAATAAATAAATCTTACGCGTGCCACTGAGCAGCTACGCAGCCGGACTACGACGGACGCGACGGTCGTTTTGCTACGCAGTACGCACGCCACAGACGCACGCACGGCATCGCTACGTACTGCAGCTACTGTTACGTCACTGTTACTCCATCATGCATCTTACATTTCTGATTACATACACTGGTAACAACAGATGTCGCTACTTGTATCACTCTTTATAATCTATTATTAGGAAGTTCTGTAACATAAATTTACTCTATGGTCCATGAGACCTTTACGAAATGACAGCTAGCCAGCTTGATTTTGATGTTTGACTTGATTGATGGACATGGTTTCCAGTTATGGGTTTTTTTTGGCAATTTTGGGTAAAAATATGGCTGTTGACAAAATTTAGGTGAAATAAAATTTGCGGAGAAAAGGTTGCGTAGAAAATAAAAGGCATGGTGAATTTAAGATTTTTTTTTCTACCAATGACCATCAAACCAACATTAAATAATAGCTCAGATTGGAATAAAAATGAACGCACCCGTACCTACCCGTAGATAACCCAATTATTTGAGTAGGTACTCGTACGTACACAGTAACAAAATGTGTTTCACACTCTTTGAACATACCCACACGGCCGCGCCGCAATCGCAAAGAATGCGTGCTAATCTCACACATTTAAATTATTAGTCCAGATAAATGTCACAAAATTACTTGTTGTCGTTCAGTAGCAAAAAAAATTAACCAATACGAGACAAGATAAAAAATTACAAACTGTCAGGATGTCAGATACTCGTTGGCTGGCTTTTAAGGAGCAATTTTAAATTTTAATATTTTGATGTATAATGAATAAACTAATGCAATATATAAACAGATTTAAACATTTTATACGATTAAAATAATGTTTTTGGGTAAAACACTTTCTTAGATATAGCAGTTAAATTTTTGGAATCTGGGTCACGTTCTAAGATATTCTCTGGCAACACTGCTGATGGATGAGTGAGACGGACTGACAAATCTGACTGACCTGACTTCTGACGGACGATCGCGCTTGCTTGTTCAATGTTCGTTTTGTTCATCTGTCTTTCTTGTTCAACAACGATTTATCATCTAAAACTTACAAATTGTATTACTTCAGGAAACATTGAATAAATAGATCTTACTATATAATGTAAGCAAGACTGTCATCATGAGTTCTAGTTCATATAATATGTTCCATATCTTTCTTAATTCAGAATTTCACTGTTTCCGTTCCAGAAAACATGACATCGAATCCAATTAGCACGCCGCCGTCGGTATCATGGGCTCAGAGAAGCTCTCGAGTTTTTTTAACGTTCAATGTCGAATGTGATAAACCGGACATCAAAATTGAAAAGAAAACAGTTTCATTCAAAGGCACATGTGCACCTGACAACAAACTCCATGAGGTTATCATTTCACTGTATGCTGAAGTAGACCCTGAGAGGAGCAGTTTCCGCAACAAAGGTAGATTAATCGAAGTCTATCTCACCAAAGATAAATCTGATGAACCGTTCTGGCCATCTCTTACAAATGATAGGAAAAAGCACCACTGGCTCAAAGTGGATTTCGAGCGCTGGCAGGATGAAGACGAGGAAGGTGTTGCGGGAGACGACTTTGATGATATGAATGATTTATTTGCGAACAAAATGGAACTTAGTGATGGTGCAGATGACAAAGATGAATCAAGCTCAAGTGATGGGGAAGACCTTCCAGATTTACAATAAAGGATCTCAATGTAGGAATTCTACAACAACCAAATAACATCAGCTAGTTTAGTACCTACCTATATTGTAATTGACGACAATATTGTGCTTTTATACAAAGAACAGTTTGTTTGAGGAACTCATTATTTAAAAGAACCTACTTGTGTGCACTTGCACAAATGGTATGATTTTTTTTAATTTTCAGTATGAAGTAGGTACCAAATTTATGATTCTTTACATATTTATGTATACAAAATATATAACATACCTACTGAAGTTAAAAAACCTGATAAGCGCTAGTTTGGTGTTATAATTCTATAGATTAGTTATAACCACCAGAGGGTGGCTGATATATTGTATAAACCACTGTATTCATTTGCTGACATTTAAATAGGTGCTAGACCTTAAGTTTCATGAACAAGCTTTAACCTAATTTTTCTATATTTCTTAAGTGGAGTGTGTAATAGGTTTTATTATGTGTATTTACACAGTACCTTTAAGTATGGTTAGCTTTGGTATGGTCAAATACAATAATTATTATTATAGTTTGGATGAAGTTAAAATAATATGGCCACTACGGATTAATTAAAAAATATGGATGAAGGTCTGCTTTCAGGTGCTGTATCCAAAGTATGCCAGTCAGTTGTAAATACAGTGCTAAACTCACACATTTGCGACACCTGTGCCCATTGACAGCCAATGGCCAAAAGGCAGCCATGTGCAGTATGACCATCTGTGCATGCATTATGTGTCTGTAAAGCGGCGCCGACGACACTGCGGGTTCGGCGCCGCATCTTATTTTATTCATCCATGATACTCTCTTAAATTGAGGTAGGTAAGTGTTTTATAAATGGGTGATTTATGAACAAATTTTTTGTAAAATATTTTGTCTGATACAAAAATATGTAAGAATTTTTATCTGGAGTTGGAATAATGATGTAAACAATCAAACATTGCTTACTTCTTCATCTTAATTCCACCTATACACTTAAACATACCTAAATAAATCTCAAATGCAAAATATTGAAAGATAATGCTCTGAGCACACATAAAAATAATGTTTTATTTCTTTAATTCATCTGTGGCTCTGCAAAGTAATCTCAAGTAAGTTCATCTTTGCAAAGTAATTAGCTATTAAGCATTATCTGTATATTTTAAAACGTCTAATATACGTACTTTCGTTTTTTAAATACCTTTTGTTTTTTATTCATGAATACCTATCTTCCTATTAAAACCGACGCAACCGAAGGTTGTGCACTTTATTTTGATAGCTGACCTTGAGTGAAGAGATGGTCGTCCAAGGCTGCCTACCTAGGGATATGCAAGGTTGTCGGCAATGCGTCTCTTAAATAAAAATAAAAATGCCTTTTATTTCTTGCACTTTTTACACTTGTGACTTATTAATTAGGAATTTTAAATTGTTAGGTAAGTTAAGGTATTGGTTAGTATTTAATTAATATTTATTATGTTTCTTATTTAGTTTTTTTTTATTTTGCAAGAACCCCTAGATTGGGTGAAGGCCTCCTCCAAAGATGCCCATTTGTCTCTGTCTTGCGCTATTTGGCCCCAGATTGGGCCGGCTGTTTTTATGTCTCTTTTTTTGTGCGTCTTAAACGCGCGTAAAATCTGTGGCCATCCCTTGTGCATGTCATGGGGCTCCAGGAATGTACCTGTGCCACTCCTTGGCTTGCCAGCAGCGCAGGGGCCGCACTAAGCATTCGTGTAGAAGGCACCCGAATCCATCAACCCGATTATCACAAGACTAGTGACCGTCTCCCTCTTCGACCATGAAAGCACAAGGTGCATATTTGTAACATCCTAGACTTATACGTATCTATCCAGCAGCCTATGGGTGACATACGCCATTGCTAAACAGTACCTAAAGTAAGCCATCGCGCTGTGCCGATCGCACGATCTCTGTGTAAAATTTTCATGCAAGAGTGGAGTTCTGTCTAACGTCCATTAAAAAGAGAGTAAGACACACAGTGCTTGATAAAAATAGTAATAAACCATAGACGAACTAGATAACTACAGAAGACTTCATAGTACCTACCTATCTTATTGATAGTTATTCTCTTTTAGTTTTTGTGTTTTACGCATAGAGTACGGCCTAGGTAAGGCATCTGCCTACTATTGACGTGCTCTACGTCACATCAATCAGACATTTTGTTAGATATATCTCAAAAATAAATTTTATCATGATCTAAATTCAGTGTAAATTTTGTAATTTTATCCAGTGTAATTGGTTTTTTGAACCATGAAATGTGAAAATGGCCTTTGAATAACTAAATTAGGTACATTTAATAACTTTAGGATGGGTCAACTGGAAGTAAAAACATCTTCGAATTTAAGCAAAAGTTCTTCAAAAAAGGCTGCATCTAAAGCTAGCAAAGGTGGCGCATTGCAAAGTAGATTAGATCTTTCGGACCCTAAAATTCTGGCAATTATTGGGCTTGTTGGAGTTCTTGCGCTACTGCTGTGGTTCGGGTACAGAAATGGCTGTTTGCGGCGAAGGGGCGGACAAAGAAGCTCCTGCTGATAGATATTGTAATACATTACCGATCGTTGAGAACAGATGAATGGGAGAACTGAGAATGCATTTCCCAACAGATTTTACTAAAAATGCTAACACAGCAGCGACAACGGAATCTACTGAAAGGCAAGTCTCTCAGAAGCACTTTCTGAACTTTGCGGACCCTAGAGTCCAGGGAATGCTTCTTGTTGCACTCCTCGTGCTCCTTTCACTGCTTCTCTGGTACGAGTTCTCTTACAGATGTGCTTGTTGCCGTCGAAGGTGCTCATGCTGTTCATAATAAGGTACCTACCTAGTAGCCTTGGTAGTTCGCGTAGTTCCAAAACGAATAGGTACCTAGATTACCTAGGCCGATTTTAATGCGACTTTTATGTAAAAGCTGGTTTTTGTGAGTTGGTACAAAGTCTGGTGGATAAAATCGTATGAACTCAGACCGTCCGTCGTCTCAGCAAAAAAGTCGCAATGTTTTAAATCAGAAATTAATATGATTGAAAGATAACACAAAGAACAGTTATGTACCTATATGTAAAGATTACAGGAAAAATCTTAAAAGATTTCTTGGTTTAACGGTCGTATGAACTAGATGGCGCTGCTTAATTAACATAAATAAACCTATCTAGGTTCGGAACCCTCGGTGCGCCAGTCCTACTCGTACCGTACACACCGCTATAATTTCCAGTATAAGCTGACCTCTCATTCTACGAAAAGTATACACAATGCGAGGTCAGCTTATACTGGAAAAATATAGCTTGATGTGTAGCCGTATGTACACTTGACCAGTCTTTATCTTGTCTAATGCCTTCTCTTGTTGCCGTTAAAGTTACAATAGTATCGTATTTAGTCGATTGCGATTTTCTGTTTTTAAGCCCGGCTTGCACAACGATCCCTAAACGTACCTAGGTATTTAGCCCAAACATTTTTCAAATTGACGTATTTGTAGATGTGACAACTTCTTTAACATATTCAGCCACTAAATACGTTTAGGCATCTTTGCGCAAGTCGCCCTATTTTAATTTTATTTTATTAGTATGAATGAACGTAGATTTCACGCACTCTGATCTTGGGCTATAATGATAGAAATAAATTACGAAAGTTTTCTTAGTAAAATAAAACAACATCTTGGACACTACACCTTAATTATTTTGTAATGAAGTGAGAGACATTTATTTTCGACGAGATTATAGATACACAAGTAAATCTTATATTAACATGAAAACTAATTATATTTTCAGGGTTTATATAACTCGGCAGCAGAAATAACATAATTAATATTGGAATCAACATATCCCTGATGCTAAATATGGACGCTGAAGTTACTTTTAATCTGAACTAAAGAAAAACATGTTATAAAATTTAAACACAGTTAAAAAATTACGAATAAAATGACCTAGGTACCTGGTATTTTTTGTTGGTATTTCTCGCAATAAGATAATCTACAGTACAGAAAGTATTTCTAACTACCCTCTAACACGACGTTAGGCACTTATAGTTCTAATAAGTAATACTCTATTAAGCAACTAATCAATAAAGAACGGATTTAAAGCGAGGGCCATAGACGAATCACGAGCAAGTGAAGGATGCTAAGGTTCGAGTGTTAGAATCCTGAGCTACGCGAGTAATTCATGACCCCCGATATAAATCCGTTTTATTAAAGAGTTGCATACGATACTTTATACCATGACTACGAGAAAAAGAAAGATTTAAGCGAAAATAGACATTTAATGAAGAAAAAAGAAAGGTTAAAATTCATTAAAATGCACAAAACTCTGAAAATGTGCCAGCAGCTTGATTTTTATTTTTTCATTTGCAAAACTCATCGTACCTACATCAAATGTAAACCAGCCGTGATTTGTTGGGTAGCAAGTTTTCTACTCTTATAATACATTTTCAACCGATTTATTAATAAGTAACACCACAGACCAGTGTAATAAATGGTCTCTGGTAACACTAAACTTTTTGTTCGTACAACTTACAGTTTTCAAAATGGCGCGTCGGCGTCGCACGGTTTTGTGCATTTGTCATTGGCAAATAAAAAAATAGGGAAACTGAATAGACACAAAACTCGGGGTAAATCTACACTAGCGCCAATTTACTAATGACATCAAAGAACACAAAACAGTTTCTATTCTAATGTTAAACTCCTGGTCGAAAACGTCGACCAATCAAATCTCGAGGAGTTATTTGCACAAGGAGCTTGTATAGAGTATTTTTTGCGCAAGGAAGTCGTATAGCATTGAGATGGAGTTCCAATATATTGGTGTGTTCTAAATTCAAACAACAAAATAGTGATTAAGTGTTTTTTATTACTGTTTTCAGTAAATAAAAAAAACGAGTGTGCTTTAGACCACACGACTGAAGTAAAACTTCTTTAGCTCCTTATGTGTGTATATTTCTATCTTCACTAACTTCTATCTCCCTCTTAACTTCCGTTCACCTCGCCCGATCACACTTTTTGTAACGCTCTCGTCACGCATTTACCAGCTTACTCCCCAAGAAAAGCGTGCGTAAAGAAGTTTTACTTCAATGTCTGGAATGATGTTCTTGGTTCTTGGTCTGAATGTATAATACCTACATAGTTTGATTTTTGCAAGTTCGTCAAGTCGAGTTATCTTTTCTAACGCAACACACAAAAAATATATAATATAAAGAGATAAAGTTATATCTATAATTATATCGGACGATGTCGATGTTACACTAGTCTCTTTATGTTACACTAGCTGACCAATCCGCAGCTTCGAACGCGTAGTTTTTCAATAAAAACATTACCCTCCTTCTGCGCAATTGGGTAAAAAGTAGCCTATGTCACCCGGGGATAGTGTAGCTTCCCAACAGTGAAAGAATTTTTTTAATCGGTCCAGTAGTTTCGGAGCCTATTCAATACAAACAAACAAATAAATAAATCTTTCCTCTTTATAATATTAGTATAGATAGATATGCGGTTTGTCCGGCCTAGTTCGGCTGACGAAGCCCGGCATACCTACTTCAGCCAGATTTGGCAAGTAACGTAAGTCTAAATTAGCTTAGCTTATTTGGAATTAAATTAAAACCTTTATTTGACACGACATACAAAAGGAAACAATAACAGATAGTGACCCACCAAGATTTAATTTATCCTTGACTTCTGGCTAGTTACGTTGAATTGGTACACAAAATGAGACGAAAAATACAAATGTACGTGTCTAATTTAGATACTTATGCAAGAGCAACATCCCACGCAACTTCCAACTAACAGTAGCACAAATTAAGAGTCGCGGCAGAATGGCGCCAGCTCAGCATTGTGCTAATTATTTGAGTGTATTTTCATCCTCCTGCACCGGGATCTGTGTGTCCCAGTCGCCGCCGCCGCCGGTGCTCCAATCATCGCCCGCGATGTCATCTGCAGTTTCTGCCGGAGTTTCTTCTTGTACATCTAAAAAATATTAGTTGGAATGAGCTAGTGACTATACTATACTAGACGCCAACGCTCCTGACAGACGAGGCCGCGAGGTTATGAAACGTGGGACGAGCGACAATTATATTCCTATCTCGCTCGCTCTTGCAACCCTTACGGGAGCCGCTAGTGATGCGCCGAGCACCTATCGAACATGTTTATTGGTTAGCCCCGTCTGCCACGAGTCTTCGCGTTTTTTAACACATAGGAATTCTATTACATAGGTATCAAAAACCATAGAGTACCATGGGTACCAATCGTAATGGCTAGACCCCGAAAAAATAATTGCACTCTCTGTGCGAATATTTGCCAAACAGAGTTAACAATTACCTACTTTCAGAGAGAGAAGAATGTGTTTTTGGCTATATTTTAAATATCTAGTATATCTCAAACATATAGATTACTTACCTTCCTGAGCGACATCACCATTTTCTTCGTCGACTTTCTCTGTAAAGAGTAAATACAAATATAAAGGCGTGGTCGAACACAACATGGCGCGCAATGTTCCCGTCTGCCAGCGGCAGCAGTGGCCAGCCAAGTCGTCGACCCCAGAGGCAGGTTAGGAAGCCCGTGCAGCACTTTACAAAGGCGGTAGTTTCAAGCTTTGCTTGAAGAAACAGAGTACTTTTAGAAGGATCTTTTCTGTCAAAGTGAGGTTGTTCTAAACAAATTTTGATGTCTTTGAGACTGACAGTTTGACATATAATCCTACTTTTTGGGCGACTTATCTCCAGACAGCGCCATCTACTACGCTAGTTCGAATATATATTTTTTTTAATCGATAATGAGAAGCTCTTAGGCACTTATCTCACCGCCGCGCCGGCGAGTAAGCGATTAGCTATCAACTATTTTCTCGCTCAAGAAACGAACAAAAGATATAGATTCCGTGTCAGTAAAAGAGACACGTATATTAATAGTTGATCGCTGGCCGTTCACATTGCCGGCGCCGCACAGTGAATTACCTAGAACTAGCCAGCTGGACAAAAGTCGATTCCTAGAATCGATTAAATCATAATCCTGTCTCATTAACCACACCTCAAAACTCAGAATTCCAGGTATAACACGTGCCTTACCCTTTGTAGCACACCGCCATAGTACTGGAAAGTGAGGTAATAAGGAAAATGCATTTATGCAAATAAATCAGTTGATAGTTTGCAGTGCTTACGACAACATCTTATGACCACTTGTGCTATTTATATTATTGTGAGTGTTATGGATTTTCTACTTGAAGGTATGTACTTTAAATTTCTTCATAAATTGGGATCATTTAACTTGTTGACGTTGATGTTTATAGGCTTTATAGAAATGGACATTTATATCGTGTAAATTTTTCTATTTAGTAACTTTTTTTATCCAAATATATCCAGGCCGTTATTTACGTATGTAATAGCCACAATATTTAACTTTAAAATGATATATAGTTTTGCCACCCCAACTCACCCCATTTTTTTTAATTATTTTTTTCAGAAGTTGTGATTTCGATTTCAAAAATCGATTTCTTTGAAGAATGGCGTAAACACAAGAAAGAGGACCGTAATTCAAAGCTCACAGAGTTTGTATTGAACAAAATCAACTGTTCAGATGTCACTCTTGATTCAAAGAAGAATATTTGTACGAAAATTTCAAGTATTTCTTCAAAATTTGCTGAAAAGTGGTCCGCATCGAAAAATACCCTCAATAGGTTTTTGAATAACAATAAGGATTGGTTAGAGGGTAATGAAATACAATTTGAAGTTCAAGTACATCGCCCGTCTGCGTCTTCGTCATCTGGACCAAGTCGGACTACAGGCAGACCCAGAAAAGAATTTGACGAATCGTCATTCAAAACCAAAAAACGGAGGGTTGAAGATTTAGTGCAATCGCGAAGTGCTAGTGAGTTAACCATAGCCGCTGAAGTAGCCAATCGAGTATCTGGTCGAAGAAATGTAGCTAGTTCAATTCATAAAATATCTGACAACTCTCCAAAAGCTAAAACAACCAATGTTGCGTGTGGTGGTCGTCAATTGAGCAGTGATGAAGCTTTAGCTCATTATGTTGATGCTAAGTGTACCAGCCATAGTTACAAACAGACGCGTAAGGTGTCATTGAAGGCGGGACATCAGATATTTCCATCTTATCATAGTGTAGTTAAGTCTAAAAAAATGTGTTATCCTTTAGATGAGTATATTTCTGTGACGGAAACGCGCGCTGAAATTAATCTACAAGGCATTTTAAACAAAACTGCTGATCGTTTAATTGAAGCGCAAAGTGATGTTATAAGAAATGTTGTGTCTTCTAATTCATCCCTTACATTAATTAGCAAATGGGGCTGTGACGGCAGTTCAGGCCACAGTACCTATAAGCAAAGGTTCGAAGATGCTAATGCTACTGATGAATTCCTGTTCATGTTTTCATTAGTTCCTTTGAAATTATGTGACGGCCAACATATTATATGGCAAAATCCACGGCCTTCGTCAACTCTCTATTGCCGACCAATCAAATTTATTTTTTCAAAGGAAACTAATGAATTCACCAAAGCCGAAACCAACAAAGTCTTGGAAGAAATATCTCAGCTTCTTCCAACTATTTGTAATGTTGAAGAATATGAAATTACTATAAAACATGACCTCTTACTGACTATGACAGACGGAAAAGTATGTAACGCTTTGACTGACACACGCTCCCCTCAAAAATGTTATATATGTGGTGCTACCCCGACAATGATGAATGGTGATTTAAAAGACGTAGTCGTTAATAAAGAACATTACGGTTTTGGTTTGTCTACTTTACATGCATGGATACGTTGTTTTGAGTGTTTACTACATATTAGTTATCGTTTGGATATAAAAAAGTGGCAAGCTAGGGGCGCTGACGATAAAATTAGTGTAAAGTTACGTTCAGAGAAAATTAAGTTAGATTTTAAAACTCAGATGGGGCTTATTGTAGACAAACCAAAACCGGGTTATGGTAACACAAATGATGGTAACACTGCACGTAGGTTTTTTATGAATCCGGAACTAAGCGGTGAGATTACAGGATTGGATGTTAATTTAATTAAAAAAATGTGTATATTACTTCGAACATTATCTTCTGGGTATGATATTAATTGCATAGAATTTGAAAAAGTTTGCTCTGAGACTCGATCTCTTTACCTTAGTCTGTATCCGTGGTATAATATGCCTGTTACTGTGCATAAAATCTTATTACACAGTACAGAAGTCATCCAAAGCTGTATTGTTCCAATCGGACAGCTATCGGAGGAGGCTCAAGAAGCCCGTAACAAAGACTGTCGTAGATTCCGAGAGCATCATAGCAGAAAACAGTCACGTATTGCCACGAATACAGATTTATTATATATGCTGCTGATAACATCTGATCCTGTAATCAACTCGCTTAGGGAAATTCCTAAGAAAAGACCTGAAAAATTGCCCGCAGAAGTGCTAAGCTTGATAGTTCCGCCTTCCATACCTACTACACATCAAGTACCACGTGAAGTTACTTTATGTGAGGAGAACGATTATGTGGTACCTGATTCGTCTAACTGTGACAGCGATGATGAATCATCTGACGATTTCTATTTGTAATTTATTATAATAGTAGATATTATTATAGTTAAGTAATTTAAAGTGGGTGTAGTAATACACCTCTGCCACCCCTTCGGGGAATAAGGCGTGATGATATGTTATGTTATGTTAAGTAATTTAAGTTAAGTTTTTTAAATTGTGTAGATATATAATTTAAATTATTTCGTTAATATGTATTCTTCTAGACTTCTATTTTCAATAAATTTTTATTTCGTACTAAGTTTTTTTATTTTACCACATAACGCAAAAAAAATGATTCAGTATATGTTATTATGGCTGTAGCGATCATGTGAACCCATAAAATAATTTTGTCCAGCTACCATGTTCTAGACGATTCACTGTGCGCCGGCGAGAACTCGCTCTACACTATTTTATCGCAGCTACTACACCACTCGCTCAGCGATGCTCGTTTTGCGGTCGGAACACACGCCGTGAGATGAGCACGCGGTCAGCGAGTGGCGCGAGTATCGCCCGCCGCACTAGCGCTTCTCACTACTTCTCGCTCGGCGGCGGCAGTACGACAAGTGCCTTATTGTTATTTGTTTTTTAGCCGACACAGATACAAATCTTTTTGATAAGGACGTTATAATTAGAAGGTGCTTCGGTGGTAATATTTATTTCTAACAAGTGGACCCGCCGAACTTCGTACCGCTTTGACTTGCATGTAACGCGGGCTGTAAATATACGTCACCCTGGTAGAATTGTCAATTGTTGTATATCTCGGGATAACTCCGATCGAAGCATCTGTTTCAAACTATATTCATTTTATTTACATCCTCTTTGACGATATTTGCAGCTCGCATTCTGTCAATTCTATGTCAAACGTCATAAGGTTACGTTACAAAAGTTTATATTATCCAAAGCGCTAAGGTAAATAATTTTATATGGTGGTTAAGTATTTTTAAATTTTCTAATTTTGCGCGCAATTTTCTTAATTTTTTCTTTCATAAGAACCTTCTCCTGACAATAAGAAATACAACAAAAAATGAATTAGCGAAATCGGTCCAGCCGTTCTCGCGTGATAGCGTGACCAAGGGAAATAGGGATTCATTTTTATATATAGAGATAAGCAAACCGGAACCGCCATTCAATGAACTAAACTGTATTAGACCTGGAAACAGTACAAAGTAACCCTTGTAGGTTTGACCACAAAATAGATAGGTACAGAAGTACAACGAGCGACAACAGGCGCACGCAACATCAAGTCGGTCGAACGGTCGACCGAGATTGTTCCGATAACCGAGCGCATCTATGTAAGAGTGCGCCTGTTTAAAAATATGTTTATTTATTTTCTCTAACAAAGGTAGGTACAACAGGCGCACGCAACATCAAGTCGGTCGAACGGTCGACCGAGATCGTTCCGATAACCGAGCGCATCTATGTAAGAGTGCGCCTGTTTAAAAATATGTTCATTTATTTGCTCTAACAAAGGTAGGTAGTAACTTAGGTCTAAGTACAAAGGGAAGATTATTTGTTCTACTCATTTTGTGCGAGACGGATGCCTGAAGTAGGTTCATCAGAACCTGCATTACAGGTCCTGTATTACAATCTGCAAGTACAACAAACAAAGGCTTAACTATGAAAGGACCTTCGGACATTTGGTTGCATTCATGATATTATATCTGTTAAGTTTTCGCTCGATGTACTAAACTTAGCTTCTGCACCTATTCTGTGGGACTATAGCGCTTTGAGTCGTCCAAACATGCATAATTTTGAAGAGGGTTGCGGATGCAGTGATCCTCTTATCCCCTTTTCTATGAGAAAGTCGCAGGTTCGTTTCCAGGCTGGCCCGTAAAAGAATTGGATAATTCTAAACCTTATGACGCAACTGTTAAAAAATCTATGAAATTTATGGAAATTACCAGCTTCATTTTCAGAAGTATTTCCTTTCATCATTTTCAGAATATATTGCTTCTCCTTGGTCAGATGTTTCTTTCCATTCAGATGGCTGGTCATTTGTTCTGAGCACGACACTGACGTCTGAAACACAAGAAATATTAATTAGCTGGACCAACTTTTATGATTTTGATAATTGTATTCATTTACTAGTTGACCCGGCGAACTTCGTACCGCCTTGACATGCATATGACGCGGACTGTCAATATACGTCGGCCATCATTACCTGCATAAATGCATGGGAAAATGTTTTTTCTTTTATTTTATTTTTTCGTATATTTTACAATGGTTTTAATAGTTATTCTGCTATTCGGGACGGAGACAAATACAACAAATCTAAAACCATGAAAATCGGTCCAGCCGTTCTCGAGTTATAAGTGTTCGAACAAACCCGACTTTATTTTATATATTAAGATTTGTTCATTAATTAACCCATAATATATCACAAACAAAATAATTCGAATTAAAATTAAATTAAAAATAATAAATTAAATTAAGATTGCAATTAGAAAAATATATTAAATTAAATTACATATTAGAAAAATAAAATAGTATTAAAATAAAATTATGTATCGTTGTATGCACACGGCTGGAGCAACACACTGGACGAAGTGTGTCCATATAGGGGACCCACGCCGTTCAGTTTGGATGGTGTTGTAGCTAGCCCGCGTCCTGCTCATCAGAGATGTTGTTCTCTTCCGAATGATGGCGTGAAAGCCATCCGTTCGGTTCTGAGCAAACATCTCCGAGGCACTACAAAAATGGGGGAGCCTCATCCTAAAAGTATTGTTGCACTGTACTCGTAGGGCATCCAGCGATTTTTTGGTGTCGAGTAGACCCATAGATTACCCGTGCACAGGCTCAGACAATATGCCTTAAAATACAGGATGATATAATCCTGTATTATATCATCATGAATTTGTAAGACATCGGATTATGTTTAACCTAAGTCGAGTAAATAAATATCAAAGTACCTTGCATATTTGGCAATACAGCTCAGGCGGAGCATTCTTCTCTAACGAAGGCTCAGCGGCTGCTTCTGCATCTACAGACATCTTCATATGTTTCTTTTCACGTCGAATAAGATGCTCCCTGTTGACAATATTAGAACATTTATAAACAAACATGAGGGTAGTGTAACCAACCAGTACCTTTACATAAGTAGGAGATGTGTTATAGTGATTTACTAAGGTAACTTACAAGCGATTCTCCATTCCCATCTGCAGTATTATTGGGTTCTTCGGAGGTTTCAGTCCCTCGACGATACTGTAACAAAATGTTTTGAATAACATATTTTACGTATCAACTATTTATTTATCCATTTGTAAACTCACTGTCTTAAAAAGTATCTGAAATTACGACACACAACATATTGCGTTGTAGTAAAAAAAAACTATCCAGTGCGTACCTTGTTTATTCGCGATAAGGCCGCCCATTGTATTGTCTTTTTATTCTAGCTTAGTTTTTACATTTGTATTAATAATACTGTAATACTGTTTGTGTAGTAATTCAAGAAATAGTCATCTATCTCTACCTATTCGCCATTTTAACCGACTGCGCAAGAGGGTAATGTTTTCAGGGTCTGTTTATTTGGCGGAGCCTGTAAGCTAAGCAGCTTGAAAGAATTTGACAAATGGGGTGGCATTAGATTCGCCTGAACCACGAGTGACAATATGAAGTTTCATGAAATTCTGATCTGAACACATTTTAAGGAATGTGCTCAGGAGCTACATGATCCCGCCGTCTCCTTTCCATCAAAGGACAATAGATACATAGCGCAGTACCATCCATACCTCGTCAATAATACAGGGTGTTTGGAAATTTACTGACGATATTCAAGTGACGGTTTCTCAAAACTTAAAAAAAGACTTCTCGAAAAAAACTACTAGTAAAGGCCTGCGCAGACGACGGACTTTTTTCCGCGGCGGAGAAAAAAGTACGCTCCGCGAATAAAAAGTCGTGGATTACCGCCGTACTTTTGTCCGGTCCGCTCTCTGCATGTCCTCGGTTATTCGGGGGACTTTTTGTACGCGGTATTTTTAATCCCTCGTTTGCGTTACTCGATACAGTTGTAAGCGATCTATTTTAGCTTACTGCCTACTCTTGCAATCGACATCCAAAAATAAAGGCCGATTTGATCTCTTTCGGAAATGGCTGTGGGTTTTGGCTTAGAAAAGAGATATCTCGAGACGTCACCAATACAGTATCTGTGGTTAGATGGCAAGCATTATGCAATAGCACAACATAAGTTTAATAAATTGTTTGTTTTTACATGCCAAAATAAATTTTACATTTCTATAGATAAACATTTCACAAATATATTTATTATGCTCATCAAAATTCCTTGCTCCCTTTCATTTTTGTGCGTATATTATCAAATACCCTTTATATATATAACTTTCATTCGCACTCACCGATTTGGTTCTACGTTCTATATGCGCACTGCTAAGAAGGCATGGAACACTTTACAGTCAGCTGTTTTTCCTGAGACTCAATCAAGGTACCTCTAAGGAAATAGTGAATAGGTGCCTTCTAGATTATCGTGCTTCATTTTAGACCTATCATCGCTTACCAACGGGTGAAATTGTGGTCAAACAAAGACACGGCGAGACTAAGAGATTAGTATGTAAAAAAAAACTATTTTAAAATAAAAACTAACTGTCTCTATTTTTGACTTTACAATTTACTTTTGATGTTGACAGGCAGTATGGCGGACGTATGGTTGGTACGTGTCCGCCAAAGAAAAGGGGAGATCTCCCTACCGAGCAACCTGGCACGGGGACCTAAAACCAACAGGTCTTCTTGAGAAGTATTACATAACGTTTCAATCGTCAGATTATTTCGTTTGCTTGATCTAGCATAGTTTTTGCTTTTGCTGTTAGATTTCGCTGTCTCAGTGTCATAATGACGCTCGCTCTGTAGGTTAGCTTGATGCTGAAGTAATTATTCGACATGGCGATAGGTGTCGCTACAGGCAGCTTAATACTTACGAACGGTGGGACTTCCCAGAGTAGTGCGAATCGGCATGGGATGTAGACGTGATATGCACATCGCATAACTCACAGTACAAGTTTCGAGCCTTTATTGGCACCTGAAAATTATGATTTTATTATATATCATAGGTTATTTTAACAGTTCCAAAATTTGTGGAGATAAATCTGTCTGTTATCATTTTAGAGCAAGATCTGGTTTTGTATACATAATTCAATGAAGCTCAAAATTAAACTAAAAATTCATTTTATCTATTTAATATCATAAAGTATGTAAGTTTGTATGTAATGATAATGAGTATTATCCGGAACCTAACTCTCCCTAAGTGCTTTAGGAATAGTATTTAAGATTTTATTCTCACGTCTGTTTAGAATATTAAACAAGTGTTCAACAGGTATTGCATTTTTTTGTGGTAAGGCCCATTATTATTAATTGTACAACTTAGAGATGGAACTAGCTATGGCCCACCTGATGTTAAATTGTAACCATCGCCTATAACAAAGTATTGCCTCGTAGGTCACGCACCTTAAAAACGTGCCCTATGATGCACTGCCCCGCGTCCATCAACAGACATACAGGTGTAAAGCTTCATATGCCTGTAATTTCACCGGCAACCATACCCTTCAAACCGAAACACAGCAATGGTGCTTGGCGGCAGAAGTAGGTATGGAGGTAATACTTCCCTGGGCGAGCCCTTTTACAAGGAACTATTATGCGAGTTTGCGTGAACATTTGGCGCGTACTCAAGCAAGCCACACTCGTCACTCCTCCCTCCTCATCCTCAACACTATTCTAATGTTCCGCATACTGTTTATGGTAACTACAATCATATCTTAGTGGTTCGCCTCGAACTGAGATCTAGCGAGTCTCCCATAAAACAAAACAATAATATTTGTAATCTTTGACTATCAAAATAGTGCCACGAAATTCAGATCCAACCTACTTGACCTATAGTTTCATACAAATTACAGGTAACGGGAGTTTATGTGTTTGGTTCCACTTTTTTGGGGTAGAAATTGCAGTTATTCTGCATCTCAGACTTTTCCCTATATTTGTGTCACTAAAGCTACACGCATACCAAATTTCAGCACTGTTGGGTCACTTGTGTACCTTGTGAATTTTATCAAAGTTCAGTTTTTATTAAGGCTAATAACTTAAAAACTTCTAGGTATAAACTAAAAATAAAAACGGGGTCTAAACGTACTTACAAAGACCCTTGACCGGCCACTTGACCGGATAGTCCCATTTTAGTTTTTTTTTACCCTCTTGAACCCCAATATCTCAACAACCCCCTCACATTTTTAATTCATTTAGTCACACCAAAATTGTGCCATCACTACCTACCTATATATCAAATTTCACGATGATCGGATAAACGCTTCGAAAGTTATCCTCGGACAAACAAACATACATAGGTAGATACATACAACGCCGATTTGCCCACGTTCTCGCTTCGCTCTATCAATAATTGATAGAGCGAAGCGAGATCTAAAATAAGCATAGGTACTTCCTAGAATAATAATTATTCTAGGAAGTACCTATGCTTATTGTTTTGTAACAAATTATTAATCAAGCTAATCATACATGTCTATCTTGGATGCCAATTAACAGTAATGTGGTTATTAATACTCACAGACCAATTTAATTCATCTGATAATCTAAATATAATAAAGGAATACAAAAAAAATGTTTAAAGAAAAATATAAAAAACGATGTTTTTGTGACAAACGAACATCTTTGTGACAGAAAATTTAGATCCTCTTATAAACTCGCATTCACCTTAGAACAGTAACACCGTGTTTAGTTTCTTTTAATTAGATTTGATTCTATATTGTACACAGATAGATTACAGACATAAAAACTTACATAAAGTGCATGTACAAAGGCGAGCTTAACCCTAACAAGAACTTTCTTCCCGCAAACCTTTGAGGATAGAGCTTATGTCAATGCAAGAGACAAACACGAACAATTCTAAGGCTAATGTAAATTTATTAGTAGCACAGTAAAATATAACCTCACGTCTATGTAGATAGACGAAAGGGAAGACAATTTGATACAATGTAACATTCTATTTTGATGACAATGTTCACATAAAACTCGCTTGTATTATCCTGTCCATAGATGTTTTATTTATTTTTCTACTGACAGTGACACAAGCAAGCTTACGCACTACACTGATATAAGTGTTAGCATTTACATTTTTAAGGCTCACCCTAAAACAAAGGCGCTGATTGGAAATGCGGCTGCAGTACATGGAGAACATTTGCGGTATATAGCAGTACTTTATGTAGTGCATTATGCAACTTTTATGAGAACTAATAAGGTCATCAAAATACCTACGAAAATTACATTGACAAATTGTCTAATTATTAATTACCTCATTCTGATTTTTAGTTGATCTGTTCTGCGCCATTAATTTTTTTTGCGCCTTTAAATGATTTTTCGAGTTATAATGAATTTTAGCTGAAAAAGAAATAAAAGTTAAGAGCAAAATGAATTCAGTTAATTATTGCACTGCGGGCGCTCTCTACACACCAAAGCTGCTTGTCAGAGACAGTCGGTAGAACTGTGAATGGCACATGCCACGTTCATGCCGCATGTAAACTCGTTTCGGCTTGCAACGTTTTCAAGCCACCGGGCCAGCGGCTTTAGTAAGTAAAGTAACCTCTACAATGGTATATTTACCCGGAGTAAATCATGTGAACTTACCCAAAGGAAATGTTTCAAAACTTATAGCACATACACCACAATATTCTGGCTCAATCATATCCAGAACATGCCGAGGAATGACTTTAACTTGCTGCCGATCAATGCCACATTCTGAAACATAGTTAAATGCACATGTGCTCACAATTTGGGATCACCTAAAGATTATTTATTTATAAGTTGAGTACCTAGGCATTTTTGTTGATGTGTCTAAGTCTCTGTTGAGTCTCTTAATGTACACTTTTGTCGTAATGTCTTATTCGTTTTTAGATAATTATCTAGTTTGTTTATTAAATGAGTTCAGTGAAGTGATAAACATTTTAAAATAACTTATAATGAGGAATTTACTAAATTGTATAATTTACTGGTTAAACTTACTCTCCAAGAATAATGCAGCTCTATGTACTTGATGGGCTCTATGCTGCGGTGGTTGACCAACAGGTCCAAATCCCCCGCCACGTTGCCGTCCTGGTGGGTATGGCTGGAACCTTAGCGGTGGAGCCCCAAATCCACCACCCGGTCCGTAACCACCTCTGTAGTCACCAAAAGCTTCACTGTACTGAGCATTCCTAATACAATAGTAAAATTTTAAGTTGTTTGTGTTCTAAATTACTAAAATGTCTGAATACATGTACGGAAGGGCTTTCTTTTAGCAACGGTTTGATATAGGGATGGGGGGAGGAGGGAACTTGAAAACCCCCTCCCTAGTGTGTGAGAACTTGCGAAAACCTATAATTTTTTGAGAAAATTAAAAAAAAATATTTTGAGGTTGTTGAGGTAAGTATGAAAAAAACATTTTTTTTATATTGGAGAAAGGCAGTGTCCAGGGGTTTGGAGGAAAAAGTGGTCTATGAAAACATTGCTCCCCACGTTTGCATAGACCACTTTTTCTTCCAACCCCCTGGACTCTGGGTGGGCTCCCGCCAGAAGCTCTTAAGGTCGTCCCTGAATGAAGCAAGTCATACGATGCCAAGTGAAGTGAAGGGGGGGGTGGCGAGCGAAGGGGGGGTGGCGAGCGAAGCGAGTCGGCGACCTTCGTAGCGGAGCGACGCGCTCTTATATACACTCTAGGGGTGTCACGCACAAGACCACGTGGGGTCGGGATGCTCCGTGTCGATTCTGTCACTCATTTTGAACCTAACCTACTCAAGTTGGGGTGCCCCGTCTCGATTCAGTGTACCATTTTTCATAGTTCAAAAGATAACTTATTAATAAAAAAAATATTAATAATACCATTATTATAAATATCCATGCAACAGTGAACGAATCTAATGTAAAATTTGTAAAAGAATGTCGAAATTCCCGCCAATAAAAATGTAAAACTTATGTCACTGTCATTGCCAAATTCGAAATTTCCGCCCATAAAAATGAAAAATGCCGTATTATCTGTCACTGTCATGTCAATTTAGTGTCGCAATAATCGATAGAACGCAAACTGTAAGGTCCGACACTGATTTCCAGGCGAATTTCGCAATCGATCACGGATTTTAAAAATTAATATCTCAAAAACTATAAGGTTGCGCAAGTTTCCACTTCACATGTAGGCTTTTTTTATGTATATCTACACATGAAAAAAAAATGAAAGTCCTAGCACAACTTTCTAAAAGGAAATTTCAGCCCCCCCTAGTGGGTGAGGGAGGACTTACAAAAACCTATAGTTTTTGAGAAAATTTAAACTAAAATGGAGGAACTTTCCTTTAGGAACGGTTCGATAGGGGATGGGGGTAGGGGCGGTGAGGGGGGATTTGGACCCCCCCCCCCCCTAGTGGGGGAGGACTTACAAAAACCTATAGTTTTTGAAGTTAAGTATGAAAAAAAAAATATATTGAAAACAGGCAGGAAGAGTGAAGAGGAGCAACGTTTGCATAGACCACTTTTTCCTCCTACCCCCTGGACTCTGGGTGGGCTCCCGCACTCTTTATACACTCTAGGGGTGTCACGCACAAGACCATGTGGGGTCGGGTTGCGCCGTGTCGATTCTGTCACTCTTTTTGAACCTAACCTACTCAAGTTGGGGTGCCCCGTATCGATTCAGTCTACTATTTTTCATAGTTCTAAACAAAATTTATAAATAACATGGGCGTTTTATGGTAGGTACACACTTTCGTTGATGAAATCAAATCATTTTCCTCAGCAAATGCAATACACTGATCCACAGTACTGAAGGTGGTAAATACTTTTCTTGAATTCTCTGTTATGAATCTTTGTTGTAATGGACCCTCCGACCCGATGAACCGACTCCTGCAGCAGAAGCTTCAGAATCAGACTCTTCAGAGTAGGAATCCGCAAAATACGCCATAATATCCACGCAAAATAAGAAAACTTAACAAAAAGAAAGATAAGTGGGTAACAGCACCAAATCCATGCAACAGTGAACAAATTTATTGTAAAATTTGTAAAAGAAATGTCAATGTCATTGCCAAATTCGAAATTCCCGCCCATAAAAATGTAAAACTTATGAAAAAAGCCGTATTAACTGTCACTGTATTTGTTCCGGGTCTGGTTTTTCTATATATTATAAGTAAGTATTTACAAAAAAACGTATATGTATTCTATCAGTTAACTGGTTCTACAGTCTATATGTGTGGCAATATCTACAGATATTTGTTCCCGGTCTGGTTGTTTCTCTATATATTATAAGTATATATTTACAAAAAAAAAACTATATATAAGTATTCTATCAGATATCTGGTTCCCATATTACAAGCTCTGCTTAGTTTGGGGCTAGATAGCGCTGTGTGAAATGTCCAGCAATATTTATTTATTTACTGTCATGTCAATAAAATGTCGCAATAATCGATAGAACGGAAACTGAAAGGTCGGACACTAATTTGCGATCGAATTTCGCAATCGGTTACGGATTTTCTAAAATTAATATCAGAAAAACTATAGGGTTGCGCAAGTTGCCACTTCACATGTCAGGAGGTTATTTTCAATACTGGTCAAATCCAAATTTGCTTAGTTTGAGTTAAAAATGCTAGATGTCTCTAGTGAGAATTCTTGAACGACTCCTATCAATCAAATCGCGCCAATTGTATTGTAATACCCTTTAAAAGTTCAAGAAAGACAGTGATAATTTTCAAAATTAGCCTATTCCAAGCAACCTTACTTTCAATCAAAGTCAAATCCGTTTGAGCCAATTACATCACGCCATTCGCTGTCCGCCATATTTAGTTTTCTTACATCGAGCAAGCAGGTGGATTGTGGTTGTGTCTTGTTTTTCTTAATGTAAAATAAGTTGTTTGGAGCAGAAAAATGTATTATTTTATAGTAAAAGATGGAAAAAAACGTAGAGGAAGTACCTGGGCATTAAGCTAGGAAAGGAAAATCTGCCGCAGAACCAAATGATCGCGGAGAAATGAAGAAGAAAAGGTCAGTAATTTCGACCATTTTTGTTGACACATAGGGTTGTCAAAAAACAGTACTACCTACTCGTTTACGTATTTTTTACTTAGAACACTTTCGTGTTTGGTTTCAATGATTATTATAAAAACTGGATATATCACATACCGTTTTATCATTTTTATCATATAATTTTTCTGTTATATTTTTAATTTAATATTATAACGGTGAAAGTGTGTGTGTTTGTGGATGTGTGGGTGGGTGAGTGAGTGGTGGGTGGGTGGGTGTGTGTGTGTGTGTGTATGTTTGTCCCCCTTTACCTTTATCTCGCAAGGGCTAAACGGATTTTACTCAAATTTGGAATAACACATAGACTACTAATTATGCAGGTAGGATGAATCCCCAGACGAAGCTCTGGGCGGATACTAGTGTACCCAAGTAAATATTTTGTATGTGCTTTTTTCAGTTATTCGTGTCAAGCAAGAAGAATTTGTTGTGGAACCTCTTCTTAATAACGCTATTTAATGTAAAAATAACTTTCAGCTTATTTTTAATAAGTAAAGAATAATTTTTGAGATAAATAAATACTTCTTCACTGCATTTAACATGTGTTTATTTTAATAATGTAGGTACATATATCCATATCTTCACAAAACAAAATTATAAAAAAATTTACAATATATTTCTAGCTAGATACAGCCCTATTATGAACGTCATAATCTGATTAGACAAAAGTAGTCAAATCTGGAAAACATTTGTCAAAATTGGTCAAATCCAGCTTGCTTCCGTTCAAAATGGGTCAAATCCATACTTTATAAACAAAATTAGTCAAATCCAAACTTTAGAAGCATTTATCTCTCTATTTACAAGCAAATCACTCATTTTTATGGAATAGTTTTAATCTAGAACCTATCCCCTACCACTTGATTCAGTTTTATGTTTTGTAGAGCAATCCACAATGACGATACAAAAATGTTGTCTTTTCTCAATTTTTTCAAGTGGATTTGACCCGTATTGAAAATTACCTCCTGATGTAGGCTTCCTTTATGTATATCTACACATGAAAAAAAAAATTAAAATCCTAGCACAACTTTCCTGAGCCAAATTTTCTAACCCAGATGCAAATCTAATGTCTGATCTAGGTACTAGGAAACTAGATAAGTACCTTCTTTTCTGTGGCATCACTAGCTACTTGATGGATAAACAACACTTACATGTATCCACTATTGGGTCGCCTTGCTTGATACATAGGGCCGGGGGGCAGAGGTGGCGCATTATTGTTCCATCGGGGTGGCAGCGGCCCCGCGCTGTTTTTCCATCGGGGTGGCAGCGGCCCCGCGCTGTTTTTCCATCGGGGTTGCGGCGGCGCTCTGTTTCTCCATTGGGATGGCGGTGGCGGCGGCGCGTTACGCCAACCAAAACCATTGCCTCCATAACCTCCTCGATTCTCTTCGTCCACATCAAGAGCGTAATCAAAATCACTCATCGAATTCATCCTCCAAGAAAATGAGTATCTACAAACTTTGATAAAATTTTAGTATAACTCCTTAGATAAAACTCCTCCACTCCACCAAACCAAGGAGCAAAAAAATTAATGTTTGTGTCAGTGTTGCCAGTGCCCTGTTGTCAAAAGTTACCCAAGACTGTTCGAAAAGTAACGTTTTCACAAAAAAAGTTACGCTTTTTAAAAATTTTGTATTTTAATACTATTTAAACAATTTGAATTGTATTTAGAACTTTTAACACACTACAATAACTATTTCAGCATTTTTTTGTTTTTTTTTTTAATCGGCGGGTGTAATCCTGGAAAAGAAGAAAAATACTACAGTAAAAACAGTAAATTATTGTTACTTACGTGATCATGATCCTAAAAATTACCAGGCATTAATATATTGCAATAAATCTTCAACTGATTCTTTTCTTACTTTAGTTAATTAGCATCTGAAACACAAGTTTCAATATTTATAAAAGTTGTAAACAAAAGTCTTAATATTTCAGACTTTAACTTGTTAAATATTAAGCTAGGTACACCTTCACCATCTTTGTTGTATTTTATTTTTGCAAGCAACATGGCTTTTGATGGCTCAAACTTGGTGGCATCCCTGATGGTTCTTTTAGTAGCCATCAAAGCTGAAATAGTTTCCGTGTGAAGTCTATTTCTATTGTCACATTTTATTAATTTTAATTGGCTGAAAACTCGTTCGACGCTGGCGTTCGAATATGGCAACACGAGCAAAAGCATTATAACTTTTTATAAATTAGGAAACAGTGGTTCCCCTGTAGCAGTTTTCATTTTTAAAATATTCATCCAGTATTCCTCCACGGGGATATTTAAATTTGGGGATAATTTTAATTGACTATGATCCAAGAAGGCATGCCTCTTCCATTCTCTATGCAGCTCCTTGTCATCAATATCACTTTTAATGTTTGGAAATCTTCTAATTACGTTTGATAGATCTTTTATTTCGAATATTTGAGCTCTGTTGTAATCGATGACTTCTCCTATTATACTAAAGAGTGGGTCAAAGAAATCAAACCGCTGTGTTATTTGTTTTAGTGCTTCTATGTAAAATGATAAGCATGTTTTTTTGAAGTCAATAATTTGAGTTTTAGGTTCTGGAATTTCTTGAGATAATTCATCAATTGATTCCTTTGCTAGCATACCCAAATATAATTTCTCTAATGGCACAAAGAATCGTGGATTGGAAAACTCAATTTTGTAGGCATCTGCAGTTTTGACATACGAGGAGGGGTCAAAAAGTAGTGAGAATGAGATAGAATATAATGACTATTGATAACTTAATAATTTATTTTTCTACATAGTCTCCGAGTCTCTCTACACACAGAGTCCAGGGCTTATCCAAGGCTTCAATCCCTTTCAAAAAAAAGTTTTGTCTTGATCCTGTAAAAAGCTCTCCACAACATCCATCACCTCGTTATCGTCTTCGTATCTGTTTCCCCTTAAGTATTCTTTCAATTTGGGGAACAGATAAAAGTCGCCAGGCGTCAGATCTGGTGAATAAGGGGGGTGGTCAACCAATTCGAAGCCAGCTTGCTGAATAACAGCCATCGCAACTGCCGACCTGTGCGCGTGTGCGTTGTCGTGATGAAACAGCACGCCCCTTCGATGTTTCCCTCTCCTTTTCTCTTTGATGGCATTCCTCAACTTGGGAATTAAAGCTGCATAATATTGGCCTGTAATAGTGGTTCCACGCTCCAGGTAATCAATCAACAATATCCCTTCTGAGTCCCAAAATATTGAGGCCATAACCTCGCCAGCCGATGCCATGGCACGAAACTTCTTCGGGGTCGGTGATGATGGCAGTTTCCATTGCGAAGATTGCTGTTTTGTCTCGGGATCAAAATGATGGACCCATGTTTCGTCCATAGTTCGAAACGAGACAAAAAGTTTTCAGAATCTTCTTGAAACTTGTCCAACAATATATTCGAAGTGTCAAGTCGATTTTGTTTCTGACTGTCGGTTAACATTCTCGGCACCCATCTTGCGGAGACTTTTCTCATATTCAAAGATTGTTTCAATATGGATTGAATACTTCCATATGAAATGCCCGTTTCTTGAATTAAGTATCGGATGGTAACTCTTCGATCGCTCAATACAATTTTCTCGACTTTCGCAACATTTTCTTGGGTGACTGATGTCGATGGACGGCCGCAACGATGTTCGTCTTCCGTGCTCGTTCTCCCTACTCGAAATTGAGAAGCCCACTTTGCGACAGTGGAATACGGCGGAGTACTCTCCTAATGTTGCCTCCAAATCGCAATGAATCTCTTGCGTCGTTAACTTTTTTAAACAGAGGTATTTAATAACGGCTCGCACTTCGTTTTTCTCCATTTTCGAGAACACGTTCGGACACGAAGCAAACAAACGACTACATTCAGAAAAAAACAAATGAGAATCGAAGATTTTTTTCTTATTCCCTTTTCCCGTATTTATTTTTTTTCTTACCAAGGAGTATGTCGTTCTCACTACTTTTTGATCCCTCCTCGTAATTGAATTCCATGTAATTGCTAGCTAGAGTTTTTATCAATTTGTGTACCTCATGTTTCAGCTGATGCAGCAATGGTTTTTCAGATAGAAATAATTTGTTAAAATCATTAAATTCTTCTAGAACATATGACATGAATTCTAAATAAATTTTTATGAATTTGTTATTTAGTGTAATCAGTATGTCTTCTGAAATTTTACTTGGATCATCAAAAATTTCGACTTTAAAATATTCTCTGAGAACTTCATACTGTTCTAACGTTCTTTTTACACATGTCTCTAGAGATAGATCTTGTTGTTGCTGGACTTAAAATTTTATGGATTTCAACTTTAAAAAATGCTTGGAAATCTCTCAGCTTGTCCTGTCTTGAAGAACTGCGATTAAAATGGGAACCCACACTTCTCAATAAATCTTCTACAGATCTTGGCAACTTGAGACACGATTTTGAAGCTACGAGATGTATCATGTGACAGCTGCATTTAACACACACAATATGTGGTACTTTTTCTTTTAAATGGCTGAATACAGAATTGTGTGGGCCAAACATGCTGTTGGTTGTATCTGAGGCAAAGCCTACAAAGTTTTTTAAAGGAATTTTTCTGTTTTCAAGCCAAGTTAGTAAACCTTTTGTAAGATCTTCGGCTTTCCCGGATTTTGCTTCATACATATCAAGAAATTGTGTGCGAACTACTAGGTCATCCGCATCACAAAATATGACTGCCAGTGCACACTGTTTTTTTACACTTACATCCGTTGTTTCATCCATTATGATACTAAACGGTGTTGCTTTCAATTTTGATACTAGTTCTTGTGTTGTTATCGGTCCTAGTACACTTGTTATAGTGTTGGTTGTTTTCGTCCTCCCTAAGCTAACCGATTTTAAAATTGCGGAATCGGGAAAAGTGTTCACCAGAAAAGGTATCATATCATCTGACAACGAAAGTGGCAAATTATGTTGAGCAATGAAAGCGCATAATTTTAACTCCGTTCTTTTCTTTAGTTCTTCTTCTTTTTTAGGTTTAAACGATTGCTCGATAAATTGTTGTATTACTTATAAAGTTTACAATTTGTTTTTGTTTCGAAGTCATCATGTGCTTGACAAGAGCTGGTCTATGATTTAGTACAATGCAATTGCATACTTTACAAAAGGCAGTAATTGATCCATTTTCTTGATCTTTCTTTGAGATCCAATTTTTAAACTCTATGTCGGCAAGCCATTTATCACTAAATTTGTATAACTTTTTTTGTTTTTTTTGGAGGAGGCATCTCTCGTTCTATACTGCTACTATCGCCACTATCGACATTGTCGATAGTCAATGTTGATTCGACATCGTAATTTTTATCACTATCATCTTTTTCTTCCCTTGAAGTCGATGCCTTTAGGTTTAGCTTTAGGTATCTTTAAGTACTTGTACATTTTTGTCTACTAGTATTTTAAAGAAAACTCATTCCGTGTACCAGGCATTTGCATACACACATTAGCACCACAACCATGTTATACCACCACCAAAACCATGTAAAAAAAGCAAATAATCAGATGTTAGTGATGCTCATAGATTAGAATAAATTGGTCAAAACGGTTACTAATCATTAAAAATTATTCAAAATTTTTGTGCTCAGCCACAAAAACCATTTATATATATATATATTTTTAAAACAATAAAAGTACCTAGTCAGGTCATAAATTCTGTCACATGTTTAATATAAAATAATTGAAACAAATTTATTCATTATGTAACCATTTATATACCAAAATGAACTAAACAAAACATAGATTCTTATGACACTAAAGTTTATTCAAAATGACCTCCGTGATTTTGAATACAGGCCTTCAATCTGCGCGGCCAGTCGTCTATCGCAGCACGAACGAGGTCCATGTCAATATCGGCGGCTGCCTTAATCAAGGATGTCTTGAGTGACTCCAAATTGGGATGAGGCTTTGAGCACGCCTTTTCCTCCAAGTGTTGCCATATCTTGTAATCTAACGGATTCAAATCTGGACTGGAGGAGGGCCAGTCTTCGTGCCGGATGAAGTCGATTTCACGCGCCGGCAGCCAGTCTTGTGTGCTCTTCGCTCTATGAGCTGGCGCCGAATCTTGTTGGAACACCCAGTGCCTGTTATTGAACATGGTATGAGAAACAGGTTCCACAAGGTTTGTCAGGACTGTATTTTGATACACAACTGCATTCGTTTTTACACCTTTCTCACAAAAATGTACCTCTGTTAAGCCCCAATAAGAAACTCCCAACAATACCATGAGCGAGGATGGAAAATGACCTCATTGGACACGCGGAATACGGTTGCTCGCTTCTTCACTACTGTGTGGGTACACCTTATCATTTTGTTTGTTGTAGCTCTCTTCTACGGTAAAAAAATTTTCATCCGAAAAAAGAATTTCCCTATATTTTTTTCCCGCGTACCGCTTCAACAAAGCGCGGCATCTCTTCAGTCTCAGGTCCATTAGACGAGCATTCAAACGATGTCCTGTTTTTCTTTGATATGCCCGAATCCCTAAGTCTTCATTTAACACCCTTTTCACCGTGGTTCTGCTAACCCCATCTGAAGGGCCAACAGTTTCTGCTTACGTTTGGGATTTCTTTGAATTCGCGCCTTCACAGCTTTTATCACTGCTGGAGTCCTAACAGACCGAGGGCGACCACTTCTTGACCTGTCATCTACACTAGAGTCTTAATTGTATCGTTTGATGGTGCGATAAACGAATCTTTTGGTTATATTCAAATTTATCAGTATGTCAAAAATTTGAATTGGCGCGTAACCGCAACGATGCAACGCAATAACTGCAACACGGTCTTCTTTAAGCGTCCACTCCATATTTAAAAATGAATAAAATTCTAAAAAGTATAAATTTTTGTTTTCATGAACAATTCGAAATTCGAATTCTATAAACTTTTTTTTGGCCAGCATTCTAAAAGAAAAGTTTTTACTGTGTGACAATACTTATGACCTGACTAGGTACTTAGAATACTAGGTACTCTAATATATTTGATCAATTTTACATAGAATGGTATCCCTAAATTACTACTACTACGTCATTTGCCGCGTATAACAGATCTGCAGCATTCCAGCGATGACTTGTGCATCGTGATACGACCATTTCAATGACTTTGACAAGCGTCGACGTAAGCATCGAGCAGCGTAAATCTCTCTGCAAGTTTTGACGTTGGCCGTTCAACACACATCCAGCGACCGCAGAAGTCAACGCTGCATTCTGCATGAACCTCTAATACACGCAAAAATTAGGTAACTCAATTTCTGAGTCGCTTAGCATTAAATAAATCGATTTAGCATATTTTTTTGAATATCCATACAGCAATATTGTAAAATTTTTGTAACTTTGACCTCATATATATTGTCATTCAGCTATTACATCATTAGCATTAGCACACTTGATGTAAAATGTTATATCGTGGAATAGAGTACCAATAGTCAAAAGGATACCAAAAAGGGTTTTAATGTTTCTTATATCCCGAAATTTCTACTTTGTACAATTTTGGCATTTTTCCAAAATTTTAGCCTATTTGTGACTGTTTCTGAACGTACTACGTAGGTTTAGTATGAAATATTTTTAAGAGTTGGCAGCACTGCTAAGTTTGTTTTTTAAATGCTCGATTGCCGGCCACCAAATTCCCGCCGTTTTTACCTTACAGACACAAAAATATGACACAAATCACTTTTGAGAGTAAAAGACGTAAAATAATTTAATACTTTAAATGATAAATGATTTTATTTTGTAAGTAGGTTTGTAAAAACACTTTTACACGTCAATCATATTTTAAAACTAGATGAGGTCGGCGTTTCCTATCTGACTAGTCTGAGGAGAAAGGCCGAAACAAACTCAGAGGTCACAGTCTCCTAAAGTCTTTGTGATTGTACTACACACAGGTTCCTAGTAGTGCATGGTATTATACTAGTGAACCCAGTACCTACCATTAAATTGACAAGAGTCTCGCGCGACAAATACGATACGACATCCCATTGTTGAATGTACTTACCTTATGAACGAAAAAGCTATTTCTTTTCTTTGATCCTTTCAGTTTTTCTTTGGCCTAAGTATATCATCCACTCAAATAAAACAAAACTTCACGCACAAACAAATTGAAACAAACGAACACCGCGGAACACCAATTAATGAAAGTGAAGTGTCTATAGTACAGCTAGTGATCTGAACCGGTTCTTAAAAAACCTAAACAACACCGGTTTTTCTAAAAACCGATAAACACCGGTGTTACCAAAACAAACACCTATTTATTTTACCATACTTATGTGTGGTGTGCTTTAATATTATAAACGTGTATCCAAAATTTGAAATTTGGTATATTTTGGTGCAAAAACAAATATTTAGCACCATTGAATAAGGTAGCGCTAAAATACCTATCAGTTCCTGCGACTTTGGTACCTTCAGAGCGGATGTTTTCTAAATCAGGATACATCCTTTCATCAAGAAAGAGCAGGCTTCAGCCAGATGCAGTTGATCTAATTTGTTTTTTAAATCAAAATGAGGATTTAGTTTATGTAAGTAATTTAGTATTATGTAATAAGTAAATGACAAATGTCAGCAATCAGTATTTTTAAATAAAGACATGATTATTTTATTAAAAAATATGGTTATATTACTATCAAAGTTTTAAATGGTTGAAAAAACTTAAAACATATGAAAACCGGTGTTTGATCTTAAAAACCGGTAAATAACCGGTGTTGAAAATTGCAACCGGTTCACATCACTAAGTACAGCCTACAAACACCATAACATTATGACAGGAATCAGGAATGTACACAAACTTGCATTCATACAACTCACTCTTTCTGTTTGCTCATTCTAGCAGTCTGATATAGAGAGAGAGAGACATTATATAACTTTCATTTTAGTTTAGTTGCAATGCCGAATTGCCACTATTACGCACGCACGGCACGACGATTGCGTTCCGTTTCAACTAGTTTTTTTATTCAACTCTAAGCAATTAAAATTACTCTGAAAAGTAACGTAAAAGTAACGTCTTTAGCCGTGTAACGTAAATGTAAGGGGTTCAAAAAGTAACGCAAAACTTTACAAAAGTTACGTTCTGGCAAGGCTGGTTTGTGTGTTTGAGTGAGTGAATGAGTTACTTTTTTTTGGCATCGCACGTCGCAGTCGCACTGTTTTGTGAATAAAAAAAAAATTGGGACACAAATTATCGTTAATAAACACAAAACCCAGGATACCTAAAAAGATTTGAGTTACTTACTAGACGTATTAAATAAATTGTTCGTCTTTGGCCACTCTGACTCTTGCCAGAGGCAGGCAGGGTTGGTTGGATTCACAGACCACTTAGATACTACGTTGGATTCTCAGACCCTCTGAAAAGGGAAGTTAAAATTATACTTTCTTGTCTAAAATTATATAGATACGTTCAGGTTTTCATTATTTTTGTACTGCCAAGGGGCCTCAGTTAAAAGAAAAAAATGATAATACTATGGTTTTCCATCACTATTTCTGACACATTACGTGACAGAAAAATGTCACAGAAATGTTTCCAGTATTAAATTATGAATTTTGTCTTTAACTGATAAATTATGTCTTTGAATGTTGCTGTAAGTGTCAGTCAACCAACCAAGCTAATTAGATTGTCAAAAAAAATGGTGAAGTCAAGGTGAAGTGAAGTGACGTGACGACTATAATGTCGATTTTTGGATGATTATTTTATTTAAAAAAATCTATATTTTATGCCAGTTTTATGAGAAAATATAGTTACCTCCTAGAATAATTGTCTGTGTGAATGTCTTCATTAAGTTAACATGTTTAAAAAGCTTAAAGATAAGTTGGCAGAGGAAGTGAAATCATCACCTCAAAGAATTCAACAATTTGCCCAGGCAGCACAAGTAAGCAAATATACAACTATTGTACAGAAACTTAAGTCTAAGTATTCTGTAGGGGCCCATAGGGCTAATAAGATTTTAGACAAACTTTATTTATTCAGTTGTGTAGGTTATTGCAAATAAAATAGTAAACATTTTGATAATCACTATTATCCTTGTTTTGTCTCCCATTGCTGGGTCAAGGCTACACTCAACTAACATAAGGCAAAATTTTCAGGCAGCAGTGACCTCAGCATCTAGCAGCATATCTGATATCACCAACAATGACCTCTTTTCGATTGCTGATAATGGTAAGTTTCTAGTTTCCCACCATATATTTAGCTACTAGCTACCGCCCGCGGCTTCGTAAACGTGGTTTGTCGATTACAAGTATTCTATGACATAATAGTAATAACAAGTGCTTTAATGTATACATTTAGGATCCAGAAGTGAATCTCATTATAAAAATAACAAGAACTTTATTGCTACCAAAATAAACAGTTAAGAAAACAAAACCAACTATATTTGCAAGTACTTCTTAATCAAATATTAACAAGGAAATCACCAATTTACACAATCAAGTTGAAACTTACCTACTCAGCAATATTTTATCACTGAAATACACCTTTTTCCACAACAAAAATCACCACAAGTTACGACAAGTCAATACAAGTCACACCGATTACGAACGCACTGGACGAAAGACGACAAGCCAGTGCCCGCTTAGTGCTCGGGAGGCTGCGTTATATAGGAACGGTCAGTAGGCATAGCAAGTTTCCTAACTAGACATATACCAAATTTCATTTAAATTGGTTCAGGGGTTATGAAATGAAAGGGTTTTTAATAGCTAAATTTATATAAACTAATTTTATATCTATAAGATAAGACATATAGATAAAATACTATAAATTATGTTTTGTCTATGCATTACAAAGAATAAATATATGAAACATCCTAGATAGCTGACATCCTGATCTACCATTTAGAGATCTAGGTGGTACTTATTTATCACTTATGGCCTTTGGTAAGAATAAATGCTAATAAGACTAACTAATCTAGGTAAAAACTTTTCTAAGACAAATAGACTACTTCTCAAGCTGTCTAGTACTTCTGATATAGGTAGATATAAACTTTCAAATATTTTACAGACCACCCTCAAAATAGTGCAGCCAGGTTTCAACCCTCTCCCCATAAACAACAAAATTTGTTTCAAGATGTGGCCCTTACTCAATCACCTCCTGAGTTAGTGGACTACAGTCATGAAATGGTAAGAAGAAATCAGCAATTTACAAATTGATTGACAAATTTACGACATAAAATAAAAACAATGTTATATAGTACAAGAAAAAGCTCACAAAATACTAAACAATTTTAATTTCAGGAAAACTCAAGACAAAGAAAGCTGTCAAACAGCTCCTTTGCTAGTGATGTATCCTTCAGACTACCTAGCTATGAGACTCCGTCCACATACCACTTGCAAGTATGTTTCATCTTCTAACTGTTCTAACTGTCTATATCAATGGAACTATTTGCCATCTCGGAGGCACTGTCTCATGCCATTAGTATGGAACTCAGGGACGCAATTATTCTGATAGATAGCAGAAGGGCCTTGCAGCATGTGGCTCGCTGCAAATCGCTGTACATCAATGGTAAAATATTAAAAGTGTTCATTTCACGGGGAGTGTCTCCGAGGTTGCAATGGATACCATCCATGGTAATGAGGTGGCAAATATGATGAGGTGGCCTAGGTAGCAATATCAAATGATCCATTTGAAGTAAATATGAAACCGGAATATTCTGAGATGATGCTTAAATATAAGAGGATTATAAGGATAAAATGGAAAGAGTACTTTGATATTGCTTCTCGAGAGAACGGTATCTGATATAGGACAATCCAGTGTGAGCCCCTCATATACCGTGGATTGCTAACACTACACTAAGTAGGAAATATATTGTGATTGCTCATAGACAGCGCTCCGAACACATTCCACTAAATAGCTTCAAATACTTAATGAAGAAGGTGGATAGCCCTGATTGTGATACGTGTGGAGTGACAGATGACCTATACCACCTTTTGGTGAAATGTGCCCGGAGTACATCTATGAGAGAGGAACTGTTTGCGCGTTTTGGAGTGTGCAAAGCCAACCAGCTCGATGTGGGCCTACTTATTTCAAAGCATGTTAGCTGAACAATCATCAGATGCAGCTAACATGCTCTACCGGTTCACATACGAGCTGGTAAATGAAAGTGCTTGAGTAATTGTATTGTTTTTAATAGAGAGTAAGTACTATGAAGCTGACATCGTCGTTAAACGAAGCAAAGCTACTTTTCAAAATAGATGAAAAAAAAGTTTCATATAATGTCTCTAATTTATCTTAATACTTGCTGTTGTCCGCGACTTCGTACGCGTTACTCTACTAAATGTGTAGGTAACTTAGAAATAAAGCTAAACTCGCTGTTGCAACTTGACACCCCATTTTTATCCCATGGGAACTGATTTATGGGATAAAAGGTAGCCTATGTGGTAATCCAGGTTATAATCTAAGTGTATACCAAATTTCATTGAAATCGGTTCAGCAGTTACGACGTGATTGAGTAACAAACTAACATCCAAACTTTCACATTTATAATATTAGTGTGATTAATTTGTAAGATTTTATTTTAAATAAATATTATGAAAAAAAATGGTATGCCCATAAACAAATTGGTACCATCATCATATCCGCCAAAGGACGTCCATTGTTAAATAGGCCTCTACATAGATTACCAGAGCAACCAATCTTTACCAGGTTCTAGGTGGCCTTCCTACGCTGCGCTTTCCAGTGCATGATCTGCACTCGAGAACTTTTCTGCCCTGACGGCCGTCAGTACAGCTTGCTAATTTAAAGTATTTTTTCCAGTCTGATATGGAGGTATCAGCAAGTGAGGCAGATGAAAGAGGGTTCTCCGGTGGTCCAGCTACACTTGATCGAGTAACAAAAGAACAATTGTATTCAGCCTATAAGCGCACACAAGAACGTTATACAAAATATAGAAATCAGTATGGAGATCTTGCCCGTCACTATAAATTGCTTGAGAGAGAAAATGCTAAAGCAAGGGTGAGATTTGTACCTGCTTACTATCAATAATCAATTATAAAAATAGATTATGTATGAGTACATGCATTACTAAATTACATTTTATGAAGTCTATCAATGCTGATTCTTTTGTTGTTCCAGTGTTAATGCGTAGTAATTGGTAATTTATGAAAAACTTTTTCAGAGTGTATTAGTTGAAACACAGGACAAAGCTCTTAGAAGAATATCAGAGCTAAAAGAACAATGTGCATTGGAGCAAAGTGCAAAGGTAAGTGCCTTAAACTTAATCATTTAATGTAATTGTTTGTTACGAGTACTATCAATTATGTACCCAAGGCTAGTTGCCTTACTTCCGCACACGGCTTCGTTCGCGTGGTTTGTCAATAAAAAGTTTTTTTTCATTATACCACCTGGAGTTGGAACAAGCATATGGCCCACCTGGTTTTAAGTGGTAACCATCGCCAAATCGCCAAAATTGAATAAATGAATAACAAAGTATTGCCTCGTAGGTCGCGCACCAGGTAAAAACGTGCCCTACGATGTACAGACTTGCGTTCATCACCTTGAGGCATAAGTATATTTCAATCTAGGTCATTACCTATCTATATAAAAAAATCATCAAAATTGGTTCAGGCATTACAAAAGTGATTAACAAAAAATCAACATCCAAACTTTCGTATTAAGTATAGTATTAGTGTTATAGTAAATTAAATTATTTTGCAGGCACATTTAGAAAAAGCTCTTCGAGTTGAAATTGAAGAAAAACTCATGAAAATAGAAGCTTTAAATACAAAAGTGCAACTTTTGCAGAACACCAACAATTCAAATATTTCTGAAGGAATGGAAAATGAAAATGATGTTCAATTAATCAGTCTGACTACTGATAGTACTCCTAAGCCAGCAAATGAAGAACCCTCTCTGCCCGATGTTACTAGCTTAAACAATAAAATTGAAAAAATGGACCAATTGTTGAATAAGTACAAAGAGTCACTTAAAATATCCAAAGAAAAAAATTCACAAATAACTGTAGAGTTGCAAGTTTTATCCAGCGATATTGAAAATAAAAACAAACAAATTCAAGAATTGAATGGTACAGAAGACAACTTAAAGGAAGCTAATAAAAAAATTCAAGAATTAAAAAATGTAAATGAAGAGCTACAGAACCAAATAAATTCTTATGATTTTACTAGAATAAAAGAAACATCTTCTTTGGAAATAGACCTTCAAAAAGCAAATGAGGAAATTACTGAGTTACGGGGCAAAATTGAAGTATTCAGTAAGAGAGAAGAAGAATATGCTATTTCACTTGCCGAAAATAAATTGAGCATTCACAAAGAATTAGAAAGCAAAGAAGCCGAAATCAAATCCCTTAAGGATAACGTATCTACAAGTAAACAAGAAGTACAGTCATTAAAAATCGTACTTGATGATTATAAAAATAGAATAACAATATTGGAAGAAGAAAAAGCTAAATTAAATAAAGACTGTTTAGAACTCACTACTACAAGAGTACGAATTGATGAAATGAACTCACAATTACAAGAACTTTCAAAGAAATGTCAATCTCTTGATCAGCTTAGGACAAAGGCAGATGAAGAATATAAATGTCTTCAATTGCAACTGAAACAAGAGACTGCAGAAAAGTTGGCGATGATTGATAGAAATGTGTATTTAGAAAGTAAAAACACACATCTGAGTGAAGAAAACATGAAAAAGAGTGCACAAATAAGTAATCTGGAAGGTGAACTGCATATTCTGTCTAAAGATAAGATTGATGCTTCTGCTAAAGACAAATCTGAAACTATAAATTTGCTTAGTGAAATGACCATGTGGAAGGAAAAATGTGAAAAGTTAGAATCAGAAATTCAAGAAGAAAGGGAAGAGTTGGTTAAACTACAAACTGAAATTGAAAAACTTTTAGCAAATCATGAATCTATTCAATCTCAAAATGTAGAATTCCGCACAACTATAACGAATTTAACAATAGACAATGATATATTGCAAAAGGATTCACGTGATTACAAGACGAAAATGTTAAAAACTGTTAAGAAAATGTCTCAAGAAGCAAGCGACCTACGGCAGTTGATATCACTTACCTCCAACGAAACACAGACATTTGTTAAAATGAATAAAGAGTCATTATGCTCATTTGTAAAAGATGTTAATGATTTGATTAAACATTCAGTTCAAAGTTTAGAAAAGAGATGTGATGAAACAACAGCTCATTGTAAAAACATACAAGCTGAATTAACAGCATCTCATGCCAGAAACTCTGAAATTTTGGCAGAGAAAATGAAGCTTGAAGTAAAAATTACTGAACTTAATAAACAATTACACTCTGAGGGATATGCGTTAAAGGACGAACTTTTAAATAAAAAAACTGCGTATGAACAAGTTCTAGAAGACATGAAAACTGCACGAACTGAAAATGAAACATTACAAAAAAGAGTAAAAGAAATTGAAATCGAAAAGCAGAAAGTACAAGATTCGTTACTCATGTTAGAATTCGATAAGAAAGAGTTAAACTTAAAAATATCGAGTTTAGAAGAGAATATAAAAAAAATAAGTGAGGAGTTAGAAATTGTAACTCGAAAACACGAAGAATCAGTTATCATAGTAAATACTTTAAGTAAAGAAATTGAAGAACGTAAGGTCGTAGAGTTAGAGGCTTATCAACGAATTCAAGGTAATCTAGAAACTGAAATAGCTCAACACTCTGCCACTACTGAGCAATTACGGCAAACAAACATCGATAAAAGTGAGCTAAGTGAAAAAATGTTAAATATTGAAAGCAAAAATACAAAATTAAGTGCTCAACTTGACGAACTCAACGACCTGCACCATTCAACTATTGTTAAGATGAATGAATTAACAGAAACATTAAATAAATCGGATCAAACTAAAGAAATTGAAAAGGAACAGTTCGAAAAGGATAAGAAACATATTAGTGATGAAATCAAGGCAGTAGAAGATAATTATATAAAGATCAATGGTGAGTTTGAGGATTTGAAGAAACGGTATAAAGCAGCGGAAGATAATATTATAAAATTAAATTCTGAAATTTTACATAAATCTGAAGACTGTGAGAGAAAACTAGTTCAAATTGATGAACTGAAGCATAACAATATATGTTTATCAGAGGAAAATATAAAACTTAAAAGTGAGACTACTAATTTTACTTCGAACATCAAAAAACTTGAATCGGAAATTAATGAGATCAAAAAGTCACATGCAGAAATTGAATTCGAAAAAGATCGTCTAAATGATATCATAGAAAAGTTAGAAAGTAAAGAAGCAGATAAAAGTAAGATGAATGTGACTGAAACTAAAGACACCCAAACTGAACAGGAAAACGTACTTCTCGAAAGTGTTCCAAATGTAAATGAAAACTCGGCCATGTTTGAGAATAAATGGCTACTAGAAAATAAACAGTCTGCAATGGTTAACACTGCATCTCTTAACTTAAAAACGAATGTACAGGAGGACATTATTGAACAATACACTACACTTAAAATTAACTATGATGCTTTAAAAGATGACAACAGACGGCTGCATTCTGATATTGAAGGCCTCCAGTCTTATCTGACGAAAATATCTAAAGAAAATAGTGTGTTGAACGACAAGTTGCGAGAAGTAATCGCGTCAAGTGAACATCCCATGGATAATGATCAGCTATCAAGTGATATTACCCAATTAAAAACAGAACTTCAATCTGGAAAAGAAAAATTTAACGACTTATTAAGAGAGAACTCGTTACTTATCGAAGAGAATCTAGAACTTAAAGATCAATTAAACTCTCAAAATTATTCAAAACCTCCCGAAATAGTAAAAAACGTGAACAACAATCTTAAAGAACATGAAATAATCAAAGAAAAATATGATGATCTATTGCAAACTAGTAGTGAAATTAAAAAACGTAACATGGACTTGGAGCAAATCAATAGATCCGTTAGCGGCAATATTGTACAACTGCAAGATAAAAACGAAAAACTAAAACTTTCAAATGAGAAACTCGAAAGGAGACTTGATGAAGCTCTCGTAAGCCTGAGGCACTTACATTCCTTGTCTGAAAACACAGAGTTAGAATATTTACGAAATATCTTGTATGAGTATCTTACTGGAACAGGCATACATTCCTTAACGCTTGCTAAAGTGCTAGCTGCAATAGTGAAATTTGATGACATGCAGACTCAGTTGGTTCTTCAAAAGGAAAAGGAACGACAAGGATTTGTAAGTACTGCGTGTTTTAATGTTATTATAAACAATGCCCTTGTTAATCATATTGTGAAATCGCGATGCAAACATGATTAACATCATTAATCATAATAATTAAACGACAAAATCAGGCAACGTGTGGAGACAGAGCTTGTAAAGTAGTAATATAAGAATGTGAGGTATGGATGGGTCGAGAGGGGGAGTAATTATTGATACACGTGTTTATCTAACGAAGTTTCTTTTATTAGGGTTCCGTACCCAAAGGGTCAAACGGGACCCTTTTACTAAGACTCCGTTGTCTGTCCGTCTGTCACCAGGCTGTATCTCATGAACCGTGATAGTTAGACAGTTGAAATTTTAACAGATGATGTATTTCTGTTGCCGTTATAACAACAAATACTAAAAACAGAATAAAATAAATATTTAAGGGGGGCTCCCATACAACAAACGTGATTTTTTTGCTAGATATTGATAACGGCAACAGGTAGACGTTTGAAATATTCACAGAATATTTAGTTATATATTCACTTTAAAAATAAATAATTAAATTTAAATAAAACAAACATTTAAGGGAGGCTCCCATATAACAAACATGATTTTTTTGCTCGATATTGATAACGGCAACAGGTAAACGCTTGAAATATTCACAGAATATTGATTTATATTATTCACTTTAAAAATAAATAAATAAGTACATTAAAATAAAATTAATATTTACGTTTTTATTGGCCGGTTTTTACTGACTACTTTATAAGCTCTGTCCCCACTACAAACGTAAATACACATAGATACAGTATACATACATACGGTATGTGTTAAATCTATGCATAGATGTAGATCGCCACTTTTATCAACTATCTCTATCTTCAAAGGTTTGCTGGAAGAAAACTCTTATTAGGGTTAAGCTCGCTTTTGTAAATGTCCTTTTTGTCTGTTATCTATTTGTGTATAATAAAGGATAAAGAAACCCCAATGTTTCTAAATGTTGATGAAATTTCATATACATATTAATATTTTTAGTTTTGTCGCGTACTAATTACGCAAAGGGCACGAAATACTGGGTATAGCATATGAATGAAGAGCGGCGCGGCGTTACGGAATCTATAGTTAGAGCTAGTTCAGACATGGCGGATTCCGCGTGGATGCAAATCGCGCGGTTCTAAACGCAAGTGTTCAGACAGGCGCGGAGAGTGCCATAATCCGCACAGTCCAATCATGGAAGTCGAAGAAGCAAGTTGCTCCGTACAAAAAAAAGAAACAAGAAACGGCAGTATTGGGTGCATCCAATATTACGTGATTGGCTCACCCATGGTCAGTTTCAGACTATATCCAAAATTAAGAAGTTTTGAACCAAACTTCTTCAATTATTTGAGAATGTCTATTATTAATGATCAAAGAACGAATTGCTTCTAATGATTAGAATATTCTGTACATTGTATGCCCGACAAAGCAGGTCTCTTTTCCACCTCATCGATGAATAGCTCGGTGTCGAAGCGATGATCCAGAGGAGCAACTGAACGCGCTCTAGGCACGTCAAGTAAATAGATCCGAGTGACGGTAACCGAGCGGATTGTCAATCTGCTCGGACAGGTATGAACGAATTAATAGGCGCTAATGTAAATAAGATCCGCGCGATTTGAATCCGCCATGTCTGAACTAGCTCTTAAACGAGGAGTGACATAATGGGTATAAAACTGGGAGTTTCAAACAAGACCGACATAGAGGGAAACTGACGTAATACAAATATTTCAATCTAGCTCCACCTATAAAATGCTGAAAATACAAAACTATAATTGAATCCGCATTTTAAACAAGTCACCGTGTTAGTTCATGGCTGATACTTATGGTGATGGTAGGTACAGTTTCCCTCGCAGCACTACACAGACTAAGACCATCCCATGTAACATTATAAATAAACCACTTTTGTTTTATTTTCAGTTGCGGCAACTTGGTATTATTTGATATCAAACCATGCAGCGAGGAATTGAAAATGTTACGAAATATTCCAAATATAACAGGCGCTTTTAAAGAGTGAAAGCTAAAATTTCACAATAAATATAATAATGATTAATCATCATTTCTGTAGATAAGTATTTATGATAATAAAATTGTCTTAATATTATTAATAGCCAAGTTAATTTTTATTAACAGTTAAATTCTGTAAATGTATTAATTTAGTTAGGACTTATTTTTTGATCATGTTTAGTTCTAGCTAGATTGTTATATCACGAGTTTTTAATGTTATTTCATTTATAATAATAGTCTGTAAAATTAAAAATTAATTCAACCGTAGATACTAATACATAGGCGATCTGCAATCTAAGCACTAGAATGCTTATGCACTGCATTTGAGTCAGAGAAACTATGTGAGCTTCAAAAACCGCCTTGAAAGTTCCCTCCCCCAACCGTGTCGCTACTTTGCTTCATCATTTTCAGCCCGTAAAAAACCACTGCTGGGCAAGGGCATATGCCTCTTTGTTTATCCCACTCGTCTCATTCTGAACCACAGCCCCGGATCTAGAAATTTTCCTAACTGGGGCAGAAACTTGATGTAACACCCCACTCCTTTAGCGTTTGAGAGGGGTGAGGGGAGGGGGTGTCTAAGTATGAAGTGTTCCGAATCAAATGAACAGCCAGGTGAACTATGTAGGTGGACCACGGGCAGGGAGTGGAGTAATAGATATAATAATAAGCCATTTATTTTTTTATGGAATAATAGATATAGAAGATTTATAAAGATTATAGAATACAGGGGGCGTCATTCCTGAAATTCCCCCTCTTTTGATCCGTGCGTGTGACCACGTACGACCCACGACCTTACTAAAGTCGCAGCAAGTTATCGATTATCTCGAAATTTTGATAACAAAACAGGAGCATTTTATAAATACATTTATTTTTGTGTAGAAACCGCCCCTTCAATGTTAGTTTAAATTTATATAAACTATACACAATTGTGCGGTTTCTACACAGACAATAAATGTATCTATAAAATGTTCCTGTTTTGTTGCAACACCTTATATTTGCGCCGCGTTTTTGTTAGTCTAATGTTTGGATTGCATATTTAGTTTCCAGCTTGTTCAAGAAATATTTGAACATAGGAGAATATTAAAAGCTAAACTTACAATGATTATTTTAAAAAGCAGAAATGTCATTTCATAATAAAATGTTAGTTTTACTACATGATCTAATAAAATCTTTATATGGATGCTGTTTCATACTTTTGTAAGGAGTTGTAATATTCGTAAATATTGTGCATAACATTTTTGGTACCTGCAAGTAGCATTATACATATTTTAGAATAGGTTGTATAAATTAAATTGTACTATTAATATTTATGAAATTTATTGCTAATTAAAATATAACAGTTAAGTGTGTATTTTAATATGGATTTGTTGACTGCGTTCTTCTGTCCTTATTCTTCTTCGCTGTTATTATCAGAACCACTAGAGTCATCTCCAAAGAAGTCATCATCATCATCAAAGTTCATGTTTTTATCCATTTTTGCAACCAGTTCTTCAACCTGTGACATTATTTTAGATAAGCTTTCCCCAGTTTCTTCTTGCTGTTTATTTATATATCTGTGTAGAAAAAAAAGGTTAATAACACCTTTTTTTTTTGGTATAAAAAGTTATGTAATGGCTCCACCTGGATTCTTGCCTAAATGTATATATATTATAACTTTTTTCAATAAAAAATAGTATTAATAGGTTGATTATAAGCTTGTTTAACTAGCTTCACTTAAATAAAACACAATAAATGTTTAATTGTTATAGGCTCGATAATGAGTCTGCAGGATTCAAGGAGTTATTCAACAAGATCAACAGTATATGAAATATGGCCTTGGTTCTTAATACAGACCTTTTGGGAAAAGTGTTATTTACAACAAAAATTATTTCCAATTTTACAAAATAATTTGTGTACCTTAGAATGGTTCGACGCTTTCTTTCTGGTAATCCTTTTAACATTGTTTTAATGTCTGTGCTTTCAGTTTGGGAGTCTCCTACTGTTTCTGCTTCTGCTTCTTCATTCTGAAATAATTAAACCCAATAAAACCTAAAATCGTTGAGTACTAATCTAATATGGATTTTGTGGCCTATCCATCTCCACATCTGTTGTTCTATTCAGGTAATTATATCAAGCAACAGATAGAGATGGACAGGCCACATGATCCAAGATCCTCAGGATAAATGGTGTAAAAGGGTCATTGATTGGTACCCCAAATATGGTAAGCGCAATAGAGTGCATCAACAAACAAGATTGGAAGATGACCTAAAACTTACAGCTGGACTACACCAGAGAAGGGTAGCACAAGATAGAACCCAGTGCAAAGTGTTAGAGGAGGCCTATGATGAGAGGCGCACTGAACTGCAGGACATCCTATAATCAAATCTGAACTCGCAATTTCTAAAAACATGTAAACTCAATGTTTGGAATAAATGGCTTATTAATATTGTCTATTTATTATTAATCTAATATGGCCACATCAATACATTACTGTAGTGTGCATTATCATCTACATAGTGACCATTCACATTTACTGGGTCACTTAGGGGTACTGATATGAATTGTTTAAGTTGTTAAAGAGGTATGCTGTTTGCAAAGTTACTTACTTCAGGAGCTTTACAGCATTTAGCACAAACTTTTTTCTCTTTTGCACATGGACTGCATAGCATATGGTATGCATGTTTTACAGTCTTTTGATCGCAACCCACACATTTACGGGGCGCCGTTAGGGGCTTGTACTTCTTGTACTTGATCTTCCAGTCCAATATATCTTTACAACGTTTACAAACACCTGATATTTGCAGTGAATTCAACAACTTTGTTCTGTGACTGGAATCGTGTAAATCATTTTTGAAAACTGTTCTATTCTGGTGTTTTTGTGGTCTGTTCCTAGCGGTATTCCCTCGGGCAGAGCTCATTTTTTAGAATTGGAACCTCTCTAGCACTGTATCCAACATGAAAAAAATTAGACAAGAAAGAAACCAGCCAAACAAAACACGCACATTAGTGTCAAAAAACCTAACCTCTAACTTGATTTGACATTGTTTTTGTTTGACTGACATTTGACATCACTGTGTGTGGGCTCAGAGACTAGACGTGGGCTATAACCCTGCGGTACTTCTACTCACAGACCACTTAGATGTATGTAATACGTACAGACGGTCATGGCACTGAAAAGATGTTCAGAAGTTGGCAGAAGTTCTTTTCTCATAGGAAATTTGTGTAATTTAAGGTCTTGCCGTTGGCTGTCGCATTTAGGTACACAACACTTTCGGGACATTTTAATTGTGTCACACAGACTATAGACTGATAGACCTGTGCAGACGTATGGATAATTTTTTATATAAATAATTTTATAAATTATTATTTTGAAAAAGAAGTTTTACTTCAGTCGTGTGGTCTAAAGCACACTCTTTTATTTAACTTTTTATGCCATGCGTCGATAGAATGCGATTTGTATGATTCATATTTGCTTCTATTATGCAGTTATTGTTTGGTTGGTATAAGGCCATTTGGTATGTACAGGCAGAGCTGGGCAACATACATGCTTTGCGATAATAAAATACCAATTACAAAATATTATCTCGTACGTAGGTATTTAAAATACAAAATATTTTTAAGTAGTGTATTTGATATACAATATCCGACAGATCTTGGGTCTCATATGAAAATGGGCGGGCCACCTGCAGAGGACAAAAGACAACAGATGGAGCCAAACTACGACAAACTGGATCCCCCGTGGTACAAAGCGCAGAAGGGGAAGACCTCCAAAGAGATGGAGCGATTACATAGTAGACGTGGCTGGAAAAATATAGCAAAGAATTGCAAGAGACCGGACAGAGTTGGAGGAGGCTTTTACCGCCACAGGCGGTCCTTACAGTCCGTCTAAAAAGAGTAGAAGTTAATGTTTAAGGAACTAACTATATTATGTGGCTGGCAACACTTCATTAAAAGTCAATCTTGTCTTGCCACTTGCTTGTCATTGTAATGTAAACATTGTTTGCTTTCATTTGAATTCTTGCTTCAATTCTAGTTTTTATCCAAAAACTTATTATAAACATTTGAAAAATGAATAAAACAATCCGCAGCAGCACTCGTGAAGTGATATACAAAGTGTTTATGCGTTGTTTAGCCGAATTTCAAGCCGGCAGATTGCTCACGCAGATGGAACATGTTTATAAACGAACAGCAGGACATCTACTCTTTTTCTCCGATCTGACTGGTAAGTTATGAATTAATGTAGTACTTTTAGTCACTTTACACTCCTTTAAATAGTAATGTCTTATCCAAGAGTGGTCTTATCATGAAATATTTACCTTTATATGTACAGTTGAGGTTGTGAAAATAAAACACATATTTATAGTGCGTGTGACTGATTTTGATACTTAACAATATAACTTATTATTTTCAGGTAAATCCGAGAGTACAGTGCGTCGAATAGTTTCGGAAGGATCCAAAACTAAAGGAAAATTCAGTACTCCTGCTAAACATAGAAAGGGGCGACCAAGAAAAGAATTAGACGATTTTGACCAGTGTGCAATCCGACAAAAAGTGCATTATTTCTATAGTGTAAAAAAGAAGTCCCTACACTTAATAAAATACTAACCATGGTAAGGGAAGACCTTGGTTTCAATGGAAGTCGAGCACATTTACACAAAATTAAAATCTATTGGTTTTAAGTACAAAAAATGTAAATCAAACAGAAAAGCTTTAATGGAAAATAATAATATTTGTATTAAAAGGGAAAAATATTTAAAAGTTATTATGGACAACCGTAACTTACCTGAACAGTTGCAAAAAAATATTATATATCTAGGTGAAAGTTCTATTCACTCATCATACAAATTAAAAAAATGTTGGCAATCTATTGAAACCGAAAGAGTTATTCAAGATATCTCAAAAGGGAAAAGATGCGATTCTCATCAATGTAGGAAGTGAAATGGGATTTGTACCGAACTCTCTTCTTATTTTTAGTGGAAATAATAAACAGGAAGACTATCATTCTGAAATGAATAGAACAAACTTTAATAAGTGGGTAACCGAAAAGCTCATCCCAAACCTTGAATATCCTTCCATTATTGTAATGGACAACGCCCCATATCACTCGATTGTGAAAAATAAGGCTCCCACAACATCCAGCACGATTGCCGAAATCAAATTATGGCTCGAAGAGAATAATATTAATTTTGATCCGACCCTATGAAAACCTATGCTTTATGATTTGGTGTAAAAAAATAAACCAGCACCAGTTTATGAAATTGACGAGTTACTGAGCGAGCATGGACATACAGTCGTAAGGCTGCCACCCTATCACTGCGACCGGAACCCGATTGAACTTATATGGTCTTTGGCAAAAAGAAAAGTGGCAGCACAAAATGTTGGATCCAGAGATATAAAACAATTAACCGAAGAGGCTTTTGCTTCTATAACTCCAGTAGATTGGAAATCATGTCAAATGTTGTGACCATGTCAAAAAAGTTGAAATGGAGTACATTGAAAGAGGCCCCAGGCTGTATCAAAATATAGAAGAATTAATTATAAGAGTTGATGAGGATAGCAGCAGCAGCAGTGAGTCTGAAGCAGAATCAGAAGATTCCTGTCTGCCTAGTACTTCTCGGCAAGATTCTCCTGGGGCAATAGATGACAACATGTCTGGTGTCGAATATTTAGATTTTGATATGTTGGATGACTAATTTTATGAATAAATATTTTATTAATAACACTTAACTCTTGTTTTATTATTTTACTAGCTGCGCCCTCTAGTTATTCCAGGTAATAATCTATTCCTGCGCCAAGTTCCATCCATCCTCACAATCTTCCGTATTTATAATAATATGTTTTAGTAGAATTTAACCACAACTTGTGATGTAAAGTGGTTATGTGAAGTACTAAGTTAGCTTAGAATCATAAAATATTAATGACAATAATACAATAAAAAATTAGCAAGTATCAAAACCAGTTATTATATAGTATGGGGTATACCAGTTAAACGACAGTGGCGCCCTCATTTTTTGTCTACTCTTTTTAGAGGGACTGTACTTTGCGAAAAAGTTGTCACGAGGTGAGATGATGATTAGACCGCTATTGTTTCTCAATCTTGTTTCGCGTGTGACTTCCAAAGCGAATAGCCTGGGTCTGACTCTACAGACCCTCTCATCCTTCGATTCGGCAAGGCACCGGTCTCCACAATGTACAATAATTCATTCATAAACATTCATTTCCTATAATCTTCATTGCGTCCGGGTTGCGGCCTCCCAGGGACGTCAGAGTGGCGCACGCTATATTTGTACGAGGACACTGACATCCCCTCGTTAGGCACCCGGGCCGGACTTGGAGCATCTCGATGTATGCCACCATTGGTGCCCCAAGTGCTGACACCACCTCCCCTATTCAGCTGCTCCTAATTCCCAAACGCTCGTCGATCGTTCCATGCATGCAAGTGGACCAACCATGAATGGGTCCTGTGGCGCACCACGCATTACGTACTATACGCATATATGTATGTGTGCATGTGTAGATATATGGGTATAGGTGTGTATACGTATAGCACGCACTACGCCCTGCTTGCGAATGCCACGCGTTTCGGCAATCAAGGCCAAGAGACACTGGGCTCGCCAACCCAGGACCCCCTACTCTTGGAATATTCATCCCTCTACATAGTCCACGTCTTGAAGTTACCTACATTGTGTCATATCAACCAAGCTAAGTCCTGTGCTCTTAAGGCTCACCAAATAGGACTATCCTTTATTAGCTAAGACACAGAAAGTGATTCTATTGTCTATTGTGGATGGTCTCATCTCGATCTCACCTCGTGGTAGTTTAGAATTATCATTTATTACACGCTACCACTCACCAGTTCGCTGATAAACTTACTACCATTCCTGCTTTTCACAATGCGCCGGACCTGCGTTGGTTCCCTCGCCCATCTCGTCTCGCTCCAATCGACATCTTTTTCATAACCACCCCCATTTCTTAATCGTTCCCCCGAAGTGACGTCCGATCTTTCAACTGTCAACCTATCAGCTGTCAAAACGATTGTCAATTTCGATTGGCCTCGCGCATTTGCGCGACAGGTACAGTATTGACAAATTTAAAGATTTAACATATTTAGCGGTCGCCATTTTGCTTACGAATTGTTACGAAAACTATCGAGCGCTATTTTCTGTAAAACGCACCTAATAGATCGCTAAATGTATATTTTATGTTCAGGTGTATTTTGAAGCCATAAATATTTCAAATACTATCTACAAAATACCTCAGCGTCAGGTATTTGAAATACCAATTACAAATTACATTTTTACGAAAAACGGATACTGGAATAGGGTCATTATTATCACTACTCGGTGATATATTTCCATCGCAGTTACAACCTTTAGACTCATTTGAACCATGTTTCCGCTTCCTTTTATTACAGTGCTTGCACGTCACTTTGTTTACACGATTTCGTTTACGACATTTCTTTGAGTTTGAAACAGAAGTGTCCGTGTCCATACCGGGACTCATTTGATGCAAGTTTATCGAAACTGTTGGAGATTGTTACATAGTTACTGGCCGGAGGGACCGTGCCCCCGGGGTCCGGTGGCTCCCCCATCTCCATCGGACAAAAAACGATAAAAAGACTTACCAACTAATTAAAATATGTAAAGTACTCTATAAATACAATAAATATTAAGATAACAAATAAATTACACTCTCCTGATCACTTTATCAAATAACATTAATATTAAAATTTAGGAAGGAATTTTTAAGCTGCCGCCTTTTATTTTACGAAGTTTCCCGCCTTTTCCGGCGGTTATTTGCATAAATGTCTGGCGCTGGCTTCATGTCATCATGCATGTCAATGTTATTTGTTGTTAGTTGTCATAGTCAGTCAGTCTGCCTGCTGCACTCCACACCAGGGTTGCCAGATCGGCCCTTGGCAGCCATCGGCCTTTTTGTGGCCTTTACCCGCCAATAATAAAAATATTACTTACAATTATTAAAAATAAAACTAAGGTCTTGGTAAATTTAGAAATTCCAAAAAAATATTGAAGAAAATCGCGAATTTTTTCATTTACATGAAATAATTGGCTTACTGCTGGTTCTCCCATTTTCTAACGCGAGTGTTGAGCGTGTTTTTAGTAAACTGAAGAGAATAAAAAATGAATGTCGCACTCGTCTCAATACGGAGACGATAGCTTCTATAATGACTACCTCTGCAGGTATAGAAAACTGTGGTGGTATAATAAATTTTGAGCCATCGCCAGAAATGATAATTCTAAAAAAACATATAAGTAAAGACGGTTAATATATATATATATGTTATAATATAAGTAAAGAAGTTGTTTGTGTCTAGTTTTTGTTCTTTGCACCATTTAAATATATTTTTTAGTTGAATAACGTTTTTTTATTTAAAATTTGGCCTTTAGGGCCGAAAATCGGCCTTTTTCAACAAGGCTTACCGGCTTTTTTCTGATTGAGGTGCTGGCAACACTGCTCTACACACGAGTGTAATGTATGTACATACATACATACATCTTAGACCAAAAAGTCATCGAAAGAACGGTATCGGACTACAGTTTTAATGTCTATTTTATCGTAAAAGTTTGTTTGTGGAGTGGTGTTAGCTGGTAATGAACACAATACGTTATTACTAAATATGACAGTATCTAATGGAACACTTATTAAAATTGCTGCATGGGGAGGTGTAATAATTAGTACAACAGGATTTATTTTACAAAACCGTCTGGTGGACAGGTTCAGAGGGTTTGATTACTACAAAACTGCACTGAAACGGCTACGGCAACATCCTGGTGCGGTGCACTACCTGGGAGAACCCATCAAAGACAGGGGTTTTAAACTCAGTGATACAGAAAACAACTTTTCGGATGGGAACAATGCTAGATTTTCAATACCTGTATCTGGACCAAAAGATAGAGGCACCTATTATTTCTGGGCATTGAGGGAAAATGACGAATGGAAAATAACTAGAGCTGAATTAGATTTGAAATCAAAACCTGATTCAAGATTAGTCATTGTTAGACAGAGTTGAAATTTTGTTTAGTAAGTGTATACATTTGATAACTCATGTGAAATAAATTGTGTAAAATTTAGATAGATAGATATGTACTCTCCCTGTTTACTTTATAAAAATAAGGTACTTGATTGATACAATGTTGTTGATGATGTACAATCTTAAATTCTTTTCAGGTTAGATACAATACGAAAAAGTTTTATTAGTGGTAGAATTTAGTAGAAATCATGTTTGTTGGAACTTCCAAAGAAAAGTTCTTCTTTCACAATACCTTACTTTGCTTGGTCAAAGGTTTACAAGGAAGAAATATCACTGTTGATCTTCGAAATGACTCCTATATTTGTGGGGTCATCAGCTCTGTTGATGGGTAAGCCTATAACCATATTATATAAGTAATTTCATTCCTCATTAAATAATTATGGGTATGTTGTAAGCACCCTTATATTGTATGCTAATCTATTAAATTTGTTAGGCCTTTTTAATAATGTAAACTTAGACTGGACACAAACCTAGATTTCTTAACAGTTATAAATTGTAAGATGTACCTACAACCATAAAACTTTTTAATAATGTAAACTTAGACTGGACACAAACCTAGATTTCTTAACAGTTATAAATTGTAAGATGTACCTACAACCATAAAACTTTTTAATAATGTAAACTTAGACTGGACACAAACCTAGATTTCTTAACAGTTATAAATTGTAAGATGTACCTACAACCATAAAACTTTTTAATAATGTAAACTTAGACTGGACACAAACCTAGATTTCTTAACAGTTATAAATTGTAAGATGTACCTACAACCATAAAACTTTTTAATAATGTAAACTTAGACTGGACACAAACCTAGATTTCTTAACAGTTATAAATTGTAAGATGTACCTACAACCATAAAACTTTTTAATAATGTAAACTTAGACTGGACACAAACCTAGATTTCTTAACAGTTATAAATTGTAAGATGTACCTACAACCATAAAACTTTTTAATAATGTAAACTTAGACTGGACACAAACCTAGATTTCTTAACAGTTATAAATTGTAAGATGTACCTACAACCATAAAACTTTTTAATAATGTAAACTTAGACTGGACACAAACCTAGATTTCTTAACAGTTATAAATTGTAAGATGTACCTACAACCATAAAACTTTTTAATAATGTAAACTTAGACTGGACACAAACCTAGATTTCTTAACAGTTATAAATTGTAAGATGTACCTACAACCATAAAACTTTTTAATAATGTAAACTTAGACTGGACACAAACCTAGATTTCTTAACAGTTATAAATTGTAAGATGTACCTACAACCATAAAACTTTTTAATAATGTAAACTTAGACTGGACACAAACCTAGATTTCTTAACAGTTATAAATTGTAAGATGTACCTACAACCATAAAACTTTTTAATAATGTAAACTTAGACTGGACACAAACCTAGATTTCTTAACAGTTATAAATTGTAAGATGTACCTACAACCATAAAACTTTTTAATAATGTAAACTTAGACTGGACACAAACCTAGATTTCTTAACAGTTATAAATTGTAAGATGTACCTACAACCATAAAACTTTTTAATAATGTAAACTTAGACTGGACACAAACCTAGATTTCTTAACAGTTATAAATTGTAAGATGTACCTACAACCATAAAACTTTTTAATAATGTAAACTTAGACTGGACACAAACCTAGATTTCTTAACAGTTATAAATTGTAAGATGTACCTACAACCATAAAACTTTTTAATAATGTAAACTTAGACTGGACACAAACCTAGATTTCTTAACAGTTATAAATTGTAAGATGTACCTACAACCATAAAACTTTTTAATAATGTAAACTTAGACTGGACACAAACCTAGATTTCTTAACAGTTATAAATTGTAAGATGTACCTACAACCATAAAACTTTTTAATAATGTAAACTTAGACTGGACACAAACCTAGATTTCTTAACAGTTATAAATTGTAAGATGTACCTACAACCATAAAACTTTTTAATAATGTAAACTTAGACTGGACACAAACCTAGATTTCTTAACAGTTATAAATTGTAAGATGTACCTACAACCATAAAACTTTTTAATAATGTAAACTTAGACTGGACACAAACCTAGATTTCTTAACAGTTATAAATTGTAAGATGTACCTACAACCATAAAACTTTTTAATAATGTAAACTTAGACTGGACACAAACCTAGATTTCTTAACAGTTATAAATTGTAAGATGTACCTACAACCATAAAACTTTTTAATAATGTAAACTTAGACTGGACACAAACCTAGATTTCTTAACAGTTATAAATTGTAAGATGTACCTACAACCATAAAACTTTTTAATAATGTAAACTTAGACTGGACACAAACCTAGATTTCTTAACAGTTATAAATTGTAAGATGTACCTACAACCATAAAACTTTTTAATAATGTAAACTTAGACTGGACACAAACCTAGATTTCTTAACAGTTATAAATTGTAAGATGTACCTACAACCATAAAACTTTTTAATAATGTAAACTTAGACTGGACACAAACCTAGATTTCTTAACAGTTATAAATTGTAAGATGTACCTACAACCATAAAACTTTTTAATAATGTAAACTTAGACTGGACACAAACCTAGATTTCTTAACAGTTATAAATTGTAAGATGTACCTACAACCATAAAACTTTTTAATAATGTAAACTTAGACTGGACACAAACCTAGATTTCTTAACAGTTATAAATTGTAAGATGTACCTACAACCATAAAACTTTTTAATAATGTAAACTTAGACTGGACACAAACCTAGATTTCTTAACAGTTATAAATTGTAAGATGTACCTACAACCATAAAACTTTTTAATAATGTAAACTTAGACTGGACACAAACCTAGATTTCTTAACAGTTATAAATTGTAAGATGTACCTACAACCATAAAACTTTTTAATAATGTAAACTTAGACTGGACACAAACCTAGATTTCTTAACAGTTATAAATTGTAAGATGTACCTACAACCATAAAACTTTTTAATAATGTAAACTTAGACTGGACACAAACCTAGATTTCTTAACAGTTATAAATTGTAAGATGTACCTACAACCATAAAACTTTTTAATAATGTAAACTTAGACTGGACACAAACCTAGATTTCTTAACAGTTATAAATTGTAAGATGTACCTACAACCATAAAACTTTTTAATAATGTAAACTTAGACTGGACACAAACCTAGATTTCTTAACAGTTATAAATTGTAAGATGTACCTACAACCATAAAACTTTTTAATAATGTAAACTTAGACTGGACACAAACCTAGATTTCTTAACAGTTATAAATTGTAAGATGTACCTACAACCATAAAACTTTTTAATAATGTAAACTTAGACTGGACACAAACCTAGATTTCTTAACAGTTATAAATTGTAAGATGTACCTACAACCATAAAACTTTTTAATAATGTAAACTTAGACTGGACACAAACCTAGATTTCTTAACAGTTATAAATTGTAAGATGTACCTACAACCATAAAACTTTTTAATAATGTAAACTTAGACTGGACACAAACCTAGATTTCTTAACAGTTATAAATTGTAAGATGTACCTACAACCATAAAACTTTTTAATAATGTAAACTTAGACTGGACACAAACCTAGATTTCTTAACAGTTATAAATTGTAAGATGTACCTACAACCATAAAACTTTTTAATAATGTAAACTTAGACTGGACACAAACCTAGATTTCTTAACAGTTATAAATTGTAAGATGTACCTACAACCATAAAACTTTTTAATAATGTAAACTTAGACTGGACACAAACCTAGATTTCTTAACAGTTATAAATTGTAAGATGTACCTACAACCATAAAACTTTTTAATAATGTAAACTTAGACTGGACACAAACCTAGATTTCTTAACAGTTATAAATTGTAAGATGTACCTACAACCATAAAACTTTTTAATAATGTAAACTTAGACTGGACACAAACCTAGATTTCTTAACAGTTATAAATTGTAAGATGTACCTACAACCATAAAACTTTTTAATAATGTAAACTTAGACTGGACACAAACCTAGATTTCTTAACAGTTATAAATTGTAAGATGTACCTACAACCATAAAACTTTTTAATAATGTAAACTTAGACTGGACACAAACCTAGATTTCTTAACAGTTATAAATTGTAAGATGTACCTACAACCATAAAACTTTTTAATAATGTAAACTTAGACTGGACACAAACCTAGATTTCTTAACAGTTATAAATTGTAAGATGTACCTACAACCATAAAACTTTTTAATAATGTAAACTTAGACTGGACACAAACCTAGATTTCTTAACAGTTATAAATTGTAAGATGTACCTACAACCATAAAACTTTTTAATAATGTAAACTTAGACTGGACACAAACCTAGATTTCTTAACAGTTATAAATTGTAAGATGTACCTACAACCATAAAACTTTTTAATAATGTAAACTTAGACTGGACACAAACCTAGATTTCTTAACAGTTATAAATTGTAAGATGTACCTACAACCATAAAACTTTTTAATAATGTAAACTTAGACTGGACACAAACCTAGATTTCTTAACAGTTATAAATTGTAAGATGTACCTACAACCATAAAACTTTTTAATAATGTAAACTTAGACTGGACACAAACCTAGATTTCTTAACAGTTATAAATTGTAAGATGTACCTACAACCATAAAACTTTTTAATAATGTAAACTTAGACTGGACACAAACCTAGATTTCTTAACAGTTATAAATTGTAAGATGTACCTACAACCATAAAACTTTTTAATAATGTAAACTTAGACTGGACACAAACCTAGATTTCTTAACAGTTATAAATTGTAAGATGTACCTACAACCATAAAACTTTTTAATAATGTAAACTTAGACTGGACACAAACCTAGATTTCTTAACAGTTATAAATTGTAAGATGTACCTACAACCATAAAACTTTTTAATAATGTAAACTTAGACTGGACACAAACCTAGATTTCTTAACAGTTATAAATTGTAAGATGTACCTACAACCATAAAACTTTTTAATAATGTAAACTTAGACTGGACACAAACCTAGATTTCTTAACAGTTATAAATTGTAAGATGTACCTACAACCATAAAACTTTTTAATAATGTAAACTTAGACTGGACACAAACCTAGATTTCTTAACAGTTATAAATTGTAAGATGTACCTACAACCATAAAACTTTTTAATAATGTAAACTTAGACTGGACACAAACCTAGATTTCTTAACAGTTATAAATTGTAAGATGTACCTACAACCATAAAACTTTTTAATAATGTAAACTTAGACTGGACACAAACCTAGATTTCTTAACAGTTATAAATTGTAAGATGTACCTACAACCATAAAACTTTTTTCAGCTACATGAATATATCATTTACAAATGCCATTTATTGTGATCCACAAGGCAATGAATATGGCTTTGATAATTTATTTATACAATCTAGAAGTATAAGATATGTCCATGTTCCCGAGGAGGTAAGTTAAGGTTTTAATTTTCCCACATTAAGCTAATTAGCACTATGCTGACACATACAGTAGTCCAGCACTAAAATAAATGATGTGGATATACTGATTTTTGTATATTTTCATACCATGATCTTCAGGAATTTATGGGTAAAAAGCGAAACACTTTGTTTGTCTATTTAAAACAAATTACAAATTTTCCATAGGGACCAGCGATCCCGGTTTGTGCTGTATGTTCAGTACCAAAGCTCAGTATCCAAACAACTCCCTATCCTCAACATATGCATTTGATTAATTTTTCTAATTGGTTATTCGAAGTTTGCTTTTAAGAACACATCCAACTAATATTATAAACGCGAAAGTTTGGATGTATGGATGTTTGTTACTCTTTCACGCTGGAACGGCTGAACCGATTGCGATGAAATTTGGCATGTACGTAGATCATAACCTGGATTAACACATAGGCTACTTTTTATTGGCAAACCACGCGCACGAAGCCGCGGGCGGAAGCTTGTGTATAATATATTTATACGCCAAACACATTTCAGTCTCTTCAGCTGATAAAAATGATATTTACCTTCAATTTTTAATTTTCAGATATCAATGCTATCTACAATCAGACGTGAACTAGGATATGATAGAGTACATGAACCTAAGAAGCCTGTCCAAAAATCTAGGAAGGCAAAGAAAGCTTTTCAACAGCACATGCAGACTGTTGCTTTATTGGATACATAACAAATTATTCAGTACTTGATTTCTACAATATATATGTAAAAAATATTATTTTATCGTTTTTCTTCAGGTTTATGGCCAGCTTATCATCATTTTTATTCCATGCAAGCCTATAGGTTCTCCCCCTATTTGTCCTGATTCTGTGCCTCCACATAAAACCTAGTCTTTAAAATGTTGGACCCATCTCGCCGGTGGTCATGATGTATTTCTCTTTTCCTTTTTCTTCTCCACCTGGTTACTGCCTTAGCTCAACATTCTTAAATGTCATTAATTTGTTAAACATTGGTGGCACATGCACTAAGTCCAACCGGAAGTGCGTGTGAGCGAATAGTGCATCATTAGTGATAAAATAAACGATTTTTTCTTATAAAAACATTTATTAAATTTTGTATGATCATTAGGACACTTTTAATGCTCATTCGCACTAACCAATTATGGTTGTCTGAATAACTTTATGTGCAAGATGTTCCTTCTAAGTTCACCTAATACATTTGTTGGTGAAAATGAGCTTTATTTATTATATACTTATATGATTGGTAGATCTTGTAGATCAATTAATCTACTGGTTACTATAAAATTTGCAGGAGATCAAACAAAACAATTGTGATGAATTAGTTTCTAAATATTTAACAATAATAGTATTTACACAAAAATATTTCCAAGTGTGTTACATAAATAACTTTGATTATATCTGAAAATTCAGACTTACACTGGAGTTTTTTATCCCTCCATTAAAATACTGTACAGTATAGTTGATCTTAGAGGCCGCTTACTGTGTCAGTACTTGCAAATACATTTTCTATTAGGAATAATTTTTGGCTTACTAAATAGGCAACCTACAGCCATAATTGTATACAGGGTGGAAAGATGAGATGGGGCACAAGGCAACTACTAGAACCATTATGTAAAAACCGTTTTGTGACCAAATGAAAGTGTATATTTTATTGATTTTGCGACAATAATAAGACGTAACTAATTCGATACGCATATGTTTAGACATTTATGTTGTTCAGGAATCGAACCACCTTAAGGACACCAAATTATAATCAAATAGTTTTTTTAAATCTGAATGTACAAATATTTTAGCCGCTCTTTGTGCCAACTTTTCTTCATGTATACAAAAATTATCTCGTTACTATTATCTAACAAACTTAAACTCTCATATATTCTATTTACACCTATACACAAGTACAACACCAACCGTATCTTAATTTCACTTAGCATTCACTAGATTGATTGTTTTGATTATTTTCACTGGTGAAAGATCCATCGGTGTTTATAATTGTTTGTCCATCCTTTTTGTCATTTGTACTTTCGTTGTTACCCTTAGTGGTGTAATGAATAGAGTCCGGCATGTATCGGTCCGCGGCTTGCGCGTGTCTAGGTGCCACGTTGTCCGGGTAAACAGGCACGTAAAACTTAGTCTTCTCGTAATTACAGTTGTTTACTTTCATCGCTTGTTGGTACTCTACATTGGGGTTCGATTGTAAATTCGAAACATCTTGATACGCATTCTGTGACGAATAAGCCTGCACAAAGTTATTGATTGCTAAGTTTTTAAAGTCGTAGTTTTCTTGTTTGCTCGACGGCGGGAGCATAAGTTTAGTTTGGTGAAGTTTGTATGACGTGTCTATTTTGCCGTTAGCCACGAATGTTTTTTGTGGATCTGCGAGGCTCCCCAGCGCGACGCTCGACTTCTGTACCTTGTGTACGATGACGATTTCTTTGTATTTGTGATTTCTGTCGCCGCGGTGCGTCGTCGGAGCTAATTTCAACGGACGTTGGAATATCTCGGAGTCTTTCAGGGTCGTCAGTGGGTCGGGCGTCTGACTGCACAGGAAGTTGGACTGATTGATGCTGGCGATGATCGAAGTGGGGCTCGGCGATGATTGCGTTGCACTGGGCCTTTGCACGATATTTGGATTGAGTGACCCTGAAATAAACAATGTTACAAATTAGAAAATCTATGTAGTTATGTTGCCGACGCCAAGCAGTCAGGCCATCTTCAATGCGTAATCAGCGTATTCCTAGTTGTTTCGCACGTGCGCCCGCGCACGGCAACACGGCCGGATTTGTTGACGTTGCATTTGTTTCTTGGTAGATGTAAGCTCTAAAGAGCGCAGTCGCAATTAAAAATTTATATTGTGACATGTTTATGTTATGACATTTTAATTCAAAATTCAATGAAATAATGTCAACTTCATATTTTCATGTCTTTAAAACAGCTTCCACGGTTTCCCCGTACAAGTATATGTATGTAATGGGCAGTGCCATCTTTACCATAAGGGCACACCGTCAAATTTTTTTTTGTCAGGTTGTACCTACTAATTAATAATATTTCAGAACGCATCCTAATTTACTAAGTACACCATCTAGCGATCACTCATGCAAACCACTCCGATTCCAAAGTCAAGCTGCACAATCTAAACGAGGCCTAAAATGGTTGGGGGAATCCCCGGATGATGATAAAATGTTAGTATAATTCGCTTTCTTTGCTTTCCAAAAGGGCCCCCAATTCGTGTGTGCCCAAGGGCCCCAGCATAGTTTAAGACGACCTTGGTAATGGGGGCTGAAGAGTCTACTGCCAGTTTCAAACGTGATATTGTAGATCAAACAATGATGCAGGTGAAGGGTTTGAATAGAAATGTATGTTCTAGTGAGGGAATTACCTTGTGGTTTGAATTTGGCTAGTTGGGCATACACTTGCTTGATGCGTTCGATGTTGACCTGCGACGTCTTAGAGTGGTCGATGATAGGCATCGGGTAGTCGCGTCCCATGCGACACTTGGCAGCCTCCTGCACCGCCTCGGGCGCGATCCACGGTTCGTGGATGTACCGCGTCGGCATGTTCTTCAGCGCCGGAATGTATCGCCTGACCAATTCAAATACAAACTGATTTATAAATACCTAACATCTAACAGTCACATAGTCTTAGCACTATCCTTTTTATAGGGTATCATATAAAAGTACTTTGTCGTTTAATTTAAGAGTTACGATGAAAAATGTAAAAAAGAATACAAATAATTAATATCAATATTTATTTAACTATATAATCAGCCCACATCCACCCGCTGCTGTGTTTAGGCCTCATAAGCACGGTAGTAATAGGTCAGGCACCACAACCATCCAAAATATTTTTAGCGAGATCCTTGATTCATTATTTTTCTAATATCTGCAATCGGCAGTTCAACCATAATCAGATGTGGACTGGGTTGATTTTATGTGGATGCAATTCCAAAAATACCCTGCCGAAGTTAGTAAAGCGAAAAATCTAAAGTTAATATGATTAATGGAATAATAGATGTCTCGATCTAGAACAGTTAGTTTAGAAATCTTCCCTTTGAAGTTGGTTTTCGAGTCGCATAACTGGATGGCGCTGCTCAATTCATATAGGTAGGTATGGTATGGAACACTCGGTGCTCGAGTCTCAGTTATACTCGTCCGGTCTTGTTTAAATTGGCTTGGTCACTACGATAGTACCAATAGGTGTAGTATGTAGCGTTGTCTTTCAGCCATACCTGATAAAATCGCCGTTCGGGTCGATCTTCCGTCCGAAGCGCACCGGGCAGTAGCAGTGGAAGAACTGCTGGAAGAACGAGGAGCAAGACAGCCACATCCACATGCCGGCGTTCACCGACCAGTCAGCGTCCAGCAGGAGCTCCTCAAACACCTGGAAACACAATTCAAATTAGCACTTTTTTTTCTTTTTCTTTTATTGATTGAGCGAAGCGAAATCTCCAAATCAACTTAGGCAAATCAGTATTATATGTATGTATGTTTGTTTTTTTGTCCGAGGATAACTTTCGAAGCGTTTATGCGATCATCGTGAAATCTGGTATCTAATTAGATAGTGATGGCACAATCTTGGTGCGACTAAATGAGCTAAAAATGTAGGGGGGGGGGGGGGGGTTGAGATATTAGGGTGCAAGAGGGGTAAAAAAAAACAAAATGGGACTATCTGGTCAAGTGGCACGTCTAATAAAAGGTATTTGTGAGTACATTTCAACCCCGTTTTTATTTTTAGTTTGACCTTGTAGTTTTTTAATTTATTAGCCATAATAAAAAATGAAATTTGACAAAATTCACAGGGTACACCAGTGACCCCACAGTGCTGAAATTTGGTATGCGTGTAACTTTAGCGACACAAATATAGGGAAAAGTCTGAAATCCAGAATAACTGCAATGTCTACCACAAAAAAATTAAACCAAATTACATGAACTCCCGTTACCTGTAATTTGAATGAAACTGTAGGTCAAGTGATTTGGTTTTGTATTTCGGGACACTATTTTGATTAAAAACTATTGATATCGCAAATTTTCTTTTTCCCTAAATCGGCAGCGCCTTAGCGCCGATGCCGCTTAGTCAGTTTAACAGATGATGAATGAATGTGATTCGTTTACCTATTTTATTCAGGCTGTTTCAATAATATTTTAGAACTTGATATTCAGGTTGTTTGAAAATTATAAAATTTATGTGGTAATGAATTAGAAAAAATCTATTTTACAACAATATTAACCATTAACCCTACCAGTGTTTTCATTTAATCGACGGACGTCACAAATTCGCGTCGTCGCGTCGGTAAGTAGATAATTATGTGAGTACATGCTCGAGTTCATTGCAGTAAGCATAACAGATAAGTAATATGCGAGCGGCAAACACAACACATTCTAAAGTCTGCATAATACGTAGCCAATATGAACTAATCATTGATTTAGCGGTTCCCCCCGAACTGGCATCTCGCGAGTCTCCCAAAACACAAAAGAAAATATTCTTAGGGCGACTCGCGCAACAATGCCTAAACGTATTTAGTGGCTAAATATGATTTAAGGAGTCGTCAAATCAAACAAGTACGTAAAACATGTTTAGTCGCTAAATACGTTTAGGGATCGTTGTGCAAGCCGGCCTTAATCTTTGACCAATAAAATAGTGCCACGAAATGAGTAATCAAATTACTTGACCTACAGTTTCATTCAAGTTACAGGTAACAGGAGTTCATGTAATTTGGTTATACTTTTTTGGGGTCCAAATTGCAGTTATTCTGGATTTCAGACTTTTGCCTATATTTGTGTCACTTAAGCTACATGCATACCAAATTTCAACACTGTGGGGTCACTGGTGTGCCCTGTGAATTTAGTCAAAGTTCAGTATTTATTATAGTACATGCGGCGAACCCATCCGTGCGTGCCTCCGCGAACTATTAAAGGCGCTGCAGAACCGCGGGAGGCCCAAAAACATCCTTAAGGCATTATTGTATTGGACGCGAAGTGTGCTGACGGACTTTGGGCTTGGACCATATGGCATCCGGGCTTGTCAGGGCCCGTTTTTTAACGGTCCCGGACCAATCCATCGCATAACCAAACATTTGAATTTTTCCTGCATCGACTACACACGATCCGTGGCCATCCGACTCCGATTTTACCTGGAAGCAAGAGACCCGGATGCCATATAGTCCGAGCCTTGGAGTGCACGTGAACCAGTGTAGAACGTTTACTTTTACCTAATATATAGATAAGAGTAATCATCGCGTTAGTAGAAATAATAAATATAGCTGGACATTACACGCAGCGATATACTAAGCCCCAAACTAAGCAGAGCTTGTACTATGGGAATCAGATAACTGATAGAATACTTATATACTTTTTTTGTAAATACATACTCATAATATATAGACAAACATCCAGACCCGAAACAAATATCTGTAGATCGTGCAAACATTTGTACCGCGGCGGGGATCGAACCCGCTACCTCCTGCGTCTCAGCCGGCTATGCGACCACTGCGCCACGAAGGTCATTTTAATACATAGTAGATGATCGATTAATATCGCAGAACCCCCAATATTAGCCAATGACAAACGTTTTCACCAACGCGGCAATAGTTTAACATCGCAATTTTAATCAAGGAGCATTGTATCTAGCAGTGAGATCTTTTGTAAATGATAACGTAAACTGTTCATTGCTGGTTTCCTGTAGGTATTTAGCTCTAAGAGTAGTAGAGTGCCTTGTGCAAGGGCTCGCCCGGCGCAGAACTACCACCATACCTATTTCTGCCGCTACTCGGCATTGCTGTGTTTCGGTTTGAAGGGTATAGCTGCCGGAGAAATACAAGCCCATTGGCATATGTATGCCTCAAGTTGATGGACGCAGAGCAGTGCATCGTAGGGCACGTTTCTCGAGGCAATACTTTGTTATATGCGATGTTACCAGAGCTGGGCAAAATACATTATTTGCGTTAATTAAAATACAAATTACAAAATACTATCTCGCAAAAAACGGGATATTTACTTAATTGATATTGAGATTTTATCTCTCAGACAGAAACGTCGTAGTATCGCTGTAGATATGTATGTATGTTTATGTATACATATTAATTTTTATTTAATTTATTTGTTGTAGGTATATTTATTTATGTATATTGTTTTATATTATTGTAAGTGTTCAGCGCTCTCCTAAAATATAGTTTTTGTTTTGTTAATGTAGGTACACCCCCCTCCAATATTAGATGTTACAAAAGTCCTCTCCATCCAAAGGTTGTCTGGAAGAAATCGCTTCTAAGCGATAAGACCGACCATTGTACATGTTGCTTTGTGAATTTTTATTTTCACGTGTGTTTCTTTTGAAGTGTACAATAAAGTATTTTCATTCATTCATTGATTTATATTAATAATGGATATTGATTTGTGAGTTTTTGAGTATCCCGGTATTTCCACGCAGTTGCATGCGCCATACCAATTACATTTTTACGAAGTAATTACGCATTTTAATTACAAGTGATTAAATTACTGCCCCCCCCCCCCCCGATTGTTGTTACCACTTAACATCAGGTGAGCCACATGCTGGTTCCACATCAAGGTCGTGTGAAAATAAAAATCTACGACAAACAGTCTAGTTAGGTAGATCTTACTTCGAGAAGGAGGTTGGTTGAACACACAACGGGTCTGACTGTACACAGTGCTTGTTTTTGGATGCCGCTGATGGTGAAAACAAAACAAAAATATAATCGACTTCGGAAAACAGAAATAGTAAAAATGTACAGATGCATAATTATTGATTAAAACGGGTATTTATCGCGTGTGTACCTTTTTTATTTGTTATCCCGACGTTTCGGCTGTGTTGCAACAGTCATGGTCTCGGGCTGACTAGTTTGAAAAATACTATGTACAGATGCCTTTGCAAATTGAATAGTTTGATGATTTTCTGATGCACCCTCCTATCATCCGATCTTGACCAAAGGAGAACGGGCATAAGTGTATGGAAGCTGGTCTACCTTGCAATAAAAATGAGTCATATGTCAATATAAAGGTAATTCTATGTATTTTCATATGTAGAAAGTCGCATTTCTCTATACTTAGAGAATACTTTGGACAATACTTTGTCCGATCTGAGTTCTACTAAAAATTGAATCTGATAATATTTAGTGCCAAACATTGAATATCGTGGTAATTATAAAAACATTTTGTGTAATGTAATGATTTTATTTAAGTTAGGTAAGTAGTAATACAAATAAAAACAACATCTTCTTAAAAAATCAAAACAATATGTTATTAAACATTATCATCATCATCATCATCGATGAGAATACTGTTAAGGAACAATGCAGGTTCATTGAACCCTTCATGACGGGCATAACCTACGTACCATATAATTGACAGTACATGGGCACAAGTACCTATAGTACGTCGCCAAGCAAGCCAGGGTCAGTAAAAACAGAGAAAGAAGTTCAAACACAGCACTATCGTAACAAGACGTGACGTAGCCACTCACTTGATGCGATGCGACTGATTATTGTAGCCGTCCGGCGCGGCGCGTACACAACCGTTCCCCTCCCCCGCGTACGCATCCCTCTCCCCACGGCCCTTACATCGCTCTTCTCCCTTCTCGCTCTTGCATTGTATAGGAGCCTTTATGTATGGATATAGTAATCGTGAAACCGTTATTTTATGTTCTTTAAAACAAAAAATGCTGGTGTTTGCATGGCTGTAACTCAAAACGGACAGACTTTTGGGGAAAGTTCCAATAGTATATTTTGATGTACTATTGTATGCCAATTCGAAAATGTGCTGCTCATTTTTATTGGACTGTAGACCAGGATGCCCGTTCTCCTTTATAATCATTTCTAACAAAAAAATATTATATATTATATTATAAGTATTATTTGAGTATTATAATTATTGTGTTAGGCATTTATTATTATTTTCTTAACTGGTTATTTAGAGTCTGTATCTATAGTTTCTACGTCTTAATTAGTTATTTAGAGTCTGTATCTATAGTTTCTACGTCTTAATTAGTTATTTAGAGTCTGTATCTATAGTTTCTACGTCTTAATTAGTTATTTAGAGTCTGTATCTATAGTTTCTACGTCTTAATTAGTTATTTAGAGTCTGTATCTATAGTTTCTACGTCTTAATTAGTTATTTAGAGTCTGTATCTATAGTTTCTACGTCTTAATTAGTTATTTAGAGTCTGTATCTATAGTTTCTACGTCTTAATTAGTTATTTAGAGTCTGTATCTATAGTTTCTACGTCTTAATTAGTTATTTAGAGTCTGTATCTATAGTTTCTACGTCTTAATTAGTTATTTAGAGTCTGTATCTATAGTTTCTACGTCTTAATTTTTGTTGTAGCTTTGAAATACCATTTTTCCTGTGTCACGCCTTACCTTCTTTTAGCACGACCAGGATGACTGGTAGATAATGCTATTAGCATTAATTCCTCCTAGCACTATTCTATTTTGTGTGAAAGTATTAAATAAAAAAATAATCACTGAAATCTGACAATGTGGCAAATTACCTCTCCCTTTTTTTGATGTTGGTAGTCGCTGAAAAAGAAACAGATGCATACCTTCATGCCTTCCTCCCATGAGATCCAAAGGTCGCCCCTCGTCAGAAAGCAGGCCACCGCATGCCTTGCCAGGTGGTGGATCCAGCCTTCCTCTCTCAGCTGTATCATGATGGCGTCTATCCATGGGAACCCGGTTTGGCCCTGCGGAACATTTAATTTTAAATTATCGGATTCACTCAATTTAATTTGAAAGTGCTGCTGTCACTGACATGCTCGATCTAATGTTCATTTTACACAATAAAATAATTTGTATTGTTACATTTTTAGTGCGTAAAATTATTTCTTAAGGTTCCTATATGTACATTCAGATTCACTACTAAACATAAGGATATTGTATACAAATGGAACTTTTAACTTACACTTCCCCATTTAGCCAGAGCCTCTTGGTTCTTCTCCCAAGGTATCTGAACGCAGATAGGGTTCCCCACCATGCGGTCAAAATTGGGGTTCCTTGTCGCTGCGCAATAGAAGAACTCCCGCCATAGAATTTGACCATGCAAGGATAACGGAGGTCGCACCCCTTTCACTCTTTTATATAATTCGGTCAGCTGGTAGTAAAACAGCCTGGTCGATAAGCAACCGAATCTGTAACAATGGATAACCATGTACTACAAATACATGTAAAAAATAAATACATTTCCTAACATTATGGTTGCCAAACATGGACTCTCACAAAAACCCACAACTATTAACTGGAAGTATGTCAAAGATCAATAAAGCCCACAACTATTAAATGGAAAAATGTCAAAGATCAATAAAGCCCACAACTATTAACTGGAAAAATGTCAAAGATCAATAAAGCCCACAACTATTAACTGGAAAAATGTCAAGGATCACTAAAGCCCACAACTATTAACTGGAAAAATGTCAAAGATCAATAAAGCCCACAACTATTAACTGGAAGTTTGTCACAGATCAATGTAACGAAGTATGTTAGCTATATGAAAACTAAGATAAAATAAAACACTTCGAAAAAAGCAAACTGAAAGATGTCACGCAATAAGAAAGAACAAATGGCGTTGGACCGGATACACTTTGCGTGGAGCAGAGAAATGGAATCCATCTAACATACATAAACTAGTATCGCAGGGACTGGACACAGAAAAAGTAGAAGGCAATTTAAAAGATGGACACATGACATCAAATTAACTAACTGTAGAAGGGGCATGGCCAACACTGGCAACATCAAAAGAAAGGTGGAAGAGGTTAGACAATCAGATACAGCTGAACATGTGAAAATAAATACTAACAAACAAAATGTAGTAAAAGTGCCTATTTCACAACCTCCGAGTAACTTTATTTGACGGATGAAAATTATTCTCTCTATCTGTTTTCATGTGAAAACAAAAGACGTATATATTTTGTATCTGTTGGTACAGATAAGATTATAACCGGGATTGGGGCATAGGCTACTTTTTACCCGGTTGCGCAGAAGAATACCTTATTGCCTGACGTTTATTATACCTGGCAAGTTTTGTATTTTTGAGTTGGAACAAGCAAATGGCCCACCTTGTGTTATGTGGTAACCATCGTGCTAAGCATTGCCTTGTAGGGCAATCAACTAAATTCATACAGTTGTAAGCTTCTTATACATGTAATTTCCCTTCAAACCGAAACACAGCAATGCTGCTTGGCGGCAGAAATAGGTGTGTCTAAATAGGAACAAATGGCACGTGATTAATGGAGTTCCACTTGCAATTAGGGTTCTCACATTAAAAAATCGACATTCCGGAGTTAATTCCCAGACATTTGATGAAAATTCCTGACTGTCTTGTATATTTATACATTAATATCGTTAGCACCGTGCATGCACGAACGAAGCAAATCCTCGAATTTTAGGAGCAATAAATATCAGTTTATTATATCAATAATATCAAATTGACAAATAACATCAGTAATGTTGATTGTTAATTTATTTGTAATGTTTTATTTTACTCGTTACGTACTTAAATTGTAGAAATTCCGGACGGTTTAGGATTCCCCCCGCATTCCGGACAAAGACTTATACTACCGGACATGTCCGGAACATTCCGGACGTATGGCAACCCTACTTGCAATAGAGTAAACGTTCTGTGGCAAGACATTGCATCATAGGTATTGTTTTGATTATGTAAGAATAGCTACATTATCATCATATGTGGTTTGTGTTGAGCGAGTGTTTATAAATTAGTCAAAAATAAGGTACTTCTTACAGTGTGAGTTAGCTGCTCTTCGTACAATATCAATCGAATAATATCATACGTACGTCTCGTTATTCTTATATATTATTATTATTCCATTGTTTATATATTTATAAGTCACCAGGCGTGTTCAACTTGGATGGGCAGCTTTCGGTAAACTAGACATGACATCTTAAAACCCACGTGTATTCCACAATGTCTTAAAACACGTCTCTATAACCAATGTGTCCTGCCAACTATGACTTATGGTGCTGAGACATGGTGGCTCACGAAGGAGGCTCTGCACAAAATAAGTGTAGCACAAGAGAGCCATGGAGCGCGTCATGCCCGGCATCACACTCTTAGATCGAGTTCCCAATACCGAAATTCACAAGCAGACTAAAGTATAAGACGTCAGCAAGCGAATATTGGGGCTCAGCTCAAGTGGAGTTGGGCAGGACACTTGGTCAAACGTAGTGACGACAGGTGGACTAAGGCACTAACAGAGCGGAGGCCGAGAACTGGGCATCGAAATAGGGGACGGCCACCAGCGAGGTGGGTCGACGACATCAATAAGACCGTGGGTCGTACGTGGTTCAGACTGGCACAAGATCGGGAAGAATGTCAGAAACAAGGACAGGCCTATGCCCAGCAGTGGCTCGACACGGGCTGAGAATGGTGATTCATTTATTAGTAGTCAGGTTGAAATTTCAATACATCAATTATTACCCTTATTAAGCAATATTTTAGGCCGAGACGATGCCTTAAAAATGCTAAAGTAGTCGCCTACGGTAAGAAAAACTTCTATAATTAAGTCGAGTTTTTATAACCGAGTTATAAGTCGAAGAGATTTAACAAAGACGGTTGCCAAAAATAATAATAGGTACATGAGTGCTCTTTTAAGGGTTACGAAATATATACTAGGGGCGACTTGCGCAACGATGCTTAAAAGTATTTAGTCATACAAATACGTCTTTAATATGTTTAGTCGCTTAATACGTTTAGGGATCGTTGTGCATGCCGGGCTAAGTCTTATCATTTTACCTTAAGTATGGCGACAATCCAGTCTGACTGGCCAGTAGCGACTGCGGAGTCATTTTAGGGCGTCCGAAAGAGGCGACCCATGCCTTCCTTTCCAAGTGCCGCTCCAGTCTGGCCAGCGCCTCACTCTCCCCGCCGATCCACACTGGCGGCTTCAGATTATCTGTGTCAAATCCTAAAATAGAAAAGTTACTATGAAAAACATTATACATACTACGTGTTTTGTTATATACGACATTAAATGGAAACACGGGTAGTGTTGTTAGTAATGACTAGTATTGTTGCAAAATAGGTTTTTCTCAAATTCATTCCCAAAGAAAATTTTGAAATTTTAATCATTAGTAGGTATTTTATATCAATGAAACAGCCTGCATAAAATAGGTAAACAAATCATATTCATTTATCATGTAAGTATGTACTTGTTAAACTGACTAATGCCGTGTTCCTATATCCGTCGGTACTACGACTCGTTTCTCCTTGAAAACCTGTCAAAAGTTTAACACTTTTTCAAGGAGATACGAGGCGTAGTCGTTTACCGACGGATATAGGAACCCGGCATAAGCGGTATTGTAGCAAAAGCGTCCACGATTTACGTTAAAAATTGTTCATTGGAAATGTATCGATTACTGGATAAATAATCAAGCGACCGGTATTAAACCCACCTCTAAAATCAGTTAATACGATAGCGGATGTGTGTTTTCAATTAATGTCATACATAACAAAACAGGTTGTTTATGGACTTCTTCACTAAGCTTTGAAGTAGCTGTAATTATTAGGTATGTATGGCCATGTTTTTTTACAAAGTTTTATGGAAGTACGAGGCGTGATTGCGGCACAGTCATGTTGTAATCCTAAAACCGCTCCTGGTACACCAACATAGGTATTACTCGTGCGCGATAACTTGGGACCTGCTAGGAATGCGACTCCCCGACCGCTTCCCATGCACTTCCCCGATGGCGCCCGTATTGTACCGTTCGCATCACTATTTTTTACTAGGGTTTTTAGTCTCGTACTGGCCTACGTCACGTAACGACGCGCTCTGGAATTCTTTTAGTTTTCGTTTGTGTTATTGTTTTGTTGTTGTAGTTTTTGTTGTTATAGTTTGTGTCATTGTTTTGTTGTTGTAGTTTTTGTTGTTATAGTTCTTGTTAAGTGTTTTTGTTATCATTATGAAGGGTAAACCTTTGCATAGCGGAGAAAGAAACCTCGTGCTAAAAGTGTTCGAGTTTTTTGAAAACGAAAAACGGAACAAACAGTTTTGTTTACCTGTCCACTAAGTAGTGACGAAGATGAGATAATGTAAATAATAGATAAAATAAATGTATAAACTTAAACATTGTATTTTTATTTTATTCAAATAGTGTAAAAAAGATTAGATAAAAAGGAGCGTCCTCCCTGAGTAACATAATAAATTAGGTTAAAAAAAACAAAGACGAAGCCGCGGGCGGCTGCTTGTTATGTTCGCTTTTTTGCGGGCGGTACAAACACGCCAATATGACGTCACCGCGCTCAGGTCCCAACTTATCGCGCACGGGTAATACTTACCTACCAGCTTTTAACGAATAGTTATATGAAACAGTTCCATTGATTTTTTTTTAAATGATTTTAAGATTGATAGTGAACGCTTTGTTGTCCAGAGATTTATAAGCTCCAATTCTTTTGCGGGCTGTATCAGAAGCGTCGAATAGCTAGCCAAAGTTCGACATCCAAATAGTACCAGCAAGGCCCTAAAAGTATTCACAAAGCAGTTAGAAGCTCATAGCCTCAAAACAAGTAACTGGAAGATTTGAAAATTATGAAAAAAAGATACCGTTCGCCTTCATTAATAAAATGACGAAATCGATGAAAACGTTAAGCTATTCAATGAGTCTCCTTGGGAAATTAAACTCCGTCCACCAGATCAAATGAACCTAATCAGTGACTAGGTGAATGTATTCCCAGAGAAAATAACCAAATCAGTATTCTGTCGCTGGTATAAACACAGTATGGTAAATACAACTGTGCCGCTCTGAACGTAACCGCTTCAAAGCGCAATAGATTCTAACAACCGATTCGTTATCGACTTATCGCACAGTTGAACGGCTAACTCTAACTAACAGAGTGGCCTTTTTATACTAATATTATAAAGAGGAAAGATTTGTATTTTTGTGTGTGTGTATGTTTGTAATGAATAAACTCAAAAACTACTGTGCCGAAAAATTCTTTCACGATTGAAAAGCTACATTCTCTTTGAGTGATATAGGCTATATTTATTGCTAGAAAAGATTAGGGATCCCTACTAAAACTTAAGTAACGTAACCCAAGGTGTAAAAAAGTGCCCTAAAACGTCTTTCGTAGCATGCGCTGCGGAAACTTTTGATGATAGAACAAAAGTATGTTCTACAATATTAAAGAACATATCAATATCTACAAAAATAATATTATAAAGAGGAAAGAGTTGATTGTTTGTTTGTTTGCATTGAATAGGCTCCGAAACTAATGGACCGATTTAAAAAAATCTTTCACCATTGGGAAGCTACACTATCCCCGGGTGACATAGGCTACTTTTTACCCAACTGCGCAGAAGGAGGGTAATATTTTTATTGAAAAACTACGCGTGCGAAGCTGCGGATTGGTCAGCTAGTATTTTATAAGTTTGACTAACCGAGCTCCTCTAGAGTCGGCACGCCAAAGCGGTCGTCATGGTCATCAGCGATGGGTGTGGTGGCTCCGTTGAGCGTCTTCGCGCAGATGGTAGGCGCCGCCGTGGGCGGGGCCGGCATGCTGGCGATCAGAGCTTGAAACTGATGGTATGTCAGCGGAGCCTTGCCACCGTTGCGCTCGATTATTCTGTTACAAAATTATACAAATGTTTTTTCGAGCAAGCATTGTGTGACGGGTGACGTCGTCAAGGTTCAAATAGTATTATGTACCGCGTGAAATTATAATTATTCATTGCATGGAAACCTATTTGAATTCGAATGGAGCGTCATGAACCGAGCAGCCACGTTATTAATTCTAACAATGTTTTTGTGAGGTTCGTAATAATAAGGGTACTTACATTGACTATCAAATGTTGCTCGGACGGAAACAACTTGATTAGATATTTTCTAACTGTAAAATTGTGTTCTTCGCGTTTTAACAGTTTATAGGAGAATCTTGAGAGAGAAATAATGAAATTCTGCCGATGCAGTCTGCTTTTATCATCGTCTACGTTGAAGAAAGCCAGCCTAAGCCTGAATGATACATTACGTTAAAGCAATCAATGACAAAAACACTTACGTATCCAATTTATACAAGGTGTGCGAAACACGCGATATGACTTTGATGCCGACTTCGCGGCATTTCGTCGTGATGTTGTGGTCCCGGACTCGGCCATAGGGCTCCGGATCTTCTTCGAATGTAAGAGAAGTGGTTCCCCATTCTTTGAACAGCTTCGGCAGTGCGTCTGCCGGTTGACCGCGAATCACGAATAGTCGTGAGTTCAGCTCCCTTAGATTTGAGTCGAGATCTTGGAGACATTGGAGCAGAAACCTGAGAACAACGCCATTATTTTAAACGTAACCAATCGAACTGGGAAGTTACGCAGGTCCTTCATATACGAAATTACCTACGTACTTGGAAACAAGTTATAAATTAATAAAGCGATCAGATTTCTTTGAGAGCAACGGTCACGTTATTACATTAATTAATCAATTACTTGCTGTTAATATAACTAACTAACTACATAAATATATAAATAATCTAAATAATATAATTAACTGTTAATATAATATAATTAACATGGACTAGGAGGACCTACGTGATGGAGTTGTCTAGTTGTGTCTGTCGAAGGCATATAAGTATAAGTTGCATATTATTTCCATTACACATACGGAAATAATACGCAAGTTTAGTTGATACAAACCTCCATTTATTGATTCCCACATTAGAAGAGCTTGCGAACCACGGATCGATTAGGAAGACGCATCGGAACGTAGCAGCGTTAACGAGTCCATCTCTCAGTGCAGGGTTGTCGTGCAGTCGCAGGCCCTTCCTGAACCAATGCACGGTGTGCTGAGCTGGTGCTGGCGGTGCCGGCGGCGCGGGCGGCGACGGCAGGGCCGTGGCAGGCGTCGGCGGTGGAGTGCGGACACTCGTCGCCGTAAGGGTTTCAGCAGCGGCAGACATTACTTTACGTAATAACCCCCATCATATCTACAACAATAGCCTATATTAATAGTGTGCCCTCCGCACACACTAGTGTGAAGTTCTAATGACAGTAGGCACTTGTCTCGGAGCACTGACTGCCGTTGACACAAAAAGGTTCTGTCTCGAGTAACACGCTCTGGAAAACGCAGCTCATTAGATGGTGAACGATCTTAAAAATGTTATCGGTAGTAGTTGGAAGCATGCCGCAAAAGATCGAACGATCTGAAAATTGGGGAGGCCTATGTTCCACCGTGGATATTCTAAGGTGGAAACGCGAACTGAGATCTCGCGAGACTCCCATAAAACGAAAATATATTATTTGTAATCTTTAGACTATTCAAAATGTACAACCAACTAATTTGACCTACAGTTTCATTCAAATTACATTTACAACGGGAGTTCGTGTTAATTGGTTACCCTTTTTTGGGGTATAAATTGCAGTTATTCTGGATTTCAGACTTTTACCTATATCTGTGTCATTAAAGCTACACCCCATATCAAATTTCAGCACTGTGGGGTCACTGGTGTACCCTGTGAATGTCGAAGTTCTGCTTTTATTATGGCTAATAATTCAAAAACTACAAGGCATAAATAAAAGGGGTCAAAATGTACTAATGAAAGACCTTTCATAAGACAACCCACTTGGCCTTATTGTCTCATTTTTTTTTTACCCCTCTTGAACCCCAATATCTTAGCAACCCCCACACATTTTTAGCTAATTTAGTCACACCAGGATTGCGCCATCACTACCTACCTATGTATATACCAAATTTCACGATGATCGGATCAACGCTTCGAAAGCTATTCTTGGACAAACAAACATACATACATACAACGCTGATTTGCCCAAGTTGATTTGGAGATCTCGCTTCGCTCGATCAATTAAATATTTTTGTAATGCTTACGGACAGCTTATGAACTGCACCAATCTGCAGGGGTGCCCTGCATGGGCAATGGCAACTCTGATGAACTCATGCTTGAATAACAAAATTGTTCAAGTAAAAATCCTTAGACAATATTGTTAGTTATATTTATAAAGTTATGTACTTACATATTATGCAAATATTGTACTATTTGTATACAAGTTTAATAAAGTATTATCAATTAATAAATCAAAATCAGGAATCTCGTTTCAGCCAACGTTGTATCCAGCAACGTGACTTTCTTCTACCGCGAAATACGCGAACCACATACAATTTCTAAGATACATTGAAATACCTACAGACTACCTATCATATTTTTAATATAAATACGAAAGTATCTTTATCCCTGCTTCTGATGAAATTTGGTATATTGATAGATTATGTTATTATTGTTTGCAGATGACACGTCACTTTTATTGAAATTAAAGCGACGACAAACCGATTTTGGCGATGAATGATTCAATGTAAACAATCATCTTCTAAATGAAAAGAAAACAAAGTGTATTAGATTTATACTACCTAATGTTACACAAGTTAAAACAGATATAAAATCAAAGACGAGGAGTTGGCTCTTATGGACACCACCGTATTCTTAGCTGTAATATTACCCTAGCTAGATAATAAGCTTCAATGCCCTCACATTGATAAATTGTCGAAGAGAGTTCGACGAGTTAGAAGAGTAGTTTTGCGGCATACGCAGTCAAAAATATCCGTCTTTATACAGATAGACGTAGACACAGCTAGACTAGTTTACCTCAGCTACTTCCACAGCATTACGTCATACGGTATACTGCTGTGAGGGAGTGCTGCAGATATAAACACCGTTTTTGTGCTGCAGAAGAGGACTATTCATGCAATTTATAATATGGGCCCAGACAATTATTATTTATTTAAGTTTAGAGAAATAAATATTATGACATTCCCTTGTCAATGAAAATCTGATGTATGTTCACAAAAATATTAATTTATTTAAGAAAATAGCGATAAAAATAAACTCTCTGTTGCCACTTGTAAGACTCCATGGCCAGGTGTACGCTTTTATAACAACTCCCAAGTGATCTATAAAAATTGACAATTAACAAATTTAAAAACGTAATTAAACAAAATCTTTATAAAAAAGCCTACTATAACATATCGAATTATTTAGACGATAGAAAAGCTTGGGATTGAAAATGCTCTAACTCCTTCAAAAATGTTACAATTTAGAAATTAATTTTATTTAATGTATGTATGTATTCTAAAAGGATCATTAAAAAAACCAGCCTCGTTTCTTGCCTTTCTTTCCTGGGTGAAAGAAAGCATGTACCTGTTCCTGGTCGCGAAGAAACAGGCAGTAACATTGACGTTTCAAAGTGGTCCTTGTGATTTTAATGAATAAAAAGATTTTGATTTTATGACCGGGATTGAGACAGTCTACCTTTTACCCGACTGCAGGAGGGTATTTAATAGATCTTTTCGCATTATAGTATGTATGAACTTGTAATAAAATCTCTTTGGCTATACTATTTGTATCTGGCTGGTTTTGGTATCATTCAAAGTTTAAATTTTAAAGAAGATAATTCCAAATTCAAATTAGGAAAATGTGTGATGTTTATTTGTTTTTCGTACTGTAAAGATAGTGAATCTAATGAAGAAATTCGATACATTTTAAAATTTTACTACAAAAAAGGTAAAAATGCAACGAATGCCGCGAAAAAAATTTGCGATGTTTATGGACCTAATGCAGTGTCTGTGAGAGTAGCACAAATTTGTTTTAAGCGTTTTCAACCCGGATATTTTGATGTCAAAGATGCACGTCGCTCTGGTCGCCCTATTACGGATAAAATTGATGCCATTTTTGAAAAAGTGGAGCAAGATCGGCATATCAGTAGTTACGACGTAGCTGAAGAACTAGGAATTGACCACGAAACAGTTTTGGCGCATTTGAAAAAACCTGGGTACACAAAACAGCTCGATATTTGGGTACCCCACGAGCTCACTGAAAGAAACCTAATGAACCGTGTACTCATTTATGATTCTTTATTACGACGTAATGAAACCGAATCATTTTTGAAGAAGCTGAAAACTGAACTGGTGATGAAAATTGGATTACGTACGACAAGAACGTGCGAAAAAGGTCGTGGTCAAAGGCCGGTCAGGCTTCACAGACTGTGGCGAAACCCGGGTTAACTCGCAACAAGGTGATGCTGTGTGTTTTTTTTTTATATATTATAGGCTTGCGTTTGACCACGATCTCGCCTGATGGTAAGCGATGATGCAGTCTACGATGGTACACGCTTGCCTAGAAGAAACCTATTCACTCGCGACTTAAAGATACCCAGGTTGTAGCTATCTGGAAACACAGACTCTGGCAAGTTGTTCCACTCTTTGGCGGTGCGTATAATAAAGGTCGAAGAGAACCGCTTTGTGCGAATGGGAGGTATTTGTGTGGTGGGATTGGAAGGGCATTATTCATTATGAGCTGTTCCCACCAGGCAGGACCATCGATTCTGAACTCTACTGCGAACAACTGATGAGATTAAAGCAAGCAGTTGAGATAAAGCGGCCGGAATTAATCAACAGAAGGGGTGTGGTTTTTCATCATGATAGCATTATCATGATGAAAAACCACACCCCAGACCTCACACATCTTTAGCCACTCATCAAAAATTAAGAGTTTGGCTGGGAGGTGTTAATGCATCCGCCGTATAGTCCTGACTTTGCACCTTCAGATTTCCACCTGTTCCGGTCTCTTCAGAATTCTTTAGGCAGTGTCAGGTTAACATTACGAGAGGACTGCCAAAACTACTTGTCGCGGTATTTTGATCAGAAGCCCCAAAATTTCTATAGCAATGGGATCATGTCCCTACCTACAAGATGGTAAAAAGTTATCGAACAAAATGGTACCTACATACTTTAGTTAAATGTAAATAAACGACATTAAAAAATGTTTTGAATTTTCTTAAAAAATGTGAAGAAACTTTTTCTCCAACCTAATATTTTATTGATAAAGCACGCGTGCGAAGCCGCGACTAGAAGCTTGTAAGTAATAAAACTCCCAACAATAAAATCAAAGAAGAAAGAAACTTTTGAGTTACCCTCAAAGTTTCTCGGCTTCGAGAAATCTTTGTAAAACGTCGGTAATAAATAAAAGTTTCAAGTACCTTCTTCATTGATTACCAATTATTATCCCTTTTGCCATGTGACATTAAATATTATAAAATACCTGGCGACGATACGAGACGTGAAAGAGCAGCCAACTGTCGAGACAAGAAGATGAGAAGAGTGTGAGTATGAGTAATATGACCTATTATCAATTACATAATACATCTAAGTAGATCCCAGTCAAAGCATAGATCAGCGTCTGGGGTTACGGAGGCCTCTGGACTACATGAACAAGTTTAGTTAGTACAACAGCCATCTTCAATCAATTAGACCACTATGACCATTGATCATTGATTCCTCACAGCAGAGAGTCTCAATCGGTTAGAACACTCTGACAATAAATTCGAAGAGGGTAGTGAAAAGTTGTTAAGAGTGAGATAGATGCGCTGTTTGTTTCTAGGATATTGGGACTTCTTGGATGTTTGGATCTTGAGATGCTAGGAATAATTTTTCTATTACAATTCACTTGTTGTACAAAAGCATTAATACTACTCAGCACTTTATGCAGTAAATAAGTCATGTCATTAATTTCACACTTGACATGTAATGGGCCTGCGAAGTTGGCATCAAATTCTCGTATCAAAAGGAAGATTGCGGGTTCAAATCCCAAAACAAAAAGTTTTTTTATAATTTTAAAAATACAGTGTAAACTCTATATAACGACACTCAAGGGACTGAGCATATTTTGACGTTATAGAGAGTTGTCGTTAAATGGAGAGAAGTAAAATCTGTATTAGAAAAAGAAAACGTTTATTTCTGATTTGTCTTGTTAAATAGTACCTACAATAAAAATCTGTTTTAATTTTCTCTCCCGCCTCTATCGCACGTATCATCAAAACTTTTTCGTCAATACACAGTGATTTTCTCTTACTAGCCATGTTTACAATTTGAAAGTTTGTGAGCTACTAAGAATATGACAACGTATAGATAAAATCCATCACTTCTACTAATAACAGTCTGCAGCTACACGTGCAAGCAATCCCATTTTGTAAACAAAAGAACGGATTTCTTAGAAAGTTTGGTGTGTATGATGCCGACAGTGGAGTTTATTATGGTCTAGGATAATAAAACGACAAAAGGATATACATAGCTGCGCAGTTTTTACTAATTTGGCAACTTAAAAAGAACTTTTTATTACAAATTGTTGTCGTTATTGAGAGTGGGTGTAATGCTATACAGAGTGTACCCTTGTATGCAAGACAAGCTAAACCAACCAAAGCCGAGTGATTTCGATGCTTTAGAGAGTTTGTCGTTAAAACGAGTGACGTTACATGGAGTTTACACTGTATCATTACAGATTATTGATATGGAGAACAGAGCTATTCCTAAAAATATACAAATTTATCTTGTATTATGTATTATTTGATGCACCAAAGTATTTGCATTACCTGTACCTACCATTAAAATACAACACTATCACTAAATATAATGAGGTATTTATGAATTAATATTTATATGAAGTGAATATTTATGTTATAGAAAAACTTACCCTAAGTTGAAATATTGAATCAAATCGCATTTGAAGTGCAAATACCACAATGACTATTTTAGAGTTTCAACAAAAAATCGATTTTCACTAAGTAATTAATTTTAATTTATATTCCAACAGATTCTTTAATACACAAATAAGCTGCACCTTCTAGAAACTATAGAACAAATTATGTAGGTATTACGTAGGCATCGGCACAATTATTGTAAGAGCAATCTCAATGGCGTACCACGCGTACGCGTACTGTACCACCCAGATAATACGGTTGAAGTTGAACAGAAATTACAGAGTCAGTCAGCCACGCCGCATACAACGTGACCACGAGCCAGCAACGTGACCTAGATGTTTTCTATGTAGATATGTGTTTGTTATTTTTTTGAAGACTTACTCGTTTAGCGTTTTGAAGTCTGCGTATTAGTACAACTTCTATGTACTACTACAACTACTAGTTTAAACACCCATTTACGTTATAAAAATTATTCACTTTTGTTTAGCACACCGTCGAAATAGAAACTAAAGTAGTATAACTATAACAACAAATTCGTAAATCCCTATTTTTAACCATACAATTCTGAATTGATGATTTTGACTGACAGGTGACAAGCGTCTGACAGCAAGCACGTCGTTGTACTGACAGTGACAGCCAATTTCAGTCATTCAATAAATGTCAAAGTCAGTCAAAAAGATTTTTTTTTCTGAATTCTTATTTACAATGGCCTGTAATTCTTTTCCGAAAGTTAAAACATGACCAAGGTACCGTAAAATGGGGTAAATAGGGATCCAGGTCTAAATTGGGACAAAACTCGGGAAGATTTTTCAAATGGTAACATAGAAGGTATGCTCGATTCAATATTTGGCGTGATTATTTAAATTAGTAGTAGAATAACAAAAAATACTGTGGCAATACCGAACAGGTGTGAAGTTAGCCCCTAAAAGCAGTCAGACTCAGTTGAAAATCACGTTCTGGAGAGAGATGTTTTGGTTGCCGTCAAAACTTTGTTCTATTGAGCTATTTTCTGATATTTATTGCAAAACTTCGATTGAATTGTGTGCTTTAATGTTATGGGAACACTTTCACTAAGAATCAGGTACGTAATATTTCTGTATGTGTTGTTTTTATTGACTAAAATTAAAGGCTATAAAATTGGACTTTTTTGGGGGAAATTGGAATGTAAACAGTCTAAATAGGGACAGGAACGGCTAAATAGGGACGACAATTGTTATAATAGAAACGAGAAGTGTGTTAATTGGACTGATTTCCTAGGGTTGTCACTAAGAATGATAAGGTATCAACTACCTATTTAACTATTTATTACCTATCTAACTATTTATTTTCGTTGCATATTTTGAACTTTTTTTATGAATTACCTATTTGATTGTTTACAGAAATGCCACGATCATACACAAAAAGTCGAAATAACCCATATAAAAAGTATGATTCTGAATCAATACGTATTGCGATTGCGGAATACGAAAGCAGTTCAAACATATCACTAAAAGTAATAGCAGATAAATATAAGATAAGTAAATCTGTATTACACAGACATATGACACGAGTAATGAGGCCTCATGGTAGGCCAAAATGTTTGAATGATGAAACCGAACTATATATAATCCAATATTTAAATATCTGTTCGGAGTGGGGTTACCCACTTGATACATACGATTTACGACTTCTAATTAAAGGTTACCTTGACAGAATGGGCACTGAAATAAAACGATTTAAAAACAACATGCCAGGGCCCGATTTTATCGAGTGTTTCTTAAAAAGACACGAAGATGTTCTGTCAAAAAGAATAAGCCAAAATATAAAAAGAGCTAGGGCAGCTGTTTCAGGAGACATTATTGAAAAATACTTTGAAGAACTACAGATTTCCTTAGAAGACGTCCCACTATCGAATATCGTGAATTACGACGAGACGAATTTATCGGACGACCCCGGAAAAAAGAAAATTATCACTAAAAGAGGAGTGAAGTACCCAGAGCGCGTTATGAATCATTCTAAGACATCTACTTCACTCATGATTGCTGCATCGGCAAATGGCACCCTTTTGCCTGCTTATGTAGTTTATAAAGCTGCCCATTTATATGACACATGGACAAAAAATGGGCCACGACTTTGTCGTTATAATAGAACGGCATCCGGTTGGTTCGATAGCACTACATTTGAAGATTGGGTTGAAACCGTAGCAATTCCCTATTTTGAAGATAAGCAAGGAAAAAAGATATTAATCGGAGACAACCTTTTTTCACATCTTTCGATAAATTTAATCCGTAAGTGTAAAGAGAAAAATATTTACTTCGTATTCCTGCCAGCTAATTCAACCCATTTGACGCAGCCGCTCGATGTAGCCTTTTTTAGACTAATGAAATCTGCTTGGCGTGATGTACTATTCACTTGGAAAAAAACAGACGGCCGCACACAGGCAAGCATACCAAAGAATTGTTTTCCTCAGCTGCTGAAAAAACTTTTTGAGAAGCTTGAAACAAACCTTATAAGTAACATCTTAGCAGGTTTTTCTAAGACAGGAATCAGCCCTCTAAACAAAGAAAAGGTGCTGGAAAGGTTACCGGGTAGTACTACAAGAAACGAAACATGCACTGAAGAAGGAAAAAAGGCTATAGACAAGACAGTTTTAAATTTATTATCAGAGATGCGCTATGGAAATTCTGGAAATATTAGAGCTAATAGTAAAAAAAAGAAAATTAACGTTCAAGCAGGTAAAAGCGTGAGAGAAGACAGTGATTATATTGAATCAGATACATCGGAGACGACTTCCAGAGTAATTGAAAATGTTGATGAGGGTGCTATAGAAAGTGACATAGGTGACATAGAAAGCATCATTGAACCAAGCGTAATACAAAGAACAAAAAAGCCATTAACAAATAAAGGAAAGGTTATAAAAGAAAAAGCAAACACATCCGGAATAACAAAAAGAAAAGCATTATTGGAAAATAAAAAAAAGATAAACAAAGTTACAAGCGATGAAAAGAAAAAAATAAAGCAAAAATTGGCGAACGAGATAAAAGAAAACAATATGCCTGAAAATATCAGTCTTGATCAGGATGATATTTCTCAACTGGAACTAGATTTACAAGACAATTTAGACGTCAAAAGCATGCCGATAATTTTTGAAGACATTCCATTTTCCGATGATGTAACAGACACTGATAACAACTGCAAAGTGATAACGATTTTCAACGAGGAACAAAAAGAAAACAACAACAATTTAAAAAGAAATAATCCAGCAGTCAAAGGCAAAGGTGTGGGAAAAAAATCAATAAAACAGGAAAAATGCAGTGAAAATAGGGAAAAAAAAGTCAAAACATTTGATAATATAGACAAGATACTTGTTAAAAACTGTAATGATACGTTAGAAGAGAAAATAAAGAAAGCTAATAGTGCAGAAGTTAAAGAAGATGTCAAAACATACAAAAACCAAAAAGGAATGTTAAATGAAGAAACAGAAAATACTGTAGAAGCCATACCGGAGAAAAAACACAATCTTGGAAATCAGAATCTTTGGCAAGAAAATAAATTGATGGTACAGGAAGAAAAATCTTATAGTTTGAATGATTTAGAAATTTACAAAATGCCTCTCATTTCAGAAGAAAACATTTCAATTAGTGAAAATGTGACTATTGAAAATAGTAATGAATGTGAACAAATGCTAATTACGGACAGTGACAACAAATTAGAAGAAAGTTTGAATAAGAAGCCGGGTGAAATTGAAAAATATAAACAGTATAAGAACGAAAGGAAAATATTTAAAACAGAAAAGGAAGAATTTACAATTAAAATTAACCCTGGAAAATCTTCAGATAAAAAAATTGAAAAGAGTCGATTCAAAGAATGGCATTCAGAAGAACCTGAAAAGAAAAAAATACGAATCATATCAAACAAATTAATAACCATTCCTACCCATGGATACGGTCATAAACATTCCGAACTAAGTAAGTCTGATTCTGGTCAAATAAATAAATCTATGCCCAACAGGAAATGTCAAAGATATTATAGAAATGATGCAGAAATTTTTAAAGATTTAACGGAAGATTGATGAAAAATGTTATTTTATATTTAAAAGTGACAATTCTAATCAAACTGGATCTCGTGGTCTTATATGTAGATGTTTATAAAATTTAGTTATTTTACTATTGAACATGTTACATTACTATTGTTATTGTTTATGAGTAGAGATTTAGAATGCTTTATTGTGAACAGATACAGTTAGTAAATACTGCATTAATGTAAGCCTCTCATTGCCTTTATTATGATAAATACTCATATTTTTATATTTCTACGTAATTTAATTATGTAATTGAAGAGAAGTAAAACTTTGATTATTAAATGTGTATTCTTTCTTCTTCTTATTATTATTTCCAACTGTCCAACTCTCATTCTCTTACAGTAGGTAGGTACCTAAGTAGAAAATCTTAGTAGGTAGATAGGTACCCATCTAGTTTATTGGTATTGAGAAGGTGATAGCCCTGACGAATTTCCCTATTTAGCCTTGCCGCGTTCCTATTTACCCCAGTTGCAGTGTAAATTGGGATGAGCATTATTTTGGCGTTTTTCACTAAGAATTCAATAATTACAGGTATTTTCCATAGTTTGTCGTCTAAATACCATCAAGACTTAAATTTTGGCGTAGAATATGTTGTGTTTTATACCAAGGTATCGGTCAAAACTCAATTCAAAGTTTGATTTCGTCCCTATTTACCCCATTTTACGGTACACATATGATTCAACCATCTCCAGGTACTCGTTTCCAATAGAAATGTTTGGAATCGAGCCTCTGGAGACGCTCGACATCACTTTTGTTCATCTTCAAGCCAAGTTTTAGTGATGCTTCGTGGAGATCTGATAACAAACAATGAATTTCACTATACTAGAAAAAACATACCTATACTAGAAAAAACATAGCTTGATCTCTGGGACAGCTGTCAGTAAAATCGCGCCTATTAAGTTCTGAATTTAACAGTACGGACAAACGTACCAGTCAATGTCATACTTTATGGGCATGCTGAGCTAATTATAGTGATGAGCGATGAATCATCGTGACCACAGACTATAAACTATCGATATTTTGTATAAAACTTAATTCAAAATTAATTTATCATTTAATTTAAAAAAATAACATTATTAACAATACAAAATAAACAGACCGTTAAAAATGGCGGGAAACGTAAACAACTTTTTAATCTTCGTTTCCTGTAAAATTTTCTCAGCCTCGGCATTTTGTTTTTGGTATCAAAATAAAGCCTGCTCTATGGTCTAAACAACTAAAGTTTAATGAATAGAATCGATCCAGTAGATTTTACATGCCAACCCTATATTGCGTAACCTGCTGGCTTGGCACCGGGTGGCAAGGTAGCAGTAGACGACAAAAAAAATACTTGCCACTGGGTGGCAAGGTAGCACATAAAAGTGCTGACTAAAAACAGTTCTATTATAGTGAATGCAGATATTCGGATTTTCACGAAAAATAACCGCCATCTATAAATTTCTAGCAGTAGTGGAGATGGGGCCAATACGCACTCCCACGAGAAATATTTGCAGTAAAAGTTGCCAGCCCTCTATGATATTAAATGCTTTTTCGTAATCCACAAAAGCCATGCATACGGGCCGGTTATACTCATGGCTCTTTTCCATCAGCTGCTTCACCGCGTGGATGTGGTCAATGGTAGAAAAACTACTCCGAAAGCTAGCTTGTGCACAGGTGGTAGAGCTTTTGTGAACGGGATCGAGAAAGTGGGCACCACCGCCTTACCTTTATCTGCCGCCAAATAGCAGTACTTGTGCTGCTGTGTTCCGGTTAGATGGTAATGGTATGTTCCTGTAATTACTGGCACATAGGCATAACAGCTAAGTCCTATGGTATGGCAACGTATCCACATAGTGGTCAAGACAACATAATACATTGTTTTGAATTATATGTGGATATCCATGGGCTGCAGTAGCCATCTGGTGGACTGCATGCTCGTTTTAAGCAGTACCTATATAAAAAAAAAAGTTCAACAGGCTGTCGTCGAGCAGGCGGCCTGCCTTTACAATCAATCATATTTTCGTATCTGGAAACACTAACATTTAGATGTCAATGTCACGAAAGATTTTACGTAACTGGCAACATCTGTCAAGTTCTTTCAAAAGTGTCCGTCTTGGCAATGTACGTGAATTTTCAGTTTAATTCTCAATCCGACAAAATCTCAATTGATTTGCTATATTTCAACATGCCAATAATAAAATATGTGAAAGTAATAGACCGTTATTTTAGTCGGGACAAAATTTTGAATCGTTGTTTTTTGAATATTTCAGTGACGGGACGTAACCATGGGTCGGGTTATTCGTGCTCAACGTAAAGGTGCCGGTTCAGTGTTCGTCTCACACACTAAGAAAAGGAAAGGAGCACCCAAACTCCGTTCCTTGGACTACGCTGAACGTCATGGATACATCAAGGGTGTCGTAAAGGTGTGTATATTTCTAAATATAACCTATACATGTTCCACCATACAATAACAATAGACTACACGTTGTGTAGTGAAGTAAATCCTATTAAACGCCCTTGTGCAGTGCAGACTTGCGTGGGACCAGATAATACCTTAACAATTCCTGATGATTGCAGGATATCATTCACGACCCAGGCAGAGGCGCTCCCTTGGCTGTAGTGCACTTCCGTGACCCCTACAAGTTCAAGACACGCAAGGAGCTTTTCATTGCACCTGAGGGTCTTTACACAGGACAGTTTGTTTACTGTGGAAAGAAAGCCACCCTTGAAGTTGGTGAGTATATGTTCATATCAAATTGCAGTTTATTTTCTGCATGTATATCATATAAATTATAACAGACATACTCATTTAAACTCTGGATTTAAATTGATTTTTTGTATTTGCTGTTGACAGTAAACTTTTGTATAAAAAATTTAGATTTGAAATTTGACTAAACAAATATATTTTTTTAGGAAATGTTATGCCCGTTGGAGCTATGCCTGAGGGTACCATTGTGTGCAACTTGGAAGAGAAGATGGGAGACCGTGGCCGGCTCGCACGTGCTTCTGGCAACTTCGCCACAGTGATTGGACACAACCCTGATGCCAAGCGTACCAGGGTCAAGCTCCCATCTGGCGCTAAGAAAGTTCTGCCCTCAAGTAACAGAGGCATGGTTGGTGAGTAAAAGTTAAAGTTATTAATGTTGTCTAAATCAAATGATAACTATCAAAGCTCCTACTGATACTTAGGTACCTTTCTAATATTTGTGGCTTAATATAATTGCGTAATTGAATTCAATTGTATTTGCAACACGTACATAAACAATAACTTACAAGATTCTACCTGTGGTATTGCATGAGTGTCAATACAAAATAGCCTTTCTCAGTCCAGGTTATAATTATCTGTATACCAAATATCATTGAAATTGGTCCAGCTGTTTAGTCATGAAAACATAACAAACAGACAGAGATAAAGCTACTTTGGAATTTATATTATTATTATGGATAACTGGGAGTCAATTTAGTTTGGTTCCAAAAAGATCTCAACTTAGCATCTTTAGTATACTTTTAATGTTTTATTTCATAATTACAATACACCTTACTTATTGGGATCACAATTTGTATGAATAATATGAGGAAATGTTAATGATGATTTTTACTTACCTACTCTGATCTCCTATGATTACACAAGAGGCTCTTTCTGAGGCATTTCAATTAAACGAAATATCTTTAATAGAAATGTAGTTATTTCAAATGTAAACAAAAATATATATATATTTCAGGTATTGTTGCTGGAGGAGGACGTATTGACAAGCCTATCCTAAAGGCTGGTCGTGCATACCACAAGTACAAGGTTAAGCGTAACTGCTGGCCATATGTACGAGGTGTTGCCATGAACCCTGTGGAGCATCCTCACGGAGGTGGTAACCACCAACATATTGGTGAGTATCTCATTTGTATACTTTCAGTAATAACTTATTTATTTCTTCAAAGTTTTGTCACATTTTGAACACCATTCATGGGATAAACCTCACGCATAATGGACCACTTAAGAGTTCAAATGCGAAAAAGGGAGTCCACCACCTGGATGAGGTCGGCACAGACCCATGAAGAATGTAGCACTGGCAAAGTGAGGGTTTATACCCAGCAGTGGTTAAAGTCATGTTGTCGATGGTGATTCACCATTCTATAAACATCATTATTGGAAAATAAGAGCAAGTTTTTCCTAGGAAATGGTACTGCTACAGTCAGTTATACTCTCCTGTACAAAATTTTGTATAAAACTATTTTCTTATTAAAATAGTATGAACTAAAGTAAAGTGTTGAATCAAGCAATTCATTTTTAACCAGTAAAACGTTGTTTACAAATATATTCTTAAAGTATTCCTTCGATGCTGACCATTGTAATTTATTTTACAGGTAAGGCTTCAACTGTGAAGAGAGGTACATCTGCTGGTCGCAAGGTCGGTCTCATCGCCGCGCGCAGGACCGGAAGAATTCGCGGTGGCAAGACCGACACCAAGAAGGAGGCGTAAACCTATTTTTATTCCAAATAAAAAATATAAAATCAATTTGCTAAAAATTTTTATTGATGACTATGATAACATGTTAATTAATTTTCCTTAGAGTTTTCACATAAAAGATGTCACAAGGTGTGTATGGTTTAAGTATTAATTATACTTTTCAAATAAATGCTATAAGCTTAGCAATTAAAATCATGTCATAATTTTTCAGGACATTATTTGAAAAGGAAGATTGAGAACTTCATTGGATAGTCATGAAAAAGCTACTAAAAGTAAGTTATTTTTTAAATATATTATGTTTTTTAAACAATAAAGTTTAGGCATCTTGCATTCTACTCAAGAGTAGGTACATAGAAAAGCTCATTCTAAACTGAACTACACCCAATACTAATATGTCGGTCAGTTGCCGACATTTCACCGTCTCCAGGGTTAGGTAGCTCTGTAGGTAGGTAGGTGTGTTGGTAATAACCATAAACCAGTCGTTACATGTGCAAGGTGCAAAGAACGACGACCGGTTTATAGTTATTACCAACACACCTACAGAGCTACCTAACCCTGGGGACGGTGAAATGTCGCCGGCCGACCGCTACATGTGCAAGGTGCAAAGAGCGACGACCGGTTTATAGTTATTACCAACACACCTACCTACCTACAGAGCTACCTAACCCTGGGGACGGTGAAATGTCGCCGACCGACAGTTATATGTGCAAGGTGCAAACAACGACGACCGGTTTATAGTTATTACCAACACACATATCTACTACAGAGCTACCTAACATGATGATTTTCACTTACCTACTCTGATCATCTATGATTACACAAGAGGCTCTTTCTGATGTTTATTACTAAGCTCTATTTTATTATAATGTGCATTTCTGTTCTAAACAATTTTAATGTGTTTATCAGGTAATAAAATGCTGTTAAGAGCCATGAGGGTCCTAGCGGTGCCACCTGGATGAAAATGCCTACTAGCAATAGCATTGGTACGTAATAAAACGTTTATGTTATGTGATGTCTATCATTATGTGATAAGAGTACTAAAAAAAATTATCTGCACCATAATGTAATCAAACCATGGAGACTTGTTTCTTAAATTATTATCAGGCAAAACATGCCAAACATTTTATTGTGTTAGCAAAGAATACATTTAGGCTGGTCACATACAGTCGGAATTCAGTTTCGAAATATTGAATCGGAATTTCGAAGGCAGCAAATCCCTACAATATCCGTTCCGTTGATTTTTTTCTGATTTTGTTTGGTTTGGTGCCTTTGAATTCAGATTCCATACTGCGTTAGGAATTCCGACTGTATGTGACCGGCCTCACGCACATATGCACAATATTGTTATGTTTAGCACTCACTGTTTACTATTTAAAAAGTTTTCAGCTGAATATGATGATTTTTACTTACCTACTCTGATCATCTATGATTACACAAGAGGCTCTTTCTGATGTTTATTACTAAGCTCTATTTTATTATAATGTGCATTTCTGTTTTAAACAATTTTAATGTCTTTATCAGGTAATAAAATGCTGTTAGAGCCATGAGGGGCTTTGCGGTGCCACCTGGATGAGAATCCCTACTAGCAATGGTATTGGTAAGTAATAAAACGTTTATGTGATAGAGTACTGAAAAAAAATATATCTTCAACTAATCAAACCATGGAGACTTGTTTCATAAATTGTTATCAGGCAAAGCATGCCAACAATTCTTCTGTGTGGTAGAGAATAACGTTTAAGGTCGGTCACATACAGTCGGAATTCAGTTTCGAAATATCGAATCGGAATTTCGAAGGCAAAAAAAATTCCCTACAAAATCCGTTCTGTTGATTTTTTCCGATTTTGTTTGGTTTTTGCCGCCTTTGGATTCGGATTCCATATTGCGTTAGGAATTCCGACTGTATGTGACCGGCCACACGCACATGCACAATATTGTTATGTTTAGCACTCACTGTTCACTATTTAAAAAGTTTTCAGCTGAATATGATGATTTTCACTTACCTACTCTGATCATCTATGATTACACAAGAGGCTCTTTCTGATGATTATTATGTTCTTAATTTATATTGTGAAGATATTCATTTAGTAATTAAATCAATTGCATTTATTTCAGGTTACTGACTGGTGTTGTAAAGGATATATCGCAAGATTTGTAAGTGATGATGATGCCATAAGAACGAGTATTAGACTATTTTTTTCAATTAAAATTGTCCAGATTAAATAAATATTCGTTTTATTATAAACCTAACTTATATTCCTTCTCTAGATAGGATTACACAAATACACAATATAGAACTACAAATTCAAAGGACTGTTTTACAGTACCTACTGTTAAAACAGTACATACCTAGTTTGTATATTCTTTGATGTAAGCAGCGCATTACAGAGCGCCAGATGACCTGGTATCATAATTTTATTTTCAATTGGTTATGCGATACACGATATTGTTAAGAGGTTCGGGATAAAATAATTAAAATGAATCTAACCAAAAAACACTTATTCAACACAAACGACAAATACAAAGATTTACAACACACTATAGGTACTTGAAAAAACATAGCTTGATCTCTGCGACATTTGTTAAACTGACATTCCTAGGGTTGTTATGATACAGAAAAATATATCGATAGAAGCTTTGCAGTAAGAACAATTGTTGGACTTTTGAGGGCTCCAACAACCCGTAACGACTGCCATTAGATATTCGTATGGCAACCGGGACCTACATGCATACAAATATTTGCACTGAGCGAGGATCGAACCCGCGACCTCCTGCGCAGCAGTCGTGTTCACTACCGCTTCGCCACGAAGGCCGTCTGCCATAATTATATGTATATTGGATTATATTATGATTTGGGTAATAAAATGAAACGAATATTTTAATACATACATTTATTTATTCCAAAGGAGTACACCCCAAATCAATATCCGAATCGCTACAGCAATCTTGTAAATTTATAATGAACTCTTGTTCGCAAATATCAAATCGAACGTCCCGCTCCCAATCTTCTTCCGGCAATCACTGCCGCACAAGTTGTGCATTTTCGGCACCAGTCTTTAACATCTTTACAATGGATCCAGTAAAACCGCTCCCTTATTTTTAGCAGTGTCCTTTTTACTCCCATATGGCCTCCCGAACATCCTTCATGGCAGAGTTGTAGCACGTTAAGGACCTTGGCCTTGGGAACCACCATTTGCAGATGACAGTGATCTCCACGAGCGTTTTCCCATTTACGACACAACACACCGTTGTGGATAACCAGACTGTCCCACTGTACCCAATAACTCTTTGTTGTTGTACTCATAGCAGCAACGTCACGGCACAAAGGCTTCGTGGTACCCGCTGTGATCCTTTCAATGATTGGTTTAAGGTCTTCGTCGTCCTGTGGTGCCTGCTGCAAAGTTTCCTCCCATTCGTCACTTAGGTCCGTTCTCAAACTTCTCAACAGTCTGATGGGCACCGCTTCCTTGGGCTCTCGTTTGGCACAATGTTCAACGTTTTTAGAGCAAGGTCTTCGTGACAACGGCCTCGCGCTTCCGTAAGATTCTTCCCTTCGATGGTCTTTAATTGACGGACTATTTTCATCATGAACTTGTGAGATCGTCATTCTTGGGGCTTTCTCAATACCAGCCAGCACTCGCCCCGTAGTTCTGACGTTTACTCGTTGCTGCGTTTGGTGGACCTCTTCTCTTTTTGGGCAATTGGACCTCAGATGCCCTTTCTCTCCACACTCGTAGCATCTAGGACTAAATTTTGGACGACTGTAACCAGTATAAGAGTCCCTTACTTCTCTGATGCGGTGGGCTCGGTAGTCCTGACGCACAGCCTCCACCTCCAACGCATGAGCGAAGGCATTTTTCAAAACAACATGATGTCCAAGCCTTACAGCAGCTCTCACTTCCAAATCACGTATTCCGTCAACGAATGCCTGGACCAAGTAACCGTCAGGGGGGGCTGGAGAGGTTTGGTATACCTTTCGAACCAGCTTTTCTATCTCGAGGGCCCATTGCTGTAAACTCTCTGAGTTACGCTGGCTCCGGTCCCTTAATTGCGCTCGAAAAGCATGTTCCAGATGTGTGTCACCAAAGCGTGACTCCAGCGCCTCGAACAGCTGTTCATAGGTGAAATCCTTCCCAAGAGCCTCCAAAACCGTAAGTGCCTGGTCACGAAGGCCCAGTGTTAAAGCCGTCATGTCCATCCGTTGGCCTTGACAACAGCCTCAAACTGGATCTTGTAGGCCGACCACGAAGAACTTCCATCAAATGGTGGCGTTTTAAAACCTCGCGCTGAAGATGTAGCAATTGGTGGAGCCACATTGCTGTCTCCAGACTTCAGGACACTCAGAGCTTTTTTTTACATTAGCGACCTGACTTTCAGCTTCCGAAATACGGCTCTCATGATGTTCTATCTGCTCTTTTACACCCTGGAATTCCTTTCCCATTGAACTGAACAATTCTTTCATCAACCGAGCCTGCTCTTCTTGTTGACGACGCTGTTCCTCCTGCAACTGAGCCTGGTCTTCCTGCCAACGTCGCTGCTCTTCCTTATCCTGACGTCGCTGTTCCTCCTGCAACCGAGCCTGCTCTTCTTGTTGACGACGTTGTTCCTCCTGCAACCGAGCCTGCTCTTCCAGCCAACGTCGCTGCTCTTCTTGTTGACGACGCTGCTCTTCCTTATCCTGACGGAGCATTGCCACAATAGCAGCAAGATCGCCTGTCACAGGAGCTTGAACCATGGATGATGATGATGATGAAGCTCCCAATGATTCGGCGGCGGCGGACTCCATCTGAATCGGCTGACGACTCTGCCGAGCTTCTTGAACCGGAGAATCTCCGAACCGCCTTTCATCTATTTCCTGTTGTCGTTGACCTCTCGTCCTTACACCGTCCACGTTATCCTTTGGCAGAACCGGCATTATTTTATCCAGAAGTGGGATAAAATAATGCCGGTTCTGCCAAAGGATAACGCCAAATTGTTACGAGCTGAGGGTTCGAGATAAAATAATTAAAATGAATCTAACAAAAATAACACTTTTATTCAATACTAAAACGACAAATACACGATCTTAATCACAAAGATTCACAACACTCGCACAATAAACCACTTAAAAGTCACCTAAATGTTCGCACGTATAGCCAAATCAAGACTGACTCTGCGGACGTCTCTACGCACTATTTATACCGAGCATTATTTCCAGAACCATCCACTAGTATCTAGAAAAGTATAGGTATTTCGATTGTCTACTATTTCTTAATCTGTGCAACGGTAGGCAAAAACGTGGTATGTAGGTCATTCCATACCAAGTATTACCTATTCTGTGACACTCGAAGTTATACCTACTGTATAACTTTGAGAAATCCCGACTATTACTTATTCTGTAACAGCCTCGGCGTAACAATATAATTTAACATACGATGAAATACCTACACAAAAGTAAATTTGAGTTGGAGTAATCCAGAGCCTTACATAAAAGTGTAGTAACACGACTGACTGCAACCATAGAGAGAATGATCTTTTGACTGCAACACAATTGGTTCAAAAAAAATTGGTTGTCTGTAAAGTCGGTTTACGGACGATAATTTTACGTGGTAACGAGTGGAAGAGAGATATATGCGTCACAAGCCGAACGCTTAGGCCGATCGTGCCTCTATCGCTTGTTCCGCGCTCTCGCTTGCACGCTCGGCTCAGGCGGAACGTGACACTTTTTCGTGCATGCAGCCGGCGTTCATCGATTTCTAAGACGTTTATCACGTCAAAAAGAATTTAGCTTATCCAGCCAACAATGTGTATGACGTAATGTATGCACATTGTTGACTGTTTAGAGCTGATTGTTTGCTAAAATAGCACCAAACGTCTCCAAGTGCCTACAAATTCGTTGACCTCTAGAACGTCACAAACAATCGCAAAGTTGTTTTTTGACGCAACATTTTTTTTCTAGGTTGTCTGGAACAAATCGCTTCTAAGCGATAAGACCGCCCATTGTACTTGTTGCTTTTTGTATGCTTGTTTCTTTTGTGGTGTAGGTATTTCATTCATTTATTCAATCCTTACACCATTGTATAATTTACGAGAATACTTAGGTATCGAAAATTGAATTTAACCATTTTTACCCTACTACGCAGAAGGAAGGTTGTAGAAGAATGTTTCTAACATATTTTATATAACTGTTCAGTTGGCGCATCATGTAGGCTATAGGTACCAGAATTAGGAAAAAAAATCTTGCTTTGATGGATTTGACAAATGAGGGTCATTGGAATCGCGAGTGACAATACAAGAAATCAAATAAAATGGCATGCAGCAGCCGTAAGTATTAAAGTGAACTAATTATGTGAGCTACATTGATTGACAATTTATTACCTCATGATTTAATTAATTAATTAGGTAAGTAACAATGTACTTAGGTCAGTACCTAACTTTTTATTTAGGTTATTCAAAATAAAACATTTAAGTATTTTAACAAATTATATTCTTAAATAGAAAATACTACAGTTAAAAAGCAAAACTTAAAAAGATTCATTCTTGTTTGTAACGGTTATTCCATCTATGCTAAATTCCGAAATGTCTAACTCACTATCATCTTTTTCAGTCACTTTCTTCGGCTTTACGAATGCCTTGTGGTTCACACCTGGGATGGCTTCAGAATCGTCTAGTATTGAACTGCCTAGGCTGGTGTTAGAACCCCCGGTGCTAGCCGCCCTGACCATGGGCCCGGAGAGAATATCAACCCCTCCGAAAATATGAGTTGATGGAGTGTCATTCCTACGTGCCAACTGCGACTCGATGGTTTTCGTCAGCTCTGCAATTTTTGGACTGGTACGCGTGTTTATTTGAATCTTAGTGTCATTCTTCAATGGCTCATTTTCAATGCTGCAAATAAGGTAGGTACCTAAGTGATATAAAATATGTAACTGCTTACACATTCCATAAAGAATTTTACGAAGTTTGTTTTAAAAGAAAAACAGTATACCTATGTGGGTGGAGTAGCCGATTGAGAACAAGAGGTTGGACTGCATTCGCACGTAAGTACGATACACACGATAAAGGCAATGATAATATGGGGTCAGAAATGTAAATAATTGTTCGGTGTTATGTTACATTACTTACCTTGAAATATCCCACTCTTCACCATCAAGGTTCACCAATCCCAATTCATACTTTTCATTTCCATCACTTTTCTCAGTGATGCTTTGCGACGGAGATGCACTCACAGATTTCATCTGTATCGCATCCATATCAAACAATACTTTCTTTTTATTTAACGAAGATGTTGAGGACGCATTCTTAAGAACTCCTTTTGTTTGTTTTATAATATGTATGTTATCATCAGACTGAGCTTTCTTGATTGGTGTGTCAGAAAGTGACTCTACGTCATCGCTACTGTTATCATTGTTTATCATATTGCTGGTAATGCTCTTCGGTTGTGCAACATTCTCTAATAGGTTTGTCGTAGATTGAGTGCGCATAAAGAGGTCACCGCCTTCTATTGCGTATTTGAGTACAGGGTGCAGTGAATTTGTATCTGCTGAAGCCGGTCGTCGCGCTGGTGACTTTATTAAATTTTCTATAGACTTGGAAGTCTCTGAAACAACAGCTGCCTTGGTATGGTAATATTCGTGATCGCTTTCATTAGAATCATCTTCAGAATCGTAATTTAAAACTTCAGCTCTTGGTTGTTTTACAATTTTTTTGTTAGATGTAATTTTATCATTAGTAGCTTCTGTGGTATCCTCGTGAATGTATTTGACTTTCCTGTCCGGTTTTAAGTTAACCGAAATATTTTCGCCTTTTCTTTTGTAAGGGCTGCGGGAACTTATTGGGCTCTCATGTCCTGAGTCAGGTGGAGTTCTGAGTAGAGTCATAGCTTTTTTATTGATTGGGTTTAGTTTTTCTTTGCTATTATCATTTAACTTAACAAGAGAGAGTGCCTTGGATTTGACATTAGATATTACAGAGGTTAAGCTTCGAAAAGACTTTTGAATTTTATTCGGTGATACGTCATTTTCATGGTTTCCATTCACTTTTTTTTTAACTTCCTCAGTGTTTGCGTCTAAGTATGCTAAGATACTGTGTCTGATTTTGTCGTAAGACTGTGATTTCTGAAAAAACAATTAGTAGGGATTAATAATTCATCAAAATCATAATCAAGCCAAGCAAGTGGAGCAACATATGTACCTTAGCTTTTATCTCGTTTAGTTGCTGCAGTTCCATTCGTTGCTTGTGGAAGACAGTTTGAGGTAATCTGCTCTTTAGCGGATCCACGCCAAAAGATACTAAACGATTGTTAACCTCTTCTGTTAATTTTGCCCGGACTACTCTCACTGGGCTGTAACAAAAAACCTTCATTAGGTAAGTACCTACTCACTATGGTTGCTGAATGCCTGTTTTGATTCTTGAATTACTCTAATACATTATTTACCTACCTTCCTGAAATAGTTGTTGCAGTTTCCTTTATTATTTTTGCGTGCGATTTCATTTTGTCGTTTCTTAATTTAGTAACTTTATTCTCTTTTAAATGGATTGAATGAACTTTTTTATTCGCGTGAGTATTTACTTTACCATTATACTTAGAATGCACCGATACCGGGTGATCTATCTTATTTTGTACTTTGACACTTGGTTTCTTGGGTGAGTTTTCGATCAACTTGTTTTTGCTAGGCGGAGCATTAACTTTTTCTTCAGAAGAGCTCGCCGCTTCCGATGATGAAGAACTTATAGATCCAATGTTCAGAAGTTCTTGAGCCTTTTTGTGTAGGTTTTCAAGTGTTTGTCGATCAGTAATTTGCTTAGAATTATTATTTGTTTTTTTATTCTTAATCGTGGATGCAGAAGTCAGTTTTTTAGGAAGCTGAAAGTTATTTATTGTTGTACACACATGTCGTTCAAAGTTATTATCATAAGTGAATGCCAAATTTTAAATAAAAAAAACCCTTAAATACTAGTGGTATTTAATTCCTTACCACCAATAGATCATCGGTTGAAGTTTGTACCGTTTCAGATATTCTTCGTTGCACAGTTTTCTGTAGCAACGCCTGCAGCTGAGCTGCCTTTTCTCTTTCTGTTTCAGCCAAAGCACGAGATTCTTTAGCATCCCTTGCAACATCATTCAACTTTTGAAGCAAAGCATCGTATTGCTTGGACTGTACTTCTGCGCGCTTTGTCCAAAATGCAATTTGAGCTTCAGCTTCCTTGTTAGTTTCATTGTCCTCTTTTACGTTTGCGACAATTTTCTGAAAATTACAATCTCTTCAACTATACTTAGCAGAAATAATACTTACGTCGATTGTTGTACTAAACTTACCGAATTACTCAATTCCTGTTTAAGAGCTAGAAGTTCTGCACCCTGCTGTACTAAAGTGCTATGCAACTGTTCAATCACATTTGTATCTTTGGGTTCAGTTGATTGGATTTGTTTATCTTTGATTGCATTGATTGTTTCCAAAATCTGTTTTCGTAACAATTTTATTTCTTTGTCATATTTCTCGTGTTCCTCTTTTTTCCATTGCTCAAATTTATCCATCAGGTAATCTTCGTTATTAGTCGACACTTCAGCATCCTTTACATTACGTTCCATCTTTTTATTGTCTACTACCACAGGTTGAGGTTTCTTTTCAGATTCTTTGTCTTTTAACTTATTATTTTGACTATTAGCGTTTATTATAACTTGTTCCATGTCCTTAAGCTTCGTTTTAAGTTCCATTATTTCAGCGTTCATTTTAACGTTTTCGTTATTTGTGCCATTGGGTTGTTGTTCTTTTTGCGGAGTTTCCATCACATCCGCGTGTCGTCTGCTGATATGACTTTGCAGATATAGTTGATTTAAAAATACTTTGTCACAATAACCACATTTATTGTATTGTGCATCCGCATTCGAAGTAGACGGAAACATATTTCCCTTGTTAGAAAGAGTTTTTAAGATCATAGCTGCTATGTTATCGTTGCTATAAGGTAGTGAGGTTTTGAAAGATTGTCTCGATCTTTTTCTGAGCTTTTTAAGTTCGTCTTCTTTTTCTTGCAGTTGCTTCTTCGAAACATCAAGATCCTAGAAAAATAAAAGATCGGTCGAGTTAGATAAGGACTTTAATAATTTATCATCATGCCGATTAAAAATAGTGTCGTGCGTGGTTCAGTGAGCATCGCACGCAGAGATTTCCTGGATACAGAAAAATAACAAACTAAGGAACCGAACGAAATTTCTTTGGGACCAATCTGAAAGTATACCTACCTACCTATCCCTTCAAATAAAAAAAAAACCTAATCGTATGATAAATGATAGAGTTTCGACTAAACAAACATAAAATAAAAAAAATACAACCAAATTAAGCACCTCCACCTTTTTTGTAAGTCGGTTAAAAATATATGTCATTTTGGTTTAGGCCGGTTTTCCCAATTTCTATTTTTTTCTTACGAAGCACATAATGTTATGTTAATGATTATGGTTAATGGTAAGTCACCTGTGCGAGTGAAGTAATTTCTTCCCTCAATACATAGACACTCCGATCGAGGTAATGCCTGCAAAACTGCTGGTATTCCACTGCCAACTGCGCTAGTCTAAACATCTTCATGACACCTTCATCTAGGATGCGTACATCGAACTCTGATTCAAATACACAGTCGAGGATCTAAACATAAAAAAGTACGCACGAAATTATGTAAATTAAGTTAATGTTAATGATGGTGTCTTCGACGAGATTTAGTAGGTACTTATGAGCTCTTCGCACGTTCTATCAAGTTATTTAGGTAGTAATCTAAATTTCAAAAAGCTGACGTAGGCAGTGTTAAAGTAGAAAAACTTCCTTACATCATTCAAATGTTGTTCGATGAGGACAAATTTCCTTTCTCTTATCAGGCTATCTAAGTCGATAAGTTCTGAAATAGATAAACAAAACTTTAATCAATTAAGTTGTTGCTCAACTGGTGTGGTGGTGTACCTATTTCTATAACTTTAGTTATTCATATACTTACTTATTTTATTCCAATCGATGTGCACCCGCGGCCGATGTGTATTGAAAGTAAATCCGGACTCTTCAGCAAGTCTCGGGAAATGGTGATGAAGTTCGTAAGACGTTTTGTATGCCATGTTCATTAATTTATTCTTTGTGTTGAATACACTTCACATTCGGCTAATAAGTCGATGGATTTGTAGTGATAAGTTAGATTTCATTGGTCTATGTATAAATTAGTTAAAATTCAGAAGCAAAAATTACAGTTGTACCTACAACACTTGCAGAAGGTAAATGTTTTGTTTACTATTTTGGTTGTTGCTAGGCAACCAGCAACGAGTGTTCTATGTAAATATTTATAGGTAGGTAGGTACTTCTAGAGTTATAATCGGCGAATACGTAAAACTACTTAACGTGGCTAAAGCACAAGCTAAAGCAACAATGGCTAAAGTTTTTGACAAACTGTGAATAAAGGAGATCTGTGCTGTAGGCTGTAAAACTCTACATATTAAATGTCGGAAATAGGCGTTATCATTTTTGTGTTATCATTATCATAGCGTGTTACCAAAGGACCCAAACATGACCCCTTCTACTGTTATCCAAGAAGAACTGTCGATCTCCCCAGTCTTCAGACCCTAGTAGCGAATTATTGCGTGAAACGTCTTGCAAAAACAATTTTTTTAAGAACCCCTGGGGGTGATTTTTAGACTGAATGACGACCCATGTTTTTTAACGATAATATGGTCACTGATTGTGTTTGTACCTACAAGAACACGTCGCTACACGTACCTATTTTAGTAAAGCAGTGTTTAGGATGTGGAAAAAAACACCAAGGAATTTGTATAGCCTAAAACACTGAATAGAGTAATGTCGTACCTACCCAAGGAAGATGTACTTTAGTACAAGCTTGTGCTTTAGTATACAAGTTCCTTGCTACGATTTCATGTGTGTGCGTACACACTTACGCTAGATTTCAATATGTCCTCAATATTTATGTTATCCCTATGATCGTAATATGTATCTACCTTGATAAACGTATTTAAGCATGTTTTACATTTATTAACTCAAGGAATACCTAATGTTTTTCCACACTCAAATGCAACATCCCTTTTTATCCGTGAATTTAAAAACAAAATAAATACTATTTCTCTCATTTATCTTGAAGAATAGTTTTGGCTAGATTTAGGTTTATAATCCCACTGACTACATTTTATACAAACTCCTCTTTTTACCCTCTAAGGGGATGAATTTAAATTGTTATTTTTAGTTTATGTTAAGGCGGGGAAGTTTGAAGGGTGACGACTTTTAGGTTTTTTTAACAAATGTATCTCTACTGAAATGTAAAATATGCACAAAAAAACATATTTTATTAAAATTAAACATATAATCTACCGCTTTGTGAAAATAGAAACGCGAATAATAATACTTTTCTCGATAAAAAAAATTATAAAGTTGACACTAAATTGATATTTAAACGGTCGATACTAAGAGGTTTCTTCTTGAAATAATGTCAATTTTATACCAAAAGATAGAGCTTATACTAAGGAATTGTGAAAAAACAATATGTAATTCAGTTATTATTAATCTCTGTAAAAGAAAACTATCAAAATCTACTCGTTCAGGCGCTAGTACTGGGCGGCCAGTGCCCGTCGAGACGTCTTCGAGGTCGGACGCACGCCGTTTGTCTCCCAAAAATTCCCCCGCGTTTCAAATTAGTGAAGTGCAGATACGTTTAGATTGGCGGGGCCTGAGGTAGCGTAAAATACCTAAAGCATTGTCATGCAAAATCTCTCCCTATCTTTAAAAACATGGTCAGACAACACTTTCTGTCATCCATCGCTCACTAGGCCATTTATTTATTTATACATTTTTATAATTTATGTATGTAGGTATGACAATATATATATATATATATTATGTATCTTAATATTAATATTTATGTAATTTATGATTATATTATTTAATACAATTAAGCATTTTATTTAAATTAACTATATTTTTTATAAATTTTAATATATGCTTGTTTTTTTTTTAAAAAACTGATTCTAAAAAAAAAATCTTACGCCGCCATCCTTATTTGTTCATATAGATCCTGTCCATCCAAAGGTTGGCTGGAAGAGATCGCTTTTAGCGATAAGGCCGCCCATTGTACCTATGATTTAAAATTGTATTTTCTTTTATATGTTTGTATTTAATGGTGTGCAATAAAGAAATTATCTAATCTAATCTAATCTAAAGTTCCGAAACAAGCCCGCCTTAAAGTAGAACTGCGATGAAAACGAGACGTTTCTATCTAAAGTCCATTACTTACCTGTATTCATTAGATGACTATTTTGCAATTTTTCTGTGGTGTAGGTACCTACCTACCCATTATTCAATCAAAAAATATTTTGTTTGAAAGTCTACACTAACACTGATTAAAAATGACTACTACATGAATTGATTGAGATATTTGTAATAATTAAAGACTTGCCGTGGTTCATCTTCAAGGGTATTTTTAGACACATTGATCAAAGAAAAGACATTTTTATTGTGGCCGTTTACCACATTGCTTATTAATCTTTATTAGTCCAAGATACATAGCTTGTTTCGTCGTTAAAAATCTATCGTATTTCCTAAAGCTAATGGGAGCAGTCTCATTTAGGGAAAGGGGCAGCCTGGCGATACGTTACGTTATTAGTATTTTTTTGGTATATTTTATTGCATCGCCGGCCGATGTTTACAAAGATAGCATGATATAAGAAAAGTGTGCAGGTTCAACTCTACACAAAACGTGAACTCAAAATACGCAGCACTTCACGAATACGTGGACTGAATATTTTGCCACTAGCTCACGCTCTGTGCTCGAGTTATACTTTATACAATGTAAATATTTGCGTATAAAAATAATAAAGAAAATCGCTTCGGCAGAATCGTGTGTCCCGTGAGTGGCGCGGTCGAGTCTTGAATAGAGAGAGAGGGAAAGAAGAGCTACTTATGCGGCTGGCTTCTCCTCTGAGACGGCGGTGGCACCTGAGGCCACCGAGGCGCTCTCGTCGGGGGCAGACTGGCACGCCAGAGACGGGAACCTCGCGTATAGAGCTTGCTGGTATTTAGGGTGGCTGGAACAAACAGTAATATTTAATAACCACACTTGATAATCCCACCTCTATCATTGGACAACGGCTCTCAATGTGCTGTTGAAGTATGAAGTGGTGTGCTTACCTGATACCATATACAATCGGGTTGTAGACAGCATTAGCTTTCGCGAAGAGCGATCCCCAGATGGTAGCGAGAGGGCTGATTGGCATGCTTTCGAAGACTCCGGTGTAGTTGATAACCAGGTACGGTGTCCATGCCATGAACCACAGAGAAATTGTCATTAGAGCCACCTGCAATAGTAAATGAAATTAGTAAGATGTCAAATGGTGTCTAGCGTTACGTATTTAATAATATAAATTATGTTGACCTTGGCCAATTTGCATTCCGCGCTGGTGTTGGAAGCTTCGGCTGATCGCAGAGAAGCTACGTTCATTTTCTTAGCCTGTTCCCTCATTCCTTTCTCGTGAGCTGCGACGGCCTAGAAGCATTCGAGAAAAATTTTAAATTACAAGTGAACAAAATGTTCGTGTAGAAAATTATAATGTATAAGATACTTACCTGCACAATGAAGAAGTAAGAGTAGATGATAAGCAGAAGAGGCATGAAGTAGACGAATACAGAGTAGATGAGGATGTAGCTCCGGCTGAGCCATTCCTTGCTCAAGTAGTCAGTTCCACAGGCGGTCATGTTTCCTTCCGGAACGTATCTGGAATAAATGAATAAATCAAAAATCTAGACATGTAAAACCAGAATAGTTTTTTTATTGAAATTTGAATTAGTTTACCTGTTCCAGCCGAAGAATGGCGCAAGAGTCCAAGCGAGTGAGAAGGCCCAGATGCCGACGATTCGCAGAAGAGCTCCATTGATGGTCATGGGCTTTGCGGCAATACCTTTCACGATAACGTTGTAGCGATCGAAAGCAATCATTGTCATCGTCCAAATAGAGGCACAACCGAATAGCGAACCGCAGCATGCGTAGATTTCACACGCAAAAGCGCCTAGAGGACGTAAAGGAAAAATTAGAAAATATTCAAACAATATCATACGTTCAAAGAAGATACAATAAGAAGATACATACCGAATACCCAGGTTTCGTTGTAACAATTAATTACCATTGCCGGAGACATGCAGCACATCATCAGGAAATCGGAGAAAGCAAGATTAACAACAAGCAAGTTCGAGGGGGTCTTCAGATGCTGTTAAAGAAGAAAATAATTGAAAACCACGTCCTTAATAGTTGAAGCACAAACCAAGGTTAGAGTATTAAAAAAAACCTTAGTTGACATGAAGATATAGACGACCATTCCGTTGCCAGTGATAGATACGAATCCAAGACAGCCGATGACGAAGCCGAGAAGAGCATGCCATAGCGGATTCATAGGAGGAAACTGGTACCTGGACAAAATAGGAAAGTTATAAACGTAGTGAATGTAAAATACCGGAACACAGAATGAATAATTGTCCATGATCAAAATAAACAAACCAGTAAGGATCGATCATGTGCAGCAATTCTGGTGGCACTTTGTCGACGACGGTCTGGTTAGAAGCGCCGTACGCCGCCACTTGACCGCTCCATGCTTGGAGAGCAGCCACTCCTGGTCCGGGGTCCATGCTTACAATAGTCATTTTTACTTCAGGAAATTACCTGAGAACAAAACACCAATGTAACTTCACCAAACACTTGGGGAAATAATTGAAAAGCTTATGTAGAAAGAAGAATGTACTTAGGAGTTCAGGATAAAAGGGGGTCGCTGAGATGGTTATTACAAAAATACTGAAGAAAATCGCTGCACGAACTACTCCAGTCTTTAGTGTGATATAACCGATCCCGTGTTGCGTCGGGGCGCCGAGGTGGACTGGAGGCTACTCGATCTTTTCCTGCCTGACCACGGCTTTTATATGAAAACTCTAAGGATTACCAGTAACGTCATGAGCAGCTAAATCAATATTCATAATGAGATATAGGAGCTACTTGCGTCTAAGAACGTGAATACATTAGGTGTACCTACTAGTCGGATAATTTTTTACAGGGCCGGCTTTTCTTACCCGAGGGAGTGTTTTTTTTATCTAGTGAATTTCATTTTGAATTCATAGAACAACTTCATATAAGAATAGAAAATAACTGAGAATTTTTGGAGCGTGGAATTAGCATGCAGTACCTTTCCTAGCAGAATCATGGATGTATTTATATTCAGCTAATAAATAACACTAACAACTGTATAAACTAATAAAATCAGAGTAGTTAGGTAGGTACCACTACCGACAATTCAGTCTGGTATTAACAGAGGGAATTGAGTTTTTTTTAATAGGTATGTTTGGTTTGTGTGGGTTGCAATTGGGTGATGTTACTTTTTTCATTAGAAATCCTTTCAGGGAATTAAAATCCTTCCTTATTATGAAATTTGTGGTTGTATAGTCCGAGCCTTTCTCAGTAGACCTCTTATCAAAATGTTCTTGTCACAGTTCAATGCATTGGATTTTTACAAATGAAACGTAGCACAAATCTACCATGTAGCGGTGGCGTACCGCGGACCGCGGTGGTGCGGTGGGATCAAATTGAACAGCACCACCGCACACTCTCCGAAATGTGATGTATTTATTGTAGTACTTGTAAATATATATTAGACTATAATATAATATATTGTAGGTGCTTTAGCATAATTTATATAGGGGCTCGAATGCTATCAAGTATTTTGATAGAGTTCACCCCTGCATTTCTTATGCCTACTCTACTAATATCGTTATGGGGCTACTACAGTAAGTAGAGTCTTTACACTAACAGGATTATGCAGCTCAGGTCGCGCAGGACAGCTCAATGAGGATGTAAATATATTTACATAATAAGGTGAGTTGTATTTTAGTTTTTACAGTCACTGAAAATTTAATAAGCATCAAGCGGGTAGTACTAGAATGTTAGGATCTCTATCCATAACGACTAAACTACTTGAATACACTAGAACCGTTATTAGTACCTACCTTTTCCGTATTTGCCTGTCTCTTCGACTCTATCGACTCAAATAGAGCCTTGCCTAGGGGATCTATCCACCATTCATATATTAAAGGGTCGGTCGGTCGGAAAGTAAGGTAGGTAAGAACCTAATTATACACCTTATTTATGTACGGTCTACTTTTGCTTAGACCTGTAGTTACAAAAAAACCGAGATCAATCTATTTTTTCCTAGGTGTAATTTGTTGCTGTAGTGTTTGGGTCAGCCAACACTGAAGGACTTCTTTCTTAGTCGTGCGGTGTTTGGTCACTCTGGTTAGGTAAGTGTATCGGTTGAGTCAGGTGGCATTTGAGTAGGTACCTGGGATTTATATACCTAACTAACTGACCTGCCCGAGGCTTAGCACGCGTAGTTTGTTAATAAAAATATTACCCTCCTGCGCAGTCGGAATAAAAGTAGCCTATGTCTCAATCCCGGTCATAATCTATCTATATAACAAATTTCATAGAAATCGGTCAAGCCGTTTAGTCGTGAAAGCATAACAAACAGGCAGAGGGACAGAGTAAGTTTCGAAGGATGGTGAATTAAAAGTAAGTAGGTATTAGAAGTAAGTAGGCATTCTTACTTACAGTTCCGAGACATGGCCGCTCACAAAGGAATACATGCATAAGATTAGAGTAGCTCAACGGGCAATGGAGCGTGCCATTCTCGGTATATCACTCTTGGACCACATACGCAATGTAGAAATCCGACGTCGCACAAAGGTCGTGGACGTGGGTATGAGGATCGCAGGGCTGAAGTGGAGATGGGCTGGACACTTGGCTAGAAGGGATGACGGGCGTTGGACGAAGGCGATTTCAGAGTGGTGGCCAAGGGATGCTCGTAGACCAAGAGGCAGACCACCCGCCCGATGGTCGAATGATATTGAAAGCGTAGCTGGGTGTCAATGGATGAGACTCGCAAGGGATCGGAAAGAATGGCGTAATAAAGAGGAGGCCTATACCCAACAGTGGGTGCAAACGGGCTGGGATGATGAGGTATTAGAAGGACTCTGATGCACAATTTCTGTAATTGGTAAGTGACTGTCTTTTTTATTCCTCGTTGGACTGGACACCTAGGTATCTAGAAAAAAAAACTACCTATCATGCGTTATGTTATGAACGATAAATCTGTAGCTACACCCCTTCCTTCTTCTTTGTTTTCTCTTAGGTTGGTACACACGGCTACACATCAAGCTATATTTTCCAGTATACTGACCTCTCGTTCTACGACAAGCCTACACAGTACGAGGTCAGCTTATACTGGAATTGTATAGCTTGATGTGTAGCCGTGTGTACTTGTACCTTTCAGTAAATAATAATAAATAATTAAGAATTATGTTACTAGATGGCGCTTTAGTTCACATAGTTTTCTGCTTAAAGTTAAATTGTCATTGTGAATTGTCGAATAATTTTGTTGTCAATGTCATTAATAATTTATCTGTTAATGTCAAGCAGACAATGTTGCCACTTTAGCCACTTTTTGGCAAGGCCTCGCCACATTTTGAGAATTGGCAGCTACTAAAAACACAGGTAGATAAATAATTTTGCTACTTTCGAAACACATTACAGTTAATTTATACTGTCTAGTTACAGCTTGCAAACAATCTGACACAAAATTATTATGAGCCCAATCCATGTAAACATTTCTGAACGCCACATATCAGTTGTTTTGTGTTACGGGATTTCTTCCCTTCACCTCGCTCGACTCAAAGTAATTTTTTGTAGGTAATACGCTCAAGTGTGAATGGTCTAACGGCAAATGCCAAAAAACCAACTTCCAAGTCCTTTGAAGAACAACTAAAACCCTCGAAATCTTACCTACCAGCTGTACTAAAAGCAATTAAAGTAATTCTTTTGTTTTAATTGTGGTAAAAACCAGCACACCCAAGTTCAAAACTTTACTTTTCATCACGAATGCAAGGAAATAAAAGTCTTTTTAAAACAATTTGTTGTATAAAAGAAATTTTGTGCTCCTGGTATCCATTGGTTTTATTTTACTACTAGACTATTGCCTCTTCCATAGCTTTCATAAGCTAAATTGAAAACTATTTTCATTTTAAAACTTTATTTCTATTAAAAAATTACAGAGGCCACTTTCCTAATATGCTATTATGAAAAACAACCTCCATGATAAATCCTTATTTCTATCATAAATGCAATGAGCTTCATTCTATTTTCATACTTACTTACGACCGTAAACGCATTTATGAAGCCGTTATCGTGTTTACCAACTTTCAGAGCATGAGTGATGTGATGGTGATGACTGATGATAATATCCTTTTTTGGAGTTATAGGTAGGTACTTCTTTTGGCGCGTTTGGAAAAAATTATGAGAGTAATATTTTTACGATGGCACGCACACTGACGACCAAAAAACGACATGCTGAAGTTAGCTACAAACGAAAAAAGTTCTGGCATGGTATGAAATCTTTAGCTATTTTTGTTCGGTTACGCCAATGAAGTATAACTTCTTACTCGTGCGTACATAAGTAGACACACACGTTTTTTTATTATTTCCAGGTACTTTCTGTACAATGACTGTATAATATAGACATAAAACATATATCTAATACATTCTATACATAACTTTTCAGTCACTTGTAACCACTTTTGCAGGATTTCATTCCCTAAATCTTGCCACTTTCTTTGTACCGAGGTGGCAACACTGCAAGCAGATGCTTTGTTGATTTGTGCTTTTGTTTTGTGAGTTTTGTAACTTTTAATTTTATTTTAGTTCGTTGTTCATACTTATTTTGTTTGCTAAACAGTATTTCAAATCTACATACCTACATAGGTGCTTGTCTATGATTATAACCAATTTATCCCAATGGATGTAATTGATGATATCGAATTTGATGGCAGTGATGATGAAGAAGAGATTACAGCAGAGGCTGTCCTCAGAACACTACAAAACGCTTGGCAAAATGAACGTTTGGCTCCAGAAATACTTCCACATAAGAATGATATGGTAGAGTGCATGCTGGGGCAAATACAACACATGGAACGTAACATAAACAAACTTCCCAAAACAGATCTGCGGGCTTCTATTCACAGAATGGAGTTGAATAGAATTAAGTTTATAACATGCAATTATATTAAAACTAGGCTTAGTAAAATCGAGCAGTTTTGTATTCCAATAGTAAATGAAGAGAAACAAAGGATAGAAAGTGGGACCAACTACCTGACCCCCTCAGAGTATAAGTATGCACTTGACTATTTATCAAATATGGAAAGTCACCTCAAAACAACAGCATTAGATAAAATGCCGGTAATTATGCAAATTTATGAAATCAATAAGATGGCAGTATATCCAAATATTCAATCTCATGTATTCTTGAAGGCTAATGAGACAGTTAACGGAGTTGTACTTGAAGATCTCACTGGTAATGATGAAGAAATTGATTTAGAAGGTATGTATAATGTACTTTAAAATGTCTAATTAATCTAGCGTTTGTTTTCTTCTTACTCTACTTTATTATATCTGTGCATTGTTTCTTTATTGTAGAGTGTGACCAAATTCCTAACTTTTTCCCTCATTATCTTTTCATTAATTTTTCCATTGATTACAATCTTCAACATTATTATGACTGTTAATATCGCTAATAGGTATAAGGGTGTGTGGAGCTACTAAGCTGCATTATTCTCATCCAGATTATTATATCAATGTTTGCATCTTCAGCTTCATTACATAGACTTCATAACTTATTACTGACCACCACCAAAATTACGCTTGCACAATCACTTCTACTCGCTATCTTAGGTAACGACGCCAGCTATTTCGACATTTCCGAAGTCAAAATGAGCAAACTTGAGCGCCTTTAAAACCTTTGTATTGGGTTCATATTTGGCGTCACCAGTATAACCATGTCTCAGAATTCCGTGCAAAACTCAAGTGGCTCCCTTTCTGTCTTCGCCTGAATGCACATATTCTATCACTTTTTTTTTACATTTTCTTTAATCCCACTTCACCTTCATAACTTAAGGAGCGTTTCGAGTTTCTGTATCAGGCACACTCTCGAAACCTTCGTTCTTCCGAAGCTCTACAGCTTCAAACTCCCATCAATAGCTAACAATTTTATGGTGACTCATTCACAGTAAGCTGTGCGACTGTGGAATGCCTTACCTTTGTCAATAAAGTCATCCAAATCACTTCCTATTTTCAAAGTCAAAGTATACAACCATTTCCTTTCTTTGTCTTTTAACTGCTAGTTAGTGTTTTTATTATTTATCCTCCATGTAGTGTAATTTATTTATATATTATTTGTATGTATTTAAGTTTAATACGTACTGTTTGTTACTGTATTTTTATTTGGTGTGCAATAAAGAGTATATCTATCTATCTATACATTAGAATGTTTGTCACTTCGTAAGCAATAACAGTTATGACATGATGATCTCACACGATTCCTTGTACCAAATTATATGTACATAGTCCACCACTCTCAGATTCAGAACAAATATTTGCAAATCATGCAAGCATTGTAGATGAAAACTACAACGTTATGTGTCTCAGTTTGCTCACCAAGTGTTCCTCAGAAGTTGTCTAAAATTAATTACAATTTTTTGTATTTTTGGTATAATGTGATAATTATTTGTTGTTACAGAGGGGTCTCAACATGTCTTGCAATACAAACCAGTTGCTGATCTTGTTAAAAATGGAAAAGTACAACTGGTTTGATACGTATGAGTATGAACTTGTATTATTTAATTATGCTTGAATCCTGAAAAATATTTTTTTATCCTATCTATAAAGTAAAAATGTCAAACTGTTTACCTAAGTCAGGGTGTTATTTTTGTTCATCTATGTTAGGACATAATGCTTGTGAATTCAATCAATTTTTCCATTGCTGGTAAAACGTCAAAATTCAATTGTACAAATCTGAGATAGTTTATGACCTAACTACAATTTTGTGATGCATATAGTTTAATAGGAAAAATGTTTTGAAATAAAAGGATGAAATCAAACATTAATTATTGTATTTATTCAGCTTACAATATATCACATTTAAATTAAGGCAAATGCAAACATGTCAGAAGTATGTATAAAAAATAGGTAATTATTTGTAAACTGCAAAAAAAGGCTGAACTTTGTGTTGCTTCAACCACCCTATCAATTTTGTTTTGTGGAATATGATCCCTTTGCAGAAGGTGATACCATGTGCCAATTAAATCTCACCGGGGCAGTCTCATTGGTACTCCTGTCTAACTAATCAATAGGTTTACATACAAGTAAGGAGAGTGTAAGTACATTAAGGTAGCATAACAAGTTCAGCTGTAAAACCATAAGATAACTATACTAATTTGTTCTAGGTAAAATTAATTAGGTAATCAATTGCTACTCCACCATACACATACACATTTCTAATTATTATTTAAGTACTAAAAGAATAACCTTAAACTATCTTTGAGACTTATCTTATTTTTGGTCCTTCAGTAAAATAAGTACCAGTATTAAGTAGTTACATAATATGTAGCTGATAATATTAAATATATTTTAAAAAGTACAGGTTTCAAAATGTTATGGATGGAATTTGTATACATTATATAGACACTGGACATTCATGCCATTATTTATGGGTTAGGCAGTAGAATAGCATTTATAAAAAAAATATCCTTATACACTATGCAGTAATAAATACACTATTAAGTATTCTACTTTAACTACCTAAATCAATGTATTACGTATCTATTTGTAAATAGATAAATCGCAAAATAGGTATATTTAAAACAATAAAATACCTACTAAAATATACAAGCTATTGCACAAACAGCCTGCAAAACAATGAAGTAAAAAAAAATCAAATACTCTAAAATTTAGTTAAGTATTGCAGCACCATTTATTGACGTCTCGCGATAAACATATATAAGAACCCGTATCATGCCACTAAGAGTGTTCAATAGTTGACTTATAAAAATAGTTTCACACTGGAAGTTTGTTATAAGATGGCTTTGAAAAGTGGTGGGTGTTTCGGAGATTAAAGATTATTTGGCGGACGGTATGTCCGCCTAGGAAAAGGGGACATCTCCCACCGAGCGGACCTTTGGCTCAGGGTCCTAAGGACAACGGGTCTTGTGGAGAAGTACTTATTACATGACCAAGAAGTTCTTCCATGTCGCCACATAGATGTCGCTACAGTTATAGTATAACAAACACCACTTACCGTTCGTTTACATCTACAGATATTGACCGTGACAGACACGGGCTGTGCCCGTCTGCACGGTTCATGTCTGTTAGTTTCCGAGTGGCAGTGTGAATAGAGCATCGGAACCGTGCAGACATCTTCTCAATAACTGTCGACAAGAGCAGCCGACAATGGTTTCTGTCGATCGATGTCTGCCACGGCACGTAGCGTGCTACGTGTCTGGCACGCTCAATATCTGTAGATCTAAACGAACCTTTATACCTCTTACCATAAACGTATCCGGTCTCAGAAAGTGTATATAATTAAAACTTTTCTTAACAGTTATTGTTGTTGTTGCCCGTTTCATTACTGTGTGGTTTTGAATATAATGATTTTTCATTGTTCAGTGTTTGGGTATAGGTACATGTACTTTCAGAGGCGGGTGTTATCATCCGCGTCGACATATTTGATGTGATGCGCGTGCGCGTCGCGCGCGAGTTCGCGCAGGCTCTGCGCGGACGCTGCGCCGAGCTGCTCCACCATCCGTGAGAAGTGGCCCTGCGAGTTCTGCAGTAACTCGTGGGGGTGACCGGCCTCGACGATCTCGCCTGCTTCCATCACCTGTAAAAAAACGTATCGTTTACTACTAAGCTCATACAAAACATACAGCGCATCGCCTTCGCTGGCTCGGCCATTTAGAGAGATTGGGAGAGGATCGACAAGTCAACAACGTCTATCTCGGTCTCCCCGCTGGCCGGCAACCCGTTGGACGGCTGCGGTATCGCTGGAAAGATGTGGAAGCGGACCTGCGTGAGCTACAAGCGGAAAACTGGCGGGAAGCTGCACAGAACAGACCAAAATGGCGACTGCTTTTATCGGAGGCCAAGACACACTTCGGATCGCTGAGTCATAGGAGTAGGTAAGTAAGTAAGAAAGTATATGGTCTTGAGTTCATACAAATATCCCACAGAAGAAAGCACTTTCAGTTTTTCAAGAATGTTCAGGCCATTTTTCCGACTTTTCTCTTCTTAAAACAATATTTAGAGTCTAAATAGTCTAAAAAGAATTTATTTAGGGACCCTAAGTAAAGTCTATATTTTAGACTATTACGAACATTTAAAAATAAAATGACAAATCGGCCGTTATCAAGTGACGCGCTCACCAACGGACACCATTTAATTTTTATTTAACTAAGTATATTTCATCCAAATCGGTCCAAGCGCTCCACAAAGTTTTGCGTTTATAATATACTAGCTGACCCGCCCGCGGCTTCGCACACGTTTTTTTCTTAAACATTACTGTAGGAATCGCGGCTAGCTCTTTCCGGGATGCTGATAGAAAAGTCGAGTTTACTGTACAAAAGCTATATTGTATATATAAAACTACGACTATTTATGAGTGCGGTTTGGATGGTTGCTGTTGGTGCACTGACTCCTGTAGGCGCCCCGGCCGCGCTCGCGGTACGAGTAACCTACTTAGGTCAAACTGCTGATGATGCTAATATACCTACTCGTACCTGCGTGATCGATGTATCGAACAATTACCCTCCTGCGCAATCAGGTAATCTATCGTTTTAAGATATACAATTCCGTTACATTAATTTGATCTATCTCGTAAGATTTAGCCATCGTTTGCGATTTAAGCCCACAAAAATATCGGCTTTTCTGTATTACGCATATAAACCTTCCTCTTAGATCACTATCTATTGCTGAAAACTGCATTAAAATCCGTTGAGTAGTTTCCAAGATCTAAGCGAACAGACAGCGGAAGCGACTTCATTTATACTATGTAGAGATAAAGAAGTGGGACTAATATTTGTGTTCAATTGTGGGGTAAACTTCAATAAACCTAAATATTTCGGGACATTAAGGCAGTGGTTGTTATTAAGGCATGAAACCCTTTTAGCAAGCTTCCATCATACGGTCTGCCCACTGGTCTGTGTGTCTGGATATCGGACTTCTTGAGGGACCGTTCGATACGAGTTGTCGTTGAAGGCTGCTCGTCCGATCAATTGGCGATTAACGCCGGGGTCCCACAAGGGTCAGTACTTTCCGCAACTCTGTTCTTGCTGCATATTAACGATCAGCTAAAACCCGGTACCTTTGGGTATGCAGACAATAGCACAGTTGTGGAAAGCTATACATCTAGTGCACGAGCCAGTAGAGCACAGATTCAGTCACTCAGGGAGGCCATGGTCGGGCGCTTCAACTTGTCCTTGAAGGCAATCTCCGACTGGGGTGATGCCAATCTGGTCAAGTTCAATGCGAATAAGACCCAGGCGTGTCTGTTCTCCGCAAAACGAAGTCAATTAAGTATTTTTCAAACGTATACGCAAAAGGTACATACGCGATAAATACCCGTTTTAATCAATAATGAAGTCAATTTAATCTGACTCCGACTTTCCGAAATGTATCCGTGCCGATATCTGACCACCTCGAGCTTCTTGGTATCACATTAACTCCAACTCTCAATTTCGGCTCCTACATTGAGTCGAAAGCCCAGTTGGCTGCTAAAAAGCTTGGTATACTCGTAAAGGTGAGGCACTACTTCACACCGGGACAGTTGCGCAACTTGTACCAAGCACAAGTCCGATCGTGTTTGGAGTACTGTTCTCACCTCTGGGACGGATCAGCGAAGTACCAACTTGAAGCTCTGGAATTAATTGAGAGAAGAGCCAAGAAGCTCGTAGGCAACGATGAGCTAATTGATGCAAGGCTCTTCAGCCTGGAGCATCGATGAAAGGTTGCTAGCCTCTCGGTTTTTTATCGAGTAGGTACATTTCATTCGGAGAGTGTGCGGCGGAACTTTTCAACTGATCCCACCATCTCCTTTCTATCAACGGACAACCAGACCCTCTGCGGTGCGCCACCGCTATATGGTAGAAATACCTCTTATTCGCACAAAGCGGTTCTCTTCGACCTTTATTATGCGCACCGCCAAAGAGTGGAACGACTTGCCAGAGTCTGTGTTTCCTGATAGCTAGAACCTGGGTATCTTCAAGTCGCGAGTGAATAGGTTTCTTCTAGGCAAGCGTGTACCATTGTAGTCTGCATCATCGCTTACCATCAGGCGAGATCGTGGTCAAACGCAAGCCTAGAATATATATAAAAAAAAAGTCACCGCCCCGGCGAGTAAGCGATTAGCTATCAACTATTTTCTCGCTCTAGAAGCGAACAAAAGATATAGATTCCGTGTCAGTAAAAAAGACACGTAAATACTTAATAGTTGATCGCTGGCCGTTCACACTGCCGCCGGCGAGAACTCGCTCTCCACTATTTTGTCGCAGCGACAACAACACGCGCTCAGCTATGCCCGCTTGGCGGTCGGAACACACGTCGTGAGATGATGAGTATCGCCCGCCGCACTCGCTTTATAGCCCAACGAGACAACTATAGGAACTACACACTCGCCTCTCGCTGCTCGTCAACTCGTTTCTAGTTCTAGCTCTACTTGCAGCTCGCTCATCGCCGGCGGTGAGACAAGTGCCGTATATGCCAACTTATTAAGCTTAGTTAATGTTAAGTATATTATTTTTTTAGTTAATGAAAAGAGTTTAAAATATGCAGTAGGTATAGATAAGTACTTACAATAACACGATCCGAGTCGGCGACTGTGTGCAGTCGATGCGCTACCGTGAGCACCGTACACTCAGCGAAATGCTTACGAATCGATTTCTGAATCAACGCATCAGTACTGAAAGAGAAAAACCTCATTAGATTCAATGCTTAATTATGTACGTTTTCGGGGGAGGGGTTAGAGTTAACGTTTTGTTATTAGCTTAGGCAGATGCAACGAATACTGCGCACCTAATACTTGACTGAAAAGATCCTACTATAATCCTTATAATAACGGATTATTATACTCGTAAAGAGTTAGGATAGTTGGGATCAGTGCTCGAAATGTTCGCCGTTCCGGTGACGATTTCACCGGAACGACGAACATTCCGTTTCGTAAAATTTATAATCAACGGCGAGAAAGAAATTTATTCGTTCTATATAATTTTTATTAAACTTATTAAAAACATTCGAAGGTTTGAGGAGAAATGCGTTCCGATTCGTGGGTATGTCCAATTCGATCCCAACCATCCAACTCCCCAGTGCGGGAGAACCTGTGTGCAGATCTCATTCCATCCAACCTAAACGGCTCCACTGATTCCGATGAAATTTGGTACATAGTTCTAAGATTGCATTATTGTTTACTAACAAAATGGATGACATGTCTGAAATAAATAAATGAATGATGAATGAATGAATAATAATGAAATAAATAAATAATATAATGAATGATTATGGTCGGGATTGGGACATAGGCTCCTTATTTACGTCACTGCACAGAAGGAGGGTAATGTTTTTATTGACAAAACCAAGCGTGCGAAGCCGCGAGCGGGACAGCTAGTTACTTATATGTAATTAGGATGGCGATATTTAGGAAGACTTGCCTTGCGCGACGATGCCTAAACGTGTTTAGTGGCTAAACATGATTTAAGTAGTTATCAAATCATACGAATACGTCAAAGATCATTGGGCGGTTTTGACCCACTTTTTTTTTTCGCGCACAGTGTTCAAATCACTTTTAAAGTAAAGTATTCAATTCCACTTTTCTAAATATGTAAATTTTTTTTATGTATCTGCTGGAGGAAAAATGTTATGTAACAGTATGTATGTGAGTTTAACTATAATTCTATTAGACTAAAAACTAAAGATTTTACTGTCAGCATTGTGAAAATGTATGTACAAGCATAAGAAAAATGTTTGTATCGCATAACAGATTGTATGTCTCTCTCGCTCGCACTTTCGACAGGTAGAAAATAACAGTAAGGTATCGAAGTGCGCGTGCGACGCGCCGCCTGCGCCCCACCCGCTCTGACCGCCCCGCAGTCGTACGTCATCCTTCGTTTCGATCTGTGCGTTTAAACTCGTGTTTCCGATTTTTGCATTTTATTGATTACTTGAGCGTGTTTTATGGACCCCTGATTTTGCTTGACGATTGGTTTACATTAACATGGAAAGACAAAATAGTTGCGTGTCGTGTAATCGATCTGTTTTACGTCGACGAAAACACATATTGACAGTTCTCTTTTTGGAAAGACAAAGGGATCTTGTAGATTTATTATTGCAAGAAATAATACCACGTGAGGTAAGTACACTACACTGTCATCGTATGTGTATGACTCGTCGCGTGCTCTTGATTGTACAAATGTTGCTTTGCTCAATGTAATGGCTCATTTTACTTCTTGATAAATGGAGGAATATATATTTTTTTTTTCAATTGTTTCAGATTACTTTTAATGGCTCACGGGCCATGTGCCATGCTTGTTGGTCAAGGTTAGATCGTCGTTTACGGAATCAACCCGTACAAAATGAACAAGTACAAAATATACCAGTACAAGATCAGCCAGTTGAAGAGCAACCAGTGCAAGATCAAGTACAATTGCAGCCTAGTTTTGTTACGCCTAGAGGATATAAGCGAGCATCGAATACAGTGAGACATTGTATTTTTACAAACTGTAGAAATGTAGTGGCCCATAATGTTCCACTATATGCTAAGTTCCAACTCTTACACAATCACAATTTTTATATACCAGAATTAGCTCGGGTTTGCAATGCTCATTTTATGAGGAATGATTGGGTAGACTTGCTCAACACTACATCTCACGAAAACTTTGACAGTACTCATGTTGTTGGTATGATGAATTTATATAAATGGGGTATCGAACAAAGAAGCAACCTTGATTTCGAAAATATTGAAGAAATAGAGGACAATGAATTTCACTTTTGGACGGGACTAACAAAATATCAATTTAATGTTATTTTGAACCAAACGCCTTCACTGGGTGATCGATCAGTTCATCCTGCCACAGTTCTTGGAATTTTTTTAACAAAAATAAGAACCGGTGAACCAGATGAGCGATTAGCCACTAAATTCAATATGTCGAGGAGAACCCTAGAAAGGAAGTTGGCGATAGCAAGAGAATGCTTAAGTAATGATTTTGTTCCACAGCATTTGGGCTTAAATCATATTACTAGGGAAGATGTGGTGGCCAAGAATCTTGCAATTCCAAGCCATTTTTTTGGTGGTAACTATAATGAACCGGCGGCCATTCTCGTATGTGATGGAACATATATTTATCTACAAAAGAGTTCGAATTTCCTTTTCCAGCGCAAAACTTACAGTCTTCATAAGTTTCGGAACTTAGTAAAACCCTTCCTTATAGTATGTACCGACGGCTACATAGTAGATGTTACGGGGCCTTACACTGCGACTACTTCGGACGCAAGCATTATGCGTGACCTGATGCAAGAAGATTCTCCGATTCATGGGTTCTTGAGAGTTAATGATGTTTTTATATTGGATCGTGGATTTCGGGATTCGATTGATAAAATTGAGGAATGCGGGTATAATCCTCACATGCCGCCTACAAGAGTAAGAGGAGAACAACTGACGACACTAGATGCTAATAAATCTAGATTAATAACAATGATCCGGTGGGTAGTGGAAACCATTAACGGCAGATTCAAGAAAGATTTTAAAATCTTCCGCCATGTATATTTTAACGTTGCCATGAGAAACATGATGGTCGACTTCAAAATAACTGCGGCCATAATTAATGCTACTCGCCATCCATATGAGGACCATATGTATGCGGAACAATTCATAAGAATTATAAATGAACGAATGAATGAACCCAATGAGATGGCAGAATATGTGATTAACCATAATTTAAACAGGCAGAGAGTAGCGTTTGTGCGACTCGATGGCAATGATCCGGATTTTGATGACTTTCCTCGGCTTACATTTGACGAATTAATATTGTTTACGTTGGGATCATACCACTTGAGAATCGCAAGATCGTATTGCCACGAGCACATGCGTGAGGATGGTGTATACACTATCGAACTATACCGGCACCAAGAAATGATTGAAAATAAGATATTGATAAGAGGCAGAATACAGTCACGACACGTCCGTGCAAAGCAGTACTACACCTATATTTTAGTAGATCCTACCCATATTGGAAGAAATAGCATCCAACAGTATTACTGCTCGTGTATACACGGCCGTCGCACTGTCGGAAGCTGTGCACATGTTGTAAGCGTCGTATACTTTCTGTCATGGGCCAGGCATTAAGACGTGATAGACGCGCCTGCAGCCTTTTTAGATGAATTAACTATAGATTTTGATAATGCAGAATAAAAATATTATTACCGCAAAATGGATTTTATTTTCGTATTCCTGGAAATTGTTCAAAACAACTGTTTTACAAAGTATTTTTACAGTCAGGCCAATAGTTTTTACTTAGTTCATTATAAAAATGCTATAATAATAATTTAAAAATGCTATAATAATTATTTTAAAAATGCTATAATATTAATTAAAAAAAATTTTTTTGCGGTTCTCCCATATCCTGCAATAATGCGACCCATACCATTAAGTAACATATACATTTAACTACATACCTAGCCCTGTTTCGTTTTTGTGCGCCGTGGGTCATATGTCCGAACAAAATGCCCAATGACTTTTAAATATGTTTAGGGATTGTTGTGCAAGCCGGCCTTGGAATGGTGTAAAAGTACGTTTAGTAAAGGAGTGTAGGTACTTAGGATCAACGTTAGCGGTCGCCTCGTCCAGCACGAGCAGCTTGTTGCGCGCGAGCGCGGCGCGCGCCAGGCACAGCAGCTGTCGCTGGCCGGCGCTGAAGTTGGACCCGCCCGCCGCGACGCTCGACGACAGCGACGTCACGGTGTGCTTCATTTCCACCTGTTCCGACACATTACAACTCATACTAAATACATCCTGTTTTATTATTTACGACATTAATTTAAAACACACATCCGGAATAGTATTAACTGATTTTTGAAGTGGCTTTAATACCGGTAGCTTGAAAAATATTCAAGCTACCGGTATTAAAGCCACTTCAAGTAATCGATCCAGTAATCGATTGGTACATTGATATAGGATCGACATACGATGGAAGACCAGCGCTGTAATGGTGTCAATTGTATGGTACTACAGCATAATGCTGAGTGGCGACCCTTTTTGCTTTCACAACATTACCATTATATTCTGTACCCGTTTAATGTACCATTGTGATGCAAAATAAATGTTTTTTTTATTATACTTTACATTTCAAATAAATTATTAACATATATATCGGCGGCAATTTGCGACAATGCCGCTTGGTCAGTTCAACAGGTACCTACTTACATGATGAATGAATGTGATTTGTTTACCTAACCTATTCTAGACAGGCTGTTTCATTGATATTTAAGGACTATATTTAAAGTTGTTTGAAAATATAATTTTTTTTATGGTAATGAATTTGAAAAAAACTTTTTTTTCTAGCTATTAGCCCTACCCGTGTTCTTATTTAATGTCGTAGGTACATAACAAAACAAGTAGGAGGAAGTCCCCTAGCGGCAGACAGCGCCTAGCGCCGGACACTCGTCGTATCTCGAAAAGTTAAAACGCGAACGAATCAAACACGGGTGAAAAGGGAGCGCGGGGGTGCAACATTGTAGGGACACACAGCACTGTTTGTCAGTGATGCGCATGACGGCATTGGGAGCGGTTGGTTCATGTTTGCGCCCGGATAACGCCGTGTCACGTAAGATCAAGGTGAGTGTTACAGCTATATTTCTGTTTATTATTATTTATAGCGTTTGTTAATTAGTAGAGGATTCCAGTGTTATTCGTTATCTATGAATGTTTTTGTGGATATTTAAAACATAGTAGGTAGAAATCACATAATTCTGGCACTATCCTGTCCCGTACAATCGGACACAAAGTGATCCCTTAACGCCGGACAGTAAAAACTTTCTACTTTTTCGTAAATAGTTGTATTTTTTTATTTAATTGTTGTACGTTGTTTTAGATAACAGAAGTAGAGAGCCAAGTAAAATTGGATGAAAAGAATAAGAAAGCAAAATGGGAACAAAAAAACTTACAAATTGCAATGGATAAGATTATGTCTAAAGAACCTAGTTTAACCTAAGGGCGGCTTCGGCGCGATACAACATACCAAAAAGCACTCTACACGATAAAATATCAGCGTTAAACCGTGGGGAAGAGGTATCCAGTGGCGGATTTACCAGCAGGCTGAGTAGGCTCGAGCCTAGGGCGGCAGATTTTGGGGGCGGCAAATTTTGGGGAACGGTTTTTTTTACCTCATAGAAATCAAAAAGATTTTTCTATGACGGTTTTTTGATGTCTTACAGATAGAAGTCTGCAACAAATTTTGTCGATGACTTTTCTCTCTCACTTGTCATTGCACATTCCGAGAGTAGCAAACTTCCTTAATCTAGAGTAAAACAGCTAGTTCGCCGCCCCTCAACCAGTAATCGGCCTCTCGCCTCTGCGCCCTTTGCTCACACTTCTTATGAGTGAAAAGAGCGAAATTGTAAAAAATATGCCCCTCTTCCCAGTCACAAACCATACATGCCAGTCTTACTACTGGTTGGAGGCTACAAACTGGATGGTTTGTATATAACTTACTACTGGTTGGAGGCTACGAACTGGATGGTTTGTATATAACTTACTACTGGTTGGAGGCTACGAACTGGATGGTTTGTATATAACTTACTACTGGTTGGAGGCTACGAACTGGATGGTTTGTATATAACTTACTACTGGTTGGAGGCTACAAACTGGATGGTTTGTATATAACTTACTACTGGTTGGAGGCTACGAACTGGATGGTTTGTATATAACTTACTACTGGTTGGAGGCTACGAACTGGATGGTTTGTATATAACTTACTACTGGTTGGAGGTTACGAACTGGATGGTTTGTATATAACTTACTACTGGTTGGAGGCTACGAACTGGATGGTTTGTATATAACTTACTACTGGTTGGAGGCTACGAACTGGATGGTTTGTATATAACTTACTACTGGTTGGAGGCTACGAACTGGATGGTTTGTATATAACTTACTACTGGTTGGAGGCTACGAACTGGATGGTTTGTATATAACTTACTACTGGTTGAAGGCTACGAACTGGATGGTTTGTATATAACTTACTACTGGTTGGAGGCTACGAACTGGATGGTTTGTATAATTTTTCGATTTTTATTCGAATATAATGAATAATTTAGTGAATAATTTTACCGATTTCAATCTTATGTATCGACTATTATGTGTTTCACATGCACTAGTAGCTTCAGAAAATTCGATTGGAATTAAAAAAAAACTTGAACAGTAATAGCGAGATAGTCTTAAGTCAAAAAAATATTTTATCCCCGAACGCGGTATTTTTTTAATGCTACAATGTTATCAATGACGTCAATGTTGCACGTGCACGTAGCGAGCTTCATTCTCTATTCCAATAACCGTGTGGGTTACCCCGGTTACCCGAACAAATCGAGGCGAAAAACGAAAACAAAATCGGATCACCAAATGTTCATTACTGTGTAAATAGCATACATTATCCCGCCCATACATGATTGAGCTTCGATTAGCTCAAAAATATACCGAAAAATTATATTACGTGCAATTTCAACGAAATTGTTGCATTGTAAAAATAATGAATGATATGACAATTGTTGATGCAAGGGCGGCAAAAACTATTCAGCCTATACCTTGAAAATTTGTAAATCCGCCACTGGAGGTATCGTTAAAACCGAAGATCGGAAGATTCACTAACACCTTCACATCTGAGTAGGAAGAAGTGTTAGTGAAGCACGTAAAAGATTCATCTTACAGATGTCTACCACTGATGAAAAATGAGTTCGTTAAGTTAGTTTTCGACTTCGTTGAATCCATGAAGATTCCTCATCGCTTTATAAAGATATTCACTGCGGGTATTTCATGAAGAGACATCCAGAACTTTCTCTAAAAACACCAGAATCGACGAGCATGATGCGAGCAGTAGGTTTTAACAAACCACAAGTTGATCTCTATTATGATAACCTTGGAAAACTGGTTGAAGAAAAAGAAAACGAAAAGAACGCTAAAGAGGAAAAGAAAACAACGAAAACTAAATTCAAAAATCTAAGGAAGAGAACAGGCAGCAATGCAAAATCAAAGGAAAAGAAGCCAAAGGAGTAAAAGCAAAGGAAAACATTGGCAATAACGCCAAAGAAAAGCAAACACTAGCTGAGATATGTGATAATAAAAGAAGTACTTGCGTGGTGTGCTTTGAAAACGACGACGAATACTGGATACAGCGCTCCAGCTGCCATGGGTGGGCGCATGAAGCATGCGCTGATATTACTGAGTGCTCTGACGGCTACTTATGTGATCGATGCCAGGTGTTTTAAAACTGTCCGGTGCTAGGGGTTCGACGTGAAATCCGTCCGGTACTAGGTGCCACTTCCAGTGATCGTGTTTTTAATTTTCAAAGTTTATGCTGATTTTTTATAATTTATTTATGCAGAAGTTGCATTTTTGTTTTTTAATGTTGATTTTAAAATTTGTTGGCGTGTATAATTAATAAAGAATGTTACGATTTTAGAAATACATTTTCTTTAATTTCTCAAAAACCTTAGGTGTCCGCCACTAGGGGACTTCCCCCTAGTATATTTTTTTAAGCGTCGTCTCGATCACGATAAAAAGGGGGACGATCTTAAGGCCCGACCACCAGCGGCTATCTCATATAACTACGTCCGCAGGGTCTTGACATGCCAAAAATGCGGTCGGACCTTTACAAACAAAATCGATTATTTAAGCCACGATAGGGCGCATCGAAGGGCGGACCAGTGAGGTCCTCATTGAAAATTGTATTGTTGTCCCCTATAATATAACAGAGTTACATATGTCTGTCCAGGATGAATGCAGCCGCCGTGGCCGAAATCGGCAAGTATATTTTACTTAGAAAACTTTCGTGATTGATTTCAATCATTATTATAAATACGGGATTTATCACGTACCGTCTTATCGGTGTTTCGACCGACAGTGCGAGGCGAGACGTTATTCGGAGCAGATCGCACTCACCCTGATAAAGGTTCACGAATTGAACCGAAACATTGTCGGTCGAAGCACCGATTAGACGGTACGTGATAAATCAAGGCAAGTGTATCATCATCATCATATTTTTTTATTTTATAAGACTAGAGATGGAACAAGCATATGGCCCACCTGATGCGAAGTAACCATCGCTCATAACAAAGTATGGCATCGTAGGTCACGCACCTTAGAAACGTGCCCAACGATGCACTGCTCTGCGTCAATCAACTTGAGGCATACAGGTGTAAAGCCTAATATGCCTGTAATTCCCATTTCACCGGCAACCATACCCTTCGAGCCGACTGGTATGATGATGATGATTGAGTACAGTTCAAGGATCTCGGATAGCTTACATGTTCCAAAGCATCCCAAATTTCGGCATCAGTGTATTTATCAAAGGGATCCATATTGTATCTCAGACTGGCAGAGAATAGCACCGGCTCCTGGGGGATAATGGAGATCTTGGAACGCAACTCCTGAAAATAAAAAAAAAACACATTAGAGAACTGTAGTTTAACAAGTTTACTTATATTATAAAAAAACCAAGAAACAATACACTTCTTACCATAAGACTTTATTTAGAAAGTGATTTGCAAAATTTTGCCTAAAACGCGCATTCTATACTTTCTGTATTCAAGTAAAATGTACCTATAATAAATTCCGAAACATAAAAGCTTTAAGAGTAAAAAAATAATTTGCAGCGCTTATCCAAAAAGAAAAGTGCTCATAGTCTTCGGACCGGACTAAGAACCACATGTACGGGGGTTGAAATAACACATACAAATTATTATAAATTAGAAAGTTACTGTCTGTCTGTTAGTTACATTTTCACGACCAAACCGCTGGACCGATTTCGATGAAATTTAGTATAAAGTTAGATTAGCACCGGGATTGAGACGTAGGCTACTTTTTCCCGATTGCGCAGCAGAGTAGGTAATGTTTTTATTTAAAACCACGCTTGCGAAGAGCGAAGCCTGTTAAATATAGATAAATACTACCTTTAAAGCGATAGATCCAGTTTCGACGTTGTCAATCAGCACCTGTCCCTCGATCGGCGCCAATCGGAAGAGAGCAGAGATCAGGGAAGATTTGCCCGCTCCGGTACGTCCCACCACACCAACCTACAAAGATAGCACAGGATTTAGGAAATAGATAAAAACATAAATCTATGTAGGTATCTCATATCGGTATTGGACAACGTTTCTGTAACCGACCCTCCGCAATTCGATTGTCGCCTTCATTATTCAAATATATTTACCTTCCAACCACTTTCAATAACAATATTTAGATTCCTCAGAACTGGGTCAGCATCCTTCTCGTACCGCAGAAACAGATCTTTGAAGACGAGGCGGGCGCGTTTTGGCCAATCAGCGGGCGGGGAAGGCCCGTCGCTCTCCTCCAAGGGCAGCGCCGTGTACTGCGTCACTCGTTCAACGCTCGTCATCTGAGAGATCACTTCCGTGGCCTGCTTGATGCCGTACTGCACCATGTTCACCAGGATGAGGCCCTGACTGATCGCCAGGCCGACGTCGCCGGATTTTGTTGTGCCTGTGGAAATTAAATATCAATAAATCAAATCTAATCTAATTTATTGTTGGACAAAATACACAAAGTACATGGATACACAATGAACACTGAAAAATGCCCCCCCCCCCCCCCCTCCTCTCCCCGAGACCTTAGGGTTCAGTTTATACCATTTTGGTCCGAAACCTTAAAAGGCACGAGTCCATTATTAGACAGCTTCAGCTGACGACAATGCTAGTTTTACCATTATGTAAGTTATCAAGTAAGGTCGTGTGTCACTTGCCACTATTGTATATATTATTTTCAATAATATGTACACAGTCCTGGATTAGCCTATAAGCTATTTAAGCAATTGCTTAGGGCATCCCGTCTAGGAGGGCACCAGAGACGACCGAGAAAAAAACGAGCACACGAAAGAAAGCAATTTCAAAACCCGCACGTTTTAAGTTGTCGTTAACGTTCGTTTCGGTCGCAGTCATGACCTCACTTCCGCTCGCTCGCTCGTAGGTGATTACCCCCCCCCGGCATAGTTTACTTAAGGATAGGGGGGGACCGCAGGAAAAGATTGCTTAGGGCATCAAGTTACCTTAATCCGGCACTGGAGGTACAGTACGGCCATTATAACTTGACAGCCGTGAAATGTATTCTTAGTTACCTACTAAATTGTCTGCTATACGGCTAACTCCAGGGCTTCCAAGTTATAACAGCAGTAGGCCTCAATTTTGTATATAAGACTTACCATCATCGCGAAGCAAGAACGTGTAAGCCACTACAATAACATAAGCGGCTGAGATCATGCAGAGCCACACCGAAAAGGCAGTGTTTGTGATCAGGGTAAGATACCTGAAACAAATATTTTGACGTTAAAACAGGTCACTCTTCTCTTCTCTCTGTCTGTCATTTGAGATAGAAATGAGAGAAGCGATAATACAACTACGAGTACTATATAGATATACACACTAAATCACTGATGGTTGCTACCCCGCCAATAAGTACATCTTTTGCGCAACGTTTTGGTGTGTTTATATGAGCCCAGCGCCCCGGCGGCGCCGATCAAGGCGCCATGCAATATGATGGCGTGCAAATGTGCAATGCAACATTCTGAGCGTGTTACCAGACAAATGGTGAAAAATGTTTTATTCCCGCTGGTTCCCTGTCCCTGTCCCCACTGGGGGCCAGCGGGAAGATGTTTTTAGTAGCATTTGTCCCCTATAAAATATTATTTTTAATAATGATTTATTTTATAAATAATTTAATCACAGCAGCAATCATGAGATTTGGGATGACGGCTGTCAAACTTCAAACAGCCGTATCTCGGGAACTTTATGGTAGGTATGCATGAGATCTGCATGTCTGATGACAGCTGTCAAATTTCAAACTTTCGTATCTCTGGACATCTCTGGAACTAGACGTGCTAGGCTAGCGGTGTCTTGAGAAAAATGGTAGGTATGAATGAGATCTGAATTTCTGATGACAGCTGTCAAATTTCAAACTGTCGTATCTCGAGAACAAGACGTGCTAGGCTAGCGGTGTCTTGAGAAAAATGGTAGGTATGAATGAGATCTGAATTTCTGATGACAGCTGTCAAATTTCAAACTGTCGTATCTCGAGAACAAGACGTGCTAGGCTAGCGGTGTCTTGAAAAAAATGGTAGGTATGAGATCTGCATTTCTGATGACAACTGTTAAATTTCAAACTGTCGTATCCCGAGAACTAGACGTGCTAGGCTAGCGGTGTCTTGAGAAAAATGATAGACATGAATGAGATCTGCATTTCTTATGACAGCAGTCAAATTTCAAACTGTCGTATTTCGGGAACTAGACGTGCTAGACTAGCGGTGTCTTGAGAAAAATGATAGGTATGAGATCTGCATTTCTGATGACAGGTGTCAAATTTCAAACTGTCGTATCTCGGGAACTAGACGTGCTAGGCTAGCAGTGTCATAAGACACAAGGTAGATGTGAATGATGAATAACCCCGAAAGATATGGTTAAAACATGAAATATGAGTATTTTAATTGGATATTATTGGCTCTACTACTTTCAAAAGCTTGTTGAAAGTGACTTTAGACATTCGTGTGAAGTTTTTAAAAGGTTTTATTTGTTTAGCATTTAACCTTTCATTAATGTGTCGTTCCTTTTTTTTCAAATAATGTTCATCTAGATTCTCCTTTTCTTGCGTTATTTCTTTGCATTTAATACTAAACATGCCACTCATATCGTCGCTGTTCTGACTAAGTGACGTGATCGACATTTTGGCGTAATTGACATTTGTAATGTTACTTTTATCTACTTTTGAAGACGAACCGATCTGTCTAATCGGCGTATCTGTATCTTCTACCTATGTCTAGGTGTATGTTTGACGTATCTACATATTTTAAAATTATAAATAATTCGAAGTGTCCTAAGTAGACTTACGACTTTTAGTAATATTTTCTAAAATGTCGGTTACGTCACTTAGTCAGAACAGCGACGATATAGCTATAAGTTCACACGCGTTCGCGGTCATCTCGACGAATGATTGAAGCGCACAGGTGTGAAAATATAAAAATATAAATTATATTCTATAAAAACAAACAAATTTTTTTATTTTATATAACAGCTATATCTGTACAGCTGTATCTATACTGGTGCTCGAGCTTTTGTGAACGGGCTCGAGGAAGTGGGCACCACCGCCTTTATCTTTATCTGCCGCCAAATAGCAGTATTTGTGCTGCTGTGTTCCGGTTAGATGGTAATGGTATGTTCCTGTAATTACTGGCACGTAGGCATAACAGCTAAGTCCTATAGTATGGCAACGTATCCACATAGAGATCCAGACAACATAATACCTTGTTTTGAATTCTATGCGGATATTCATAGGCTGCAGTATCCACTTAACATCTGGTGGACTGGACTGCATGCTCGTTTGTCATATATGTTATATAAAAAAAAAATCCGTTCATTTGTCGAACGCGTCTCGTGATACGCTCCTAAGTAGCAGGCACTTAAGAAAATTGACATTATGGATAAAACCTTGTGTTACAAGGCTTCGCTTTTCCATATCCATCCAAACGTATGGTAACAGTTTGTAGGTACTAATAATTTAAGAACTTATGAAAAGCTACTACACTATTCCTGAGTTGACCGTGGCTCTATGGGTTGGAACAAATGTTTGCAGGAACTACAGATATTGTTTCGTTTCGGGGTGTTTTCTACATATTATAAGTATGTATTTACAAAAATAAAGTATATAAGTATTCTATCAGCTATCTGGTTCACATAGTACAAGCTCTGCTTAGTTTGGGGCTAGATAGCGCTGTGTGAAATGTCCAGCAATATTTATTTATTTATTTCTTCTGAATCTGGGAGTTTTTCTAAAATCAACGTTTATGTATTCTGTCAGTTATCAGGTTCCCATAGTACAAGTTTCACTTAGTTCGTGGCTAGATATCGCTGTGTGAAATGTCCAGCATTATTATTATTATTCCCGAGTGTCATTTGAGAGGTGTAAGTAACACTTACCAAGCGGCCGTGTGAACGTCTTGTTTGTCGTCGAACTGTCGGATGAGCATCTGTTGCGCCCCGCTGGCTCTGATGGTGTTCAATCCCGACATAGTAGCTGACACGTGCGAGAATACTGGACTCCGGGTTACGCCTTCAACTCTGTACCAAAAATATATATTATTATACTAGTTGCCGCCTGCGGCTTCGCACGCACGCGCGCGTAGTTTGTCGATAAAAAATAGCCCCTATGTTTTAATCCAAGTCATAATCTATCTAAGTTCCGTATCGGAACTGATTAAATAGATCACACAATTTGGGGGGTATATCAATCCTCATGTTTTCTTGATATACCTAACCGCATTGGCTGAGCGAAGTGACTTACCAAGGTGACTGTCAACGCGTCCCCGCGGGCCGAACAGTCCTGCGCCACTCTCAGGGCAAGCACCTACAAATTAGTGTACAGCGCCGTGCGGCAGTTAAGTGGTAGTTTTCGCGCGTGTTACATCCCAGAAGTAGACGACATATCTACCATCAACCACAGCAGCCTACGGATAGAGGAATTGCGGAGTTCGAAGGGCACGCGGAACGCAAGACGGTGCAATCCAAGGTGAGTCGCTTTCGCATCAGCCTTTATTGAATTCCCGTACAATCTATATACCAAATTTCACTGCAATCTGTTCAGCCATTCCTTCGCATCCCACTAATATAATAAACGCGACAGTCTGTATGGATGTATGTGTGGATGTTTGTTACTCTTTCACGTTGTCGTAACGGCTGAACGGATTGCGTTGAAATTTGGTATGAAGGTACGTAGATTATAACCTGGATTATCACATAGGCTACGTTTTAAAGTCAAAACATGCGTGCGAAGCCGCGGGCGGAAGCTAGTTTATAATATTAGTGTTATTATACGAGTGAACACCGTTAATATATTAAGAAATCATCAACATTAATATTTTAAGGATTCCGTCATCATCATTATAATATCAGCTAAAGGACGTCCACTGCTGAACATAGGCCTCCCCCATACATTTCCGTAGCGACCGATCTTATGCGCCCTGCACCCAACGGCTCCCGCCAACTTTTATCAGGTCTTCTTTCCAACTAGTGGGGGGCCGTCCTACGCTGCGCTTTCCTGTGGTCTCCTCTCGAGAACCTTTCAGCCGTCATTTATTCGAGCTGTGTGCCGTATTTCAATCAAAAGGAAAAAAACAGCGGCACTCCGGTAGTGCCGACAGAAGTGAAAACTTTAACAATTACGAGATACTTATATACAGTGTCGGTAACAGTAACAGAGTCGCGAGTTCAATGGTTTTTTCCCTTAAAAAAATCATCTTAAACTCATCTTTAAAAATGCCCAACGCGCCTAAAGAAGTTTTCACTTCATATACCTACCTACAGAGGTGACTGTAAAACAGTGTCGTGAGTTCATTGGTTTTTTCCCATCTCAAAGAATGCCCAACGCGCCTAAAGAAGTTTTCACTTCAAAAAGGGACCCTTATAAGATCACTTCGTTATCCGTCCGTCTGTCTGTCTGTTCGTTTATTTGGTTAACTTATAGATCTATGAACTGCTACACTTTCAGACAACATCATATGAGATTTTTAGGTAAGTGTTTATATTATGATATGTAACTTTTTGTTCCTAAGCTAAATAAATAACAAATAGCGTAAATTATACAGAAGAAATCAGATCGGTCAAGTGCGAGAGAGGCGAGCGCACAGAGGGTTTATGATAATTTAGTAGCGCCGCCCGCCATCTAGTTATGTGAGCTGTAAACTCAGAAGCCCAAGTGAAGTTTTAAGGCAGATTTCTTATTAACTATTGTGGATAGAGACCTTGTTTAGTTTCAAACATTATTATAAACACGGGATTTATCACGTACCGTTTTATCGGTGTTCTCTAAGTAAAATTGTTTAGTTTCGACATTTTTCATCTTATCTCCAAAACAACAACAAAACAAGACATAAAAAAAAAACCGACTGCACTCAGAACAAATATGTATATATTATCATCTTTACCTACTAACTGTTGTTATACTAAAACCCTCAAATACTACTTATCGATTTTATATTTTTCAATAAAATAATCTCAAGTGTGTGAATATATCCTTATCAGCACGAATACCTAAATAAGCACTGTTTCAACAATTATATTGACTTATTTTCGGCTATCTTATCATACATTATCTAAAATATAAGTACACTTAAGCTATGTAGATATGAATTTGCTATCTTTAACAGTTAATTTGAGATAAAACCAGTTCATTTTAATAAAATTTAAAAAAAACTCATTTGACCCTCTCTTTTAGCGTCAGGGATTAAAAACTGGCATAGCTAAGAATCCAGTTATCATCACTTAAACTAGCTTTCTATTTAAATAAAACCGCGTCCGAATCGATCCCTCCGTTTGGGAACTATGATGCCACAGACAGACAGACACACAGAAAGCTTATAAAACCCCTTTTTGCGCCACGGGTTAGAAAGTCATTAAGCTTCTAAACGAGATGTATATTTGAAGGAACCTTTTGATAGTCTGTGCAGTGTTTAGGTACATAATGGTCCAGAGATACATGAAGACACCGCAGACGGCCGTCGTCACCACCATGTACGGGTTCACGATGGCAATCATCACCAGAATACCGATCATTACCATGAACACCTGTCGACAAACATTTCAAGTTATTATTGATATTTATTTAGCAACCAACACGATTTAAATAAACGAATTACATTAGTTACTTAATACACAACAAATACAATAAACACAATATACATTAACAATTGCTGAGTTGGACGCCTTTTTGTGACGTCGTCGGCCATTTGTATATAGGTAATTGTGAGACGCACATTTGTTGGGTATTGCTGTTTTTGTCTGTATGAATTCGTTCTATTGTGTGTATCTTACTTGTGTGCTGTGTATGTTTTGTACCGTCACAAATAAATGTTTTTTTCTTTCTTCTTTCGTTCTTTCTTTAATTATGCATAAAAATGTATATATAATACAATGAGAACTATTGTGCACCGGTCCCGGTTGACTGGTAGAAACTGCTTTTAGCAGTTAAATGGTAGCAGTAAAAGTACCTCATAGGCCACGCACCTTAGAAATGTGCCCTAGGATGCACTACCTTGCGTCATGAACTTGAACCATACAGGTGTGAAGCCTTATGTAATTACACCGGCAACCATACCCTTCAAACTGAAACACAGCAATGCTGCTTGGCGGCAGAAATAGGTATGGTACTAATTGTAAGTAAGTATCTAATTGCTTCTAACCAAACTATTTTCACAGGTAAGAATCATAATTGTCGAGTTGTTGAAACGTCCAGTTTCCGAGATGGGTGGACGACATCGTAAATGTCAGTAGGTGAGACTAGCGCTGGATCGTGGTGGATGGCACAAACTTGGGGAGGCCTATACCCAACAATGGGTGAAGTCAGGCTGTGTATGATGAAATATATTGCTGGACATTACACACAGCGCGATATCTAGCCCCAAACTAAGCAGAGCTTGTACTATGAAATATCAACAATATACAGGAAGAGAACCAATACCTGTAGATCATGCAAATATTTGTTCCGCGGCGGAAATCTACCGCTACCTCCTGCGTCACAGCCGGCTATACGCCCACTGCGCCACGGAGGTCGTCAACATGATACAGAGGATCCTAGTGTGGGGTCAGGACTATGTTACTCATCATCATAACAGTAATAAGAAGTCCACTGCTGAACAAAGGCCTCCCCAATAGATTTCCAGAGTAACGGATCTGGTGCGGTCTGCAGCCAACAGCTCCCAGCAACCTTGGGGGCCGTCCTACGCTGTGCTTTCCAGTGCGCGGTCTCGAGAATCTTTCTGCCCCAACGGCAGTCGTTTCTCGAACTGTTTTGCACACTGGCAGTTCAGCTTGCTTATCCTCTTGGCTATGTCAATAGTCAATATTCATTAAAAGCTCAAGAATCACTTTGAAACGTACACAATAAAACAATAGTAATAATACAAAAATATAGTAAGTATTACCCGTGCGCGATAACTTGGGACCTGCTAGGAATGCGACTCCCCGACCGCTTCCCCTGCACTTCCCCGACGGCGCCCGTATTGTACCGTTCGCATCACTATTTTTTACTAGGGTTTTTAGTCTCGTACTGGCCTACGTCACGTAACGACGCGCTCTGGAATTCTTTTAGTTTTTGTTTGTGTTATTGTTGTAGTTTTTGTTGTTATAGTTTGTCATTGTTTTGTTGTTGTAGTTTTTGTTGTTATAGTAAATGTTGTAAATTTATTGGATACCTCTTCGTCAAGTGATTATAGTAGGACTGAGGACGAAGAACAACCTCTAGAAGGCATAAATCCACTAAGTAGTGACGAAGATGAGATAATGTAAATAATAGATAAAATAAATGTATAAACTTAAACATTGTATTTTTATTTTATTCAAATAGTAAAAAAGATTAGATAAAAAGCAGCGTCCACCCTGAGTAACATAATAAATTAGGTTAAAAAAAACAAAGACAAAGCCGCGGGCGGCTGCTTGTTATGTTCGCTTTTTTGCGGGCGGTACAAACACGCCAATATGTCGTCACCGCGCTCAGGTCCCAACTTATCGTGCACGGGTAATACCTACCTAATACAAATCGTTGTAAAACCAAAAAAAAATGTGTACCTACTGATATTTAAAAATTATGATAATAATCAGTATATGTATAGGTTGTTTAATAATATTTGCACAAAATGAAAGGGGTTATTTTGATGAGCATACTAAATGAATTTGTGAAATGTTTACATTAGAAATGTGAAATTTATTTTGGTGTCTAAAAACAAACACTTTATTAAACTTATGTTGTGCTATTGCATAATGCTTGCCATCTAACCACAGATACTGTATTGGTGACGTCTCGAGATATCTCTTGTTGTCCCTTTCTAACCCAAAACCCGCAGCCATTGCCGAAAGAGATATCAAATCGGTCTTTCTTTTTGGATGTCGATTGCAAGAGTAGGCAGTAAGTTTTATATCGAATTAATTAATCACCTAAACTTAGTCGATTTTCTTTAAAATTTGATATATGTATAACTAGTGGTTTTTTTTTCGAGACGACTTTTTTATGTTTTGAGAAACCGTCACTTGAATATTGTCATATATTATCAAACACCTTGTATTAGGGGTTGCATCATTTTGATAAGTTCAACCCCTAAATTGTTGACCCCGACGTGATTATCACATTAAATTCGCCTATGTACAGATTATGTTTTATGTATTGCAAATTTTCATTCATTCATTAATTGAATCTACGAGTTGAAAGCTCAGAAGCGCTTTCCAAGAGTTTATTATAAAATCGCACAAAATTCCCCATAAATGCCTTATTTACTTTTTCTAACTGACCTTGGGGACTGACCTTGGTTTGTCTGTTTAGGAGTAATTAATATATTTTTACCTGAATACTGTCCAAGAACATCCTAGGAAGAGTTTCGTCAACCACTCCCATGTCTTTGGAGAATCTGTTGAGGATGCGTCCAGAGGGGTTGGTGTCGAAGAACCGCATCGTCGCCGCGAGTATGTTGCCGAACATCTGATTGTGGAGCCTTATAGAGCTGCGCATACACACCCACAGGAACAGGATCGATCTGAAAACCATACCTTATCTATCATTACTTTTATCATGTCTATTAAGAAATGACTATTTAATTTTATTGATTATTAGTTTTTATTTATCTTATTATTATTTTTTCTAGCTTATACTGTCCCACTGCTGGGCAAAGGCCTCCCCGTCTTCCTTCCACCTACCACCCTCCAGTCTCTTTGGAAGACGTCCAAGTCATCGCTCCAGCGCTTTTTAGGCCTTCCTCGGCGTCGCTTTCCGTCTCTAGGAGTCCATATGCTTGTCTTCTTGTCTTATTATTTTAGGCCATTTTATTTTTGTTGTTACTTTGTTTTGTCTTTGTAAGTATATTTCTTTCAGCTGGTCTAAACAGAACTGCTGTAGAATTATCATGCTGTACACATGCTTTGGGATGCAATCTAGATCTAAAACTTGATATTTGTATTTTGTATCTGTTTCATTGTATTCTGTTTTGTGTTCCATAATACATCGATTAAATCAAATTAAAAATGATTGTTTGTTTCTAGCACCTCCAAAAGTTATGGTGCATTGAGCTACTAGATAGATATATATATATATATAAAGCCTATGTAATTATTTATTTATTATTGACGTAACCAAATGTTCCACTTCGTCCCTACGCACGGTTTATTTAATAATATGTTATCAGCTAACTTTATCATGTCGCTTTTTGGCTGTCGGTGTGCGCACGCATGAGACAGTTATCAGCTAGCTTCGTAGTGTTGCTTTTTGGCTGTCAGTGTGGGCGCGCATGACACAGTTATCAGCTAACTTCATCATGTCGCTTTTTGGCTGTCGGTGTGCGTGCGTAACGTAAAAATATTACGCTCATAATTTTTTTCTAAACGCACCAAAAGAAGTATAACTTCAAAAATATTTTAATTGCAATATATACCTTTCAGTAGTAAGTATAATACAGGCAATAATTCCGACGGTCCAAATGTAGATAAAGTAGTTATCGTTAACTTTTGCTTCATCTAACGTGGTGCCGTTCGTTAAGTTGTGTAACAACTTCGCAGTATTCATCATGTTGTCAATGACGGTATGGTTCGGTTTCACAGTAGATACGCCAACTCCGTCGTTCAATATCGTATCAGTTGCATTTTCAATACCAATGAGATTTAAACTTGTCAGGTTTCCAACATTGCTTAACTTTTCTGCGTCGTAAACGGACTCTACAGTGTTCATCCTGAAAAATGATTGTGTTAATCATATCGTTGACAGCTGTAATCATGAAATATTACAATCTAAAATTGTAATATTTTAAAAGTAAAATTGTACCAAACAACTTTCTGCGAATAAATTATCTTTCTCTTTACCTACACATCGGTAGGTACTAATATTATAAATTCCAAAGTAAATCTGTCTCTCTTGTCTCTTTTGTTACGTTTTCAGGACTAAAAGGCTCGACCGATTTCGATTAAATTTGGTATATAGATAGATTATGATCGAGATAGAGACATAGGCTACTTTTTACCCGACTTCACAGAAGAAGGATAATGTTTTATTGACAACTCACCCGTGCGAAGCCGCAGGCGGCATCTAGTCACACTAATATTATAAATGCGATAGTTTCGATCTTTGTTATACAAACATTGTTTGTTACCCAATAACGTCGTAACGGCTGGACCGATTTTGATGTAATTTGGTATACACGTAGATAATAACCTGGATTACCACATAGGCTACCTTTTATCCCATAAATCAGTTCCCGTGGGATAAAAAAGGGGTGTGAAGTCAAGTTGCAACAGCGAGTTTAGCTTTTTTTCTAGGTTACCTACACATTTAGTAGTAACTTTACTCTTAAAGGGTAAAGTTCATCGGTGAGTTGGTGTCGTAGGCGAAGTACCAAAACACACACATATTGTACACGTTCGTCAACAAGATAGCTCACGAATAAAGAATGTTACACGCCGAATTTAATTAAAACTGTCAAACGGTTTGCAATATAGATTGACTTTATTAACAGGTGAGAAATATTGTCGACTAGGTAAACCAAAATGCCTTTGTTTCCAGTGACGAATTTACTAGCAGGCTGAGAAGGCTTGAACTTAGGGCGGCAGATTTTGTTAGAATTTCAGGATCTTAAGGATTTATAAATCTATTTGAACACATTAGTAAGATATTTATTAATTCACTGATAAAACAAATACAATCAAGGAAGAAGCATCTTCCTTGAATTAAGAGATACTCGTATTGACAGACATCATTTATATGCATCCCACTGACAATCTGACATATTGTCTTTGGCCCATAGAGAAATACTAATACGAGTAGATGGGAAACTTTGGCTTGCTTTGGCCAAACTTATTTTATCTAAAGAGATTGTAGCAGATTTTAGGAGCGGCAAATTTGGAGCCCGGTTTTTCCTAAAGATTTTGGCCGAAAGATTTTACCGCGCGTTCATATGTACTTACATATGAACGCGCGGTACCGCGCGGAACTACTAGCCGCGCGGTACAAGATCAAACTAAATAGTGTTTTAGAATATACCCAAAATCTATTTCTTGTATAATTTCAACCAAATTGTTGGATTGAAGGGCGGCATGGGGATCATGGAAAACGCATCCCAAAATCCTGCTCCGCTACTTCAAGGAGCTAGGATGGCTGGGGTCAGTTTAGAAGGGAGTAATGCACAATACAAATAATGCGGGACGTCAGTGCAGATCTTATTCCCCCCACCATAGAATTAGAATTAAAAGGGCGACAAAAATTAATCAGCCTATACCTGGGAAATGTCTAAGTCTACTGTTGACTTCACTACGAGTACTCGGTCTCTTTGTGCAATACAAATAAATAACTCAATCGAATATACTTAGATAACAAAACCAATTGTGTTTATTTATTAGTGTCAACTCTGATTAGATAGCGGTACCTGAACGCGCAAAAGTAAACTTTGTGTCGTACGCATAAGACATATCTTTCGACTAATTATTAGTGTAAATAAAAATGCGTTAAGTAGAGGTGACCTCTGTTATGGATGTGGTGATAGAGATGCAAGAGGCTGTTTCGATTTCCGCGGGATAAATGCAAATATTTGTTCCGAATCTAGGCGTTGTGGTACCATCTCGTAGTTCCTGATAACCAGGATACGGGGAATTCTACTGTAGTATTACTGTGTATGTGACATTTATCCATACTAGTACATATTATTAATTTGAAAGTAATTCTGTCTCCCTCTCTGTTTGTTGCGTTTTCGCGGCGAAACGGCTAAACCGATCTTGATGAAATTTGGTCTACAGATTGATTATGACCTGGATAGAGGGATACGATACTTTTTTATTGACAAACCACGCGAAAGCTTGTGTTATCAATTCGAAAGTAACTTTGTCTCTCTGTCTGTTTGTTGCGTTTTCACGACTAAACGGCTGGACCGATTTTGATGACATTCGATGTATAGATTAGTGCCTGGATTTGAAAATAGGCTACTTTTTTATATATAATAATAATAATGCTGTATATTTCACACAACGCCATCTAGCTCTACACTAAGCAGAGCTTGTACTATGGGAAACAGATAACTGATAGAATACTTATATACTTTTTACAGAGCAGCAACCAGACCTGGAACAAATATCCGTAGATCATGCAAACATTTGTTCCGTGGTGGGAATCGAACCAGCAACATCTTGCGTCTCAGACGGCTATTCGCCCACTGCGCCACGGAGGTCGTCAACATAGCAAACCACGCGAAGCCGCGGGCGGAAGCTTGTCAGTTTATAATTACCAGTGTGTTAGCCAGAGATCGCTCATAGAAGTGACGACTTGTGCGGCGATGATGGAGAGTATAGTCAGGATCAGAATGCACCATCCTCCCCCAGCGCGGAAGTACTGAGTGTACACTCGTATCGACACACGACCTGACAGACATAAGTGGAACATTGTTTATCATTAGCATTACATTAACTAAAGTTCACTCTTCAATGCAGTACAGATAGATAAACATTCAAGTATTTTATCATCCACAGTCAAGCACTTTGACTGTGAAAAATACGATGATTGAGGGCTCGTACACAAAACTGCGATGCGACGCGATGCGAATTCGCATCGCAGAAAATTGCGACACGAATTGCTGCGATGCGATTTCGTGCGGCAAGGCGTCTCCCATGGTGACCATTCCTTCGACGACCGTCAACCGTACTGAACGTATTTTGAAAACTAGGTCGCGACATGGATCGTAAAAAGAAGTCTGCACTTTTGTTATTGCTAAGGAGATTACAGACCCATCTCGCTTTTGAGCCATGTTTATAAGCTGTTTTCGAGGGTCATCGCGAACCGTCTCGAACGCAGGTTTGATGACTTCCAGCCTCCCGAACAAGCCGGGGTCCGTAAAGGCTACAGTACCATAGACCACATACATACGCTGCGGCAAGTCATACAGAAGACCGAAGCGTATAACTTGCCGCTATGTCTCGCGTTTGTGGACTATGAGAAAGCCTTCGATTCGATCGAAACATGGGCAGTGCTTGAGTCTTTCCAACGATGCCGTATTGACTATCGGTACATCGAAGTGTTGAAGTGTTTGTATAAAAACGCCACTATGTCAGTCCGAGTACACGAACAGAGCTCGAAGGCGATTCCCTTAAAAAGAGGCGTAAGACAGGGAGATGTAATCTCTCCGAAACTGTTTACGACCGCATTAGAAGATGCCTTCAAGCTTCTGGAATGGAAAGGACTGGGCATCAATATTAACGGCGAATACATCACTCACCTTCGGTTTGCCGACGATATTGTGGTCATGGCAAAGTCGATGGAAGAGCTCAGCACGATGCTCGAAGGCCTCAATCGAGTCTCCCAACGGGTAGGACTTAAAATGAAAATGGACAAGACGAAAATCATGTCGAATGTCCATGTCGTCCCTGCCCCAGTTATGGTTGAGAACTCGGCTCTTGAAGTTGTCGACGCGTATGTATACCTAAGACAAACAGTCCAATTAGGTAGGTCCAACTTCGAGAAAGAGGTCAATCGTCGAATCCAACTCGGATGGGCAGCGTTTGGGAAACTTCGCAACGTCTTTTCGTCCAACATACCTCAGTGCCTTAAGACGAAAGTCTTCAATCAGTGTGTGTTACCAGTGATGACATATGGAACCGAGACGTGGTCCTTCACTATTGGCCTTATGAATAAGCTCAGAGTCGCTCAACGAGCTATGGAGAGGGCTAAGCTCGGGGTTTATCTACGGGATCGAATCAGAAATGAGGAGATACGTAGGAGAACTCAAGTCACCGACATAGCCCGACGGATTAGCACGTTGAAGTGGCAATGGGCAGGCCATATAGCGCGCAGAACAGATGGCCGATGGGGCCGAAAGGTTCTCGAGTGGAGGCCACGAACCGGCAAGCGCAGCGTAGGACGTCCACCCACAAGATGGGCAGACGACTTGGTAAGAACCGCAGGTCGGCGTTGGATGCAGGCCGCTTCCAAGCGCAGTTCCTGGAGATCAATGAGGGAGGCCTTTGTCCAGCAGTGGACGTCCTACGGCTGATATGATGATGAAGATGACGGAGATACAGGAAAAATAAGATGCGAATCAATTCGCAAGTTGTTGCGACGCGTCGAGGGAGCTCGCAGATTTTTACGATGCGACGTCGCATCGCAGTTTTGTGTACGAGCCCTTTTGCTGAAATAACAAGTTAATTTTTTAACAAAAAAGTAATCGACTTCAGAAAACAAAATCTTGAACAAAAACTGAAAGGGAACTAAAATGAAAAGTGGTCAGTGAAACCTCTATTTAAATTTTAAAGAGCTTTCTAACAATATTATAGCATTTTGTTATGTCTCCTGTGTGTGTTTGCTGTTGTACTATTGGTGTTGTTCACAAATAAATGTTTTTGATTTGATTTGTTAATACACATACCTAAGTACAATAAAAATGAATCAACAAAATTGGTTACCGGTGGGATAACATTTTACTAGTAAACTTCCGACTAATTGAGCACCTCTTCCTTTTTTAAATCGTTAAAAAGAGGTCGTATGACTTCAGGCTGTCGCCATCGAGCCTTAACAATTAAAATCAACTGAGTTTTAGTCCTCGGTTTAGTTTGGAATGTATAGGACATTTACGATGTAGGTATTTTTCGGTTCGGCCACCCTTGTCATTCTAAGATCTAATCTATATTCTAAGATAAAATGAGACCCAAACGTTCAAAAGTCTTGTCCAATTGTGATGTAACCTGCACCTCCTAATGGCATCAATATGAAAACCAACTTCGGTTAAGTGCATAGAACAGCAGCTGACGTTTACAGAATAGTTGTTGCATATTTTAAATATTATGTATATTGTCACCACACAGAGTTCAGACTATTTGCTTTCAATTTTGTGTGATTGAAACGCCACCCTAGTTTTCCTATCATTCCATCCTACCATTGTCCCAACTCTATTTGACACTCTTCAGAAATGAACGCGCAGTGAGATTCAAATTTTTCTCAATAAAACAAACAAAGGCAACTTCCTAAAGTCAGGCCATATTAATAGGTAACATTTGACAATACATCAAAATTCAACAACGTAACCTTGTAACGGCGGGCATAAAATAATATTTTTTTTCGTTTTGTTAGACCTGCACAATTGCTTAACTTTTTTCAATTACGATTACATATTTATTGTAATAATGACCGATACGAGTACGAGTTCGGTACGAGTTGTACCGAACTGACAGACGTCAACAGACGTCAATTGTTACCTATTAAAATGGCCTGACTTTAGTGTCCCGACACCTTCTCCAGACTGGTAAGTGCTTTGACGAATAATAGTCTTTTTAACAACCGGTATGCGAAGACAATGCGCGGAACAATGTAAATTCACACGTGTTGTTGCAATGACAGATATCAAATGTTTGTTTTCATGTTGTTTTCGATACAACGACGTAAAACCTTGACGTAAAACAGCATAAGTATACACGATTTCCTCCAAAACTAGAGGTGTTACTGACGACATTTAGTTTGAAATGAAACGTACTATACTAAAGGAAATCTGATAGTTCCGATTTGAAGTTTTTCATTTTACATATACTTTTTTGCAAATAAAAGCTTTTTAGGGTTCTGTACCGCAAAAGGTAAAAAGAGGAACCCTTATAAGATTCTCTTGTCACTCTTGTCTGTTAGTCCGTGTGTCACCACCGATTTTCTCAGGAACGGGTGGACCTAGCAAGTTGAAATTTATACCAAATACTGAGGTCTATATTTCCTATTAGGTGTATAAAAATCAAGGCCTAGAGTCAACACGATAAAAAGACATAAGCAAAGTACCAAAATTTACCTTAATTTTCAACTTTTTATATTTTTCGGAATTTTCCCTTTACTTGTGATGCCTTACTTTTAACAAAAATTGACAATTCTTGGTCAACCGGAAGTACCCTACAGGTTTTGGGTCAAAAACCTATATGGTAGTTCCCGTTGACCTAGAATAGAATCACGAAATTTGGCAAAAAGCAAGGTCTCTTACAGCACAAATAAAGGAAAAATTCCAAAAAATAAAAAATGGTTGAAATTTAAAGGGTGTCCCCACACCTACATAGTTGACGCCAATTAAGATAGTCCTCTGAGTTGTATGGGCGCTCATACAATTTAGAGGACTAGCTTAATCGGCACCCACTTCAAATAAAGTAAATAAATAATATTTTGCTATTGAATAAAATAAATATTTAAGTGTGGCTCCCATACAACAGACATGATTTTTTGTAGTTTTTATAGATAATGGTACGGAACCCTTCGTGCGGGAACCGACTTGCACTTTAGCCGTTTTTTTAATATTAATTATAGACTAGCGTTTGACCACGATCTCGCCTGATGGTAAGCGATAATGCAGTCTACGATGGTACACGCTTGCCTAGAAGAAGATTCACTCGCGCCTTGAAGACCCCTAGGTTGTAGTTATCAGGAAACACAGACTCAGGCAAGGCGTTCCACTCCTTTGCGTACTTTAACCGTACGTGGGACAAGCCAGGCTGTGGATGATGATAAATGATGATGATGAAGTACCTGATGCCGTCGCTTCGGCTTCTTCTTGCTGGTCATCGGTTTCCACTCCATATTCAGATCCAATTGCAGTGCTGGTTGTGCTTATGTATGACTGTAAACAAATAACAATTCTTTTAATTATTATTCTAAAGCAATTATTAAAACCGAATAAAATGATGTGGGTAAACAAATAAATTACTAATATTCGCAATTAAAATGCTAATTATCTATTTTGCATTAAATATAAATAAAATAAGTTTCATTGTCTTGTGACTTTAGAAAAGCAAGCAAATCCAGCACAATTAACCTTAATTGTGAGTTCCAGATTATGTTTTACTAGCTGACCCGCCTGCGGCTTCGCGCGGGTGGTTTTTCAATAAAACATTACCCTCATTTTGCGTAGTATAAAACGTAGCCTATGTCCTTTCACAGTGATTTACTTGTCTAATCTTTGTAGAGATGACAAGGCTCTGATCGCAACTTGTATTTCTACGTGTATTGTTATTTGTGTTTTTATATTGTTTTTAATTTTGAGTGTGATGTGCAATAAAACGTTATTCTATTCCATTCTCTGTCGATTGTTCCGAAATTGTTTTTCCCCCAGCAAGCTCAATAAGTTTTCTTCCTAGACAAGAGAAGGATAGTCTGTCAATAGCAACGTACGTAGCATATCTAATTAATTAAATATCTAATCAAAAATTGTTGGCCAGCGCGCGATTGAGAAGAATGCGAAAGAGACAACTTGAGAAGACAGCGTTGTCTAGGCATCGCAAGACCTAGACAATTTCAGAAGAAAGTTGTCTATCTTTAAATGTCGAAGATAGAGAAAATGATGGCTATAGTGCTCGGCGTTGTAGACTACTGTCGAGGAAGTGTCGACAACGTTTCTTCCCGTTCACTCTCGCAATCGCCGTGCTCGAGACGGTCGACAAGTGTCTTCTTTGTTCCAAAAAATGACTCATGACTAAATCCTTCTCTACAGTTACTGTGCTAGGCCTACAGGATATAATCTCCTTGCAAAATGTCATTACGATCCTTTCAGCCCTTTAGTCGTGTAAAGGTAACAAACAAACAGAGTTATGTTTGTATTATACATATAAACATTCATCTTGAATCGCTCTATATATTGCTGAAAACTACATTAAAATCCGTTGAGTAGTTTAAAAGATCTAAGGTAAACAACAGCGGAAGCGACTTCATTTTATACTATGTAAAGAAGTTAAAGATACAGATTGCAATACGCAAACCAATTGAGCCCAATACACAGCTCAAAAGGAATTTGACCATAAAATCGTGGCCGCCTTTATATAGACTCGTGTCGTTGGCATCTGAGGCTACACTTGAAGATATTTTTATCCACTACACATCACATGTGGTATGATATTTACCGACCAACGGTTGTTTTGGTTGGACAAAATAACAGCTATAAGATAGCCTCAAAAATCCCTTCAAAAAGCGCACGATACATTTGTTACTGTGTAACTATTTATTTTTGATCAATGGCCAAAAATAATTCTTGCATACGTCTATCGAATTACAATTTGGCGATCTTTTGTGTGACTTCAATTCTAATCCAAGGATGGGAAATGGGATCCCTCTGAAGTCTCGTAATGAATTCACTCTACCGAAGAACAGAGTAAAATGACGACGTAGAAACATTTCTACGATCTCAAGTGTTGCGATCGCAAGAATAAACGGAAAGGAATTTGTCTATTCCTCAGTAAACATGTTAATACCGCATTGACGAGCATGACGAACAATTAATCTTTATTTATTAAAGTTTTTGTCGAGAAACAGTTGTCTATTCTATGTAGAAAATAAATAAAACCGTCATGCTTGCTGGCTGACCCGGCGAAGTCACGGATTCGATTCCCGCGGCGGGACAAATTTGTTTCTGACTTGGATTTTGTGGTAGTGTGGTATAGTAGTTCACTCACACTCAGGGAATCCTAGTGTGGATCAGGACTGTTCATTTTTTTATAGCTTCTCGCCAAAGTTAAACGATGATGCAGTCGAACACGCTTTCCTGTTCACTCGCGACTTGAAGACCGCTACAACTTTCAAGACTTGTTGATGATTGTTATATTCTTGTACCATGTTTATAATTTACCTGAGTAGACATGGAACGTTGACGTAGGTTGGTGGGCGGTTTCATGGGTTCTTCTATTTGCTCCTCTTCCTCGAGCTCTGCGAAAAGCGGCGACTTCGACACCTCATCAAAGTTGCCAATCGTTTCGATTTCGCCCTGGAATAAATGGTGAGCTTATTTTCAAGTAGCTAATATATTAAGCTATAGGAAGTTAGGGAAGTTAGGCAGACGACGCGCGTTTTCGACGCCTTCTCGTAGAAGCGCAAGAGCAGATTGCAGCATTTGTATCGATTCTAACGCGCGGCCATTTTAGAAGTAGAAGGTATGAAATACCAAAAGGTCTTTTTCTGTGTGTGAGAGTAGAAAAAGATGTCAATACAACATGTTCTTAAAATAAATGACATGTGAATGTTTATTAAGTTTCAAAAAATCTGTTGGCTTTGCCGAGAGGAAGGTAACAATTAAAGATATAATATCAAGAGTTGCCAACTTTTTAAAGAATTACCGTATTATTGGTTACAGAGGGGATAGATAAAAGTTGTCATAAAAATGTATCGTTTATTTATTTAATTTGTATTTATTTATTTTATTTGCTAGCTTGGGGTTGAAATCGCTCCAATCCGTTCAAAATGTTACAATTTAGACGTAATTTATTACCTATATTGTTATGTATTCTAAAAGGATCATTAAAAAAAACAACCCGCCTTCTTTTCTTGCCTTTCTTTCCTGGCTTGGTCGCGAAGGAACAGGCAGTAAAATTGACGTTTCAAAGTGATCCTTGTGATGTTAATGAATAAAAGATTTTGACTTTAACTTTGAATGCATTTTTCAGCAGTGATTGGTCATTATCATCGTCTCACCCTGACACTGACAGTTTGCATTCTGCAGTCCGCACAGCGCTTGAAAAGAAACGTCTTTTTCACACCACCTGCACGACGATGTCATGATTTGAATTTGCAACCTCATCTGTATTAAAATTTGAACCAGAGACAATAAGAACTTACTCGTAAATCGATCTAACCTATGCACAGAACGCACTAACCTAGATTTTGTTTTTATTGTCTTGCAGAAAGTGTAAAAAGTAGAGTATTCTTATCGTGGATAAAGCTGTCTGCATTTGCGGCGTGCTTATATCTTGATTCAATATAGCGCCCATGACTCAAGACACTGCTTTATCCCCTCGTTTAATAATGTACGTAAAATAACGTAAGATAGCAAACCCTAGATATACCTACCTAACTAGATACGAGTATAAGTGGTAAAAAAAGGTTTTCTGATAAAATGTACATATTATTATCTACTCACGTATTTAATCATATCCAATATTTATGTTGGAGCTGTTTGGCTCATGCGATAGTGGTATCATTGATTGACAAATTGATAATGTCTAAACTGTCAGTCCTGTCTATATGTAAGCTTATGCTTTAAATGTGTCATGAAGGCTTAGAAAGCTTTTTATAAAACACTTGATTTCTGATCTCTTTATGCAGTAATTATATTTATTATGCTCTGTATCTAGTCTCTACGAATCGAAATAAGGAAATAAAAATGAAGTTTTGATACTAATATTAGAAGTTCTAAAGTAACTGCTCTCTCTGTATGTCTGTTTGTTACATTGAAATTTGGTACATTACAGATAGATTATGACCGGGATTGAGATGTAGGCTACTTTTTACCCAACTGCGCAGAAAGAGGGTAATGTTAAACAACGCGTGCGAAGTCGTGGGCGATCAATTAACCTGAATAAGTCTTCAATTGAGCACATGACTTAGTGTTTATCATCAACTCGTGCTATACGTATCTATAGACTATTGCATACGCACGGTATTCATCAAATACAACCTTGAATGACTGATGAATGGACTGTTTGATAAACTTATCAGTTACTTTTGAGCACACATAGCCCACACACCAATTCGTTCCTTGATTTGTGTATCCACCCCGTGTTACGCACTCACAATAAAACGTCATGATTAGAATTATCTTCGAGTAAAATCACTGTTCTACTGCGATTTCTGTGATTATATCAAAGATAATGACCGTTATCTGAACAATATGAAAATATTGAATCATCGTCGTTAAACATGACAGAATCTTTATAATCATGACGAATCGTTAAAACTATATTTATGAACAAGGAGTAGGTAACTTTAAAAACTGAAAATCGACTTCGTAACTTCTTCCTGTGTGGTGTCGATTTCGATTTATCATCAAAATCCTCCTCATTCATCAAAATCGGATGAGTAGTTTAAACGCTACGGTGGATATCATAAATAAATGACATTGACATAAATGAACACACTCTTAGCAAGCTATTAAGCTAAGATTTATCCCTCCCTAAATTGCTCATTTTGGAGTTTTATGGGAAGCTGGAATATCTAAAATCGTGCAAGTTGCATCTATCACGCACGCGTCATGGGCAACGCTCATCTAACTTTTAAAGAGCTTACCACGGTTTTAACTCAGGTAGAAGCGAGTCTGAACTCCCGACCTTTATCTTCCAACTCACATGTCTTCCTTCCCCTCAGTCCGGCCCCCTTATTACCTAAGCCAAATTGCTGTCGCGTCGCTATCGCTAGTCAGGCCATCTCTTTCAGACGTACAGTACGTACCTCACGTGTGAAAGGGATGTCCTGGCTAGCGATATCGACGCGAGAGCAATTTATCTTAGGTAATAAGGGGGCCGGTCACTTCCTGGTTGGTCGTCCGCTCACAGCACCGGTGTACCAGGACACGCGAGGCGACCCTGAACGAGTACTTAACCGGTATCAACGTATGGAGCAGATCCGACACCATTTCTGGACGCGCTGGGCGAAGGAGTTCGAATCTGAGCTCCAGACCAGATGCAAATGAAGAGACAGTCTGCAGCTTAACACTCGTGATCATCAAGGACGACAGGCTTCCCCCATTGAAGTGGTATCTCGGGAGAATAATGAGCACCGTCAGCGGCAAAGACGGCATATCATATTATGTAAATCCACATACATAGACTGCTAAAAACATAACCCTTCCTTTTGACTTTGCTGTAGTCTAGTTAAAATGTAGCCTATGCCACTCGGACGAATCGATTGATACCTCGTTCATCAATATCGGATGAGTAGTTTTTTTTATTTATTTACTTAGAGAAACCAATGGCGACACAATTTGTACGGACAAGTAGCTTAGAACTAAACGCAAGGCGAATAACAGGTATCTACGTTTGGACATAGTAAGAAAAAATGTCGAGAATAAAATAAACACAGCCGCAGCTTTTAGGCGCAACAAGGAACATACATAAATACATACATTGACAGAAAAAAAATTATCCTTCCTTTTGGCTTTGCCATAGTTGGGTACTTACATTGCGCAATATGACAATACTGTCTGCGGTTTTCAGGTGGTGAAGTTGATGGGTCACGAGAATTCTAGTGGAGCGCCGGAGGAAGCCGTTTACGCATTCAGAGATGAGATGCTTGCCGACGTGGGTGTCTACAGCGGAAAGTGGGTCGTCCAGTAGATAGATATCAGCCTAAAAAAGAAACAAAATATATTGAATTTTTCTGGTACACATCACTGCTTTACGTGAAATTATAACAAGTTCCCCTTCCAGTCATGAAAGCTGTAAATGTTCATCTCATGTATAGTACAATCTATACTATAGAAATCATTTCATACTATGTAGGTACCTATGCAAATTGTTACATTTCTATCCCCTATAGACAAATCGACTGAACTTCTTCTTAGCGTGTCAAGAGATGTACGTTTTCATTTATACTATGTTGGACAGGTGTTTGGCAACAACAATAGCATTAGGCGAGACGGTTATTAGGTCCTCCATCGTGCAGGTGTTCCAACACAAAGGGCACATTAGCAAGTGCTGCATTGAACTCATATTTATTTTGATAAAGTCGTTTCCAATCTTTTCACATAGTCTTATAAAACGGTAAACACATAAAATCTTCTTTATTCTTTATTGCAGACAAGAAAATACCTTCAAAAATACAGAAATAGAGGTCATGTACAAAGGCGAACTTAACCCTAAGAAGAGTTTTCTTCCAGCAAACCTTTGAGGCTAGAGAGAGAGAGAGATGATTTCAAAGGTACTATGAACTATAAATAAAGTATTTTTTTTTGTATACATTATAGGCTTGCGTTTGACCACGATCTCGCCTGATGGTAAGCTATGATGCAGTCTACGATGGTACACGCTTCCCTAGAAGAAACCTATTCACTCGCGACTTAAAGATACCCAGGCTGTAGCTATCAGGAAACACAGACTCTGGCAAGTCGTTCCACTCTTTGGCGGTGCGCATAATAAAGGTCGAAGAGAACCGCTTTGTGCGAATGGGAGCTATTTCTACCATATAGCGGTGGCGCACCGCAGAGCGTCTGGTTGTCCGATGATAGAATGGAGATGGTGGGATCAGGTTGAAAAGTAATGTAGTAGTTATTATATGTAATATTATAATTATACTTAATAAATAAGTTATATTGGAACAATAATATATAAAAAAAAAATATAAAAAATAAAAATATTTTATTTCAGACAACTAGAGTCCATATCTTAAGACTAACATACACACAAAAAATATATATATAACAACAAAGAAGAACAGCTAAATATACAAAAATAAAAAATAGTTACTGGGTGAAAATAGAAAACACCATTTTGTGCCAAGGGTGACTAACTGAGGAAATTATTTCCTTCATTAATCACCCTCCGCACAAAACACTACCAGAGCGGAGATGTGCAGCACTCAGCCACTGTCCTCAGGATGCTGTTGCGACTGCCCCGAATTCTGCTCATCAGCGATGCCGTTTTTTTGCGCATGATGGCGTGAAAGCCATCTGTGTGATAGTAGGCAAACATCCCCGATGCACTGCAGTATCGGGGCAACCGCAACATCATCCGGAAGATGTTATTATATTGGATGCGTAGGTCCTCCAATGATCTTTTGGTATTTCGGACCCACAGACTTCCCGTGTAAAAGCTCTGACAGTACGCTTTAAAAAGCGTAACTTTAACTTGTTCAGTACAACGGGAAAATCTACGGGCCAACATGTTACCTCGGACCGCCAAGGCTCTACGCTCCCTCTCAACATCTGCATCGTCTTTAAGATCGTCGGCAAGAAAATGTCCCAGATATTTAAATTTCGTAACACGATTTAAGTTCAAGCCGTTTAGGGTTATATTCAGTGTATAACCGGGACATTTACCGGCGGCCTTAAAAACCATGTATTCGCTCTTCTTCGCATTATATATAAGCCCGTGATCAACAGCATAGGCTTCACAGACCCTCAGTAATTCCCTGAGACCCCCACCGTCGGGCTCAGCAGCACCATGTCATCGGCGTAACTAATGTTGTTGATGCTAACGCCGTTCATCCGGCAGCCGACACGCATGCTGCTCAGCCCGACGATGAGGTCGTTTACATAGAGATTAGAGATTGAAGAGCTTGGGAGAACTCAAGCTCCCCTGTCTCACCCCGCTCTCCAACCTATATGCATTTGAGAGAGAATTGGCCCATCTCACATAGTTGGTCTGATTGTCATACCAAAATTTAAATATATTTTGGATTTTAGCCGGTATACCCAGGTCCCTCAACTTTCTCCAGAGCACATCATAAGACACAAGGTCAAAGGCTTTGGCGAGGTCAAGGAAGCAGGCGTATATAGGCGTCCTACGGTCTGTATAATACTGGACGGTATGTTTGAGACTTATAATCGCACTTTCAGTAGAAAGTCCGGGCCGAAACCCGAACTGGGCGTCATGGAGATTTAAATGTTTTTCTAAGCAAGAATCAAGCAAACCGTATTTATATATACCTAATATAAATATAAATACTGTTCGCGATTACGCTAAACTCAAGGCTCAATTGTTCTTCCTTACGATGTGTTTTTCTACCAATCCACGCAAGCCACCATCATGTGATTGTTTAAAACATATTTCTATTGGTCGTTATATTAATGTTCCTTTTACCCGCTCCTCGAATTTTGTACAAAGATATACGCCATTATACGCATTTTAGTAACCAGACAAAGATCTTTTTTATAAAAATAACCTGAAATCCATTATGAAAGTATCCAGTAATTAGGCCAATCGTCAAAATAAATACCTGGCATAGCACAGTAGGTAGACACGGCTACTCCAGTATAAGCTGACCTTTCATTCTACGAAAAGCCTACACAATGCGAAGTCAGCTTATACTGGATATGTATAGCTTATTGTGTAGCTGTGTATGTACATATACCTTTAATAATTTAAAATTATCTTCCTTACTAAAGTTAACGCAGTAATTAATATTAATTCGTATACGTACAGTTTCAAATGTTCTATGACGGTTTCCATGTGTTTGTATGTCTTCTTTGTTCATATTCAAACAATTAAGGTAAGGTGTACTCTGGCAAAACAGATATGAATAACAATGGTCGAAATGTGACATAGGTTCAAAAATATGAAGTAAATAAGTTTATATGTAGAATTTACGAGTTGCAGGTGATTAAGTACATTGTAGTACCTACACCAAGCGTACCAAGGTAACAAATATATGCCTACAGGTTGATTCATTACCTAATTACTATTCAAATTCAAATTCCTTTATTTACACTTAAATATAACTTTACAGAATTAATCTAATACGCTATATCTAAACCTACTCAAATCAAATCAAATATATTTATTTCAGTAAACTTAAGTTATATACATTTCATGGGTTTGGGACCCTCTTTTAAGTATAAAATACCTGTGTTAGAGGGTCTCGCTCTTCCGTTAATTGGGTATACAATCATAACAAAATAAATATGGATATTGATAAATAAATATTAATATTAGGCGTACGTGTGTATGTGTATGTGTATTGTGCATACGTGTGAGTATCTGATGTGTGTGTGTGTGCATGTATTCGCGTGAGTGGGTGCTCCGGATCACAAGATCTCATAGGAGCATGGGTATTGTAGGAGCAACCAGGTGTGAATTGAAGATTGTGTAAAGTTTGTGTATGCGTATGTTACGAAACAATTTCCATGAGTTTTTCCGCTTCCTCATAGCTTAGTGACAATAACCATTCATTAAGGGATTTTTTGCATTTATAATTATTCATAGGGTAGATATTTAAAGTTTTATTTACAGTGTTGTAGAGGTAGGTAGATTGCGTGGCATATTGCCGAGATGCATACTGAGACCGAGCAGTAATTTCAATAGCTACTCTATCTTTTCTTCGCTTATTGAGATTTTCGGGGTTGTACACAAGAGATCCATGCAACCTCAAGACGGCACCCAGGATATAGAGTTTCCTGACTGATAATAGTCCTGAAACTCGTTAGAGCACATCTGTAGTGTATCGGTAGGGTTTGAAAAACATGACTTTTAATAGACCTCTGTGCTCTTTCAAGTTCCAAGAATTTTGTCTTGGTAGCTCCTCCCCAGACTGGTATACAATAATTTTGAATTGATTGTGCCAAAGATGTGTACAAGAACAAATACAAATTATAATATAGGTACATTTATTTTAAAACTTAGTTTTTTTTTATCTAGCCTATGCTGTCCCACTGCTGGGCAAAGGCCTCCCCCTCATTTCTCCACTTTTCTCGATCTTGTACTAAATCCCGCCAATCCCTATAGAAAGCGTCCAAATCATCGCGCCACCGCTTCTTAGGCCTTCCACGGTGTCGCTTTCCATCCACAGGGATCCAGTTACGACCCTAGCCCACATATTTGGCTGCATGCGGGAGACATGACCCGCCCAATCCCACTTCAACTTGGCAGCCTTGATACCGACGTCAGCGATGCCGGCCCTTGAGCGCAGCGAGGTGTTCCGAATCCTGTCTATTCTTTTGACACCCAAAATGCTGCGCTCCATCGCTCTTTGGCAAACCCCGAGCATGGACTTTTGAGATTCAGTCAGTGACCAAGACTGGGCACCGTAGGTTAGGACAGGCAGAATACACATGTCGATGAGTTGACGTTTTAGTGATAATGGAAGGTCGCCTTTCATGAATGTCTTCATGGACCTGTAGCTCTTCCAGGCATTGTCGATACGACGATCGATTTCTTTGTCCTGCCTGTTTTCGAAGGAAGCTAACTGGCCCAAGTAGATGTACTCATCGACATAGTGTATTTCTTGTTTGTTGTGTGGATTTAAGGTTAAAAAAAAACTAACAAAAAACTATAACTAAATAACTAAATAAACTATGGTCAATGCTTTAAAACAAACAGTGTATTATATTTCAACCAGATATTCAAAGTGGAGATCTTCCAGTTTTGCATTGCGCGTACAAACTTGCCTCACGTTAGTCAGTAGGTAAGGTACTCACACACAGTAGGTTTTAAAATGATCCTTAATAACACCCAATATTATGAATGCGAAAGTTTGGATGTTTGTTTATTTATTTGTTTGTTACTCAATCACGTCGTAACGGCTGAACTGATTTCGATGAAATTTGGTATGTACGTAGATTTTAACCTGGATTAACACATTGACAAACCACGGGCGAAAGCTAGTAACGAATAAAGATAGGCTTTGATGTCTTGAAGAACTATCAATATATAATATGATCTACAACTAGGTGACCCTCACGCGACTTCGCAGGCGTGGTCTGTCAATAAAACATTACCCTCCTTCTGCGCAGTCGGGTCTATGTTGCCTATGTAAAAAGTAGCCAATGTCTGAATCCCGGTCATAATCTACCTATATACCAAACTTCATCGAATTGGTACAGCCGTTTAGTCGTGAATAAAAGCGGCCAAGTGCGAGTCGGAATCGCCCATGAAGGGTTCCGTAGCAGCAAGTAACGTAATCTAAAAGGTCTTGTAGTTCGTTGTAACTTTTTGTATATTTGAGTTGATTGAATGAAAGGTAAATTGCGGTTTACGATTTATGACGTATTAAAAAAAACTACTTACTAGATCTCGTTCAAACCAATTTTCGGTGGAAGTTTGCATGGTAATGAATGAATGAATGAATGAAAATACTTTATTGTACACTTCAAAAGAAACAGACTTTAAAATAAAAAATCACAAAGCAACAAGCACAATGGGCGGTCTTATCGCTTAGAAGCGATTTCTTCCAGACACCCTTTGGATGGATAGGACTTGGTAGTGTACATCATATATTTTTTTTAGTTTTATCATTCTCTTATTTTAGTAGTTACAGGGGGGGACACGACACATTTTACCACTTTGGAAGTGTCTCTCGCGCAAACTATTCGGTTTGGATAAAAATAATATTAGAAACCTCAATATCATTTTTGAAGACCTATCCATAGATAGGTCACACGTATGGGTTTGCTGAAAAAAAAAATTTGTGTTTCAGTTCTAAGTATCTAAGACCTCCAAAATTTATTGTTTTTTTACTACTTTTGTGTGAAAATCTTAATGCGGTTCACAGAATACATCTACTTACCAAGTTTCAACAGTATATATCTTATAGTATCGGAAAAAAAGTGGCTGTGACATACGGACGGACAGACAGACATACACGACGAATCCATAAGGGTTCCGTTTTTTGCAATTTGGCTACGGAACCCTAAAAAGCAACGGACAGACGGAGAGAGTTACTTTCGAATTTATATTACTAGTATGGATTGACGTACTTAATTAACGTAATAAATATGTAGGGCAAGTGCCGAAGGTCCGTGACGAGGCAATGCTTTCTTATAAAGGCGATGGCAACCACATAACATCAGATGGGCAATTTGCTAGGTGGGCAAAAAAAAATTATAAAAAAATACTTGAATACGGTCGTTGTAGTTTGAATTTGTTGATAAGTCTATTGTTGCTAAACTTATAGTTAGTATATAATATCTAATTAAGCAAAATAGTTGCTAAAAAATAAATAAAACCGGCCAAGTGCGAGTCGGACTCGCGCACGAAAGGTTCCGTACCATTATCTATAAAGACGGCAAAAATCACGTTTGTTGTATGGGAGCCCCCCCCCCCCCCCCCCCACGTAAATATTAATTTTAATTTAATTATTTATTTTTAAAGCGAATATATAACTAAATATTCTGTGGATATTATGAGCGTCTACCTGTTGCCGTTATCAATATCGAGCAAACACGAACAATAAAATTACGTTTGTTGTATGGGAGCCCCCCTTACATATTTATTTTAGTCTGTTTTTAGTATTTGTTTTTATAGCGGCAACAGGAATACATCATCTGTGAAAATTTTACCTGTCTAACTATCACGTTTCATGAGATACAGCCTGGTGACAGATGGACAGACAGACAGCCGAGTCTTAGTAATAGGGGTACATGAACTGACGTTGACATTACTTAGAATATGTCTGGTAGATTTATTACTGCAATAAAATCGTCCTGAATATGTAAATGAGATGTTAATGAAGGTAAACGAGTGTTCAAAGATAACACTTGTATACCTACTTGTAGGCAGGCACCAATAAATACAAAAACGTATAGGTATGTACTTCGATCAATAAACTGTTAACTGTAAGGCGTGAATCATTTGTCAATATAAGAAAAAGTTTATTTATTCGCGTGAGGTGATTTTTAAAGTTCCGTACCCAAAGGATAAAACGGGACCCTATTACTAAAACTCCGCTGTCTGTCTGTCACCAGACTGAATCTCATAAACCGTGATAGTTCGACAGTTGAAATTTTCACAGATGATGTATTTCTGTTGCCGCTATATCAACAAATACTAAAAACAGAATAAAATAAATATTTAAGGGGCGCCCCCATGCAACAAACGTGATTTTTTTGCTCGTGTTTGCTCGATATTGATAACGGCAACAGGTAAGCGCTTGAAATATTCATAGAATATTGAGTTATATTATTCACTTTAAAAATAAATAATTAAATTAAAATAAAACAAATACACATGCCGTGGGGCGCCGGCAATAGAATGTTGCCCCTCCGCTCTTGCCCGTGGATGCAGTAGGAGTCTGCTAAGGGATACCTCCGAAAGATGGGCAACAGCGTCTTTTCGTGTTTTCAATACCTATACTGCGCTCGCTAACCCGCCTGCCAAGCGTGGCGAGTATGGCAACAACCCCCTTATGGATATAGTGCAACATAAAACCAGGCCCCGAGTCCCCGGCGGCCCCCCTAATCCTGGCTACGGTAGCAGTCACGGTAACGGCGGGGCCAGGGGTGCTAAGAATCCCCGAGAGACGATCGGCTACCAAACACTACGACGACCACTGGCCCTGGTAACACACAACATCCGCACTTTGAGGACAGACGAAAAGATTGTTGAGCTGGAAGAAGAAATTAGTAGATTACACTGGGACATTTTGTGGTTATCAGAAGTCCGTCTGAGAGGGCGAGGACACGATATCCCTTAAGTCTAGTAACCTACTATACTACCGGGAGGGCGACCAACAGTCCCAAGGTGGTGTTGGGTTTCTCGTTCACAAGTCACTCATCAACAACATTATCAACATCGACAGATGTCGAGCAGGGTCGCGTACCTGACACTCAGAATATCTAAGCGATATTCGCTGAAGGTCGTTCAGGTATATGCGCCGACCTCTTCACACCCAGATGAAGAAGTAGAGTCTATGTATGAGGACATCAGTAGAGCCATACATACGAACAAAACTCACTTTATTGTTGTTATGGGGGACTTCAATGCAAAGCTAGGCATGAGAAGCGATGATGAGTTGAGAGTGGCGCAATTTGGATATGGGCAACGGAACCCCAGGGGACAGAGGCTGGCCGATTTTCTAGAGAAAGAAGGACTCTTTATGATGAATTCTTTTTTCCAGAAGCCGCCTCACAGGAAATGGACCTGGATGAGTCCCAACGGTTCCACGAGAAATGAGATTGATTTCATCTTGACCAACAAGAAATGGATATTCAATGATTCACAGGGTAAAAACCGGCAGTGATCACCGAATTGTTAGAGCCACATTGAATATGAACGTTAAACTTGAAAGGTCCCGTTTGATGAAATCTACGCTCCGACCCACTCGCGCACATATCCAAAACCTCGAGAGCTTTCAACTCGAACTTGCAAATCGCTTTGACTGTCTAGAAGTAGATGCATCAGTGGACGAGATCAATAACAGGTTCGTAGAAACCGTCCATACGGTGGGGTCCCAGTTCTTTAAGACCCCCCGTACCAATAGACCTCAGAAACTCTCTGATGACACCCTTAACCTCATGGCTGAACGACGTTCTTTGCAACTGCAGTCTCCCGATGATGCTCAGTCACATAGGCAGCTCAATAGAAAGATTTGGAAATCCTTGCGGCACGATATTCGTACCTTTAATACATCTCGTATTAAAGATACGATAGAGCGCAATAAAGGCTCCAAAGTGTTCGCGAGAGATAATTCTATTGGGCAGAGCCGCATGACGAAGCTGAAGAGGGAAGATGGCAGCATAACGTCAAGTAAAGCGGAAGTGTTAAGGGAAGTCGAAAGGTTTTATGGACGGCTCTACGATTCGGTCACTAAACCTGTTTGCAGTGCGGCCAACGACCCAAGAGCCAAACTGACCCGACATTATACCGAAGATATTCCGGACATCAGCCTGTATGAGATCAGGGTGGCCTTGAAGCAGCTTAAGAACGACAAGGCGCCGGGTGAGGACGGAATCACTTCAGAGCTTCTGAAAGCGGGTGGATCACCGGTAGTTAAAGTCCTTCAGAAGCTTTTTAATTCCGCCTTGCTTGAAGGTACGACGCCAAAAGCATGGAACGGGGGCGTGGTGGTTCTGTTCTTCAAGAAAGGTGACAACACCTTGCTTAAGAATTACAGACCCATCTCGCTTTTGAGCCATGTTTATAAGCTGTTTTCGAGGGTCATCGCGAACCGTCTCGAACGCAGGTTTGATGACTTCCAGTCTCCCGAACAAGCCGGGTTCCGTAAAGGCTACATTACCATAGACCACATACATACGCTGCGGCAAGTCATACAGAAGACCGAAGAGTATAACTTGCCGCTATGTCTCGCGTTTGTGGACTATGCGAAAGCCTTCGATTCGATCGAAACATGGGCAGTGCTTGAGTCTCTCCAACGATGCCGTATTGACTATCGGTACATCGAAGTGTTGAAGTGTTTGTATAATAACGCCACTATGTCAGTCCGAGTACACGAACAGAGCTCGAAGGCGATTCCCTTAAAAAGAGGCGTAAGACAGGGAGATGTCATTTCTCCGAAACTGTTTACGACCGCATTGGAAGATGCCTTCAAGCTTCTGGAATGGAATTGTGGTCATGGCAAAGTCGATGGAAGAGCTCAGCACGATGCTCGAAGGCCTCAATCGAGTCTCCCAACGGGTAGGACATAAAATGAACATGGACAAGACGAAAATCATGTCGAATTTCCATGTCGTCCCTGCCCCAGTTACGGTTGAGAACTCGGCTCTTGAAGTTGTCGACGCGTATGTATACCTAGGACAAACAGTCCAATTAGGTAGGTCCAACTTCGAGAAAGAGGTCAATCGTCGAATCCAACTCGGATGGGCAGCGTTTGGGAAACTTCGCAACGTCTTTTCGTCCAACATACCTCAGTGCCTTAAGACGAAAGTCTACAATCAGTATGTGTTACCAGTGATGACATATGGAACCGAGACGTGGTCCTTCACTATTGGCCTTATGAATAAGCTCAGAGTCGCTCAACGAGCTATGGAGAGGGCTATGCTCGGGGTTTCTCTACGGGATCGAATCAGAAATGAGGAGATACGTAGGAGAACTCAAGTCACCGACATAGCCCGACGGATTAGCACGTTGAAGTGGCAATGGGCAGGCCATATAGCGCGCAGAACAGATGGCCGATGAGGCCGAAAGGTTCTCGAGTGGAGGCCACGGACCGGCAAGCGCAGCGTAGGACGTCCACCCACAAGATGGGCAGACGACTTGGTAAGAACCGCAGGTCGGCGTTGGATGCAGGCCGCTTCCAACCGCAGTTCCTGGAAATCAATGAGGGAGGCCTTTGTCCAGCAGTGGACGTCCTACGGCTGATATGATGATGATGATGAAAACAAATACTTAAGGGGGGCTCCCATACAACAGACATGATTTTTTGGCGTTTTTATAGATAATGGTACGGAACCCGTCGGGTGCGAGTCCGACTCGCACTAAGCCGGTTTTTTCTTATCACAAGCAACAAGCTGATGTAGAAATAATTTCAAAGTAGATAAGTATTCCTATGCCAAAAGTTTAACGCGCCGGCGAACCCTGAGCGCAACTTCAATTCGGCCGCGTCAAAAACTTCGGCCTGAATATCGCTATCCCTGTTTAGTGACGAAGTTTGGCCACGCAGAGCGACAGTGATAGCAATAGAACGATTCTAAATTTGATTAGATTTTGACCGTGTTCCGTAATACCAAAAATGATGACAGAAAACTTGTTGTAATTTTCTCATTGTGTTGTTATTCTGTAACTAGACGATATAATCTATGTTCCCATAACTAGGATACGCAGGATATTGTTGTTTCTAATACGAAACAATTAGGTTGAAAACAGGTCTTTTATGACGTAAAAACATGCAGAATGCGATACGCTTCTATTTCATTTTAGGTAAGTATTTTAATCTAATATATGGTTGGGAACCTAGATAAATACTATTCTAATTAAAATAATACCTTATTAAGGTAGAAATATGCTCCAATTAGAAATAATCTTGGTAGTACGTGTTGTATGGGCGATTGTCCCTCCGGTGCCCCCTTAAAGAAATAAATATAATGACATTCCCCTGTCAATACATCTCTGAGAATCTAATGGAAAAATAGCGATAATTATAACAGTAGTAATAAAGATAAACTCGCTGTTGCCATTTACAGAGTCCATAATGTTAGTAAATCGTTGAAAGGGCAAGAGGACTTACGCCCGGTTGCTGGAAGCATAATTAACCCACAAAAAAAAACACTATGTCAACTGATTTGCGATTTGATTGGCGTACCAAAAACTGGCTATTAGCCAAGTAACATTCGATTAGCGATGACGCCAGTCGACGAGTCCGAAAATGTATGGGATTTGACACATGCTATGGAAATATCACGTGATATATTGACAACAAACCTATGTAGAAATCGAAAGCTATGTAGAAATCGATTCGAAGCGAATGTAACTTGGCTACGGGCCCTGGTGTTCACTTTTATAAACTCCCAACCTAAATAATATACAAAAATTGACAATTAACAAATTTAAAAACGTAATTATACACTATAATACTATACGACGACCTATGTGGTGCAGTGGGCGGATAGCCGGCTGAGACTCAAGAGGTAGCGGGTTCGATTCCCGCCGCGGAAGAAAAGTTTGCATGATCTACAGATATTTGTTCCGGGTCTGGTTGTTTCTCTATATATTATAAGTATGTATTTACAAAAAAAAATGTATATAAGTATTCTATCAGTTACCTGGTCCCCATAGTACAAGCTCTGCTTAGTTTGGGGCTAGATAGCGCTGTGTGAAATGTCCAGCAATATTTATTTATTTATTTATAACATAAAGGATTATTTATATGATATAAGTAGTATGTACCTATGCTATTTTTATTAGTCCTGTGCAAATTTTCATTAGTTCCCTTTCCTGTGCACTACCTACACATCTGTATCTACAATACACAAAGGTTATCTGGAAGAGAATGCTCTTTAGCATTAAGTTCGCTTTTGTACTAGTTTTATAAGTGCAATAAAGTATTTTCAATCAATCAATATAAAAGCTTGGGAATGAAGTTGCTCTATCTCGATAAAGTGTTACAATTTAGACGTAACTTATTAACTTTTTCAGTAAATAAGTTACGGCCGCGGAGCAACAGCAACAGTTTGACGTTACAAAGTGATTCTTGTGATTTTAATAAATTAATTAATTTTGACTTTAAATTTATTCCAAACTAATTACATGATTGCTTGGCTTTGACATAAGTGTCAGGCGCGAAATTTGAGCTCTATTTGAATTTAACTAGTAATTTTGTGCTTATCTGTGTAACCTGTGGTAGAGCGATAAAGCGCTCTAATGAATATTGATCGTGAATTAGTTGCCATAGCATAGTATGATTTAAATCCTCATTGGTTGCCATAGTTCCTAATCTGTTGGTATTTTGAGCGGTCGCTATAGTGCTGTTGACTTTACGAACATAGTTAAATATGTACATATACGTAGACAAAACTCTACTAATATAATAAACGCGAAAGTTTGTATGTATGGATGTTTGTTACTCTTTCACGCCGGAACGGCTGAACCGATTGCGATGAAATTTGGTATGTACGTAGATCATAACCTGGAATAACACATATGCTACTTTTTAGTGGCAAACCGCGCGTGCCAAGCCGCGGATTGGTCAGCTAGTAATATATAAGTGATGGAATATTTTTTTTTCGATCTTTTTGAGTGCGAATAAACTACTAGAAGACTATTCGATAAACAAACTGGGGTGAAAGAAATGTACTTATCAAACTGTAGGTACCAACTTTTTGAAGTAAAACTTCTTTACGCACGCTTGACTTGGGGGGTAAGCTGATGAATGCGTTACGAAAAGTGCGAACGAAAGTTGAGAGGGAGATATAAGTTAGTGAAGATAGAAAGAGAGAGAGTTACGTTTCGTATATTTTTAAACGTTAATGTGCGAGTGCGAGTTGCGTCTGACCAGAATAAACATAGACTGACCTATAGACGTGTGGACAATTGTGTAATTGAACAATTTTATAAATTAATATTTTGAAAAAGAAGTTTTACTTCAGTCGTGTGGTCTAATGCAGACAGGGGCGTAGCTACCGCCGTATTTGCCGTATCAATTATACGGGGCCCCCGGGCCACGGGGGCCCCCAAAGTGTGTAAGGAAAAAGAATAAAAACTTTCTAATTTATTTTATTTTACAAATGACAAAATTCTATAAAGCAATTCCTTTTTTTCCCGCCTTAAGCGTGCGTTCAAAAGTTGGCAACACTACATCGTTATGGCGGGCTGCGGGACTTCCCCGTTTTACTTACTTCATCTTCAACTCAGCGGGGAATCCCCGGGAATCCTTCATCGATATCGCGATGTACGTGTACGTTGTTGTACTTTGCATTGGATGTTAAACCACGGAGTGCAGTGCACTGTTTATTTACGCGCTTTATATAAAATGTGCATTACATTGTAATTCAGTACAAACAATATTGTTCTTCTGGTTTAGCAGTATTAGTAACGATTTGTAAAAGAAATGAGTGAAAGGAAAAGAGATTATCCCAGCGGCGCTGAGAAAAGAAAAATTAAACAGAAAAGGGACGAGGTTATAAAAAAAGTGCCCAAAATTTCTTCATTTTTTCAGAGACAAGATACTGTGAGTGATTTAGATTGGAAAGGTAAGTACCTACTACACTACTACCCAACCCATTTATTAGGGGCCCGTAGTGATAAACAAGGAAATCTTTTAATTTCGGTCTGTCCATCTGTCCGTCACAAAAAGTTGTCTCCCCCCTCGTTTTCACAATTATACTGTTTTTAGGGTTCCGTGCCTTGATTAAAAAAAACAAAATTCTAACTTATCTATAGGATCGATTTGTTTTGTTGTTTGTTTATCAGTCCGTATCGTATCGTTAATTGCGTGTTGAGAACTTCAGATGTGCAGACTCGCTTTCGGGTTCTCGTTTTGTATGGCCACTACACTACGCGCTGCGTTTAAATAGCACGCAGGTGTATAGTAATGCACGGACGGGCTGCAGGTGATTTTGTATCTACTAATAGGTACGAGCACAATCCGCGTAGAATCTGTGTGCGTCTGAACTGAACACTCTCTAACTGTGACCCTTAGTAACGTTATTTATTTATATATAACTCTTTTTAGTTTAGTATCAAAGCATTCGTATTTATTTTTTAACAATTTCTCGTTTATTTTTAGATTCTTCTGAAGCATGTTCTTCGTCACATATCCATCCGAAAATAGAAGAAAGCCAAGCACATACTTTATCGGATGTCCATCCAGAAATCGAGGAACCCCAAGTCAACGATTCTGATATATCTTCAGATAATGCAGATTGTAATATAATTTCATCAGATAGAGGAAATTTTGGTGACAATTTAACTGAATGCGAACGAAAAATAATTTTTAAATTGGATCCATTTAAACCACAAGGACCATTTCCAAAAGTTTCAGAAAATAACCGACCTTTTTCAGCTTATTATTATTCATATTTCAATCAGGCAGGCATAAAAATTATAAGACCATGGTTATGTTATTCTAACGTTTTAAACAAACCGTACTGTCACTTCTGTTGGTTATTAGCAGATCGTCAAAACAAATCGTACTCCTCTGCTTGGGTTAACGGTGTTTCGGTTAGAAGCAATTTCACACAAACTATTCTTGACCATGAAAAGTCACAGCAGCATATTAGTGCCTCACTCTCTTATAATAATTGGTTGCAAGGAAATACCATCGATACTCTATTGAAAAGTGAAATCGATAGTAAAATTACATTCTGGAGAGATGTACTGCATCGTATAATTAATGTTATAATTACTTTAGTATCTTGTAATCTACCTTTGAGGGGGCATGATTCTGATTCTGGCAATTTCACGTCTGCTATCTAACTATGATGCAACTTTAAAAGAACTTTTTCTAAAACCGAAAGGTGAAATAAATTATATAAGCCCTACGATTCAAAACGAAATTATTAGTTTGCTTGGTACTAACGTTAGGAACAGTATTATCTCAGAAATTAAAAAAGCTCCATTTCTGACAATAATTCTGGATACAACACAAGACTTGTCAAAAATTGACCAACTATCTGTAGTTTTTCGATATATCTCGGTTACAGAAAATGATGATAATGTGCCTAAAGAAATAAAAATCTGTGAGTCCTTTTTAGGATTCATAGCAGTAACCGATTGCAGTGCTGCAGGTCTGAAAACTGTCATTTTAAATTTGACTAAAGAATATGGAATTGATTTGACTAAATGTAGAGGACAGGGATACGATGGAGCAAATGTTATGTCGGGTGTGTATGGAGGATTACAAACCCTAATAAAAGAGCATGCTCCAAATGCCGATTATGTTCATTGTGCTGCGCACGCTTTAAACTTGGTTTTGAACGATGCTGCGAGACATGTTCGTGAAGTATCGACTTTTTTCGATAATTTAGAAAAAATATATACTTTTTTTGGCAATAGTATAAAACGCTGGGCTATGCTAAGTGACGATTCATCTGAAAAATATTTGATTACCCTTAAAAAGGTATGTCCTACCAGATGGTCTTCTAGGAACGACGCTTTATTAGCAGTAAAGAAAATTTTTTTACTAATCATGAAAACTTTGTACCAACTAAATTTAATTTCAAATAAAAAAGATGAACGTGAAGAATGTAAAAGTATAATTAATATTTTAGAGAGTTTTGATTTCTTAGTGCTCGTTACATTTTTTTCTTCACTATTTGAAATTATTAATCCTGTTTCTAAAGCTCTACAGCATGAAAATAATGACTTACAGAAATCTAGTATTTTATTAAGTAATCTTTTAAATAGACTGTGCCAATTAAGAAATCAGAATTCATTTAATAGTTTGCTAAATGAATCCAAAGATTTAGCAAAAAAGTGGGGGGTAACAACTGTTTTTAAAAACAGTAGGCGAAAGATAACGAAGCGTTTTTTTGATGAGTTATCACAAGATGAGAGAATTTCCGACCCGGAATCCTATTTCAAAGTCAATGTATACTATTGCTGTTTAGATATATTAATTTCTCAAACTAAAGAAAGATTTCAGAGCCTTTGCAACCTGAGTAGTATATTCGAAATATTACAACCGGAGAAACTCCTATCTTCTTCAAGCGAAGAGATATTAAACGCTTCCGGAAAACTGTCTGCTAAATACAGTAAAGACATCTCACTTAATCTTTGTGACCAATTAAAGGCTCTAAAAACATGCTTAAATTCTGAAATTAAAAAAAATTATTCCATTAAAGAACTCATTGAATTATTGCTAGTAAAATGTTATTGTTATTGCTAGTTATTGCTAGTCTTGCATCCAGTTTTCCCGAGGTAATCACAGCATGCTTTTTATTCTTGACCCTTCCAGTTACAACCGCAACGGCAGAAAGAAGTTTTTCAAAATTAAAACTAATAAAAAATTACTTAAGAACTTCGATGGGACAAGAACGGCTGTCAGACATCTCACTATTGTCCATAGAGGCAGAAACTTTAGAAAAACTAAAATCATCATCAGCCATAAATGATTTAATAAATCAGTTTGCCGATAAAAAGGCAAGGAGAGTGAATATTTAAAATTCGATTTTTATTTGTAAAATGGGTAAATTATGTGATAAATAAATATTACTTCTCACAATATTTTTTTTCTTTTGTGAAAAATCTTTACCTCCATATAAGGGCCTCCAAAAAAATTTTTATACGGGGCCCCGACAAGGCACGCTACGCCACTGAATGCAGACTCGTTTTTTTTTAATAGAGCCAACATTATCATAAACATCATAAATCTTTATCTTTACTATAACTAAGCTAAGCATGCTAAAAGAAAAAATAGAACTAATGTAAAGTAGGATTTGATAAATAGATAGATAAAGTCTCACTTAAACAGTTCCCTAACACAAGGAAAAACCTGTAGTGTGTGTGGATTCTTTACCAAACTTTTACTTATTAAAATAAATTAAATTAAGATCTCAAAAAAGAATATGCTGCTCTTGGCTACAATATATGGAAATGTCAGATTTTTATTTCGAGCTTACACAGATTTAGGTGATTGTATTGATAGGTTTTACCTCCAGAGTTTTCAAGAATAATCTAAGAGTGAATAGATAAAACTATACATATATCAGGGGTCCATGCTACCTCAGATAGCTTCATCAAATACTATATTTTTATCAGTAACTAGCTGACCCGCCCGCGGCTTCTCGTACACGTGGTATCTCAATAAAACATTACCCTCCTGTGCAGTCGCGTAGTGTATCCTATGTCTCAAGTCCATTCATAATCTATCTAGGTATTATACCAAATTCCAACGAAATCGGCCAAGCCGTTTCGTCGTGAAAAGGTAACAAACAAACACAGAGACAGAGTTACTTTCACATCGGTATGTACGTAGATTATAACCTGGACTAACATAGGCTACTTTTTATTGACAAACAACGCGTGCAAAGCCGCTGGCGGAAGCTAGTTATACATATAAACCTTCCTCTTGAATCACTATATCCATTGCTGAAGACTACATTAATATCCGTTGAGTAGTTTAAAAGATCTAAGGTAACAGACAGCGGAAGCGACTTCATTTTATACTATGTAAAGATACTGCAAATTTTACATAGTATTAATAAATGCATGTAAAAAGTTGAGGCTGTAAGCTAAAGTGCCGAGTGAAGTGAAAACACGACATATATTAATATCTAAGTCACGTCCAAAACATACAATAACTGTTCATGAGATCGCGAAACTTTACATACTTATTGATATCTATGTATATGATGGAAGTGCTAAGTGTTTAGATATATACTGGAATAAAAGATTATTTTGTATAAATAAAATGTGTTCACTGTCGGACCTCGAATTAGTCTCTGTCGGACCTCGAATTAGTCTCTCTCGCACGGTTCGCATCTTCGCATAGAGTGACACAGACAGTCGCATAAAATACTTATTATAGACCTAATTAGAAATGTTGATATTACAGATAAACTATGTTTAATTAACGATACCTCGTAGATAGAAGCGATAAATGAATAGAATATGTTTCATACAAGCGCAAAAGCAAACGCAGATGTTGATAAAGCTTAAAATGAACACACATAAGATGCCTAGATAGATACTAAATATAGATTTCAAGTGCCTATATTTCGACCCCGTTTTTTAAGTTATTAGCCATAATTAAAACTGAACTTTGACAAAATTCACAAGGTACACCAGTGACCCAACAGTGCTTAAATTTGGTATGCGTGTAGCTTTAGTAACAGAAATATAGAGAAATGTATAGCTTGATGCGTAGCCGTGTGTACAAGCTCTGCTTAGTTTGGGGCTAGATAGCGCTGTGTGAAATGTCCAGCAATATTTATTATATTATTTATTAATAAAAGTTGTTTAGATTTGACGGCACGTAATGAAGTAGTAGGGCTAGTATACTAGATAGTAGGTACCTGTCTATAGCATGCTCGTGCAAGGCCGATACGAGCGCGTTGTCCTCCACTGAGGCTGATGCCTCTCTCTCCGACCAAGGTGGAATCTCCGGCCGGGAGTAACTCGAAGTCACGCAGAAGGGCGCACGCCGTCACAGTCTGGTGAAAAAAAAAGGTTATCACACTAATATTATGGGAAAGTTTGGATGCTTGTTTGTTACTCAATCACGTCGTAACGACTGACTGAACCGATTTAAATGAAATTTAGTGTGTACGTAGATTATAACCTGGATTAACACATAGGCTAACAATCCCGTAAATCATGGTCCCGTGGGATAAAAATGGGGTGTCAAGTCAAGTTGCAACAGCGAGTTTAGATTTCTAGGTTACCTACACATTTAGTACTGTAACGCCCACGAATCTTTGAAGCTATATATTTCTAAAACGAATCTTTGTATCAAAGAGATGTTTAGGAATCCTTATAGTGTTTTGAAATACCTAATAAACGATAGGACACAGAACGGGGTGAGTGAGTAAGAATCCCAACTTCCATATAGGGGGTAGTTTTTTTTATTGACAAACTCGACAAACAAGTTTTTTTTATAATTTTAATTCCATAATATCCTAGGCTACTAAAACGTATCATCAATTCATGCATGTCAAGCTTTACGTACAGCACCCAAAGTGTATGAATAAATAACTGCAATGTAACTGATCGGTCAAAACAGATCGACACCCTCTGTCCACTAAAATACATTGCAAAGATCCATTGATGGATATTTTTGCACCTTTATGTCAGACGGACAAGTTCGACTATTTACGGACACCTAAATTATAACTCAAAACACTCACATAAGACGAGACCGAAAAACTGACTATCATCCATCATGCAACAGGTTCTCCAATTTCCACACCTCACACTCACACAAACAGCAATCCTTGCCCAGACAAGAAGGCACAGCCATTCAAAACGTCTTAATCATTCCTAAGTTTATCAAGCTCGCTTTCAAGCGACATTATGAAATTGCCACCCATCATCCGAATCCTTTGGTACATAGTATTCCGGTCTATCCGATAGATCCGCCCGCGAACAAAACCCTCCCGTCCGTCGTCCGAGACACGTTCTCGGAGACCCGGATGACGAAATCACCTCCGCTAACGCGGAAGAGATTTCTGAGTCATCTACATTAGACAGAGCAAACACTTCACAGATACACCGACCTCGCCGGCGAGGTCGACGAGTCCCTTCAGTCGCCGCCTATATGAGATACAAGCACTTATTCGGGCGTTTCTCTCCTATCCCCATGCTGGCAACAGCCCAAGCCGAGGTTCGTACCTAAGTGGTGACCTTGCGCTAGTTGCCTCATCTAAAACTTACAGAGCTGAGCGCCTTCTGCGCTCGACAAAGTTCGGTTAAGCTGCAACGGCTTCAGAGGACAACAGCAAGATTAGTCCATTCGAAAAAAAAACCTCACAATACCCATTTCCTATATTTTTTGAGTATAGGTACACGAGTGGGCAGTATCCTTATCCACTTTGTGTTGTCACCATTAATTCCATATTCGAAAATCCAGAGTTTCCAAGATGTACCTACCTATCTTGGCCATGCCTAGTTTGTAACCCGCAAAGACATGCATATTAATTACATAATTATCATCTTTCTATCATTGCAGTATGTATTCTTTATTTTTATCTTTAGCTGAAATTATTCACTTGTATTTGTTTACTTGTATCTGTCTCTTAATATATTTATCTTATCTTATGTTGGTTACCCGTCGTCCCTATGCCCTTACTATCTGTAGGATTAGTATGTCGATTCTTTGTCGTTTTTTCTCGTACCACGTTTCTTTGTCTTCTCTTCCGAGAAACGGCATTGTCTATTACAAAGTTTTTATTATCTATAATATAAAAATGAATCGCAAAATGTGTTGGTAAGCGCATAACTCAACAACGCTTGGACCAATTTGGCCAATTCTTTTTTTGTTGTATTTCTTATTGTCAGGAGACGGTTCTTATGAAAGAAAAAAAAAGAAAATTGCACGCAAAATTAGAAAATTTAAGAATACTTAACCACCATATAAAATTATTTATAATCTATCCTTAGCGCTTTTATAATGTATAACCTTATGACGTTTGACATAGAATTGTGTTGGTAAGCGCATAACTCAACAACGCCTGGACCAATTTGGCCAATTCTTTTTTTGTTGTATTTCTTATTGTCAGGAGACGGTTCTTATGAAAGAAAAAATTAAGAAAATTGCACGCAAAATTAGAAAATTTAAGAATACTTAACCACCATATAAAATTATTTATAATCTAACCTTAGCGCTTTTATAATGTATAACCTTATGACGTTTGACATAGAATTGTGTTGGTAAGCGCATAACTCAACAACGCCTGGACCAATTTGGCCAATTATTTTTTTGTTGTATTTCTTATCAGGAGAAGGTTCTTATGAAAGAAAAAATTAAGAAAATTGCACGCAAAATTAGAAAACTTAAGAATACTTAACCACCATATAAAATTATTTATAATCTAACCTTAGCGCTTTTATAATGTATAACCTTATGACGTTTGACATAGAATTGTGTTGGTAAGCGCATAACTCAACAACGCCTGGACCAATTTGGCCAATTATTTTTTTGTTGTATTTCTTATTGTCAGGAGAAGGTTCTTATGAAAGAAAAAATTAAGAAAATTGCACGCAAAATTAGAAAATTTAAGAATACTTAACCACCATATAAAATTATTTATAATCTAACCTTAGCGCTTTTATAATGTATAACCTTATGACGTTTGACATAAAATTGTGTTGGTAAGCGCATAACTCAACAACGCCTGGACCAATTTGGCCAATTATTTTTTTGTTGTATTTCTTATTGTCAGGAGAAGGTTCTTATGAAAGAAAAAATTAAGAAAATTGCACGCAAAATTAGAAAATTTAAGAATACTTAACCACCATATAAAATTATTTATAATCTAACCTTAGCGCTTTTATAATGTAACCTTATGACGTTAGACATAGAATTGACAGAATGCGTGCTGCAAATATCGTCAAAGAGGATGTAAAAAAAATGAATATCGTTTGAAACAGATGCTTCGGTAGGAGTTATCCCGAGATATTGCTGTTCGTTAGTCTCGCTAAAACTCGAGAACGGGTGGAGCGATTTGGCTAATTTTGGTATTGAATTATTTGTGGAGGTCATTCATTTTCTCATACATAATGATGGCCGGGGACAACAATTGACAATTCTACCAGGGTGACTTATATTGACAGCCCGCGTTATACCTATGCATGTCAAGCCGATACGAAGTTCGGCGGGATCACTAGTATTATGTAAAAAGATGATACTTAATATTGCGTTATTTTACCTACACCTAATGTCATTTTAGGACGACTTGCGCAACGATACCTAAACGTATTTAGTGGCTATATGATTTAAGGAGTTATCAAATCATACAAATACGTTAAATTTAAATAGGTTTAGTCGCTAAATACGTTTAGGGATCATCGTGCAAGTCGGCCTTAGTCTTCCGGCCGTAGTTCTTAATAGAATTAGATAGTCGACAAAACCTTTGTCCCTGGTCATTCTAAGCTAGGGTTGCCAAATGTCCCGTTTTCCCAGGATATGTCCTGCTTTTTGGGGTGTCTTGTGCTGTCCTGGATAGTTTTTTAAGAAGCGTCCTGAGTTTTTAAAGGGTCCTGTGTTTTAAAATTCACGTGCTACTCTCTCCTACGTGCTACTGTCTCCAATCGTTTTATCACTGGGTCCAAGAAGCAACGTGGAAAGCTTTCTGTACCTTTTCCAACGAGCTCTCATGAAGATTCCAAACACACTAGTGCGTCCTGGTTTTATACTGAAATGTCCTGATATTTCTACCTTCAAATCCTGGATTTCAGAATTTGGTGATGGCCTATCCTAAGCAATTGTTTGCTTTTTCCGATCAATTTATGGTAATGCGCAATAATCATCTGTTATTAGATTTAAGAGCGTAGGCTAACAGTCTAAATAAATAAAAGCTTAAACTAGCTGTTACCACTTGTAGACTCCATAAAGTTAGTAAATCGTTTAAAAGGCAAGGTGTTCACTTTTATAACGAACTCCCAAGTGATCTACAAAAATTGACAATTAACAAATTTAAAAACGCAATTAAACAAAATCTTTATAAAAAAACTTACTATAAAATATCGGATTATTTAGATGATAGAGAAGCTTGGGATTGAAATTGAAATTGCTCCAACTCGTTCAAAATGTTACAATTCAGACGTAATTTATTTCCTGTATTGTTATGTATTCTAAACGGATCATTAAAAAAACAACCAGCCTTGTTTCTTGCCTTTCTTTCCTGGCATGGTCGCGAAGGAACAGGTAGTAAAATTGACGTTTCAAAGTGATCCTTCTGATTTTAACTAATAAAAGTTTTTACTTTGACTTATATCCAAAAGCATTTCAAAGAAGTCTATATTCTTGGAAAACTGGCAAACAATACACACAAATCGAAATTAAAATAAGTGTGTTTATTTCGAGCAATGAGAGGAAATAACAGTGCTTATTCGTGTAATCTTAAACAAGAGTCCATGTGTCATACATACATAGGGTACCCTACTTATTAAACTGTCCAGTCACAATAAATAGCGCTTAATCAGAACGCTATTAATAGGTTACAATGTGAGTGAAAAATAAACAGAATGGGCCAAATATGTTTAATGGCGGGTTCCTATATCCGTCGGTAACCGACTACGACTCGTATCTCCTTGAAAAAGTGTGAAACTAGTGTCAAACTGTTGACACTTTATAGTTTAGTACGAGTCGTAGCTGGTTACCGACGGATATAGGAACCCGCCATAAGTAGGTACTTATGCTATTTAACTAATAGCCTGCGACACTTCGAAAACTTTTTCAGTTAGACCTACACCAAAATTATTCGTATGTGATTTCCTGCTGAAGTGCAGTGCATTTGTTCAATTAGATAGACGTGTACCTTTTCCTACTAGATAGATTTAAAGATTTCGGAAAACATACAATCCACTCGAATTTTAAAAATAAACATAATATTGTAAAACTAACTAACATTATGAAACTATTTGTAAAAATTCTACGAGTTTACCTTTATTTTATTTAGTTATCTCTGCACATAAGATAAAACTGTACTAACGCGCCGGCGAACACTGAGCGCAACTTCAACTCGGCCACGTCAAAAACTTCGGCATGAATATCGCTATCCCTGTTTAGTGACGAAGTTTAGCCACGCAGAGCGACAGTGATAGCAATAGAACGATTCTAAATTTGATTAGATTTTGACCGTGTTCCGTAATACCAAAAATGATGACTGAAAACTTGTTGTATTTTTCTCATTGTGTTGTTATTCTGTAACTAGACGATATAATCTATGTTTCCATGACTAGGATACGTAAGCTGTTGTTTTTAATACGAAACAATTAGGTTGAAAACAGGTCTTTTATGACGTAAAAACATGCAGAATGCGATACGCTTCTATTTCATTTTAGGTAAGTATTTTGATCTAATATATGGTTGGGAACCTAGATAAATACTATTCAAATTAAAATAATACCTTATTAAGGTAAAAATATGCTCCAATTAGAAATGATCTTGGTAGTACGTGTTGTATGGGCGATTGTTCCTCCGGTGCCCCCTTAAAGACTTGACAATGTATTTATATGTAAACAATAGTAATAACACTTCCGGACAAGACAAGACTTCTTATCTATAACTAAACATGTGCTTTATTTGATAAAAATTATTGGTCAAACAATATAAAAAAAAAACTAGCTGTTCCCGCGACTTCGTACGCTGTGTGTATGTAATCTAGAATTAAAGGTAAGCTCGCTGTTGTAACTTGACTTCACCCCATTTTTATCCCATGGGAACTGATTTATTGGATAAAAGGTAGCCTATGTGGTGATCCAGGTTATAATCTACGTCAGAGGTTCCCAATTTTATTTGGCCATGGAACTTTAAAATTGATCATACCTTTTTGGAGGAACCCTAGCTGGCTATTTTGATAGCTAAAGTGTTTACCTTGTAGTTTGAATGTATTCATGTTAGACTCGAAGAATCAACAAATTATAAATGAAAATAATTATTATAAGTATTGCAAATAATTTATTGTAACAAAGAAATACAATGTACCTAGGTAATAATTTATTGTGAAGAATTAAATTGTTTCACATTATTTCTTATAATAGCCGTAAAATTAGGCTTTATGTCTGACAATTGAACGCAAACCAATCTCGCATCGGTAAGTCTTCACAAACTTAATCAGAACCAGGACAGCTTTCTCAACGATTGCCGGTTATCTTAAGACGATCTTCGATCTTTAAGTACAATTTTAGTAACGTTTAAGTACAACTTTAACTCTCGGACAGACCGCGGAAACCCTGTTACCCATCCACGGAACCCCAGGGTTCCGCGGACCACCTTTTAGGAATCACTGATCTACGTATACATATACCAAATTCCATCGAAATCGGTTCAGCCGTTACGGCGCGATTGAGTAACAAACAAACAAACATCCAAACTTTCGCGTGACAATATGATTTTTTTAGAGGGTCGGGCGTCCTAGCTTGGTTTAATCTTGATTGATCGATTCAATACATTACATTAGTACAGTACATTCATTGTGGCAATGTCAATAACCGATTCAGTATTTTCATCTATCCTTTAGCGTCATGTTATCAAGAAGCTACATCGTCACCGACAGATAAAATATATTAGAATTTTGTCACTTTAAGAGTCTAGACTTTTGGTATTAAATATCTCACCTTCTTGTACCGTGTTTTGTCGTAAGGCAGTCCAAAGAGGATGTTCTGTCTGATGGTCGCTACGAACAGCCAGGGTTCTTGACTCGCGTACGAGATACGAGCACCTCCTAAGCTTAACTTTCCATGGGTTAGCGGAAGCTCTCCGAGAATCACTTGTAGCAGAGACGACTGAGGAACAAATAAAATAAATTAGTTACTGTACACGGCTACACATCAAGCTATACATTTCCAGTATAAGCTGATCTCGCATTGTGTAGGTTTTTCGTAGAATGAGAGGTCAGCTTATACTGGTAATGTATAGCTTGATGTGTAGCCGTGTGTACAAACTATTACGATAAGCGAAGTCGTGGGAAACTAAAAGATTACAATTGAAAATATAAGTGTGCGAATAGCCAGCTGAGACGCAGGAGGCAGCGGGTTCGAATCCCGCCGCGGAACAAATGTTTGCATGATCTACAGATATTTGTTCCGGGTCTGGATGTTTTTCTATATATTATACGTATGTATTTACAAAAAAAAGTATATAAGTATTAGCTATCTGGTTCCCATAGTACAAGCTTTGCTTAGTTTGGGGCTAGATAGCTCTGTGTGAAATGTCCAACAATATTTATCATTCTAAATCATAAAACTAGAGGTTCTCTATTCGAAGTTAACTATTGAATGAACAAGGCCTCGCCAAATTTAAATCTATTCATGATAGAAACCATCTTTTGTTATCTTATCTACATAACTACTATGACGTCATTGGCAGTGAGAACTCAATTATTTGATTCCGAACGCAAATATCTTTTATTTCAGGTTGGAGGACAAGGACGTAGCTTTGTAACAAAAATTAATTTTATCGTGCCTTCCATCGGATAAAAATTAGGTACTTAGCAAAATAAATTATTACGACACGTACATTCATTTCCGTTGGAGAGACAAAGTAAGGACACTTAAAAATGAAATAACGTGTTTAAATATAAACAGGCAGAAGTAACATTTATTTATTTGTAATTAGGATTTCGAACGGTATAATTGCGAAATATCTACAATAATTATTATACAATTAATTAAGTACACATAAAAATCAACACTAATATAAGAATCTTCAAATTTAGGCAAAATCAACAAAAAAATAGCGAATCTGTATAATGTACTGAAAATGTGTTAGATTGTTCACAACATTAGGAACTAACTTCTTAGAAAATGTGTGACGCGTCGCGCGAACTTTATAAACGATTATGAACAAGGGCGTACTTCTTATGGCTTTTCCTTTGCGTATAACAAAATTTATTACAATCAAGCTAATACATATTTTAGTTATTTTTAAAAATTATGTACCTTCATCTAAGTTTTATTCTGCCTATCTAAGCTTATTTCCCAAATAAGGTGCTAGCAGCTTACTTAAATCGCAATTCTGACGGCAAATCACGTCTATATAGGTAGCTTACCTTTCCAGCTCCAACCAGTCCAGCAATGCCGACAAAGTCTCCAGGCTTCGCCGTGATGGTAATATCCCTGAGAGTCGGCACAATAGGATCCTCCTGCCAGCTAGCACTAATGCCAGATAGCACCAATCCAGTCGGCTTCGGCCGTTCCTTCTCAACAACAGCTTTTTCAGATCCGTTTGTAATACCCTTTGTGTATTCTAACGCCGGCGATGGCGCTAATTCATCTAACATTAGGAATTCCTAAAACAAATGATCATTTGTATTTGGTGAAGTAAAACAACTGGTGTTACAGCTAGTACTCATCAACCATTGTGAAATTTCTTAAGCAAAGAATGTTTGGCACTTGTTATGTCTGCATACAATAAACAGCTAGTCAAATACAAAAGATTTTATATTCCAAGGTCAAAATAAGCGTGAAATTATATTCTAAGTTCATAGAAATATTGTCCCAATCGTATGGGATCAAATTTTAAAATTCCAATGACAAAACAAGATTGAAGTGATATTCTGCAATCGTAGAAATAAATATCACATCTGTTTAGTTTGGACTTGCGGTCAAATTGTGTCTATTTCCTATCTTAAACTTATTTCACACGGGGGCAGAACAGTGAGGCAGAACAGTGGGCAGCACGGTATTGTTACTGTTTGAACGCACAGAATAGTACTGTCTTGACAGTAACCAAGACAGAACAGTTAATAGCCCGCCGGTCTATTTTTTCGGGGCAGTTTGCTTCCCCCATCACCTTTCTCGCTCGTCTGTCTTGTGATTCATTCGACTCGTGTGAACGCAATGGCAGTGCAGTCTAATGAGCAGGAAATTGTGCGCGCGCGCGTTTCGACTTCTTTTGCATTTGGTGTGGTTTGTTTTACTTATAATTTGTTTATTTTTATATTAAAAAAGGGAACCTCCTAAATTATCAGTGAACGAAACTATAAGACTTTACAAAGAAAAAGAGTGTTTCTGCCAAAGTGACTGTTCAATATCGGAATAAAGCTGATGGATTGAAAATTCTTTATTGCACAAAATACATAAATATGAACATAGGCGAACTTAATGCTAGCGAGCATTATCTTCCAGTTAACCTTTGCGTAGTTTTGAAATATTTTTGTAGGTAGTGCATGACATAAAGTAGCAGGAAAAATGTTATAATAAAAAAATAAGACTAAGATATATTGAGAATACGAACTAAACATATATATATATATATGTAAAGAAATCGTACCTATTCCTTAGAATTTGAATTGTGTCGCGTGTAAAATACCGAACTAAAAGTGTTGTGGATTGCCTAATAATGAAGAATAAGCTTTAATGTCGTTTCTTTGTTTACAGTTAGGTGTTTTGGTATTGTGTAATAGTGTAAATAGTTTAAGATTTTAGAGATTTTTCAATAAAATAAAATTTTTTGTTTACAGAGCAACACATCATTGTTTATTTCGTGGGTCAGTCCTGTTGAATAGATGATAAATAATCTTATATATATATATATAGAGTATTTTCCAAAGCTGCGCGAGATTCTGCTCTGATTTGGATAAGAGATTCTATGGGAATACCAAATATGACTATTTACACACTCAATAAGCTCATCCAGAGCTATTTGTGCAGCAATTTTTAGTAAACGGCGCAAATATTGCTGTTGTCGTCGTCGACGCTTCATCGCTCACTTGGACTGTCCCGACTGTCCTTTACTCCTATATTTAAACGATACTGTCCTTCCCAACTATTCTGTCCTACTGTTCTGCCCCCGTGTGAAATAAGCTTTATGCTCATTGTTTACGCATCGGTCGGGAAATACGTCAATCGCTCTAAACAGATTCAAGCTCAGAAATCATACTCTTCAAACCTTGAAGGTCACAAGAAATAGTGAATAAATATTTGACTTTCATTTTAGTCATTGTTCCAACTCCACTGACCGAAGTAGATAACTGGATCGACACTTGTACAAAGCTACTGCGCAAACAATGTGGTCATTAACCGGAATTATCAGTAGGTTATAATATAACTCTTATGAGACACCGCGATATCATTCCCAGTCCAGCTGATCTGATGTACTTAGCCGCTAAGTTATGCACTGTGATAGAGTGGAATCCGCTAAGACTTGTATCTATCACAGTGTGACTATCACATTGTAAAATGGCTAAAAATATATCGCAATTGAATCTTTTGAGTAACAAAAAATATCTCGTTAATGAATATGTACCTAATGTATCTCGTTTTATGTATAGGTATATAAGTAAGTATGTATAAGATGGCATTTAAATATCAGTTTGATGTACCTACCTAATTATATGCTCTTTAAATTTTACTTAGAAAACTTGCGTGATTTATTTCAATTTCCGAAACACCGATAAAACGGTACATGATAAAACCCGTATTTATAATGTTAATGCGGCAGATTCACTCACCTCAATTCTTCTAACAGAAACCATAGTCTCAGCCAGAAAAGCGAGAGCCATCGGGAAAAATATATTGCACGCCAATTGCAGTAAATTAAAGTATTGTACTAAGGAGAAGGTGATTTCAGCTCGGATGTTGCCGCCCAGAACAACGTATGCAACCACCGCTGAGTAAAGGATGAACCTTTCGGTGAACACGCTAAGAGCTGTCGAGAAACCCTTGATCATCGATGTTCGCATGATGAAGTTCACTTCCATTCTGAAATATATATAAAAGGATTAATACGCGAAAAGATCATGATATTTATCAACGGATGTTGTCGGTCGTAACACCGCTAAACTGTACGTGACGGCTCGCGTTTGACCACGATGTTGCATGATGTACCTAAGTATTATACTTGGAAGTGCCGGTTCGTTCAAATACTAGACCGCAAGGAAGTTTTAAAACAAGATTGTCGAATGACCAGCCTAATGGCTAAGTTCAGGCTTTGATTACAAACAAGTTTATAATAGAGTTCAGGGAGTATATTGGGCATAGCAAATTTTAATATCATAAATGTACATTATACGTGAGATTTAAACATAAAAAAATAAAATTTAAATATATCGTCTACATGTGAATTGGGTCATGTAAACCATTCGACAAAACAAGGACCAGACAATAGTCAGACGACACTTCTTTCACAATAGATTTAAGTAGGTAAGTACACAGAATAACTGAAAATATTTTTAAATCTTACTTTCGTAGTTTTGCGACCAATTTTTCAAAAGGCTTTTCCCAGGCATACATTTTGATGACTTGGACACCATTCACAAGTTCGCTCATTACTTTCACTCTCTCGTCCGTGCGCTTTGCAATTTTTCCTCGAAGCGCTCCTTGGCGGTTGCTCAAATATGCTATAAAAAGTGTAAGTGAGTACTGTTAATCTGACTGAAATGAATAACAAATAACTAAGGTTGCTACAATCAGTAAATAATTTTTCACGGAGAAGATTTCGTGTTAGATGTTATACTAATACTAATTTCCTATTATTATAATAGGTTGGGGGAAAAGTCTTTTCGCGTTATAGTATGTATGAACTTGTAATACAATCTATTTGGCTATTATACTATTTGTATCTGGCTGGTTTTGGTATCATTCAAATTTTAATTTTTAAAGAAGATAATTTCAAATTCAAATTATGAAAATATGTGATTTTTATTTGTTTTTCGTACTATAAAGATGAGTGAATCTAATGAAGAAATTCGATACATTTTAAAATTTTACTACAAAAAAGGTAAATTTGCAACGCAAGTCGCGAAAAAAAATTGCGATGTTTATGGACCTAGTGCTGTTTCTGTGAGAGTAGCACAAATTTGGTTTAAGCGTTTGCAATCCGGAAATTTTGATGTCAAATCAAAGATGCACGTCGCTCTGGTCGCCCTATTACGGATAAAATTCATGTCATTTTTGAAAAAGTGGAGCAAGATCGGCATATCAGTAGTTACGACGTAGCTAAAGAACTGGGAATTGACCACAAAATAGTTTTGGCGCATTTGAAAAAAAACTGGGTACACAAAAGCTCGATATTTGGTTACTCTACGAGCTCACTGAAAGAAAACTAATGAACCGTGTACTCATTTGTGATTCTTTATTACGACGTAATGAAACCGAACCATTTTTGAAGAAGCTGATAACTGGTGATGAAAAGTGGATCACGTACGACAAGAACGTGTAAACCCGGGTTAACTCGCAACAACGTGATGCTGTGTGTGTGGTGGGATTGGAAGCGCATTATTCATTATGAGCTGTTACCACCAGGCAGGACCATCGATTCTGAACTCTACTGCGAACAACTGATGAGATTAAAGCAAGAAGTTGAGAGAAAGCGGCCGGAATTAATCAACAGAAGGGGTGTGGTTTTTCATCATGATAACAAAAAATAAAGAGAGTTTGGCTGGGAGGTGTTAATGCATCCGCCGTATAGTCCTGACCTTGCACCTTCAGATTTCCACCTGTCTCTTCAGAATTCTTTAAGCAGTGTCAGGTTAACATCACGAGAGGACTGCCAAAACTACTTGTCACGGTATTTTGATCAGAAGCCCCAAAATTTCTTTAGCAATGGGATCATGTCCCTACCTACAAAATGGCAAAAAGTTATCGAACAAAATGGTACCTACATAATTTAGTTAAATGTAAATAAACTATATTAAACAAAGTTTTGAATTTTCTTACAAAATGCGAAGAAAACTTTTCCCCAATTTAATTTAATAAAGAGAAAAGATTTGTCTATACTAATATTATAAAGAGGAAAGATTTGATTGTTTGTTTGTTTGCATTAAATAGGCTCCGAAACTACTGGACCAATATAAAACATTATTTCTCTGTTGGGAAGCTACACTATTACCGGGTGGACATACCTAGGAAAACTACTGCGTATTGGTCAGCTAGTATTTTATAGAGGAAAGATTTGTATGTTTGTAACGAATAAACTCAAAAACTACGGGTCCGATTTCAAAAATTCTTTCACTATTAGAATGCTACATTAACCCTGAGTAACATAGGCTATATTTATTACTAGAAGAAATTAGGGATCTCTACTAAAATTTAAATAATGTAACCCAAGGTGTAAAAAAAAATTAAAATTAACAATAAAAAAGGTTTAAAAAATAAATGTCCACCCGTACGAAGCCGGGACGGGCCGCTAGTCGTTTATAATAAGCCGCATAGGTGGATTTCAAATCCTTGTATATCTGTAATTTATCAACGAAGCTCAAAAAAGGATCATGAATGAATGTAGATTAGCTTACCTTGAACCAGAACAGTTTGCAGGAATATAACGGTCAAAGCAGCGAGGGTAGCCCACGCTACATGTTGCCAGACCAGGTAAGACACCACTGGTACTACGATAGGCATCACCCAAATATAGTTCAGGAACAAAGTCACCATATCAAAACGGTTTACATCGTTGGACATTAGATTTATCACTTGGCCAGGTTCGGTTTTACTCATACCGTTACGATCCAGTTTCAATATCTAAAAATAACATCGTACATTCTTAGAATCATCAGCATACATATATTTGTTAGAAAATGCATGTTAGGGATGGGATCATGAACTTAAGTTTGCTTGCTATGTGTATACAAATAAAATTGAATCACTTCATTACTCGAAAGTTTCTTATTTTGAAATAGTATACGCGAATATTATTGTCCCTTAAAGCTTGTGTGCATTGTGTTGCATTCACTACACATAGGTTCGGAATCTATTTTAATATTACTCGCGTTTTGCGTTTGTCGAAGTGGTGCCGATGGCTTGGCAAGTAACGAACCACGGCTTTCGTTCGACCCAGGTTTTCTGATATCCCTCTCAAACGGCGAAGGAAAACTTCGTGGAGAAACATAGATCCTCTAAGTATAACTTAGACAATAGTATCAAATGTTTAAGTCTCTGCCAATTTTGTACCTCCCTAGCTACTATATAGAGATTAGCTTTCATATTAGCTCCCAAGGATTTTTTGTCAGATTACTTCCATATACAGTTAGGCAGCTATTTATACTAAACATAGTTCTAAGACAACACAGAGCACTTCCCTATAGCACTGAAAATACTAACAAAAGACGAAAAGATATCGTCCGCACTAACAACACCCCAGTTAAGCATGCTTTTGCATCCAGATTTCTAATGTTCCTAGGACCATTGCTGTACAACAGACTAAATCGTAAATTGAGCATCCACTCAATGAACTTTTCAAACTGTTAAAGAGCCTTACAGACTGCTCTATCCAATCTATCTTACGAGGGAACTGAGGAGCTACTAACCGTATAAAGTAAGATTTTAAAGATTGTATAGTACGTAAACTCATACCTGCCAAGTTTGCAATTAGTTTATTTAGTTATTTTTATTGATTATGTAAATAGATTCTAAGTTTTGTTAATTTGAGTATTCATAAGTTACGCCAGTCCAGCCGTTTTCGCCTGAGATACAGGTTTTCCTAGTTCAGGCAATGCATAAAATCTAACCTATAAGTAGATATTAATCCCTAATGTTAATCTTAGCAATATGAAAAATGAATAAAGATTTATTTATTTATTATATAAGTTGGTAACTGACCTAAAGCTAAATCTAACAGGATACACAAATAAAGTAACTTACCTTTCTATACATTAACGAGCAGCAAGCTATCCTTACTCTCATGCCCACCCGGCCTTGGTTCAGATTTAAATGGTTCAGGATCAACGAAGAACACACACTCAAAAAGTTCATAACGAAATTGTACACATGAGCATATTTGTACTCTTCATCGGTTTTGGTTCCAGAGAAGTAACTAATGAAAAGACCTAATGAGTAAGGGATAGAGGGCCTGAAAACAGAAACATGTATTAAAAACTCGGTTTCTATAGTCATTTCTGAGGTAAAATTATTTCGGGATGAAAGAAACATTGAATTATATCTTTGACAACATCTTTAAAAAGACTTCGGTGATTTTTTTTTTATAATTATAAATATGTAAAAATATAAATATGTATAGAAATATATACAAACCATAATACGATGAATAATACGCCACAAAACAGTCCACAAAGCATATATTCGACCCAAAAGGAACTTATCAATGCTTTGGATAAGCTCGGCTTCACGCCTTTCTTTTTAGCGTTTTCAAGTTCTTTCTCCCAGGCTTCCTCCAGGCGGTCTCCGAGACGCCCGGAGTAGTCATCCTCACGAGCTTGCCACAGGTCTTCTACAGTCAGTCCTTGTTTGTATCCTCTCCGGAAAAGCGAAAAACTCGGTCTGGAATGAGCAATGATGTCACAACCAAGAATTAACTAAAGATGACTTGACTATATTCAATAGATTGCTGAATCGTAAGTCATTATTACAAATGACCTTGCCGGGTAGTGCCCAAATTCAAGACTTATATGTATATTGTTTCTTGTTAGTACGTATAATGATCGTTTTAGAAGATCCTAAGGTTATTGAATATTAAAATTTGCAAAATTGTTTATGTTACTGACATATTTTTTGTATCATTCGATTTGATATTAGATAGTTTACAACATTAAGATAAATCTTAACATCATTGGTTAATAATTACAATATGTTAATTATACCATAAAAATGATGCAAAAAGTTTGTTTGATAAGTTAAGTGTGGGAAGTATGAAAGTATGTAATTGAATGGTAGCCCTAACAATTAATATGTCCGTTATAAAATTAAAAATCATTATAATAATTAATTAGCCTATCATACCTACAGTTCATATCTTGTTCACATTGTAGTAAGAATAATTCTTAACATAAAAATGAGCACAATGGGATTAGCAAACTATGATTGTCTGTCAGCCAGTATTTCTCTTGGCGGGTTCCTATATCCGTCAGTAACCGACTACGACTCGTATCTCCTTAAAAAGTGTCAAACTAGTGTCAAACTTTTGACACGTTTTCAAGGAGAAACGGGTTCCTATATCCGTCGGTAACAGAATACGTTTCGTATCTCCTTGAAAAAGTGTCAAACATTTCACACGTTTCAAGGAAAAACGAGTCGTAGCTGTTTACCGACGGATATAGGAACCTGCCACATTGAGAGAAGGTGCATACATAACGTGACCATTCGTCCCGCTTTGGGCGGGACAGTCCCGCTTTCAGGCTGTCTGTCCCGTTGTCCCCAACCAGAGCAAAAATGTCCCGCTTTTACAATGGGACCAAGTGTTCCAGTTCTGAAAGCCATTTTAATTACAAAGACTAACATCGACAAATCATGTGATAAGATCCATTCCTACTTATAAACTAGACCCTACATTTTAAAAATAATTTGCTCCACCGACAAATACAAAACAGATGCGTCTTCAACCGCAATGTAATGTTAAAATTTCATATTAATATACCTAATATATAGTTTTTCATTTTCTTTTATAATAAATACCCAGTAAAATTAGTTAAATTGTTGTTAATGTTTGATTCCGCAAGCGTCCCGCTCTGACAAAAAAAAAATGGTCACGTTATGCATACAGCGTCGCTAACTGGATGCATATTTCAAGATTGAAATAAAAACTTGTAAGGGGATGGTTTCCGAATAGATTTTATTACAAAAAACAAAAAAAAACTGGGTTGCCTGGTCCGGGAAGCATTAGTGCACCTTTCACGTGCTAGCCGAATGGGATTCTTTTAACCAATTTATTAATTTGATTTACTTATACTTAGGTATATGTTCTGACTTTATTTATTTTATTACATAATATACTATTTTGACATTTTCTACTACAGGTATATTATTATATTTTGACACAACATGACATATCTACCATGGACCATCCTAACACATAATATTCTCACTTGACAACACAATATTCTCAAGGTCTAGTGGCTAAATGGAGCGGTCTCGACAGAATATCAGCGCTTACCATTACGGCGCCGCGCCGGCGGGCATAATGCTGAGTCGAGTCCCATTTACTGCTGTACCACACAGTATCTACCAAGTTCTCTCTCATTTTTGTTTGTTTTACGTTTATAGTGTTTAATTGTTTAATTATTTGTATTTCCTCTGTCTTACAATGTAACTGTATTGTATATTGTGTGCTAATGTAGTGAATAAATGAATGTCTGTGTCTATTAAATGTTGTATGTTTATATAAACGAAATTTTTGAAAATTGTCCTTCTTCTTGTTTTTATATAGGTAAATCTTTAATCATGCAGAGTAGTTATCAGTTAGCGACGTTGTCTGTACATCCAACTGCTATTGTATGTACCTAACTAATCATAAATTATTTCAATCAAGTGGCGTGGCGACTTTGTGATTAGTTCCAATTGTGGATTGAGGCGAACTGACACATGTGAGTTGATGTGAGTATCATACATAACGTAAGGATGGAAGTACCTATCATGTGACGTTATACTAACTAAACATTATGTACTGCATACCTACATAATATGGTGTTCTCAAGAACGAAGAGAAGAAACTCTTAATAGCACTGCATACATTTATAAATTCTTGTATTCACAAAGTTCTTATGGGTGAACAGTAAAATTTTAATGTTCCTGCGTACCTATCTATGTAGAATGTTTGTACGTTCGAGATAGTAAACTTAAATGTTGTTTCAAGGTTTCACCATTTGATTCATTCGAAAATTGCAGTGCATCAAACGAAGTCATACCATAAATAGAATAAATAGCACGGGGGCAAAGAACACACCCTTGTGGCACACCAATCAGACATATATACCTCTACGGCTAATTGCTATAACAGGGTGCGTTTTCTGCCTACTGGAGCGGAACTTATTTAGGCCGGCTTGCACAACGATCCCTAAACGTATTTAGTGACCAAACATATTTAAATTTGACATTATGTTTTTGTATGATTTGACAACTCCTTAGTGGTCGCCGTAGTTTACACGTAGGTACAATACAAGTAGGGTTGCCATTCGTCCGGGTTTCCCCGGATTTGTCCTAGTTTAGACGGCGTCCGGGGAGCGTCTGGGCGGGGTTTTATTTTTAGTCCGGGTTTTAATTTAAGGCCTAGACTCGGGTATAATTCGCTTATTTAGAAGCAATGTTTTGTTCAACAAATTTTGTGCTTTCAATTTGTAATTCATATATGTTATAGTTAAGGATACGTGCTAGAGCGCCTAAATCGTGAAAACACGATTCCGTAAAATTTTCTCGATAGAAAAAAAAATCCAAAGATGACTCCATATTTATCTTAAGACCGTTCTTATGCGATGAATACTTCAATTTAGATCATGAAAGTTTATACAGTGATTCAACATAAGATAAATAAGTGCACTGTAATTTACATTTTCAAAATTCCTTTTATTTTTACCAAAAAATGAAAATACAAATGTAAATTTTTATAATTTTACTAGTGGTCCCGCCGAACTTCTTATCGGCTTGACATGCATAGGTATAACGCGGGCTGTCAATATAAGTCACCCTGGTAGAATTGTCAATTGTTGTCCCCGGCCATCATTATGTATGAGAAAATGAATGACTTCCACAAATAATTCAATACCAAAATTAGCCAAATCGCTCCACCCGTTCTCGAGTTTTAGCGAGACTAACGAACAGCAATATCTCGGGATAACTCCTACCGAAGCATATGTTTCAAACGATATTCATTTCTTTTACATCCTCTTTGACGATATTTGCAGCACGCATTCTGTCAATTCTATGTCAAACGTCATAAAGTTACATTATAAAAGCGCTAAGGTTAGATTATAAATAATTTTATATGGTGGTTATGTATTCTTAAATTTTCTTATTTTGCGCGCAATTTTCTTAGTTTTTCTTTCATAAGAACCTTCTCCTGACAATAAGAAATACAACAACAAAAAGAATTGGCCATATTGGTCCAGGCGTTGTTGAGTTATGCGCTTACCAACACATTTTTACAAAAACATTGAAATTTACGACACAAAATTGATAGATGAGTGGGTGAATTTAAAATCTTTCAGGCAAAAATTTTGAGCCAGCAAGATAAACTTCTAAATGCAAATCAACTTTGGTTACAATTTTTTAAAACACCGAATGCTCATTAAATTCGGAATTATTAAAAATTGGAAAGTTTTTTTTTGTATTCCTGCACATAATGTCGTCGAGAGAGTATTTTCACTAATTACACAACAATGGACGAAAGAAAGAAATTTATTGAAAACAGAGACAGTGTCGTCAATTATCAAAATAAAATACAATTTCAAAGACTATAATTGTATTGATTTTTATAAATTTCTTTTAAGCAAGGAAGATATTCTAAAAGCTATTGGAAAGACTGAAAAATACCAAAAACCTGAAAAGTAAAACAGGCAATTTAGAGAATAAAAAAAAAGGTGACTAATAATAATAGTTTACTAAAACTTTATGGAGATTTGTTTTATTTAGAAAAGTGTGATTGTAAAGTTTAAGTTGATTTTTATACTTTTTTTTAAGAAAAGTTTAAGTTGATTTTTACGAAGTTGAAGAGTATAATTTTTTGTTTTATTTACAGGCAATAAAAATGTAAGATGTAATTTCTTTAAGCTTTGAGATTTTATTGTGTTAGGTAAAAGACTCATTAAAAAAAGTAGATTGTAAGGTTTCCGCAAATCGATGCAAAACAGTAGGTACCTACCTACCGTAGGTATAATTTTGTTTTGTTATTAAAAGTCTTATTAAGTTTTATTTAAGTAATAAAGAAATATAAAAATACTGCTAACAGTTCCTTAAAACTTTAAGGAGATTCTGTTTGGTTTTTTAAGATGTAATATAGTTTAAAATTGTATTATAATAAATAAAAGTTTATTTATGATCATCAAAACTATATTTTATTCTACTAAGCATCTTAGAAAAAATACTCTGTTCAAACGTCCGGGGCGTAAGCTCCAAAATCCGGGGTTTTCACGTTTCTTGTCCTGGTTGACAGGTTTTTGAGATGGCAACCCTAAATACAAGCAATCCCAATTTGTTGTTAGTAGGAGTTATGGATTATCTGGAATCATGGATACGTTATCTTGATGTATATATAAGTTTTTTATGTAATTATCTACTAACACTAGTCTGAAATAAACTTTTTCTTTTTCTAATTCAGATTTTTATTCTCTCTCTTGAGTCCTTTGAGTGTCATATTATATAGAGTTTAACACTGTATAATTTATTTTCGGGTCAAAATGGGTAAATAGAGGTAAGTACCTACTAGGTCAAGTGAGATATCAAATAAAAGTGCTAAATTTACACATACCTACCAAAGCAGATTTTTGTTTCTGTAATCTATGTTTCTTTCTTTGTTTGTCAAATAAATATACACTTATCGTATAGTTTTGGAGTTATGGTGTAAAATTACGATAAAAATATAATTCCCCCACTCTTACCCCCTTTAACTCCGAATTTTGTAAGTGAAAAACCTGAAATAATTATGGCTGAAAGAAATATTTAAGCAAAGATTACAGAATAAGTAAATAAAACGAAGTCTACCTAGAACAGTTTTTCAGAAGTCTATCTTTAAACTTTCCTGAGTCATATTATTTTTACGATTTAATTAACCATTAACTGTTTCTGAAATCGACCGCGTAATGTTTTGTATATTTTTGTCTTGGTCACTGACTGAATCTCAAAAGTCCAGGCTCGGGGTTTGCCAAAGAGCGATGGAGCGCAGCATTTTGGGTATCTAGCTAGTGAATAGACATGATTCGGAACACCTCGCTGCGCTCAAGGACCGGCATCGCTGACGTCGGTATCAAGGCTGCCAAGTTAAAGTGGGATTGGGTGGGTCATGTCTCCCGCATGCAACAAAATAGGTGGGCTAAGGCCGTAACTGGATGGATCCCTGTGGATGGAAAGCGACACCGTGAAAGGCCTAAGAAGCGGTGGCGCAATGATTTGGACGCTTTATAAAGGGACTGGCGGGATTTGGTACAAGATCGAGAAAAATGGAGAGATGAGTGGGAGGCCTTTGCCCAGCAGTGGGACAGCATAGGCTAGATAAAAAAAATGTTTTGTAAAGCAACTAGGATCTATAAATGTTAAGGATACTATAGGTAATAAACTACAAACACTCAATAAACTAGGTAAGTAGATACGTTCGGTTAGTAAGAAATATTACAAGCAATAAACAAAATAACTTAAATAAATAAAATGTATACTAACATTATGAATGTTTTCGAAAAAATATTCGCGTTTGCGAAAGGGTTTTTTTCCTTCAATATCACACTTGATTCCATTTTCACTTCGTGTTTGTTTTTTTTATATTCTCATATAGCTATTTTATTAGAACCGTTTTAAACCTAGACAGGTAGATACTACGAAATGAAACAAGTTTGATTTAATATCACATTCAGATCTGCACTGTAAGTTTGTAAAAACAAATTAAGTAGCAATTAAGTAAGTACGGTATAATTTTGTAATATCAAATCACCACGCGGCTAGTTCTCTATTAGATATTGCATAATAGGTAGGTAGGTATATGAGCAACTTGTGTTTTATTTAGTCACTGAGACATCACACGTTAACACCGGGAATCACAGCACGTTATTCTCGGAACGTTCGCGGTGTTGTTTTACGACACTGGTATTGTGGTGGTATCTTTATAAGAAAGGGTACAGCTAATTTTAAGTCCGGGTAAGTACTAGTAAGGTTTGTTTGTATCACAGTTAAGTAACTAAGGAGATAGCGACACGCGTGCAGCTCTGCGAGCGATCGGCTCGGCCGTCGCGGATGTACTGACTAACTGACTGGCTGACGGTCGGTGACGGTGCGTAGCGTAGGGCCGCGCGCGACCAACCGACGGATGAAACGTGACGCAATTGTTTGCCTGACGCCGACAGTCCTCGCATCGCTAAGCTAGCCCCTATCAATGAATTCCTCTAGAGTACAGTTCTAGAGTGCTTTTGTTAGATACGTACCTACTCCGAGACAGTACACTAGTAAAATCCCAAGTCATGCTTAGTTGAAAAACAATTGGAATTTATGGTGGCAGATACCTTCGTTGGTAGATATGTACTTAAGATTTACAGTAGTTATTCCAAAGCAAATAATATATCAAGAGCGCAGAGGTGTGTGCTGAAGATAAAGAGCTTATTGCTCTAATAGCTGCTTGGTGTAATCATAGAGGTCTTGAGAATTACCAAAATGGTATAAAATCCCACTAATATTATAAACGCGAATGTTTGTATGTATGTATGGATGTTTTATTCTTTCAGGTCGAAACGGCTGAACCGATTTTGATGAAATTTGGGATGTACGTTAGGCTACTTTTTATTGGCAAACCACGCGTGCGAAGCCGCGGGCGGAAGCTTGTAAAATATATTTCCCAAAAAAGATAAATTTGCACAAATACCGAGAGCAAGTATGCGGAAGATATTTAACAGCTTAATTAAACCACGTATTTGTGTTCTCACTTTCTATTGATATTGTACCTATGGTCCCTGGGGTCCATGGGGTACCTACCGGGGCAATTCTTTCTTGGCGTCTGATCGAAGCGACCGACCGACGCGATGTCTGATCCGAGAGCTGGCGCTTGTCTGCGTCAACGCATAAGCATTGCAATTCAGCGGGGCAATGCAGCACTGTTGGGGACACTTCCGGCTGGTAGTGATCTGGAGCAGTTGAGCTATCTACACTACACTATAGATACTCTATACATTTATTGCTTTCACATGGTGTTACACAAAGTTGTTACAGGTAGATAGTTCCACATACTATCCACCTTGGCAGGGTACCTATAGCAACAGGAAGGCAGACCATGTTTTTCGTAAAATTTTTAGCTAGGTATTATTTTTAAGCATTTTTTTAGTTTTACAAATTTATCATAGGAAGTAGGTACTTAACACATTAATTATTCTTATTTTACCGACATATCTAAGAACATCGTAATTTGTCAAAAGATGGATAGTCGACGGTCTTTTGATGATTCAACTGTTTCTTCTGTATTTTTATAACACATTTGCTCGTAAAGGGTCTCATTATTCACCAATTTCAATATCATAATGTAGGTATGTCGTTACGTATTTGTGCGCTATTGTAATGTAAAGGGCTTATTAGACCTTACTAAATTAAGTCGTCTAATTAGTCGATTCTAATTAGGTTCCTAAATGATTTAGTGAGTCAGTAGCCGTACTTTTTTCTAAATTTAGCATTTGATTTTTGATTGCATTTGTCTGAATTTAGTGACTGGATCATTTAGACGACTGAATTTAGGAAGGTCTAATAAGCCCTTAAGTAAACGCACGAGTTTCTGTTTAATAAGGTGAAACCTAAGATGTTTTTAAAAGTTATAGATACGTCGTACACGCTCTAGAATGACCAGACGAATGGCAGGTAATTGCCCGGAGCGCATTCAGTTAGGCACGAGATCACTTTACGGCTATACGTACCGACAGCGCTATACAGAATTTCGCGTTTCTGGTAAAAATGCCTTCCTGTGTGTTTAGGAATTGTACCAACTACACTGCAACTGTTAGAGATAAGAAAAATGTGTCATTTCATTCGTCAAGTACAGTTTTTTCATTTAAAAGTAATAAAACATAATAAACGTATTTAGTTTTGGCATAATTTGGCAATGGCTGTCGCGGGTAGGCTAAAGAGCGAGATGTACTAATCTGTTTTATGCGTGAGTAAAAGAGACAATGTTAGCGCAGGCACGTGGCGGCCGGTTCCAGGGGAAGTTGGGTGGAATAACATTCATTATCCCAGATTTCTTAATTTTGTTTTATGTCAAGTAATATGCCAGATTTCTTAATTTTGTTTTATGTCAAGTAATATGAAATCTTATTTTCTAAGATTATATACAGTAATACAAAACATCAAATGTAGCAATCAATACGTACCGAATGATGTATATTTATCTCTTTCTAACAACAGGCATGTCCCATCATTTGTCTCTATTAGCGCAAAGTGTCATAAATATGCAACTATACGTACGTATAGAGTACTCCTTGCGCCACTTTAAAATATTCTAATGTTGGTGAATATCCTGTCTATCTTTTTGAACGTCATTGGGTGAAACGTACGGTTTATCAAGATGCTCCGTCTAAAACGAACGGTACTTTTTAAATCTTAGCAAAGAGTTTTTATGTCAGAAAAGTGGTCAACATTTTATGAATAAAATGAGCACACACGCGTACATTCCACCATCGTCGCCGCCGCCGCAGCCGCCTCCGTCGCCGCCACCGAATGCAGAACTCTGTGGTCTCGTTTCTCCTACTTTCACTCAAGAGAGTGAGAGAGAGACTGGTGAAATTGTAACTATAGTGTGACCATTAGTGCAGTGCACTCCCTGAGGTATGCGCGCGGCGAGACGGGGGGGATGTGTCGGCCGCTCCGATCTATCAGTCTGCAGTCAACGCTCACGGCGGTAGGTAGCTTTTGTACCGGACGGTCTATGTCAGACGCACACGGGATAAATATTCAAAGATGGGTCGTGCGTTATCTCGTGATATGAAATGGAAGATGAAGTTGAAACAGAATCAATGTCAGAATAACTTTCGTTAGAATATATAATTGTTTTTAATATAAAAAATGTTCAATAAAACAAGTCCTTTGAATTATAAGTTTAGTTCTTATTTATCACCTGCATATTTTTAATAAAATATGAGTATATTTAAGTTACATTTTAATCAACTAAGTAAGTATAATATATTACAGATAGATAGCCTCCGACCATCGTCCCGCCACAAGTCTTGCCTTAGAAATGCAAACTGATATCGTAAGATATGTCCGACATGTATTGATCTCATGTGAACTCATGCAGTTTTTTCTTTGCCTCCCACCTCGCCGCGCATACCTCAGGGAGTGCACAGCACTAATGGTCACACTATAATGATAATAACTTGACAACATTAAAAATGTCAACTGGCAACGTAATAATCAATTTTAGAAATTGTTAAAAATTATCTAACTGCTTTAACCAGTGATTAAAGATTTATTCGTTTAAGAAAGTCCGAGTTTTATTTATTTCCTTGCAAATATGTTATAAAACGTCGTATGACATACGTGCACTTTGATAATTACAGCCTCTGCTTTCTTGTAACTCTCGCCTACGGCTCGGGCTAGCAATATCGCCTCGGCTGTAATTTTCAACTTACCGCACTTATATCATAATGTACTATTATAGTCTTGTAAATAATTGTTTAGTCTATAAGTTAGTATATTATGTATCTTTACATAGTATAAAATGAAGTCGCTTCCGCTGTCTGTTACCTTAGATCTTTTAAACTACTCAACTGATTTTAATGTAGTTTTCAGCAATAGATATAGTGGTGATTCAAGAGGAAGGTTAATATGTAGGTATAATACATACATAGTAACTGCGAAAGTAACTGTTTGTTTGTTACCTTTTCATAACTAAGCGGCTGAACGGATCGTTATGAAATTTGGCAAGGAGAGAGATTATATCCTGGGGAAGGATATAGGCTACTTTTTACCCGAGTGCGCAAAAGGAGGGTAATGTTTATATTGAAATACCACGCATGCGAAGCCGCGGGCGGGTCAGCTAGTTATCAATAAAAATAAAAGAAGTAGGTAATTGAATGTTTTGACAGTTTCTGACAGTGTCAAAATCCATGGAGAGGAATATAGATAAAACTCATTAGGTAACTCATTTATAAGTATAAATATCTCTTGCATAAATTTCACTAATCATACATTTCCTTTGTAAAACTATTAGCTTATCTATCTATCTGTTTGATAACTGGTAGTAACTATGTCATACATACTCATAGAATATTTTATTTAATTACTAGCTGACCAATCCGCATCTTCGCACGCGTAGTTTTTCAATAAAAACATTACCCTCCTTCTGCGCAGTTGGGTAAAAAGTAGCCTATGTCACCCGGGGATACTGTAGCTTCCCAACAGTGAAATATTTTTTTAAATCGAGCCAGTAGTTTCGGAGCCTGCCTATTCAATACAAACAAATCTTTCCTCTTTAAAATATTAGTATAGATAATAAAATAAATTTTAGTCCCATAACATTTAATCTTAGAATATACTATAACTATTAATTTACCATACAATAGGCAATAGATATTTTTATATTATACATCTTTTTATCTCTATAATGTTCTTTGCACTTTCCTCACATGCTGACTTTTCGATTCTTTAAGAGCTTGCTCTAGTTTATTCGCTAAATGCAATAAGTTCGGTAGATCGCACTGAAGGATTTCATGGCTGATGATATTCTGACAATGACTAGCAGTTTTGGCATCTTGAATTGTTGAGTTTACACGTGTCGCTGACAGATATGGACCAGTCGTTTGGTTAACGCACTTATCACTTTTATCACCCTTGAATTGTCTAAAATTTTTGGGCGTCATGGTGACGAAATTCATTGTTATCGTCGGTTTTATTTGCTCGATGTGATTTCGCGTTGCAACCTGGAATTAACAGTATATTTTGTTATTTGAACAATTCAAAATTACCTTATGTTATTTAAGGCTTTTGCTGTCAGTATATTTAGTTTGGTTTGACTTATTAGTCTTATCACCTGTATTTCAAATCTCCAGCTGAAGTCCTGGTACGTGGGATCCGTTTGCTGAAGCAAGTGTAATGCTTCCGATAATTCTGGTTTCTTAGCAGTGTGCAGCCGCACTAAGACTTCTTGCTTTTCATCAGAGAAGCCGGCGATCGCCAAAGAGGATTTAAAATCAGATTCGGAAAGCTAAAAATTTAATATTGTTTGCTAAAGCCAACCATATTTAGCATAATTACTGATTAATACGGGTATTTATCGCGTATGTACCTTTTTTATTTGTTATACCGACGTTTCGGCTGTGTTACAACAGCCTTGGTCACGGGTAGACTGGAGTACTTGGAGTTACAGTCGAAAAGTGATGGCAGCTGCAGCAACTACCCTCAATTGGTGTTCAATAATTATAAATGTCCTCGTTTATATTACATATCATTCATATAGACTCTCAGCGTCCTAGAACCCGGTGATTATTAGGTGTGCGCGTCGTGATCGGTCAGTGCGTAGATACGGTTAGTGTAGTGTGTCGTATTATGAACGAATTTCTAATTCTGAAGACCAAGTGAGGGTAGTTGCCGCAGCTGCCATCACTTCTCGACGGTAGCTCCAAGTAGGTACTCCAGTCCACCGTGACCACGGCTGTTGTTACACAGCCCAAACGTCAGGATTACAAATAAAAAGGTACATACGCGATAAATACCCGTTTTCCATAAATAGGTACCGTTCAAAATATTACAATTTAGACGTAATTTATTTCCTGTATTGTTGTTATGTATTCTAAAAGGATCTTTAAAAAAAACAACCAGCCCTGTTTGTTGTCTTTCTTTCCTGGCTTGGTCGCGAAGGAAAAGGCAGTAAAATTAACGTTTCAAAGTGATCCTTGTGACTTTATTGAATAAAAGACTGACTTGACTTTTTTAATCAGTAATTATGTACAGTGATCGCGACAGTTTGAAAAATACTATATTTAGCATAATTATTATCATTCGGGTCAAATAAAGTGAAACTTACGTTATGTTTACTTCCTTCTACTATCAGGTATATCAGGGCGTGTATCAGGTTTTGAACATCACTAACCGTTATGCTCAGCTTTTCTGTGAACAGATGAGCTACATTACGTATACTGTGACATATATAATTACAGGGTGTCAGAGTACCTACCTACAAGTACAGTACTTTATATATTACTTCTAAGAATTTCCTGAGCAGTGTTTGGGAAAAGATCGATGCCTGGGGAAACCCGGATTGCCATGAAATCGAATCAAACATAGCACTTATGTACACACGGCTACACATCAAGCTATACATTTCTAGTATAAGCTGACCTCGCATTGTGTAGGCTTTTCGTAGATTGAGAGGTGAGCTTATACTGGAAATGTATAGCTTGATGTGTAGCCGTGTGTACCTTACCTTTATGTAGGTGGCTTGTTATTATTTATTGATTTATGGAATTAACAGCCTTTATGTAGTAGGCATAGTTAACACCAAGCTCCGCTCATTTTCTAATTAAACAACATAATTATATACTAGCTATAAAACTATAAAATAAGAAATAAAAAACCGGCAAAGTGCGAGTCGGCCTCGCTTACGAAGGGTTCTGTACCATTAACTATAAAACGGCAATAAAATCACGTTTGTTGTGTGGGAACCCCCCCCCCCGTAAATATTAATTTTATTTAATTTAATTATTTATTTTTAAAGTGAATAATATAACTCAATATTCTGTGAATATTTCAAGCGTTTACCTGTTGCCGTTATCAATATCGAGCAAAAACGAGCAAAATAATCACGTTTGTTGTATGGGAGCCCCCCTTAAATATTTATTTTAACCCCTTGACAGTTAAAAGATACAAAACTAATTATGCTTTTATGGTGTACAGACCATTTAGTGTGTTGTCTGTACCGGCGAAATACTAATCCTTCCGGCCAAAAATCTTTTTGTAGGAACTTGTTTAGTTTAGAAGCCGATACAGTAATCTTGAATGAATTAAAGTTAGTTTCACGCAACTGATTTAACATCTCGGTCTCGAAGCATTCTTCCTGCATTTCCTTTACGTGATCTCGAATATCGTTTTCCTTTATATGCTTTTTAGTACGCGATAGGTAAACGTACGCAAATGTCTCAGCAGCCTGCAATTTACTCGTATTTTGCAGAGTGCCTCGCGCGTTCCTATACCTGTATAGATGCTTCTTCCTAGCTACCATCGTAAACCCTATGCTGACTCATATAATTCAATGTTTGGAGTCAAAAATTAAACAAAAATAAAACCTAGCTTAAAATTCAAAATGAAAAAAATCTAAATATTTATTCCGAATATGATTCGTTAATTGACCCAATCAGCGGTTAAAGTATGTAGCCATTTTAACGTAGACACAAAGGAATAAGCTTCATACATAATGAAATATTGCTGTATGTTAAACAGGTAACTTTTTGCTTCACAAAGGATGGTTAAAAGTTTAGAACTGATGCCAACATAGACGTGTTTATTTGATAATGATATCATATCTGCATAAAATGTTGGATCGCGACGATATTATGTCGTTCAACCATTGTCTTTGGCAGGGGCGTAGCTACCGCCGTATTTGCCGTATCAATTATACGGGGCCCCCGGGCCACGGGGGCCCCCCGTGTGTAAGGAAAAAGAATAAAAACTTTCTAATTTATTTTATTTAACAAATGATAAAATTCTATAAAGCAATTCCTTTTTTTCCCGCCTTAAGCGTGCGTTCAAAAGTTGGCAACACTACATCGTTATGGCGGGCTGCGGGACTTCCCCGTTTTACTTACTTCATCTTCAACTCAGCGGGGAATCCCCGGGAATCCTTCATCGATATCGCGATGTACGTGTACGTTGTTGTACTTTGCATTGGATGTTAAACCACGGAGTGCAGTGCACTGTTTATTGACGCGCTTTATATAAATGTGCATTACATTGTAATTCAGTACAAACAATATTGTTCTTCTGGTTTAGCAGTATTAGTAACGATTTGTAAAAGAAATGAGTGAAAGGAAAAGAGATTATCCCAGCGGCGCTGAGAAAAGAAAAATTAAACAGAAAAGGGACGAGGTTATAAAAAAAGTGCCCAAAATTTCTTCATTTTTTCAGAGACAAGATACTGTTAGTGATTTAGATTGGAAAGGTAACTACTACACTACTACCCAACCCATTTATTAGGGGCCCGTAGTGATAAACAAGGAAATCTTTTAATTTCGGTCTGTCCATCTGTCCGTCACAAAAAGTTGTCTCCCCCCTCGATTTTCACAATTATACTGTTTTTAGGGTTCCGTGCCTTGATTAAAAAAAACAAAATTCTAACTTATCTATAGGATCGATTTGTTTTGTTGTTTGTTTATCAGTCCGTATCGTATCGTTAATTGCGTGTTGAGAACTTCAGATGTGCAGACTCGCTTTCGGGTTCTCGTTTTGTATGGCCACTACACTACGCGCTGCGTTTAAATAGCACGCAGGTGTATAGTAATGCACGGACGGGCTGCAGGTGATTTTGTATCTACTAATAGGTACGAGCACAATCCGCGTAGAATCTGTGTGCGTCTGAACTGAACACTCTCTAACTGTGACCCTTAGTAACGTTATTTATTTATATATAACTCTTTTTAGTTTAGTATCAAAGCATTCGTATTTATTTTTTAACAATTACTCGTTTATTTTTAGATTCTTCTGAAGCATGTTCTTCGTCACATATCCATCCGAAAATAGAAGAAAGCCAAGCACATACTTTATCGGATGTCCATCCAGAAATCGAGGAACCCCAAGTCAACGATTCTGATATATCTGCAGATAATGCAGATTGTAATATAATTTCATCAGACAGAGGAAATTTTGGTGACAATTTAACTGAATGCGAACGAAAAATAATTTTTAAATTGGGTCCATTTAAACCACAAGGACCATTTCCAAAAGTTTCAGAAAATAACCGACCTTTTTCAGCTTATTATTATTCATATTTCAATCAGGCAGGCATAAAAATTATAAGACCATGGTTATGTTATTCTAACGTTTTAAACAAACCGTACTGTCACTTCTGTTGGTTATTAGCAGATCGTCAAAACAAATCGTACTCCTCTGCTTGGGTTAACGGTGTTTCGGTTAGAAGCAATTTCACACAAACTATTCTTGACCATGAAAAGTCACAGCAGCATATTAGTGCCTCACTCTCTTATAATAATTGGTTGCAAGGAAATACCATCAATACTCTATTGAAAAGTGAAATCGATAGTAAAATTACATTCTGGAGAGATGTACTGCATCGTATAATTAATGTTATAATTACTTTAGTATCTTGTAATCTACCTTTGAGGGGGCATGATTCTGATTCTGGCAATTTTATGGCAATTTCACGTCTGCTATCTAACTATGATGCAACTTTAAAAGAACTTTTTCTAAAACCGAAAGGTGAAATAAATTATTTAAGCCCTACGATTCAAAACGAAATTATTAGTTTGCTTGGTACTAACGTTAGGAACAGTATTATCTCAGAAATTAAAAAAGCTCCATTTCTGACAATAATTCTGGATACAACACAAGACTTGTCAAAAATTGACCAACTATCTGTAGTTTTTCGATATATCTCGGTTACAGAAAATGATGATAATGTGCCTAAAGAAATAAAAATCTGTGAGTCCTTTTTAGGATTCATAGCAGTAACCGATTGCAGTGCTGCAGGTCTGAAAACTGTCATTTTAAATTTGACTAAAGAATATGGAATTGATTTGACTAAATGTAGAGGACAGGGATACGATGGAGCAAATGTTATGTCGGGTGTGTATGGAGGATTACAAACCCTAATAAAAGAGCATGCTCCAAATGCCGATTATGTTCATTGTGCTGCGCACGCTTTAAACTTGGTTTTGAACGATGCTGCGAGACATGTTCGTGAAGTATCGACTTTTTTCGATAATTTAGAAAAAATATATACTTTTTTTGGCAATAGTATAAAACGCTGGGCTATGCTAAGTGACGATTCATCTGAAAAATATTTGATTACCCTTAAAAAGGTATGTCCTACCAGATGGTCTTCTAGGAACGACGCTTTATTAGCAGTAAAGAAAATTTTTTTACTAATCATGAAAACTTTGTACCAACTAAATTTAATTTCAAATAAAAAAGATGAACGTGAAGAATGTAAAAGTATAATTAATATTTTAGAGAGTTTTGATTTCTTAGTGCTCGTTACATTTTTTTCTTCACTATTTGAAATTATTAATCCTGTTTCTAAAGCTCTACAGCATGAAAATAATGACTTACAGAAATCTAGTATTTTATTAAGTAATCTTTTAAATAGACTGTGCCAATTAAGAAATCAGAATTCATTTAATAGTTTGCTAAATGAATCCAAAGATTTAGCAAAAAAGTGGGGGTTAACAACTGTTTTTAAAAACAGTAGGCGAAAGATAACGAAGCGTTTATTTGATGAGTTATCACAAGATGAGAGAATTTCCGACCCGGAATCCTATTTCAAAGTCAATGTATACTATTGCTGTTTAGATATATTAATTTCTCAAACTAAAGAAAGATTTCAGAGCCTTTGCAACCTGAGTAGTATATTCGAAATATTACAACCGGAGAAACTCCTATCTTCTTCAAGCGAAGAGATATTAAACGCTTCCGGAAAACTGTCTGCTAAATACAGTAAAGACATCTCACTTAATCTTTGTGACCAATTAAAGGCTCTAAAAACATGCTTAAATTCTGAAATTAAAAAATATTATTCCATTAAAGAACTCATTGAATTATTGCTAGTAAAATTCAATAGTCTTGCATCCAGTTTTACCGAGGTAATCACAGCATGCTTTTTATTCTTGACCCTTCCAGTTACAACCGCAACGGCAGAAAGAAGTTTTTCAAAATTAAAACTAATAAAAAATTACTTAAGAACTTCGATGGGACAAGAACGGCTGTCAGACATCTCACTATTGTCCATAGAGGCAGAAACTTTAGAAAAACTAAAATCATCATCAGCCATAAATGATTTAATAAATCAGTTTGCCGATAAAAAGACAAGGAGAGTGAATATTTAAAATTCGATTTTTATTTGTAAAATGGGTAAATTATGTGATAAATAAATATTACTTCTCACAATATTTTTTTTCTTTTGTGAAAAATCTTTACCTCCATATAAGGGCCTCCAAAAAAATTTTTATACGGGGCCCCGACAAGGCACGCTACGCCACTGGTCTTTGGTGTCATTTTATAGGGTTGCAGAAATAAGAGACACAGGTCTCATGATAATGTACCTCGCGACTTGGTCTTGGTGTACGTGTTGTATGGGCGATTGTCCCTCCGGTGCCCCCTTAAGGCTAGGGAGAAATTTTCCTTGTGAGTGCAATATGGTAGGCCACGCTCAGGATTTCATTATGAAAATATGACTGCCTCGCTCAGAGAGTTCAAAGCCGCGCTCGAGTACGTTCAATCTAATGTAGATAAAATGGACATGCTGGCTCGACATCGCAGCACAGGTAATTTTGTTGGTATTTGGAAAGAAATAAAAAAGTTTAAAAAGTCAGTAAGAAATGTTTATATCTAAGTGTAAATGGGGAAAAAATGAAAAAAATATAGCAAATGCATTTCGAAATCATTTTGATCTAGTAAAAAAAACAAAGCAATAGTAGGATAGTAATACTAAATTGCGGATCACACATGTCTCGGAGACTCACCACGTTACAGCTACGACCAAAGAAATAGAATCTGTTCTCAGAAATATGAAGCGTGGTAAGTCGCCGGGACATGATGGCCTAAGCATAGAACATCTGTTGTATGCGGGCCAGCATGTCCGCGGATTGTTAGCGCGGTTTTTCACTCTCTGTGTGAGGTATTGCTACTTACCCGAGGAGCTCATCCGCACGCTGATTGTTCCTATCACTAAGAATAAAACGGGGGATATCTCGAGCATGGCCAACTATAGGCCTATATCCTTAGCAACGATAGTGGCGAAGGTGCTTGAGCGCGATATTCAGTCTCACATGAGCGGCCTAAGTATAGACGACGGACAGTTTGGCTTCCGGCCTCAAGTCTCAACAGATAAGGCTATATTTTCTTTAAAACAGGTTGTCAGCTACTAGAAACAAAACGACACTACTGTGTACGCTTGTTTCTTAGACCTTAGCCGTGCTTTTAACACCATAAACCACGACCTGCTTTGGAGGAAGCTGCGTGTTTCAGACGCGAGTGTCCCGGCTGAGGTTGTTGATCTCCTAGACTAGAGTAATTGGTACCGGAATCAGACCAATAACGTCAGGTGGGGCGCAGAGCTGTCGGAGAGCTCTGCTCGGCTTTCTTGTGATGTGAGGCAGAGGGGCTCACCTCTCCCGATCTGTTCAACGCCTACGTGAACGGGTTGATCATGGAACTGAGCAGCACCCCAGTAGGTAGGGCTCAGGTTGGATGACATGTTACATACATGTCATCCAACCTGAGCCCTACCTACTGTCAACAACCTGAGTTACGCTGATGACACGGTGCTGCTTAGTCCCTCGATTAAATCATTAAGAAAACTTCTTTCGATTTGCGAGGCGTACGCGAAAGAGACGGAAATGATGATTTTCATATCGGGAAAGGGACCTGAAATAGTACCAGAGGTCTACCTTAACGGACAGCCCGTAAGAACAGTTGAGCAGTTCAGGTACCTTGGACACATCGTTACATCTAACTTAAAGGACGACGCTGACATAGAGCGGCAACGTAGGGCTTTGTGTGTAGTAGGCAATATGATAGCCAGAAAGTTCTTTAAGTCATCGCCTGACGTGAAAATATCACTCTTCAGATCCTTCTGCCAGTCGTTCTACACATGTCAACTCTGGACAGATTATACTAAGAAGTCGCACAGCGGTATAAGAGTGGCTTACCATAACGTCTTCAGACACATGATGGGTCTGAGGCGCTATTGTAGCGCTTCGGAAATGTACGCAGAGGCTGGGGTTGACTCTTTCAATGCGATCCAAAGAAAGAGGATCGCCTCCTTCATGTCCAGAGTCGACACGTGTAGAAACACAATCATCAAGAGTCTGGCGGACAGACTGATGCTGACGGCAGCGTATCGACGTTGGGTGGAAATAGCCACCTAACCTAAGTACCTAATTTTTAAATATTTTTTATTGTATTTTAATTATTGTGTAATTGTTTAAATTTGTTTTTTTTTTATTTTTAGTTTAGTGTAGATTATAAAATATGGATCACTCTGTCTGAAATAAAGAATTATTATTATATTTTAAACTGATGATATAATGAACTGTTTATTTTCGAAATTATTGTACATACTTTGTTGGTAAATTCATTTGTGGAGACTAGGAACCACTATTGATTAATTAATCTCTTGGTATAAACGAAGCAGTTAAATAAAGTGGTAAGACATTTTAAATTTCGATTTAAATACATTGTTGATATCAGGTATCAGTCCCTCAGGTACCATATTATGTAGATTATTTGCTAGGTGAGTATGGGCTCATTAACAAGTCGAATGTCACACAAAAGAGTGAGGTGCTCAATTCAAGCCACATAGGACACCAGTGAGCCAATAGATAAATCAAACAGGTCATTGGGGACACTGGTGACCTGAGGAAGGGGTTCTGTTTTTAAACATTTTCTACAAGCCACAGGTCACTGATTCTATGCAACAATTAATTTATTTATAAGGATATCTATCACACACCATAGTAAGCACTGCAAAAAGAGTGGCATATTTTTTGCAATGTCATAGCAATTACTCCTTTCGCTTATGGCCATTATAACATTATATATTACACCATATATATTATAAAATATTTATTAAATGTATCTATAAATGATTTTGGACATTTCACACAGCGCCGTCTAGCCCCAAACTAAGCAAAGCTTGTACTATGGGAACCTGATGACTGATAGAATACTTAAACTTGTATATATGTATGTATGTATATTGTATGAATGAATGAATGAAAATTCTTTATTATACCTTACAAGCTAGACACAACAGATTTAAAGAAAAAAAAACAAATAAAAGTAAGCATAATGGGCGCTCTTATTGCTTAACAAAGCGATCTCTTCCAGACAACCTTTGGATGGAGAGGATCATTGCTTAATTGTAGTTGTCGCTATTGCGACTTTAATAGTTAACGCAATTTTTTTAATACACACCATCGTGTTGATGCCTCGATAGCTATCAAGTGATGGATGCAAGTTGCTCATAGCTCCAACGCGTTTTGGAGAGTTTTACGTAAGCCGCGGCAGAGCAGTTGGTTCGAAATCCATAGTTATAATAAATCAATGACTACAACAATAAAATGTTGTTGCTGTAGTGTTGAAAGCTAAATAACCCAAGAATATAAACTACTAAGTACATAATAAGAAGAAATGTTATCGTACCTGCAGCAACATTGTATTTCCTATCATTGAATCCATTAGAAAGATAGTCCAATGATAACTTGCAGAAATCAATCAGAACTGAAACAAACACAATAAACTTCATTTATCAACGTTAGCAGTAATTAAACTAAAACTTCAACATACTAGAAGGTGGTGCACCACACCTTGTGTAGGATATTGGTGTAACATATTGAGATGCTCTTTTTGCAATTCACTCAGAAAAATAATCATTTTCTTGATTTATCGTCGAATTTTTTCTCAAATTTAATGTTTTTCCTTTTCCGTGTTCTGTGATTGTTTTGTTTACAACTTCGAAACTTGACAAGTTGACATTGACGTTTCTATTTTTCTATCTGACGGCAATTCTAGTAGGGTAGATGGAACAGTTACTATCGGTATCTAAACTTGTCTATAAATTTATGAAAATCCAAAAACAAAATATTAGCTTAGAACAACACGGGTACTGTCCCAGAAACGAGTAAATATACCGTACGCTGCCCGCTTTCCTCTCCGTCAAGGAGAGCCACGCGAGCATAAGAGTCAGGATCAATCCAACAAGATGCCAAAAATGTAATATAAAAAATCGACAAGTTTTCCGATAAAACTTTCTGAAACCACTAGCAATACAAGAGAAATGTCAAACAAAGTGTCATTACGTCACACGTCATTTGAAAATTCATTCGCGGCTCATGTCAAATCGTCTGCTTGACGATTTTTCACGACTTTTTCAGTTTTTAGTTTTGTTGTCATGTTTCTTTGATTTAATTGGATTCAGAAGCTATCCTGATTATAATTAATGTTTAGTGACAAAAGTGCATCAATATGGCTTTAAAAAAAGTCAAAGGAAACTTTGAACGGATGTTTGATAAAAATCTGACGGATTTAGTTCGTGGGATCAGAAACAACAAAGATAATGAGGTAAAATGATACATTTATCAATCCTTAAATTATGTATCTGGTATAATTAGATTATTATTGTGAGTTTAACCATTTATCGCCTTATCAAACACGTTTGGAGTGATTCAGTTCAAGCCAGGCCAACAGGGCATTCCATTTCTTTGGCAGCAGATTTCTGCTGTGAAAGTATGTCATACGCAAACATAAAAGAGCATCATCATGTACTGTGTAAACAGAAGAACATTAGGACACCATGAATGCCACAAAAATCTTGTTTATGTTTTTATAATGTATTTCAGGCTAAATATATAGCACAATGTATGGAAGAGATAAAAGTCGAATTGCGTCAGGATAATATTGCAGTTAAATCAAATGCTGTGGCTAAGTTGACCTATGTAAGTATAACTACATCATTAAGTTTTCACTTTTATTTCCAAAGAAATCATTAAAATAATTTAATTCAAGTTTTCTTGTGGTTCCACTTTAATGTAAATATATTTTCCAATAAAAAGCCATTTCATAATTTAATCTATCAATTCAAGTGTTTGATAATAATATCTATTTACTATTGTGGAGTGTTTTTGATAAATTTTGGATTACAGCTTCAAATGCTAGGATACGATATATCATGGGCTATATTCAACATAATAGAGGTGATGAGCTCAAACAAGTTCACTTACAAACGCATTGGGTACTTAGCTGCAAGTCAGTCGTTCCATGCTGACTCTGAACTGCTCATGCTCACCACAAACATGATACGGAAAGATCTGAATGCTCAAAACCAATATGAGGCTGGACTGGCTCTGAGTGGCCTTAGCTGCTTCATATCACATGATCTAGCAAGAGATCTGGCCAACGATATAATGACTTTGGTCAGTATAAATTTATATACATAAATTATTCATGATCATTCTAAATAACCAAATTATAATGTTAATATTTTTATGATCATTTAGATGAGCTCTACTAAACCATATTTGAGGATGAAGGCTGTATTGATGATGTATAAAGTATTCTTGAGGTATCCTGAAGCCCTAAGACCAGCATTTCCTAAATTGAAGGAAAAATTGGAGGACCCTGATCCAGGTAATCAGCAATCAATGTTATTGGATCTTATAAAAATACAATTGCAATGCTTCTACAAGTAATATCAATAAGCAAACTATTACTGACAACATAAACCACTGGTTCATCTGTATCACATTATATAATTGAAAATTACAGGAGTACAATCGGCAGCAGTGAATGTAGTGTGTGAACTTGCCAGAAAGAATCCTAAGAACTACCTCTCACTAGCACCAGTGTTCTTCAAACTGATGACCACATCCACCAACAACTGGATGCTGATAAAAATCATCAAACTGGTAAGTCAGTAATGTATACATAGTTTAGGAATAACCTTGAACTTTGATATTATAAGTATTGATAACAGATTTATTCACAATTCAATATTTGATACATAAATTATCATATATATTTAATGGCATGTTTTTTGCCATGGTCTTTAAACTGGTAACTTGACACAGTGTTATGAATTCTCCGCAGTTTGGTTTAATGACACATTATGAACCAGATATTGGAAGAAAGATTACACAAAGCCTCATAGACCTTATTTGCAGGTACCTTCTAGAAACAGACAGTTTAGCAATACCGCTAGATCCATTCACCACACCATACCATTATAATAACAGTGTACAATTTATTAATTTACCCCACTTTGAGCATACTTTTAGTTGGAATATTCTGGTAATCTGAATTAGTCGATTTTTCTATAAAAATCATATTGGAATCTTATTCAAATATAGTATAAATCATAGAAATCCCTATTTTTGATAACATGTTCAGCATTAAATAAAACTATTTAAAGAATAAAACACCAGTTTACCATAGAACACTGGATACTAACTTATCTCTGCTAATATGAACCTACAACCTGTAAATTTTTCCTGTCTGAATCCTTTTGGATTGAGCGAAATGATATCCTGTTTCAAAAAATCTAATAAAATAATTATACTGCAATTACCACAATATTCCAACAAATAAACACAAACCACAGTTGAATTGGCACACCAGTTACACATTTTATATATTTTTGCTGCAAATAAATTACAAAAATGAAAGTATTTTTTGGCAGATTGATTTTGAAAAATCATTCCTTCAGTTAGTTATTTGTTGCTCCCACATAGGCTAGTGTTAAGTAGTGTCATTATGTTTGTTGCAGTTTGGTGCCTTAACTCCATTAGAGCCTCGGCTTGGCAAGAAACTGATAGAACCATTAACTAATCTAATACATAGGTGAGACTATTACTATAAAATTTACAAAGTAGGCTGCATAAGTGGAGTCATTTGCGATCAAAATTGTCTGCAGTGGTTTAGATAATTGCATCCAGACGTGTATGCAAAAGTAGAATTATTGCAGAAATTTTTCACCAATGATTGCAATGAGGGCTTTTCACGGCCATGTTTTATATAACTGCTAACAGATGGCGTTGCTCTGTCACAAGCTGATTAACAAAGGAAAGTGAATTGTCAGTTTCAAATGCCGTGTCAACATTATTTTCCGAAGAACTTTAAATAAAAAAAACCGGCTCAGTGCGAGTCGGACTCGCGCACGAAGGGCTACCATTATGTATAAGAACGGCAAAAGAATCATGTCTGTTGTATGGGAGCCCTACTTAAATATTTATTTTATTTAATAGCAGAATTTTATTTATATTGTATGTATGGGGACACCCTTTAATTTTCAACTGTTTTTATTTTTTGGAATTTTCCTTTATTTGTGCGGTAAGACTTGCTTTTTGCCAAATTTCTTGATTCTAGGTCAGCGGGAACTACCATATAGGTTGTCGATCCAAAACCTATAGGGTATTTCCGGTTGACCTAGAATTGTCAATTTTGGTTAAAAGCAAGGTCTTACAGCACAAGTAAAGGGAAAATTACAAAAATTAAAAAAGTTGAAAATTAAGGTAACTTTTGGTACTTACAAGTTTTCGCGTAAATCTAAATTTGCCCATATCTTTTTATCGTGTTGACTCAGAACCTTGATTTTTATACACCTAATAGGGACTATAGACCTCAGTATCTGGTATAAATTTCAACTTGCTAGGTTCCTGAGAAAATCGGTGAAAACGGACAGACAGACGGACACGAGAGTGATGTTATAAGGGTTCCTTTTTTTACGTTTTGAGGTACGGAACCCTAAAAATATCATTTGTGTTTGTGACTGACGAAGTGTGTTGTAGAAAAATTTTAATATTATGTCTTGGAGGTTTTGGCATATAAACTATATTTTTTGGCGGCTTATTTGCAGACAGCGTCATCTATTACGCTAGTACGAAATACTTTTTTTTGTCGAAATTACTTCACATAAGTTACCAAATTTGAAGTAACAAAAGTTGATTAATATCTTGATTTTAAGGATAGTAAGTAAAAGTAATATTTTATGGAGATGATAAAGGTACAAATGGCTTCTTTTAATTTTATTGAAATGAATGCTTTATTTCCATTTTAGCACATCTGCCAACGATATTGCACTAATGCTTAGAAATGAATAGATTACACCTAGGAGTGGTAGTTATGCTTTATGAACTGAGAAAAATAAGCTTGCACATAATATGTGCCAATTGAGTATTGGTGTAGTTGTGTTAATGTATAAACTAATATGGAAATATAAAAAAAAATGGACAAAAAAAAACTGTATTAAAACCTATTATTACTTTAATTGTTTTGTGTTACACATCGCACTATTTTCACATATTGTACTTTTAACATATTAATTCAAACGCCGGCCATGCGGCATTATAATGCGGCTTTTCTATATTTAAGTTTGATAAAGAAAGTAATTATAATTTTGATAACATAATCAGCAATGTGTGTAATATACTGGACAAACTTATAATATATCCCTATCTAAGTCTAAACCAGGGGTTCCCAAACTTTTTCAGTTTTCGGCGCAATTACAGGTTCAGTATTATGTCTTTGCGCCCTAGCTAGTTCAAATAGGGTTTAATGATAAGTGATGAGTAAGTAGATAGGCACAAAAATTAAAAAATCCACAATACGAAGCAGAGTTTTTATATTTATATACAAAAAAAATATTAAAGAAAAATAGGAAATAAAATACAATAAATAAATCATTATTATAAATACGGGATTTATCACGTACCGTCTTATCGGTGTTTCGACCGACAATGTTTCGGTTCAATTCGTGAACCTTCATCAGGGTGAGTGCGATCCGCTCCGAATAACGTTATTTTATTTATTATTTTAATACTTTATTGCACAAAAATACAAATTACATGTACAAAAGGTGGGCTTAATGCTAATAGCATTTTTTACCTGCCAACCTGAGAGGTAACAAATAAGGTTGGCGTGCTAACTTATAACAATATTCACTTAATGATACTTAAAAAAACAACAAAGGAAATACAAATAACACTAAACTCCGATCACAGTAAGAATAAATACATAAACCTACTTGACCTAATAATAATAATACATAGAATATATATATATATATATATATACATATATAACAAAATAGAAATATAACATGATAAAAATATAAACATAATAATAAAAAATAATAATAAAAATGCTGCCGTGGGGCGCCGGCAATAGAATGTTGCCCCTCCGCTCTTGCCCGTGGATGCAGTAGGAGTCTGCTAAGGGATACCTCCGAAAGATGGGCAGCAGCGTCTTTTCGTGTTTACAATACCTATACTGCGCTCGCCAACCCGCCTGCCAAGCGTGGCGAGTATGGCAACAACCCCCTTATGGATATAGTGCAACATAAAACCAGGCCCCGAGTCCCCGGCGGCCCCGCTAATCCTGGCTACGGTAGCAGTCACGGTAACGGCGGGGCCAGGGGTGCTAAGAATCCCCGGGAGACGATCGGCTACCAAACACTACGACGACCACTGGCCCTGGTAACACACAACATCCGCACTTTGAGGACAGACGAAAAGATTGTTGAGCTGGAAGAAGAAATTAGTAGATTACACTGGGACATTTTGGGGTTATCAGAAGTCCGTAGAGAGGGCGAGGACACGATATCCCTTAAGTCTGGTAACCTACTATACTACCGGGAGGGCGACCAACAGTCCCAAGGTGGTGTTGGGTTTCTCGTTCACAAGTCACTCATCAACAACATTATCACCATCGACAGTGTGTCGAGCAGGGTCGCGTACCTGACACTCAGAATATCTAAGCGATATTCGCTGAAGGTCGTTCAGGTATATGCGCCGACCTCTTCACACCCAGATGAAGAAGTAGAGTCTATGTATGAGGACATCAGTAGAGCCATACATACGAACAAAACTCACTTTATTGTTGTTATGGGGGACTTCAATGCAAAGCTAGGCATGAGAAGCGATGATGAGTTGAGAGTGGGGCAATTTGGATATGGGCAACGGAACCCCAGGGGACAGAGGCTGGCCGATTTTCTGGAGAAAGAAGGACTCTTTATGATGAATTCTTTTTTCCAGAAGCCGCCTCACAGGAAATGGACCTGGATGAGTCCCAACGGTTCCACGAGAAATGAGATTGATTTCATCTTGACCAACAAGAAACGGATATTCAATGATGTCTCTGTGATTCACAGGGTGAAAACCGGCAGTGATCACCGAATTGTTAGAGCCACATTGAATATGAACGTTAAACTTGAAAGGTCCCGTTTGATGAAATCTACGCTCCGACCCACTCGCGCACATATCCAAAACCTCGAGAGCTTTCAACTCGAACTTGCAAATCGCTTTGACTGTCTAGAAGTAGATGCATCAGTGGACGAGATCAATAACAGGTTCGTTGAAACCGTCCATACGGTGGGGTCCCAGTTCTTTAAGACCCCCCGTACCAATAGACCTCAGAAACTTTCTGATGACACCCTTAACCTCATGGCTGAACGACGTTCTTTGCAACTGCAGTCTCCCGATGATGCTCAGTCACATAGGCAGCTCAATAGGAAGATTTGGAAATCCTTGCGGCACGATATTCGTACCTTTAATACATCTCGTATTAAAGATACGATAGAGCGGAATAAAGGCTCCAAAGTGTTCGCGAGAGATAATTCTATTGGGCAGAGCCGCATGACGAAGCTGAAAAGGGAAGATGGCAGCATAACGTCAAGTAAAGCGGAAGTGTTAAGGGAAGTCGAAAGGTTCTATGGACGGCTCTACGATTCGGTCACTAAACCTGTTTGCAGTGCGGCCAACGACCCAAGAGCCAAACTGACCCGACATTATACCGAAGATATTCCGGACATCAGCCTGTATGAGATCAGGATGGCCTTGAAGCAGCTTAAGAACGACAAGGCGCCGGGTGAGGACGGAATCACTTCAGAGCTTCTGAAAGCGGGTGGATCACCGGTACTTAAAGTCCTTCAGAAGCTTTTTAATTCCGCCTTGCTTGAAGGTACGACGCCAAAAGCATGGAACGGGGGCGTGGTGGTTCTGTTCTTCAAGAAAGGTGACAACACCTTGCTTAAGAATTATAGACCCATCTCGCTTTTGAGCCATGTTTATAAGCTGTTTTCGAGGGTCATCGCGAACCGTCTCGAACGCAGGTTTGATGACTTCCAGCCTCCCGAACAAGCCGGGTTCCGTAAAGGCTACAGTACCATAGACCACATACATACGCTGCGGCAAGTCATACAGAAGACCGAAGAGTATAACTTGCCGCTATGTCTAGCGTTTGTGGACTATGAGAAAGCCTTCGATTCGATCGAAACATGGGCAGTGCTTGAGTCTCTCCAACGATGCCGTATTGACTATCGGTACATCGAAGTGTTGAAGTGTTTGTATAAAAACGCCACTATGTCAGTCCGAGTACACGAACAGAGCTCGAAGGCGATTCCCTTAAAAAGAGGCGTAAGACAGGGAGATGTCATCTCTCCGAAACTGTTTACGACCGCATTGGAAGATGCCTTCAAGCTTCTGGAATGGAAAGGACTGGGCATCAATATTAACGGCGAATACATCACTCACCTTCGGTTTGCCGACGATATTGTGGTCATGGCAAAGTCGATGGAAGAGCTCAGCACGATGCTCGAAGGCCTCAATCGAGTCTCCCAACGGGTAGGACTTAAAATGAACATGGACAAGACGAAAATCATGTCGAATGTCCATGTCGTCCCTGCCCCAGTTATGGTTGAGAACTCGGCTCTTGAAGTTGTCGACGCGTATGTATACCTAGGACAAACAGTCCAATTAGGTAAGTCCAACTTCGAGAAAGAGGTCAATCGTCGAATCCAACTCGGATGGGCAGCGTTTGGGAAACTTCGCAACGTCTTTTCGTCCAACATACCTCAGTGCCTTAAAACGAAAGTCTACAATCAGTGTGTGTTACCAGTGATGACATATGGAACCGAGACGTGGTCCTTCACTATTGGCCTTATGAATAAGCTCAGAGTCGCTCAACGAGCTATGGAGAGGGCTATGCTCGGGGTTTCTCTACGGGATCGAATCAGAAATGAGGAGATACGTAGGAGAACTCAAGTCACCGACATAGCCCGACGGATTAGCACGTTGAAGTGGCAATGGGCAGGCCATATAGCGCGCAGAACAGATGGCCGATGGGGCCGAAAGGTTCTCGAGTGGAGGCCACGGACCGGCAAGCGCAGCGTAGGGCGTCCACCCACAAGATGGGCAGACGACTTGGTAAGAACCGCAGGTCGGCGTTGGATGCAGGCCGCTTCCAACCGCAGTTCCTGGAGATCAATGAGGGAGGCCTTTGTCCAGCAGTGGACGTCCTACGGCTGATATGATGATGATGATGATGAATAATAAAAAAAAAACATAATGATAAAAATATAAACATGATAAATAATATAATAATATAGATATAAAACAAAAAATACTACATACATACTAATACATATACTACGTTTTCATATATTTTAACAGCTAGTGGAGGACTGCAAGAAATTACTGTAGACTAGTCGTCTGAAAACCGGTTTACTAGGCGCCTTTTTAATATGAGAAGATTATTCGGTACCTACTATAAAGTTTAGTTTCCGCCTACCTCTTTACTCTCTACGGCGCACCCTTTGGGAACCCCTGGTCTAAACTACACCCAGTTGCAGTAGGAATTAATATTAATTACATTAAACGAAACTTCGCGAAACTCTTAAACTTTTACTTATATTCACGAAATCCTTATTAACTTCATACCTATTGCAACACTTTAAATTTATATCACTGAATCGTAATTGTATTTTTGTCAGCACGTCAGCAATGTCGCTGCTATACGAATGTATAAACACAGTGATCGCTGTGCTGATCAGCATCAGCAGTGGAATGCCAGGGCACGCTGCCTCGGTTCAGCTATGTGTGCAAAAACTAAGAATACTCATTGAAGACAGCGATCAGAACCGTGAGTACAATTTACATACCTCCAGCACGTCAATAATCAAAGTCAAAGCCAAAATCTTTTATTCATTAAAATCACAAGGATCACTTTGAAACGTCAATTTTACTACCTGTTTCTTCGCGATCAAGCCAGGAAAGAAAGGCAAGAAAACAAGGCTGGTTGTTTTTTTTTAATGATCCTTTTAGAATACATAACAATACAGGTAATAATTACGTCTAAATTGTAACATTTTTAACGAGTTGGAGCAATTTCAATACCAAGCTTCGCTGTATAATTTATCGCGTCGACAATATCGCTGCCATAAGTTATGTCGTTGATAATATAGCTGCTATAAGCTATCACATCAACAACATCGCTGATATAAACTATCACGTCAGATATATCGCTGGTATAAGTTATCAAATCGAAAATATCGCTGCCATAAGTTATTTCGTTGATAATATTGCTGCTATAAGCATATATGTCAGAAATATCGCTGGTATAAGTTATCACATCGACACTGTCGCTGCTATTTAAGTTACTACGTCAGTTGTATCGCTGCTATAAGTTATCATGTCTTAAATGATGAGAAATGCAGCTAAACTACACCACCTTGTTAAATATGACATACCTATATTAGTGGTTCGCCCCGAACTGAGATCTCGCGAGTCTCCCAAAAAATATCATGTATAATCTTCGTCTTCTAATAAATAAAATAGTGTCACGAAATCCACATCCAACTAACTTGACATACAGTTTCATTCAAATTACAAGTAACGGGAGTTCATGTTTATTTCTTAATCTTTTTAGGGGTAGAAATTGCAGTTAATCTAGATTTTAGACTTTTCCCTATATTTAAAAAGATAGATAAAAATGTTTATTGCCAAAAGAAAAATACATCATTTGCCACTTTTTTTAAACCAGATACAAAAAAAATTAAGAGCTTGACAGCGAGACCCAAACTAAGCATGAAGCTTGTGTCTTGGGCTTCTAGAGTGCAGTTTACAAAAGTATTTGGTGCCACTAAAGCTATACGCATACCAAATTTCAGCACTGTGGGGTCACTGGTGTACCCTGTGAATTTAGTCAAAAGATCAGTTTTTATTATGGCTAATAACTCAAATACTACAAAGATTAAACTAAAAATAGGATTGAAATGTACTAATGAATACCTTTCGTTAAACATGCCATTTGACCGAATAGTCTCATTTTGTTTTTTTTTACCCCTCTTGAACCCCAATATCTCAACAACCTATCAACATTTTTAGCTCGTTTAGTCACACCATGATTGTGCCATCACTACCTACCTATGTATATATCAAAATTCAAATTTCATGATGATCGGATCAACGGTTCGAAAGTTATCCTCGGACAAACAAACATACATACATACAACGTCGATATGCCCAAGTTGATTTGGAGATCTCGCTTCGCTCGATCAATTACAGTTTTTGATCATTCGCGAACGTCATTCGCTTGTGGCACGTAGAAATGTTTGTCAAAATGTTCACGTAGATGACCCGACGCGAGCGACCGTTCATACTGAGTTTATATTATCGCGCGCTACTCGAGACGAGTCACGAGCGTACCGTTTACACCGATGATACCCAAAGTGGTCTATATCGACCCCCAGGGGTCGACTAAGATCTGCAAGGGGGGAAAATGTAATCGAAAAACAAAACACATTGTATGGGTAGTTCACAATATGCACACTCACTTTCTTCTCGTCGCTAGACTCAGGTCTTACTAGACACTAGTAATAAAATGACGGAAGATAAATTCGGCTGAAAACTGCATAGTACGTTCATAAATACGACGACCTCTGTGGCGCAGTGGGCGTATAGTCGGCTGAGACGCAGGAGGTAGTGGGTTCGATTCCCGCTGCGGAACAAATGTTTGCATGATCTTCAAATATTTGTTACGGGTCTGGATGTTTTTTCTATATATTATAAGTATGTACTTACAATAAAAAAGTATATAAGTATTCTATCAGTTATCTGGTTCCCATAGTACAAGCTCTGCTTAGTTTGGGGCTAGATATCGCTGTGTGAAATGTCCACCAATATTTATTTATTAAACAGGGCATACATTAAAAAATAACCATTACATATATATGTTTTTGTATTTCAGTGAAGTACCTGGGCCTACTAGCAATGTCACGAATACTCAAGTCCCACCCGAAGTCGGTACAAGCTCACAAAGACTTGGTACTCGCCTGCTTGGACGATAAAGACGAATCTATACGGTTGAGATCTTTGGGCTTACTGTATGGAATGGTATGCATGAATTTCTAATTACACAAACCTCATATTTTATTTGTGTGAAGAACAGAGCGCCGTTGGGGCAGATAGGTTCTCCAGTGGAGAACCACGCTCTGTAACAACAGCGTGACAGCTTATTATAGCAAGTATTTTTTTTATACCACTAAGGTAGCAAACAAGCATACGGTCCACCTGATGGTAAGCGGTTACCGTAGCCTATGGACGTCTGTAACACCAAAGGTATTACTCGCGCATTGCCGACTCTTAAAAATTTTCAAAACGCCCCTGGGAAAAACCACGGCAGGGAAAAATTAAAAAAATCTGTACTTATATTAGAAAAAAGAAAGTATTGCATTTTTGTATGTTTGTAACAAATAAACTCAAAAACTACGGGTCTGATTTCAAAAGTTATTTCACCATTAGAATGCTACATTATCCCTGACCCAACTGTCTTGTAAAAGTATTTTTGATACATTAGGGGTCGTTCAAGTATTACGTAAGCGGATTTATTACAATTATTTACCCCCCTCCCCCTCCCTCTTGTCAGCAAAAGTAAGCAATGCTTCCCCCCCCCCCCCCCCCTCCCGTGCTTAGGTAAACATTGGTATATGCATTTTTCTTTTAATGTAAGTATTCTGTTTTTGTTACTTCAACACACATAATATTCATTTAAACAAACTTTATTGACACGGTATTCAACATAGAGTGAGAAACAAATATTATCTAGGACCCCCCCCCCCCCATGTCATCAAAAATAAGCAAAGCATAGACCCCCGCCCCCCTATTATAGTGCTTACATAGGGTCTTACCCCTAAGGCGAGTCAATAGATGTTTCACATAAAAATCCCGAAATAAATTATCATTTGACAGCTGAGGTTTTACAGCGCCCTCTGGCCAGTTAACACCATAACACTTATATAAAAAACCTTCACTGAGGAATCACAAACATTTTACAGAAAATCGTACCCAAATCGCGTTTTTTGTACAAACAAACAACCTCTCACCCTAAACGCATAAACCTTCTCCGTTACGAGTATGTCGGTTGTAAAAATTGTGAATTCCATAAACACTGAGAGCATGTTCATATTATGCTTCGAAAGTCTACCAATTTACGAAGAGCTCTGAGCTCATAGTCATTAAGCATATTTATTTGTTTCACAGGTCTCCAAAAAGAACTTAATGGAAATAGTTAAAAAATTGATGATCCACATGGAACGGGCCGAGGGCACGTTATACCGCGACGAGCTACTGACGAGGATGATTGAGATCTGCTCCCAGAACAACTACCAGCACGTTGTTGACTTCGAGTGGTACGTCACTGTGCTCGCGGAACTCACTGAAATGGAGACTAGTGCTAAACATGGTAAGAGTTTTGATATTAAACAGGGTGAATTTGTCCCACATCAAACAAGACGTTGGGAAGATGATCGGAAGAAGATGCCTTGTTCAGAATGGTCGCGAGCCAAGGACTAGATGAAATGGGAATCTTTAGAGAAGGCCTTTGTTGACAAGTTGTTAAATAGAGTAAACCGTAGCCTTAAGTAAGCACCGTAAGCAATTTGGCTTAGGTAGTAACCTAAGCCAAATTGCTGTTGTGTCGCTATCGCCAGTCAGGCCATCCCTTTCGCACGTGATGTACGTACTGTACGTGTGAAAGGGATGGCCTAACTAGCGGTAGCGACACGACAGCAATTTGGCTTAGGTAATAAGGGGGCCGGTCTCCAATACAAAGTTGTAGTTTTTATATTATAATTTGTAAACGCTCGACTTTTGAGGAACTTCTCTGTCTTCATCCAATACATTAATCTGTGTTTTTTCGATCCAATATTCTCCGTTAATTCAATATAACATAACATCTTCAAATCAACTTGGGCAAATCGGCGTTGTATATATGTATGTATGTTTGTCCGAGGATAACTTTCGAACCGTTGATCCGATCATCGTGAAATTTGATATATAGGTAGGTAGCGATGGCACACTCATGGTGTGACTAAACGAGCTAAAAATGTTGAGAGGTTGTTGAGATATTGGGGTTCAAGAGGGGAGGGGTAAAAAAAAACGGGTATGTCAGTCGACCGTTCCATAGATAATGCATTTTCTAAAGACACCGAAAACTGGATTTTCAACATTATCTTCAAAATTCTAGACTGTATTTTTATTTTTTAAGGAAGGCAAAGAGAATTTTGGCTTTTTGAAATACCTAACGGAAAAAGGTAGTTGCGAAAATTTGCCATCGTAGATCTCAATCTAGCAAAATTTGGGTAAAAATAGCGTGCTTGAATACTCCTTTTTAAGAATTTTAAAAACATTCTGACGCAGTGTTAAAGTGCAGATGTAATTAACACATGAATTTTATGTTTTCGTGTCGCGATAAAACGATTAAATGTGAGTCGTTTGAACCTTCTGGAATTAATTTTTAGTGATACATAATTATTATTTCCAGGGGCTATAATAGCCGGCCAGCTGACCGAAGTGGGCGCTCGCGTGGCCGAGGTCCGAGAGTTCTGTGCTCGAGAATGCGCCGAGATATGCAGTAAAGCGGCCGCCTCGCCGCCCGGGCCCGCGTCGCGCGAAGTCCTCTATGCCGCTGCCTTCGTACTCGCAGAGTACTGCAAGTAGGTTGCATTCCGTAATAACGCTCTGTTATCCTAAAG